>OY728152.1:689563561-692063561 GCA_963277665.1 Viscum album | reverse complement strand
TCAATAGATTCGATGTCTTCTGATCGACCAAAATATTTTTAACTTCTTTTTTCCAAAGTGTAAAATCATTTTTCCCATTGAACAGTTCAATGTGATCAAATATCCCATGGTGTGAATCCCCCATATTAATGAGTAAGAAATCACGGATAACCTCCTCTGATACCAGATGTTGGGTCGGAAAATATTGTTTTCAAATATAAATTTAGTTGGGAGAACAATAATATGTTAGAATAAAAAATGAAAATGAAGCACCAAACAAAATAGAAGAATAACAAATGTGGACACAAATTCTTAACACTGAAAAAACCCTCGATTCAACGGATTAGAAAACCACGGGGAATCTCTGATAAAATTCCCTATGAATCATAGAATACAAAAATCCATGTTTATCCCGAGACTTTAATCGAAAATAAATCATAAAACCCTATGTGAAAACCACACCATGATACGCCTCCGTCACCTCTCTGATAATAGTCCGTGACAATACATCATCCTTTGGAGATCAAAATCAAACTCGTGACATCATTGCAGCACCTCATTTCCCAACCTGATTATCCATTGCTCACTGCTGCCCACACCGTAGAAAACAATCACCCAAGTATCTTCTCGGCTTGGGTTATCGCGCACCACCAAATCTTCACCTTCCTTGATTCACTGCTTCCCATTTAATAGGATCTCATATTCCTCATATCTTGATTGAAAAGGAAATATGAAAATTTCTCAAAAAAAGATATCATGAGATATCACATGAATCTCATGTTGGCAGATACACAATGGAAGAATCTTGAATTTCAAAAAGATATATCATCAAATCAATGTTTCCTTTTTTCAAATACAGAAAAGATGTGAAATATAATATCATAAATATCCAAATCACCATCCAGACTTATCTGTGTGATATGATAAAATATATCTCAAAATAAAAAAACATATCTTATCTCAAATATGGAAACAACCATGTTCAGGATGAACCCTAAAAATGTTTTCAAACCCCTTACTCCATGTTGTGTTACCATTCCATATACGCACAAACAGATGTTGCATGTACCCCTCTATCCCTGATTGTTTCTCTGAACACTCACATATGATCTTCCACGAGGCCCCATGAAGAAAAACTACGAGGAAAGATAGGGAAAAGATGGAAAAGACCATCACTATAATTTATCAGACAACCTTCCATGGGGCCCCATAAACAATTCCTTCTAGGCTAGAGAAGGGGGATGATTGATATGATAGTAACCACCCATTCTCAAAAGACATGTCGTGAAATCCAATCAATAAATCATACCACTATCACCGTCCATTATACCTTTCACGGTTCCCCAACTAGACTGCCTATAATGAATGATAAGGGCAAAGTGGATTTGTATTTAACCTCCAATTCATGGGTGACCTTCCAGATCACCTAATCGGCAACTCCTGCAAAAGTCAATGCCCTTTCTCAGAAGATCTTCCACCACAGACCTTCAATAACGCCTACCATTGTTACTTACCTCCCTCACCACCATTTCTCAAATTATCTTCCATGACGACTCGTCTTCATTGCCTACCAGCACCCCTTCCCTTTATTAGACGTTCTTCCATCATGCCCCACAAAAAACAACGAACATGCCAAGTGGGAGAAGATGGATATGTTGGTTGTGAAATCCATATGTTTAATTCTCCACACCAGAGGAAACCTATTTTGATAGATGTGTCTGAAAACAATGCTTTTAGACCCTACCATTCATTCACCACTATTGTGGATGAAGCACACTGATGCCTGAAGATAAAAATGATGAGTCCAGATGTAAAATTAAAACTGAAGTATCAGGCAAAATAAGGCACCCGGTGATGGGTCTTTCTATCCAAACACGCAACACAAGATATCAGATTTCATATGTATTGATTTTTGACATGATCAACCATTTAAAGAAACTAATGTATTATTTCACATAGGAATTTAAAAAATTAATCTATTTTTATTTGGTATATCGAAATATCATGTTATTATTCATTTTATTATTAAATTAATAATAATTTATAAATTTCATTTAATTATATGAATCCAATAAATTTAAAATTTCACCCATTAGAAACCCCATATTTATTATATTCATGTTACACTACTGCATATAGAGAAATATTCAGTTCTTCTGCTCAAAAATCACTAATAAAATGGTTCCTTTTTTCTTTCTAACACTGTAAAATGTCCTACAATAATGTGAATTTTTTGTTTCTGGTTACTAAAAAAATCATTGAATATATTAATATATATACATATATACATGATTATATATTTTCAAATAATCAATATATTTCATAGTGTATATATATCTAAATATTATATATATATATATATAAATGTTTTATAAAATATTTAATAACATATTTATATCTATTCGAATATGTATGATTGTATGAGTTTTTTATGTATATGTTGTTTGTGTGTGCATTTCTCTGTTGTATTGTGTGTTTGGGTGTGTTTTTATCTACGTTTATGGAATGTATATGTGTATATATATGTTCACAGTCATGTATGTAATTGAATGTGTATGTTAAAAAAATGTCAATTTTTACGTTAATGAGTACGCATATTATAAAAAATATACATATATGTGTGTATGTAAATGTGTAAGTGTCTTTGAATGTATTTAATAATATGCATTACATGTAGACAAATGTTCACATATGTGTGTATGTCTGTATGTTAATGTGTATGTGTTTTATTATGTGCATGATTATTAGTTTGTGTATATGTATATGTATGTGAAAGTATATATGCGTACATTTATGTATTCGTGAATGTATGTATATGTGTATATATGACATTAATTTTATATACATGTGTATGCACATGTGTTTGTGTGTATGTGTATTTGAATGTTGTATGAGTGTATATAGTGATATGATTAGATGTGTATGAATGTGCATGCACATGTATGCAAATGTATGGATGTGTATATATATATATATGCAAATTTAGGTGTAAGTATATGAATATACCTTTGTATGTGTATGTACATGTGTATGCGTATTAGTATTTGTACGTCTATATGTATTTGTTTATGTTGTATGTGTATGTATACATGCATATGGAAAGATATATATGAATGTTCATGCATGGGTATGTAACTCTATATATGGGTATGTGTACATACATGTATATATAAGTTTAAATGCCAATGACTATGTGGATGTTTATATGTATGTGTATTCAAATATGTGTATGTGAATATTATGTATGTATGTGTACATGTATGTGTATGTATATATTTAATTTAATAGTAACAATTTAACAATTATTTAAAAAAATTAATTACATATTATTTTTTCGATATATAATTAATATCGTGCATACATCAATAATTAGAAGCAATAATATTTTTTGTTTATTTAATTTTATTCAATTATTTATGTTTGCAATACATGTAATTAAGGTTATGAATGCACTTTTTTATTTTTTTAGTTATTTCATTTTTTTATTAACTGATAAGTTAATTTAATATTTTCTTTCATTTTCTATTTTTACTATTGTAAAATATAATTCGAATATAATCATATTTTATCAATTAATAATATTTATGTAATAGATTCAATATTTTCTGTATTTTATTTAATTTATATGATTCATATTTATTCATTTTTAATTGTAATTTTTTAATATTTTTAATATTTCTGAAAAAAAATATAATTGATTCCTAAATGACCATCACCAACCCACACCATATTTCCCGAACATTGTACCCCCAATGTAAGATATGCCTAATATGATTTAGGTGGTTATTTAAAGAAATAAAAAAGACTGTGATGTGCTCCACGTTGACTTATAATGACAGATTGAGACATTGAATGTCGTACATTGTAGTCTTGAAAATGTGTACCATCGAGAGATGAAGATAATTGGATGGTGTATTCTGCACAGGGATCCCAATGGGTCTTGAGCACCAGTTTTTAGGGGAGGTGGTGAAAGCTTGGGATGGAGTGATTCTAGATGTAGGAGGGGCAGCAACTCTTCATTGCTAATGTTGTGGGCGTAGCATGACGGGGGACCCAAGAGCAACTGTGGTGATGCCCCATCTCTAATGAAAGCCTCAAGAAACGGCGGTGTCAAGAGGTCAAGCAATAGAATTGGATGCATGGTCAATGTGTATGTGTAGATTAGAGAGCTGATGTGCTAGATGTATACATTGACCATTAATTCGGGACAGCGATTACAAAGTTAACGATGGGGGTTATGGTTCGACGGTCTTATAATAAAATCCTCGAGGACGTTCAGTGAGATAATGGATGTGTACGGAATGGTCTGAGCCTTTCCATCATTGGTTTGTAGGGGAAGCCCAATTGGTTGTGAGAATTCATATAGAGATAAACAATAATGTATGGTCGTATGGGATATCGTGGTCTTCTAATAAGATGTTAGGATCTTATTGCCAATATAATTAACAATGATATTTATGTGCATATTGAATATATGTGGGATATCGCTTAGGTGGGGGTGGGGGCAATGGCCATCCCATTGTCCAATGGGTGATGTGTTTCTAAGTGTTTTGGTGTATTTGTATATGTGAGTACCTTATATATATTTTCAATTTATTTATTTTTAATCAGTGATTATCTATATATTTTTTTATTTTTTGTGAAAACAATGGCCTCGTTTTATCTAGGTAGATGATGATCCATTACATTGCCTATAAGACCATGGCCCGGTGGCCCAATACATTTCTTGAAGGCTCAGTGTAGTGTGGTACCTAATCCAAATAGTCTGTATCACCAGGCATGTTTCATGTTTGCATCACCATCCGCCCACATTATTCCCATGTCACTACATTCCTACATCACTTCATGCGATGTAAATCTCCCATGGGGCGTGATAAGATTCGAACACTTGTTCTTTTTTGTATGTAATTTATGTAATTAATCTTACAGATTCAATTAATTATGTTTTAAATAAATAAATTTTATTTATTATTTTTTCAAATGATTTCATTTAATATTAATTATTTATTTTTCTTACTTAAATTTAATTAATATTTTTTTTTGAATTTATTAATTTTTTAATATTTATTTATTACAAATTATTTAATATTTTTTAATTTTATAAAAATGTATTTTATTTATATTATTACTATTTATTCAATTTCATTTATTATGGTCTAAGGCCTTTAAAATATTGAAATTCATATAATTAATTTATTTAAGTGAATGTTTTTCACGATTTGTTACATTTTGGAATGAGTTTACAATTAATGATTGAAATTTTCAATAATTATTTAATATGAATTAATATTCATAGCTTGTTTTTTATTTATTTTATCAATAATCATTAAATCTTATTTATAAAGTGTCAATATTTTGGAAATGTTTGAAATCATTAAAAATAATTTATTTAAATTATTTATTAATATGTTGATCAAATTTTATGTACATGTTCATAATTCATGTGATTATATCTATAACATTTCTTGTATGTATATAGTAGGTTTTTATATTTTTTATATTTTTTAATCATCATTTTAAATATTTTTATTTTTATTTTTATTAATTAATATATATAATTAGTAAAACATAACCAATTTATTAGTATTTTTGGAGTGTATTTATATTTAATTATTAAATTTCACACATTTTTGAAAATCATGAATTTATGATTATATAATCATTAATATGGTTAATGTTTTTTAGTATTTTAAGAATTTATTCATTTATAATATATATTTATTTAGTATTTCATTATTTTATTTTAAATATTATTTATCGGCACTAATTTTATAATTATCTCATAAAACACACACACACACACATATATATATATTAGTCCTATAATATTAGTGTTGATAAATATTGATTTTATATAGGATAATTTTAACAATGATAATGATTTGATTCATCATCGCAAATTATAGCAATGATAAAACCTTTATTTTTTTATTAGTTATTAATTTCACACTTATTAAACTCATATTATTAACACTTTTTGGAAAGCAATGATAAGCACTTCCTGGTTATATAAATTCAACACTTTTTGAACTAGTTTCTCTTCCCAATTCATGCTCTTTCATGGATGTAATCCTGTTTCGCCAATCCCCTATAACATCTTGGATGAATAAAACCTCTCAAAATCTGAGGCTTGTGACTAATTATATTTCAATTTCTTTTACTTTTTTTATTATGCATCAAAAAAATATTCATAGTGTGAAATTTCGGATTATGAAATTCCAATCTCGATGATTCATTGGTGGTTTATAAAGGAAATTTTTTATGCATCAATTTTGTAAAATGATTTACTATTCCACGAGTATTGTTGAATGTTCACTTATGCCAGCCTAGATGAATCACATGAGTAGTATAATAAGGTCTAATAAATAACAGCATACTCTACGGAACAATATCAATAATTCATAATTAATCACATTCAACGACAATTTATAATTCCCATTTCATTATAATTTTTAAAAACAAGAAATTCCATATTTTGATTCCATATATTATTATTTAAATTATCATGACATTATAATATTATTATTCGACTGATGTGGATTCATGAAAAATTATTGACTATTTGAAAAGATCAATATCAATGGTACACTCTCTTAATGTGTCACCCTTACCAGGGGGTTCAGATAGGGAGACCCATTTTCCACATTCCATCTTATATTGATGGATAGTGTTTCTTCTAATTTATTTTCATTAGATGCTAATGAAAACATATTTCATGGGGGAAGGATTATTGAAGAAGTCCACATATTTACCATATCTTCTTTGCTGATGGTATATTTGTATTCCTCAAGGACCTCTCTTTAAGAATTCATATCTATTTTTCATTTTATCCAAATATAATAATAATCATCCCTATAATTTTTCAATTATTGCAAATCAGATATTTCCATCAGCTCGGGAAATACCTCTTATATAAATAAATATATTTTCTGATCCTCGGTTATTCTAGTTGATGATATAAATAATAAATATATTTGGATCCTTGTGATTTTTCGTCAAACAAATAGTGGTTCTCTCAAACATAATTGACATGCTAGAAAAAAAATTATGGATGATATTTTTAGAGGGGCTCTAAAGTAGGAAATGAAACACTTATAAATAATGTAGCTCAATCAATTCAAATTGATAATATGAACTTATTTAATCTACTTGGATGTTTTGTAGACCGAATTCACTCTCACATTGACATGTTCTTGTTGGTTATGAATGACGGTAAAAATTTAATTTGTTGTCTTGGTATAATCTATGCATCCCTAAACCTTTTGGTGGTATGGGATATCAATACATGTGCATGATAAAGATATCACTTTTAGTACAGAATTGATGGAGCTTGATTCATAAACAATGTTCCTTATGCACCCAAATAATTGAACCCATATATTACCCCGATATGAGCTTTGTCGAGGTAAACATTAGCCCCCACCCATGCTATAATCTCAAGATAACTTCGGTGATCGAGTGTTATCCTTCAAAATAGTTATATTTTGAGTACTAGATGTGAAACCAATTTGAAGACCTCGAGGGTCCCAGGGATTGTTTATAAATTTTGGATGATGTCCACATGCCTATCGGTTTCAGATTTGGAGGATACCACTCTTTTCTCTTGTTTTAATGATTCTAATAACATAGTGTTCTGATAAACTTTATTTATAATTCAAAAAAAGGGATTAAAGTTTTATTTTGAGTATTCCATTCATAGAAGATATATACAGTGAAAACTACGTATAAATAATGAATGCTTGGTATACTATTTGAGGAATTATTAGACTATGTTGGCCCACAAAATAATGATAATAGTCAATGAATATTTCAATAAATTCATATTTCCCATAGTAGTCACGCCCATGGTTTGACCCTTATTATTGAAATATTTCTTGAGAATAATCCATTTAGTGTCTCCCCTAATTGTATGACATACTAAAGAGGATGATTTGATACCCATCCACATTACTGATTCTGAAACATATATACATTTAATGATCAACCAATATTGTTCCAAAATCATCGGACATTAATTGAATGAAATTTGCAGAGTAATGAGATTCAGATTAATAACCCCTTCTTGTATCGATACATATGTATGTGTATCTCCCCACTATCCAATGAATTTAATATTAATGTCTACGAAAATATATTCAAAAAAGGTTATATTAGATTTTTTCGTGTTGTATGCGATCATCTGGGTTACATTATCACCTGTTAAAAGATTTCCAGCCATTCTTTTTGTAATTAACTAATCGCTGAAGCATACACATTATTCACGGGTTAGATTTTCTCTATTGATAGATGATGGAAAAATTTCATCATGGAATCAAATTTTATTTTCATTTTTAATAGTATTAATGCATCATAGAAGGTTCTCCAGTTCATTGAATTTTTGTTTATGAAGGTTTAATCCATTTTCAACACTACTAGAAAATTAAACTATACAAATGGTTTTGAGAAAATTCTAGTATCGGTACCATAAGTTGACTATATAATAAGGTTTTGACCAACACCATTGGTATTCAAACCATTCGGTCACCCTATTACATTCATTTTGAATAAACTATCGGTATTTGACAAATATATACAAATATATTTATACAAACCATTTTCAAGTATCCAAAAAAATTACACTATACCAACGGATTTTCCAAAACCGTTCATAAATATGATTGATATGACAATAGTTTGGATAAGACCATCAGTATAAAATACATTTATAGAACATATACAAATAGTTTTTACAAAAACAATCGTAAATTTAAAAAATTTGAAATACATATATCATTGGTTTGTAAAACCATTAGTATAGGCTTTTAGAAATGGTTTTCAATCAATTGTTAATAGTCATCATATTATTAATGAATTATTTTATCAAAAAAAATTTACTACATAATAGAATAAAAATAATTTTACATATAAATTATTCACATAATAACTTTCTTAAAAACATTGAAACATATTGGTTATGTGTTTTAAATATAATGTGCGTGATTCAATATGATAAATGAAATTTTATTTTAAAACATTTTTCACTCACTAAAAACTATCATAAAAACTCATATCGTCATGATTATTTAGTACATGATCCTTCAATCATAATTGTTGTTATTTGAATCAATTTATCATCAATATGATTCATCGTTTGATAGGTTTTACTCAAAGTCCAGCATAGGAAAAACATAGGAAATCCCTCTAGTAATTGATACTTCAAAAATCTATGATCACACCAACATTCATCAATTAATTTCATTATGATACTATGATGTTCAAATATAATCTCTCATGTACCAAAGGAAATCCATCCAACAACTACCGAAGGATTCACTATTCATGAAAAAACACTCTCTTAAGGGTAATTAGACATATTTCACCTTCCATAATTAGTTTCTTTAATCACTATGAAAGTATAGTTAGATATAAAATAATATTTAATTCCTTTAAATATAAAAACATATGTGTCAAATGGAAAAAGGGTTTTGTAGGATTATGATTTCAAATAATCAATCACTAGATGATTGTTTTCAATAAATCACACTACTATGCCAAAAAACATGTTTTTATCTTCATATGAATACATTTATATTATATAGAAATTATTATCAATAAAATTCATGTCACTGATTTTGTTTGCTGTGCTCCATCTATGATCAAACAACTCCAATGCATCAGAGAATATGTAACACCAAGAAGTTCTCATCCAATTTTTTTTATGTGTTGAAAAGACATTTATCATTGTTATATAATATGAGGCTTACATTATCAAAATTGTTTCTCAATCATAAAGAAATGCTTATCTAAATTCATACGTCACTCGAATTTCATGTAGCACCGTTAATATAAATTGGTATTAATATCATAAAATCACACATCAATAAATAGAATTTCAACCTGAACTGATCCATCTATCGAAAATTCCCCCCTTTGTGAGGAATAATCAAATTTTTTATAGGGTCATGTCATAAGGAATTTTATCAAATAAACCTTCAACCAATTCCCCACAGTTTGGAATGATAGAATCATTTCGTGACTAATGATATTTAATTTATTATAAATCAATCTTAAAGAACCAATGCACTTATTTTTAAAATTTATGACAAATTGTGAGAATTTCAGCTTCTAGGAGACAAATAATGGGAAAATTTTAAACCAATAAATACATTTTAATTAAATATTAAATAACTCCAATCATGGTGTTCCACCCTCCAAAATTATAAGGGAGTTGGTAGTATTCTCTATTTTACATGTATCCCCACTTCTCCCAGGGATAGAATTTAAAACAATTATTCATATTTTTCAACATTTTTAGGAAGGAGAAAAACAATACTTTTAATATTTTTATTTTTGTGAACAAAAACTATATAATTTTTCAACACAAACATTAAATTTCATGTTTAGTTAAAAATATCTTCTTGCATGAATGATAAAATATTTTTTAAATAAAATAATGTTTTAGGTCATTATTAATTATTTTATGAATAATAACATTATAAAACAATAAGAATTTATAATATGAAAGAGTCACTTTAATTTTTAGATTGTTCATGATCACCATATTTTACGATAAAAATGAAATGTCTTCCTCTGTTGTCGGATATAAAAAACAGTATTGATACATATATGAATTCTATTTTCAATTCAATCATCCATGAGATAAATGATGGGTTTTATGAAAAAAATAAATAGATATCACCTTCATCTATCATATCATCATTCATGATGAAAAATTTAAAATATTTTATATATATTCACATATACTTGCAAGTGTATAATTCATATGTCAATATTCATGGATATTTGAACTCTATTTCACTATAAGAATGATTTAAATAACCAAATAATAATTTTTAGACAAACCACAATGATGGTTGGAACTATTAATTAACTTTTAATTCCACTAGATACATGAAAATTAATCTTCTATATAATTATAAACACCACCAAATTACATTATGTCAAACACAGATTCTAGTATTTTGGTGACATGTTTCAAAATATTATGCATATATATATTCCTTTATTGGTATATTTAATCCATATATTCTAATTAATAGGAACCAACCTACGTAATTTAGTAGGATTGTGGAAAATATTATAATCCATATTTGACTTTCATAGAATGTGATATTCTACATAAAATAATTATATAGTCTTATCAGTGAAAATATTCAACTTTAGATAAGAATATATTTTGATTTGTAAAAAACAAATCATGTTTGGAGATAAATGTGTGAGAAAATTTGGTCTTGACATCAATGGTTTGAATGCATCTATTAATGTTTTTCTCATGACATGTCCCCTAGGGAATATGTTGTGACTATCCCAAGCCCACCATCCATAGCCCAGGGGCTGGAGGCTGGAACCAGAAAGCTGTATTCCTAATACAAGAAGGAATTTCCTTTAAACATATATAAACACATAGATTAGAATTAGACAAGAGGCATCCACACATAAAATAATGCAACAAATGAAACTGTGAAGTAAACCGGTGTAGTATAGAGTGCTGAAAGTAAAGTGTGTATGGAATACAAGTTCAACTAGAAAATGTAAAAGTACAATAGAAAAAGTACAAAACATCTAAAAAGTGAAATGAAGCTCTAGGATTGTCCACCACAGATCATACATGAAGGTTGGGAACAACTCACGACATGTAGTCCCTGAATCACGTCTTGTCAAAGGGTCTAGCTCCAAGCACCATCCAATCCTAGCTCCCTCAGCCTCAATCAATGTTGTACATTATATACACCAGACACAAGAAGGTGTGGGCGAAGCCCTTGAAGGGGTGAGCATAACTATACTCAGTAGGGCCCCGAGATCCCATATAGTCTCTTATAATTTTACAATGAAAATTCTACAAATAATGAAGCAAAAGTACACAACACAAGTAACCTCAAACTAGGTATCACTTTTTGTCAAGGATGGAATGGTTATGTCATCGTTGAACTCCATAGATACTTGAGAACCCCTCCTCTATCGAGTATAGTTGTTCTGATGGGTAACACATAGTGGATTCCCAAAAACCATGAACTGATGTGGTAACCATACCAGATGGGTTTCGTGGGCATGACGGATCACAAAGAGCCGCTTCCCACATTGGGCATGTCTAGTCACACAGAGCTGCTTCCCACCGTCTCCTAACTGAGGTAATCCAACTTTCTTGAACTGTGGGTCTGATGGGTCACATAGATTCTCTCCCCATAGTAGGCCTACTGGGGCACATAGAGACGCTTCTCCTTGGGCCAATCAATATGCAGTCTATAGGTCTCAGCCAACAGTAGGGTTGCATACGTAGTCTTATTGGGGAGAACTTATCCTCAAGCTCCTCTCCAAATCATGATAACCATGGATGTCACCAAAAAGTATGTAAAATGATCTATCTCCTCAATATATTCCCAAAACTGCCAATGACTTGTTTATCGAATGCCCATTTTGTTTGATACAATCATTTTTGAGCTGAGGGCCCAGTTGGATTTGTATTAGACTTAACCCGGCAATGCCCCAAATTTATCAAAAACTCAAGTGGAGTGTCTCAAAAGTAATGCTTTATCATATGGATCCTAATGTCACATACGGATCATCAAACAAACATTTTATTTAGAAGTTAGGGCCCGTTTTGTTAAAGAAGACGTTGTGGGGACCTCATCCGGTCTGCTTTGGTCAAACCAGCCTGACCATGTTTAGCATGGGATGATCTGGGTCAAGAAGGGTCATACCGACCCGGTTCACCCTGCCCACAGGGCTGGGCCAAACCCAGTTGGGATGCGGGTCCTGCCGCTGGGAAGTTGGTCTACCCGCTAGGCCACGGGTCGGCCCGATGTTATGTTGGGCAGAAGGTTGGGCCGCTGGGCTGACTCGGTGGTGCCACCTGCCTAGCGGCACGTGCCGTGATGGAGACCTAGACACGATGTGTCTGGGTAGGGCTGGCGTGGCATAAAGACACATAAGAGGGTAAACCCATGGGGGTTTACCCAATGCGGCCATGCATGGCGCCACAAGTCCTCCATGCCATGCCTGACAGTATGAAACCCTACCTCCTATTGCACTGCTAGCGTGCCCCCCATCTACCAGCCACCGGTCAAACCGGAGACCTCTTCTCCTGTCGCGGCATGCGTAGGCCATGACCAGTGCAGGTCCCGTCCGAGCTACCGCATGGGTGCACCGCTAGGGGCGCACCCCTACTCGGCTCCACCAGACACATTGTCGATGCCGGTGCTTGCGGTAGGCTGTTCGTCAGGCCTCCGGTCACACAACGGGGCATGTTTCAAGTGTTATTTGCAGCTGCGGGCTCCTGGGTTCTCAACATTTACTAAAGTAGTCCATGATTCATCTTTTGGCAGCCATCAATATTGCTGGATCACAATCAACGCACACTCATAGGGGCTCGATCCTTGCTTGTATCGTCCCACTCCCTCAACGTTTGAGATAATTCTGGTGGAGTTTTGGGGGAATGATCAACTGGATTTCATGCCTTGATTCCAAACCCAATCCCAATAAAAGAAAAACCTGCTTCCGCACATAGATATCAATTAATGGATCATCATGTGGGTCAGTTATACAATTCATTACATTTTAGAATAAATTGCAGGGAAAACCAAATTCAATAATCAAAACCCCCCACCTCAGAACATTGGACAGAAATCTAGATTGAGTGTGTGTCGTTGTTCAATGACCCCGCATCATGCTTCCCCCACTACTGGTCGAATTTCAAACTCTAGTTCGCAGTTTCGGTGTCCCACATCACCTCCCACTAGGATCGACTCCATCCTCTAATGGATCAGCATTACGACACTCCTTCAACCCTTTGTTGCTTGGAAAAGCTTGTCTGATACCCCTACCCAAGCTCTATATTTATATAATATAAGGAGGGTATGTAACGATGTGAGAAATTAATGGGGATAATAAATTATGAATCTTTCTAATTCACCAAAAATGACATCATTTAGTATTTGGCATGTCAATACATTCATTGGATTGACTCCCAGCAGTTCCCGCACTCCGTTTGTCTATTGGTGGAAACAAAAAAAATAAAAAAAATTATTTTCATTTCATTTTATATAATAGTAAAAAAACATAAAATCTTCTAGGGATCTATTGCGGTCAATGTAATGTCTCCATTCTGCCAATCTCGGTTCTACATATTCAACGAGGCACTCGAATTTTTTATCCGAGCACCAGTTCAAAATATAGAATAATACAGTTAAACATTTTTGAACGTGCCATAAAAAATGTTAAGAAAATAATTACATGCACACCGGACCTTAGATTCTGGGATCATAAATTTACACAAACACATTAAATTTCATTAAAGAAAAAAATTGCATGAAAAAACCAGGTCATTACATTCTCCCCACCTTACGGATTTTCATCCTCGAAATCCAAAACATAGACTATGGAAAAATAATTTGGGTACTGAGCATGAATATAAGTTTCCTACTACTATGTTATCTTATGCAGGATATCATGGTGCTAGCTAATGCGAACTAGAGTTATCGATCCCCCATGATGGACTTGTTCCTGTTGATCCTCAATCTCTACTAGAACATCTGTAAATGTCTCCCCATTATCCATGTCCAACTCGCCGTAGTTGATGACATGAGAGGGTTCGTGCAAGTATCCCTTAACCTAGGATATTTGGAAGATTTCATGCACCCTATACAACTACGGTGGAAGTTCCAAGCAAGATTTTGCCTCTCCTATCCTCTAAAGTATCAGGAAAAATCTGATGAACCATGTTGATTACATTCCACCTCAGCAGAATCGGCATTGTCTCCATTGTGGAGAGACTCACAAGAATTCATGGTCCCCATCCTCGAACTCCAATGGTCTCCACCCCCTGTCAACATAATACTCTTCCATATTTTCACAATCTTCATCCGCTCCTAGATGATCAACAGCTTCTCCATTTTAACACGTACCAACTGTAGTACAATATCTATCGACTCCCCTAGGTCTGTCCAACATAAGGGGTGGTCTTCAACGTCGACCATACAAGGCCTCAAATGGAACCCTACCGATGGTGGAGTGGAGACTATTTTTTGTATGAAAACTCTACCATGGGAATGCAATCCTCCCAACTACTGCCAAATTCTTGGACACAAGAATGGATCATGTATTCCAGCATATATATGGGCCACTATGTTTGACCATCTGGCTGGGGCTGAAAGGTGGTGTTCAAATGTAGGTGAGTCTTCAACACCACTTTAAATCCCTTCCACAAACGGGATGTTGAATGTGTTTCAGGGTCAATGATGATCATCAATATCACCCCATAGAGCTACACAATCTCCTATATGTAGTGGCGTCCCCAACTCCCTACTTATCCCTGCTCTCTGATAAGTATGATGTGGGCTGACTTGGTGAGTTGGTAAATTATTATCCAGATGTAATCATGTCTCATATACATCTGTGGAAGACTTATCACAAAGTCCTTGGAGATCCCATCCCACTTCCACTCTAGAACCTCTAGTGTCATTGTTTAGCCTGTTGGAATCTGATGCCCTACCTTCACATGCTGACAAGTGAGGCATTGTGAAACAAACTCTTCTACATCATTCATCATCCCTAGCCTCCAATGTTGACGCTGGAAGTCCTAGTACATCTTTACCACATTAGGATGTACCACCAGAGGGGATCTATGGAATTCCCTCATAAAATCTTCCTCTAGAACCTCATGTACCATGGTACGTCCCCTGAAGAAGATGATGTACTCCACATCTTCAAAAAATCCATCTATTTATTGTCCCAAGGATATCTAAGCACGTCAAGCCTCACAGTCAACATCACCAAGTTGTGCCTCCTGGACTCGATGAGGATGAAGCAGAGTTCCAATCATAGACTGGAGTTAAGCGGCACCATCTCCATCCACAAAGGATACTACATTGAGGCTAACTGTTCTATCGCGTCACTCTGTAAGGGTAGGGAAGACCTCTTACTTAGTATATATGCTACCATGTTCCCCTTTGCATGAAGTGTAGACTCTCTAAATGACATAGTCCTGGAGGAAGACTTATCATCATCATTGTCTCATGTTAAGGACCTTTTGAGAGATGATTTACCTGAGTCTATTGTGATCATAGAACGTAGTAAAATGTTCTCCAATCAAGTAATGCCACATCATATTCTAGGATAAGTCCGCTACTATTAGCTCCATTTCATTGGTATTGTAGTTCATCACATGTTGTCTCAACTGTCGTGATCCATAGGTGATCACGGCTTGATCCTAAATCAGGACACACCCATGTCTGGTACCTGATTCGTCACAATAGAATACATACCCCACACCCTCTTCTAGTAGCCTCAAGATGGTATCACTCGCCAGCCTCTTTATCAGCTCCATGAAAATCTTCTATCATCTCTCTATCCATATGAAGGTCTTCCCCTTCTTCATCAATGATGACAAGGGTTCTGAAACTCTGGAAAGGTCAGGCACAAATCACCAGTTGTATCCGGCCCTCCCAAGGAAATTTCACACCTCGATTACAGTCCTTGGTAACTCCCTAGGAAGAACACCCTCTATCTTCACTGATTCCACCCCTACCCCAGCCTCAGATATAATTTGATCTAGAAAGGGGACTTCTCAAATCTCTAACTGCCACTTCGTTATATTACGCTTTCCCTTTAAGTCATCCAATTGTACCCCTAACAAATGATGTCCTACGGGGGCCATCTGATAAGCTTGTGTAGATATAGCTGTTGTCCCGGGGTACAAGTCAATACAAAATTCTACCTCTTTATGTGGAGGTAGTCCTTGAACATAATCAGGGACGACATCATCAAACTGGTCCATAACTAAAGGATAGTTTGGACTCTCAAAATCATCCTTCCTGAGAGTAAGGATATCCAACTAATGAGTGATCTGCTACACACTCCTCTAGGTATGTCCGTCCTTTACTGTAGTGGTTCCCTTCACACCGGTGAAGGACAACAAGTTTCCATCTGTGTGTACACACCAATTAGTGTTCCTAATACTGTAAATCTGAGAATGGACTGTGTAGAACTAGTCATCTCTCGTAGGAGTCTCCTTCCATAAGGATTGAGCCGATGTCTTCGTTGGAATCTCTGTGATCCGAATGTGGGTCATGGAAATATAGTACTGACTCGAACATATTGCTATACAAACTACATCTAGGGTGGAGTAGACCCAGATTATACCTATAATATTCTCCATAGCATCGTGGTCATATGACTTAGCTGCCTGGAGTAGAGCTCGCCCCTGTCCACCTGCTCCTAGTGGTTGGGATGGACATCCTGGAGTTGGTGGGGGTTGCATCTCGAATCACCACCCACCGCATGTTGAATGACCAGCACCCCTGCCACATCCACCACCTTGAGGACATACTCGCTCGAACCTCTAGCACTTCCTCATGTGTCCCTCGCCCATCTGCTGGATATCCGTTTGGTTTTTCGGGTAGTCTCATGAAATGTGGTCATATCTGACGCACGTAAAGCACAATCTGGCTCCCTAATGACTCTCTCTGGACTAAATAAATTAGATTAAAATGCAGTTTTGAATTAAAATACAATATTGAACCAAATAATACTTATTAATAACAACAATTTATGTCGTATATTTTTTTAATTCAAATCACATAAGTGGTAAATTTTCATTTAAATGAAAAATTCCTTTTTTTATCTACTACTAAGTGGTTTCACAATTCATCAAAAATTGAATTTTTTCAGAAAAATACAAAAAATTCAGACTAAGCTGTGTTTGGTATTCCAAATTCGAAAATGATGTCTATTTTACCAAATTCAAAACATAGAATTTACATTAATTAATATAAAATTAAATCTCATTGTCAAAATAAATAGCGTGTTTTTAAGAAACAATATCTATCAAAAGATAAACACTTCCTTATGTCCAATTTCAATGTAAAATTAATTCCAATGACCACATGGTATTAAATGGTAAAAATATATTTAAAGTAAACTTTATAACCAATTACAATGATAATCCAACCATATAAATAAATTATATTAAAATGCAGTTTTTAATTAAATTACATTATTTTTCACTATTCATAAAAAAATGAACTTTATCGGAAAAATCCATAATTTAACACAAAGTAAATTTTGATGTCCCCATTCTAAAGAAGTATTTTATTTGGTAAAATCAAAATTATTACTGTGAACAAAATTATATATTAAGAGGGTTCTCCATTAATAAGTGTTAAACTGGCTGTTTAATTTACATTTTTCATAAAATTAGATTCATTCACATTTTAAGCCTCTATCTTTTTCTTGATAAATTAATATACATTTAAAAAACATGTATAATAATATTGTAGTTTTTTTTAATTCCCTCCAATACAACATCTATGATTTAACTACCATTTAAAATAATAAAATTAAATTATTAGTGTGCAATGTACGCTTTCAAAGAAACCTATTTTTCTGTATCAGGTACGCTATAAAACATAGAAACCCATTTAAAGTAAAATTAATATTTAATTCACTAATATTAATAAATATAAAAATTATATATTCTTTATTTTACAGGGATTATACAAGTATGTTCTCACCCAAAATCATTTTTTAATTTTTTAAAAGACATTTATCAATGTTATATTAGTGGTGAGTTTCATTTTATTTAAATTTTCTCATATATACAGAAATTATTATCTAAATTCACACCTTAGTCTATATTCATGTAGAATTGTTTTATCAATTGATTATATTATAATTGAATGCAACTTATATAAATTAAATTTAACCATAAGGGATCAATTTTTAGGAAATTCCCACACATGTGAGGAACATAAAAATGTTTGATATAGATTCTAGTTTATGGGGATTTTTTCAAAGAATCATTCTATCAATTCAACTCCTTCAAACATGAAAAAAATCATGTCTGGTATATTGATATTTATATTAATATAAATCTATCCCAAAATAATAATTACATATATATTCCTATTAAAAAAATGGGGAAATTGCAGCATCTAGGAGTCAGATAATAAGAATATCTTAATTCCCAATGAACTTTTTAATGAAATCTAACATATCTCACATAATGTGTTCCATACTCAAATATTTAGATGTATTATTTAATATGATATATTTTCCATATATCCTCACATCATCAAGGGATAATATTAAAAACATTATCACATTTTCAAACTTTTCAAGGAAGAGGAACCACAATCCTTTTAATATTTTAATTTTTGCAAACATCCATCATAGGATTTTTCTACATGAACCGATATTCTCTTGCTTAGTAAAAAATTATGTCTTCTATGAATTATAAAAAATTATATTGTAAATATAAGAGGCTATTTCAGATCATTATAATGTAGGTTACTAATAATTTCTTCATCCTACATTATGAAATTATAATAAAAACATCTCACAATGTATGCGGGACAACTCAATATCACCTTCATTTATGATTAAAAATATTAACAACAAGTGTATATAGGGGTAAAAAAATCTATTTTGAAACATACATGAATTATTTTTTCTATTCAATCATCCATGATATATATGATGGGTGTTATACTGAACTAAAACAAATATCACCTTAAAAAACATATCATCATTTGTGTTGCATATAAATATTATCAAATTGATATTCAGAAATATTATCATGGGTATGTTTCCCATAATGTTCATCTTAAATTTTTTTTAACACCAATTCACTGTACGAATGATTAGAATATTTAGATAAAAATTTCGTGACAAACCACTGATATGGTTTTAAATTTCAATTCACATAGAATTATAGGCACTATATGAAAATTAATATTCTATATAATTAAATACACTATCAAATTTATTTATTTAAAACTATCAATCTAATATTTTACTAATAGGATTCAAAATATTATACATATATATCCCTTTTGGGGGGGATCATGTAGGGTATTCCAATAATTGGGAATCAACATATTAATATAATCAGGATTATGGAAAATGTTTTGATCCATATTTGACTCTCATGGAATGCGATCATCTAATTTAAAAAAATTATTTACTTTTATATTTGAGAATATTTTAATCAATATAATAAATGTGTATGATGTATAAAAATCAGAAAATATTGGGAATTTAAATGTTTAGTATGTTTATGTATCTGCTTCAATTATTTTAATGTATTAATTATTGTTTCGTAATTCCAGCCAAGTATCCCTTTGATTTAGATGTTATCAAATAGAATAGATTCCCAATATGGTTATATAAAAAAATATACATTCATTTTGATGGGATAATATTAATAATTTATGTTGGAAAACATAAATATAGACCATGTGTGGTTGATCCTCTTTATAGAAACTCTTCAATGGGATAACACAGTGATACTCACCACTCCACTACAAAAATTATCTTTTCAAATTTATTTCAAGGGTTTATGGGAATCAAATACCACTATATGTTATATTTTAATTCTCTTACAAATTTATCAACCGTCTCACCTACTGAGCGTAATAGAATGAATGATTAAAGATATGAAATTATTAGAATAGAACATCCTATAGGAAAAGTTCATGTTTATGTGTCATTAAATATTTTTATCTATTGGTTTGTTTAATGGTACATAGGTTTTTATATTTTCTTAATTTCCATAATGACTCATTGAATTTAATTTATTTCATAAACTATGATGATATATTTTATGATGAATATGGATACATTGGGAGAATCTTGAGTTTTGTGTTATTAAGTAATATGTTGAGAAATGTTCCTTAGATGAGGTATCTTTTATTATGAAATGATTTAAATTAATAATAAATTTCACATGAATAATATTCTCTATTCATTATGGTCTTCTAAAATATTTTTTGGATATGTTTTCATAATTAGGTTGTTTGTTCTTTTTAAAATTTGTAAATGATGCATCAAACCCGAAAAACACATTATGGTTATTCACCCTGCAGATGCATGTACTGTATTTGAATGCATTATAAAACCCATCACTAAAAAACTATCTACCAATGAATACGAGGTTATCTGATCACAAGATATTATTTCCTAAAACCCCCAAAACAAAACAAAAAAAAATTATTATTGTATCTTTTCCAAGATTTGATAAATCAAAAAAATCAAATCACATATTTCATATAATCCATCAATCCCAAGTCTTTTATTGGGAAATAAACAATGAAAGAACATATCCTCAAAATCCTATAAATATTGTTGGAAAAATCACACCCTCCCACCAAACCAATATCATGATTCAGTTTCAGATCTCAAAATGACGTTTCAATTTGAAATCTAGTTTTGTGTTTGAAATTTAAATTTTGTTTTTTATTGTTGGGTCCCTTATGAGGGTTCCAATTTAACCTGAAAAAATGGTATTTTTGAATATACAAAAAATCTTATTTTTGAATAAAAACTCCTTATTGGAAATATAATATTTAAATTTCATGATAATATATTTATTTATAAATAAAATAAATAACATATTTTCACATTAATATATTGTAAAATAAATTTATCACATCTATTTATAAATAAAAATGCATTAGATATTCAATTCATTTTATCTAGAATATTCCTAAATATTATTAGTTTCAAATATTAATATATATTAATTAATTATATGGATTATAATTTAGAATAAATATTTTTATAATATTAAAAAAAATTAATTATAAACTAAATATATGCATTTAATTCTGTTAAAATTAATTTAACATGATGTATGAATATAAAAGATTAAACATTGTTGGTTTACATTTAAATTATTTAAATTATTTATTTATATAATACAAGATACATATTTATTATAATTAATAACATAATACATTGTATATTTAAATTTTTAATAAATATTATAGCTGATTTAAAAAATAAAATTCCTGTAAAATATGTTATCTTTACAATATAAATAAATATTATCACTAATTTATTAAACACATGACATTTACAATTTATTATGATACTATTTAGAAAAATAATTTATATAATAAATTTTAACAAATTTGTAATGTATTATATTTTTAATAAAAAATATAGAATTCCAAGGTTCATTTGTGTACCACACATTGACATGATTTTCCTGTGGGTTTTTTGTTTTTCAATTTAGAAATAAATTTAAATATATATATATTGTAATTAAAAAATCAACCATCTTCATTAATGTTTTCAAAACACATTGAAACATAAATTTAAAAATAAATTACAGAAAATAATTTGGAGGAGATATAATAGTGACATTAATGAGATCGATGAAATTAGTCAACCCTGGTAGGTGGACTCATTATGTGAATATACACACACACATGATATAAGGATTACCATAATCCATCCTCTATAAGAGTTTTTCTGTCTACGGTGGACTAGAGAGTCGGTTGGAGACAGATATATGCATTGGAAGAGCATTAAGAAGATGTTAGGGTCCATGAATAAGGATATGTATGAGTTTTTCAAACCCCCATTCTATACTACATCATGATCTGTCACCATTCTATAGACAAACAATAAGGCATAACCTGTTTCCCTCTATCCAAGTGGGATTCCCTGGACTCAAATATACGACCTTCCATGATTCCCCAGTAACAATTCCTACCAGGGCAGATGGTGGGATGATGGATATGAAAATCACCGTCCATTTTTGTACAACATGCCATGGTTCCCCATCAACAACAGCTACTAGGGAAAACATGGGGAAGATGGGCATGACTGTCACATCCATTTCTCAAATAACCTACCACATCACCCCATAGGCAATGCCTACAATAGTCCATGACCATTATACCTATCATGATTCCCCATTAGTATCCCATAGATAGGCGGTCACCATCACAACCTGTCACACTGTCCAATCAACAATGCCTACCAGGCCAGACCTGGGGAAGATGGATATGTCTGTCACCACACATTCTTATAATACATTCCCTAGAACACCACCGACAATTCATACAACATTCACTACCCTATATGAAATGATATTCCAACGTGAACCACTAACAACCCCTAAAATGATGACCACCCATCTTTAGACATCCTTCCCTGACAACTCATCGATAATGCCTACCACCAGGACCTCCCTTTCTAAGGTGATATACCACAAGGCCCCATCAACCTCACCTTCTAGGCCAAATGGGGCAATATGGATATAAAGGTCTCTTCCCCCATGTGTGTAATTCCTCGCATCAGAAGGAAACAAATAGGACGGAGTTGTTCGGAAATGATTCTTTCGACCCCTACCTATCATTCACCACTACATAGTTTGAAGCACACCTATTATGGGAGTATAAATGGTTGATTCCAATAGTGAAAAAAATTCTAAATTATTGAACCAAAAGGGTAACACTCTAACCACTCCCTCCATCCAAAAACGCAATGCCAAATTTTTTATTTCCGATGTCGAGTTATCCAACATGATTGAAAATTTGTTGAAATTAATGTACTTTTTACACAGGGTGATAAACAAAATTAAATTATTATCAAATGGTATATTTAACTATCAATCGATAATTCATTATAATATGAAATTAAAACTAATTGATAATTATAATTTAACATTATGAATCCATTAAATTCCAATTTTCTACCATTATCAAATACCTACTTTTTAATATTCTTGTTACACTACATAATATGGTGATGTAGTCAACACTACAGCTAGAAAAGCTCTAATAACATGGTTCCCTTTCCTTATTATTTTTTCTAACAATGATAAATGTCCGACAATTATGATTTCATTTTGTTTAGGGTTTCTATATGACATATTGAATAAGTTAACACACACACACACACATATATATATATACATATATATACATTCTTATAAATTTTTAAAGAATTTTTATATATTATCAAGTACATATAAGAATTTAAAATATATCAAAATAGTATATATAAAATTTAATAATATATAAATATGAATTTTTATATGTATGTCTATATAGGTGTGTTTATGAATGTGTAGTTTGTTTTTCTGTATGTTGTGTTGTCTTGTGTGAGTGTCAGTGTTTATGTACATCAATAGTTTGTATGTGTGAGTATGTATATATGCATAGGTGTGTATATAATTAAATGTGTATGTTATACATAAGTTTATGTGTATGTGTATGAGTATGTGTTAGTGTACGTCTATGAGTTAATAAATTTGTATTGTATCTAAATGTATATGAACAAATGTATGTATTTTTGTATTCGAATGTGTATGACTTTTTGAATAAGCTTGTGTATCTGTTTTTATGTTTATATGTGTAGGTATGAGTATGGTTATGTATATATGTCTATGTTTATCTATATGTTCAGGTATGTATATGTGTATTTATATCTTCATGTTTATGTACATTGGTATGTACATGTATAAGTGTATATGTGTATGTTATTATTTTATTTTCATATATATTCATATGTATAGATTTGTATTTATTCATAGTCACTTTTATGTAATTTTTTGGTTGTATATGTATATGAAAATGCATGTGAATGTGTATTCATTCACATTTATATGTCTATGTACTTGTGTATTTTTATTAGTTTGTGTATCTGTATATGTATTTTTTGTGTTTTATGTGTATGTATATATGTGTATATATATATTTGTATATATTTTCTTGAATGGGTATGTTACTATGTGTATGTGTATGAGTATGTTTATATGCCAAGATCAATGTGTATGTGTATGTGTACAAGTTTTCCAATATTTGTATATGTATATTATATCTGTATGTGTATATGTAAGTATATGCATATATATATATATATATATATTTGTACAAGTATGTCTATTTATTGATTTAATATTCTTTTTTGACGTTTAATATCTATCCATTTTCAGTATTATTAATAATTATTTCGTTTTTATTATATAATCATTTAATAATTTTGAAATATATTCAATTTTTATAAATTTTTATTCATTTATAAATATGATTATATTTAACTAAATAATAACATTTTGACATTTATTAAAAATTATAAAATGTAAAAAATATTTTATATTTTCTAATTACTATCCTTACAGGGAATACATCAAAAACACACAGTACTAATAATATTTTTTTATTTAATTTTATTAAATTTTTTAATTTTTCAATTCATGTAAGTAATGTTATGAATAAACCTTTTTTATTTTTTTTAATTTATTTCTTATAATGTAATACTTTTTAATATTTTTTCATTATTTTTTATTTGATATATAATTTTTTTTAAATATTATAGGAAGTAATATTTTTTTAAATTTTTAAATATTTATTTAATAATATTTTATAATTTCAATATGCTTTTAATTTATATGATTAATATTTATTCATTTTTATTTATTATGTTTTATGTTTTTTAGTTTGTTTTAAATCCATATAATTGTTTCTTATAACACAATATCCAATCCATAACATTTTCCCTGAAATTGAACCCCAACATTTGTCATCCCATACACCATTTAGGTGTTTATGTAAACATTCAAAAATGTTGTTGACACGCTTCACAAATACTAGTAATGATTGATGAAGTCGTTGAAAATCATTCTTTGTATTATTGATAGTGCATTCCATTGAGATATAGGGTGAGTTGGATGGTGGCGTTTGGGCCGAGATAACTATACGTCTCAAGCGGCAGTTTTCTGGCATAGTGCTGATTGTGTGGGATGGATGGATTTTTGATGTATGAGATGATAAAATGCATCATCACTAATAATGTGTGCATAGGTTGACGGTGGACATTAGATCAATGTTTTTTCTCTACATCAATGATGAAGGATTCACGCGACTACACTGTCGACGTTGCAAAACTCGATCTATTGCTTTTGATGCAGCAAAGATGTTTCAGTGAATCTCATAGACATGATGTAATGGTAGGAATTTTTTAATGGTGATTGGGATCATCGAATGCCCTATTGATGAATATGGTGGTTGTCTGATGATCAAATATTACAATCTGCCATGATGTTCAGTGAATTAATGGATGTGCAAGGCATGTTCTAGGAAACTCTATCCTGTGATTGTTGTGGAGGCCCAATCGATTGTAAAAATACTATTGTGGTGGTTGATAATGTTGGGGCATCTGATCCATGGTGGTATGGACATAAGTAGTAAAGGTCGTAGGTCCAATATCAATAAAATGAACGTTTATGGGCTTATTGAATATTGGTGGGTTATCCCTTTGGGGGATACGGCATGACCATTGGCTGGTGGGTGAGGTGTGTCTATGTCATTGTGTATTTTAATCCCCATGTACCTAATATATATATATATATATATATATATATTATCTATTTATTTATTTTTATTCATTTTTTATGTGTACATATTTTATTATATATTCTTAAAATCAATGTCCTCTTTTTTCTTGGTAGAGGAAGATCCATTACATATAAAATTGGCCCAAGGCCTTGTGGCACATGGATTTGCGGCCCGATAATGAGGTTCAACTATATTGGGGTAGCATTGTGCTGACATCATACTTTCTCTTTCATTGAGCCTGTGTCATGCCTGCATCACTTCCTGCCAGCATCACACCCACATCACCGCTTGCCTTAGTCACCCCACGTGTTGTAAATCCCCTAGGGGACATGCCATGATTCAAACCGAGGAGGTTATTTTTATGTAATTAATGTAATTAATTTTACACATTTACTTTTTAATTATACGTTACTTATTCGGTTTTCTTTCTTAATTTTTAATATGATTTCATTTAATATTAATTTTTAATTTTTAATATTTAACATTTATTATTTATTTAATTTATTATGTTTTCATATTATAAAATAGTAATTTATTTATTTGATTAATATTTATCCAATATTATTTATAAATGTGTTATACCATTAAAATGAGGGAAATTTATATAAATAATTTATATTATTTTATTTTTTAGGATTTTCTACATTTTTTAATGTTTCTACAATTAATTCAATTAAACATTCATATTTTATATAATTTTGTTACCATGTTTTAATATTCATAAAATCTGTTAAATTTATATGAATAATTCTCATTAATTTTATTTAATAAGTTGTAATATTTTTCAGATGAAAAAAATATATATAACTAATTTATTTTAATTAATTTCTTAACATTTTCATCGAATTTTTATACATGTTCACAATGCATGTAATTAGTATTAAAAATTAGTGTTTGACCCTTCATGATAATTTATTTTTTGAAAATCACAAATAATTTCAATATAAAGATTCATGTATTTCATGATAATTTTTATATTTTTATGTAAATCAAATATGTCGCACAACAACATATACTTTAATAGAACAATTTCTTATAATCCATGAATCAATATGTTTACAGGGGAATTTTTACATATACTTTGATTAAAAATTCATATTTTAATGGAATATTCAAGAGAAAATCTTCACAATATTTCATAGATTCCCTAAGACCAAAACTGAAAATTGCGAGACCGAAGTCCGACACAGCGATGTTCGACACAGTGAAGTAGACACACTGACACCAAATATGACACACCTAAACCAAAGTACGACATACCAAAGTTAGACAAACTGAATTCGACACACAAACATCGAATATTGCACACTGAAACCGATGTATGACCAACCGATGATTGACAGATCAAAGTCGACACACCGATACTGAAGATGAAACACCGAAACCGAAGTACGATAGACCGTAGATTGAAAGACTGAAGTTCAACTGACAGAAGTCGACACACTGAAGATGACACATAGAAGATGACATAAAGAAATTATCAAACCCAATAAAAAAGACTTAATAGTACACAATGATTGATATAATTAACTTTTTTTCATTTAATTAATTCAAATTTATTTTCTAACAATCATATGCAAACAAATTAATGTTTCTGAAATTATTTAATGTTTTTTGTTGGACAACTCTTAGACAAGTACACGGTACATGCATGTTGGAATATCATTATGTGTAATGAAACGTGGAGTATAAAAGGACCTCATATTTTACGATAATGATATTCAATAACAACGACCATGACGATGCTAAATAAAAAGAATATTCCAATAAGAAATGAGAATAACTATGCGCTTGAAATTCCAAGAAGAATGTGACAAGCTATCATTACCACAAATGCTCAATATACATTGAGGCATCAATGGGCTGAACCTCATCACTCCCTAAATCTAGATTACATGAACTGTGTTTTGAAGGCATCTTCGAGTAGAAGACTCAAATACAATAATCGAAACATTCATTGAGTCTAGAGCTATAGTTCAAAACACACAAAGAATTCTTAACTCTATTCTAATTCATTGCTCCCTTATGAATTAAATATCCTATTTGACCAGTGTGAATAAATATATTTATAACACACCCTGTCTCTTGAGCATAACCGGAGGATATCATCCTATCCACATACTCAATCTCTTATTTCTTTTTTTCCCACGAATAACTATTTTAGAGATCAAGTGTGACCTTGAAAACCTAATATGCTTTTGAAAACCTCGATCCATGGTGTGGATCAAGAGTTTATTTATATAAATATCATACTGGGAGGTGTTCTCCAATTAGAGAGGATTAAGTATCTGCTTGAGACTAATCCTCTTGTTTACATAGTTGTGAAAATATTCAATTACTCTCCTTTGTATTATCCACTCCTTGTATTAGTTAAAACATAAAATAGTTTTTCCTTACACTTTGATAGTTAGTTTTTGTAAGTTTGTGTATTTATTTAATTTAGTAAACTTGTATTAAAAGTTTAATTAGTGTTCTACACATTTTTTTTGGGGACTAATAACCCTTTTTGAAACCTGTTGACCAATTAATCATTTAAATTTCTACTTCCTAAATTTACTCGTCCATTTTTAAAATTGGTGGATTTCATAAAAATAATGTTTTTAAGCAGAAATTTTAATTGGAACTCAATTCCGCACCTCCTCATAAGTATCCACACTGACCAACATTTTGAGTCATATGGTTAGATAAATGTTTTTTCACAACACTCTGTTTTCTTAACTATGATTTTAGTTGTATCTTAAAGATCTCAAAATTTCTTTTAATTATAAATCTTTATATCTTTATATATATTTTAAAACATAGTTACAATTTAAACTAGATGTGAGAGTTCTACTTCTAACAAGCCACATTTCATTAATGGTAATAACTATGCTCAGTGGAAATTAAAAATGACAACTTATTTAGAGAGTATAGGACCCAAAATCTGGGACACAATTGAAGAGAAACATATATTTCCTACTACTACTAGGGATACATGGTCTTAGTTGACTAAACCAATATATAATAATAACTGTAATTCCTTGAATGCCATGTACTGCTCTCTAAGTGATGATTAATTAAATATAATACCGGCTTGTTAAACTGCATATGAAATTTTGGATACATTACTTTTTTATAATGATGGAACAACTAATGTTAAAGAAATGTTACTAAAAACATACATTGTAATATATGATAATTTTAAAATGAATCATGATGAGCCTATCTCTTAAATGTATCTTGGGATCAACTAAATAGTGAATATTATGTGTCTATTTGGAAAACCAGTGGACAACAAGGACAACATTATGATACTCCTTCATTTCCTACATGACAGAAGGATGGGAACTTCTGTATCCATTCGAGAATCTTGTCACATAAGAATGATACCAATGAAAGAGATAAATTTAAAACATATGATGCATGAGGAATAACATAAGGAAAATCAATAAGTGGATGAAGATACAATAAAAAATCAGTTGCATTCAAGACAACTACCTAAAAGAGAAAAGGCAAATAAAAAGTTCATCTTCCTGTAGACAGCTCAACTAGTGAAGAATTCGATTTAGATAGTGATGAGGAGATGGACCATGATACTAGAAGGTTCAAATAGTATTACCAAAAAAATAAAATCATTATAAATTCAAACTACAATGGAATGTATTATAGTAATGGACATTGGAAGAAAGAGATAAAATGAAATGACAACCGAAATGAGATAATATTCTATGAGTGAAAACGAAAAGGTCATGTGAAGGAAGATTGTCCCAATCTAAAATTATAGATGAAATATGAAGACAAGGGAAACATATATAAAAATGCTACGAAAGCAACCTGGAGTGCTTCGAAAGACAACTCCAGTGGATCCGATGCTTGTAATAGTGAACAGAACAATCATGCCAACTTATGTTTCTTGACAAAAACATCTGAGGTAACACATAACTCTCCTATACTTATTGCTTATTATTCTAAGAATAAGATTGAGATGCATAATGAGAAAGATATGACTATGGATAAACTATTTGAATTTTGTGAAATTATTGAGGTTACCTTTAATGAGATAAATGAAAAATATACATCATTAAAGAGACAACATTCATTAAATTAAAATTATATGTCAATCCTGGATGTTGAGAATGAAAATTTTGATTAGCTGTTAAAAGAAAATATCAAACACAAATTATCAATTGAACAATTCAATAAAGGTATTGAAAAATATATTACTGATAGAGATACCCTGACTCGGTTTCTTGGACATCAAATTTCCCAAAAATATACAACTGGTCTAGTATATCAACCTGGAGAGAGAAGGATCATTAAAACTAAATTTATTCCACAATCTAGAAAATTAACTGTTAGTTCATGTACTAGACCATTTTTTGAAAAAAAATTCTATAAAGGACCAAAAAAAGTGTTTATGTCTCAAAATATATCTGCTTATTATAGGGAATTTGTGAGACAAGTATGGGTTCTCCAAAATGTTACTTGGTAACCTCTCAGGACCCGAGAAAATCAGAGTACCAAAGTTATCCCTTGTCTAATCTGTTATGAAAGTATGTTTCCAAAAGAGTTCCAAAAATAATATTTAGTATTTGAATAGTCTATATTCAAGACATTTTATAAGATACTACTCATGCTTCAAAAGACTAGTCAAGGATGATGGTGGTCACATAACTTTTGGTGACAATGAAAAGGGAAAAATCGTCGTCTTAGGCCAGATCGGTAACAGTAATACATTATTAATTTCCAATGTACTCTTTGTAGATCAGTTAAAGTACAATTTACATAGCATCTCATAGTTGTGTGATGATGGTTTCACTGTCAAATTTGAAAACGATGCATTCAATGAATTTAATTACAAATATGATTTAATATTCACAGCTCTCATAAATGAGAATGTGTATGTTGTTGACATAAATTCTTTAGCTATGCAAAATTTTTCCTGCTTAAATGATTTTCATAATGAATCATGGATATCACATATAATATTAGGAAACTAAAATGTGAACCCTCTTATGATAATGTCTTTGATAGGTTTAGTTAGATACTTACCTAAACTAGAATTCCCATAGAACAATGTGTTTAATCCTTGTCAAAAGGTAAAGAAACACAATGTTTCTTTCAAACCAAAAAAAAGAAGTTTCTACTTCTCAACCACATGAGGTGGTTCACACAGATCTGTTTGGACTATCAAGACTTTCCAATTTAAATGGTAAGCACTATGATTATGTTCTTGTAGATGATTTTTCTAGGAACACTTGGGGATAATTTCAAGCTCACAAAATTTAATCTTGTTTTTAAATTATAAAATACTCCAAGTTGCAAAAAAATCATAGTGGACATAGGATTAAGACCTTGATAAGTGATGATGGTCGTGAGTTTGAAAATCAGAAGTTTGAATCCTATTACTCACACATTTGATATAGTCACAATTTTTATGCTACTAGAACACCTCAACAAAATGGATTCATGGAAAGAAGAAATATGATCCTTCAATAAATAGGTAGGACTATGCTACATGATTATAATTGACATCTTTATTTTATGACTGAAGCTGTAAATACATCTTGTTATACCATTAATAGTGTCTTGATTAGACTTGTTCTTATGAAGTCCCCGTATGAAAATTGGAACAATAGGAAGCCTAAGGTTAACTACATGAGTGTTTTTGGTTCAAAAATATTTATCCTTAAAAATAAATATATTCATGAAAAATTGGCCTCCAAGAGTGATAAAGGAATTTTACTGGGTTACTCTACAACTAGTAAAGTCTATAGAGTATTAAATAAGAATACCAAATGTGTGGAAGAGTCAGTTCGTGTAAAATTTGATAAGACTAATCTACATGATTCAAAAACCTCTCTAGAATATCTTGAGGATGATATATCAATTCTGAACCATAATTATAATGATGGTGAATCCCCAGTAAAGGTGACCACTTCTGGGAATCCTCCAGAATCTACACCTTTTGAGTCTGAAAAAATAGACAATAATGAGGAGTCTAGTTCAAATCTATCTAGAGGTATTCAAACTCTCAAGAATCATCCTTCATATACTGTAGTAGGTGATTTAAATTGAGGGAGCCAAACTAGATCTTCTCTAAGAAACCAGGTTGAACATAAATCTTTTCATTCACAGCATGAACACAAAAATATTAATGATTCTATAAATGATGAATTTTGGTTGATAGATATGAAAGAATAATTAAATCAATTTGAACGAAACAATGTATGGGAACTAGTTGAAAGATCCAAATACACCTTGACCATAGGCACTAAATGGGCTTTTAGAAACAAAGATGAAGAGTCTGGAAAATATAGTTAGAAATAAAGATAGGTTATTTTGAAAATGATATAGTCATGAAGAAGGAATAGACTATGAGGAGACTGTTTCCCCTTTAGCTAGGTTAGAGGCCATTAGGATACTACCTGCTTATGCATCTCATTATAAATTCAAACATTATCAAATGAATATAAAAAGTGATATTCTTAATGGGTATATAGTTGAATATTTATTTTTTCAACAACCACCTGGATTTTGAAATCCCCACATTTAAAATCATATTTTTAAACATTCTAATGCTTTATATGGTCTTAAACAAGCTCCAACATCTTGGTATGATAGATTTAGCTCCATTCTTATTTATAATGTGTTTACTAATGGAATAGAATATCCTAATTTGTTTATTAAAAGTATTTCCAAAGATGTTTTGATAGTACAAATTTATGTAGATGATATAATTTTTTGATCTTCTAAATTTTTTTATGTAATGATTTTTCAGAAGTAATGAAAAATAAATGAGAAATGAGTTTAATGGGAGAACATAAATTTTTCAATGGACTTCAAATCATTGAAAATAATGACAGAATTATTTTAAATCAAGGTAAATATACTAAATACCTTTTAAATTTTTTTGGTTTAGATGGTAGTAAAGGCAGTGATACACCAATGAGTACCACTTGTCAATTGGATGATGATGAAGCTGGATAATCAGTGTATCGTAACAACTAAAGAGGAATGATAGGCAGTCTAATCTACATTAGAGCTACAAGAACTAATATTATGTTCACTGTATTCATGTGTGCTCTCTTTGAAGCTAATCCCAATGAATATCATTTAAATGTTGTTATGATGATTTTCAAATATAACAAATATAATCCCAATTTAGGATTATTTTATATAAGAGGACAATCATTTGATTTTATCAACTATTTAGATGATGGCATTTCTGGTTGTAAGCTAGATTGAAATAGAACATCTGGGACATGTCACATGTTAGGCAAGTCACTAGTATCATGGTGCAGTAAAAATACAGAATTATGTTGCATTATCTACTACCGCGGTAGAATACATTGATGCCGGTAGTTTTTGTGCACAAATTTTGTGGAAGAAACACACTTTACTAGACTATGGATAGAAATTCAATCATTTATCCATTAACTGTTTCAACACAAGTGCTATTATAATTTCTAAAAAACCTATATCTCATTCTAGAATGAACAATATTGATTTAAGACATCACTTTTTGAGATATCATTATCAAAAAGGTGATATAACTCTTGAGTTTATTTGAACTGAACATTATCTTGTTGTTATATTCACTAAACCCTTAAATTCTCACAGAATGAATTACATCATACATGAACTAGGAATGATAAATCAGTAACCGATTTTTATGAAACTTATTTTTATGAAACTAATCATTATGACACTAATTTTTATGAAACCGATGATTATGATACTGATATTTGTGAACCCGATTTTTATAAAACTGATTTTTGTGAAACCGATTGTTGAGAAACTGATCTTCTTAAAACCGATTATTTGACATTGATACACTTAAAGGATGTTTTGTAAATACAATATACATTATGTGAAAAAATGATGTTACATTTCAATCAACATACCACGTTTCAGTCTTCGATTTTCTGATTTACCATCCCTAAATGATATATTAAGTGCAACCCCTTCTTCCTTTAACCTTCTCCATAGCCGTAAGGCCTCCTACATTTAGTCATTATCTCTCGACTCTCAAAACTCTAGACACAGTTTGAATCCATAGCTTCACCATGGCAAGGACTAAGCGTGCAATGGAAGAGCCTAAAAAATACTCTCCTACTAAGCAACAGAAGGGTGAAACAAGTTGGACTGGGAAACAAAATTTAGAAAGTTGGGTTGTTACAGTTGAAAAGGAAGTGTCCTCTGAGAGGCTTCTGTCAAGAAAAACATTTCTACTAAAGTTACTAGAATCACTATGATGGCTCAGTTGGTTTATCAACAATGAATGAAACTTTAATCCCCAGCTTTTGCGCGATTCTATCAGCATTTAAGTATATCACTAGATGATGAATAGTATGAAAAGATGAAGTCTATAATTAAGGTAATGCAATTATTTTCTATTCAAAGGAATGGGATGAATTCCTAGAGGTACCTCTTGAAGGTGTCTATGCTGACTATCCTGGTAATATTCCACCGTCATCAAATTTGTTTTCAAATGATGATGCTCTAAAGGAGATTACAGAAAATGAATAATTCAGAAGAACTGTAGAAAATCAATTTGATAGAGAAATAAGATTTTTTTATGTTCATACAACATCAAATATTCCCAAGGAAGGGAGATTCCTTTTTGGTGAAATATCTGGATGTGGTCTTGATATCTTTTTCGAAACATGGAATAAAGGTGAATATTTTTGGATATCTTATGGAACATATTTCTATGTTGATTAAGCCAATTAATAAGGAAACCTGTTTATAATATCTGATAATGATTTCTGCCATGCTGAAGAAATTATACTGTTTAGAAGATAAGGATGAAATGATAACTCCATGTAGTGGTTTTTGTCTTCATAAAGACATTTTTAAAAGGATGAAAATCATCTAAATCCCATTTAATAAATTCTGTGTAGGATGTGAAGAAAGGTTGTATGAGTAGTTCAATACTTTTGATCATCCATCTAGCCCAAAGAACAATGTTGATCTTAGTCTTAAACCTGGAGAAGCTCTTCTCTATTCTAATGAAGAAGATGAGGCTGAAGTACCTATGGAAAAAGGATTCTATTTTATGATACGAGTGATCTTTATATCACTAAAAGTCGTAGGAATATGAATTTTGGACCTGCTAGTCCACCTATGGAATTGCCTTCAAGAGAAACTATTCTATGTGATGACGAAGAGGAATATTCCAAAGCTACTGAAGTTGATGGTTATGTTTGCAAATCAGATGATGAATCTGATTTTAATGATAATAAGGATTATGTTGATGATGATTATGGTGATAATGGTGATGATGGAGGAACTAATGAGCATGGGAGTGACTCTCTAGAAATGGGACCACAAGCGGTTGACAGATCCAGTGAGGAATATGATCATGGAGCAGGTGGTGGAATAGATCTTTCTAATCAACAGGTAGATGATCATATAGATGCTAGACATGAGTACACAACACTCAATCCCATTGTTGAAATCCAAGAGATTAGTCATGTATTTAATGATATTATGGTTTTTGGCTAGGAATAAGAAGATGTAATTCCACTGCCTCAAATTGAGGAAGTACCTGGTGATGCTGATAAAGCATAAGATTAGGCATAACATGAAGTTCATTTTATTCATGTCCCCAGGCAAGGTATTATGTCTAGAGACTAGGATGAAGAAATTGGTGACATTAATGTTATTGCAGTGCCTCAGTGAAGAAAGGTATGAATTGATGCCATTGAGCAAAGAGATCGGAACCATTATAGTGATTGGAATAGAAATCTAGGATATTTTCATTTCATTTTAGAATATGACTCAAATGAGGAAATGGTACCTCATACTCCTGTTCCTCATGTTCATGCTAACCCAGATACTGATGCTCCCATTTTAATAGTTACATCTCCAGCAGTAGACCCAGTATCTCAGTCAGTGCCTAGTGACAATGTCAAAAAGGCTAATTTGGAAAAGATTAAGAATGAATTAGAAAAGAGTTTAATGGGAGAACAAAATTTTTTTCCATGGATTTCAAATCATTCAAAATAAATATGTAATTATTTTAAATCGAGTTAAATATACTAAATACCTTTTAAAAAATATTGGATTAGATGGTAGTAAAGGTAGTGATACACCGATGAGTACCACTTGTAAGTTGGATGCTGATGAAGCTGGAGAATCTGTGTATCGTACCAACTAAAGAGGAATGATAGGGAGTCTAATCTACCTTAGTGCTACCAGACCTGATATTATGTTCAGTGTATTCATGTGTGCTCGCATTGAAGCTAATCCCAATGAATCTCATTTAAATTCTGTTAAAATTATTTTCAAATATTACAAATATAATCCCAAATTAGTATTATTTTATCTAAGAGGACAATCACTTGATTTAATCAGCTATTCATATGATCGCATTTCTGGTTGTAAGCTAGATTGAAATAGCACATCTGGGACATGTCACATGTTAGGCAAGCCATTAGTATCATGGTGCAGCAAAAAAAACAGAATTCTGTTGCATTATCCACTGCCGCGGTAGAATACATTGATGCTGGCAGTTTCTGTGCACAAATTATGTGGATGAAACACACTTTACTAGACTATAGGTAGATATTCAATCATTTATTCATTAACTGTCACAACACAAGATCTATTATCATTTCTAAAAATCCAATATCTCTTTCTAGAATTAAGAATATTGATGTACGACATCACTTTTTGAGAGATCATTATCAAAAAGTTTATATAACTCTTGAGTTTATTGGAACTGAACATTATCTTGCTGTTATATTCACTAAACCCTTAAATTATGACAGAATGAATTACATCATACATGAACTAGGAATGATAAATCAGTAAATGATTTTTATGAAACTTATTTTTATGAAACCAATCATTATGAAACTTATTTTTATGAAACTGATGATTATGATATAGATATTTATGAACCCGATTTTTATAAAACCAATTTTTGTGAAACTGATTGTTGACAAACTGATATAATTAAAACCGATTCTTTGACACTGATACACTTAAGGGATGTTTTGAAAATACAGTATACATTCAGTGAAAAATTTGTGTTTCATTTCATTCAACATACCATGTTTAAGTTTTCTGTTTTCTGATTTACAATCCCTAAATGATATATTAAGTGCAATCCCTTTCTACCTTTCACCTTCTCCATAACCGTAAGGCCTCCTACATTTAGTCATTATCTCTCGACTCTTGAACTCTAGACATAGTTTGAATACACATAATCACCATTGCAAGGGCTAAGCGTGCAATGGAAGAGCCTAAATAATACCCTCCTACTATGGATCATATGGGTGATACAAGTTGGACTAGGAATCCAAGTTTAGAAAGTCGGGTTGTTACAGCTGAAAAGGAAGTGTCTGCGGAGAGGATTCTGTCAAGAAAATCGTTTCTCTTAAAGGTACTGGACTCACTATGATGGCTCAGTTGGTTTATCAACAATAAAATACTCTTTAATCCCCAACATTTTCGTGATTCTATCTGCATTTAAGTATATCACTAGATAAAGAAAAGGATTAAAAGATGAAGTCTATATTTAAGGGAAAGAATGTGATTTTAGATTGGTTGGAATGGGGTGAATGCCTAGAGGTTCCTCATAAAGGTGTCTATGCTGACTATCCTAGTAATATTCCACCATCATCTAATTTTCTTTCTAGTGACGATGCTCTAAAGGAGCTTACATAAAATGAATAATCCAGAAGAACTTTATAAAATCAATTTTATGGAGAAATATGATTTCTTTTTATGTTCATACAACATCAAATATTCCCAAGGAAGGTAGATTTCTTTGCGGTTAAATATCAGGACGTGGTCTTGATATCTTTGTCAAAACATGGAATAAAGGTGAATCTATGTGGATATCTTATGGAACATATTTCTGAGTTGATTAAGCCACATAATAAGGAAACCTATTTATAATATCTGAAAATGATTTCTTCCATGCTGAAAAAAATAGACTATTTAGAAGATAAGGAAGAAATGATAACTGCATTTAGTGGTTTTTGTCTTCAAAAAGTCATTTTTAAAAGGATGAAAATATTCTAAATCCCATGTAATATATGTTGTATTGGAGATGAAGAAAGGTTGTATGAGGAGTTCAATCCTGTTGATCATCCATCTAGACCAAAGAACAATGTTGATCTTAGTCTTCAACATGGAGAAGCTTTTGTCTATTCTAATGATGAATATGAGGTTGATGTACCAATTGAAAAAGGATCTCCTTTTGATGATAATGGTGATCTTGATATCACTGAATGTCACAAGAATATGAATTTTGGACCTGCTCGTCCACCTATGGAATTTCCTTCAAGAGAAACTATTCTATCTGATGAAGAAGAGGAAGAAACCAAAGCTACTGGAGTTGATGGTTATGTTTTCAAATCAAATGAGGAATCTGATTTTGATGATAATAATGATGATGATTATGGTGATGGTGATAATGATGATGATGAAGGAAATACTGAGAATGGGAGTGACTCTCTAGAAATGGGACAACAAGTGGTTGACAGAGCCAGTGAGGAATATGTTCATGGAGCAGGTGGTGGAATAGAGCCTGCTAATCAACAGGTAGATGATCATATAGATGCTAGACATGAGTACAGACCACTCAATCCCATCATTGAAAACCAAGAGACCATTCATGTATTTAATGATATTATGGATTCTATCCAGGAATAAGAGGAGGTAATTCCACTCCCTCAAATTGGGGAAGTACCTAGTGATGCTGAATAAGCAGTAGCTTAGGCATAACATGAAGTTCATTTTGTTCATGTCCCCAGACAAGGTATTATGGCTAGAGACCTGAATGAAGAAATTGGTGAAATAAATGTTCTTCCAGTGCCTCCGTGAAGAAAGGTACGAATTGATGCCATTGAGCCAAGAGATTAGACCTGTTATAGTGAGTAGAATAGAAATCTAGGATATATTCATTTCGTTTTAGAATATGACTCAAATGAGGAATGGGTACCTCCTTCTCCTATTCCTCAGGTCTATGCTAACCGAGAGACAGATGCTCTTGTTTGAATAGTTACTTCTCCAGCAGTAGACATAGTCACTCAGGCAGTGCCAAGTGACAATATCAATAAGGATAATTTGGAAAAGATTAATAATGATAAATGTGAGTATGTTCTAGCTTCAATGGGATTTAGAAATTAAGCCTCCACCTCAATAAGTATCTCGGATGCTGATGCAGAAAAAATTAAAAGAATTTTGATTCATGAGATTCAACCAAATCTTATTACTATAAGAGAAACTATCATTAGACACACCTCTTTGCTGAGAAAAGAAGTGATAATGATGATAAATGAGATTCCTTCCATACCCTATGACTTCAAGACCTCCTTTAGTGGTGTTCTAAAAGATCATATGAACATGGAATCTCATATAAAATGTGTTGATTTGAAAAAGTTGAAAGATGAGCTTGGACACATGTTGACTAGCCCATCAACTTCTATGAGTGGAAGAAATGTTGTTGCTGATTTAGAGTATCTCAATAATGTGATGAGAGAGGAGATTCATAATCTATTGTTTTCATCGGATAATGGAACTATTGAAATGGAACATTAGAAAACAGATCATGTATACAATATGGTCATACAATGCACCAATGAAGCCTCTACATCTCAGAAGGAAATTCGGGAAAAAGTGGATAACTATTTCACTATGATATATACCAAGCATGAACCCGTCAATAGTTTCATGTTTCTGGTAGAAAATATTCAAATTACCCCAGTCATAGAAGCATTCAAAATTAAAGATCTCTAGTTTTAATGATTTTACACCTTTACTGAGTATGTTTATGTTGAATAAAGAATACTTTGAGAAGGCCATGCAATATGGAGGAGAAATCATCAAGGACTTCATCAAACTCCTCAAACCCTATCTGCATGTTCAGGATGAGGCTATTTTGGTCCCTCAAGCAGCTTCCATTTGTACTACCTCTAGGTCTCCTACTCCAATTATTGTCTCTCATGCTCATACATAGATTCGACCAATCCTTACTGATTAGTCTCCCGATCATGTATTTTAAGAGAGAAGGCCTACTCTTGTAGCTATTGTTCCTACCTGTGTTGCTCTTCATGGTGATGTACTCTGCTCACCACCATCCTATACCACACCCAAACCCTCTCCTTCTCCTGTAGATCCTTTAGTCAATGGAAAACTCCTCAACATCCAAAGCCTTTGTGTGGATTGTTTCTTTTTGATACGGATTATCCTTTTTGTCTAGTAATCTTGTGATTTTGAATGAAAATTCATGTTATATCTTTCTGTTATCTTCCTTTTCCTATTCTGGCTTTCAATTTTTGGTAATCCTAAAATGGGGAGAAACCCAAGATGGAATATGAGAAAGGGGGAGGTTGGTTTTATATATATTATAGCAATGTCAAAATTTATTTATATTGGAAAAGTATACTAGGTCATTTTTATTCAATATATTTTCATATATGCCATACTTTGTGATTATGAAAAATGGGTAGTTTGTTGGAACCTTCATGATAATGTATTTTGAATAATAACAATTAATGTCAATATAGATATTAATATCTTTCATTCAAGTTTTAATATTTCTATGCCAATAAATATGTCATAAAACAATATATACATTAATAAGTCAATTGCTTATAAGTAATTAATGAATATTTTTACAAGTGTATTTTTACATATATATTGATTAACCTTTCATCTTGTAATGTTATATGCATGAAAAACTCTTCACAATCATTCCTATATTCCCTATGACGGAAACCATAGAATGACAGACCGATGTGTGACACACCGATGTTCAACACACTGAAGTCGACACATCGATACCGAAGATGACACACCGAAACCAAAGAATGACAGCCTGATGTTCAACACACAGAAGTCGACAGATAAACACCCAAGATGATACACCAAAACCGATGTACAAAATACCGAAGTTTTACAGATCGAAGAAGACACAATGACACTGAAGATGACACACCGAAACCAAAGTACGAAAAACCATTGTATGACAGACTAATGTATGAGAGACTGAAGTCGACACACCAATGATTACACATTGAAGATTACAAACCGATGTATTCAAACCGATGACAAAGGACAGAAGAATACTCACTGATTGATATAAATAAATACTTTCATTTTATTAGTTAAATTAATTTCTAACAGTAATATGTAGGCAAATTAATGTTTCTGACATTATTTAATGTTTTATATATGAAAATACCTAGACATGTACGAGGTACATGCAAGTTGGAAGATCCTTATTCATAGAGAATTGTGGAGAATAAATGGACCACAAATTTTATGATAAAGATATACAATAACAACTAGGATGACGATGCATGATACACATAATGTGACAATATGAAAAGAGTAGATCTAAGCACTTGAAATTCCAAGAAGTCTGTGACAAGATATCTTGGCCACAAAGGGACAATATACACTGAGACATCCATTAGATGAACCTTTTCACTCCCTGAAGCTGGATTACAAGAACTGTGATACTCTTTTTTGAAAACATCTTCGAACAGAAGACTCAAATACCATATTCGCAATATTCATTGAGTTTATATTTTTAGTTGACATGACACATAGAATTCTAAACTCTATTTTCATACTTAACTCTATTCTGTTATAAATTTTATATTTGAGCTCTGTGAATATTAATTTTTATAACACACACTGTCTCTTGAGAATAACCGGTGGGTATGAATCTATCCTCATTCTCAATTTCTTAATTCATTTGTTTCCCATGAATAACTGTGGTAGAGGTCAAGTTTGACCTGGACAGCCTGGGGTGCTGTTGTAAACCCTGATCAAGGATGTGGATTGGAAGTTTATTTATATAAAAAACTTTGTGGAAGGTGATCACCAAGAGGATAGGATTAAGTCTCTACTTGAGAATCAACGTCTTGTTTACATTGTTGTGCAAATCATCAATTAATCTGATTTTTTATCCGCTGCTTATATTTTCCAAAACATAAAAATATTTTTTCTTACACTTTGATTGTTAGTTTTGGTTAGTGTGTGTATTTTTTAAATACATTAAACATGTTTCAAAAGATGAATTAGTGTTTGAAACTAATTTATATGAGGACTAATCGCCCTTTGAGAAACATGTTGACCAATTGAATGTTTACTTTTCAACTACCTAAATTAACAGGTCCATTTTAAAATTGGGAGTTTTCTTGAACACAATGATTTTCAAATAGAAATTTTAATTAGAACCCATTTTCACCCCCATCATTAGTATCCACTCTGACACAAAATTATATTTTTTACATATTTTCAATGTCTTAATATTTCTACAATATATTAATCTTCATTTTAATATATATTAATTTTTATTTCTTGTTAGTAATTTATATAAATAATAAAACATATTCTTTTTTTAAGTATTTCTCTATGTCTATTTATTCTTAGTAATTATATTTAACTCATATTGGAAAACCATTTATTTAATATTGTATATTAACTAATAATTTCTAATATTTTAAATTTTCTATAATTAATTCATTCTTAATATATATTTATTTTATATAAATGTTTTTCTTATAAATAGTTTTTTTTCTTCTCTAAAATTAGAAGTGCTCATAAAAACGATATTTATCAGTGGTATAATATTAGTGATGATAAATATAAGTTTTATATAGTCTAACTTTAGTTCTAATAATGATAGGTTTGGCTGCACAAAATTAATCATTTATAAAACTTATCTTATTAGTAGTTCATCATTTGACACTAATAGAAAACATGCTTACCAGAACTATTTAGAATGAAATGATAAAACATTCCTGGGAATATAAATGAAACACTATGGGAACTTGTTTCATTCCATATTCAATCTCTCTCTTGGAAATCAATATCTTCCACCACTCCCCCTCGAACTTCATGGATGAATCAAACCTTTCAAAACCTATGCTACATGAGTTAATCTGATACAACAGCTTGAACAATTTTCATGCATTGCAGAAATTGTTTTTCATAGTTAGAAGTCTATTATTTTGAAATTACTTACTCAAAGATTAATATGTGGATTACAAATGTTATTTCTTTTGTAACCATTTTTTAAAATGATTTACTCTTCTGCGTGTATTGTAGATTGTTCTCATAAGCATGCATGGCTGAATAACATGAATAGTATAATACTGTCCAATCAATAACAACATACTCTTAAATACTATATTAATATTTCCAAATAAAATACATTCATATAAAATTAATAAATTCTATTTCCTTATAATTTGTAGAAATGGAGAATTACAAATTTGTGGTTCTATGAATATTTTTTTAAATCAACAGGGCCTAATAATATATTTATTCCACTGATGCAACAACAAAAAACATTTTTCTGTTTCCTTAATTGTCAATATCAATGAAACCCTCTCTTGATTCATCAACCATACAAGGGGGTTCAAATACGGGGGCTGACATTCGACTTTTTTTGTTTCTTGTTGGCTTCTGATATTTCTTATTTAATTTTCTTAAAAGATAAAGAAAATATATTTCATGGGGGGTGGTTTTCATATTACGTCCACCTATATCCCATCACTTCATTTAAATTGATAGATTAGTTTTGATCATGCGACACTCATTATGTATATATATATTTTCTCTAACTATCCAATAATAATAGAAATCATACATTCAATCAGTTAATTATTCCAAATAAAAAATTTCAATCAGCTCAGGTCAGACAACATTTAGAAAAGAAGATCTTTTCTAATACTTGGTTAATATGGTGGTTGATAATAATAATAATTTTGTTTGGATCTGTATTATTTTTGGTCAAACTAAAATAGTTGTTGTCTCGAGTATAATGGAGATGTAAGAAAAAAAATCGAGGGATGCATTTTTAAGAGGGTCTCTAAATTAATTAAAAAAGAACTTGTAAATAAATTTTCTCAACCGAATCCACATAATAATATGTATTTATTTATGATACCTATCTTTAGGATTCAACAAATTCACTCTCACCTTTCTATGTTATGTTGGGTTATTAACCATGGAAATAGGTTGTTTTGTTGGCTTGGGACAATATACACATCCCTAAATATTGCGGTGTTATAGATTCTCAATACATGTGCATGATCATAATTGATTTTTTATAAATGCTAGGATCAAACCAGATTCATATCCAGGGTATCATAGTGTACTCATATAATTGAATCCAAATATTACCCACATAAACAGTTTGGCAATTTATCCAATATCCCACAACATGGATATTTTTTGGAGATTCCTCCAAGGATCAAGTGTTCTTCATCGAAAGAGACTTTTTTGGAGGACTAGAGAGAGCGCCAATGTAATTATATAGATGTTCCTAGGGCTTGTTTATAAATTCTATATGATGGAAAAATCATAGTTAGTTTCTCATTATGAGGAATCTACTATGTTCCCCCATTTTACAGATTCTAATAACGAATTGTGTCTTGATAAACTGAATTTATGGTTAAATGAAAGGTATTAGAGGGTTATTTTAAGTATTCTAGGAAGAAAATATATAGACCAAGAAATTAATTTCTAAAATAATTAATTTTGGTGAGTTTATGTGGTTAATTGTATGTATACATTGTCCAATAGAAAAGAGATAACAGAAAATTTTGATTTCATTAAATTTTGATTGCTCCTAGTGGTCCGTCCAAAGGAATCAAAATTCATTTTGAAATATTTTAATGTAATAACTCTCTTAGAGTAGATCCAAATGGTACTAAATTACAAATATTATAATTGTATACCCTTCCTCATTAGTGAAGAAGAAACTCTTATGCATGCAGTAATATACCATCATCGGTCCCAGAAATATTTGAAATGCATAGAACCCAAATTTGTATAGGACTATTGAGATGGAGAATGGATTTGTGTCTCTATTCTCAAAGTGGAATTCTTCTATCCCCTCAAAATAATTATACTCCCTTTTAAAATATTATGTATTATATGAGAGAAAATATATGACCTAGTATATTACAATATTTCAAAACATGCCTCCTTTTGGATCTAGAAGGGTGAATCTCAGAAGTGAATTTAGAAGCTTAATGAGATTCACCTTCATAAGACATTCATGTCTTCTTGCTTTAGTTAGTGGATCCCCCACCATCAAATGTTTTTATGATAAATGCGTATGAATCTCTAATTATAAGATGTTATATTGTAATGGGTTTAGTGTTATGTGAAAATATGGTTTGGATTATCATAACAAAAAATATTTCATTCATTTTTGTTGGGATCCATATATGGATGAATCCCACACATAATTCAATGGATTGAATTTCTCTATTGATAGTGGATTGAAAAATATCATTATTAAATAATATATTATTTTTCTTATTAAATTTATTAATTAATCATAGTGGGATATCTAATACATCTGATTACTGGTTAAGATGTTTCAATACATTGGAATCAGTACTATAAACTGGCCCAATACCAACAGATTTATAACAAAAGTTTGGGAAAAAATGTTGGTATATGTACCATAAAATGAGAATATACCATAAGTTTTCCAAAAATAATTTTATGAAAACCATCATATGACCCCATATTAATTGTTTTGAAAAACAACGTCGGTATGGGTCATAGCTATACAAAATTATTTACTCAATCCAATGGAATATCATTAATAAAATGACATTATACCAATGATGGGGATAAAACCCTCTGTATAACATACGTTTAATGAACCTATACTAATGGTTTTAGTAAAACCTCCCATAAATGTCCCAAAATATAAAATAAATATACCAATGGTTTGTAAAACCGTTGTTATTGGTCTTTATAAATTGTTTTCTAAATAGTTTTATAGGTTTTCATATTTTAGTTGAAATTTTTAATCAGATATCATTGAATAAATAAAATATATATATAAATATTCATACTAATATTTTCCCTCTTAATTATCAAATGAAAAAAATTTCTTAGTTGGTAGGTTTTAGAAATATAAATCAGTTATTCATTTATGAAAACCATCAAGTGATTTTCGGAATTACAAATATCAATTTCATTTCGAACTGTTCGTATTGTTATTTCATATTTCATATACATACGTTTTGTAAAAAAATTTAGTGAGAAAATATTAATATTGTTTCACAAAAGCATATATATTCGTCTATATTGATTACAGAAAAGAAAATGGCAGATAGACCATTGGTATTTCATACACCAAATTTTTTTTGGATAGTCTAAAAATTCCAAACCATTGTTATTGGATTTTTAAAATTAGTTCATCCTCTTATTTTCATGTTCACTATATATTGTTTAAAATTACAGAAAGAGGGTGGATAATTTGATTACCACATTTGGTCTCACTAGAGTGCCTCTTGTTTGGTAGGAGGACATCCCCCTCTATTTGATATAACCTATAATTTATTATCAATGATCCCTTACTAAAAGTACAATATTATTTTTAATAATTATTCATAAATAAGAAATGGAATTTGATCATATCATTTTGGCATAACAAATAATTTATATTCCCTGAAAAATTAATGTGTCCAAATGAAGTTGAGTTTGAGTAAGAATTCCAATTATGTGATTATAATCACCTAAATTCATTTCCCTCATACGACGGGGTTTGTATGTTTTCAGTCATAGATGTTTCTTCCCCCTGCTAACCATACAGAGGATTTCATCCACTATCATTCCATCCTCATCTCCAAAAATTAGTGGAACATTTTTTATTGTATTCTTTATCTTGTCTACATTGAATTAATTCGCATCACTATTGAAATTTTTTTGTCATTTTTTTCAATATTTTAGTTAACATTATCAGTTCATCCAAGTGAGAAAAACCCAAAATTTTAATCCTTATACCCAATAAATTTCATGTTTCTCATTAAATTGAAGTTTCTCAATGAATGATGATTGGTCCTTTTCAATGTTTTCATCATATAAAAAATGATAAACTCCAGCTCGTATTTATCAAATCATTCAAACAACATCAGGTCATCTAATTACCATGTGATGAATTTTATTAATAAAAACTCCTTCATATTTCATTACACCAACCTAAAAAAACAATAGAAACAATATATGCTCTCATTTCTTTTCGATTGATAAAAGGATAATTAGATTGTTTGTATCAATATATATATCAAACAATTTTCTAATTCCTTCCAAAAAATACCATGAAATCTCAATAAACACAATTTTTTCATTATTATCTTATAATAAAAAATTCGGCCCTATAAATAATTCCTTAGGAATAATTATTCAGACTTATAAGTTCTTACTGTTTATACATTTATTTATTTTATAAAATATTAATTTTACTGAGTCATTAATGATTAAGATGAATAAAAAATGGAAGGATGTTAATTATAGGGAAAAAGAGTATTAGAATGGGGTTCATCAAATTTTCACAAGATAATGCATATAACCCTTCTCAAATAATTTTTTTTGATTACACTATTATTATCCACGACATATTATTCTAGAGGTTTTGGAAGAACAACTGATCTATCATGGAATTTATAAATTTTATAAATTTGTGTTTAAACAAAGGGTAAAGCTAAATATATATATTCATGGGTATAAAATTTTGGTTTACGGATAATTAGGTATGATTAGATGTGTGAACATTGATAGTGACTATATTGAAGATATAGATATCATTTTGATGATGGAGGATATCATATTGAGGAAAATAATGTTATAATTGAATATTAACATCACAATAACCAATAACTATTTTAGATGATATAATGTGGTTAAAACACACAAATTTATACTGGTTGTATTAAATATTCATCATTTTAATCCACATCATAGTTATATAATGTAAAATTTGTCAAGTTACGGATTGACACCATTATTAACGAACTGCATTCTCTATTGAATGTTATGATCCCAAAATATAATTATCTTCCTCAAAAAACATTTTGAACTAATCAAATTCAATATTCAATCAGTATGAACATTTAATGAGTACATGCTCTTCTAAATTATTGTATATTATTTCTAAATTACTACGAATCAATGAAAAAATTACCAATGTATGGTGCATTTCGATACAAGAATGATTAATCAGTCCCATTTAAATTATAATGGTACATTTAAAAAATCCAAGGATTAGAAACCTATTCATAAGTGAGGATACTACAATCATATAGACAATTCATGTAGATAAAATACAAAAATAGCCGCAAAATGTTCACCTTTAAGACTACATTCGGTGAAATAAAAGTGTTCACTAGTATCCTAAATTTAGAAATGAGTTAGGAGACCTTCATCTCATAATATATACTGAATTATTGAATCATTTTTTTTCAATGCATTACTCATAATATATGTATTGTTAAATTATAAAATTATAAAATTCCACCATGGTTATGAATGAAGAAAAAATAAAATTTTTTCTATCTACTTATATAATGAAAAATGGTTATTGGTATTGATATTTATATAGATCCATTGATCCAAAATTTGAAATTAATGTGTGAATTAGTTTTTATGTTGTAGGATTCTTATATAAAATTAATATTTCATTTTGAGAGCTATTTTTATGAGATGATGACTTATTTTTATGCTTATGTCAAATTGTAATGATATATTATTAGAGGAAGTCAAGGATTTCCCATTTGTGATCAAGGTTAACACACTGTTAGGATAAGTAATTCATCAAAGACTGTGTTTATAGATCATTAAATATTTCTACCATGAACAAATAAATTCTGATATTGGATTACATAAATTAATAGGAGTTAGGAAGACAATAATAAGTTAAATTTCGTTCGAGATGTAAAATATAAGGAAATTCTGTTTGAGAATATAAAATACTAATGGGAATTATTTTTTATAATACATTTAAAAATTTAGTAACGATATTTTATTCGGCAAACACAATAGAATCCCCAAATAGGTATTTCCTATGATAATTAAAATTTCATTTAAAACACGTATTAATACATTTTCATTTTTATTTTTTCCGTACTACAATCAATATCAATATAACATTTATATATAAGATTAAATTTATTTTTTAAAAAATTAATGAGAAACAAAAATAATGTCAGAATGTGTATAGACATCATAAAGAGGTGACATTATAAAAAATATTTATTAAATATTATCATACTTTTATTTAGTTTTTTATTTAATTTCCTCTTCATTTTTTTCCTGAAACTTATGTAGTTAATATTAATAAATATCATGAAGAAATAACATAATTGATAATTTTTTTATTTACCATTCTATGATATATTAAGAGAAAAAATGAGCATAGAAAAAAAAATCAATAATGTCTACTATAAATATGATGCACTGATATACTATTGGTTCTTTTCATAAATGTATATATTCTTTGTTTGACTAGTTTATTTTCAATAGTGAGTATTTTCGATTTATAAATGACTAAATATTTTTTTCATTTCATAATGATATTATTATAACAATAGGCATCTGATAGACCAAAAAATGAGTTAACACATTGAAATTTTATTGGTAATTTAGAAAAATGACTCATATGCCATTTGTGACAAGTTGGAATCATTTACACGTTATCCTAAAATATTATGTGACCAGTATGACAGATAATGTTTGTTTTTAGTTTAAAAATGATATTTGAATTAAAATTAGTGGAAAATAATTGAGAAACAAACAATGATTCATATATTTACTTAATACATTTAAACCATTAATTATATGTAATTTTTCTTATTTATGAAATGGGATTACATGAAATGAATACATGATGATGTTGTTATGACATAATGTGTGAGATTTTATTTTAGAAATGAAATTTTAGTTAAAAAAATTTCACCCACAAAAAACCAGTCAAACATAGTCATATTTTTTTCATTCATTAGGAAAATGATCATTATTTAATTATTAAAGATGTTTTAATCAATTTCATGTCAATATAATTCACAGTACTATATGTTTGATATGAAGTTCTAGATACAAGGAAACATAGGCAATCCATAAATTATTTGATAACTCAAAATATTTTATCACACAAATTTTAATAAATTAATTTTATACAGAGACTATATTTTTTTATATATAACCTCTCATCAACTAGTGAAAACCCATCAATAACATATCAAATGTGGCTCTATTGATGATCAAATATAGAATATATTGTTATGGAATATTATCCATAAATCATCTTAATGAATTTCTTATTAAAAATCACTATGAAAATCAATTAAGAATACCCACAATGTTTCATTCACATAAAAATAAAAATAAACGTGTTAGATAAAAAATGGTTTTTAGGGTGATGATTTCAAATAAACAAATACTAGATGAGTGTTGTGAATATATACCACTACCACCAAACAAAATATCTTTTCATTTTCATATGAATAAATTAATATTTTACAAAAAAATTCATAAATAAATTTCATGTCACTGATTTGTTTTGGGATTACCCATCACTGATCAAACAACTAAATTTCTTTAGGGGATTTTTAACCATGGGATGTTATCACCCGTTATTATTTTTTATGTTTTGATGAGATATTTCTCTTTTTTATGGACGTAGAGTGTTCCATTATCATAATATATTCTCAAACATAGAAACATGATTATCTAGATTTATACCTATCATGAATTTCAAGTTTCACCTTTTTTATAAATAGATAATATTATCATATAAACTGACATCAATAAATTGAATTTCAACAATAATAGATCCATCATTTAGAAATCCCTCCCAATGTAAGGAACATACAATTATTTAATATATATGATTGTTTAGTGATTTTCTTTAATGTAGCCTTCAACCAATTTCCCTCTAGTACACAAGATTGAAACATGTTTGAATCATGAAATTTCATTTCTTATAAATCTATCCAAAGAGAACCAGTTAATTTGTGTATGTCCTTTAAGAAAATAATGTGATAATTTCATCATTTAATATTCCTATAATGGGAATACCTGAATCCCTTATATACTTTTTAATAAAATATAACATATCTTCCACAAAATTTTTCCATCATCCAAAATATTCAGGCAGTATTTAATTTGCACATGGTTCCATCTACCCCCACTTATCTCATGGTGAAATTAAAAAAATTATACATATTTTCAAACCATTACTGTAAGAAGAACCACAATACTTTTAATATTTTTATTTTTTTCAACATCCATGATATGAAGTTTCTACACAAACCTCAAATCAAGTGACCATCAGAAATACCTTCTTGTAAGAATGATAGAAAAATAGATTGTATGAATTGGAGAATGTTTCTGATCATTATTATATAGTTTACCAATACTAGAATCAGCATACATGATTACATTATAATAATAACCACAAACCATTTATGTGATATAGTTCCTAAATAATTTTTTTTAGATTAATAAACATGTATTCATATGATGTCGAGGGTATGGAAAACTGTTTTGGTACAAAAATGAATTATTTTTTCCAATAAATCATAAATAATATAAATGATGGGTATTAATCTAAAAATAAATAGATATCACCCTATTCTAAAATATCATTATTTATTCTGGAATATAAAATTATCAGATTGATATTTTCATATATTATAAAGGGTATGATTCCCTTATTCATATTCTTAAATTATTTAAATCCAATTCACTGTATGAAATATTAGTAGTTAGAATTAAAAATTTCTATAAAAACCACACTGATGTTTGAAACATTTATTTCATTTAGAATTCCACTCAAAAAATGAAAATTATTCTGCTATATATTTTAAATCGCCATCAAATTCTTGTATGTAAAATGATGATTTTAATATTTCAGTAACATGTTTCAAAATATTAAGCATATATATCACTTTTGGTGGACTCAATTAGCATATTCTAAAAATCATGCACAGAACAATGTAAATTAGCTGAAATATGGAATGTTTTGATCCATGTATAACATATATAGAATGAGATCTTCTATATAAAATAAGGATTCTAAAAAATTCACTTTGATTATTTAAATATAGATAAGAATACTTTTTTATTTTTGTAAATATAAAAATATTGGTATGTTAAATGTGTGGGTTTTTTTGTCTCAAAATACATATTTTGAAAAAAAATGATCAATGTTCTGTAATTCATGCCATGTATTCCTTTGATCTAGATGTTATCCCTTAGAATTGTTTCCCATTAGGATTGAAAAATGCAGTCTACTTTGATGATGATGAGATAAAATGTCATCATTTATATGGGATGACATAAATAGAGACCATGTTATGTTTATCCTCATTATAGGATATCATCAAATGGAATGTAAATTAATATTGACCTCTCATGCACTACAATTATCATTTCATAATTATTTTGTGGATTGATGGGAAACATCTACCTCTAAATTTTATATTTTCATTTTCATCCAAAATTATCAACTTCTAACCCTACTGAGAGTTGTACAATGAAGAATTCATGATGAGAAATTATAAGAATAGAATGTCCTATACTAATATGTCTTGTTTGTGAGTCCTTGGAAATTTTTATCAGTCTATTTTTTTAATGGTCCTTAGGAATTTTGATTTTTATTATTGTCTATCATGACTCACTCACTGGAATTTATTTCATAAACCATGATGGTACTATTTAAGGAGAATATGGATATAGTAGGTATGTCATGAGTGATGCGTTATTAATTAATATGATATGGGATATTCCTAAGATCGGGTATCATTTCTTAAAATTTGATTTAGATAAATAAAAAATTTAACAAGAATAATATCATCCATATGTTATGGACTTTTGAATATCAATATTTAAGGGATTTTTTTAGTCATGATTTTTACATCATGAACAATTTGAGAATGACGAATCAAACCTAAAAAAAACATTATGGTTATTCACCCACTAGACACTTGCACTACATCTGAAACCATCTTAAAACCCATCACCACCATATAATATCATCCAATGACTATGAAATTCTATGAGACTAAGACCTTCCTACAAAAGGCACCACATATAAAATAAAGAGTATAATATTTTATCTTCATGAGGATATGATACATCATCCATATCTATGAACTAATTTTGTATCATACATAACTCCCACAACTTTTCTGGGGAAATACATAATGGTAGCACATATCTTATAAATGCCCTCAGCATCATAGGAAACATCACACCATCCCACCAACCCAGTATCAGGGTTCATATTAAAATCACATAATGAATTTTCAATTTGAAATTAGGTTTTGTGTTTGAATTTGAATTTTGGTTTTTTTGGTTTAGTCTATTGTGAGGGTTCCCACTTAACCCAAAATAATGGTATTTACGAAAACACTAAAAAATATATGTATAACAATTCTATAATTGATATATAATATTTTAATTTCATGATATAATATTTATTTATAAATAAACTAAATTACATATTTTAAAAGAAATATTTTATTAAGTAACATTATTTTATGTATTTATAAATAAAATGCATCAATATTTAAATTAATATGATCTACTATATTAAAAATAATTATTGTAAAAAATAATTATATTATGCATTAATTTTATTAATTTTGATTTAGAATAAATATTTTTATGATATTAAAATATATTATATTATAAATTATTAATGTGTATTGGAATTAGTTAAAATGAATTTAATATAATGTATAAATATAAATGACTGTTAAATATATCTTAATATTTAAATTATTTAAAATATATATTTATATAATACAATATTCATTTCCATAATAATAAAGAACCTAATTCATTGTATATTTACTTTATTAATAAATATTATATTTTATTTAATAAATATTTCTCATACTAAATTACATATATTTTCAATATAAATAAATATTATTAATGATTTAATAAAAATCATTGATTTATAATTATTTATGTTTACATTTATAAAACATAATTGATATGATAAATTTAAAATAATTTGTATTTTATTATAATTATTAAAAAAAGTAGATGTCAATTGTTGTTTTGATTACCCCACAATGACTTGATTTTCATAAGGGGTTTTCTATTGTTCGGGTTACAATAAAATGGATGTATTTATAATTTAATTTAAAAAAAGATCCAGAAGCCTTAATTTCGTCAATGAACATTGAAACATAAAAAGAAAAAAATGTAAAACAATAGGGAGGTGAAATAATATTTAATGTAATTACAACATTTAAATTATTCAAAAATGGTATGTGGACTTGTAAAGTGTACAGATACACACACACACATACATGCTGAGGATCACTAGAATCCATAATTTGTATGTATTTCTATGTGTACGGTGATCTTTGTTATTGGTTAGAAAATGATGCATCGGTCAATGGTGAAGAAGTGTTAGGGTATTTTAAGAAGGTTCTATATGAGGTTTTCAAACCACATATTATTATACAACATAGTGTGTCTCCATTACATAGATGCATGACCAGACAATGGATGTTTCCCAAAGGCCCCACGGGTTTCCCCAGAATCACATAGACATATTTTCGTGTTGCCCCATCGACAAGGCCTACCAGTTTAGAGAGAGGGAAGATTGATATGACAGTTACTGCCACTACCCATATAACCTTCCCTGACACCCCCTCAACTAAGCCATCTAGTCCTAGTAGTGGGAAGATAGATATGACCATCCCTACCATTCTCATTTAAACAACCATTTTACCCCATCGACAATGCCTACCATTGTCACCACCCTTTCTACCTTCCTCAACACCCCATAAAGATCCAATATGTTGACATTCACCTCCATAATCAATCACGATGACCCTTCGAATATTATTACCATGCCAGATAGGGGGAAAATGGATACGGTTATCTCCTCCCTTTCTGAAAAAACCTTACACGATTCCCCATAAACAATGCCTACGGCTTCATCCACCCTTTCTCGAATGACCTACCACTATGTCCCATTGACAGCCCCTACCATTGTCACTACCCTCTATCATCTCCCATTATCATAAGATCGTCCCTCATTCCCCATCGAGAGTGCCTACCATGCCAGATGGGGGAATATGGAAATATATGTATGTGGTTTTTTATGTATGTGTCTTTTCTTATTCATTTGTTGTGTTGTTTTTGTGTTTGTGTGTGTGTATTTATGTATTTTTATTTTTTATCTTTGATAGTTTGTATATGTGCATAGGTATGTATGTAATTGCATGTGTATGTTATACATATGTGTACATGAATGTGTATATGTATGTATATATTCATATATATATAAGTGTATGTGTATGTATATACAAATTTTTATTGTATGTATACGTATGTATTTGTGTATTTGAATTTGTAATTCATTTTGTATTTTCCTGAAAATGTGATTTTATATGTATGTGTATATGTTTGAGTATGTGTATGTTTATAAATGCATGTTTATGTATAGGTGCATGTATGTAAATGTGTATGTGTGTATTTATGTTTATGTACATGTTTAAGTACATGTGTTTATGTATGTGTATGTTAATGTTGTTTGTAAATATATTAGCCTATTTTTGGATCTGAATGTATGCACATACACTTGTATGTAATTCTGTGGATGTCTATGTATATGAAAATGGTTGTGTGTGTGGATGCATATACATCTGTATGTGTATGTAAATGTGTATTTATAATAGAATTTGTATGTGACTATGCATTTTTTATGTTTTATGTCCATGTATATATGTGTAGGTATAGATCTGTTTGTTTGAGAATGCATTGGTATGTAACTGTATGTATTTTTTATGTGTACATACATATATGTTTTTGACTATATACCGATGGCTATGTGTATGTGTTTCTGTTTTCCAAAATGTTTGTGTGTATATTCTGTACGTATTTTTAAATGTATTTCTATGTCTTTAAATGTGTGTATATTTATGTTTTTTTATTTATTTAATATTATGTATTGGTTATTAATATCGCTTCATTTTTAGTATTTTCAATAATTTATTCATTTTTATTGTATAATAATATAATATGTTTGTAATCTATTCAATTTTTGGTATTTATTTATACATGGATAAATATGAATTTATTTAGTATAAAATCACATTTTATCATATATTATAAATTATAAATGTTAATAACATATTATATTTTCAATACACATAAAATTCAATGCATACTTTAATAATTAACAGCAATAATAATATTTATTTATTTTATTTTATTTTATATGTTTTTAATTCATTTTATTAATGGAATGAATTATCATTTATAATTTTTATAGGATTTATTTAAATTAATTTAATCTTTTTTAAAATTATTTCCTCAAATTCATTCATTTTGGAAAATTAAAAATTTTCCATATTAAGGGAATATAATCAATTATTAAAATTTATACATATATATTGAATAAGATGCAATATTACAATGTGTTTGAAATTTTTATGATTAATAATATTTAATTTTTTTATGTTTTTATATTTTTAATATTTTTAAAATAATTAAAACTGCTTCCGATATTTCCATCTCCAACCAACACCATTTTTCCCAGAAATTGATCATCAACATTCAGCATCCCTAAAACTATTTGTTTTTATTTAAAAAACACACAAAATGGAGATGTGGTTCAATATGACTGGTAATGAGAGATGGGGTCATTGAAGGTTGATCTTTGTAGTGTCGATAGTGTGTTCCATAGAGAGATGGTGAGGGTTGGATTTTAAGTATAGTTTAGTGTTCACTACCGGTCTCAAGCTTCAGGTTTTAATGGTGTTGGTGAACATGTTGGACGGAAGGATTGTGGATGTAGGTGGGGCGATAACTCTTCATGTCATTAATCTGCCTGGGTCAACCATGAACCGATCCATGACAACTCTTCATAAATTTATATAATTTTGATTTATAAAAATACAGAAGAATTTTTTAAACATCAATCCATTTAGACATATAATAGTGTAAAAAATGTATTAAAAATTATATAAATTCATTTATTTATATATATAACATTTTATAGATTATATATATAAATAAAAACAATTATAAATATAATTATTATTTAAATTACATATAATTATATTTAGATTTTTACGTAAAAAAATAGAATGTTTTTTTTAATAATATAATAATTATATTTATATTTATAATTTTTATGTTTTATGAAATAAATAAATCTTATATATATATAAGATATTATTTTATAAATAATAATATATTTTTAAAAAAAAAACATTTTCCATTCATTAATATTATAATAAAAATTAATAATTTATGAAAATAATTAAATAAATATAGTTATCTTTAAATATTCATTTAGATAAAGAAAAAACATATTTTCCAAAATATTAATTTAAAATCACTAAATTATAGGTATAATTATTTATTATTATTTTAATTAACATATAGTAAAAATAACTAAAACACATAATTTGATTTATTATTTTTAATGAAATTCTTCTTAGAAAATTTATCAATTTATTTTGATTATATAAAAATCCATTTAATAAAATATTTTTATTATAAAACTATTTTTATAATTTCAGGTCATTTACATTATTCCTCCCCTCAAAACAATTGTGTATTGACTATTCTTTCAGGAACACAAGGTAATTATTTTTACACTAGAGGCCTATTAGAACTTACTAATTTCGATATTATTTTCCCAAATTATCTATACCCCTGTTATAATGAATTTAATTACAACCTGAATCCATATCATTGGTTAATTGCATATAAATAATTAGTATTTTTTATAAAAGGATAAATAAAAATTTACACAACATTTATTATAAAAAAGAAAATATATTGAACTACATTCTGTAAAAAAATTATAAAAAAATAAATTCATTTCTTATACACATAAAATATATAGTTAAATACGTACATATATGTGTATATATATATATATACAAACACATAGACACACACACACAGACACACACAGATGTATATATATATATATATTCACATTTGTATTGAAAATAAATTTGATGAAATAAAATGCACCATTAATTAATTTTTTGGTCAATTGATGGATTTAAGGCTACTCGATATTGGGGAGAACAAAATGGACGATTATAGGGGGATTTGGATTGGATATTTTGAGGTGAAAAGTAGGTTTTTATTTAAAAAGTGTTTATATTTTCATATATGTCCGATTTTAATAATCAAAGACACTGATTGAAAAACAATTTTATCTATGTTAAAAAATTAATTTAAGAAAATTTATAAAAAATAGTTGAGTTGTTTGATAACCCATAGAAAGGGAAGGGGAATTACACTCGTAGATTTTAATGATTACGACATGAATACAACATCATGATTCATAATTGCATTATGGTTTACATTATTAATATTTTATGATGATATCATTTCAATATTTCATCTTTTTTTCTAAATCATTGTCCATTTATTAAATCATTCACATCTCATTAATTTTTTATATTACCATTTTCTATGGAAAAAAAATATTATTTTTTAATATATTATTATAAATTCTTATTTTTATGCTTCATCATTTTGTTTTAACAAAACATATCAACAATTTTTTTTAAAAAAATAATGCATTTTATACAAATAATTGATTGAACAATTTTTTTAATATATTTTACAAATTTTTTTTGTATATTTAATATTTTAACAGTTTTATATAAATTAATAAATATATATTTATAATTAGTTTTTAAAAATTAATAATTCAATTTTCATATTAATTTAAAACATAAATATTATATGAGTTTTTTTAATTTAATAATTATATATTTTTATCATTTATAAATTTTCAAACAAAAAATAATATATCTCTTGTATTAATAAAATATATTATCTTAATAATAATAATAATTTTATAAAAAAATGATTTACTATTAATTAGTATTATAATACAAAACACTTAATTAAAAAAATTAAATAAATATATTTATTTTGAAATATTATTTTAAACAATGAAATCCCTTATTTTCATTTAGATTGTTAATTTGAATAAATTTAATAGTTATTATAAATTAAAATTATTTTAATTTATTTATAATAATATTTAAAAAATTAATTTATTTATTTATTTTTATTGAAAATTGACTAATAAATATTATCAGATTGTTTTAATTATACATAAATCCATTTAATAAAGTATTTTTATAATAAACCTAAATATATAATTTATTGGTTGTTACAAAAATGATCAATGTTACTTAATGAGGTAAAACACATTTAACCATAAATGAATATTAAATTAAAGAAAACAATAGAGAAGAGAAATATTTGATAAAGTAATGACATAATCAAAGTTAGTCAATAATGATATGTGGAATCATTAGATGTATATATAAATAGATACATGGGTCAATGATTGGAAATATAAATCCATTCTCTGAGTATTAGTGACTATGTCAAACCAAATTTTTGTATTTCGAAAGAAATATGCATTGGTCAAGTGTTGAAATGAACTTAGGCTCCTAAAATATGTTTTTATATGAGGTTTAAAAGCATTACTTCTGTGTTACAATATGTTGTGACATCATTCCACATATACTGACCTAGGTAGAACCTATAGCCCATTGTCCACACTATTTACCCCATACTCTCTCAAATGACTTACCACCAAACCCCATCGACATTTCCTACCAGGAAAGATAAGGGTAAGATATATATGATGATCACCAACATTTATTGGAAAACCATCCACGACTTCTCATCAACATTTCATACTAGTCCAGATAGTAGGAAGTTGGATATGACCTTAACTGCTCTTTCACAAATGATCTACCACAACACCCCATCGATAACGCCTATCAAAGTCTTATCCAATTCTTGCTTTCTCATCACACCATTTGTAAGATTTTCTGTCCTAGAACCAAATTTTTATACATTGAATACATTTATATATAATGTATTTTAATATTAATAATTTTATTAAATATTGTTCATTGTTATGCATGAATATGATGTAATAATGTCTTAGAGTATTTGTTTCATTGATATTGTTGTGGAAGTTCCCCACTATGATGAGAACATTAAAATGATATATCAATATTCTTAAATATAGTTATATGGTTCTATTACATACTATGAATGGACACATAACATGCAGACCATCAGGTGTGTGTACTTATAAGAAAATGAGACTTCTTCACATGTAGTTCACACATGGTAATCTCTAAGACAGAATATTATGAGAACATACAGGCCAGTAGGAATTCTTCTTTATTTGGTGTCATTAGATATTTCTATAAATGAACATTTGTAATGATCCTAATACATTATGATTATCATTAATAAGTGTCACGACTCATGCACTTTGATTTACTCATGATAACTGTCACACAAACACATGGTGGGATGTAGGGTAAATTGGATGTGTCACGAGTGGCATGTTAATAATGGATATGTGGAGGAAGGATATGACCCTTCCATTTATGGATGTTGATATCTCGACCATTTCATTGAAATAGAACCATCCTGCAAAATTCCTTGTCCATGGTGTAATGGAAAATTTATATCAAGTAGTCAAATAATGGTGTATCTTGCATAAAAATGATGACACTATCATGAAACCTGTTTTATGAGATATATGGACAAAGTGATTATATTAAATAGTGAGCATTCTTATGTGGATGGCATTGTTGCAAAATTATGTTCATTCTCTTGGGTGTATACATCGTTTCTAGATAGTACTCTTGAACTTTTGGAAAGCCCGCCTATTGCCAACGAGAATGAATCCTAGAGGGTTAGACAATAGTTGATTCTAGTGTTCTTTGTAAAACAAATCTAGAATTTAGTCAATAAATATAACTCAAATAATAAAAGAATAATATTAATCATGTTAAAATAATTTCATACAATTAAAGAAATATTTATTCACCAGATTATGGGTAAAATATATTTTTTTTATTTTATTGAACATTTAATAAATATTTTTTATTAGTTTGTAAATAAAATATTTATTTCAGAAGATAAATTTTTTACTTATTTATTTGGTTGTTCAATAAATGGAAGTAGAGTTTGAGAATACCAAGGATCATTTGTTAGTAAAATAAATATTTACAAGATTGTAAATTATTGTTTAACTTTTTTGCACACATCAATATATTAATAACACTTCTATTATTTTGTGATGTGAAATTTTAGTTATTTCTTTTTGTAAATGTTTGGGAACCATAGATAATGACGCAGTGTTATTATTAAATGCATCAGTTTTATCTTTGGTTATTATGGTACTTATTTACCGTTATGCAAATAAATATCGAAAATGAAGCCCCATGTTAATAAATAGACATGTACGTCTATTGTGCCACGTACCAAACCCCACACATAGTGAAATTAAAATAGTTGTGCTACAGAATTTCTCCCTCGAAACCTCTTCCAGCCCTTCAAAAGAACGAGATTATTTCTTCAAGGATGATGAACTTGTGATCATTAATGATCGACACAAGCCTCTAGCTTCTCCGTGCTAGAAACCATAGATTAAGCAACATCGATCGATGTCCATCAGGGTAGGGGTGGATCATCAAAAAAGGGATTCCAGTATGGATACTTATTAGTAGAATAATATACTCTATACGGGAAACTTCAGATGATCAAAATCATAATTGAAAAAAATACCGAAGATCCACCTATTATTTTCATTATGAAATTAATTAAATTAATTATAAACACGGTGTCAAAGATCCTCTCTAAAGATCTCTGGCATCATCATTCAATATCTAAATCATTGATTCTATTACACGTTATCTAGCCTTCATCATTGTTCTGATCCCGAAATAATCAATGATCGTGGTGGAAATCAAATATTGGTGATTGACCAACCATGCTTCTGCTGCACTATAAACCATCAATCGGTATTAGAGATGTTACATCATAGTCTTTAATTATTTAAATATTTCCTTGATGATTTACATTTATAATAATTTAGTTGTTTCAATTTAAGTTAATTATTCTGCAAATATGAATATTTTGATATGATCCTCCTCTATTATTTCTTGTTCACCTTATAGAATCATTACATTAGTTTAATTTTTATTAAAATAAAATAGAGGATCTCATCCTGATGAGCCAAAAGATCTTGGTCATACAAGAACAAAACACATGACATGTATTTAGCAGTACACACTATGTAGCCATGGTTTGATGCATCGTGTCTAGTCTGCGACACAAAGCCATGTCTTCAGAGTTTGTATAAGTATTAATGAATCCATGTGTTGACAAATAATTGGTGGCACATGGTTTTCGGATTACACGCCATGTGGCCCACTAGACACGATGGGTGGTCCCTTCACGTTAGGGTTGGACCATGTACCCCAAACATGGATTTCCCTATTGGAGGTTGTGTATTGTTGAACTACATAGATCGTGGCCCACTAGACATGTCATGTACTCTGATGAATTATACTGTACACCCAAAATATGTTTACCTAGGAATGTACATCTTATAGGCGGTGAAAAATAGTACACATTATGTATATTGAACTATACATCTTGTACTCATCCTAATTACAATTATTTATTAAAAAATATTTCTATGTTATACAAACCATTGATACTTGTACCATCATGAAGGAACAAATATGAGGCTAAACATGTGATAGGTGTTATATATATATGTTTAATTTTACATCTGTGTAATGTTCATTTCTACTCATTCAGTAGTTATGAATAGAAATTCACCAGGTTTCCTTCAGGATAAAAGTTACGTACAAATATATTTTTAAATGAATATATTTTTTTAAAATTGTATATGATGAAAATCATATGGATATTCAGAAAATGTTTTAATAAACAATTATTGATTAATTAATCATGAAAATTATTTGATTTGAGCAAGATTAATCTTGAATAAGAATGATTAAAAAATTGAATTCTTGTTTTATTTATTCATAAATATCATTTCATGTACAGATGATCATGAGATAGACCAATACCATTTTATGTGGATGGTTTGTTTTAATTAAATTATTTAAATTTAATTTATTAGAATGTAGGCCTTCTCTTCAATAATATGTACGGCCTACATACCCATGGTTTCTTTTACATAAAACACCTTTTTACCCCTCACGTATTCATGTGAGTTAAATAAAGGTATATGTAATGAATGGAACTCCCAAGGTAGTGGTGGCGGTTAAAGCTGGAGCTGAGATGATACAATCCTAGGAGATATAGAGGGGGACATGAGGAAAATTGTAAACACGGTACCGGAAGATACAAGATGTTTCTCCCCTTGTTCAGGGTTATTATATAACCATTTAGATAAACTAACCATTAGAAAATATCATGATAATTCCCTTTACATTAATTTATTCTATCAGTTGCATGGTATAACAATATGAATGTGTTTTTATGATCACATAATTAATTACTAAAACCAACATGTAATATGGAACAAAAATAAACAAGACTTATTTGTAAATATTATCAAGACATCAATAATAACATAATAAAAGTCCATGTAATATTGACAAGAATGAGATAATGATAATAATCAATTCATGCTTAGAAGGTAAAAATCCCTCAAATAAAATATTATGTCAGACCAAGACATATGTTACTTGAATAATGGAAAAACTCAATAAATCTATGTTTTTTTACCAACCATTTTTGGGACACAATATTATATATAGTAATACCTTATAAAATGATTCATGTCAAATTAATAATATTACATTAAGAGTAGTAGCCCTTTATAGACTTGGTTTAATGATATATGTAAGAGTTGAGGAAATCCAAAGTCATGATTTCATGATTGAGGGGTCCACTAAATAGATCAAGGAGTTGAAAACCCATAGATGGTGAAGAAATCCCATCCTAAATACCTTTTAATTTCATGGACCGGTGCGGGTCAGTGGTGAAATCTAGTTTTTGGATGCAACGGTAAATAAATATTTAAAAAAAATATTTTATTTCTGCAGCAAGATCTCCAGAATCTTGTAATTTTTTTCTTTTAAATAAAGGTCTGCACAGGGGGTCCATGGTTACAAACCTGAACCCCTGAAGACCCTTGGCGGATCTGGAGGCTCTGGAGAAACATCCCAACGTGGCGGCGACGACGCGGCGAGTGGATCTTCCCCAGAAAACACAGTGAATCCAGGTAGTATGTTGATTTAATTTTTCATTCCTCGTTCTTGGTTTCTACGATGAACACGAGCTAATCCACTAACAGATTAGTTCACGGATCGATCGTTCTTGCGGGATGGGCTTGTGCAGGGATTCTAGGAGATTAAATCCATGATAATTCTTCTATTGTTGATATTTTCTACTCCATTTAATCCTATTAACGGGAGTAGATCAACGTCGTGATGAACTACGGCGGAGGTTCATTCATCAATTCTTGTTTAATTGGATTTCCCCTTTCTCTCCTTCACGTTCTACGCGTTCTTCACGGGGTGATTAACAGTGGATTGTTGCGCATCCGTTCCGTGATGCAACAATCCCAAATTGAAGGATCAAAACTGCGGCGATCTAGTGGAGGTTTGATGACGGTTTCAGCGAATGGATCGAAGTGGATCAGAAGAAATAGTTCATCGGATGATTTCCACTCGGATGGACGGAATTGGATTTTGGAGCTAATTGAAGGCACGGAACCCACAGATTCTGCTTCACGGAGATGAGGTGACCCGGTATCTGGAGATTTGTAGTGAACATACGACAGAATCGAGATCTGGAGAATCATCCGAGGCGTGTGGAGGCAGATGAGTTTTCTAAAAATTTCCCAACAACATGTCGTGTAGTATGTCTACAAGGCTTGTGTTCATCGGTAGGGCTACCCGGCGTGTACTCCGGGAGCACACGGACACGGGCAGGGTACACCTCCATGGACACGCCATGTATACCCCTCCCTGGCCAGACCTGGCCAACTACACGGGGTAACCCGTGTACTGGAACACGGTCAAGCGACACGGACACATGCATAGACCTTGTATGGGCACATGTCCAACATACACATAGCAATCCCAGGTGCTCAAACATGGGATGTGTTTTCTTCTACCCACTGTGTAGTTGCTTTCTGTTCGACAATTCGAGGGACATAGGCCGTTTACACGGGTAGTACCTGGTGTCGAGGAACAAGGTGTGTACTTTATTACACGCCGTGTAGTTTGGTTTTTCATGCATTGAACGGATGACATGTGCCGTTGACACGGGAAACACCCGGGGTCAAGGAACATGGCGTGTAAACATACTACATGCCATGTAACTTTTTCATCATGGCTTGAGTCTCTTTCCTTCATTGACTTGGCCTAGTTCTTATGGTTCGTACCCTTGGTAATCCCCTAATGGTTCTGGTATCAATTCTTTTATAATGGAGTATGATCCCCTTAGCAGAACTCCATGAATAGTGTTTTTGGAATCCCCTCGGTGATACTTAGAGCTGAATCCTCTATTCATTCCTATAACCCTAGGTTGAGTTCTTCGTATCGACATGACCAACTTTACCCGGGCGCCGATCCTCCTCCTAGCGGATTAACTCAGACGTAGTTTTCGGAATCACCCCATGATTTGGCTGTGATCCTCATCTGAGCATTGTGTTCCCAAGGTACTTGTGGAGTGTGTTCTCCCGGAACGAGTACTTCGTCTCTCTCTCTCTCCAGACCTAGGAGTGTGTTCTCCCGAAGGTATTCTTAGTGGAAATCTTCGAGCTGGATCCTACTGAAGGTATCACGATGGTCATTTGTGTTTGGGTATATCGGTATATTCTTGTGATATTTTCCATAGACATATACTATGTAGAGATGACTGTACCTTTCTTCGTGGTATTTTCCTTATTGTATTTCCTTTGTGGTTTTCGGGGTGTCCTACTGGGTATTGTTATACTCACCCCTGCACAGGCTTTTCCTACACATGTCGTGTCTTCTTCAGATGAGCGAGCCTTCGACAGGATTCTAGACAGACCAGGACCAGATGGTGTTCAGTGAGATCATATAGGCCGAGGTGTGTTCCTTCGGCAGCAGATTGCAGTCTCAGTACCTTTTTCTACAAGTTAGACTTTGTTGCAGACTTCCTTTTTGGTGGGCTTATATTTTTGATCTAGGTTTTTACATTACGGTACATTACTTCCCTACCGTACTCTGTTGGTTGGGATTTAGTGTATGCATGCATCTTTTCCTTTTAATAGTTTTTACTTTTCATCTTTGTGGGATTGGAGTTGTGTGTGTGTGTGTACAGGTTATAGGTAATTCCACTCATGTTAGTAGCATGCCTACTCGATGCTAGTCACCAACCCCTGGCCTATTGGAGGTGGGCTTGGAGAGTTTCGACTCGAGCCCCACTAGGATGGGTCGTGACATATTGGTATCAGAGGTGGTCATAACTACCATAGGACCGAGAGTCTGTGATTTGGTATGGGGACAACAATGTTCAGTGTTTCGAGTTCGTCTCTCAGGATAGGGACCCCTGTGCTGGTGCGGCGGTCGACGTAACCATACACCGGGACTTTGATAACAATTTTTTCTTCTTGGAACATGAAAACACTAGTTACATGGGAAAAAATAATGGTACATGGATAATATAGGAATAGGTTGGGGTTTCCATGTCTTTCACGAGTCATCTCCTTAGATATACTCACTGACTGTGATACATCTTGTTTGTTAAACAGGATGCCTCCATGACGTGCCCCCACTAGGATCCAGCAGCTCGATCATGAGGATGAACCCCTCAGTGATGAGGCTTCGATACAGGGACTAGATCCCCCAGTTCTACCACCAGGTGGTGTGCCAGTTGTTCCACCACATGTGGGGTAGTGTTTAGTGCCCACTGTACCAGTGGAGGAGGAGTGCAGGATGAGCCACCTCCATGAGTTTTAGAGATAGATACCCCTCAGTTTTTGAGGTGAGCTTGACCCTCAGGCAGCAGAGGACTGGCTTGAGTCATTGACCAGATTCTTCCGTTTGGTCAAGACAACATCAGACCAGATGGTGATCATGGCAGCGACCCTTCTGCAGGGATCGGCAGGGCGATGGTGGAGTTTGGTCATCCAGACTCACAACGAGGAGACTCTTGCATGGTCAGAGTTTTAGCATTTCATTATAGAGGAGTTTTCATTGGTACCTTGAGAGTGGTTCATATACACGAGCTTCTTTAGCTCCAACATGGAACTATGATGGTGGCTGACTATTTATCGAGGTTTACTGACCTGTTGAGGTACTCGATGATTATGGTCAGAGATAAGTACTTCAAAGCTCGGACTTTTGAGAAGGGATTGCATAGAGATATCCAAGCTAGCATCATCCCTATGAGAATTCCTAATTATGATGTGGGGCTCGAGAAGGATTTGGTGGTCGAGAGCTTCCTGGCGGAGTAGGGAAAACCGATAGTTGTCAGTAGTGTGCGAGATAGATCCGAGACCTCGTTGGCAGGAAGTAGATGTCAGGGACCCAGGCATGAGAGACCATTCCATAGGAGATCCCAGGAACGGGGATCAGTTGTACAGGGTTCACATGGCCCTTCCTGCTAGCCTTGAGAGAGGTGATGTTACTCATGCGACGGAAGGGGACATCTCGCTCGAGATTGTCTGACCCAACGTGCTACTAACACAGGAGCAGTGGATGGACCTCCGAGGTAGTGAAAACGTGTGGAGCAGAAAGATATGCGAGGTGATGGATGTTCCAGAGGAGCTGGGAGAGTAGCTGGAGGTGGTCAGAGTTTTGACGCTTTACCACCACCATCGCCAGGAGGTCCACCCCAGGCTCAGGGAGCTAGTTGACTGTGGAAGGAACAACTGCAGGCAGCAAAGGCTTATGACCCAGGTACTCCCGGAATGATTATAGGTACTATGTGTGTCTTTTATTCTTTCGTTTCCGTATTGACATACACAAGTGCTAGTCATTCCTTTTTGACTGCCTATCTTGTTCGAGACCATGATATTCCAGTGGAGTCGTTGACTCGAACCTTACACTTAGAAACACAGACTAGAGAAGATTAAGAGATTACACTCCTTTGCAGGCAGTGTGACCTGACCCTTGGAGGCGAGATTTTCGTTTGGAACCTCTTGGTGGAAGCACTGAGGCCTTACGATGTCATTCATGGCATGGATTGGTTATCCACAGTACATGCCCAGATTGATTGTTTCAGGCGAAGGGTGCGGTGTGTCTGCAGTGATGGAATGAGGTTCTCTTTTGTCTTTGAAAGCGAGATCCAGGCAGCGCAGGATAGACTCTTGCATAGGAGGTCACAAACGATTTCAAACCAGTTGGATAGTCTAGCACTTTGGCGTGACAGATGTTACGAGTTGCCCGTTTCCAGCAATGGTGGATGAGTACGAGGATGTCTTTCTGAAGGATGTCCCCGGGCTAAATCCGCATCGGGAGAGAGATTTCTCCATTGAGTTGCAACTTGGGAAGACCCCTAAATCATCATCAGCTTATCGGATGGCTCCTGCTGAGCTTTGTGAGATGAGGGTGCAGCTATACGATTTGTAGAAGAAGAGATTTGTGAGACCCAGCATTTCACCCTGGGCGGCCCCAATGATGTTTGACAAGAAGGCGGACTGGATCTTGAGGCTATGTGTGGATTACCGACGCCTAAATCAGGTGACCGTGATGAACCAGTATCCACTACCGAGGATCGATGACCTCTTCGACCAGTTGATAAGGGCACAATGGTTCTCGAAGGTTGATATATGATCAGGTGATCACCAGTTGTTAGTACGGGAAGATTATATACCGAAGACGGCTATCATATGTCACTACGATCACTATGGGTACTTGGTGATTCCATTCGGTGGAATGGACACCCCGGCAGTGTTCATGGGACTCATGAACTGGATCTTTCTACCATATCTAGACCTGTTCATAGTGTTCTTCATTGATGATATCCTTGTGTAATCTTCGTCTAAGGTGGAGCATGCGAGACACCTAAGGATGGTTCTGAACACACTCCAAGGGCACCGGTTCTATGGAAAACTCTAGAATTATTAGTTCTTCTTACAGCAAGTCCACTTTCTGGGGCACATTATCTCAGTGGATGGCGTAGCAGTGGGCCCAGCAAAGGTAGAGGCAGTTCTAGCTTGGGAGCCACCCTGTATCATGACGGATGTGTGAAATATCCTTGGGTTGGCAGACTACAATCAGATAATCATCCATGATTTCTCTATGATTTCAGCACCCATTACAGCTTTGACCCAAAAAGGACAGCCGTACGTGTGGACCGAGAGATGCCAGTAGGCTTTCCAGCAGCTGAGAAAGAGTCTGATGAGTGCCACGATCTTGAGATTACTGGAGGAGGGTGTTGAGTACATAGTGTTCTGTGATGCATCAGGAACAGGGCTTGGTTGTGTCATGATGTAGAGTAAAGCGTTGATTGCCTATGTCTCATGTCAATTGAGGACACATGAGCAGAATTACACAACCCATGATCTCGAGTTGGCAGCAGTAGTCTTCACATTGAAGATGTGGCGGCATAACCTGATGAGTGGGCGGTTTACCGTCTACTCTGATCACAATAGAATCTGATATATCTTTTCTCAGAATGATCTGAATTTGAGACAGAGGTGATGGCTTGAGATCCTACAGGATTATGACTTTGAGATCATTTATACTGATGGGAAGGGGAACGAGGTGGAAGATGCTATCAGTAGGAAATCTAGTTCGCAGTTGCTGGATGAGGAGACAAGGCAGTTTGCCTCTTTGTAGTTGTCCTTTGTGGATGGAGATGATGGAGCTTTCCGCCATTCAATGGTTGTTACCCCTACACTCTTAAAACGAGTCAACGAAGCATGGCATGAGGATGCTAGATGTGAGACTCTACGTGCTCATATATCCACAGGTGATGTTTCTGATGAATTTTCAAAAGGTCGAGGGAACATTGTTCTTTTATGAGGACGCATGGTAGAACCAGTGGTGTTGCAGGAGGAGGTTCTAAGGGAGTTCCATATGTCACCTTTGGCTGTGAATCCAGGTGTGTAAAAGTTGTACTAGGACCTCCGACGTCAGTTCTGGTGGCCAGGGATGAAGAAGAGTTTGTGATAGTTTGTTTCTCGGTGCCATACTTATCAGCAAGTAAAGGGTGAGGACCATGTTCCAGCAGGATTGAATCAGTCCCTAGAGGTGCCAGAGTAGAAGTGGGACAAAATATCCATAGACATCGTGATGAGTTTACCACGTACATCTAGAGGACATGACACCATCTGGGTGATCGTTGATCGACTCAGCATGTCATCCCACTTCTTAGCCATACAGGAGCAGAGTTCGGTAGAGAACATGGAAAGCCACTACGTGCAAGATATAGTTCGGCTTCATGGAGTACCGTCCACAATCCTCTCATATCATGAAGCTCATATCACATCCCGGTTGTGGAAGGGATTGCAGGTAGCTTTTGGGACTCAGTTATGCTTGAGCACAACGTTTCATCCCCAGACCGATGGTCAGATAGAGAGGACCATCCAGTTCCTAGAGGATATGCTACGATCTTTCATACATGACTCTGATCGTAGCTGGGAGGATCACCTACCACTGGTGGAATTATCTTATAATAATATTTATCATTCACTATTGGTATGGCACCATTCGAGGCTCTATACGAGAAACCGTGCATGTCGCCACTTTGTGGGACTGACCTGGGAGAGTCAGCACTCATGGGCCCATAGATGGTGAGTGCCATTACAGAGAAGGTGCAGGTCATCCAGGAGAGGATGAAGACTTCACAGAGTCAGCTGAAGTCTTATGCCGACCAGAGACATAGGCCCTTGGAGTTCGAGGAAGGAGACCATGTGTTTCTTCGGGTCTCACCTCGACAGGGATTATGGAGATTTGGCCGAGGCGACAAGCTTTATCCAAGGTTCGTTGGACCTTTTCAGATTCTTAGTAGAGTTGGCGTGGTGGCGTATCACTTGGCTCTACCTCCTCAGCTGGGCCGAGTATACAACATCTTCCATGTGTTGTAGCTACGGTGGTACGTGCATGATCTGTCGCATGTTATCGTCTAGGGCGAGCTGGACATCGACGATGGAGAGACCATTGATGAGTACCGAGTGCAGCACGATGATCGGAAGGAGAAGATCCTTCGTCGACGAGCTACTCTGTTGGTGCGAGTTCGGTTGAAGCATGAGAATCTCCTGAAGAGCACGTGGGAGCATGAGGCTCAGATTCGCGTGCAGTACCCACATCTTTTTAAGTAGCCCTTTTTTTGGCTTCTCGGGGACGTAGAAGGCCTAAGGTGGGTGTGATGTAATGTTCTGGATTTTTACATGTGTTATTTTATTACTATATGGGAATAATTTCGAGACCAGGTTCGGAAACGACGTACAGTTCTGAGGCCCGGTGAGCCCGGAACAAATGTTGTAATTTAATTTAATAATTAAATTACGCGCGCGTGCAGTTTTTCGGAAAAAGTGTAATAACTCCCAAACGGGTGCTCGAATCAGAAATATGATGGCGTCATTGCATTCAAAAAAATCTATTTTACCTTAGGTGTGGCCTAACATCCGTCGACATGGGTCGGTGGTGAAATCTAGTTTTTGGATGCATCAATAATAAAATATTTAATAAAAATATTATATTTCTGCAGCGAGATCTCCAAAGTTTTGTATCTTTTTTTCTATTAAATAATGGCCTCTACAGGGGGTCTTGGGTTACAAACCTCAAGCCCTGAAGACCCTTGAAAGCTCTGGAGGATCTGGAGAAACCTCCCAACGCGGTGACGACGACGCGGTGAGCGGATCTTCGCCGGAAAACGCAGCGAACCCAGGTAAGATGTTGATTTGGTTTTTCATTCCCTGTTATTGACTTCTACAACTAATGTGGGATAATCCACGAACAGATTAGTCCGCAGATCGATCGTTCTTGTGGTATGGGCTTGTGTAGGGATTCTGGGAGATTAAATCCATGATAATTCTTCTATTGTTATTCTCTTCTACTCTGTTTAATCCTATTAACGGGAGAAGATCAACACCATGACGAACGATGGCGGAGGATCATTCCTCAATTCTTGTTTCATTGGATTTCCCCCTTTCTCTCTTTCATGTTCTTCGCGTTCTTCACGGGTCGATGAACAATGGATCATTACACATCCGTTCCGAGATGCAATGATCCCAAATTGAAGGATCGACACCATGACAGTCTTGCGGAGGTGCGACGATAGTTTCGGTGGATGGATCGAAGCTGATCAGAAGAAATTGTTCTTCGGACGATTTCCACTCGGATGGCCGGTATCAGATTTTGGAGCCGATTGAAGGCCCTAAACCCACATATTCGGTTTCACGGAGACAATGCGACCAGGTATCTGGTGTTTTGTGGTAAACGGACAACAAAATAGAGATCCAGATAATCGTATGAGGCATGTGGAGGAAGAAAATTTTTCTAGAAATTTCCCGACTACACGCCGTGTAGTATGGCTACACGACGTTTGTTCTTCGGTAGGGATACCTGGCATGTAATCCGGGAGTACACGGACATGGGAATGGTACACGACCACGGACACGCTGTGTATACCCCACCCCGGCCAGACCCGGCCAACTTCATGGGGAACCCCATGTACTGGTACACAGTCAGGCGACACGGACATGGGCAGAGACCATGTACGGGCACATGTCCAGTGTACACGGAGCAAGCCTAGGTGGTCTAACACGGCGTGTGTTTTCAGCTACATTCCGTGTAGTTGCTTTCTATTCGAAAAGCCGAGGGACATGGGCCGTTTACACGGGAAGTACCTGGTGTCAAGGAACCCGGTGTGTACTATATTACATGCCGTGTAGTTTTGCTTTTCACGGCTTGAACGGATGACACGGGCCATTTACACAGGCAGCACCCAAGGTCATGGAACACGGTGTGTAACCATACTACACACCATGTAACTTTTTCTTCATGGTTTGAGACACTTGCCTTCTATGACTTGGCCTAGTTCTTAGGGTTCGTACCCATGGGAAAACCCTAAAGGATATGGTATCAATTCCATTATAAGAGAGTATGATGCCTTCATCAGAACTCCCTTAATAGAGTTATTTGAATCCCCTCTGTGAGACTTAGATCCGAATCCTCTATTAATTCATGGAACCCTAGGTAGAGTTCTTGGAATCGACGTGACAAACATTACCCAGGAGCTGATCCTCTGCTTAGCGGATTAGCTCAGAATGAGTTTTTGGAATCACCCCATGACTTGGCTGTGATCCTCATATGATCATTGTGTTCCCAACATACATGTGTACTGTGTTATCCAGGAACAGGTACTTCGTGTCTCTCTCTCTCCAGACCTGGGAGTGTGTTCTCCCGATGGTATGCTTACTGGAAATCTTCGAGCTGGATCCTAGTGGCTGTATTGCGATGATTGTTTCTGTATGGGTATATCTGGACAATCATGTGATATGTTTCGTAGAAATATACTATGTAGAGATGACTGTACCTTTCTTCGTAGTATTTTCCACGATTTATTTCCTTTGTGATTTTCATGGTGTCCTATTGGGTATTGTTTTACTCACCCCTGCACGGATTTTGCCCGCACGTGTCGTGTCTTGTGTAGACGAGCGAGCCTTCAACAAGATTCTAGGCAGACCAGGACCGGATGGTGTTCAGTGAGATTAGATAGGTCGAGGTGTGTTCTTTCGGCGGCGGATTGTAGTCTCAGTATCTTTTTCTTCAGGTTGGAATTTGTTATGGACTTCCTTTTTGGTGGGCTTGTACTTTTGGACTAGGGTTTTTCATTATTGTACTTTACTTCCATGTCGTACTCTGTTGGTTCAGTTTTAGTGTATTCGTGTATCTTTTCTTTATAGTAGTTTTTACATTTCATCTTTGTGGGCTTGGAGATTTGTGTGCATGTGTACAGGTTATAAGCAATGCCTCCCATGTTAGTAGAATGCCTACTCCATGCTAGTCACCAACCCCTGGCATATTTGAGGCGGGCATGGGGTTTTGTGGCTCGGGCCTCACTAGGATGGGTCATGACAATTATCGAGAAATTAATGATGATATGGTCTTTTTATTTTTATAATTAAAATATAAATCTCATCAACCACAATATCACTGTGATTAAATCTAGATAAAGACAACATCCTTACCGAGTTTAAATTCAGTGAATGGTTTAGAATATTTTGTGTTATCCTACACCATGCATGAAAGTCTTACATTCAAGAGTCAGCATTACCTAATCCTCCAGCAAAAGAGTCAAGGGATGTTGATTTTCTGGTCTATGAGAAACATATGTACAACACTGTTGACATTCAATGTTTAATTCTATCATCAATGTATATTGATCTCATGATGTCTCATGAATACATGGATTCATATAGAATGCTTGAACACTTCTTTGGTCTTTACTAGGAGAGGGGAATAATGGAATGGTTTGAGATCTCTATAGAACTCTTTTTAGAGTAATCATGGAGAAGGTCCCTTAGTTGGACCTCATGTAGTCAAGATCATTAGCTATATTGGTCTCTTAAGTGTTGTAGGTTTTAAACACTTAGATGAACTCTGCCCCGATCCCATTCTTGTATCCCTTTTGTAGGTCATCTGTAATGGTGATATGAAAATCAACAAGAAAAATATTGATATGTATCTATGTGATCATCTTATCATCATTCTCCATGTCGATTGAGATATGAAGTGAATGAATTATTTCGTACTTATGGGGAATAAGAGAATGGGAAGGTGATGAGCTTTAATCCCAAATCTACACCAAGGCCATCTAAGAAAATTAATATAAAAGGGGAGAGGTAATATGAGGATGTTTGTTTCGCATTTGGGATGAAGGTCCACTGGTTGAAGAACTGCACCCTGCTTAAGAAGCCAGGAGAAGCATCATGTATATTTGTTATCGAATTAAATTTATCTATATCTAATAAATGGCAATTATGTACAACCTATGGTGATCACATAGTTATCCACATATTGGATCCAAGTTGATTAAGGATGATTGACCAAGGGGAGGTAGATCCATGAGTAGCCCATAGAGATAGACTTGTTGTTGTAGCTGTCAAAGACTACCACGTCATGTTGCCAAATGGGATTATTTTTGTGTTAAAGGGTTGTTATTATGTGCCTTCAGTTACTACAAACATTATTTATGTATCCAGATTAAATGCAGATGGAATTTATTTTTGTTGTAAAATAATGTTTCATCTTTTACAAATATAGAATTTGGTTTGGTAGAGAACATTTATAAAATGGTCAATATGTGTGGTTCTACACAAACCAAGTTATTGAAATTGATAGAAGAGATATTTCACATGACTCATACCACACCAAACTTAGGAATCAATGGCTAGGTCATGTAAATGAGAAAAACATGATAATGATTCATCATGATGTATTTTTATATTCTTCAAAACAAAAACCTCTTGGCGTATTTTATGCATGTTTACATGAAAAATGACCAAAGCCCCATTTAGTGGGAATGGTAACAGGGATAATGATGTTATTGGAATAGATCAAAGCAAAGTCTATTTACCATAGCCAGTTGAAGAAATGGGAAGGAACTAACAAAATAATAACTTCTAATAATGATTTTAGTAGATATGGATATATCTACATAATGATGTCTATGTCTGACTATGTTGATAAGTTCAAAGAGTACAATAATGAAGTCGAGAATGATCTTTGTAAAAATATTACAAAACATTGCTCAGATCACAGTGGATAATATCTCAGTCAAGACATCATTGATTACTTTTGGGAGTTTGGGGATATGCATTACAAATATCGGGGAATGTACTAACTAATGTACCAACTAAATCGATAAATGGTATTCCATATGAGTACTATAGTGGAAATAATGCCATATTATAGAATTTACATGTGTGGAGAAGCGTTTTTTATGGCCTCTACATGTAACAAACATGCAGCCCAAGGAAGAAAGTGTACCTTTATTGGATGCACCATGGAATCAAGGGAATATTACCTATACAACCCCTTAGATTAAAATATTATAGTGGAATGACATGCCACATTACATTAGAGGGAGAACATCCCCAAATGAAATAGTAAGATCAAAATAGACATTGATGAATTTGAGGCTCAAGGTAAATATGAGTTGGTACATTGACAAATTCCACAAAGACCCATGGAAAAAAGAACATTTCAAATGAAACAAGAGATAGATTGGAGTACTAGAGATGTTATTGAACCAAAACATTACAGTTTGATAGTTATCAAGGATGGTGACTCATTATTAGTTGATATTAAGGATACTATAACCTAAAATTAGGAATTATGTGGCACAGATGTTTCCATGTGGCAAGATGAAATGAATTCTGAAATGGATTCCATGTATCAGAACCATGTATGGATTATGGTAGATCCTCCAGTAGAGGTTAATCATGTTGGATTCAAATGGTTATTCAAGATGAAACTAGAAATGGGAGGACTAGTCAGTACCTATAATGCATGACTAGATGAAAAATGCTTCAAAAAAAATGAACACAGTGATTACAATGAAATCATTTCAACAGTTTCAATTCTAAAATCAGTCAGAATTATATTGGGGATTACCGCTTAACATGACTATGTGATTTGAAAAAATGGATTTCAAAACAACCTTCCATACCGAGAACCTTTAGGAAGATTTCATCATTACAAAAACTGAAGGGGTTATGACTCCAATGGAATCCAATATGGTATGCAAGCTTTAGAAGTCCATTTATGGATTAAATAAAGAAAAAATTTCATGGAAAATTAATTGTGATGAATTCATAATGAAATTTGGTTTTATCATGAAAAACTGTGAGACCTAACACTACAAAATGTTTAGTGGTATTGCAGTCATTTTATTAATAGTATATTTTCATAAAATATAACAAATTGGAAAAAAGATACCGGTCCTATACACTATTTAGTCATGGTTGAATCAATGCTTCTCCATTAAGTAATGGGGTGAGGCATCATATATTCTTTTGGTCAAGATTTTTCATGATAGATACAATGATTTTGTGCCCTATGTCAAAGTACATACTTAGAAAAGATAAAGAAGTGATTTAGTATGGAATAATACTATAGGGAATTGATCCCAGCAACGCATGGAATTCATATTTCTAGGAATGTGTGTCCTCAAACACATCAGGAAAAAAATGTAATGGATATGACTCCATACGCATCAGTGATTGGGTTAGTCATGTATTCAATGCTATATACTAGGCTGGATGTCGCCTACGCATTTAGTGTGGTATGAAGATATCAAGATGACTTACGTTACTACCATTGGAAGGGAATAAAGAAAATATTAACGTATATGAGGTGTACTAAGGATATGTTACTAGATTTTGGAGGATATGAAGAACAATTTGTTATAGGATATGCAGATGCTAGATTACAAATTGATCCAAATTTAATGAAGTTTCTTACGTGATACATCTTTACATTGAATTGAGGTGCCGTGAGCTGGAAGAGCTCAAAGAAGAGTGTGGTCACAGATTCTACAGTAGTGTCCAAGTAAATTACAATTTATGAGGCTGCTAAAGATATAGTTTGTATTCAAAGAATCATCCAGATAGTAGATGTGATACTGAGTAGTAAATATTCAACTACATTTTATTGTGATAATATTGTACTGGTGGCTCTCGGAAATGAGACACTGTCACTTCTGCGAACAAAGAACGTACTTCAGATGTATCATCTCTTGAGGGATTTTTCCTAGAGTGGTGAATTTGCAGTGACAAGTATTGTATTGACTAGGAAATTCCATGTTAAAGTTTTAATAAAATGGAATTATTTAGAGTCTGAAAAAATTGGCGACATGTGATTATGAGGCCCGGAGAACCCGGAATGATCTTTAGATAAATTGTTAATCTTTAAATACCACGAGTGAGAAGTTTTCCTAAAAAAGTAGATTAACTAACAAAAAGGTCCCCAAATTAGAATTCTGAGGGCACCATTGTGTTTAGTGTGGCGTGTTTACATTAGGCGCACCATATGTTGTGTCAGCGCAAGAATCCAATAATAAAACCCAATAATGGTATAACCGTAAAAAAAATTAAATTAAATTTTTTTTTCAAATTTTTGTCACTGATAAATGGTGACAGGGATTAAAATTCCGAAAAATCCACTCAACTCACGAGGTTACACATTCATTAGTATGATTCTAACTATGGATGGCATGGGCCAATATAGAAAGTTAATTTTTGGCCATAAATAAAATAATTACGTAACAATTGTTTTATTATTGAATTCATTAACTCATAAATGGAAACATAGATTTGAATTCCGAGGGTACCATTTAGCTCTTGATGACTTTTATTCCTTATGCATAACCTAACCTCAACCTACACTAGTCGAGGATGACTGTTAATAAATTTTAAACCTTTTGTTGGTACTTACAGTAAACGTGTAGGTGAAAATTTTTATCATTTAAGCTAGTTCTCGGAATAAAAAATCCAAGGTAAATGTTGAATTCATAGTGCCATGTCTCTCTTATATGATACATAACTTTCACTGGGATGGTTCAGAAAAAAAAATTGGACATTATAAAAAATTAATAAAATATCTCAATGAGTGATTTTATTCTTTATTGTAACTATAGATCGGAGGTTGCGGGTCCACTAGGTTGTTAGACCACTAAATTTCTAGTTACTTTTGGTTCTATAACCGCTCCAGTGGGAGAATTAATAGGTTTGATAATTTAATTCATTAATGAACATATTTAAAAATGTGATGTGTTGATCCTATATTATTTCTATTTATACGAAGCTCTAGGATTGGTTTTTGGAACTCAAGGGTGGAACCTCTGATGATGTGTCCTAGAATCATGCCCCAACCTAGAACAAGGATTTGACAAACATTGTAGGATTCGATGATGAGCACCAATGGATCCGAACCTTCTCTATCGTCTGCAACACCCTCAGACGTGGACACCCCTTCCTCGTCTGCATCAACTTCTAATGACTTCGAGGTTGGGGTTATGTGCTTAATTGCTTCATTTTCCCCCTTCATGAATATTATTAAAAACATGGATTAGCCACCAATGGGATGATATGAATTTCATTCTTTAATATGGGAGGATAACAAGGGGCTTATTTATGGGAGTTTTTATAATAAAATAATCTTTCCAAAGTTATAATTCTAACACGGAGGGTGTGGGCCGAATATAAAATGTCCAGGCACTCTGTCGTTCATGGTTTTGTTGTTTCTCTTCTTGGGAGGCCGATCAAAAATGTGACAAGGACATAATGGGAACCACACAGTGATGGAAGAATATGGGGTGGATCATAGGCACAATTAGTAGAGGAAATTGACCTCCATAGCTTCACCGGAGTCCCACAGAAGCTTCACCGGTATGGCAGCACCGATGACCAGAGAATGAGGAGGCTAGCACATGCCGACCGAAATGATGAGGCTTCAATCAATGGAACTGTAGTGGAAAAGGGTGGATGCTGATGATGGAACCATTAATAATGTCATTGTTCGGCAGCAGCGCACCATGGAGGAGGACCGTAGCTCTGAGTCGTGACATACAGAAGGGGCGACCGACCATCTCCAGGTGCATTGTCACCTGGAGGCATGCCACAAAAGCACACTACGAAGTAAGGCCTCCACTTCTAGCCATAATGAAGGACTGAACTGGGGCCCATGGATCCTGATGTTGACCAGTCCATGCTGACCGGTCGGGTGGTGCAGTGCCATTCGACATCACAACGATAAAAATCCGTATAGATCGGCCGTTCTAGAATAAATGCAGACACCCACTCCCGGACAGTAGGTCAGGTGGTTCTGTAGCCTTGTGACCCATGCCCAACCAGGTAGGTGGGGCCTCACCCACAGTCTAGCAGGTAGGACCAAGCACAACCAAACTGGGTGAAGTAGACCCGAACCCTTTCTGGCGCAGTTATGATTTAATGAGCATTCCTAATAAACCGATCATCCTTTTGATGAACCATCTACGTTGCCTGAACCCTTAAGATGAGGATGACCATTTGTGATACTATAATAGAGTTTTGGATAGATATGGAGAACAATAGTGTTAGATCGACCTCGAATCCAACATGTCCCTCAATAATTAAAAGGAAATAACTCATAGACAAGGTGTTCAGATGACACATTTTATGTTGAATTGGAACCCTTATGACATGCAGGATCACTGGGTTAGTTCTTCGTGGGATTTGTGATGGATGAAATACGACTGATAGCATGAGGACTAGATACACCCATAATCAAGAGTTCATTGTGTGGAAATCGATTGGTTGGGAGAGATGTGAAGAATGAATATAGATCCTGTGTGGATCAACACCAAGAGATCCTCTATGGATCAGCACCGAGGATTCATGTGTGGATTAGAAAAGTTTCAAACTTTGTGAATCAGTATCGTGTGATCCTTTGTGGATCAACATAAAGCGATCATGTATGTATCATCATCGAGTGATCCTCTATGGATCATCACCAATCCATCTTGTGTGGGTTAGCACATAGGGATATTTTATGGCTCAGCAACGATCCATCCTATGTGGGTCAAAAATAGACCCTCATGTCAAAATAAGATGATCTAGCTGTATGACTAAACATCTGTAATTCTATAATTATGTTAAACCTGGTGTGAAATGTCTTTTTATTCTTTCTTTGTGATGGAGATCAATATTTTTTGTTTTTCCATTGTGGAATTCAGAGAGACATTCGAGGGACTCGGGGTCCCTACAAAGTATTGTAATACTCATCCCTGCACAGGAATCACCCACACCTTGTTTCATCTGGTTTATATGATGTAAAAATTTTATTGAGTCTTGAGGAGCAAAGAAATGAAAATTAATGGAGGTGACCGATTGGAGTGGAGAACTTCCATGATGACTTGTACCAACAGTTCACGTATTATCCTTGGAGGATGACCTCGTGATATGTTTTATTTCCGTTTACAGTATTTCTAGTTATGTTGGTCTTGTAATCTAGCACATTTACATTAGAACCATCTTTTGCACACATTGTTTGTTTTTAATTGTGGTTTCTATTTTCTTATTCTTTTGTGTTTTACTATTTCATAGTGTACCATGTCTGTGTTTGTATCGGTTTTGAGGCAATTCATTCCGATTTTAAGGAAATTACTTTCTAGTCCTAGTTGCTAACCCATGGCCTATAGAAGGAGGGCATGGGGTAGTCATGTATTGAGCACAAGGGGATGGTCCGTGAAAAGTATTTACAGAGATGAAAACATGGAAGACCCCTAGAATAAATCCTTAACTATGTAGAAACATGATCACTATGGGAGGTTTTTTGGACTGAATTTCGTGGGCAATTGCATGTAGTCTGAGTGGTAGTTTGTAAAATTTGGTGTATTAGAGAAAACTAGTTAAAGATTTAATACATGCATTTTTAATGTATTTAAATATTAAACATCATATTACACATTGATAAATTTTATCCATTACTATGATGTAATAATGTCCTTGAGTATTTTTTTTTCATTGATAAGGTCATGGAAGTTCCCTGCCATTATGAGGACCTTGAAATGAAAAAAAAATATTCTTAAAAATAGTTATATGGTTGGATGACATTCTATTATGGGACAAATATCATGATAAATATTAGGTGTGAGTACTTGAAAACAAATGAGACTTCCTCTCAATAAGTTTTCACATGGTATTCTACAAGATATGTGATTATGAAAACAGAGACTTCAGTAGGAATTCCTCATGTTTTGTTGTCGTCGGATAATTATATATGCGAGTGTGTGTAAGGATACAAATACTTTAATATTATCATTAATACATGTAACGACTCGTGCTCTTTGATTTACTAATGAAAATAGTCACACAGACAGTTGGAGGGAAGTATGGTGTGTTGGGTTCGACATGAGTGGCATGCTATTAATGTATATGTCGAAGAACGATTTTTCCATTCCAATTATGGAATTTGATATATCATCATATTTATAGATACTGAACATTCGTGTGAAATTTTATGGCATCCATGGTGTAACTACATGTGTATATTAGGTAGTCAAATAACGACATATCTTACAAAAAACATGTGACACTATCATGAAACCTTGTTGATGAGATATTGTGACAAAGAGATTATATTACACAGTGAGTGTTCATATGTGTATGTCATTGTTGTGACTTTATGTTATTTCTCTTGGGTGACTTGACCCTTTGTTAGATAGTATTCATGGACATTATGCAAGCCCTCCTAACGCCAATGATAAATAATCATAGAGGGTCACATAGTAAGTGTTTCTGGTGGTCTCTGATAAATTGTATTTGAATTTAATTAATAAATATTATTTTCAATACATTGTAAAAATTTAATTAAATTTAAAATTATTTCATACATTAAATAAATAATTATTTACCAGAATGTGGGAAAAATATATTTATTTAGTTTATTGATCATTTAATAATTATTTTCTTAATAGTTTGTAAATAAAATATAAATGTAAGAGAATGAATTTTTTATTAATTTATTCATTTTTTCAATAAATATAAGTAGTGTTAAAGAGGAACAAGTCTAGTCCGGTAGTAAAATAATTATTTTAAAGGTACAAAATTGTTTTTTCAGTAGTTGGAAGAAATTGAAAAAATAATAACACCGATATTATTTTTCTACAAGTAATTTTATTTATTTCATTTTGTGCAAGTTGGGACAACACACAAATTTTCAAGGTATTATTATTAATATCATGAGTTTTCACAATGTAATTTAATGTATTTAATTAATTTTACTTAATTAAATAGTTTATCTGACACCCCTTGTCAATAAATAGACATGTACGTCTATTATGTTGTGTACCGAACATACCATACATAATTAAATATTGTATATGAAGCCCCTTGTTATTAGAAGATAAGTTGAGGAAGGATTTGTAATTTAAATTTTTAGAAGTTGACAAATCCTTAATCTAATTATTCATTGATAACATGCCCCTCCTGACACACACAACATACCATACATTCTTCCATCTTAATGCGTGACATTTTTTGTCTATAAATCAATGTGCATGAGTCATGACACAGATTTATGATGATCATTAAGTTGAAGGGTCATTACACATGATCACAGATAGAAATATCTAATGACACCAAATCATGTGGAATTCGAAATGGCAGATTTTTTTTATAATCTCCTATCTTGGAGGTTACCAAGTGAAAACATAATGAGAGGAAGTCTCATTTGCTTATGAGTACTCACACAAAATAGTTTTCATGATATGTATTCCATCATAGTATGTCATCCAACAGTAGAACTATATTAAATAATATTGTTATAGAATTTCAAGGTTCACATCATAGCGGGGAACTGCCATGAACATATCAATCCAACAAAAATTCTAGGACATTATTACATAATTATCATGTAGAACAATGGACAATATGTAATAAGATGCTTAATATTTAAAGACATTAAATGTCCATATAGTAAAAGTTCAACCATTTGTTTCTAGGACACCAACTATTAAAATTTTATTCTATCTTGTGTCCTGGAATATATGACATGCATAGAACCCAAATGCTGATATGATTGGGAGATAGAGAAAGGTTTTGAGTCTCTACTCTCAATGATAACTTCTTCCATCCCAATAGATATATTATAAACCCTTTGTACCATATCAAAGTTTATAAGGGTGAAAATACATGACCTTTTTTTTCACATGTTTTCCAACGATGACTCATTCTGGATAAAGAATACTTTGTCATATAAGGAGATTTAGAAGTGTAATGATATTTTTCATGATAACCCCATCATGTATTCTCACATCAGAAAGTGGAGTCCCCCACAATAAAATGTGTTTCATATTATTCTGGATGTATCTATCTTCAAAAGAGGTTCTATTGGATTGGGTATTTTTGTACTTGATTATCTGCATTTCATTATCACAACATGATTGATTCCTGTCAATTCTTTTATTGAATCTAGCACTGGTTAAATCCCTTGCATTAATCACTAGATTGAAGTTCCCCCTTAAGAGAGGATGAAAAATTTTCATCATTTAATCAGATTGTATTTTAATTATTAATGGTATTAATTCATCATAGTGTGGTATAAATTCATTAAAATTATTGGTTATGAAGCTTAGATACATTTTCAACATTACTAGAAACTAGACCTATACCACCAAATTTGGAGAAACTTCTTGATTTGGAAACATTAGATGAAAAGATACCAATGGTTTTTCCAAAACCATTGGTATAAAAATCATCTTATTACCCTATAAAAATATTTATGGAAAAACTATTTTTTAGGGAATTGCAATACCAATGGTTTCATAGAAACCATTCACATGTCTTTAATAAAATGAAATTATAACCATGGGTTTTCAAAAACCATTGGAATATTTGATGGTTATACTAATATTTTGGATAAAATCGTCTTTATATCATATATTTTATGATCTTATAATAATGTATTTTTTCAAAAAACTCATAATTGTCCCAAAAATCCAAATTCATACATCAAAAGTTTGTAAAACCATTTTTATAGGTATGTACATATAATTTCCAAACATTTTGTAAAGGTATTCATATTTTTAATGAATTATTTTTTTCAGAATCATTGAATACATAAAAAATACATGTAAATAGTAATTTACATATTATTAATATTATGGTTTCAGAAAACATTTTATCTTAGTGATTATTTTTTTGATATATAAATCGATGGTGCGGGGGTAATATCGCAGAATGGGTTTTTATTTACATATATTAATTGTTTTACAAACTATTTGTATAGGTATTTCATATTACATATACCGTCATTTTTTATACTATTTATATATCTTATCTATTTCAATGGTTTCCACAAACCATATATATTGGTCTATACTGAGTGATGACATAGAAATGATCACCCAAATCATTGGTAAAACATATAACATCATTTCTGGGGACAATACAAAAGGTTCCAAAACATTTGTATTGGATTTTAAAAACAACCCATCCACTTATATTCATTTCCAATAACTATTATTATCAGATATGATAATATGGTGGATCATTTTATTAACTCTTATAGTATATCTAATGAGCCTCTTGTTTGGTAGGAGGAAATCCCTCCTTGTTTGATATCACCTATAATTCTTTTTCTATGTTGCGATATTAACATGCCATTTTTTTTAAAAACAAATTTTACTTAATTAAAAATGAAATTTGTACTAAAACATTCAACATAATAAACAATGACTCATTCTTTTCAATTGAATATGCCCAAATGATGTTGAGTTGCTATATGAATTCCAATTTTGGGATTATCAGCATCTAAATTCCATTCCCTCAATGGATGAGGTCTATAAATTTTCACTCATAGTATTTGATTCCCCTTGCAGACCCCATTTAACATAAATTTCACTTTCATCCCTTCCTCAACTCCAATAATTAACAGAGCCTTTATTTTTGATGTGTTCTTTCTCTTGGCCCCGCTAAATTCATTCCCATCAATATTTTAATTTTTAAGACATCATTTTGACGTTTTGATGTCTATTAAAATTATCGATTCATCCCATTGATACAAACACCGAAATTTATTTTTTTATACCCCATTAACATCCTGAGTCGCATTAAATATAAGGCTCCCAAGGCTACATGAATGGTCATTAAAAACATTTTAACCATTCTATAGAAGATTTAATTTAGATCATATGTACCATATAATTGAAGAATCTCAATGTTTTCCATTTACCGTGTGAAGAAATTTATTTACATAAAATGAAACATTTTCCTTTACTCAAACCTAGAAAATCTATAGAAACAAAAGTGATCTTTTATTTCGATATATGAAATTGTTTCATATTATATGTAATATTATTGATATCACACATTTTATTTTTTATAGATTTCCATCACAACAAAATAGAATATATCAATTTTATAAATTTTAGAGTAAACATTGGAAAAAATGTATATAGATATTGACGAGGATAACATTCTATTTTATTGTTAATCTGACATGATTCTAATTTTTATTAATGATAATGACCATATTGAAAATATTATTATAGATTTGATGATGGATAATATCAATAGTGGGAAAATAAAATTATAATTGAAGATTAATGTCACGATCGCCAATATCTAACTTATATGTTAATGGGTTGTTCAAAAAAACGATGGGTATGATATATGAAGTAATACACGCCCTTTTTAGAAAATTATACTATTTTGAAAATACTATGAAACTCCTAAAAATCCCATTGTATGGTGAATATCAATAAAATAATTATGAATCAATTCCATTGAATGTTTTATGGTAATTTTTAATAAATCAAAGGATTAGGAACCTATATGTATGTGAGTATACTACAAGAAAATTGATGTGGAATGTATATAAAATATATAAAATCATGAAAAATTTCACCCAATATACTCTCTGACGTGAAATAAAATTGGTAATGAGTATCCTAAATAGGGAAATGTGACATGAAACCTTCATCTAATTCTATATAATGATGCCATGAATTCATTTGGTTTTCAAAGTAGTACTTATTGTATATGGATATTTATGTTGAAAAAATAAAACATTCCACTATTGATAATCTTGAATAAAAAATACAATATATTTTATATTCATATATAAGAAAAATAATGGGTAATGATATAGATATTTTTTCTAACCATTGAATAAAAAATTGAAATTATAGTGGGAATTATTTTTTATGTTGTATTATTCTTATAAAAATAAATATTTCTTTTTCAAATATATGTTTCACGGGATGGTAAAAGGTTTTTCTGCGTATGGTATTTTTTTATGAAAAATAATTATTGGAAATCATGTTTTTCTCATTTTTAAACAAGGTATACACTCACATATGTCAAAAAATTATACAAATACTGTGTTTCTTGGAAATCATATATTTTACCATTTTTTCTATATTAAGAAAAAAAATGTAGAAAACAAATTTCAAACATCTAAAAAAAAGATGACGCAATCACGTTAAATTTTATATGATCATAATTGTATTTATTTTTTATTTGACTTATTTACTTTTATTAGTTTGTTTTTAAAATTTATAAAGGGCACATGATGTTTTTTAAATTAAAATGATATTTCCTTAAAAGTAATAATGTGTCGGCATTGCAAGAGTTCAGAGACAGCTTTTTTGGAAGGTCGACATGTTTGTGATGTTCATAGAATTGATGTGGTTGTAGGATCTTTTTTCTGGTGATTCAGATCGATAAAAACTCTATTGAGAGTGAGGGTGGTGGTCTAACGGTCATATCTGACAATCTGTTGTGATGTTCGATGAGATAACTGAATCACATGGCATGGTCAGGTCTTATCGATAATTGGTTAGTTTCGGAGGCCCAATCGTTTGTGATAAATCCTATTTTGGTAAAATTATGTAGTAGTATATGGTCGATGGTGATCTGGGAATAATTGTTATGGTTATTATAGCCAATATCAATAAAAAGGGAGGTCTATGGGATTATTAAATATAAATGGGTTAACCCTTGAAGTGATATGCCCTACACACTTGTCGGTGGGTGGGGTGTGTGTGTTTTTGGTGTATTAGTATCCATGTGCCCAAGATTTTGGTCCACGACTCGGTGTAGAATCATGCTTGAATCATCCTATCATCGTCACTAGGCATGCATTATGCTTCCATCAACACCTTCTCCCATAACACACATGTCCTTGCCTTTATCAGTCACCTCATGTGATGTAAATCCCCAAGAGGAATCCTAGGATTTAATGCCTAGTTTTTATGTTTATGTAATTTATTTAATTAATCATACATGTAAACTATTTAATATTTTTATAACTTATTAAAATTTATTTGTTGATTTTTAATATGAATTCAATAAATATTAAATTTTGTTTCTTTAATATTTAAAAGTTTTTTTTTATTTTTGGAATTTACTCATTTCTTAATATTTATTTATAAATAATTATTTAAAGAGTTTTCATTTTATAATTTTTATTATTTATATGATTAATATTTATTCAATTTAATTTATTAATGTATAATGCATTTTATTTTATTTTTGAAATTGTTATTATTAATTTATATCAATGAATTTGTTTAAGATTCTATACATTATTAATGTGTTTACAAAAAATTAAATTAATCTTCCAAATATTACATAATTTTTATGCTCATTAAATATTCGAAATTTATTTATAATTTATATTATTTATTCTTATTATATTTTTTTATTAAGAAGTAATAGTTTTATACGGATTGAAATATATATAATTAATTCATTTAAATGCATTATTTAATATTTTAATCAATTTCATTTATGTGACGATAATTCATGTAATTAATCTTCGTATTTCTTTTTTTGAACATATTTTCTATGATTCGATACTTTCACTATGTATTCATTATTATTATAATATTTATTAATTTATTAGTTTTTTAATATTTTATATAAATAATATTAAACATCTAGTTTTTTAATTTTTTGGTGTTTATGGATTTTTTATTATTTAATTTCACTAACTATTTTTATCATTTATCATTTATTATCTTATATTCATTAATATGGTTATTTAATTTCAATTGTTTAATAAATAATTCATTTTAAATATAAATTCATTTAATATATTTTTTTTTATTTTAAAAAGTTATTATCTACTATAAAATGAAAAGTTCTCATAAAACAAACATATATATATATATCTGTGTGTGTGATATAATATTAGTGATGATATATATAGGTTATATCTGCTAAAATTGTAGTATATATAAATATAAGATTTATCAGTGCATAATTTATCATTGATAAACCCTATATTTGTTAGCAGTTATTTATTTCACACTAATAAATCATATATTTACCAAAATTTTTGGAATGTGCTAATAAACACTTCTTGGTGATTAAAATTATACACTTAGAGAACTTGTTTCCTCTCCCAGTTCAATTTCTCTAATGGTAGTCCACCACATTAGACACTCCCCCTCAAACGTCTTAGATGATTGAAATATCTAAATTCCAATGGTGTGTATGTTTATCACATAAAACAACTTATACCTGTTTTTTATGCCTTTAAGAAGAAATGGGACTTATTGGGAAGATCATGATTATGATATTCCTTACTCCATGATTCATACATTGTTTAAAAAAACTTCTTGTGAAACCAATTTGTAAAATGGTTTAATCTTCTACGAGTACTATTGAATGTTCTCATTAGAAAGCCAAGGAGAATAACGTGAATAGTATAATAAATACCAATATATAACAACCTACTCTGCCAAACTGTATCAAAAATTAAAAATACATTACAATCAACTATAATTAACAATTTCTATTTCTGTATAATTTAGAGAAATGGAAAAATTCAAATTGTGATTTCAGATATAATTATTAAAATAAATAGAGAATTATATTATTATTATTCAATTGATGTTACATCAAAATGAATTATTGAGTGTCCTTCTGGATAAATATTAATGACTATCACAACGATTTCCTCACACATAACAGGGGGTCTGATAGGGGGACCCACATTCCCCTTTCCTTTTTTTCATGATGGAATGTGTTTTTTCTAATTAGATATCAATTGAGTAAAAAAATCGCATTTCATTGGGTGATTAATTAGTGATTATAACAAAAAATTTCCCGTATCTTATTTCCAATGGTTGAATTTGTTTTCCTAATGGAAGGAAATTAATAATTCCTATGAATTTTTAAGGTTATCGAATAATATGAGAAATAAACTAGACAATTAGTTATATATTCAAAATAAGAAATTTCCACTACCTTGGGTGAGAAAGCTTTTAGAAAAGATATTCTATTTTGAACAATTGATATTTAGATGGGTGATAAACAAAATAAATATATTTCAATTTCTAGTATGTTTAGTCAAAATAAATTTTGGTTCAATCGAGCATTATGGAAAAGTTTGACAAAAATTTTATGGAATACAATTTTATTAGGATCTCTAAATTCAGTAACGACACACTAATAATAGATGTAGCTCAATATATTCCAATAAATAATATGTGTTTATTTATGAAATCAGACATTGTGATTGGACAAATTCAGTCTCACATTTCCATGTTCTAATGGGGTATGAATAATCAGAAAATAGTTCATTTTTTGGCTTAGGATTATATTTTCATCCATAAAATATGTGGTTTTAAGGGATATCATTACATTCACCTGATAATAATTTATCTTTTAGAAAATAAATTACAAATACAAAATAATAACCCATATTACCGATGTAATTAGATCATTGAATCCTAATATTACCCCCATATGGGTTTATGTGATGTTTCCCTTAGCCCCCACCGTAAATTTTTTTAGATGCCTATGAGAATCGGGTGTTAATCATCGAAAGATAATAATGTGGGGGGACCAGAGATTGAGCCATTGTCAATACCTAGACGATCAAATGGCTTGTTTTTAAATGATGGATGATGTTAATATCAATTAGGTTATCTAATTAACATGATTCTTTAATTTTCTCCTATTTTAATGATTTTAATAATGGATGGTTTTCTAATAAATAGAATTAATGGTTCAATGAATTATAAAAGATGTCTATTTTGACTAATCTCCGAAAAAAATATAGGCCAGGAAAATTTGAGTTCTAATATGAATGTTTGGAATGTTATGAGGTGAATTATAGGTAACATTGGCCCAATGAATACAGTTAATCGAATCTGATGATTTCTGGAAATTCATATGGTACCTGGATGTCCCGCCCAAGGTCTAAATATTCTTATTGAATGATACCATGGGGATATAATTTTAATATATTTCTTCATCTTACAACATTTTAAATATGATAATGTTATACCCTTCCACCGTAGTGAATCATTAACTCGTATAAAAGAAATTTTCTACCATTAAGGGGTTAGAAGAATATGACATATGTAGAACTCGTGTTCGGATTGGATTGTGTAGATGGTGAATCATTGTTTCTCAATTATAAATGTGGACTTTTTCCTACCCATAGATATAGTATAATCCCTCTATACTATAAAAAGGTTAATATTGGTGAAAATAAATAACAGAATTTTTAACAATATTTCAAAAAATGACAAAAATTTAATCATGTAGGTTGTATTTTAGAAGGATATTTGGAAGTGTAAGTAGGTTCATCATAATAACCCATTCACATCTTACTCTATTTTGTAAGTGGAGCCCCCGCCATTTAATGTGTTTTATTATTAATGTGTATTCATCTATCATTGGAAGAGGTTATTTTGGATTGGGTCTTGTGTAATGTGATCATCTAGGATACATTTTCACATCTTTCTATATTTATATCTAATATGTTTTTGATCCATAAGTGGCTGAAGGCGATGCATTATTCACTAGATTTATGTTTTTCCTTGAGAGAGGCTATAAAGATGCCATCATTAAATCTGGTTTCATTATCATTATTTATTGTATTAATGTATCATAGTGTGGTCTCTATTCCAACGGATTATAATTTATCAAGGTTCAATCATTTTTCAACACTACAATAAATTAGTCCAATAAAAAGGTACCTATACAAACTGTTTTGTAGAATCATTTTGTATATGATCAATAAAATAATCCTAGAGCATCGATTTCGAAAAAAACCATTTTTATGAAAACCATTATAGGACCCTATTATAATGGTTTTTGAAAAACCGTTGGTATATGTCATAGATATTACCATGGTTTTCATCAATCTGTTGTCATGCCTTCAATAAAACGACATTATAACAATGGTTTTTCCAAAACCACTACTAGATATGATTTTTATACAAACGCTTTTGATAAGACAAGCGATATAGATTATATTTAATGACACAATACTAATGGTTCTTAAAAAACCATTGGTAATGGACAAAAAATTCAAAATATATACATCAATAGTCTGTAAAACCATTGGTATAGATCAATAATAATTGTTTTCCAAATAGATTGTTTGGGTTTTAATGTATTTATTGAATTGTTTTTATCAAATAACATTGACTACATAAAAATAATATATAAATGTTCATATAAATATTTAATGTGTTATTTTTATAAAAAACATTATATCATAGTGGTTTGGTGTTTGAAATATAAATCATAGGATTGGGGATCAAAACCCTAAAGATGTTTTTTGAAATACATATATCAACGGTTTTGCAAACATTAAGTATATTTTTTTAATATTACATATACTAATGGTATGAAAACTATAGGTATATACCAACTCTACCAATGGTTTCCCAAATCAATTTATATAGCACTATACCAATGATAGAGAAGCCTTCAGCCCCACATACCATTGGTATAGCATATTCTAGTGGTTCTGTGGACAATTCAAACGGTTGCATAAGATTTTTATAATATTTTTATAATATTCCATCCTCTTATTTTCATGTAAATTAACCATTATTAAAATTGATATTAATAGGGTGTCCCATTTGATTAACACTTATGTTCTCTTGAGAGAACATATATTTTGTTAGGAAGACATACCTCCTTGTTCTACATCGCCTATATATATTTTTACATATATTCTATTATTAAAATCTCGTCTTTGTTAAAAAACATATCATGGATTAGAAATTAAATTTTAGCATGCCATATACACATAGGAAATAATTTCTCATACCTCTAAAATTAATGTTTTCATATGTTGTTGAGTCATAGGAATAATTCCTTTTATGGTATTATCATCACATAATTTCGTTTCCTTCATAAGATGGGGTATTTATTTTTTCACTCATAGTATATGCTTCCCCCTAGTTACCCTATTGTTGTTTCCTTACACATCCATCCCATATTTATATATAATAAGAAAATGGGACTTTCTTTTTAATGTTTTTTTAATATTGTTCCCACTAAATTAATCCTCATCAATATTGGATTTTTTATGTCATCATGTTGATGTTTTTTCAGTTAACATTATTAGTTCATCCGATTTTTAAAAACCCAAACTTTTATACTTGATAAAAAATTAATTTATATTGTTTCTTTAAATTTATGTTATTCAAGGATAGGTAATTGGGCCATATAAATATTTTTATTAGCTGATAAATGATCAACATCAGTTCCTATGTATCCTATCATTGAAACACCCCTAGCTCATCTATGTACCATGCGAAGAAATTTATGAACATAAATTCTTCCCTATCTCATTAAACCAAAAAAGGAAAGTAATAGAAAACATTCTTGACCTGTTTCTTAATATATGAATCATTAAATAGATTATTTGTAACTGTATTGATATCAAACATTCCAATTTTTTAATGATTTCAAACACTACAAAAAAATCTTAATACACATCATTTATCTATTATTATCGTATAAATTTTTTATATAATAAATACTATCATAAGAACAATATTTCAGGATTATATGTCCTTACATTCTTTATGTTAATTTATTTTATATATTATTATTATTATTTAATCAAATAGGATTAATATGAATATAAAGAGTAAGGATTCTAATAAACAAAATGAGTATGATGATGGAAGTCATCAGATTTGAAAAAGATCAAACATATAACCCTTATAAAATAATTTTTTTTTGTGTTTACACTATTATTATTCTAGAATAATTAGTCAATATGAGTTGTAGGAACACTTTATATATCATGGAATAGATAAATTTTATAAATGTGGGATTAATCGTTTGTAAAAATTGAATATTTCTAGTGATAGGGATAACATTTTTCATTGTATATGATATGATATTAAAAGAAGTTTTAACAATGATAATGATCATGTGTAGATTGGATTCTATCTTCGGTGATGGTAAATATTATATAAAGGAAAATAAATTTACAATTTAATATTACGTTCATGATCACCCAAAGTTGTTTTAGTAGTTACAGTGTTGTGAATATACGACAATTTATACTATTTGTACTACATATCCAACATTTTAAACAATAATGAAGATATATAGTGAAAAATTTTCCAAGCTATGGGTTGACACTAGATTTTCTTATCTTCTTTATCTACTAAATGATATGTTCCTTGTATATAATAATCTTTTTGAAAAATAATATTGTACTATGTTAATACTACATTCAATGTCTATGATCTATGAAACAAAAAATGATCTTCTAAATGATTGAATACTATTTTGAGAATTCTATGAATCACTGAAAAAATTCCCTTTGTATGGTTCATCTCGATACACGAATGATTAATAAATAGATTCGACTGTTTAATGGTAATTCTAAATCAATAAATGGTTTAGGGACCAATACTGAAGTGAAGATACTGCAATAAAATTTACATGGGATCAGAAATGATTTTTCTACTTATAATCATATCATAAGATAAGGTTTTAATAGAACTCAAAGTTATCCCATTTTTGAACAAGGTACACACATTTTTAGTTTAGAACATTAATCAAAGAATGTGATTTTAAATATAATATATTTCTACCATGAAGACATAAATACTGATATTGAATAGCATCATTCAATTAGAGATTGTAAGAAGGTATAAAACTATCTCCACTAATTGATGAAATTTAGTTTGAGAATGTAAAACGTATGGAAATGTAGTTTATGAATGTAAAATACTACTGGAAATAATTTTTGGTATTTCATTTGAAATTTTATTAAAGATATTAAATTCCATAAATAAACATTCATCCCCAATGATTTACTTTCAATGATAATTACAATTTCGTTTAAAATACCTATTAATCCATTTTTATTTATATTTTTCCTATAATATAATGACTACCAAAATATCATTTATTTAAAATAGGTAATATTTTTTTAAATGGATAGAAAATAAACGTTTTGTTAGTATGTATGCATAAATCATGAAGATGTGGTAGTCTACAAATTATTTTGTTTATTTTTCTTTATTTTACTACATATTTTGAAACTAACTTCCAAATAATTTTTACCTAATATATATGTTGTAAATTTTCATAAATATCATTAATAAAAAACATCTACATTAATTTTTTTAATTACACAATTTTGTACTATATTATGATAAAAATATGATCATAGAAAAAGTTATCATCAATTTCTACAAAAGCATTATGCACTAACGTTCTATTTTTTTCTTCATAATGGAATTTTTTTTATTTGTCCAGGATATGTTCAGTAGTATGTGATTTCAATTTATAAAATACTCATTGTGTTTTTTAAAATTTAAAATGAAATTTCTATAAAAAAGGCATGTGATATTCGTATAATTGAGGAAACACATTCCAATTATTTTGGTGATTTTTGAAAAAGTACCCATATTTCATTTGTAAAATGTAGTAATAATATATGACATGATAATATACATGGTTTTATTAGTTTGTCATAAAATATATGTTTTCTATTTAAAATTCATTTAAAAAAAAATTTCAATAACAGAAAAACAAACAATCATGTTTATATTGTTTTAATACATTACGAATCATATGTGTAATTCATTTGTGATGTTTAGGAAATTGTTATACATCCATCTAACACATGATGACATTTGTATTATATAATGTGTGTTATTTTAGATTAGAAATGAAATTTTCTTAAAAAACATTTTTCACTCCCGAGAAAACCTATCAATCACTAGCATATTTTCTATATTATTTTGGAAAATGATCCTTAATACATTTTTCACATTGTATGAATCATGTGAACATCAATCTAATAGACAATATGGCATGTTCGACTTGATGGTCCATGTACACAAAAACGTAGGCCATCATTCCTGCAATTGATAACTCTAAATATTTGATCACAACATTTTTCATCAAGTAATTTTTAATGTGACTCTGATGGGTAAATATATCATATCATCAGCAAATTTAAATTCATAAAACACATAATGGAGTTATCGTTATTCAAGATAAAATAAAAAACATTCATTTGGGGAATAATTACTTTATTTAATTTTAATGAATTTATTATTCTAAATCACTATGAAAATATAGTTATAAAACCCATAATTACTAATTCACTAAAAAATAATAATAAATATGATACCTGAAAAGTGGTTTATGTAAGGGGATGATTTCAAATATTTAATAAATAGAGGATTTTTCAAATAAATCCCACTACTATGAAAAGAATCTTGTTTTTATCTTCATGTGAAAAAATTTATATTATATTGTAATTATAATCAATGAATTTCATAACACTGATTTGTTTGGCTATGCTCCATCCCAGATCAAACAATTCCAATGCTTCAAAAGAATTGTATCCTCATAATGTTCTCAACCATCAAAAATTATTATTTTTCAAAAATAATTTTCTATGTGTTAATTAAGAAGAGGTTTCAATTTCCATAAGACGTTCTAAAAAATACATAAATAATTATCTATATTCATAAAAAAAATTTATTTAATGTAGTAACATTTTTATCATAGGATTATATTATCATATATCCCTCAGTGTAACGATGAACAATTTATTTTTGATTTAAAAATATGGATGGGAATTAAAACCCATTAATGAACAATACAGTGATTTTTAGAGAAGTCTAGTGTGGTGATGTACAAGGAAATACCATGGTATAATATACATACATTAAATAATAAGAGTGACTAAACTATATTAGACAATATGAGACTCCTCTACTATTCCTACATGAGAAAGTGTGTCCACTTAAAAATTGTATTCTCTACAAACATGATGGGAAATCCTCCCTTACCGATTATATATTTTTATGCTACTAATAATGTTGATCATATTCTATGGGGTTTCAAAATTACCAGGAATAATAATCTCTTATACCTCATAGTCTATATCAACCACTGAAATATAAAAATCATTATTATTTCATAACATTATTACCGTGTGAAGCACTTCAAACCTCTGTGCTCTTGGATTTCAATGGGATATAAAATGAACTAAATAAAATAAGGACTGACCCCCTTGTGCCTATGAGGTGACCATCGCTTCTTATGTTACCAATTAGGACAGAACCATCCACATTCAGATTTTTACCAAATGAAAGAGGGAACCATCTAACCCATTTTCTGGTTGAGTTTGCTACAACTATGTGCATGTATAGAATTCTAAAAAGTGTATCTTACCGCTTCCCTCATTTAAATAGAGTACCCACCTAAAAAATTCCACATTCTATCTCACCTACAGGATGTAGATCAATTTTTAACTACCCATACTCCGTTAAATCTTGGTCTCTCAGAGCATCCAGATGATGAAAGTCATTGTGATACAATGAAATTTCAACTACATTTCATGATCCTCTCAGAATAAATCCATATTTCAAAAATTAAACAATTTATTGGTACATAAAAAATTATATATAGGATTTTTTTGGAATATATAAATGAAACCTTAAACAAATTCACCTTCATTACACATAATAGAAACATGTCTTGAATCTCAATATTTATTTTCTTATAAATCTATCCCAAATTAACTAATTCATTTATTCTTACAATTTAAGATAAATGTGTGAGAATTTTAGCATCTAGTTGATGGATAATGGGAATATATGTATCCTAAATATTCTTTTTAATGAAATATATCATATTCCCCCCTTGAAGTGTTCCTTCCTCCAAAATTATAAGTCAATTGTTGATATTCTCTTTTTTCCATGTATCCCTACTTCTCCCATAGAAGAAATTGGAAAACGGAATCATATTATTTACACATTACAAGAAGAAGAACCACAATCCTTTTAATATTTTCTTTTTTCATTACATCCATGATAGTAATTTCCTACAAAAGCCACAAATATCATGTCCATCCTGGTATACCTTCTTTTATGAATGATAAAAAAAATTGGGTGTATATATAATAGAATGTTTCGGATCATTATTAAGGAGCTTACCAATAATAGAACCATCATATATAAAGACATAATAATGAGAAACACTACCAATGTATTCAATTTAGTTCAAGATCAAAATATTTTATGAATTACATGAAATTACTTCCTATGTTTTCATGGTTAACGATTACTATTTTTATACTTACATGAATTGTATTTTCCATTCAAAAATACATGACACAGTTGATGGTATATAAGCTATATATAAATAGATACCATCCTCATCCAACACATATTAATTTTTTCTTCTAAATAATATTTTCAAATTGATATTCTCATATATTATCAAGGTTATGATTCCACTAATTATATTTTATAATTATTGAACTTTTTATTTACATTATGAATTATTTGAAGCCCCAAATAAACTTTTTTGGACAAACCAAACTAATGGATTGAACAATTATTGAATTAAGAATTCCACTCATGAGATAAAAATTTATTAATATATGATACTAAACACCATAAAATTCAATTATGTTAAACGAGGATTATATGATATTATTTAAATGTTTCAAAATATTACACATTTATATATCCCTTTTTGGGGCACTCAAGCTGGATATTCCAATAACCATTATTCAACCTAAATTCATTGGTAAGATTATTGAAATTTTTTTTATCCGTGTTATACTTGTATATAATGAGATATTTGTTTAAAATTAATTATTTATTCTTATTTGGGACAATATTCAAATACAGATAGGTATAGTTATTGAATTCATAAATCTAATAATACAGGTAAGTTAAATGGGTGGGGACTTTTTGTCTCGACATGCATGATTATAAATTTTAGTTTAATGTACTTTAATTTAATCCATGTATCCCATTGATATAGATGTTATAAAAAAGTTTTATATCCCATTATGGATGCAAAATAATATCTATATTAATGATTTTGTTAAAATTTCTATTCATTTATGTGGGAAGACTTAAATAGGTACCATGTTGCGCTGATCCTCTTTGGAGGAACCATTAAATTGTAAAATAAATTTATATTGTCCACTCCTCATACATAATTCCCACTTGATAATTATTTTTATGATTTATCGAAAAACTATACATCATTGTGTTATATTTTCATTCATTCCAAATTTTCAACCTTCTAACAGAGATGGACAGTGATGGGTTCAAGATGGGAGTTTATGAGATTTAACCCTCTTATAGGAATTGTTCATGATTATGTGTCATTTGATATTTTTAAATGTTAGTGTGAAAAATGTTCCATTGTATTTATGATTTTTATTAATTTCCATCATGAATCATGTACTTTAATTTATTTCATAAACCAAGATTTTTCAATTTACAGAAAATATCAATACATTAGGTGTGTCATGAGTGATGTGTTATTAATTAATATGTTGAGGAATGTTAAAAATATGAGGTAACATATCTTAAGATATGATTTAAATTATTAATAAATTTAACAAGAAGAATATCTTCTACGGGTTAGGACCTTTCTATGTCAATATTTGATGGAATCATTTTTTCATGCAATTTCTATCTTGTATAATTTTGTGAGTGATGCTTCAAACATGAAAAACCCATGACAATTATTCACCAACCAGAAGCATCTGATGCATCTGAAACCCTCATAATACCCATTAGCACCATGATGTATCATCCAATGAATAATATTTTCTTCGATCCCAACACATTCCTACAAAAATATCCCAAAACAAAAAAATGAGTAGAATATTGCGTCGTGGGCATGATTTCATTCATAATTCATATCTGAGCACAAATGTTTTATCATCCACCAATAAAAATCCTTTTCTAGGGAAATAATTTATAAAATAAAAAATATCAAAAATGCACTCAACATCATTGGGATCAACACACCCTCCCACCGATCGAGTATCAAGTTTCAGTTTAAAATCACAGAAAGGAATTTCAATTAGAAATTTGGACTTCTGTGTCAATTTTTATTTTTGTTTTTTAATATTTGTGTCCTAGATAAGGGATCCTACTAATCCATTGAAAATTTTATTTAACAAAACACTTAAAAAATTTGGAATAAAAATAATTTAATTGATAAATAATATTTTAATTTCATGATATAATATATATTTGGAAATAAAATAAATATCATATTTTATATCAATATCTAATAGAGTAAAATAATAAATATAATTTATAAAATAAAAACAACGTGAGTAATTCATTTAATCTAATATATTAATAATTAAATATAAATCATTAATATTAATTTATTATTCGATAGTTATATCGATTATGACTAATAAAAAAATTCTTATAATCTCAAAATATATTATATTACAAAGTAAATATACGCATTGAATTCAGCTATAATTAAATTAATATAATTTATAAAATTAAATTATTGAACAATGAATGCTTATTTTAAAATCATTTATAATGTATATTTACATAATATAACATATATTTTTATTATAATAAAGAACATAATACTATATTTATTATTATTTTAAATATTATAGATCATTTAATAAATATTATTGATATAATGTAAGATATAATTTCAATATAAAAAATATTGTCAATTAATTTAGAAACATAAGTGTTATATAATTTATTTAGTTCATAATTAAAAAAAAGAAATTAATAATGTAAATATTAAAAATTTTGAAGTGTATTGTGTTAATAAATAAAAACCTACAAGAAATGTAATTTTTCGGTACACACATATACATACTTTTCATATAGTTTTTAATTATTATATGTACAAAATATAGAAAAATTTATAAAGTAATTAAAAAACCATAATGACCTGAAGCCGCAATATGGGATCATACCTTATAGATTATTTTACTTTTTTGTATATAAAGATGACCAAAATTACACAAAACATTTATTACATACAGTGATCTTTTACCAGCCTAGGTTTTGAAAACAAAAATTAATACAAAATTATCCATTTTCATGTACACTGAAAATATATAGTTATATATGGGTATATATTAATATATAAAAAAACATATATATATAAACCTTTGTGAAACAATTAATTTTATTAAATGAAATGAACACATACATGTGTTTAGGTCAATTGAGTTATTTGAGTTTGGATATTGAGAAAAACACAATGGTTGAACATGGGGAGATGATGGTAATATGTTTTGAGGTGAAAAGTGAGTATTAAAAAAAGAGTTACTATGTTTTTGTATGTCAAGTTGCAACTAGGAGACAGGTTGCTGTAAAAAAATGTACAAAGTTAAAAAAATCGATACAAATTTATAAAAAAACCTCGAGCAGTTTGACAACCCATGGATATGGATGGAGGAATTTCATATTGATTATGTTCAATTCACATTTATATTGTCATGATGAAAATTTTAATACAACCTCACATATTTAAGTAACCTTATGTTTCACTATATTACTAATGTATTTATTAATCATTAAAAAATTTCATTTTTTTATAAAAACCATTACCCCTTTTTATCTTGTATCTTTTTTTATGTAACTTACCGTTTTCATTTTTCCAATCCATGATTATATCATTATATTAATATAAAATAATTTTTCTTTTTTTTGTCATTTCATTTTATCAAAACATATAATCAATATTTTTTTAAATAGTGCAGCTTTTAATGCATATAATGGATTGAACATATATTGTAATCATAATATAAATTCATTTTTATATACATAACATTTTTATGATTTTAAATAATTATATATATAATTTATCATTTTAATACAAATAATTAAAATTAATTTTTTCATTAAAAAATAAATTTGATGTTCATTTTTCATAATAATAATAATTTTTGGAATCTTTTTTACACATAAATAATATTTTAAAAATAAACTATATTTTACATAAATTATTTAAATAAATTAGTTATTTAAAAATATTATTTCAAACAGTAAAAAACCATATTTTTATTTAGAATATTTATTTGGATAATCTAAATAATACTCATAAGTAATTTAAAATATTGTAATTAGGAAATAATAAAATTTATTATGACACTTTATTCAATTAATTATTTTTAATGATAATCATCTTAAAAATATTATCATTATGTATTAATTAAAGGAATAACCATTTAATAAAATATTATAAAAAAATTATTTTTTGGACTATTAAATTATTCCCCATCTAAATAATTACATCCTCGTAATTTCATTGTGAAAATAGGGAAACAAATTTTACGCATGAGGATTATTTGAAATTATTAATTTTCATCTGATTTTCAAAAATTATCTACACTGTTTCTCTAATACTATGTATAATGACTAGAACCCGAAATGCAGGTTCAACACATATAGATGATGTGCATATATATTTTTATAAATATATAATTATGAAAAAAAACAAAATTTATTACACACCATGTCCTTTTATCTATATAGGTTCTTTAAATAACATTTAAAACAATATAATGATTTTTCATATAAAATGAAAATAGAATTTTATATATTTGTATCTGAGTAGACACACACACCCACACCCACACACACACACACATATTTGTAACCCTTTGTACCATAAATAATTTAATTAAATGATATGAACATTTAACTATTATTGGGTCATTTGATGGATTTTAGGCAATTAGAAAGTTGGCACAACAAAATGGGGGAACAAATGGAAATGAGGGTCAAGATTTTTTAATGTAAAAGGCGTGGTTTAAAAAAATATAGTTTATATATATTTAAATATCATATTTCAATAATCACAGACACTGATAGAATAAAATATGATCATGTTAAAAAAGTAATTAATGAAAGATTGTTAAAAATATTCGAGTTATTTGATAACCCATGGATAGGGATGGAGTGGTTGAGGATTATTGTTCGACAATTCACTAGTAGATTGTCACGATGGGAGGTGTAATAAAACCTCACAATTATAGATAGATTTTTGTATAACATTATAATTAATATATATTATAATCTCTTAATTATTTATTCTTTTTATCAAAATCATTACTCCATTTTTATTAGTCAATGAAGTCGCATTGAAGTTTTTTCATACTATTTTTTTTCTAATACATGATTGTGTTTTTAATATTCTTATAAATTCATATTTTTTTGCCATTTCATTTCATTTTAACAAAACATATAAACATTATATTTTTTTGAACTTGCAGGTTTTTATGCTGATAATTGTTGGAACAATTATAATCTATTATATAAATTGTTTTTTTATAAGTAAAATTTCATAGGTTTTAAATATATATATATATATATATCATTTTTAATATATATAAGTCAAATTTCTTTTTTATTAAAAACATAAATATAATTTATGTATTTTTATTATAATAATTATTATATATATTTATAATATATAAATTTTATAAAACAAAAACAAAATATATCTCATATATTTTTAAAATTTAGTATCATAATAATAATAATAATTTTCAGAATTTTTATACAATTAAATAATATTATAATACAAATTTCTATATTAGATAACAAATATTGTTATTTTAAAATAATATATTGATAAAAAATCATATTATTTATTTGAATATAAATTAAAAATAAAAAAATCTTAGGTATAATTAATTATAAGTATTATAATTATCTTATAATAAATTTAAATAAAAAACATTATACAATTATTAAGTTTAAAGGAAATAAACCTAAAAATAATATGAATTGGTTTTAATTATACATAAATCTAATTAATAAAATATTTTTATAATAAAACCATGATTATAATTTCCTATTTCTTAAAAAAATGACCCATGTGGCTTAATAAGGTCAAAACATATTGAACCTTAAAATGAAACAAATTAATCAAAATAATGTTGAAGAGAAATAATAGAGAATTTAAAGAAAAATTGAAATAATTCAACACATGAATGTTGAATCGTTAAGTGTAGACACACACACACACACACACATGATCCGAGGTTTAGAAAAATCCATCATTTCTATGAGTTTCTATGACTACAACAAACTATATTTTTTGTTGAAAAAATAATGATTCATTGGTTCAGTGTGTAGAATAATTTAGGGTCCCTAAATTAGTTTCTATTTTTTGTTTTAAAAACCCCACCCCCAACTAGGCATCAACATGTTGTGTCACCATTCCCCATATACTGGCCAAGGCATTGCCTACTATACTCTGTTCCCATGGGATACCCGTGACTGTCACATTGGACATGTCAAAATGCCCCCATCTACATGGCATATTAGGCCTAATGGGGGGAAGATGGATATGACCATCACCACCCTTTCTCAGACAACCTTTTGTGGCACCCCCATCAACAATGCCTATATGGGAAGAGAGGGGGAATATGTTTATGATTGTCACCGACCATTCTCAAAACGAATTTCCACGACAACCCCATAAAACAATCCCACCATCATCACCTCCCATTATATCTTCATCAACACCCCATAAAAAACAACTACATGGAAATTCACCACCACGACAAGTCACTACATCCCACCCAGACTACCTACTCAACTAGATATGGGGAATATGGAAATGATTGTCACATCCCGTTATTAGGAAACCTACAACGGCCCCCCATAAAACTCTTTTACCAATGTTTCTACCATTTTCTAGGTGATTTACCACTACGTGCCATCGAAAAAGCATACATAGGTCACTACCATCCATCACCGCCCATTCTCAAACAACCAGCCACGGCACCCCATCTTCAAAACATACAACTGTTGTCGTAATTTATTAGATAATATTTTAAAACTCCCCATCGAAAATGAATTCCATTCATGTTGCGGAAATATGCATATGACAATCAATGCCCTCTAGTGTGTATTTTCCTGCACTAAAAGAAACCCATTTGGATGGAGGAGTTCATAACTGTCGCATTGAGCCCCTACATGTCATTTACCACTATTGCAGATGAATCACACTGACTCGTGGATTATAAAAAGCTGATTATAGATGTTAAATGATGCTGAAGTGTCGGGGAAAAAGTGGCACACTACCACAGATCCCTCCCTTCCAAACATGCACTGCCAGACATAAGATTCCAAATGTAGATTTATATAACATTAACAATCGACTGCAAAAATTATTGTATTCATTCCATAGAAATTAAAAAAAATATTATGTATTGTCATATTATATATTTAACTATAAAGATATAATTTATTGTATTATGAATTTGATACTAATTTTTAATTTTCATTTAATTTTATCAGTCCATTTTTTTATAATTTCACCCATTATCAATTCTATATTTTTCTATATTCAAGTTACACAATTTCATATGGGGAAATATTCAATTATTATTCAAAATTTGATCTAATAAAAGGGTTCCCATTCATTATTATTTTTTTTAGCATTTTTTAAAATCCTAGATTTATGATTACTATTCTTTAAGGCTACGATATGACACATTGAATATGTTAATATATATACATATATTCATTATTATGTATATTTTAAATAATATTAGTATTCTGACATGTTTATTTATGTAACAGTAACAAATATATATATATATATATATATATAATTTTCATATAACATTTAACTACATATATATATAATTTTGTATATGTGTGTCGGTTTGAGTTTGTTTTTGTATGTGTCGTCGGTGTATGAATCTATTATGTTGTGTTGTGAGTGTGTGTGATTATCTACATTTATTTCTTGTAAGCGTGTGTATGTATATGTGCATTGGTTTTTATGTTATTGCATGTGTATGGTAAACATTATTGTATGTGTATGTGAATGTGTATGCAAATATGTATAAATATAATTATAAATATGTGTGTTTGTGTGTCTGTATTTTTATGTGTATGTGTATGTATTTAAAATTTTTTACTATCTATATATGTATATGCACATATGTATGTATTTTTGTATGTGCATGAATATGTGTTTTTTTGTGCATGGTAATGTGTTTGTATGTGTTTGTCTATATGTATTACTGTGTGTATGTTTATTTGTGATTGCTTATGTATGTGAATATATGTATATGTATATATATGAAATTATGTTTATGTACATGTGTGAGTGCCTACGTATGAGTATATGTGCATGTTAATGTTGCATATGGGTATATTGTCATATGTATAGATGTGTATGTATGTGCATTAACTTGAATGTAATTTTATGGATGTGTATGTATACGGAAATTCATGTGCATGTGTATCCTTATACATTTGTTTGTGTAAGTATGTGTATTTGTATGTGTATGTGTATAAGTATTTATTGTTTTGTATGTGTATGTATAGATATATATATATGAATGTACATGATTGGATATGTAAGTGTACATATTTGTATATGTACATACATTAATGTGTATGTTTATATGCATATGCCTATGTGTATGTGTATGCGTATGTGTTTTGCAATATGTGTATTTGAATGTTGTGTATGTATGTGTACATGTATGTCTATGCATGTTTATATGTGTACATGTATGTATGTTTATTGATTAAATATTATTTATTGGTTTTTAAAATATTCCCATTTTTAGAATTTTCAATAATTTATTCCGTTTTATAATATAACCATTTAACATTTTTGTAATATATTTAATTTTGATATTTATTTAAAAAATTTCAGTATGTATATATTTAATTAAATAATTAAAATTTAATAATTATTAAAAAAATTAATTTCTAATAACATATAATATTTTTTATACACAATTAATAATTTACACAATTCAATAATTAACACCAATAGTAATATTTATTTATATAAATTTTTTCAATTTTATATATTTTTTAAATCTTCAATTAATGTTAAGAAAAAACTTTTAATTTGTTTAATTTATTTAATTTAATTTATTCATATTTTAAATTATTTCTATATTATTTTTCCATTTTCTATATATACAAATTTTTTATATTTTTAGAATTTATTAATTTTTTAAAATTAATACGTTTTTATATAATAGGCATCAAAATTTTATATGACTTTATAATTTATATGATTATAATTTAGTCATATTTATTAATTATTTTTTAATGATTTTAATTGTTTGGAAAAACATATAATAGATTCATCTAATCCTGTCTACAACTCAAACCATTTTTCCTGACATTGAACCCCAACGTGTGAAATGCCTAACATGATTTAGGTGTTAATTAAAACAAATGAAAATTATGGGGATGTGCTTCATGATGATTGGTAGTGATAAAATGGGGTCTCTGAAGGCTGTTCATTGCAGTCCCAATAGTGTGTGCCATTGAGAGACGATGAGAGTTGGATGGCAGTATCGGTGCAGGGATCACTACCCGTCTTGAGTGGTAGGTTTTTGTCGAGGTTTTGAATGTGTGGGATGGAAGGATTGTGGATGTAGGATGGGATACAACGCATAATTGATAATGATTTGGGCATAGTTGATGGAGGACCCAAGAGTGACTATGGTGGCACTCCATCGCTGATGACGACCTGACGTGGTGATGATGTCAGCATCGTAGGAGTCAAGTGACAACATTAGATGCAAGTTCGACATGTGTGTGAATCCTAGAGAGCTAATGTGGTGGAATGATTGGTTTAACTGATACTCAGATTGGAAAACACCAGATTGATGGTTGGGGTAGTGGTATGATGATCATATATGAAAATATTCCATGAGGTTCATTGAGATAATGGAAGTATAATGTGTGCTCGGGGCCATTCCATCGTTGGTTTTTAGGGGAGACCCAATTGTTTTTGATAAATTCTATAGTTGTTCACAATAATTTAGGGGCCTTTTGCCATAGTGGTCAATGTAATAATGGGTATGTAACTGTATGTATGTTAATTCATACGTACATGTATGTGTATGTTTATATTCTTATGCTTATGTGTATGTGTATGTGTATGTGTCTTCTACTATGTTTATTGTTATATTGTGTATATATGTGTACATGTATGTCTATGCAAATGTTTTTTTGTACATGTATGACTATTTATTTATCCAATATTATCTATTGGTTTTTAATATATCTCCATTTTTAATATTTTTAATAATTTATTCATTTTTATTTCATAATCAATTATAATTTTTGTAATAATTTCTATTTTGATATTTATTTATACATTATCATATATTTATTTATTTTATAAAATTATCAATTTAATAATTATTGAAAATTATAATCATTACTATAATATTATATTTCCAATATACAATTAATATAGTGCATACTTCAATAATTAGTAGTAATAATTATAATTATTTATATAATTTTATTCAATTTTATATGATTCAATTATTGTTATTAAACTTATTAATAATCTTTCAATTTTTTTTATTTATTTCATTTAAATTATTCAATGTTAATATTATATCATTAATTTTTTCAATTTTGATACTTAGTAATTTTTCATATTTTTGGATGTAATTTTTTTTATAAAATTTATACTTATTTGATTAATAATCTTCAATATTTTCAATATGTTTTTAATTTATATGATTAATATTTATTCATTTTTACCTATTATTGTTTAAGATTTTTATTATGCTTAAATAAATTGTAATTGATTCATATAAGACTATCTCAAACTTCCTACATTTTTCCCTATAATTGAACCATAATGTACACCATTCCTAACATGATCATAGAGATTATATTAAAAAATGAAAATGATGGGGGTGTGCTTCACGTTGACTGGTGATGACAGATAGGGTCATTTAAGGTCGCAATTTTTTGTCTCGATAGTGCATGCAATCAAGAGACTATGAGCGTTGGATGATGGTGTCAGTGCATGGATCACTACAGGGCTTGTGCATTGAGTTTTAGCGAAGGTGGTGAATGTGTGGGTTGGAAGGATTACAGATATTGGATGGGAAAAATATATACATTTCTAATGTTTTGGGTGTAGCATGACGGTGGACCCATGAGCGACTGTGGCGGCTCCCCTTTGCTGGGGTCCACCTTATGTCGTGGAAGGGTCGGCATTGCAGGGTCTTGAGACAGCTCTAGATGAATGGTCTATGTGTCTGTGATGCTCAAAGAGTTGATGTGATGGATATCTTTATTGACCAGTTATTCATATTGGTGAAAACCTGATTGATAGTGATGGTGGTGGTCCAAAACCCATCTATTTAAAACTACCATGACATTTAATGAGATAATTGAAGCATAAAGCATGGTCGGGGAGGGTCCATCAATTGTTTGTAGGTTATTCCCAATTGGTTGTGATAAAACCTATAGGGTTGCACAATAATGTAGGGACCTGTGGGGTGTAGTGGTCTATGCATAAGTTGTAAGGGTCATAGGGAAAATTTCAATAAAAAAGGATGACTATAGGAATGTTGAATATATGTGGGTTATCTTGAGGGCATTATGGGTTTCCCATTCGCCGATGGGTGAGGTGTTTCTTCATGTTTTGGTGTATTTGTATCCATGTGTACGTTATATATATATATATATATATATATTCATTGATAGTCATTTATTATGTGTATGTTTTATCATGTTTTTTATGAAAGAAATGGCCTCTTTCTATATTGGTAGAGGAATAATTTTTATAAGCCTATATCCCCATGGCCGAGTGGACAATGAAATTTCATGAAGGCTCGGTGTAGCATCATGCCTAAATCATCCAATCTACATCACCAGGATTGCATTATGCTAGAATCACCACCTTCCCCGCATCATAACCATGTCACCACATGCCTAAGTCACTATATACGATGAAAATCCCCCAAGGGTAATGCCATGATTTGAACAGTAGTTATTATGTGTATTTAATTGTTGTAATTAATATTACAGAATAAATTTGTAAATTTTTAACTTATTAAATTTTATTTCATCATATTTAATATGAATTCATCTAATAATTATTATTTAATTTTAATATTTAACAATTTTTAATATTTTTTAACTTATTAATTGTTTAATATTTATTTATATAGATTTATTAAAGAATTTTTAATTTAATAAATTTTTTATTTATATATTTAATATTTATTCAATTTCATTTATTATGGTGTAATTCCTTTAAAATAGTTGTTATTAATATATTTTATTTATTTAAATGCATTATTATGACTCCAAACATTATAGTAAGTGATTACAATTAATTCAATTAATTAATAAAACTTTATAGAAATGTTTACTTTTTTAATATTTTTAATATTGTTTAAATTATATGAGTAATACGCTTTCAATTTTATATACAAATTTGTAATATTTCATAAATGTTTTAAATCAATATAATTAATTTATTTAAATAAATTATTTAATATTTGCATCTATTTTTTGTTGCTCCCAATTCTCATAATTATTCGGAAAATTTCTATTTTTGTACTTTTTTACTATGTTATAATATTTTCAATATGTTTTCATTTTCATTTTAATATATATTCATTTATAATTTTTTTATTAAAATATATAATTAATAAAAATAAACCAATAATTTAATATTTTTGGAGACTGTTGATTTTAAATTAATCAATTCCACTGATTTTTGTTAATCATGAATTTATATTATATATTCATTTATGTGGTTAATTTATATTATTTTTTAGGAAGATATTCCATTTTAATGTATATTAATTTGATATTTCATTATATTATTTTAAATACTTTTATTAGCTCTAAAATGAAGAAGCTATTATAACACCTATATATATCAGTTCTATAATATTAGACGTAACAAATATAGATTCAATCTGCTGTAAATTTAGCACTGATAATGATGTGTTTTGTTAGCGAATATTTTAGCACTGAAAAAACCAATCTTTTTAAGCAGTTATTAAATTCACAATGATAAAACTCATATTTATGTACTCATTTTGGAGAGAACTATGAATCCCAAATTTTTCACATAAATTCTACACTAATGGAACAAGTTTCTTTTTAACATTAATGATCTCTTGTGGATGTCAACTTCTTTCTCTACTCCACTATAACTTTTTGAATGAATAAAACCTCTCAAAACCTATTATATGCATGTTAATATCTCTCCACATCTTATAACATTTTTAGGCATCACAAAAAAAATGGTCATAATGAGAAGATCAGTCTTATGAAAATCATTTCTATATGATTCATACGTGGTTTATAAAGGTAATTTTTTTTGAAACCATTTTTTAAAATGATTTACACTTTTGTGAGTATTTTTGAATGTTTTCAAAAGCAGGCCTGGATGAATCACTTGTGTAGTATAATAAACACCAGTCAATAACAACCTACACTGGAAAACTATACCAATAATTTAAAATAATATACATTAAACTCGAAATAATAATTTCATATTCATTATAAATTTTTTAAATGGAAAATTCCCAACTGTGATTCATATATGTCAATATTTTAATATATAGAGCTTTATAGTATTATTATTCAACTGATGAAAATTCAAGAAACATTTCTTATTATTCTTCAAGATTAATATCAATGGTACACCCTCTCAATGCGTCACCCATACTAGGGGGTTATGATAGGGGGACCTCATTCCCGTTTCATAAGTGTCTTTATGGCTGGTATTTTTTCTAATATATTTTCATTGCATGCTAAAGACAACATATTTCACAAGGGAATGGTTATAGAAGATGTCCAGCTATTTCTCATATCATCTTTTCTGATGGAATATTTTTTTTACTCAAGGGACACACTTTAATAATGAATATCTAATTTTCATCTTATCCAAATATATGATTATGCAAAAATACAACTTGTTAATTATTCCTAATCAAATAGTTCTATCAACTCAGGTGAGACTCCCTGAAGAAAGGAAGTTATTTCCCTATTCTCAGTTATTCAAGTTGTTTATAAACAAAATATATATCTGGATCCTTGAGATTATTTTTCAAACAAACAGAGTTGTTCTCTTGAGCACCATGGCCAGGTTGGAGGTCTGGATTCAGAGTTAAATTGATGATTTTGAGGGTCCCAGGGCTTGTTAAAAAGTCTGGGATGATGGACAAAATCATCATGGTTTCTAATAGATAGGATTCCACTATTTTTCCCATTTTAATGATGCTAATAAAATATGGTTTTCTTGATAAACTAGATTTATGGTTGAAACAAAGGAATTATAGGGTTATTATGAGTATTCCATGCATATGATATATAGTCCTGGAAATTTTGATACCCTTACTCATTAGTGACAAATAATCTCCAATACATTTAATGTTCTACAATCAATATTACTAGGTAATCTAACAAACAGGGAAACCCAATGTGGATAGGTTTATGGAGATGGTGAATGGTTTTGTTTCATTATTATCAAAGTCTATTTTTTTCCATCCACATAGATAGAGTATACTCTCTATATACCATATCATGGTTTTTATGGGTTAAACATTATGACCTAGTCTATAACATGATTTAATAACATCACTATTTTTGGATCATGCATGTTATATCTTGGAAGGTGATTGGGAAGCAAAATTAGAATCTGCTATATAACCACTTCCAGTATTCTCACTTCTATATCTTAAGACCTCCAACCATCCAATGTGCTTTAGATTAATGTTCATTAAAATATCCTTGATAGAGATTCTATTGGATGGTGTTTTATGGTATGTGATCATCAGGGTTGAGTTATCACAACATTAAACATTTCTATCCATTATTTTTTTGATCCACCAGTGGTTGAGTCTTACGAATTACTCTATGGATTAAAGATAACACATGAGAGAGGTTGAAAAAATTTCATCATGGATCAGAATTTATTTTCGTTAGTAATAGTATTAATGATTCATAGTGCAGTCTCCAGTCTGTCGGCTTATTGTTCACGAAGGTTCAATCCATTTTCAAAACTACTATAAAATGGACTTATACCCATGGTTATTGTGAAATTGTTGGTATAGGTCAAAAGAGTTTGAACCTATACCAAGGGTTTGAAGAAAACCACTAGTATGTACACCAGCATCTGTCCTTGAACAATTTGTTTTGAAAAAACAATTGTGCGTTTAAGTCGTAGCTATATGAAAAGTTCAATATAGACCATGGGATTGTCATCAAGAAAATGAAATTATACCATTTGTATTTTCCAAAAACGTTGGTATATTTAATGGTTATGATAATGGATTGGATAAACGCATCAGTATATACTACATTTAATGAAGCTATACTAATGGTTTTTCCAAAACTGATTTTAATTGTAACAAAACTCAAAATACACTTATCAATGTATTGTAAAAAATAATTGTTGCATTATGGTTATGTTTTTGTAATATAATTTGTTTGATTTCATATTATAAATGACATTTTAGTTAAACAAATTTGTCACTCTCTATAATCCTATCATAGACGATTATAATTTCAATGTTCTTTTGGAAATTTCATTTATAGTCATCCTTGATGTTGTTTGAATCAATTTCACTTCAATTTGATGCATCGTGTGATTATTTTGACTTGATGGTCTACATAAAAAAACATTGGACATCCTTCAAGTAATTTATAACTCAAAATCTATGATAAACCCAAATTACATAAATTCATTTTTTTATGAAACTATGAATTTCCAATATAATCTATCATTTACAAATGTAAATACAGTAAACACCTACTAATGGTTTCACTATTTAAGATAAATAAATAAAAATAACTTGAGTATAATTAGACATATTTCATATTGAAGAATTTCTTTTTATGAATCACTATGAAAATGTAGTTTGGTAACCCAAAAAATTTAATTTATTTAAATACAAAAGGAAATGTGTTATATGAAAAATGGTTTTTTATGTTTAATATGTGAAATATTCACCAACTATATGATTGTTTGGAATAAATCCCACTACCATGACATGATTTACCCCCATTTTTGAAGAACATTTAAATTTTTGGTATCGAGCCTTATCATTAGAGATTTTAAATGAAAACTACAACCAATTACCCTTGTTTAACCATGAATGTAAAATATCTTGAATCAAGATATTTATTTTCTTATTAATTTATCAAAGAAGAACCAATTCATTTATCCTCACAATTTATGAAAAATGTAATAATTTGTACATATAGGGGTTAAAAAATGGGAATATTTGAATACCAAAAATAAATTTTAATGAAATCTAACTTATTTCCCCCTAAGGGGTTACTTTCTAAAAAATTATCAGCGAGTTTGTTAATATTCTCCATGTTACATGTTTCCAACATCTCCTATGGATAAAAGTAAAAAAAATCACATTTTGTAACCTCTCTTTGAAGAAGAACAACAATCCATTTAATATATTAATTTTGTTGACCATCCAATTTCAGAATTTTCTACACGAATCACTAATATAATGCTCAGTTAACAATACCATCTTGTATAAATGATAAAAAATATCGTGTAAATAAACAAATTTTCATGATCATTACTAAGTAAGATACCAATAATAGCATTAAAAAACATTAAGACATTATAATAACAAACACTCACCATGAATGTGATACATTTCAAGATCAATTGCTGTTATGATTAATTAGAAATGTCTTCTAGTCATGAAAAAGAGAAAAAATATATCCATACATATATGAATTCATTTTTCCAGTCAATAATCCATATAATAAATGATGGGTATAAAAAAATATCACCGTCATAAAAAATATCTTCATTTGTGATGAAAAATATAATAATGAAATTTATATTTTCATATATATACAATGGTATGTTAAATATAATGATATTGATAGATATTTGAACTCCAATTCATTATAATAATGATTAAAATATCCAAATAAACATTATTAGTCAAACCACATAGTTGGTTGGATCTTTAAATGAACATTTAATTCCAACCGCAACATGAAAATTAATCATATATGTAATTAAAAACACTATACTATTAAATGAGTATTCTAAGATTTTAGTAACATGTTTCAAAATATTATACATATATATCCCATTTTGGTGAAATTGAAGCATGATATAAAAATTATTGGGAAATAAACTATGTACATTAGAAGGATTTTGTAAAATATGTTGATCCATCATTGATGTTAATGGAACGAGATATTTAGCGTAAAATAGTGATATAGTTTTATCACTAACAATATACAACTCTAGATAATAAGATATGGTGATTTGTAAAAATCTAAACATGTTGGGAGTTAATTGTGTGGTAATGTTTTCTCTCGACATCAATTATTTGAATGAATTGATTACTGTTATATAATGCCAACCATGTATCCCTTTGATCCTGATGTTATCAAATAGTCTAGTTACCCTTGATGGCTACTAAATAATTTTTACGTTGTTTATGATAGAAAAATATTAAATCATTTATGTGCAAAGACATAAATAGAGATCAGGTGGTGATGATCCCCCATGGAGTAACTCTTCAAAAAGAAAATAAAGTGATTTTGACCAATCCTAAAAAAATTATATATTCATTTTTATTTTTATGATTGAGGGGAAATATATAAGTCTACAAGTTATATTTTCCATAGATTTGAAATTTATCAACCCTCTAACTTACTGATAGGTGTATATTAATGGATTCAAGATGTGAGATTATGAGAATATTCCTTCTTATAGGAATAGATCATGCTTATCTATTATTGGGTATTGTTATTTTTCGGTGTGGGTAATGTTCCTTAGGATTTACGATTTTTATTAATTCCCATAATGACTCATACACTATAATGTATTTCATCAAAAATGACTATATATTTAATGAATAGGATGTATACATTGGGTGTTTCATGTGTGATTTATTATTAATTAATATGTTGAGGAAGCTTCTTTTGATGAAGTATCATTTCCAATTATACATTTTAAATTAATAATATATCTAACTAGAAAAATATGATATATGGGTAGTGGAATTTTATATGAGAGTTTTATATTGAATTTTATTACTCATGACATTTATGTTTTGTACAATTTGTGAATAATAGATCTATTCCGAAAAAACCATTATGGTTATTCCCCTAACAGATGCTTCTGCTGCATCAAAAACAATCATAAAACCCCTCATTACAAAAAAAAATATAAACCAATCACTATGAGATGATTTCATCCTAGGACCTACCTATAGATGACTACTCAAAAAAAGGATTATAATATTTTATCTTGTTTAGTATTTGATACATCATCCATATATTAGTACTGATTTCATATCATTCATCACTTTAAAACCTTTTTTGGTATATTAAAAAAATTCTAAAACATAGATCAAAATTCCGCTCAACATCATAGGAAACTTCACACCCTCCCACCAACCCAATATTAGGGTCCATTTTAAAATAATATAATCAAATTTGGATTAGAATTTTGGTTTTCTGTTTTAATTTTTATTTTTGTTAATTTTTTTTTTTGCATCCTTTGTGAGGGTTCCCACTTAATCTATAAAAAATGTATTTATGAAAACACTAAAAAATGTATTTATAGAAAATTATTTAATTGATATATAATATAATTATTTCATTATATAATAATTAATTATAAATAAAATATATATCATATTTTAACATCAATTAATTATAATGTAATTATATTAAATGTTTGTATAACAAAAAATAAATCACATATTTAATATATTTTTCTACTGTATTCATAATTATATATAATTTTATGATACAAATATATTCTTCCTTAATTATAATGATTATTATTATAAAAAAATAAAAATATTAAATTATATTATATTATAAACTATTTAGATTTATTTTATTTGGTTAAATTGAAATAATTATTATGTGTATATATACTTGATTACACATTTAATCTTATTATTTTATGTGTTTAAATTTTTTATTTATATAAAGTATAAATTTGTATTTTAATGAAGAAAATAATACATCATATATTTATAATTTTAGTAAATATTTTATTTTATTTTATAAATAAAATTGATCTAAAATAAGTTATCATATCATTAAAAATTAATTTTAAACTGATTTATGTAACATAAGAGATGTATAATGCATTAGTTCTATTGTCACGAACCAAATCTGGTTTCCACTGAAACTGTCACCAAAAATAGCCCGTGACAAGGTCCAAAAAGAATTCCTAATCCTCATGGGATGGAACAAGTGTTTGTGTATCATAAAATGTGAATTTGGAAATATTTACCTGAGTATATAAAATTAAAACAACAAAAGAATCCAATAAAACGAATCAATATTTTTCAATCCAAAAAATCATTTAAAAAAATTCAGAACAGGATTACATATTTTAAAAAAAACTCAATGAGACTATAAAAAAAGAAAGTAAATCAAAAGGAAATATTCCAAGAACCATCATGGAAAGGGTCACCATCCTAAATCCATCTCCCTAAGACATCACCACCAAGGACCTCCTTGAAATCAAAACCACTAAACTAAAAACTACACCCAACCTGCAACAAAAAAATAACAATGTATACTTAATCCCAAGGGTGTAAGAAGGGTGTGATCCGATTCCCAGTAAGATACCACCCAAAATAGATTCCATGCGATAAATATTCCATGATGAAAAGTATGCATGTTTTTAAATACATGTAATTTATAGTTTCAATTTGTAAAAGAAGACCTAAAAAATTCAGTTTTCAGGTTCGCTATTTTATAGAATCGTCACTTTTAAAATAATTTCACAAGCTACATAATTTTTCAGCGAAATATTCTGTACGCTGAAGGTATGTATAAATTAAGTAAAGAGCATAACCAATAGGAAATTATCCCGAGGCAGTAACTTGTTGTGGGTCCCAGGTACCTTGTATCTCGGTGAGAGTAACCTTCAAAAATATATGTTCTTATGCACGATCCACTAGTAGGGAACATAACCATAACCTAGTGGTCCCAAATTATCATCATCAATGTTTAGTTCGAGTAATATGTGTCAATCTTCCAAAGTGAAAAGGATGCCAAACCACAAAGATTCAGTAGCATAATAGTACACGTCAACACACCTAGATAACTGATATTTCACTTTACTGCTCAAAAATGTTCAAAAAGTAAAGATATGTAATTTTCAAATTTAAATATCATTTCCTTATCAAAAACTCACAAAACATCCATCATTTATTGCAATAAAGTAAAACAATTTTACTTTTCTTTCAAATTGATTTCAAATCCGACTCACACCAAAATAGTCCCCAACACTTTTTAGATTTCATTAACACTTCCACGAACCAATTAATTTTTTTTGTAAAACCATCCCAATATATTAAAAATCACATAAAATCCCACTCAAATGTTACATAATATCATTTTTCATAACCAAATCCCATTTTTCCCAGCACAGTTAAATAAAACATCCCACATCTCTTTCACATCTCTTACTCACTTTAGTAAATCCAATAAACATTCTAGTAAAACATTTCCAAGATAAAACCCATCACCAAAAAAGCCCTGCTAACATTAAAATAGTACAACTTTAGAATATACACACTCCAAACAATTTTCCCAATAAGGTTTCGTCACTTACAAAAATCATTAAATCCTTCAACTTGTTCGAAAAACAATTCCAAAGTGTATAGCCAATCATTGCTCATAAAACCCATTTCAAAACCAAAGTTCAAGGACAAAACAACAACATAACACTAAAAATGTAGGATTTTCAGCCCTAGTGACATTTATAAAAACACATTCAAGTGTTTTAAAATTACCTAGGATAACCCCACAAAAGATACAATTGAAAACAACGATTTTCATTTAAAGCTCTCAAGAAGTATAACAAAGTTTTACACAACAATCATATTCCAAAAAACCCCTTCCAAGGCCCAATGGACACTAAATAATTAAATAATAATAATTTTAGTCACCTTTCAACAAATAATAAATCAATTTCATGTTTATAAAACTTCCACAAAAGAGTCTACATATTTACAATTGAAAAGTTCACCACTTCACACAAAAACGAAATTTAAAAATTAAATGTTTAAAAAAATCGCTCAAAAAAGGTGTTCTCACTACACAAAACAAATGGGGAACATAAAAAAACATTAAGACAAGAAAAATAACTCATCATGGGCTGGTTAACCATGGAATCACCTACAGAACGTCTTGTATCACACAAAACATGGTGCAAAACATCAACTGCACCACCTCCCCACAACAAGGACGACAAATCCTGTCGTAGAAAACAATATTTGACCAAATAGTAACCATATCAAACCCCATGATCAAACCGTAACTTCAAGACATTTGGAAACAAAATTAATGTGGGAGGAAACACTAATAGTTATTGATGAAACCAAGAAATAATCACTTACCTTGAAAAATATTGATGAAATCGCCCCAAATTCACCAGTATATGAATTTGAAAATACCCTACCATTCAAGAGAGATTCGAAAAAGGTTTAAAGATAATTTAGGAACATGAATTTGGATAAATGAGTGATAAATTAATGATAATTGTAATAATAAATTTACCTCTTCAAATCGAGTTGATTTGAGAAATTCAGATATGTTTAATCAAAATTCCCCTTGAATACGATCTCCAAAAAGGTGTAGGAGAGCATGGGGGAGAAACTTGGGTATGTGGGCTCGTGGGAGAGTCTAAATCACCGAAAAAATGTATATATTTAAGGAGATATAAAATATCTAAAAAATATTTTTAATGCATGAAATGGGATTTCAGGTAGGCCCAATTCATTAAATAAAAACCCATATGCACAATGATAATGGATTCATAAATGGTCTAAATTAATATGGTGGTGTTAATAGGTCAGTGAATGACATGTAGTAATTAGAATGGATGATATTTATTAAAAAAGTAAGGTGTTATAAAGAAAAAAAACTTAATTTTTAAATCTGGAATTGGTCTCCTGGTTTGGCCCAATTCATGAAAACTCACTCATTCCAACATAAAAGCATTGGCAACCCCAAAAACAATGAATGAATCGAAATTAAATTAAATATACCTTTAAAATAATTCATGGATGTGGAAATTCTTCAAAACATGAAACATTTTAGTCCCCGGATAGCCAGAGCTATGCCAAATAAAAAAACCAAAACCAATTGATAAACCATGATGTACTTCTTTGCCAAGCTTCCCCCTGATGGGCCAAAACATATTTAGTGAACAATTAAGGATGTAATACTCTTACAACCAAAACATACAAAACATTAATTAAATTAAAAATAACCTTCATAATTTATGCCAAAAGAAAAATCCTCAATCATTATCCGAACAAGACTCAATCAATTCACATAAACGAACAACAACTTCGAACATGGACACACTGAACTTACATTAACTAAACCATTGAGTATTCTACAATAACACCGTTTACTCATGGAAGATTTTTGGATCTAGATAGTCTTGAATAAGGATACATAACTCCAAGCCAAGTCCATAGATAAATATGAGTTATTTGAATAAGGGGAAACAAATAGACTCCCCACCATAAGAGACCACCTATATTTTTCCGATATAGAATCTTACACTAACAGGGGAGGCCAGAATGGACTCTCTAGTACAAAGGCATGAATTACATTTAAATATTATAATGGAATGTATATGAGAATCACAGTGGGTCTCCCCATATATGAAACAACCATCTTAACCGACCAGCATTGGCCGACAATGAAAGACCCAAAAAATTTAAATATTTGGGAAGTGTGCATTGTTAGTCTGCACAGTTTTGGAAATCATGCACTTACTATGCAGATCATTCATTCTGCATGTATTCCTATAATAAATTCTCTACTAACTGTGCACAAACTCTATCCTCAACATGTGTATACAAATTTACAACCATTTTCTAATGAATCAATGGAATACAATGGGGGAGGGAATGACATTAGGTCATGACATGGGTAAAAGTCCCTCCACCTAATTCCACCGAACAGGAACAAAAGAAGAAATATGATGACACCAGAGGATTAAAGACATCCAATAATTAATGGTGATGATATTACATTGTATAAGGGTATAAACTACGTAGAGATTTCCCATAAATATTAACCAGCTTCTCTCTGATACCTATGGCTGGAGCTCAAATGATTGAAGCAACTTCGGCCTCAATATTAGTCTATGGAAACCCCCTGAATTAGGATTCTTCTTTCAGTGCCACCAACAACTATGCTGAAATACTCGATTTTATATCTAATACAAAACACATTACAAACTCACTTTACCCTTAACTCATATATCACTGAAACAAGGTCTTATAATATGCACACTCATCACCCGATGTATCTTCGAGTGAGAAACAATAGAAGTAAAGAACACCTATACTCACCTTACACAAAAATAGAATAATTTTTTGTTTTTCCATGGGATACATTCTCACAACATTATAAAGACTCTCATAGGATTTCAATACAATCACCTTTATAGTCATTAGAGCACATGAAATCACAAGGCTTCATGGAACATGACCATTACGATTGATATAAACATTGTAATGAGATAGACCTCATATGATATCCAAAAACAATACACAATTATAGAATGTGGCCACAACATCATCTCATTCCCATATTTCACAAACTTGTAGTTTAACGTGAACTCACTCTTCTAAGAGTCTACAAAGGACTAAGAAAACTTCTTAGTCACCATCCCGATACTCATTCATGATTAAAACACTAGAACACATCCACCTTCGACTAATCAGGAAAATTAAGATGCTAAGGTGACTTTCAACCCTCCTTGACCACACTCACACTACATGAGGATACACCAAAACAAGAATAGAAAGGGTGTATACTCAATCTAAAAATCTCAAGAATAATATTCCTTATATTGATCAACTGGAGGTTCATCAAATAGAGAAAAAATCATGTGTTCACTACAGTTGGGCACTAACCCTTAATGAGGAGTAAATTATACAATGATTCAACCTAAGGACACAACCAATTTGGCCCATTGGTCAAGATATACAATAATATTGATCCAAAAAAATGATGGGAACCACCATAAAGGTGTCCCAAAAAATTTCATATAAGAGACCACTAACAAGACCTTCAACACAGCTTACTGACCAAACAAAAACCCAAAACACAGTTTAAAAAGGATAGGTTCTTGGACTCAAAACATCCCACAACATCTACATTTTAGAAAAAAATTATACAAACCATCCAAATATAAGCATCAAGACATAATTTTTTCCATTTAAAATCATCTATTTGAAAATAACTAGTTCAGCGGTTAGTGTATCCACAAATGGTACCCCATGGGCCTCACAAATGCATGTTTTTGTGCCACACTAGGCACCTTCATCATATCCATCCCAAAAATCATCCAATAATTCCATTAACCATCCATCATCGCATATAACACCATGCATGTGGTATCTCATTAATATTCCAATGGTTAATATAAAAACTCATTCCACATTACAAAACCAAAACAATAGACCCGTACTACCTTTTTCTCAATACTACTAACCATGAAATAGAACCAAAATTACCACATTAAAAAAACATTTTAGAAAGGCATAATCATTAAAATTAAAACTCACATTCAATTTATTCACATCTATTTCAAAACATCTCATCCCATTAAAACAACTTTCAATAGATTAGAATACTCTATTGGAAACACGTTTTCAATACCAACCATGGTATAGTTCATGCTTTCATAAGTGGTGCAAACACAACATTTTCGATTCAAATATATTTCTAGAAATTATGCTCTCTATTTTCAAAAATCAAACCATTCTATCGTTATTATACAATAATTTCACAAAAACATTACACTTCGTAAAACCATGCCACTTTAAAACCAATGTTCCAATATTTCAAAACTAAATAACACAAGAAAATGATAGAGGAAACTAGTTTAAGTGGTTGACTTGGAAAATGGTTGTCGGCCTTATTCAAATCACATCACTATCACATAAAGTGTTCTAGGTAAATATCTCTGGCTCCACATGTCCTTCCAGACCATGTGAGCTCACTGAGACCATTAACCCAACTCTCTTTTCATTTCCACAAATCATCGCCAAATAAAGAAAACCAATGGACTCAAAAAATTCTCAACTTCCCATGGAGACTTCAATCCCATCATGAGGTGTGGTGATCTACCACACTACTCTTAACTAGAATGACCAGTCCCAATAATCCTAACTCCTTACTATCATGACTGTTCCCCAAATAATATGAACCAAATAGATCAAAAAAACATTGATACCATTTTTTCGTGAACCAAATTGTGTTTCCACCGAAACTGAAACCAAAGCCAGCATGTGGCGAGGCTCGAATGGCATTCCCAATCCCCGTGGGCTAGCACCAGTTCTCGGGTAGAATAAAATGATAATTGCGAATGATTTACCTGTGTTTATAAAAATAAAAGAACAATATAATCCAATAAAAAATCTATAATTTTCAAACCAAACTATATTTTTCAAAAATTCAGACCAAAATTTCATATTTTAAAACAACCCAACAAGACTGTAAAAATGTAAAAACCAAAATGAAAAATCCCATGAACCCTCATTGAAAGGGGTACAGCCCTCAAACCATCTTCCATAAACATCACCACCAAGGACCTGTTAGAAACCCAAACCACTGGAAATAAAAATGACACCAACCCTACGACAAAAAAATCCAAGTATACTTACCCTAAGGGTTTCTGTATGGTGTGAGAAAATGCCATGTTGGATACCACCACTAAATAATTAAATGCGATAAACAATAACAAATGAAAAACATTCATGTTTTCAAAATTATGTAATTTCTATTTACAATGTCAAAATCATGCAAACAAAAAAATATCAGTTTTCATGTGGGATAATTTAAAGAATCAAAACATTAATAATAAATTCCAAAGGAACTAAATTTTTCTGCCAAATATACCGTATGGCGACGATATGTATAAAGGATCTAATTAACACAAGAAATAGAAAATAAACCTTAGGCACTAAGTCATTCTGTCTCACAGGTACCCCGTATCTCGGTGAGAGTTACCATAAAAAATATATGTTCTCATGCACGAGCCACTAGTAGAGAACATACATATATCATTATGCTCCCCAGTCATCATCATCATAGTTTATTTAGTGTAGTATATTTCAATATTTCTTTTTGAAACTGAGGCCAAACCCCACAGATTCACTAGCATTCTAGTACACGTCCACCCACCTAGATATCCTTGTTTTCCCTTTGTGCTCAAACAAGTTCTACAAGTCATGAAATATAATTTCTACATGAATATATATTTTCCACCCAAAACATTCACCAAAATGTCCACATGTATACCACACATTTCCCAAAAGTAATTTTTTCATTCATATTGATTTGAAATCCGACTCACACCAAAATAGCCCACAACACTTTTAAAATTTCATTAACACTTCCAAAAACCAATTAAAAAAATTATAAAACCATTACAGAATATTACAACTCACATAGCAGTTCACTCACATGTTACATAGTTCCATTTTTTATAACCATATTCCATTTTTCACATCACACTCACACAAAACATCCAACATCACTTTCACACCTCTTATACACTTTAGTAAATCCTTCCATCATTTTTGGAAAACATTTATATGATGGAACACACCAAAAAACAACCCCTATAACATTTCAAATGTACCATTTTCGAATATACACTTTCCAAATCATTTTTCCAATATGGTTTCACCACATAGATAAATCATTAAATCGTTCAAATCGTTCATAAAACAATTCCATAGATTATACCCAATCTTTTTCCATAAAACCAATTAGAAAACCATATTTCAAGGACAAAAACACACTAAAACACTAACAATGTAGAATTGGAATCCTTAGAGACATTAATTAAACCACTTTAATGTGTTATATATTCACCATGTATAATACCACAAATGATACAAATGGAAGCACCAATTTTACTAAAATGTTCTCAAGAAGTATAATAATGTTTTACACAACAAACCTATTCAAAAAACCCAATTCCAAGGTCCACATGAAACTAATGCATTAAAAAATAGAATTTTTCCTCACCTTTAAAAAACTTATAAATCAATTTCATGTTTTATTAAACTACCACAAAAGATACCTCATGTGTTACATTCAAAAAGATCACAACATCAGAAAAAATGAAATTACAAAATAAAACGCTTAACAAAATCCCTCAAAAATGTTTTTCACACCAGCCACACCATATGGGGAACATGAAAAACTAGTAAAAGAAGAAAAATAACTAATCAATAAATGGTTAACCATGGAATATCCTACTGAAAATGTAGAATCCCTCAAAACATGGTGCATAACATCAACCGCACCACCTCCACACCACAAGGAAGATAAATTCAGCTCTAGACCACTATATTTGACCAAGAATACACCAAATCAAACCCTAGGTTCGAATCTTTACTACTGGACATTTTCTGACATAATGAATGAGGGAGGAAACTCTAATGGAAAATGAAGAAACCATGAATGAATCACTTACCTCGAAAAATATTGAAGAAATCACCACAAATACACCGGTTTATGGATTTTCAAACCATTCAAGGGAGATTAAAACAAGGTTGAAGAGGTCATTTAGAAACTAGTATTGGGGAAAATAGTGATAAGCGATGTAGTCAGGAAATAATCAATTTATCTCTTCAAATTTTGGAGATTTGAGAAATTAAAACACATTTAATCCAAATTCGTGATGAAAAAGAGAACCAAATAGAGAGAGGAGAGCATGACAATGAAGTGGATATGTTGGATAAGGGGATAGATGGAATCACAAAAAAACATAAATATTGAAGGATATATTAAAAAATTAATAAATATGTTTAAGGTAGCAAATGGGCTATCGGGCATGCCAAATCCCTTGTATAAAATCATATATCCCCCATGATTATTGATTCATAAACGGCCCAAATTATTATAGAGGTTTTAAAATGTCAATGGATGAGAAGTAAGAATTGTAAAGTACGAAAAAAATAATACCTAAAGGAGTTATAAAGGAATCAAAATTTGTTATTAAATCTGTAATTGGGCTCGCAGTTTAACACAATTCATGAAAACTCACCCATTCCTCAATAAAAACATTGGAAACACACAAAACAAAGAATGAATGGAACATAAATGAAATTAACCATTAAAATAATTCATATATTTGACATATATAATAAAAATAATATAGTTGAAATAGTAAAATTTAACTAAATTGTAATGTATTATATTTATAATGAAATATATAGATCTCAATGGTGTTTTTGCATACTACACATTGAAATTCTTTTCACCTGGTTTTTTTATTATATGTGTAAAATATATGTATTTACAATGTAGTTAATAATATATCCATGTTCCATAATGTGGCTAGACAAAATTGAAACATAAAATGATAAATAAATTAGTGAAAATAATTTGTAGGATAAATAATATTGAAATTAATTCCATCATTGAAACTATTCATATATTGACTAGATAGGTATTTTTATATACAAACACCGACTGAGGTTCACCAAATTCCATTCATTGAGTGTGTTTATTAAGATATAATGAATAATTGATTTGGTTTAGGAATTAAATATACATTGGTAAGGCATGAAGAATACGTTAGGGACCATAAAAAATGTTCAATATGATGACTTCAAACACCCCTTCTATGCTATAGAATGTTGAGTCACCATTCCATAGATGTAGTCCTGATACAACATGTTTCCCCATTTACCCAAGGGTTTCTCTGACCTCCTTCATTCCACCCACCACGACGTCCCATTGACAATGCCTAACAGACCAAATGGGAGGGATAAGGGTATTACTGTCACCACCCATTCTCAAGAAACCTATCATGGATCCCAATCAACCACACCTACCAGGCCAGACATGGGGAATATAGACATGATTTTCACTTACCGTGTAACACCCGAGACTATTATAAGAAATATTTTGTTATATAAATCATCAAAGGAATCTTTCACTACACAGAACACTAGCTTGGTTTGCTTTACACGCAACTGCGGCCTTCCTCGATAGCTTGCGTCGTACCTAATAACGAGTTTCATTAAACAATGATATATTATAATATTAGCCGTTATGGATAGTATTAACTGAATTTTGAATTTTATAACATTTTAATTCATCTTATACATTTTCTAGAATGAGGTAAGAAAAAAAATCTGTTTTTTTGGATAAAAAAAGTATTTTTAAATAAATGCAGTTTCACCATCATTTAATGGCGCACACACATTAAATATAGTTTTTGACAAGTTTATAATTTCAATTTGACAAAATAAAATTATCTTTTAGAATCAGGATATAAAAATTTACTTCGGATAAATTTCTCATATTATTCTGACAACATTCATCTTTAAATGAATAGTAAAAACACGATATATTTTAATTAAAAACAACATTTTTCATCGCAATACATTATATGGTAAAATTATAATATTGAATGATTTTAATCTATAAATATAATATATTTTTACCATATAATATAATTTTTTTCATTAGCATTAATTTTACATTGAATTCATAGGTACAAATTTTTCAATATTTGGCAATGTTTAAACTTTTAAAACCTATTTTCTTAACAACGGTATTAATTTTAAATTAATTACTGAATCTTCTATGTTTTGAATTTTGAAAAATGGATTCCATATTTGGAATCAGTGGGTCAAAATTATGATAATAGGTTACTTTTATTTTTCTGATATTATGAATAGTAACTACGGTAATTTTCTTTTACTAGGATTAAAGGTAAATGGGTAATTCAAGGTTAAATGAATATTTTAACAATTCAAAATTATCTTGAAACTTGTCCTAACCTTATTGGATGAGTATTGACCGACCATGGGCATCCTTGGGTCTATTTTGGGACCCCATTAATCCACTTGGAAGTGACAATGACAATTTGGATTAATTAATTTAATGTAAAGACAAAAGTGACATTAACAAAAATAATTTAGCAATTAATTTTTATAAGGGGTTATATAAATTATATTTTTGACTATAAATATTAATTAGAAAGCTAAAAAGTTTTCCTACATAATGATATTTAATTTATAATTTTTAGACACCAAATAAATTAAATTATTTATGCCACAATAATGATGAATTATTTACCTAATTTATAAATGATTTAAATAAATAAGATTAGAATGATTAAAATATTTTCCAAAACATGTCCAATTCAAAATGGTTTATTTAATTTCGACCATGACTCTTCTTATCTTCATCTTTAATTATTTTTGGACCTTTTGAATCTGATGATAAGTTTATAATAAAAAAATATTTCCACACATTCCAAATGGGCCCCTCTCCTCCCTTATAAATGGGAACCTCCTCCCTCTCTTCCTCACACCAATTTCAGCCTTCATGATCGGCCAATCCCTGCCACTACTAGAATTTCTGGTTTTCGAGGCGGGGCACCTATAGCGGACACCATTTGGCGGCCGCTAATACTATCAACAGTGGCCTCCAAATGGAGGTCGCTGCACCTTACTTCCTAAAAATACCCTATTTTCCCCTCCCTACCCTCCCTGACCCCACGACCCCCCTTCCTCGACCCCGTGACCCCGACCCCCGCGACCCCAACCCTTCGACCCGGCGACCCCGACCCTCGGTGAGGCTGACCCCCTGTGACCCCTCCCCGACCCCCGGTGACCCTTCTCGACCCCCGACGACCCTCCCCGACCCCCGGCGACCCCTCCCCGACCCCCGACAACCATGACCCCGCCGGCAGCCCCGACCCCCGTCGACCCTGACCCCCGACATCCTGGCGGCCACCGCAACCCCCTGGCAACATGACCCCCGTCGACCCCGACCCCAGCCGATCCCCACCCTCTTGCCTCCGTGCTGCGCCACAGGCATCCCCGGCAACCCCCACCGCCTTGCCTCCACGATGTGCCCCCGTGACCCTGACACCCCCTTCCCGCGCTGCAGCCCAGTGACCCCCACTGCCTTGCCTCCGCGTTGCGCCGTCGTTACCCCAACACCCCCGCGACCTGGCAACCCCCACCCCTGCTGCCACAGCACCTTTGGACAGCCCCGCCGCCGCCGTCCCCTCGCGGCCCCGTTTCATCGCTCCGACAAGTTATCCTTCCTCCATTGGACCCTTCTGGTCCATTGTGTCATGCCTTGTAGAACCCTCCACGCTTCATCCAACGGTTCCGCTCCTTTTGAGTCTGGTCTTCGAACCTCTATTGTCAAGTCACTGCGCCGTCATGGATCTGCAATCGTGTTAGACCCCATTACGCGTGGTCGAGTCCTCCGCATGTAATGTTTTTTATCCAAATTTGGTTTTTAAATTTTAATGATATTTTTTTAGAATTTAAATAAGATATTTAACATTTGATTTCTATTAAATACAGATATTGATAGGAGTTGGATTGATATTCTAGATATATTTTCAGCTGAATATTATGAGGGGATTAAGCGATTTATGGATTTCACCAACAAATTTCCAAGTGATTTGATCAGTTGTCCATGAAATAAATGTGAAAATGTATATTTCTTCAAACTATATAGTGTTAGAAAATATTTTTTTTTGAATATATTTTTGATAAAATATAAGACATGGACGTGTCTTGGAGAAGATTATGTTTCATGTCATCGCTCAGAAAATATTCATATGGATGTTGATTCGAGAACAGTTGATCCGATGAACATAATTATGAATGATATGATGTGTTAGTTTCAATTTGAAGACAATAATTTCGTAAATGATGACGTTGGATTGAGTAATCCTCGTTCATATGCAAATGGAGAAGCATTGAAATTATTTGAAATTATTGACGATGCACGTACTGAATTATATCCTAGATTCACTTAATTTAGTAAACTTCCATTAATCGTTGAATTGATGCACATGAAGGCCTTGAACCAGTGGACATACACCTCATTCGACATGTTGTTGGTATTATTGAAGAAGGTACTCCCTGCTAGAGCGATGATTCTGGAGTCATTCTATCAAGATTGCAAGTTAATCGATGATCTTGGTTTTACATATGATACAATTGATGCATATCACAATAGTTGTATGTTGTTCAGAAAAGAGAATGTGGAATTAAATAATTGTACAATTTTCTATACATCCAGGTGGAAGACCAATGAGATTAATCAAGGTAGTCAGATTCTTCTTGAGAGTGTCTTGAATCTAGGGAAACAAGTTGCCACTAAACAGATGGGTTATTTCCCACTGAAACCGAGACTTAAGATATTCTTCTGGTCCAATTATATTTCTAAATTTATGACTTGGAATTAAGAGAGAATGAATGTGGTTGATAAATTAACTCAACCGGCAGATTCATTGGCATTGAAAGAGTTTGATCAAAGACACCCAGACTTTTCCCGTGATGATCGTAATATTCGACTGAGTTTGGAAGAAGATGGTTTTAACCCATTTATGTCCATGGTTTGTGTGACACATTGTACATGGCCTGTGGATTTGGTTCCATACAACATTCCCCCAGGGGTATGTATGAAGCAAACTTTTTTGTTACTGTCAATTCTAATTGATGGACAAGGAGGACCTAGTGATAAATTCAATGTTTATATGAAACCTCTGATTGATGAGCTGTAAGAATTTTGGGCCGATGTTGTAATTACTTTTGAATCGGTAGAAAATGAAATGTTTAGACTTCGGGTCGCTTTGTTATGGATAATTAATGATTTCCCAGCATATGCTAACTTTTTAGGATGGAGTACAAAAAGAGAATTTTCATGCCCTTGTTATAATAACAGTAAGAAATCTATATGGCTTAGGCTTTTTAGAAAGTGGGCATATCTTGGTCATAGACGCTTTCTTCCTCCATTGCATAGGTTCAGAAAATACCGTGTATCATTTAATGGGAATAGAGAGTTTTACCCATCACCAAAAGTACTATCTGGGGTTGAAATTTTGGCACAAAATTATTTAGAAAACATCCGTACAATGTATGATTTTCAAGATTTACTTGTTCCTGAATTTCCTTCTATTACTACTGAAAATAGACAGTGAAGTCATAATTGGAAGAAACGATGTATTTTTTTTGAATTTCCTTATTGGAAATATAATATTTTACGACATAATTTATATGTGATGCACATTGAAAAAAATATATGTGTTAATATTTCTTGCACCATTTTAGGTGTCAAGGGGAAATCAAAGGACAGTGCTAATGCTAGATGTGATTTGCAAGAAATAGGATGGAGAAAATCATTACATTTATAGCTGGGTGAAAGTAATTGGGCATACATGCCTGCTGCAAAGTACACAATGAGTAAAAAAGAGAAACAAACATTTCTATCAATTTTGAAGACTGTTAAGGTGCCAGATGGTAATTGCTCTAATATTTCGAAGCACATGAATATGACGAGCGTGACATTACAGGGTTTGAAAAGTCACGATAATCATATTCTGCTGCAACAGTTAATTCCTATAGCATTCCTTGATTTCTTACCTTCCTAGGATGTTGAGTCGTTGATTGGAGTTTATGATTTTTTCAGACAACTCTGTTCTAGGAATCATCGCATGAGTTATTTGAAAAAGATACATGATAAGATTGTACTTGAACTATGTATCCTAGAAAAACACTTTCCGCCATCTTTTTTTGATGTCATGGTTCACTGGACCGTGCATTTAACTGGTGAAGTCAATGCTGGTGGTCCTGTGCAATTCAGTTGGATGTATCCAATAGAGAGATACTTAAATACATTGAAACGCTATGTGCGCAACAAATCTCATCTAGAAGCATCAATTGCCAAGTGATATTTAATTGATGTGGGTACTAATTTATGTGCTTCATATATTGATTAGGTTGAAACAAAGATAGATAAACCATCCCAGACTAACGAGGGTCCAATTGGAGAAGGAATAACATTTGATATGTGGACCGATGAGTGGGTTAAAGGTCATCGATATGTGTTGTTCAACACTCCATCAGTTGTGCCATTGATATGATAAGTTTCATAATTGATGTGTATTTTGTTTCTATATTTATTTTATTGCTTACCTTATATTGTGTTGTGATTAAAGATGCATATCGTTAAGTTGAAACGTGGAAGGCCCCATGAAACTGAGTATCAAATCCAAAAACAACATTTCAACAGATTTCATGAGTGGTTCAAGACTCATGTATGTATAATTGATTTAATATTTTTATAGTGCAACTTAGTTGTATTTTCACAATCCTTTATCCATTAAACTATATATGTAAAATTTGCAGATTCAAAAGCAACTTGATTTAACCTAGCATGTGAGAAAAGAACTCAACCAACTAGCTGATGGTCCAATTATTACAGCTCTTCACTAAAAGTCTTTGGATGCTAATGGATTCTGATTTCGTATTAGCGATGTTGACATGAACTGTGCCACACAAAATAGTATCGTTGGTTTTTCTTTTGTTGGTCTAGGTTATTATTATGGATTGTTGATAGATATTATTGTGGTTATTTATGATCATGGCTTAAAACACATATTGTTATGGTGTGATTGGGTCAATCCAGTTTGGGGAACGAAAGTTGATAAAAACCAATTTACATTAGTATACTTTAAAAATATGCTATATAAAGAGTATCGGGTTATCAATGAGCCCTTCATACTGAAATCACAGGTAGGACATGTTTACTTTGTCGGAATTGATTTTTATTGGAATGTTGTGGTGAAAATTTCTTGAAGATAGGTTTTTCTGATTGACCAAGAGGAACCTAAAGTTGTCACATTTCCTGATCAAACATTTGACCAAACAATAGTAGCTGTACGATATGAAGATATAAAATGGACCATAGAGACATTTTAAGGAGATAAGATAAACATTCATGATTAGTGTAAATTGTAATTATATCCATAGTTATTATTTATAAAAATATTTATGAGTTATATATGTATAAAAATTTCTTGATTTAACTATAATTTATTTTAATTTAGGTATGCCAAAGTGTGGTCACAGTGGTTCACCAGATGTTGTTGGTATGTATGTTTTCATTTTTCTAAATTAATTGACTGTAATTTTCTATATATATTTAACTAAATGTTTCTAATCATTAATTTATATTGTAATTGAATTATGAATTTATGTTTATCGGGATCTACTACTTCTTCCAGCAGACGCATGGGTCCTGGTAGAAGGATTCGATGCTGGAACTCTGGAGCCCAATTGGATGTGTTATTTGACGACACATTTCATCCAGATGTAGATGGTGCTACTGCATTTAGTGGTCAGTTTGGGCATATGATATGAGACACAAACATATTCCCTCTTATGACTCGTGACTGGAGTTCTTTCCCTTAGGATACGATGGACAGATTATGGGGGGAGGTTCATGTAAATTCAATTTTTAATTTTTCATGATATTGTTATTATTATTGTCCCATCTACTGACAATATTTTTAGCAGGATAATTTTACATCTAGTATATATGATTTTTGGGCTGTTTGTATGTCCAAATGCCAAAAATTATGGATGGATTTCAAGTCAAGGGTGAAGAGAGATCACGAGACACCATTTGTGGGTTTTCCAAACATTCTACAGTAAGTCCCACTGGGCATTCATCCTGCGCAGTGGCAGGATTTGGTTACGTTTTGGTCCAGTGAGGCAGCGATGGTAAGATTTTTTACTTTTAATCTATAAATGACTAATTTTTCAAATTTATATTAAGTAAATACTTTGAATGTAGACTGAGTCTACTCGTCATTCACATAATCGGGCGATGCAGGGCATATCTTCAAGACTTGGCACCTGACATGTGTCACAGCTCAGACATGATGTAAGTTCGTAATTCAATATTTCATTCATATTTTAAAAATATTGTAGTATAACATGGTGAACCCCTTTATTATAGTTACACCAATGTGGCGAGCCATTCGATCATATATCCATATGTATGAGGACTCGTAGGGTGGTTGATCCCGATGATGCCGGTGTTATAGTAAGAAAATTATTTACTAATAAATGTTTTATTTAGTTTATATAAATTATTCATATTTGTTCATTGATTAATTAAATGATACAGGTTCAGTTTGATGCTCAGTTAGCAGAGTTCTAGAGGAGCAACGTCATAGTATTGTGTGTAGAGAAGAAATATTTCACCGTGTCGTGGTGCGTGACAGTCATGGTTATTCTCTGACTTATGGAGGTGGTGTCCCACGATGTGAAGTTGTTAGAGAAGATGTGATGGGTGCATCCAGAGAGTCAAGGATGCACACACAGGCTGAGATAGATGCTTCCATGCAGGATATGCAGCGCAATTTTGATTCACAGTTTCAGCAGTTACGGGCAGAGTATGAGGAGAGGTTGTCACAGATGTCATCATGTATCGATGAAATGACGACGCAACAAGTGGCGCCACAGGTAAAAAACAAAACAATACATTCTCATATTGAATTTTATTGATATGTTTAAGAAAAATAATATTGATATATATTGAAGTCTCCGAATACATCTGGTGGATATCACAGTGATATTGGTGATCCATATGAGAATGAACCACATGCATGAGGTAATTTCATTTGTGTTGATTAATTCTTTAGAAATTTTTATATCCGTGATGAATATAATTTTCCTTTCTTTCCTAGATTAGTTTGTTTTAGTATTTGTGGATGAAATCTTCGTGTACTCCAAGACTGATGATGATCATAACCGACATCTTGACATCATACAGATTACCCTTATTGACTATACGTCAAGCTATATATATGTCAGTTTTGTATTGATTATATAGGTATAGTTATTGGGTCAAATAATATTAGAGGAAGGTGTGTCAGTGGATGGAGAGAAACTCCAGATAGTTGTTTCTTGTGAGAATTCCAAGAATTATTTCAATATTTGTATCTTTTTAGGGTGAGTTAATTGTGACGTGTACGCGCAGATAACAATTCAATCGGACTTGTCGTGTGCCCTCGGTGACCGGGAACGCCGTTCTGGTGTCATAAACGGCCAAAATGGGCGTCTAATAGTCATATTCATAGAGGACGACATCGGATTTACCTGAAATCACAGGACAACAATCCAATTTTTATTCGCGACGTGTACGCACAGAAGACACGTCAATTAGTAGTGTGTTCTGCGCCATAGGGCTCATTATGCGTTATTTTAGTGTTGCGCGCACTTGATAAACATGCGTGGGGGTCCAAATGGGAATAACGAAGTCCGAATGGCCAGAAATCATACATCATCAATGGGTGAGTGAATTTTGATGTGGCCAAGTATACGGTACGTCAATCAGATGTGCCGTGTGACCGCGGTGACCGGGAACGCCGTTCTAGTGTCATAAACGGCCAAAATGGGCATCTAATGGTCAAACTCATAGCAGAAGACATTGGATTGACCTGAAATCACATTACAACAATACAATTATTATTCGCGATATGTACAGGCAGATGACATGTCAATAGGACATTCAGTCTGCGCTGTAGGGCTCATTATGCGTACATTAAGTGTTGTGTGCGCTTGATAAATGCACGTGGGTTGGGGGGGGGGTCCAAATGGGCCGAACGAAGTCCGAATGGCCAGAAATCAGGAGACATAAATGGGTGAGTGAATTTGTATATGACCAAATAGACGGCATGTCAATCAGACGTGTCGTGAGCCCGCGGTGACCGAGAACGTCGTTCTGGTGTCATAAACGGCCAAAACGGGCTTCTAATAGTCAAACTCATAGCAGACGACATGGGATTGACCTGAAATCACAGGAAAACAATCCAATTATTATTTTTGATGTGTAAGAATAGATGACACGTAAATCGGACGTGCAGTCTACGCCATAGTGCACATTATGAATTCTTTAAGTGTTGTGCGCGCTTGATAAACGTGCGTGGGGGGGGGGTCCAAACCGGACGAACAAAGTTCGAATGGCCTGAAATCAGACGACATCAAAGGGTGAGTGAATTGTGATGTGGTCGAGTAGACAACATGTCAATTGGATGTTCCGTGTGCCCGTAGTTACTAGGAATGCTGTTCTGGTGTCATAAACGGCCAAAACGGGCGTCTAACGGTCAAACTCACAGCGAATGACATCGGATTGACCTGAAATCACAAGACACCAATCCCATTATTATCCGCGACGTGCACGCACAGACGGAACATTAATCGGACATGTAGTATCCACCATAGGGCTCATTATGCATTCTTTATGTGTTGTGTGCGCCTGATAAACGCGCGTGGGGGGTTCCAAATGGGCCAAACGATGTCTGAATGGACTAAAATCAGAATATATCAAAGGGTGAGTGAATTGTGATGTGGTCGAGTAGACAGCCCGTCAATCGGATGTGTCGTGTGCCCGCGGTGACTGGGAACACCGTTCTGGTGTCATAAACGGCCAAAACGGGCGTCTAATGGTCAAACTCATAGCGGACGACATCAAATTGACCTGAAATCACAGGAAAACAATCCAATTATTATTTTAGACCTGTACCTATAGAAGGCATGTCAATCGGATATGCGGTCTGCACCGTAGGGCTCATTATGTGTTTATTAAGTGTTGTGCGTGCTTGATAAACACGCGTGGGGGGGGGGGTGGTCCAAACGAGTCGAACGAAGTCTGAATGGACTCAAATCAGGTGAGATCAAAGTGTGAGTGAATTCCGAAGTGTTCGAGTAGAAGGCACGTTAATCGGACATGCCTTGTGCTAGCGGTCACTGGGAACGCCGTTCTGGTGTCATAAACGGCCAAAACGGGCGTCTAACAGTCAAACTCATTGTGGACAACATCAGATTGACATAAAATCAAAGGATAACAATACAGTTATTATTCGCGATGTGCACGCACAGGCGATACATCAATCGGATGTGCGGTCTGCACCGTAGGGCTCATTATGCGTTCATTAAGTGTTGTGTACGCTTGATAAAAGCGCGTGGGGGGTCCAAACAGGCCGAACGAAGTTCGAATGGCCTGAAATCAGACTAACTCAAAGGGTGAGTGAATATTGATGTGGTCGAGCAGACGTCACATCAATCGGACGTGCCGTGTGCCCGTGGTCCGTGGGAAGGCCGTTCTGGTGTCATAAACATACAAAACGGGCTTCTAATGGTCAAACTCATAGCGGGCGACATCGAATTGACCTGAAATCATAGGAAAACAATCCAATTATTATTTGTGACATTCTCTCGTAGACAACACGTTAATCGGACGTGCGATATGCGTCGTAGGGCTCGTTATTCGTTCTTTAAGTGTTGTGCGCGCTTGATAAACGCGCGTGGGGGGATCCAAACGGGCCGAACGAATTCCGAATGGCCAGAAATCTGATGACATCAAAGGGTGAGTGAATTGTGATGTGGTAGAGTAGGCGGCACGTCAATCGGACGTGCCGTGTGCCCACGGAGACCGGGAACGCCGTTCGGGTGTCACAAACGGCCAAATGGGCGTCTAACTTTCAAAAACATATCGGACACCATCTGATTGACCAGAATTTACAAGAGAACAATCCAATTATTATTCGCAACGTGCACGCACAGACATCACATCAATCGGACGTACGGTCTACACCGTAGGTCTCATTATGCGTTCTTTAAGTGTTGCATGCACTTGATAAACGTACATCGGGGGGGGGGGGGGGGGGGGGTTCCAAACAGGGCGAACGAAGTCCGAATGGCCTGAAATCAGATGACATATAAGGGTTAGTGAATTGTGATATGGTCAAGCAGATGGTACGTCAATCCGACGTTCTGTGTGCCTGCGGTCATCAGGAACGCCGTTCTGGTGTCCGAAACGGCCTAAATGGGCGTCTAACAGTCAAACTCATAACGGACGACATCGGATTGACCTCAAATCAAAGGAAAACAATCTAATTATTATTATAAATGTGCACGCAGAGACGACATGTCAATTGGATGTGTGGTCTGCGCTGTAGGGCTCATTAAACATTCTTTAATTATTGTGCGTGCCTGATAAACGCACGTGGGGGGGGGGTCCAAATGGGCCGAACAAAGTCTGAATGGCCTAAAATCAGATGAAATCAAAGGGTGAGTGAATTGTAATGTGGTCGAGTAGACGAAATGTCAATCTGACGTGCTGTGTGCCCGCAGTCACTGGGAACGACGTTCTGGTGTCAAAAACGGCCAAAACGGGCATCTAATGGTCAAACTCATAGCGGACGACATCAGATTGACATGAAATCACAGGACAACAATCCAGTTATTATTCGTGACATGCACGCGCAGACTGAACGTCAATTGGATGTGTGGTCGGCGCCGTAGGGCTCATTATGCGTTCTTTAAGTGTTGCGTGTGCTTGATAAATGCATGTGGGGGGTCCAAACGCGGCAAACGAAGTCCGAATGGCCTGAAATCAGACACCATCAAAGGGTGAGTGAATTTTGATGTGGTCGAGCAGAAGGCATGTCAATCAAACTTGTCGTGTGCCCGCGGTCACCAGGAACGCCGTTATGGTGTCACAAATGGCCAAAATTGGCGTCTAATGGTCATACTCATAGCGGAAGACATCGGATTGACCTAAAATCATAGGACAACAATCCAATTTTTATTTGCGACATGCACACATAGACGGAACATGAATAGGATGTGCATTCTGCACCATAGGGCTCATTTTGCATTCTTTAAGTGCTGCGCGCACTTGATAAACACGCGTGGGGGGTCCAAACGGGCCGAACGAAGTCTTAATGGCCTGAAATCATAAAAAATCAATGGGTGAGTGAATTTTGATGTGTTCTAGCAGACGACACATCAATTGGACGTGTCATGTGCCCGCGGTGACCGGGAACGCCGTTCTGGTGTCATCAACGGCCAAAATAGGCATCTAACGGTCAAAATCATAGTGGACGACATCGGATTGACCTGAAATCACAGGACAACTATCCAATTATTATTCGTGACGTGTACGCATATATGGCACATCAATCGGAGGTGCGGTCTGCGCCATAGGGCTCATTATGCATTCTTTAAGTGTTGCGCGCGCTTGATAAACGCGCTTGTGCGGTCCAAATGGGCTGAACGAAGTCTGAATGGCCTGAAATCAAACAACATCAAAGGGTGAGTGAATGTTGATGTTGTTGAGTAGATGGAACGTCAATCGGACGTGCCATGTTCCCGCAGTGACTGGGAACGCCGTTCAGGTGTCATAAACGGCCAAAACGGGCATCTAATGGTCAAACTCATAGTAGACGACATTGGATTGACCTGAAATCACATGAAAACAATCCAGTTATTATTCCCGACATGGACGCGCAGATGGCACATCAATCGAACATGTGGTCTGCGCCATAGGGATCATTATGCGTTCATTAAGTGTTGTGCGCGCTTGATAAACGCGCGTGGGGGGGGGGGGGGTCCAAACAGGACGAACGAAGTCCAAATGGCCGGAAATCAGAAGTCATCAAAGGGTGAGTGAATTGTGATGTGTTCGAGAAGACAACACCTCAATCGGACGTGTTGTGTGCCCACGGTGACCGGGAATGCCGTTCTGGTGTCCTAAACGGCCAAAACGGGCGTCTAACGGTCAAACTCATAGCGGATGACATCGGATTGACCTGAAATCACAGGACAACAATCTAATTAGAACAATAGAATTAATGATTTTAAATTTTTGAAAAGGTATTCAAAATTATGAATATTATTTTGAAAATAAAATAATTTAGATCTGTTATAGTAAGTTTTAAGTTAAATATGATAATTTATTTTTCAGCTTTAATTCGGTACTAATTTTGTTATTAAATTTCGTCATGTTGTTATATGTGATGATGGATGTGGAGCATGGAAGATTACAACCGAGATTTATTTGGGTATATATTATTTTATAATTGAAATTTTTTTAAAAAAATTATAATTTTATAGCGGCCGCCATTTGGCGGCCGCTAAAGCCTACCCATGCTTGCCTACATCATCCGCTAAAGGGTGGTCGTTGATAGCAACAGTGATGGGGAAAAAGCGGTAGCCGTTTGGCGAATGCTTGGCATCCGCTATTGACCTTTAGTGACGTCTTTTGGTGGCCGCTAAAGGTCATTCTTGTTCTACTCATCCCATTTCACTTCCCCACTTCCATAGAAACTTACTAGAGGTATTGGTCTTCTCAGAAGACCAACTCTAGTGCCTTAAGAGAATGTTTAAAGGAGGCACTTTGAGAAAGAGGTAATACCTTCTACCGTTTTCTTCAAGTTCCATTCTTCTTATACTACCTATTATTTAGTTGTTTCATTATGAAGTAATGACATCGGTATCCCTCATATACTTATATGTTTTTATAAATATGAACAACCCTATTTCAACTCTTATCAATACTACGGAAAATGAAATCACCGCCCGTGCATACATACAGAATACTGTCTCCACACCGTGGTGTAATCTCTTTTCCAACACCACCTTTATTGGATGGTTATAATGGTGAAAATAAATAACTATATATGATTATTTTAATGTGATATTGATTCTGAAATAGTATACATTCATTTCAATACAATTCCATGATCATGTGAACGATATCATCGCTTGTGCGTACGTATGGCCTACCGTCTCCACGATGTGATGCGACTCGTTCTATATGATATTCATTGAATAATGATTATATAAAGGAATTGAATGAATTAATATGATATATATTACACTAATAACATTATTTAAATGATGTATCTATATCCTATTAAGAAGAATAAGAATTTATTCGACAAAACACGCATAAGAACAAAAAAGTAATAAACACCCGAATAACATGTAGTAATGAAATATTAATAATAAGAAGAGAAGAATATGACCATATATATGATATAATAACAATAAGTATGATTCTAGAATAATTCAATAACATTATTATATCATTATACAGGAGGTTCTGACACATACAAATCATATCGGAACTAAGGTAAGGTAAAATATCAAAATCTCATTTTTATCCGGGATTGTTTATACTTTGGTATTTACTGGTGTGTATTTTATCATCCACATCCATGTTTCCTCAATATGTAATATTATTTCCATCCACCAAAAAAATTTTAAATCCAATTTTACCCTTTGGTGAGTTTTTAGTAAAAGATATGGAAGGAATCTTTTGTAGTTTTTCGTACGAAGTACTTTTTGACTTTTCCGACAAAAGTACGAGAGGAATTTTTTTTAACATATATGGCATGAATGGATTTTTAAAACATTATTTCCATGAATCTTCCTTTACATGTTATCAGGTTTATTTTAAATCATCTTCTTTTAGTTTAAATTTTTTTGACATGTTTAGAAAGGAAAATTGTTTTTGAAGTAGAAATGATATTTTCCTCATGAATGGAGTTCAAGTGTTTTATCAAAATTATTTTCCATCTAAGATAATATAGGGTTATTTTTCTATCCCTATTATTACATTTATTTTATTATGTTTTGATGGAAATATTTTTATGAATTCCTTTATATTATATGAATTTTTTTATGATGTCATGATGTTTAAGATTCCAATTTTTATAACATGGGTTATGCTATGATGTATGGTTTATGATTTTGTGGTACACATAAGAATGGTATCATTATAAGATGTGTGGGACCTATATCTCCCTCAAATGCATTGGGTAATGATTTTATATCTCATGAGATAGACATGGCTGGAATGGTATTTTAATCCGGTTCAGTGAAACAGGATTGAAACGAGGAGTGAACTCGGTTCAGAAATGGACTTTGTCCACTAAGATGGTCTTGGCTATGAGTATTGACTAATAAGTAATGATTCTCTATGATTATCTGTGTATGCCACAATGTTTCATGTTTTATGTTATGATTATTGGGATTACATTTCACTACCATGATTTATCCCATGTTATGAAATTATTATCTCTTTTGCGAGGTAAGAATTCCAAAATGATATGTTCTTATAAATTTGATGTCATTGATATTTCTTTTGTTTTCCCTTACTGAGAATTTGAGCTCACCCTTTTGTATGTTTTTTCCCCAGGTCAGGAAGAAGTTAATTAAGTATGATATGCCAAAAAGGGACTATAGATATGATGAAATAAATTGTAGATTGTGTAGATTCTTTATGAACCAGTTGTTCATGTTTCCCAGTTTCTAAAGACACTATACCTATATGGTCTTTTAATTGTTTTGATATATGTTGTAATAAGTATTCTTCAATTTTGAAGTAATAACCATGTATGTAATGTATGGGTTTCTATAGTTGGTATCAGTGGAAAGGTATAGTCACCCTTTGGAAACTAGGATGTGAAAGCCTTAATAAGAAATCTAAGGATATGTCTAAGCATAGAACACAATCTTAATTTTTTAGAAATTTCCATAAACAACCTATGATAGGACCTTAAGTGTAATATTTTGTTCTTGATTATGTGGTTTTCTTTTTATAATTAGTGTTTCTCACACTATTCATTATGGTTTTAGTCAATGGATTAAACCCAAAGGAATCGTGTTAATGAGGAATGTGATAGGCAATGCAATGATTGTCCCCCTGAGAAACCAAACGATATGGGAGCTAGAATTGAAAATCTAGTAGCCATTCTCACACAACTTTCTCAAGCTATGAATCATGCATGATTTCCAAATGAGCAATGGAAGGAGCACCATTCTGTTGAATCCTTTATTAGGTAGCGTCCACCTTCATTCAGCGGGTCTTCTGATCCATTATTTTCTGAACAATGGATCAGTACCACTGAAAAGCTATTTTAAGTTCTTGAATGTTCTGAACATGATAAAGTCATCTTAGTAGTGTATCGTTTGGAAGGTGATGCTGATCAATGGTGGAATCTTATTAATAATATGAAGCAAAGGTATGAAATTGAGTCCATGGAATGGTACGAATTCAAGAACTTATTTTTCAATAAGTATTTCCCTCATATTCTTTGAAAAAATATGGAGAAGGAGTTTCATGAACTAAAGAAAAAAGATGATGAATTTGTTGGCACCTACGAAGAAAATTTTACAATACATGCAAGGTATGCTTCTGGAATTATTATCCAAACTAAGAGTAAGATCTATCAATTCTTTAGTGGCTTAAAACCATGTCTTATAAGGGCGTTATCCATAAGGGACTTCAATAGCTATGAAGAAAATAATTCGATGTCCTCTCAATGTTGAGATGGAGATTGGTGCAACCCATCAGCCACATGGGTTTGATAAGAAGAGGAAAATGGAATTCAAAGGAAAATCTAAAGACCACACTGAAAAGAAGATGAGTTTTCCCTTATTCTCAAAATGTGGAACGAAACATGGAGCATGTTCTCTTAAGGGGACAAGAAAATGTTATAAGGGTGGAAAATATGGTCATCGGGCAATTGAATGTCGAAATAATGGGAAGAATATGTATAATGATGCAAAAAAAACTAAGGGATACATAGAATGAACCTACTACACTTCAATGTTTCAAGTGCAAGGATATGGGGAATTATGCCAATCAATTCCCAAATCCAAGGGTTTATGATGATGATCGACCTCAACAAACTCTTAAGGCCAAAGACAAAGGAAAGTCACATGCAATTACTATCGGTGATGTGGAGTATGACAACGAAGTGGTGAGAGGTACACTTACTATCCACTCTAAAGTAGCAAATGTTTTATTTGATTCTGGATCCACCCATTCTGTTTTTTCTGGTGAATTTTATAAGGGTATCACTGTATTACCTCAACAATTAGATGTTGAGTAGGCTGTGACAACTCCTAATGGCACAACAGTCACATCAATAGTTTACAATTCTTCTCCGATTGAAGTTTGTGGGAAAGTGCTTCCTGCAAATCATGTGATCCTTCCTATAGTGGAATTTGATATGATTCTTGGAATGGATTGGCTTTCTTTATATGTATCTAATATCAAATGCCAAAGAAGGGAAGTCAAATTTCTGATTCTAGATCAATCTATTATCGTCTATCGATTCATGGATGAAAATAACCTTATAGTGGAAATTTCTTCTATATTTTGGGTCTTGATTCCACTAAATGAAGGTTATTTATCTCAAGTGGTTGGAGAGAAACATGCGATTAATAATATGCCCGTTGTACGGGAATTTGAAGATGTCTTTCTAGAGAAATTTTCCGGTCTTCCACCAAATCATGAAGTTGAGTTTTCAATAGAACACGTACTAGGTGCTTTGCCTATTTAAAATATACCTTATAGAATGAACCCAATTGAGTTGCAGGAACTGAAGAAGCAACTCCAATAGAATCTTGATATGGGATTCATATGCCCTAGTGCATCACCTTGTGGAGCACCAGTTCTGTTTGTTAAGAAGAAATATGGATCAATGAGACTCTGTATTGATTATCAAGAACACAACAAGATCATTGTCAAGAACAAATATCCTCTCCCACTCATTGATGACCTATTTGAACAACTACGCAGAGCTCAATACTTTTCCAAGATTGATCTTCGTTCAGGGTATCATCAATAATGGTCAAAAGGGAGGATATACCAAAGACGGCATTCCGTACAAGTAATGGACACTATTAATTTATAGTAATGCCATTTGGTCTTACTAATTCCCCTTACATCTTCATGGATCTGATGAATATAGTCTATTGAGATTATCTTGATCAGTTTGCATTAGTCTTTATGGATGATATCCTTGTCTATTCAAAGAGCATGGAAGAACATGAAGATCACTTGAGAATTGTATTAAATACCCTGAGAAAGGAGAAGCTTTATGCCAAATTTACCAAGTGTGAATTTTGGTTTAAAAAATTTTCATTTTTGGGTCACATAATCTCAAAAGAGGGGATATCTGTGGATCCAGAAAAAACAGAGGTTATCGAAAGATGGTCGAGACCAACAACAGTAACTGAGATCTAAAGTTTTCTTTGTTTGGATGGTTATTATCGACGTTTCGTGAATGATTTTTTATGATTATCTAATCCACTCACCTAGTTGACTCGGAAAGGAGTTAAGTTTGTTTGGATAGGGGAATGTGAAAATAATTTCAAGGAGTTGAAAAGAAGGTTATCCAGTGCACCTGTGCTGACGCTGCCTTGTAGTGGAGAAAGTTTTGTGATCTACAGTGATGCATCCAAGAAGGGATTGGGGTGTGTTCTTTTGAAAAACGATATGGTGATATCTTAAGCCTCGCGACAGTTGAAAATCCATTAGTAAAATTACCCAACTCATGATTTGGAGTTAGCTCTGGTAATCATTGCATTAATGATTTGGAGGCATTATCTTCATGGAGAAAGGTGTGACATTTATACTTATCATTAAAGTTTAAAGTATATTTTCACACAAAAGGAATATAATATGCGCCAAAGAATATGGTTGGAGATGATTAAGGATTACGACTGCTCAATTCATTACCACCCTGGTAAAGCAAACAAGGTGGCAGATGCATTAAGTCGACAAGACAATTCTAGATTATCCATGACGAGGATCATAAAAGAACCAATATTTATGGATTTACAACGTATGGATCATGGAATTATAATGGAAGGGTAAAATCATATCTTTATCAAATGAATGTTCAACCATATATACATTTAAAGATAAATTAGGCGTAGAAAGAAGATGTCGAGTTACAGAAGAAGGTGATAAATGTTCCTGAATTCAACCTTGATTGTGATGGGATAATAAAGTTCAGGAATCAGGTTTGTGTTCCTCCCATCCCAGAATTAAAGATGGAGCTGCTGGATGAGGCTCATTGTACTTCATTCTCTATTCATCCTGGAAGCACGAAGATGTATAGAGACCTGAAAGAGTATTTCTGGTGGGATGGCATGAAATGAGATGTTTCTGAATATGTCTCTCGATGCTTGGTTTGTCAGCAAGTTAAAGTTGAGAGACCGAAGTCTAAGGGGATGTTATAAACATTACCCATACCTAAATGGAAATTGGAAATCATCACTATGGACATTATCACTAGACTTCCTAAAACATCCAAAGTCAATAATGTTATCTGGGTTATAGTTGATCGTCTTACGAAGTCGGCACACTTCATTGCTATTAGAGAAGATTTTTCTCTTGATCAGCTTTCCAGGATATACGTAAAAGAAGTTGTAAGAATGCATGGTGTACCACTTTACATTATATCTGATCGGGATCCGAGGTTTACCTCAATGTTCTGGCGAAGTCTTTAGCATACTCTGGATACAGGGTTGAGTTTCACCACTGCTTATCATCCTCAGACAGACGGTCAGTCGGAGAGGACAATTCAAACTCTATAAGATAATTTGAGAGCATTCTCTATGGATATCGAATGTGGTTGGGATCAACACCTACCTTTTATGGAATTTTATTATAATAATATCTTTTACTCCAATATTCAGATGGCTCCTTATGAAGTTCTCTATGGAAAGAAATGTAGGACTCCAACTTGATGTGATGAAGTTGGGGAAAGAAAGCTATTAGGACCTGATCTTGTTGATGAGATGGTAGAAAAGGTCAGATCTATTCAACAACACATAAGAGCAGCTCAGAGTCAACAAAAAAGTTATACCGACAATGGATGAAAAGAACTAGAGTTTGAAGTGGGTGATAAAGTGTTCATACGAATATCTCCTTGTAAAAGAATAATGAGATTTGGAAAGAAGGGAAAGGTCATCCCTAGATATATTAGTCCTTTTGAAATTCTGGATCGTGTTGGGAAGGTAGCTTACCGATTGGCGCTTCCACCGAATCCCTCTCAAGTTCACAATGTGTCCCATGTATCTCTCCTAAGAAAGTACATACCTGATCCTTCACATATATTGTAACACCCGAGACTTTTATGTTATATAAATCATCAAAGAAATCTTTTTCTACACATAACACTTTCTTGGCTTGCTTTACACGAAATCGCGACCTTCCTCGATAACTTGCGTCGTACGCAATACTGAGTTTCACTAAGCAACGATATACTATTAAAATATTATTAAAACTAGTCGTTATGAATAGTAATAACAACTTTTTAAAACTTTATAAATTTTATTTTTCAAAATGGACTTCATTTTTGGACTCAGAATATCGAAATTAGCCTAGGGTGAAATTTTGGTATTTTTCTGAAAACTTTCAATTTTTGATGAATAATGAAACTACTAAGTGGCTGTTAAAAAAACTGAATTTTTCATAAAACTTAATTTTACCGCTTCTGTGAGTGAAATTTCAAAAATCTGAGAGACACGGTTGATGTCAGTAAGAAAAATGTGGTTCAATGAGATGAAAATAATTTTTTGGTGAATAGTTACTTTTTACTTTTTTTTACCACGGTTAAAAGTGAATAGGGTAATTAAGGGTAAAAATGATATTATTATTACCTTAACACATGTCCTAATTCTATTGGACAAGTGTAATTCGACCAAAAACAAACTTAGGAATAAAATATGACCATTTAGGCCCACATGGATTAGATTAGGACGTTTATTATTAATTTATTTAAAGAAGGGTTAAAATAGTTAAAATCAAAGTTTAATAACTAAATAATTTTTAATATAGGGATATACTTAAGATAAATTCGACTATAAATATTCATTAGAAAGCTAAAAAGAGTTCGTACATAATGGTATTTTATTTGTAATTTTTATACTTTAAATAATTTAATTTATGACACAATGTTGATGCAGAAATTACCATAATAGTGAAAAAAATAGAATAATTTATATTATAAATACCTAAATAGGTATAATTTGAGACTTTTTATGAATTACAATAATTTTCTAGGTCAATATGAAATGTTGGTATTGATTTACTTATCTTTTTTCTATCTTATCATTCTTTTATGATTTTCACAAAAATCAATTACTAAATAGTGTCAAAATTGACATAAAATAGTTTTTAAAACAAATATTATATTATTAATTGTTATTTTATTCCTAAAAATCTAAGGTTCAACCAAATGACTTAGATAAGGTTATATATATTAATAATAAATAGCTTGGGGTTCGTTTGGCTTGATATAGGAACCTAACCTTGTCTAAATTATATTGGATGAGAGGATTTTGACCCATCCCCACCTTAGCTTCAAAATAAATCAAGATAGAGCTATTTAAAACCGAACTTGACTTTATAATAAAATAATAGTTTTAGTTATTCCAAAGGTGCCCCTCTCCTCCCTTATAAAAGGGCACCTCCTCCCTATCTTCCTCACACAACTTTGAGCCTTCAATCTCGGCCGACCCCTGCCATTTTATCCTCTCCACTTCTCTAGAGACATCCTAGAGGTCCTGGTCTTCTTAAAAGACCAATTTTAGTGCCCTAAAAAGAGGTCTCAAAGAAGCACTTCAAAGAAGAGGTAATATTCATTACCGGTCCATTCCAATTTCATTCTTCTTCAACTTATTCTTCTTTAGTTGTTTCACTATGAAGTAATAATATCAGTATCACTCATATCATTATATGTTATTATAATTATGAAACAACCCTATATAACCATCTATCCATCCTACAGAAAATGAAATCTCCGTGCGTGCGTACGTACGGAATACCGTCTCTACGCCATGGTGTAATCTATTTTCCACCACCACCTTACTTGGATGGGTATAATGGTGTAAATAATGACTATATATGACTATTTAAAGTGATATTTATTCTTAAATAGTATACATACATTCCAATACAATTCCATGATCATAGGAACGATATCATCACTCGTGCGTACGTACGGAATACCGTCTCCACGATGTGATGCGACTCGTTCTAAATGATCTTCATTTCATAATGATTATATAAATGAATTTAATGAATGAATGTGATATATAATACACTAATACCATTCTGTAAATGAGGTATCTATAACATAAAGAGAATAATAAGAATTTATTCGACAAAACACGCATAAGAACAAAAAGTTATAAACACCCAAATAACAAGTAGCAATGAAATATTACTACTAAGAAGCTAAGAATATGACCATATATGATATCATAAAAAAATGTATGATTCTGGAATAAGTCAATAACATTTTTTAAATCATTATACAGGACGTTCAGACACTTACAAAGCACGTCAGACTTAAGGTAAGGAAAATATCACAATATCATTTTTATCCGAGATTGTTTATACTTTGAAATTTACTGGGTTGTATTTTATCATTCATATCCATGTTTCCTCAATATGTAATATTGTTTCCATCCATCTACAACTGTTTAAATCCAATTTTATCTTTCGGTGAGTTTTTAGTAAATGATATGAAAGGAATCTTTTGTCATTTTTGGTACGAGGTCTTTGTTTGACTTTTCCGAAAAAAGTACGAGATGAATGTTTTTTTTAACTTATACGACATGAATGAATTTTTAAAACATTATTTCCGAGAAGCTTCCTCACCAAGTTTTCAAGTTTATTTTTAATAAACTTCTTTTAGTTTAAAATTGTATGACATGTTAAGAAAGTAAAAATGTTTTTGATGTAGAAAGGATATTTTACTCAAGAATGGAGTTCAAGTGTTTTATCAAAATTATTTTCCATCTATGATAACAAAGGGTTATTTTTTTTATCCCTATTATTACATTGTTTTGATTATGTTGTGATGGAATTCCTTTATCATATATGAATTGTTTTATGATGTCATGTTGTTTAAGAATCCCATTTTTATTACATGGGTTATGCAATGATGTAAGATTTATGATTTTGTGGCACACATAAGAATGGTATCATTATGAGATGGGTGGGACCTATATATCCCTCCAATGCATTGGGTAATGATTTTATATCTCATGAGATAGACATGGATAGAATGGTAGGTTATACTGGTTCAGTGATACAGGACTGAAACGAGGGTGACTCGGTTCAGAAATGGACTTTGTCCACTAAGATAGTCTTGGAAATGAATCTTGACTAATAAGAAATGATTCCCTATGATTATGTGTGTATGCCACAAGGTTTCATGTTTTACGTTATGATTATTGGGATAACATTTCACTTCTATGATTTATCCCATGTTATGATATGATGATCTATTTTGTAGGATAATATTTCTAAAAGTTATTTTCTTATGTATATGATGTGATTGATATTTCTTTTGTTTACCCTTACTGAGCATTTGAGCTCACCCTTTTGTATGTTTTATTTCCCCAGGTCAGGAAGAAGGTTATTAAGTAGAATATGCCAAAAAGGGACTCTAGATATGATGAAATAAATTGAAGGCAAAGTAGATGCTTTATGAACCAGTTTTTTATGATTCCAAGTTTCTGAAGACACTATACCTATACGGTCCTTTCTTGGTTTTGTTAAATGTTGTAATAAGTGTGCTTAAATTCTGAAGAAATAACAATGTATGTAAAGTATGGGTCGTTATAGTTGGTATCAGAGGAAAGGTATAGTCATCCTTTGGAAACTAGGATGTGAAAGCCTTAGTAAGAACTGTAAGGATAATTCTAATCCTAGAACACAATCTTAGTGTTTTAGAAATGGCCATGAATAACCTAGTATAAGACCTTAAGTGTGAAATTTTATTCTATGGTTTTCATATTATAATTAGTGTTGGTCACACTATTATTATTGGTTTTAGTCAATGGCTAGAACCTGAAGGAACCGTGTTAATGCGGAATGCGATGAGCAATGCAATGATTGTCCCCCTGAGCAACCAAACGTTATGGGAGCTGGAATTCAAAATATTGTATCCATGGTCACACAACTTTCTCAAGCTATGAATCATGCATGACTTCCAAACGAGCAAAGGAAGGAGAAACATTCTATTGAATCCTTAATGAGACAGCATCCATCTTTATTCAGTGGGTCTACTGATCCATTAGTTGCTGAACAATGGATTAGTACTACTGAAAAGATATTTTCAGTTCTTCAATGTTCTGAGCAAGATAAAGTTATCCTAGTCGTGTATCGTTTGCAGGGTGATGTTGATCAATGGTGGAATATTATTAAGAATACGAGGCAAAGGGATTAAATTGAGTCCATGGAATGGGACGAGTTCAAGAACATATTTTTCAATATGTACTTCCCTCGTATTCTCAGAACAATGATGGAAAAAGTGTTTCTTGAACTGAAGCAAAAGGATGATGAATCTATTGGTACCTATGAAGCAAATTTTACAAGACTTGAAATGTACGTTTCTGGTATTATTATCCAACCTGAGAGTAAGATCGATCGATTCTTTAGTGGCTTAAAACCAAGTCTTCGAAGGGCCATAGACATAAGGGGCATCAATTGCTATGAGGAAATTGTTCGATGTGCTTTCAAAGTTGAGATGGAGATTGGAGTAACCCATCAGTCATATGGGTTTGATAAGAAGAGGAAAATGGAATTCAAAGGAAAATATAAAGAGCACACTGAAAAGAAGATAAACTTTCCATTATACACAAAGTGTGGAAAGAAACATGGAGGGAGTTGTCTTAAAGGTACATGTAAATGTTTCAAATGTGGAAAGGAAGGTCATCGGGAATTTGAATCCTACGATGATGGGAAGAAGTTGTCTAATGATTCAAAAAAAGGAAGGGATACACAGAATGAACCTATTACACTTCAATGTTTCAAGTGCAAGGAGATGGGGCATTATGCCAATAAATGCCCTAATCCAAGGGTTGATGATGATGGTCGACGTCAACAAACTCTTAAGGATAAAGACATAGGAAATTCACATGTAATTTCTATCAGAGATGTGGAGTACGATAACGATGTGGTGAAAGGTACACTTACCATCCACTCTAAAGTAGAAAATTTTTTATTTGATTCTGGATCCACCCACTCATTAATTTCTGAAGAATTTTTTAAAGATATCACCTTATTACCTCAATAGTTAGATGTTGAGTTAGCTGTGACAACCCCTAATGGCACAACAGTCGCATCAAAAGTTTATAATTATTCTCCGATTGAAGTTTGTGGGAAAGTGCTTCCTACAAATCTTGTGATCCTTCCTATACTGGAATTTGATGTGATTCTTGGCATGGATTGGCTTTCTCTACATAGAGCTCATATCAAATTCCAAAGAAGGGAAGTCACATTTCATATTCTAGATCAATCTATGATCGTCTATCGATGCAAGAATGAATATAACCTTCCAGTGGAAATTCCTTCCATCTCATGGGTCTTGATTCCACTAAATGAAGGTTATTTATCTCAAATGGTTGGTGAGAAACTCACGATTAAGAATATGCCCATTGTACGAGAGTTTGATGATGTCTTTCCGAAGGAATTACCAGGTCTTCCACCGAATCGTGAAGTTGAGTTTTCAATAGAACACATACCGGGTGCATTTCCTATTTCAAATATATAATGGCCCCTACTGAGTTGCAGGAATTGAAGAAGAAACTCTAAGAGAATATCGATAAGGAATTCATATGCCCTAGTGCATCACCTTGGGGAGCACCTATTCTGTTTGTTAAGAAGAAATATGGATCAATGAGACTCTGCATTGATTATTGGGAACATAACAAGATCACTATCAAGAACAAATATCCTCTCCCACACATTTATGACCTATTTGAACAACTACACGGAGCTCAATACTTTTCCAAGATTGATATTCGTTCAGGGTATCATCAATTAAGGGTCAAAAGGGAGGATATACCAAAGACGGATTTCCGTACAAGGTATGGACACTATGAATTTATAGTGATGCCATTTGGTCTTACTAATGCCCCTGCTATCTTCATGGATCTGATGAATAGAGTCTTTAGAGACTATCTTGATCAATTTTTGGTAGACTTTATAGACGATATTCACGTCTAATCAAAGGGCAAGGAAGAACATGAAGATCACCTGAGAATTATATTGAAGACCCTGAGATAAGAGAAGCTTTATGACAAATTTACCAAAGGTGAATTTTGGCTTCAAAAAGTTGCATTTTTGGGTCACATAATCTCAAAAGAGGGGATATACGTGGATACAACAAAAAAAGAGGTTATCGATAGATGGTCGAGACCAACAACAGTAACCGAGATCCGAAGTTTTCTTGGTTTGGCTGGATATTATCGACATTTTGTGAAAGATTTTTTCACGATTATCTAATCCACTCACCAAGTTGACTCGGAAAGGAGTTCAGTTTGTATGGACGGAGGAATGTGAAGAGAATTTCAAGGAGTTGAAAAGAAGGTTATCCAGTGCACCTGTGCTCACATTGCCTTGTAGTGGAGAAAGGTTTGTGATCTACAGTGATTCATCCAAGAAGGGATTGGGGTGTGTTATTATGCAAAATGATATGGTGATAGCTTATGCCTCATGACAATTGAAAATACATGAGCCCAATTACCCAACTCATGATTTGGAGTTAGCTGCGGTAATCTTTGCATTAAAGATTTGGAGGCATTACCTTTATGGTGAAAGGTGTGATATTTATACTGATCATAAAAGTTTAAAGTATATTTTCACACAAAAGGAGCTGAATATGTGCCAAAGAAGATGGTTGGAGCTGATTAAGGATTATGACTGCTCAATCCATTACCACCCTGGGAAAGTAAACAAGGTGGAAGATGCATTAAGTCGATAAGACCATGCTAGTTTATCCATGATGAGGATCACAAAAGATCCAATATTTATGGATTTACAATGAATGGATCTTGGAATTATAATGGAAGGGGAAAAACTTATCTTTCTCAAATGAATGTTCAACCATCTATACATGTGAAGATTAAAGAGGCGCATAAAGAAGATATCGAGTTACAAAAGAAGGTGAGAAATGTTCCTAAATTCAACCTTGATTGTGATGGGATAATAATGTTCAGGAATCAGATTTGTGTTCCTCCCATCCCCAAATTAATGAAGGAGATTCTGGATGAGTCTCATAGTTCTTCATTCTCTATTCATCCTAGAAGCACGAAGATGTATAGGGACCTGAAAGAGTACTTCTGGTGGGATGGCATGAAAGGAGATGTTGCTGAATATGTCTCTCGATGCTTGGTTTGTCAGCAAGTTAATGCTAAGAGATAGAAGTCTAAGAGGATGTTACAACCATTACCAATACCCGAATGGAAATGGGAAAACATCACTATGGACTTTGTCACAGGACTTCCTAAAACATCCAAAGGCAATAATGCTATCTGGGTAATAGTTGATCGTCTTACAAAATCTGCACACTTCATTGCTATTAGAGAGGATTTCTCTCTGGATCATCTTGCCAGGATATATGTTAATGAAGTAGTATGATTTCATGGAGTACCTCTTTCAATTATATCTGATCGAGATCCAAGGTTTTCCTCAAAGTTCTGGCGAAGTCTTCAACATACTCTGGATACAGAGTGGAGTTTCAGCACTGCTTATCATCCTCAGACAGACGGTCAGTCTGAGAGAACAATTCAAACTCTAGAAGATATGTTTAGAGCTTGATCTATGGATTTCAAAGGTGGTTGGTATCAACAACTACCTTTGGTGGAATTTTATTACAATAATAGCTTTCACTCCAGTATTCAGATGGCTCCTTATGAATCTCTCTATGGAATGAAATGCAGGACTCCAACTTGTTGGGATGAAGTTGGGGAAAGAAAGCTATTAGGACCTGATTTTGTTGATGAAATGGCATAAAAGGTCAGATCTATTCAACAACACATAATATCAGCTCAGAGTCGACAGAAAACTTATGCCGAAAGCCGAAGAAAAGACCTAGAGATTGAAGTTGGTGATAAAGTGTTCTTACAGATATCTCCCTGGAAAAGGGTTATGAGTTTTGGAAAGAAGGGGAAGTTGAGCCCCAGATATATCGGTCCCTTCAAAATATTGGATCGTGTTGGGAAGGTAGCTTACCGATTGGCGCTTCCACCGAATCTCTCTCAAGTTCACGATGTGTTCCATGTATCTCTCCTGAGAAAGTACATACGTGAATCCTTCACATGTACTTAGCTCAGAAGTTGTACCGCTGGAGCAAGATCTTTCTTAAGGAGAACAACTGATAGAGATTCTGGATCGTAACGAAAAAGTCCTACAAAACAAGACCACTCGATTGGTGAAAGTTTTATGGAAGAACCACCAATTAGAAGAAGCTACATGGGAGCTTGAGGATATGATGAGGGAGAGGTATCCCCATCTTTTTGTTACAAAGTGACGAATTTCGAGGGCAAAATTCATTTTAAGGGGGGTAGAATGTAACACCTGAGACTTTTATGTTATATAAATCATCAAAGAAATCATTTTCTACACACAACACTTGCTTGGCTTGCTTTAAACGAAATTGTGATCTTCCTCAATAGCTTGCGTCGTACGCAATACCGAGTTTTGCTAAACAATGATATACTATTAAAATATTATTAAAACTAGCCATTATGAATAGTAATAACAACTTTTTAAAATTTTATAAATTTTATTTTTCAAAATGGACTTCATTTTTGGACTCATAATATCGAAATTAGCCTAGGGTGAAATTTTGGTATTTTTCTGAAAACATTCAATTTTTGATGAATAGTGAAACTACTATGTGGCTGTTAATAAAAATGAATTTTTCATAAAACATAATTTTACCTCTTCTGTGAGTGTAATTTCAAAAATCTGAGAGACATGGTTGATGTCTGTAAGTAAAATGTGGTTCAATGAGATGAAAATAATTTTTTGGTGAATAGTAACTTTTTAATTTTTTTTACCACGGTTAAAATTAAATAGGGTAATTAAGGGTAAAAATGATATTATTATTACCATAACACATGTCATAATTCTATTGGACAAGTCCAATTCGACCAAAAACAAACTTAGGAATAAAATATGACAATTTAGGCCCACTTGGATTAGATTAGGACTTTTATTATTAATTTATTTAAAGAAGGGTTAAAATAGTTAAAATCAAATTTTAATAACTAAATCATTTTTAATATAGGGTTATACATAAGATAAATTAGACTATAAATATTCATTAGAAAGCTAAAATGATTTCCTAATTAATGGTATTTTATTTGTAATTTTTAGACTTTAAATAATTTAATTTATGACACAATGATGATGGAGTAATTACCATAATAGTGAAAAAAATAGAATAATTGATATTATAAATACCTAAATAAGTATAATATGAGACTTTTTATGAATTATAATAATTTTCTAGGTTAATATGACATGTTAGTATTGATTTAATTAAAATTGTTCGAACTTATCATTCATGATTTTCACAAAAATCAATTACTAAATTGTGTAAAAATTTACATAAAATAGTTTTTTAAAAAAATATTATATTATTAATTGTTATTTAATTCTTAAAAATCTAAAGATAGGACAAATGAATTATATAAGGTTATATATATTAATAATAAAAAACTTGGGGTTTGTTTGTCTTGATATTGTATGTTTATTAACCTTAGAGTATAAGAACACAAGAAGACATGGTAAAAGTAAAATTATTTAACATAATGATAACTCTAAATGATAAGGTTAAAATAGGAACCTAAACTTGTCTAAATTATATTGGATGAGAGGATTTCGACCCATCCCCACCTTATCCTCGAAATAAATCAATTTGGATCTATTTAAAACTGAACTTGACTTTATAATAAAATAATAGTTTTAGTTATTCCAAAGGTGCCCCTCTCCTCCCTTATAAAAGGGCACCTCCTCCCTCTCTTACACACACTACTTTGAGCCTTCATCCTCGGACAACCCCTGCCATTTTACCCTCTCCACTTCCCTAGAGACATCCTAGAGTTCCTGGTCTTCTTAAAAGACCAATTTTAGTGCCCTAAAAGGAGGTCTCAAAGAAGCACTTCAAAGAAGACGTAATATTCATTACCGATCCTTTCCAATTTCATTCTTCTTCAACTAATTCTTCTTTAGTTGTTTCATTATGAACTAATAACATCAGTATCACTCATATACTGATATGTTATTATAATTATGAAACAACCCTATTTAACCATCTATCCATCCTACGGAAAATGAAATCACCCCGCATGCGTACGTACGGAATATCGTCTCCACGCCGTGGTGTAATCTATTTTCCACCATCACCTTACTTGGATGGGTATAATGGTGTAAATAATGACTAAATATGAATATTAAAATTGATATTTATTCTTAAATAGTATACATACCCTCCAATACAATTCCACGATCATAGGAACGATATCATCACTCGTGTGTACGTACGGAATACCGTCTCCACGATGTGATGCGACTCTCACTACATGATCTTCATTTCATAATGATTATATAAATGAATTGAATGAATTAATATGATATATATTACACTAATACCATTCTGTAAATGAAGTATCTATAACCTAAAGATAATAACAAGAATTTATTCGACAAAACATGCATAAAACAAAAAGTTATAAACACCCGAATAACAAGTAGCAATGAAATATTACTACTAATAAGCTAATAATATGACCATATATTATATCATAAAATTACGTATGATTCTGGAATATGTCAATAACATTATTTAAATCATTATACAGGAGGTTCGGACACTTACAAATCAACTCGGACTTATGGTAAGGAGAATATCACAATCTGATTTTTATCCGAGATTGTTTATACTTTGAATTTTATTGGGGTGTATTTTATCATCCATATCCATGTTTCCACAATATGTAACATTGTTTCCATCCACCTACCACTGTTTAAATCCAATTTTACCCTTCGGTGAGTTTTTAGTAAAAGATATGAAAGGAATATTTTGTCGTTTTTCGTACGAGGTACTTGTTTGACTTTTCTGACAAAAGTTCGATAAGAATGTTTTTTTAACTTATACGGCATGAATGTATTTTTAAAACATTATTTCCAAGAAGCTTCCTTTAGAAGTTTTCAAGATTTTTTTTATCATCTTCTTTTAGTTTAAAATTGTATGACATGTTAAGAAAGGAAAAATGTTTTTGAAGTAGAAAGGATATTTTCCTGAAGAATGGAGTTCAAGTGTTTTATCAAAATTATTTTCCATCTAAGATAATAAAGGTTTCTGTTTTTGTATCCTTAATATTACATTGATTTGATTATGTTGTGATGGAATTCCTTTATGTTATATGAATTGTTTTATGGTGTCATGTTGTTTCAGAATCCCATTTTTATTACATGGGTTATGCAATGATGTAAGATTTATGATTTTTTGGAACACATAAGAATGGTATAATTATGAGATGGTGGGACCTATATCTCCCTCCAATGCATTGGGTAATGATTTTATATCTCATTAGATAGACATGGATGGAATGGTAGGTTATACCAGTTCAGTGAAACAGGACTGAAACGAGGGTGACTCAGTTCAGAAATGGACTTTGTCCACTAAGATAGTCTTGGCAATGAGTCTTGACTAATAAGAAAGGATTATCTATGATTATGTGTGTATGCCACAAGGTTTCATGTTTTATGTTATGATTATTGAGATTAAATTTCACTTCTATGATTTATCCCATGTTATGATATTATGATCTCTTTTGCAGGATAAGATTTCCAAAAGTTATGTTCTTATGTATATGATGTGATTGATATTTCTTTTGTTTACCCATACTGAGCATTTGAGCTCACCCTTTTGTATTTTTTATTTCCCTAGGTCAAGAAGAAGGTAATTAAGTAGAATATTCCAAAAAGGGACTCTAGATATGATGAAATAAATGGGAGGCAAAGTAGATTCTTTATGAACCAGTTGTTTATGTTTCCCAGTTTCTAAAGACAGTATACCTATATGGTCCTTTCTTGGTTTTGTTAAATGTTGTAATAAGTGATCTTCAATTCTGAAGTAATATCAATGTATGTAAAGAATGGGTCGTTATAGTTGGTATCAGAGGAAAGGTATAGTCAACCTTTGGAAACTAGGATGCGAAAGCCTTAGTAAGAACCCTAAGGATAATTTTAAGCATTGAACATAGTCTTAGTGTTTTAGAAATGGCCATGAATAACCTAGGATAAGACCTTAAGTGTGAAATTTTATTCTTTGGTTTTCCTATTATAATTAGTGTTGCTCACACTATTCTTCTTCGTTTTAGTCAATGGCTGGAACCTGAAGGAACTGTGTTAATGCGGAATGTGATGGGCAATGCAATGATTGTCCCCCTGAGAAACCAAACGTTATGGGAGATGGAAGGAAAAATATTGTAGCCATGATCACACAACTTTCTCAAGCTATGAATCATGCATGACTTCCAAACGAGCAAAGGTAGGAGCAACATTCTATTGAATCCTTCATGAGACAGCGTCCACCTTCATTCAGCGGGTCTACTGATCCATTAGTCACTGAACAATGGATTAGTACTATTGAAAATATATTTTCAGTCCATCAATGTTCTGAGCATGATAAAGTCATCCTAGTCGGGTATCGTTTGGTGGGTGATGCTGATCAATGGTGGAATCTTATTAAGAATACGAGGAAATGGGATGAAATTGAGTCCATGGAATGGGATGAGTTCAATAACATATTTTTCAATAAGTACATCCCTCGTATTCTCTGAATAAAGTTGGAAAAAGAGTTTCTTGAACTGAAGCAAAAGGATGATGAATCTGTGGGTACCTATGAAGCAAATTTTACAAGACGTGCAAGGTACGCTTCTGGTATTATTATCCAACCTGAGAGTAAGATCGATCAATTCTTTAGTGGCTTAAAACCAAGTCTTCGAAGGGACTTATCCATAAGGGACTTCAATAGCTACGAGGAAATTGTTCGATGTGCTCTCAATGTTGAGATGGATATTGGAGTAACCCATCAGTCATATGGGTTTGACAAGAAGAGGAAAATGGAATTCAAAGGAAAATCTAAAGAGAACACTGAAAAGAAGATGAACTTTCCCTTATGCACAAAGTGTGGAAAGTAACATGGAGGGAGTTGTCTTAAAGGGACAAGTAAATGTTTCAAATGTGGAAAGGAAGGTCATCGGGCATTTGAATGCCGCGATGATGGGAAGAAGATGTCTAATGATGCAAAAAAGGATGGGATACCCAGAATGAACCTACTATACTTCAATGTTTCAAGTGCAAGGAGATGGGGCATTATGCCAATAAATGACCTAATCCAAGGGTTGATGATGATGGTCGACGTCAACAAACTCTTAAGGCTAAAGACAAAGTAAAGTCACATGCAATTTCTACCAGCGATGTGGAGTACGATAATGATGTGGTGAAAGGTATACATACCATCCACTCTGAAGTAGAAAATGTTTTATTTGATTCCAGATCCACCCATTCTTTTATTTCTGAAGAATTTTCTAAGGATATCTCCTTATTACCTCAACAGTTAGATGTTGAGTTACCTGTGACAACCCCTAATGGCACAACGATCGCATGAAAAGTTTATAAGTCTTCTCCGATTGATGTTTTTGGGAAATTGCTTCCTGCAAATCTTGTGATCCTTCCTATAGTGGAATTTGATGTGATTCTTGGCATGGATTGGCTTTCTCTACATGGAGCTCATATCAATTTCCAAAGAAGGGAAGTCACATTTAATATTCCATATCAATCTATGATCGTCTATCGATGCAAGGATGAATGTAACCATCTAGTGGAAATTCCTTCCATCTTATGGGTCTTGATTCCACTAAATGAAGGTTATTTATCTCAAATGGTCGGTGAGAAACTCATGATTAAGAATATGCCCATTGTACGAGAGTTTGATGATGTCTTTCCGAAGGAATTACCGGGTCTTCCACCGAATCACGAAGTTGAGTTTTCAATAGAACTCGTACCGGGTGCTTTGCCTATTTCAAAGACACCTTATAGAATGGCCCCAATTGAGTTGCAGGAATTGAAGAAGAAACTAGAAGAGAATCTTGATAAGGGGTTCATACTCCCTAGTGCATCACCTTGGGGAGCACCTGTTCTGTTTGTTAAGAAGAAAGATGGATCAATGAGACTCTACATTGATTATCGAGAACTTAACAAGATCACTATCAAGAACAAATATCCTCTCCCATGCATTGATGACCTATTTGACCAACTACGCGGAGCTCAATACTTTTCCAAGAATGATCTTCGTTCAGGGTATCATCAATTAAGGGTCAAAATGGAGGATATACCAAAGACCGCTTTCCGTACAAGGTATGGACACTATGAATTTATAGTGATGCCATTTGTTCTTATTAATGCCCCTGCTACCTTCACGGATGTAATGAATAGAGTCTTTAGAAACTATCTTGATCAATTTTTGGTAGTCTTTATAGACGATATTCTTGTTTATTCAAAGAGCAATGAAGAACATGAAGATCACTTGAGAATTATATTGAAGACCCTGAGAATAGAGAAGCTTCATGCCAAATTTACCAAATGTGAATTTTGGCTTTAAAAAGTTGCATTTTTGGGTCACATAATCTCAAAAGAGGAGATATTTGTGGATCCAGCAAAAACAGAGGTTATCGAAAGATGGTCGAGACCAACAACAGTAACTGAGATCCGAAGTTTTCATGGTTTGGCTGGATATTATCGACGTTTTGTGAAAGATTTTTCACGATTATCTAATCAACTCACCAAGTTGACTTGGAAAGGAGTTAAGTTTGTATGGACGAAGGAATGTGAAGAGAATTTCAAGAAGTTGAAAAGAAGGTTATCCAGTTCACATGTGATCACACTGCCTTGTAGTGGAGAAAGGTTTGTGATCTACAGTGATGCATCCATGAAGGGATTGGGGTGTGTTCTTATGAAATATGATATGGTGATAGCTTATGCCTCACGACAGTTTAAAATACATGAGCAAAATTACCCAACTCATGATTTGGAGTTAGTTGTGGTAATCTTTGCATTAAATATTTGGAGGCATTACCTTTATGGTGAATGGTGTGATATTTATACTGATCAAAAAAGTTTAAAGTATATTTTCACACAAAAGGAGCTGAATATATGCCAAAGAAGATGGTTGGAGATGATTAAGGATTATGACAGCTCAATCCATTACCACCCTGGGAAAGAAAACAAGGTGGAAGATGCATTAAGTCGACAAGACCTAGTCATTTTATCCATGATGAGGATCACAAAAGATCCAATATTTATGGATTTACAAAGAATGGATCTTGGAATTATAATGGAAGGGGAAAAATCATATCTTTCTCAAATGAATGTTCAACCATCTATACATGTGAAGATTAAAGAGGCACAGAATGAAGATGTCGAGTTAAAAAAGAAGGTGAGAAATGTTCCTGAATTCAACCTTGATTGTGATGGGATAATAAAGTTCAGGAATCGGGTTTGTGTTCCTCCCATCCCCGAATTAAAGAAGGAGCTGCTGGATGAGGCTCATAGTTCTTCATTCTCTATTAAACCTGGAAGCATGAAGATGTATAGAGACCTGAAAGAGTACTTTTGGTGGGATGGCATTAAAAGATATGTTGTTTAATATGTCTCTCGATGCTTGGTTTGTCAGCAAGTTAAAGCTGAGAGACAGAAGTCTAGGGGGATGTTACAACCATTACCCATACCAAAATGTAAATGGGAAAACATCACTATGGACTTTGTCATAGGACTTCCTAAAACATCCAAAGGCAATAATGCTATCTGGGTCATAGTTGATCGTCTAACAAAATCTGCACACTTCATTGCTATTAGAGAGGATTTCCCTCTAGATCAGCTTGCCAGGATATATGTAAAGGATGTAGTAAGATTGCATGGAGTACCACATTCTGTTATATCTGATCGAGATCCGAGGTTTACCTCAAATTTCTGGCGAATTATTCAACATACTCAGGATACAGAGCTGAGTTTCAACACTTCTTATCATCCTCAGACAAACGGTCAATCTGAGAGAACAATTCAAACTCTAGAAGATATGTTGAGATCTTTATCTGTGGACTTCAAAGGTGGTTGGGATCAACACCTACCTTTGGTGGAATTTTCTTATAATAATAACATTCACTCCAGTATTCAGATGGCTCCTTATGAAGCTCTCTATGGAAAGAAATGCAGGACTCCAACATTCTAGGATGAAATTGGGGAATGAAAGCTATTAGGACCTGATCTCATTGGTGAAATGGAAGAAAATGTCATATCTATTCAAAAACACATAAGAGCAGCTCAGAGTCGACAGAAAAGTTATGCCGACAGCCGAAGAAAAGACCTAGAGTTTGATGTGGGCGATAAAGTGTTCTTACGGATATCTCCATGGAAGAGGGTTATGAGATTTGAAAAGAAGGGGAAGTTGAGCCCCATATATATCGGTCCTTTCAAAATACTGGATCGTGTTGGGAAGGTAGCTTACCGATTGGCGCTTCCACTGAATCTTTCTCAAGTTCACGATGTGTTCCAGGTATCTCTCCTGAGAAAGTAAATACCTGAATCCTTCAAATGTACTTAGCTCAGAAGTTGTACCGCTGGAGCATGATCTTTCTTATGAAGAACAACCGATAGCGATTCTGGATCATAATGAAAAAGTCCTATGAAACAAGACCACTCTATTGGTGAATGTTTTATGGAGGAACTTCCAATTATAAGAAGCTACATTGGAGCTTGAGGATATGATGAGGGAGAGGTATCCCCATCTGTTTGTTACAAAGTGAAGAATTTTTAGAGTGAAATTCATTTTAAGGGGGGTAGAATGTAACACCCAAGACTTTTATGTTATATAAATCATCAAAGGAATTTTTTTCTACACACAATACTTTCTTGGCTTTCTTTACACGAAATCGCGACCTTCCTCGATAGCATGTGTCGTACACAATACCGAGTTTCACTAAACAACGATATACTATTGAAATATTATTAAAACTAGCCGTTATGAATAGTAATAACCACTTTTTAAAATTTTATAAATTTTATTTTTCAAAGTGGACTTCATTTTTGGACTCAGAATATCGAAATTAGCCTAGGGTGAAATTTTGGTATTTTTCTGAAAACTTTCAATTTTTAATGAATAGTGAAACTACTAAGTGGCTGTTAAAAAAACTGAATTTTTCATAAAACATAATTTTACCGCTTCTGTGAGTGGAATTTCAAAAATCCAAGAGACACAATTGATGTTAGTAAGTAGAATGTGGTTCAATGAGATGAAAATAATTTTTTGGTGAATAGTAACTTTTTACTTTTTTTACCACGGTTAAAAGTAAATAGGGTAATTAAGGGTAAAAATGATATTATTATTACCCTAACACATTTCCTAATTCTATTGGACAAGTTTAATTCGACCAAAAACAAACTTAGGAATAATATATGACCATTTAGGCCCACTTGGATTAGATTAGGACATTTATTATTAATTTATTTAAAGAAGGGTTAAAATAGTTAAAATCAAAGTTTAATAACTAAATCATTTTTAATATGGGGTTATACATAAGATAAATTAAACTATAAATATTCATTAGAAATGTAAAAAAATTTCCTACATAGTTGTATTTTATTTGTAATTTTTAGACTTTAAATAATTTAATTTATTACACAATGATGATGCAGTAATTACCATAATAGTGAAACAAATAGAATAATTAATATTATAAATACATAATTAAGTATAATTTGAGACTTTTTATGAATTACAATAATTTTCTAGGTTATTATGACATGTTAGTATTGATTTAATTAACTTTTTTAGAACTTATAATTCTGTTATGATTTTCACAAAAATCAATTACTAAATAGTGTCAAAATTGACATAAAATAGTTTTTAAAACAAATATTATATTATTAATTTTTATTTTATTTCTAAAAATATAAGGTTCGGCAAAATGACTTAGATAAGGTTATATATATTAATAATAAACAACTTGGGGTTCTTTTGGCTTGATATAGTAATTTTATTAACCTTATAGTATAAGAACACAAGAAGACACAGAAAAAGTAAAATTATTTAACTTAATGTTAAATCTAAATGATAAGGTTAAAATAGGAACCTACACTTGTATAAATTATATTGGATGACATTATTTCGACCCATAACCACCTTATCCTCTAAATAAATCAATTTGGAGCTATTTAAAACCGAACTTGACTTTATAATAAAATAATAGTTTTAGTTATTCCAAAGGTGCCCCTCTCCTCCCTTATAAAAGGGAACCTCCTCCCTCTCTTCCTCACACAACATTGAGCCTTCAAGCTCGTCCAAACCCTGCGATTTTCTCCTCTCCACTTTCCTAGAGACATCCTAGAAGTCCTGGTCTTCTTAAAAGACCAAATTTAGTGCCCAAAAAGGAGGTCTCAAAGAAGCACTTCAAAGAAGAGTTAATATCCATTACCGATCCTTTCCAATTTCTTTCTTCTTCAACTTCTTCTTATTTAGTTATTTAATTATGAAGTAATAACATCAGTATCACTCATATACTGATATGTTATTATAATTATGAAACAACCCTATTTAACCATCTATCCATCCTATGGAAAATGAAATCACCGCGCGTGCGTACGTACGGAATATCGTCTCCACGCCGCGGTCTAATCTATTTTCCACCACCACCTTACATGGATGGGTATAATGGTGTAAATAATGACTATATATGACTATTAAAATTGATATTGATTCTGAAATAGTATACATACACTACAATATAATTCCACGCTCATAGGAACGATATCATCACTCGTGCGTACGTACGGAATACCGTCTCCACGATGTGTTGCGACTCATTCTACATGATATTCATTTCATAATGATTATATAAATGAATTTAATGAATGAATATGATATATATTACACTTATAACATTCTGGAAATGAGGTATCTATAACCTAAAGAGAATAATAAGAATTTATTCGTCAAAACATGCATAAGAACAAGCACTTATAAACACCCGAATAACAAGTAGCAATGAAATATTACTACTATGAAGATAACAATATGACCATTTATGATATCATAAAAATAAGTATGATTCTGGAATAAGTCAATAACATTATTTAAATCATTATACTGGAGGTTCGGACACTTATAATGCAAGTCAGACTTAAGGTAAGGAAAATATCACAATCTCATTTTAATCCGAGATTGTTTATACTTTGAAATTTATTGGGGTGTATTTTATCATCCATATCCATGTTTCCTCAATATGTAATATTGTTTCTATCCACCTACAACTTTTTAAATCCAATTTTACCCTTCGGTGAGTTTTTAGTAAAAGATATGAAAGGAATCTTTTGTCGTTTTTCGTACGAGGTACTTGTTTGAATTTTCCGACAAATGTACAAGAAGAATGTTTTTTTAACTTATACAGAATGAATGGATTTTTTAAACCTTATTTCCAAGAAGCTTCCTTTACAAGTTTTCAAGTTTATTTTTAATCAGCTTCTTTTAGTTTAAAATTGTATGACATGTTATGAAAGGAAAAAAAATTGAAGTAGAAAGGATATTTTCCTCAAGAATGGAGTTCAAGTGTTTTATCAAAATTATTTGCCATCTAAGATAATAAAGGGTTTTGTTTTTTTGTCCCTATTATTACATTGATTTGATTATGTTGTGATGGAATTCCTTTATCTTAGATGAATAGTTTTATGATGTCATGTTGTTTAATAATCCCATTTTTATTACATGGGTTATGTAATGATGTAAGATTTATGATTTTGTGGCACACATAAGAATGGTATCATTATGAGATGGGTGGGACCTATATCGCCCTCCAATGCATTGGGTAATGATTTTATATCTCATGAGATAGACATGGCTTGAATGGTAGGTTATACCGGTTCAGTGAAACAGGACTGAAACGAGGGTGACTCGGTTCAGAAATGGACTTTGTCCACTAAGATAGTCTTGGCATTGAGTTTTGACTAATAAGAAATGATTCTCTATGATTATTTGTGTATGCCACAAGGTTTCATGTTTTATTTTATGATTATTGGGATTACATTTCACTTCTATGATTTATCCCATGTTATGATATTATGATCTCTTTTGCAGGATAAGATTTCCAAAAGTTATGTTCTTATGTATATGATGTGATTGATATTTCTTTTTTTTACCCTTACTGAGCATTTGAGCTCACCCTTTTGTATGTTTTATTTCCCCAGGTCAGGAAGAAGGTTATTAAGTAGAATATGCCAAAAAGGGACTTTAGATATGATGAAATAAATAGGAGGCAAAGTAGATGCTTTTTGAACCAGCTGTTTATGTTTCCCAGCTTCTAAAGACACTATACCTATACGGTCCATTCTTGGATTTGTTAAATGTTGTAATAAGTGTGCTTAAATTATGAAGTAATAACAATTTATGTAAGGTATGGGTCGTTATATATACTCACCTCAGATGTTGTACCGCTGGAACATGATCTTTCTTATGATGGGGGATAGGTATCCTCATATGTTAGTTACGAACTGACGAATTTCGAGGGCGAAATTCATTTTAATAGGGGTAGAATGCAACACCCAAGACTTTTATGAGAAATATTTTTTTATATAAATCATCAAAGAAATCTTTCACTATACACAACACTATCTTGGCTTGCTTTACACACGACATCGACCTTCCTCGATAGCTTGCGTCGTATGCAATACTGAGTTTCACTAAACATTGATATATTATAATATTAGCCATTATGAATAGTATTAACTGAATTTTCAATTTTATAACATTTTAATTCTTCTTATACATTTTCTAGAATGAGGTATGAAAACAAAATCAATTTTTTGGATAAAAGAATTATTTTTAAAAAAATGCAGTTTTACCACCTTTTAATGGCGCACCCACATTAAATCTAGTTTTTGACAAGTTTATATGTTCAATTTGAAAAAATAAAATACTTCTTTAGAGTCAGGATATAACAATTTCCTTTGGATAAATGTTTCATATTATTCTGATAACTTTCATAATTTAATGAATAGTAAAAACATGATGTATTTTAATTAAAAACAACATTTTTCATCGCAATACATTATATGGTTAAATTATAATATTGAATGTTTTTAAAGTTTAAATAGAATATATTTTTAACATTTAATATAATTTATGTCATTATCCTTAATTTTACATTAAATTCATAGGTAAAAACATTTCAATCTTTGGCAATGTTTTAATTTTTAAAACCTGTTTCCTTAACAACAGGATTAATTTTAAATTAATTACGGGAACTTCTGTGTTTTGAATTTTCAAAAATTGATTCCTTATTTGGAATCAGTGGTTACAAATTATGTTAATAGGCTACATTTATTTTTTTGATATTATGAATAGTAACTACGGTAATTTTTTTTATTTACTATAGTTAAAGGTAAACGGGATAATTCAAGGTTAAATGAATATTATAATAATTAAAAATTACCTTGACACTTGTCCTAACCTTATTGGATGAGTATTTTCCGAGCATGGGAATCCCTAGGACGATTTTGGGACCCCATTGAGCCACTTGGTAGTGACAATGACAATTTGGATTAATTAATTTAATGTAAAGACAAAATTGACATTAAAAAATATCTTTTAGTAATTAATTTTTATAAGGGGTTATATAAATTATATTCTCGACTATAAATATTCATTATAAATATATGAATTTTTTCTACATAATTATATTTTTTTATAATTTTTAGACACCAAATAAATTAAATTATTTATGACACAATAATGATGAAGTGTTTACCTAATTAATAAATGATTTAAATAAATATAATTATAATGATTAAAATATTTTCCAAAACATGTCCAATTCTGATTAGATGATTTTATTTCGACCATGAGTCATCATATCTTCATCTTTAATGATTTTCGGACCTTTTGAAACAGAATATAAGTTTATAATAAAATAATATTTCGACAATTTCCAACGTTGCCTCTCTCCTCCCTTATAAAAGGGCACCTCCTCCCTCTCATCCTCACACCAATTTGATCCATAAAGCTCGGCCAAACCCTGAACATTTCACTTCCACCATCCTTATAAACCTACTAGAGTTACTTGTCTTCTCAAAAGACCAACTCTAGAGGCTTAAGAGAAATTTTAAAGGAGGCACATCGAGAAAGAGGTAATACCTTCTACCGTTTTCTTCACGTTCCATTATTCTTCTACTCCCTCTTCTTTAGTTGTTTAATTATGAGGTAAAAACATCAGTATCCCTCATATAATTATATGTTATTATAAATATGAAACAACCATATTTCACCTCTTATCCATCCTACGGAAAACGAAATCACCGCGCGTGCGTACGTAAGGAATACCGTCTCCACACCGTCCTGTAATCTGTTTTCAACCACCACCATACTTGGATGTGTATAATGGTGCAAATAAATAACTATATATAATTATTGTAAAGTGATATTGATTCTGAAAGAGTATACATACACTTCAATACAATTCCATGTTCATGGGAACGATATCATCGCCTATTCGTACGTATGGCCTACGGTCTCCACGATGTGATGTGACTCGTTCTTTATGATCTTCATTGAATAATGATTATATAAATAAATTGAATGAATTAAAATGATATATAATACACTAATAACATTAATTAAATTAATTATCTATATCCTATAATGAGTATTAAGAATTTATTCGACAAAACACGGATAAGAACAAAAAAGTAATAAACACCTGAATAAAAAGTAGTAATGAAATATTACTAATAAGAAGCTAATAATATGACCATATATGATATCATAACAATAATGATGATTCTGGAATAAGTCAATAACATTATTTAAATCAATATACAGGAGGTTAGGACAAGTACAAAGTATATCAGACCTAGGGTAAGGGAAAATATCACAATCTCATTTTTATCTAAGATCGTTTATACTTTGGTATTTACTAGGGTGTATTTTATCATCCAAATCCATGTTTCCTGAATATTTAATATTATTTCCATCCACCTACAATTATTTTAAATCCAATATTACCCTTCAGTGAGTTTTTATTAAATGTTATGAAAGGAATATTTTGTCGTTTTCTGTACGAGGTACTTTTTGACTTTTCCGAAAAAAGTATGAGAAGAATGTTTTTTTAACTTATACGGCATGAATGGATTTTTAAAAAATTATTTCCAAGAATCTTCCTTTACAAGTTTTCATGTTTATTTTTAATCAACATCATTTAGTATAAAATTGTATGACATGTTATGAAAGGAAAAATATTTTTGAAGTATAAAGGATATTTGCTTCCAGAATGGAGTTGAAGTGTTTTATCAAATTTATTTCCCATATAAGATAATATAGGGTTCTATTTCTATCCCTATTATTTCATTGATTTGATTATGTTGTGATGGAAATATTTTTATGAATTAATTTATCTTATATGAATTGTTTTATGAAATCATGATGTTTAAGATTCCCATTTTCATTACATGGGTTATGCTATGATGTATGGTTTATGATTTTGTGGCACACATAAGAATGGTATCATTATAAGATGGGTGGGACCTATATCTCCCTCCAATTCATTGTGTAAAGATTCTATATATCATGAGATAGAAATGGATGGAACGGCAGGTTGAACCGGTTTAGTGAAACAGGACTGAAACGAGGAGTGAACTCGGTCCAGAAATGGACATTGTCCACTAAGATAGTCTTGGATAATAGTCTTGAATAATAAGAAATGATTATATATGATTATGTGTGTATGACACAATGTTTCATGTTTTATGTTATGATTATTTGGATTACATTTCACTACCATGATTTATCCCATGTTATTAAATTATGATCTCTTTTTCAGGGTAAGATTTCCAAAATGTTATGTTCTTTTAAATTTGATGTGATTGATATTTCTTTTGTTTACCATTACTGAGAATTTGAGCTCACCTTTTTGTATGTTTTCTTTCCCTAGGTCATGAAGAAGGTTATTAAGTAAGATATTCAAAAAAGGGAATATAAATATGATGAAATAAATGGGAGACAATGTAGATGCTTAATGAACCAGTTGTTTATGTTTCTGAGATTCTAAAGACACTATACCTATACGGTCCTTTCATGGTTTTGTAAAATTTTGTAATAATTATGCTTCAATTTTGAATTATTAACCATGTATGTAAAGTATGTTTCACTATAGACCATTCTCAAATGACATAACATGACTCACAATAATCATTCCCTACCACCACCATCATCTTTTTTACCTACCACAATGCCCCATCAACAATGGATAATAGAACAGTCACCTCCATGTCCAGTCATGATGCCTCATCCACAATTCCAACTAGGGAAGACCGGGAGAATATGGACATGAAAATCACCATCCTTTAATATGCATCCTACAAGACTCCCCTTCTTCAATCCCTACAATCATTACAACCCATTCACATATGATCTTACACGATGCCGAATTGAAAACTGCTACCACCATCCCCACACTGCGTCATTTCCCATTCCCAGATGATCTACCATGATGCACAATCAACAACACCTACCACTATCACTTCCCCTTCTAATACGATATTCCCTAGTTCCTCGTCGGCAACTCCTACCATGATTGTTGGGGTAAGATGGATATAATGGTCGGTTCCCCTGGAGTGTAATTCCCCACACAAGAAGCAAACCATTATTATGAAGGTGATTGGAAATAAATATCTCTTCCTTTCCTATGATTCATCACTATTGACGTTGAAACACCTCAATTCTATGAGTATAAATGGACGAGTCCAAATTTGAAATGACTAATAATGTATCAGAAAAAAGAGGCATGATGTAAAGGCTCACTCCCTCCCTCAACGCGTCACTCGAAAACCAATTTCAAATGTTTAGTAATCAAAAAATAAATCTTATAATATAAATTAATGTATTTTTCCCATATAGATTAAAAAATTAATTTATCGTTATATGGTATATGTATCAATCATGTTATAGTTAATTTTATTGTTAATTTAATACTAATTGATAATTATTATTCAATTTTATCAAACCATGTAATTTAAAATTTTACAAATGATAAATTACTTAATTTTTATTTTCATGTTACATTATTTCCAATCATGAAATATTCAACGTAGATTCTATATAACTCTAATAAAAGTGTTCCCCTTATCAATGAATTTTTATAACATAGATAAATGTCCTAAAATTATTAGAAATCAAAATTGGGTTTCTAAATGATATATTGAATAAGGTATATATATATATATAAATTATTATATGTTTTTAAATAATATTTATATATTAACAAGTATATATATATATAATATATATATTAATTGTTTCTATAAAATTAAATACAAAGGAATTCTATATTAATGATGTTAAATTTAAAAATGAGTCAAATATAAATTAGATTATGAAAATGTAGAATAGTATATTTATAATTTTTTTTGAAATAATTTTATATAATTAATATAAATACTATTTGTATATATTTTATTAAAACATTTATATGATATTAAATTTCATATAATTATTTAAAATTTTGATTCATATTTTCTTTTTATTTTTATATTCAAATTAAAAAAATTAACAAAAAATTGTATATGAAATTGTATCTGTGTGTTTTTGTATGTGTTGTTTCTATATGCAGTAGTTTTGTTGTGTGGTGTTGTGTTTGTCTTTATCTAAGTTAAATATTTGTATGCTTGAGAAAGAAAATGTTCATCGACATATATTTAATTGTATGTCTTTGATTTACATATATGGTAATGTTCATGTATGTGTATGTATAATTCATAAATAGGTTTAAATATATACAAACATCTGTATCTATATATGTTTGTGTAAGTTGTAACAACCCAAGCTTCCATGGTTTCCTTCTCTTTGAATAATACAGTATCATATGTTGTACGCATCTTCGAGTTCTAACACACACAACAACTAATCAAACTAGTCGTTCAAAAGAATTTATTTATAGTATTAACTAAATTTTTAACATTATATAATACTTATATTTTTATAATCCATATTATGAGTTTCTTATCCATTATGTAAGAACAAATTCATTTTTTTCAGATAAAAGAACTATTTTCCAAAAAATACATTTTTTTCCAACTCATAATGGTGAACCCTTTTTAAAAACAAAATTTTAAACTTTTATATATAAAATTTTACAAAATAAACTTCTTCTTTAGAATTGGTACAAAATAATTTAGTTTCAATAATTTTTTTTTTCTGATAACATTCATATTTATATGAATAGTGAAAATTATAAAATTTTAATTAAAAAAAACTTTTTTAATCGAAATAATTAATAGTGATAAATTTTGAATTTGAGTGGTTATAAATTATATTTAGAGTATATTTTTACCATTTAATACAATTTTTTTCATTGGACGTAATTTCACATGTAAATCGGACATAAACCATTTACAATCATTTGATAGTCATTATTTCTTAAAAACACGCCTTTTGATTTGACAACAGAAATTAATATTAAATTAATTTCCACCACTTCTGTGTTCTGAATTTAGAAAAATAGATTAAATATTTGGAATTAGGATGTCCAAATTTTATAAATAGGTAACTCTTATTTTTATACATTTTGATTAATTACTTCGGTAAATATATTATTTATCATGGTTAAAGGGTAAATCAGGTAAATAATGGTAGACAAATAATATTATAATAATAATAAATTACCCTTAATCGTGTCCTAACCCTATTGGTTGATACATTTCCAATCATGGGAATCATTGGGATGATTTTGGGACCCCATGGATCCACGTGAATGTGATCATGAAACATTATATTAATTATGTTAACGTAAATACAAAAATGATATAAGCATATATCTTTTAGTAAATGTATTTTTACATAGGGTTATATATTATATAATTCTAACTATAAATATTCAATAGGAATCTAAAAATATTTACTACATAATGGTATTTTATTTATACTTTTTTGACTTGAATAATTTAATTTATTAATGACACAATAATGATGCACTATTTTCCTTATTAATTAAAGAATCAAATAATTAGTATAATAAATGATACAATATATATAATTTGAAAGTATTAATGACATGAAATTTTTTTTGGTCAATATCACATTTGAGGATTTCTCAAATGTTTTTTTATAATTAATAATGTTTTTAAGACTTTGTGAAAAATCAATTATTAAATAGTTTCAAAATTGACATAAAGGAGTTTTTAAAAAATATATTATATTATTAATTCATATTATATTCCTAAATATCTAAGGATCGGCCAAATAACTTATATAATGATATTTATATTATTAATGGACCACTTGGTAGGTCGATTGGAAGTTTATAGTAGGTTTGTTAACTATATAATATAAATATACAAAGAGCGATGATAAATTTCAAACTATTTAACTAATAGTTAAATAAAAAAATAAAGATAATATAGTGACCCAAACCTTTATAAAACCTATTAGTTGAGTTTTTATCGATATATAACCACCGTAATATTTACATAAACCACTTTGGAGGCACAAGAAAAGGAATAATAATTGATTATAAAATAATATTTCTAACTTTTCGTAAGGTGCCCCTCACCCCTCTTATAAAAGGGCACTCACCCTTCTCACTAATTCACACCATAAAAGCCTTTTTTCACAGCCAAAACCTGCCAAAATATTCTCTCCACTTATCTAAATTAAACCTATAAGAATTATTTGGATCAGAAATCCATATTAAAGAGCCCATTTGATCAAATCAAAAGGAAGAACCCGAAGAAGAGGTAATGTTTTCACCACCGTCTTTCATGTTCCTTTATTCTTCTAATTATTCTTTCATTGTTATTTCCATAATAAAAATATATCACTAGTATCTTATATATAATATGATTTTATTAGAAATATTGTACAACCATATTCATTATTCTACTCATCCATTGAATGACTTGTCACCATACCTACGTACGTACGTCTTAACGTCTCCACGTCGTGGTGTAATTTTTATTCAAAATATTATTATTTGGATTGGTATGATAATGATGTTTAATTGATGTAAATAATAAATATATCGTGATAATTATTCTTTATATATGATATATCATTCAATTACCTAATATTTTAATATCAACAAATCATATTGTCGCTCGTGCGTACGTGCGGACTACTGTCTCCACGAACGCGATGAGATTAATTCCCCATCGTATCCATTCAATAATAATATTCATTTGATGGTTAAAAATATTTTTTGGTACTTTATATCAATATTTATATGAATAAGATACAACCTTTCCATATCAAACATGACTTCCGTAACAAAACAAATAAAAGGAAACAAGAAAGTTAACACCCGAAATGACTATAATAATAAGATATTATTAACAAATACATGATAATGATCACATATTATATCATATTAATTTATATGATTCTTGTATAATTTGATAAAAACTATTGCCCCATTATACATGAGGTTAAACAACCCTCATCCAAGGAAAATAAAATGGCAATGGTTAATTCCTCAATCTCATTATTATACGAGATTGTTTATGTGTAAGTATTTACATGGAAATTTTTATCATCCATGTCCATTTTTCATGAAAATGATTTCAAAATCAATATTATAAGGATTTTTGAATGGTAATATTTAACAAGATCATAATTTTAAATTTTTTAAAGATTTATCTTTCAAAATATTTTCAATTAATGTCCATGTTTTCAAAATTATTTTAAGGTTTTATTTAATGGAAATGAATGTTTTTAAATGATAATTCTTTTCAAAAGTTTAAAAGTGGTATGGGACACTTTTATTCAAAATTATCTTTTAAATTAATTACTTTATAAATGTGTGACATTCCAAATATTTCAAAAAAGTGATATTTCTCTCAAATAGTTTTGATTACATCTATGTCAACATCCTTTGATGGATTTAAAGATTATTTGAAGTTGATTTATTATGATACAAAACTTCCATATTGTATTAAAGATTTTGTGATATTTCTTACTGTGGATGTGTTATTTTTATACAAATCATTATATATGATGAAATTATTGACAATTCATAATCTAGTTTTAATACGAATGTTTATGTTATTTTTAAACATGTTCACATTAGAAATGAATTGGACTTAATAAATGACGGATAGTGCCCGCTATAGCTCTTCGATGCATCGATAGGTCTCATGAGACAAAATAGTGTCGTGGAACAATCCCTTTACTAATTCTTATTTGATTCTTGGAACAAGGCCTTGAATATATGGTTATGATAGTCTGGCATTATGCAGTCAATTATTATGAAAGTGGTTATTGATATTACATGTGATTATTCGACTAGTTGAATAATCATGTGAATAAGTAAATGGAAATATTTCATTTTTTATTTTAAATATTATTCTGAAGTTCATGTTTAAAAGGCTTTTTTTTTATTTATAAATTGCCTTAAATGTTTATGTATATTTATGAATGTTTCCGCTATATTGTTATCCTTACTGAGCATCTGAGCTCACCCCTTTAATTGTTTTATTTATCCCATGATATGACGAAGTATTTTATGAATTACCTGTAGGGATTATATGAGGGGATATGAATACAATATGGTGTTGTAGTTTCTTTTTTTCACTATATGATGTAATGAAAGACTTATGAATATTTCTAGTGTTTCAAAGGCTACTAAACTAATCGGTCATTTGAGACATTATCTTTTATGATCATGCCACAGTTATGTAATAATGCACCAACTCTGGGTAACTGGGGTCGGTGCATTACAGTTGGTATCTGAGGTAGTTTAGTACAAACTATTGAAGCTAGATTTTGATAAACTCTGATGAGAGAACATAGCCCAAAGATATACATTGAGAATTAGTATATAATAACTTCCATGAATTTTGGTTATGTAGAGATTTTATGAGTTTTTTTGAGAAATACATCCCTATCTGGATATAGGAAGGTAGAGGAGGCTCTGGCACATATGTACCTAGGGGATTAACCTGAAAACATTTATTTGAGCTAGACTCAAACGGGAACTCGTGCACAACAACGGGGCTTGCTGCACTATTGGTTACGACACTCCCATGGGATATGCTTAGGATAATTCTCATTTTCATTACAAATCATTATGAAGTTTATAGGAGTATATACATCCTTAATGAAAACATTTTTATGATTATGGATTATATCCATAAGCTGTTTAAATTATGTTGAGTGTTTTACAAGAATGGAATTTTGTATTTTGATTCATAAACTAATATAGTCTTTGCCATTGTTCTGAAATGAAGCGGAGTAGATGGAATGAGATGTCCAACAACACGCATGATCCAAAGAGTAAGAAGGATCATATCATTCATGGTGTTAATCCAAAATATATAATGAAAATAGTCTCCTATGTATTATCATTATATGAATAAATAGTATCATGTGTTAAAAAGATAAGTAAAAAAATTTATAAGTCCAATGGATTTGAAGGGAAGACAAGGTAGAACAAGATGATAGAGGGAAAGATGGATAAAGGGAATAAAGGAACGAGGGATTTTCCCATATGTGATAAATGTGGAAAGAATCACCTTGGTAAATGCTTGAAGAGAATGAGAAGTTGTTATATTATTGGAGAAAAAGGACACCCATTATGTGATTTCAAGGGTAAGAAAAAGGTTTCAAATGTAAAATGCTTCATCTATAAGGCATTGGGACACAACACGAATCAATTTCCTAGTCATCAGAGTATATTTCAAATGATGCTATTAGATAATAATAAAGTTATGGTGCAACCTCAGATGAAGATGAATTTATTTTTTTTCTTATGTTGTTATTAATGAATTATTTCATTTGACTGTTATATCAACAATATACTGGTTTTATGAATTATGGAGATAAATAAGTATTGTACTGTAGTAATATTTTATTGAGGATTTGAGATTATATGGTTCTAAGAAAAGCGACTTAATAATAAGCTACACTTTTTGAAAAAATACATCGTTGAAGAAAATTTAATCCTTAATATGGTCCTAATAACAAGGTAGTGATTTTATAATAAGAGATAGTTGATTTTGATAAATTATATAGTATATTCTTAACTTCTTTGGAACTGATTAAAAGTTTTTTTTCATCATTGTTGGAATATTAAATATTTCCGTATATAAGTAATATGTCCAGTATTATATAGAGGATAAGGGTACATGATTTTAATCAATAACGTTTTATGTTTATTTAGTTTGTTACTATGTTTTAATAGAATACATGTTGAAAGTATTCGCATGTTATTACATGGAAAAAACGATCTTCATTATGTTTACCTTCCTTATAAATTTTGAATGGTGAGATTGGAAATAATTATTTTGGATATGTCTAAACACTGGAATGGATTATAGTTGACATTGGATAGTATTTTTAATATTAACACATTTATAATGATTATATTTGGATTATTATAAAAAGGACAACCCAGAGGTCTGGCGACAACCTGTCTCTACTGGTAAGGAAGAGAGACTAGAACCCACAACCGAAGGGAAAAAAGGGTGAATCACCTTTAACTGGCCTATGTGAGGACATGGATTTTATAATATAGTTTTATATAAAGGTTTCATAGATGAATTATAATTACCTTTTTTTTCGAACCCTAAACGATTCGTATAAATTGAATATTTTTAAGTTATATAATCATCGAGAGTGAAAGATGAGTTTGTGGTTGAATTAGATAAAGGATTTAAATATATATGTCAATTATATTTTTTTCTCTTAATCATTGAAGAAAATAATTCTTAAATTTTAGGGAAAGGATATAAAAACAAAAAATTTGTTATCATAATTCCTTATGTTTTTTTGAACTGATGATATTTTATATCATCATAAATTAATGGCTTTGAGGCCCTCACTTTTAAAAATATTGCTGATTGATGAACTCAATCACACAGTATAAATATTTAAGTTTTTCTCTAATTATGTGTCTCTAATATCCACCAATGATCTCTTAATTGATAACATATTTTGCTGGTTACATTTCAATTCCCTTTTCCGATAATTATGACTAAATTTTATTTACCCAATTTCTGATGTGGGTTTTCCCACAATGATATTTTCTGTTTTTGACCATTTATTTTCAAAGAACAATTTCAAATTGGGAGGACACAATTTATTGATGTAATTTAGAATGTAACACCCCAAGCTACCATGGTACAATTCTCTTTGAATTATATAGTAGTGAGTGTTGTGTGGAACATTGAGTTCTAACACACAACACAACCAATCAAAATAGCAGTTCAAAAGTGGTTATGAATAGTATTAAATGAATTTTGAACATTATATAATCCTTATAACTTTAGAATACATATTATGAGATTCTTAGACATAATGTAAGTACAAATTCATTTTTTTTTCAGATAAGAGAATTATTTTTCCAAAAAATTCATTTTTACCCACTATTAATGGTGAACCATTTTCAAATACCACATTAAAAACATTAAAATTTTAAATTTGAAAGAAATAAAATTCTTCTTTATAATCAAGAAATAATAAATTAGTTTCAATAAATTTTTTGTAGTTTTCTTATAACTTTCATATTTTGGTGAATAATGAAAATTACTAAATTTCAATTAAAAATATATTTTTTAATCGAAATAATTAATAGTGATATATTATGAATTTCAGTGGATTTAATGTATATTTAGAATATATTTATACCATATAATTCAATTTTGGTCATTTTAGGTAATTTCACCTTCAAACCTGAAATAAACTAGTGTCAATCTTTTGATAGTTATTATTTCTTAAAAATGATCTTTTTGTTTTGACAGTTGAAATTAATATTAAATTAATTTCTTCTACTTCTCTATTTTGAATTTGTATAAATGGATTCCATATTTTAAATCGTGATGTCTAAATTGTTTAAATAGGTAAATCTTATTTATTTCATTTTTATTAATTATTTCGGTAAATATTTTATTTACCATGGTTAAAGGGTAAATCCAGTAAATAAGGGTAAAAAAATAATATTATAATAATAATAAATTACCCTAAAACATGTCCTAACCCTATTGGTTGATAGATTTCCGACAATGGGAATTTTTGGGATGATTATGGGTCCTCATGGATCCACTTGTGTGTGATAATGACACTTTATATTAATTAAGTTAAAGTAAATACTAAAATGATATAATCAAATATCTTTTAGAAAAACAATTTTTAAATATGGTAATGTATGCTATATGTAACACCCCGACCCTAGTTTCCTAGAGTCGGTGCATTATTACATAACATTGGCATGATCACAAGAAAGATCAAATCTCGAAAGACCGATTGGTTTAGTAGCCTTGGAAACACTAGATATATTCATAAGTTTTACATTACATCATAAAATGAAAAACTACTACAACAACATAATGTTTCCACAGTCCACACTATAATCCCCTCATAATATCCATGCAGGTCATTCATAACTTACATCTTCACTTCCTGGGAAAAATAAAACATAGAAAAGGGGTGAGCTCAAATGCCCAGTAAGGATAACAATATAGCGGAAACTTTCATCAATAAGAATAAACATTTAAGGAAATGTATAACTAAAACAAAAGCCTTTTAAACATGAACATTCAACATGGTATGGCATAAATAAAATGAAATAATGCCATTTACTTATTCACATGGATATTCTACTAATCGAATAATCACATGCAAAATCAATAACCACTTTCATAATGTTGGAATGCATAATGCCAGACTATCATAACCACATAGCCAAGGCCTCGTGGCAAGACTACAAATAAGATTTTGTCAAGGCCTTGTGCCAAGACACTAGTTTGTCTCATGAGACCTACCGATGCATCGAGGAGCTATAGCGGGCTCCACCCATCACATATTAAGTCCAATGCATTCCCATATGAAAAGGTTTAAACATAACATAAACATTCGTATTAAAACTAGCATACGAAATGTAAATGCTTTCACCATAAACTATGAATGGTATAAAAATAGCACATCCACAGTCAAACATATCACAAAACCTTCAATACAATATAGAAGTTTTGTATCATAATAAATCAACTTCAAATAATCTTAAAATCCATCAAAGGATGTTGACATAGATGAAATCAAAATTCTTTTTAAAGAAATATCTCCTTTTATTTTGAAATAATTTAAGATCCATATAAAATAAAACATTTTCTTTTAAAATATTCTTATAAGCTTGTAAGGGAAGCTTTGAAGATTTTATAACGGCGGAAAATAGCCGCACCCGCCGTATAAGTTAAAAAAAACATTCTTACCTTAATTCTGTCGAAAAGGTTAAAAAGGACCTTGTTTTGAAAAGGACCGAAAGATTCCTTTGTAAACCACTTATAAAAGTCAAAAAGGGTATAAATGACTTTAACTCATATTCTAGTAAATAGTAAAAATGTTTTGAAATGCATTTTTAAGAAACATGGATGTGGATGATAAAGAGATCCCAGTAGATTATTACGTATAAACAACCTTGGATAATGAAGAGGTTGTAAAGTAATCCCTTACCTTGTACTTTTCCTTGGATCGGGTAGGTTAACCTCCTGTATAATGGTGAAATAGTTGTTATTAAATTATACAAGAATCATATATATTAATATGATATCATATATGATCTTTTAACATTGATTTGTTAATAATATCTTAGAATTATCCTCGTTTCGGGAGTTAACTTACTCATTTTCTTTTATATGTTTTGTTACATAAGCCATGTTTGTTGTATCTTATTCATATCCAGAATGATATCCAGTCCTTAAACATCATTTTTAAATCATCAAATGATAATTATACTGGAATGGATACGATGGAGAATGAATCTCATCGCGTTCGTGGAGACGGTAGTCCGTACGTACGCACGAGCGACAATATCATTCTTTTGATATTAAAATAATATATAAATGGATGGTATATCATATATACAGAATCATTAACATGTTATATTTATTATTTACATGAGTTACACATCATTATTATACCCATCCAAATAATATTATATTGAATAACAATTACACCACGACGTGGAGACGGTAAGCCGTACGTACGCACGTATGGTGACATGTTATTCAAAGAGTGGATAGAATACTGAATATGATTGTACCATATTTATAATAACATCACAATATATGTTAGATACTGGAGTTATTATTTTAGAATGGTAATAACAAAGGAAGAAGAAGTGGAAGAAGAAATGAACTTGGAGAAGGGTGGTGAAATCATTACCTCTTCTTCGGGTTCTTCCTTTTGATTTGATCAAAAGGGCTCCTTAGGTTGGCTTTCTGATCAAACTAAGGCCTCTAGGTTGTAGTGAGGGATGTTGGGAGAGTATTTGGGCAGAGTTTGGCCGAACGAAAAGGCTTTTAAGGTGTGAAGAAATGAGAAGGAGGAGTGCCCTTTTATAAGAGGGGTGAGGGGCATCTTTGGAAAAGCTAGAAATATTAATTTATAATAAATTCATATTCGGTTTCTAATGGCTCCAAAGTTTATTATTCATAGGTTAAGGTGGGGATAGGTCTAAAACCACTCAACCAATATAATTTAGACTGGTTTGGGTACTTATATTAACCTTATCTTTAAGTATTAACTCTAAGTTAATTAGTTTCACTTTTACAATGTCTCTTTGTATTTTTATATAATATGGTTAATAAACATACTATATACATACAAGTGACCCCCAAGTGGTACATTAATGATGAACCTATCATGATATAAGTCACTTGGCCGAACCTTAGATTTTTAGGAATTTAATATCAATTAATAATATAATATTTGTTCAAGAACTCTTTTATGTCAATTATGACACTATTCAATAGTTGATTTTTGTGAAAATCATAACAGATTGATTACTTCGAAAAAAGTCAATTAAATCAATATTAATATATCATATTATCCTATAAAATTAGTTTAATTCATTAAAAGTTTCATATTATATTTATTTGGGTATTTATAATATCAATTATTTTAATTTTTCACTATTATAGTAACTACTGCATCATCATTGTGTCATATATAAAATAAATTATTTAATGTCTAAAAATTATAAATAAAATATCATTATGTAGGAAATACTTTTAGCTTTCTAATGAATATTTATAATCTACAATCCAACATATATAACCCTATGTAACAATTGTTGTTCTAAAAGATATATGCTTGTGTCATTTTTGTATTCATTTTAACTAAATTAAAATAAAGTGTCATTATCACTTACAAGTGGATCCATGGGGTCCCAAAATAGACCCAAATATTCCCATGGTCGACCATGTATCAACCAATAGGGTTAAGACACGTTTTAAGGTAATTTAGTATTATTATAATATTATTTTTTTAACCCTTATTTACAGGATTTACCCTTAACCATGGTAAATAAAATATTTACCGCAGTAATTATTCAAAATGTCTAAAAATAAAAGATACCTATTTACACAATTTGAAAATCCTGATTCCAAATATGGAATCCATTTTCCTAAATTCAAAACACAGAAGTGGCAGAAATTAATTTAAAATTAATTCCCGCTGTCAAAACAAAAAGCGTGTTTTTAAGAGATAATAACTATCAAAAGATTGACACTTGTTTATGTTCGGTTTAATTGTAAAATTATGTCCAATGACCAACATTATATTAAATGGTAAAAATATATTCTAATTATACTTTAAAACCACTCAAATTAATAATTTATCACTATTAATTATTTTGATTAAAAAAGTTGTTTTTAATTAAAATTTAGTAATTTTCACTATTCATCAAAATATGAAAGTTATCCGAAATGTACCAAAATTTCACCTTAGGCTAAATTCGATATTCCAAATCCAAAAATGAAGTCCATTTTCAAATATAAAATATATATAATTTCAAAAAGTAGGTGTTACTATTCATAACGGCTAGTTTGATTAGTTATGGTGTGTTAGAACTCGGTGTTGCGTACAACACACGCTATCACATTATTCAAAGAGAAGCGTACCGTAGAAGCTTGGGGTGTTACATTCTCCCCTCCTTCAAATAATTGCGTCCTCGCAATTTCTAGGGTATTACTGCATAAAAATACTCGGGTGGTTCTTCATCATAAGTTCCTCGGTTTCCCACGTTGCCTCTTCCATCTTATGGTTTCTCCACAAAACTTTTACCAGACGCGTCGTCCGGTATCTCAGCACTTGTTCTCTCATATCAAGAATCTTGACAGGCTCTTCGCAATAAGACAGATCGGGTTCCAGTTCAAATTCCTCATAGGTGAGTACATGCGTCGGATCAGGCTTGTATTTCCTCAATAGAGATACGTGGAACACAACGTGAACTTTGGAGAGACTTGGCGGCATTGCAAATCGGTAAGCTACAACCCCAATTCGTTCTAGAATTTCGAAAGGTCCGATGTACCTGGGACTCAATATACCTTTCTTACCAAAACGTATGACTCCCTTCCACGGAGATACCTTCAGGAAAACATGATCACCGACTTGAAATTCCAAATCCTTCCTTCGATTATCGGCATAGCTCTTCTGCCTACTTTGAGCTGCTTTGATGTGATTTTGGATTACTTTCACCTTTTCCACCGTTTCCTCCACCAGTTCTGGGCCTACAAGTTTTCTTTCACCAACGTCATCCCAACAGGTTGGTGTACGACATCTCTTTCCGTATAACGCTTCATATGGTGCCATCTGAATACTCGAATGGAAGCTATTGTTATAGGAAAATTCTACCAGAGGTAAATATTGATCCCACATACCCCGAAAGTCAAGTGAGCAAGATCTCAACATGTCTTCTAAGGTTTGAATAGTCCGTTCTAATTGTCCGTCTGTCTGAGGGTGGTAAGCAGTGCTCAAATGAAGTTCAGTATCCAGGGATTTCTGAAGACTTTTCCAGAATCTTGAAGTAAAACGGGGATCACGATCAGAAACAATCGATAGGGGTACTCCATGAAGTCTCACAACTTCATTAATATATAGTCTTTCTAGAAGTTCCAGGGGTAGATCTTCTCTTATAGCAAGAAAATGTGCTGTCTTGGTAAGACGATCAACAATAACCCATATTGCATCAATCCTTCTAGGAGTCTTTGGTATCCCCATGACAAAGTCCATCGTAACATTGTCCCATTTCCACTCCGGTATGGGAAGAGGTTGCATGACTCCTCCAGGCTGTTGCCTTCCAGCTTTCACTTGTTGACAAACCATACATCTCGACACAAAATCAGCAATCTCTCTCTTCATGTTGTCCCACCAAAAATGTTCCTTCAAATCTCTATACATTTTGGTGCTCCCAGGGTGTATAGAGAAATAGGAACTATGAACATCATCCAGCAATTCCCTTTTTAGATCAGGTATATTGGGAACACAAAGTCTCTTCCCGAATTTCAAAATTCCATCTTCATACACAAAGTCTCTCAATCTCTCATCATTCACAGCTTTAATCTTCTTTTGGAATTCTTCATCATCGGTCTGAGAACTCTTAATCCTTTCTAGTAAAGATGGTTTGGCAACAATTTGAAAAAGCATTGATGTTTCACCTTCCCTGGTTATTCCCATGTCCATCTTCACTAGATCCATAAAAATTGGATCCCTTTCAATTCTTATATTGTTCAAAACTCCATGGTCTTTTCTACTCAAAGCATCTTCCACCTTGTTTTCCTTCCCTGGGTGGTAGTGTATCGTACAATCATAATCCTTGAGTAATTCAAGCCATCTCCTTTGCCTCATGTTGAGTTCTTTTTGTGAGAAAATATACTTCAAACTCTTGTGATCAGTATAAATCTCACATTTTTCACCATAGAGGTAGTGCCTCCATATCTTCAAAGAAAAGATCACTGCTGCTAACTCGAGATCATGAGTAGGATAGTTTTGTTCATGAATTTTCAACTGTCATGATGCATAGGCAATAACTCTATCATTCTTCATAAGGACACAGCCAAGTCCTTTCTTCGATGCATCACTATAAATAACGAACCCATCATTCCCCGATGGTAGAGTCAATATAGGAGCATTGACTAATCTTCTCTTCAGTTCTTCGAAACATTCTTCACACTATTTTTCCCAAACAAATTTAACCCCTTTACGTGTGAGCTTCGTTAATGGGTTAGACAATCGGGAAAAATTCTGGACGAAACGTCGATAATAACCTGCCAAACCAATAAAACTACGTACCTCAGTTATACTCATAGGTGCTGGCCATTCTTGGATTGCCTTGGTCTTAGAAGGATCAACAGAGATTCCATCTTTAGAGACAATATGTCCAAGAAAAGAAATCTCCTGAAGCCAGAATTCACACTTGCTAAACTTCCCATATAATTCATGCCTCCTCAGAGTCTTCAAGATAATGCGCAAGTGATTTTCATGATCTTCGTAGGTTTTGGAGTATACCAAGATATCATCAATAAATACCACCACAAATTCATCGAGATACTCCTTGAAAACTCTATTCATCAGATCCATGAATACAGAGGGTGCATTAGTCAATCCAAACGGCATTACAGTAAACTCGTAATGCCCGTACCTGGTTCGAAATGCTGTTTTCGGAATGTCTTCCTTCTTCACACACAATTGATGGTATCCAGATCGAAGGTCAATCTTTGAAAAGTATTGAGCTCCATGCAGTTGGTCAAATAAGTCATCAATACGAGGTAGGGGATACTTGTTCTTTATCGTTATAGCATTGATCTCCCTGTAGTCGATACATAACCTCATAGATCCATCTTTTTTTTAACAAAAAGAACAGGGGCTCCCCATGGAGAAACACTGGGGCGAATAAATCCCTTATTACTCAATTCCTCTAGTTGTTTCTTTAGTTCGACTAACTCTACAGTGGCCATTCTATAAGGGGTCTTCGATATAGGCCTTGATCCAGGAATCAAATCAATAGAAAACTCAACTTCTCGTTCTGGAGGATGTCCAGGTAAATCTTCTGGAAATACATCTAAAAATTCTTTCACAACAGGTACATCCTCTATTTGAACATTCCTTTCCTCACCCGCAGTTATTTCATTCTCTTCCTCCCCAATAATTGAATTTAGTTGAGCTATTGAGGGTGGATCTAAATAAGAATTAGGTGGTGACGATTCTGCTCTAAAAATAAGGTGTTCCTTATCATTATCATCAAGAATCGTAACCTATTTCTTCTTACAATAAATCTTCGCATCATAGTCCGAAATCCAGTCCATACCAAGGATTATATCAAACTCAATCATAGGTATGACGATGAGATCAGCAGATAAAGAAAATTTATGTGCTCTAATGGGGACTGATTCACAAAACATTGTTGCAACGATACTTCCCTTAGGAGTTTTAACTGACAACTCCCTTATTAAATCAAATTGGAAACATCTAATTTTCTTAGCAAACTGGGAAGATATGAAACAATGCGATGATCCAGAATCAAATAATTCATTTGCTAAACTTGAGGAAACCATTAAATTACCTGCCACCATGTCTTTCGGAGCTTCTACCTCAGCAGTAGTGATAGCATAAGCCCAGCCTTGATCCCTTGGCCTTTTCTGAGGTAAGTTCTCATGAAACTTAGGACATGAATTTGCATAATTCCCCATCTCCCTGCAATTATAGCACTGAATGTTGGTAGCTTCCTTCTTCCCCTTGCAATCATGAGCATGGTGGCCTTTTTCACCACACTTGTAACAGACTCCCATTCCCTTCAAGCAAGTACCGGGATGTTTCTTCCCGCATTTACCACAAGATGGATATTCAACCTTTCCCTTATTCCCCTTATTTCCATTCCCAGATTGATCAGAAGGTCTCTTCTTCTCTTGCTTTGCTTTAAAGTCATAAGACTTAGAGAATTCCTTTTCGGTCTTGATAGCACATGAGACAATGTATTCATACGATGAAAAGGATTGTGAGACTAATGCTCAACGGAGAAATGGTTTTAACCCATCAAAGAAACGATCAATCATACTTCTTGGGTTGCGAATATAATCTCTAGCATACCTCGCTAACCTTGTAAAGTTAGCCTCATACTTTGTGACATTCTCATCCTCCTTTTGTCTCAGACTCAGAAATTGTCTTTCCATATCTGCTCGATGGTCACGAGGAAATTATTTTTCTAAAAACAGATCTTTGAACTCCCTCCATTCCATATTTGATACTTCATCATCTTCCTTCTTGTTCTTAATCAATGACCACCATTGATCAGCATCTCTAGTGAGGCGGTAAACTGCCATGATAACTTTTTCCCTTTCACTGCTCCCCAAAGCCAGAAATATTTTCTCTAGCGAAAATATCCATTGCTCAGCTACTAAGGGATTTTTATTCCCATTGAACGTTGGTGGTTGTTGCCTCATGAATCGATCTAACATTGTTCCTCCACGTTGCGGATCAGGGTACTCCATACGGGTAAGGTTATTATTCATAACCTGAGTAAGTTGTCCCAGTATGGTGATTAGCTGATCAGCACCAGTTGCATCACCAGCCCCACTATAATTATCTTGAGCCGGAGGGAAATCCCTACATGGAGTGCGTGCATTGATCCGGTTTCCATTTCCTCCACTAGGCGCCATTTCTAAACAATGGCATAAACTAGATCAGTTTATGAATCAAAATACATAATCCCATACTTATAAAACACTTAACATAAATTGAACTATTTATAGATATAATCCATAATCATAAGAATTTTTTTCTTTGAGGATGTATATACTCATAATCCCTTCAAAATGATTTGTAAAGAAAATGAGAGTTATCCTAAGCATATCCCCCGGGAGTGTCGTAACCAAGAGTGCAGCAAGGCCCGTTGTCGTGCACCAGTTCCCGTTCGAGTCTAGCTCAAAGCGGTGTTTTCGGGTTTTACCCCTAGTTACATCTGTCCCAGAGCTGCCTCTACCTGCTCGTATCCAGACTGGGATGTATTGCTCAGAAAACTCACAAAATCTATACAATACCAAAATTCTAGGAAGTTCTTCTATACTAATCATCAAAGTTCATCTTAGGTCTACGTGCTCTAATCAGAGTTTATCTAAATCTAGCTTCCAAGGTTTGCACTAAACTTCCTCTGATACCAACTGTAACGCCCCGACCCTAGTTGCCTAGAGTCGGTGAATTATTACATAACATTAGCATGATCACAAGAAAGATCAAATCTCGAAAGACCGATTGATTTAGTAGCCTTGGAAACACTAGATATATTCATATGTTTTACATTACATCATAAAATAAAAAACTACTACAACAACATAATGTTTCCACAGTCCACACTATAATCCCCTCATAATATCCCTACAGGTCATTCATAACTTACATCTTCACTTCCTGGGAAAAATAAAACATAGAAAAGGGGTGAGCTCAAATGCCCAGTAAGGATAACAATATAGCGAAAACTTTCATCAATAAGAATAAACATATAAGGCAATGTATAACTAAAACAAAAGCCTTTTAAACATGAACTCTCAACATGGTATGGCATAAATAAAATAAAATAATGCCATTTACTTATTCACAAGGATATTCTACTAATCGAATAATCACATGAAAAAATCAATAACCACTTTCATAATGTTCGAATGCATAATTCCAGACTATCATAACCACATAGCCAAGGCCTCATGCCAAGACTACAAATAAGATTTTGTCAAGGCCTTGTGCAAAGAAACTAGTTTGTCTCATGAGACCTACTGATGCATCGAGGAGCTATAGCGGGCTCCACCCGTCACATATTAAGTCCAATGCATTCCCATATGAAAAGATTTAAACATAACATAAACATTCGTATTAAAACTTGCATACGAAATGTAAATACTTTCAACATAAATTATGAATGGTATAAAAATATAACATCCACAGTCAAACATATCACAAAACCTTCAATACAATATAGAAGTTTTGTATCATAATAAATCAACTTCAAATAATCTTAAAATCCATCAAAGGATGTTGACATAGATGAAATCAAAATTACTTTTAAAGAAATATCTCCTTTTATTTTGAAATAATTTAAGAACCATATAAAATAAAACATTTTCTTTGAAAATATTCTTATAAGCTTGTAAGGGAAGCTTTGAAGATTTTATAACGGTGGAAAATAGCCGCACCCGCCGTATAAGTTAAAAAAAACATTCTTACCTTAATTCTGTCGAAAAGGTTAAAAAGGACCTTGTTTTGAAAATGACTGAAAGATTCCTTTATAAACCACTTATAAAAGTAAAAAAGGGTATAAATGACTTTAACTCATATTCTAGTAAATAGTAAAAATGTTTTGAAATGCATTTTTAAGAAACATGGATGTGGATGATAAAGAGATCCCAGTAGATTATTACGTATAAACAACCTTGGATAATGAAGAGGTTGTAAAGTAAACCCTTACCTTGTACTTTTCCTTGGTTGGGGTTGGTTAACCTCCTGTATAATGGTGAAATAGTTGTTATTAAATTATACAAGAATCATATATATTAATATGATATCATATATGATCTTTTAACATTGATTTGTTAATAATATCTTAGAATTATCGTCGTTTCGGGAGTTAACTTACTCATTTTCTTTTATATGTTTTGTTACATAAGCCATGGTTGTTGTATCTTATTCATATCCAGAAAGATATACAGTCCTTAAACATCATTTTTAAATCATCAAATGATAATTATACTGGAATGGATACGATGGAGAATGAATCTCATCGCGTTCGTGGAGACGGTAGTCCGTACGTACGCACGAGCGAAAATATCATTCTTTTGATATTAAAATAATATATAAATGGATGGTATATCATATATACAGAATCATTAACATGTTATATTTATTATTTACATGAGTTACACATCATTATTATACCCATCCAAATAATATTATATTGAATAACAATTACACCACGACGTGGAGACGGTAAGCCGTACGTACGCACGTATGGTGACATGTTATTCAAAGGGTGGATAGAATACTGAATATGATTGTACCATATTTATAATAACATCATAGTATATGTTAGATACTGGAGTTATTATTTTAGAATGGTAATAACAAAGGAAGAAGAAGTGGAAGAAGAAATGAACTTGGAGAAGGGTGGTGAAATCATTACCTCTTCTTCGGGTTCTTCCTTTTGATTTGATCAAAAGGGCTCCGTAGGTTGGCGTTCTGATCAAACTAAGGCCTCTAGGTTGTAGTGAGGGATGTTGGGAGAGTATTTGGGCAGAGTTTGGCCGAACCAAAAGGCTTTTATGGTGTGAGGAAATGAGAAGGAGGAGTGCCCTTTTATAAGAGGGGTGAGGGGCACCTTTGGAAAAGCTAGAAATATTAATTTATAATAAATTCATATTTGGTTTCTAATGGCTCCAAAGTTTATTATTCATAGGTTAAGGTGGGGATAGGTCTAAAACCACTCAACCAATAGAATTTAGACAGGTTTCGGTACTTATATTAACCTTATCTGTAAGTATTAACTCTAAGTTAATTAGTTTCACTTTTACAATGTCTCTTTGTATTTTTATATAATATGGTTAATAAACTTACTATATACATCCAAGTGCCCCCAAGTTGTACATTAATGATGAACCTATCATGATATAAGTCTCTTGGCCGAACCTTAGATTTTTAGGAATTTAATATCAATTAATAATATAATATTTGTTTAAGAACTCTTTTATGTCAATTTTGACACTATTCAATAGTTGATTTTTGTGAAACTCATAACAGATTGATTAATTCGAAAAAAGTCAATTAAATCAATCCTAATATATCATATTATCCTAGAAAATTAGTTTAATTCATTAAAAGTTTCATATTATTTTTATTTGGGTATTTATAATATCAATTATTTTAATTTTTCACTATTATAGTAATTACTGCATCATCATTGTGTCATATATAAAATAAATTATTTAATGTCTAAAAATTATAAATAAAATATAATTATGTATGAAATCCTTTTAGCTTTCTAATGAATATTTATAATCTAAAATCCAACATATATAACCCTATGTAACGATTGTTGTTCTAAAAGATATACGCTTGTGTCATTTTTGTATTCATTTTAACTAAATTAAAATAAAGTGTCATTATCACTTACAAGTGGATCCATGGGGTCCCCAAATAGACCCAAAGATTCCCATGGTCGACCATGTATCAACCAATAGGGTTAAGACACGTTTTAAGGTAATTTAGTATTATTATAATATTATTTTTTTAACCCTTATTTACAGGATTTACCCTTAACCATGGTAAGTAAAATATTTACCGCAGTAATTATTCAAAATGTCTAAAAATAAAAGTTACCTATTTACACAATTTGAAAATCCTGATTCCAAATATGGAATCCATTTCCCTAAATTCAAAACACAGAAGTGGCAGAAATTAATTTAAAATTAATTCCCGCTGTCAAAACAAAAAGCGTGTTTTTAAGAGATAATAACTATCAAAAGATTGACACTTGTTTATGTTCGGTTTAATTGTAAAATTATGTCCAATGACCAACATTATATTAAATGGTAAAAATATATTCTAAATATACTTTAAAACCACTCAAATTCATAATTTATCACTATTAATTATTTTGATTAAAAAAGTTGTTTTTAATTAAAATTTAGTAATTTTCACTATTCATCAAAATATGAAAGTTATCCGAAATGTACCAAAATTTCACCTTAGGCTAAATTCGATATTCCGAATCCAAAAATGAAGTCCATTTTCAAATATAAAATATATATAATTTCAAAAAGTAGGTGTTACTATTCATAACGGCTAGTTTGATTAGTTATGGTGTGTTAGAACTCGGTGTTGCGTACAACACACGCTATCACATTATTCAAAGAGAAGCGTACCGTAGAAGCTTGGGGTGTTAAATTCTCCCCTCCTTCAAATAATTGCGTCCTCGCAATTTCTAGGGTATTACTGCATAAAAATACTCGGGTGGTTCTTCATCATAAGTTCCTCTTTTTCCCACGTTGCCTCTTCCATCTTATGGTTTCTCCACAAAACTTTTACCAGACGCATCGTCCGGTTTCTCAGCACTTGTTCTCTCGTACCAAGAATCTTGACAGGCTCTTCGCAATAAGACAGATCGGGTTCCAGTTCAAATTCCTCATAGGTGAGTACATGCGTCGGATCAGGCATGTATTTCCTCAATAGAGATACGTGGAACACATCGTGAACTTTGGAGAGACTTGGCGGCATTGCCAATCGGTAAGCTACAACCCCAATTCGTTCTAGAATTTCGAAAGGTCCGATGTACCTGGGACTCAATTTACCTTTCTTACCAAAATGTATGACTCCCTTCCACGGAGATACCTTCAGGAAAACATGATCACCGACTTGAAATTCCAAATCCTTCCTTCGATTATCGGCATAGCTCTTCTGCCTACTTTGAGTTGCTTTGATGTGATTTTGGATTACTTTCACCTTTTCCACCGTTTCCTCCACCAGTTCTGGGCCTACAAGTTTTCTTTCACCAACGTCATCCCAACAGGTTGGTGTACGACATCTCTTTCCGTATAACGCTTCATATGGAGCCATCTGAATACTCGAATGGAATCTATTGTTATAGGAAAATTCTACCAGAGGTAAATATTGATCCCACATACCCTGAAAGTCAAGTGAGCAAGATCTCAACATGTCTTCTAAGGTTTGAATAGTCCGTTCTGATTGTCCGTCTGTCTGAGGGTGGTAAGCAGTGCTCAAATGAAGTTCAGTATCCAGGGATTTCTGAAGACTTTTCCAGAATCTTGAAGTAAAACGGGGATCACGATCAGAAACAATCGATAGGGGTACTCCATGAAGTCTCACAACTTCATTAATATATAGTCTTGCTAGAAGTTCCAGGGGTAGATCTTCTCTTATAGGAAGAAAATGTGCTGTCTTGGTAAGACGATCAATAATAACCCATATTGCATCATTCCTTCTAGGAGTCTTTGGTAGCCCCATGACAAAGTCCATCGTAACATTGTCCCATTTCCACTCCGGTATGGGAAGAGGTTGCATGACTCCTCCAGGCTGTTGCCTTCCAGCTTTCACTTGTTGACAAACCATACATCTTGACACAAAATCAGCAATCTCTCTCTTCAAGTTGTCCCACCAAAAATGTTCCTTCAAATCTCTATACAGTTTGGTGCTCCCAGGGTGTATAGAGAAATAGGAACTATGAACATCATCCAGCAATTCCCTTTTTAGATCCGGTATATTGGGAACACAATGTCTCTTCCCGAATTTCAAAATTCCATCTTCATACACAAAGTCTCTCAATCTCTCATCATTCACAGCTTTAATCTTCTTTTGGAATTCTTCATCATCGGTCTGAGAACTCTTAATCCTTTCTAGTAAAGATGGTTTGGCAACCATTTGAAAAAGCATTGATGTTTCACCTTCCCTGGTTATTCCCATGTCCATCTTCACTAGATCCATAAAAATTGGATCCCTTTCAATTCTCATATTGTTCAAAACTCCATGGTCTTTTCTACTCAAAGCATATGCCACCTTGTTTGCCTTCCCTGGGTGGTAGTGTATCGTACAATCATAATCCTTGAGTAATTCAAGCCATCTCCTTTGCCTCATGTTGAGTTATTTTTGTGAGAAAATACACTTCAAACTCTTGTGATCAGTATAAATCTCACATTTTTCACCATAGAGGTAGTGCCTCCATATCATCAAAGAAAAGATCACTGCTGCAAACTCGAGATCATGAGTAGGATAGTTTTGTTCATGAATTTTCAACTGTCGTGATGCATAGGCAATAACTCTATCATTCTGCATAAGGACACAGCCAAGTCCTTTCTTCGATGCATCACTATAAATAACGAACCCATCATTCCCTGATGGTAGAGTCAATATAGGAGAATTGACTAATCTTCTCTTCAGTTCTTCGAAACATTCTTCACACTCTTTTGTCCAAACAAATTTAACCCCTTTACGTGTGAGCTTCGTTAATGGGTTAGCCAATCGGGAAAAATTCTGTACGAAACGTCGATAATAACCTGCCAAACCAATAAAACTACGTACCTCAGTTATACTCGTAGGTGCTGGCCATTCTTGGATTGCCTTGGTCTTAGAAGGATCAACAGAGATTCCATATTTAGAGACAATATGGCCAAGAAAAGAAATCTCCTGAAGCCAGAATTCACCCTTGCTAAACTTCCCATATAATTCATGCCTCCTCAGAGTCTTCAAGATAATGCGCAAGTGATTTTCATGATCTTCATAGGTTTTGGAGTATACCAAGATATCATCAATAAATACCACCACAAATTCATCGAGATACTCCTTGAAAACTCTATTCATCAGATCCATGAATACAGAGGGTGCATTAGTCAATCCAAACGGCATTACAGTAAACTCGTAATGCCCGTACCTGGTTCGAAATGCTGTTTTCGGAATGTCTTCCTTCTTCACACACAATTGATGGTATCTAGATCGAAGGTCAATCTTTGAAAAGTATTGAGCTCCATGCAGTTGGTCAAATAAATCATCAATACGAGGTAGGGGATACTTGTTCTTTATCGTTATAGCATGGATCTCCCTGTAGTCGATACATAACCTCATAGATCCATCTTTCTTTTTAACAAAAAGAACATGGGCTCCCCATGGAGAAACACTGGGGCGAATAAATCCCTTATTACTCATTCCTCTAGTTGTTTCTTTAGTTAGACTAACTCTACAGTGGCCATTCTATAAGGGGTCTTCGATATATGCCTTGATCCAGGAATCAAATCAATAGAAAACTCAACTTCTCGTTCTGGAGGATGTCCAGGTAAATCTTCTGGAAATACATCTAAAAATTCTTTCACAACAGGTACATCCTCTATTTGAACATTCCTTTCCTCACCCGCAGTTATTTCATTCTCTTCCTCCCCAATAATTGAATTTAGTTGAGCTATTGAGGGTGGATCTAAATAAGAATTAGGTGGTGACGATTCTGCTCTAAAAATAAGGTGTTCCTTATCATTATCATCAAGAATCGTAACCTCTTTCTTCTTACAATAAATCTTCGCATCATAGTCCGAAATCCAGTCCATACCAAGGATTATATCAAACTCAATCATAGGTATGACGATGAGATCAGCAGATAAAGAAAATTTATGTGCTCTAATGGGGACTGATTCACAAAACTTTGTTGCAACGATACTTCCCTTAGGATTTTTAACTGACAACTCCCTTATTAAATCAAATTGGAAATATCTAATTTTCTTAGCAAACTGGGAAGATATGAAACAATGCGATGATCCAGAATCAAATAATGCATTTGCTAAACTTGAGGAAACCATTAAATTACCTGCCACCACGTCTTTCGGAGCTTCTACCTCAGCAGTAGTGATAGCATAAGCCTGGCCTTGATCCCTTGGCCTTTTCTGAGGTATGTTCTCATGACACTTAGGACATGAATTTGCATAATGCCCCATCTCCCTACAATTATAGCACTGAATGTTGGTAGCTTCCTTCTTCCCCTTGCAATCATGAGCTTGGTGGCCTTTTTCACCACACTTGTAATAGACTCCCATTCCCTTCAAGCAAGTACCAGGATGTTTCTTCCCACATTTACCACAAGATGGATATTCAACCTTTCCCTTCTTCCCCTTATTTCCATTCCCAGATTGATCAGAAGGTCTCTTCTTCTCTTGCATTGCTTTAAAGTCATAAGACTTAGAGAATTCCTTTTCGGTCTTGATAGCACATGAGACAATGTCTTTGTACGATGAAAAGGATTGTGAGACTAATGCTCGACAGAGAAATGGTTTTAACCCATCAAAGAAACGATCAATCATACTTCTTGGGTTGCGAATATAATCTCCAGCATACCTCGCTAACCTTGTAAAGTTAGCCTCATACTTTTTGACATTCTCATCCTCCTTTTGTCTCAGACTCAGAAATTGTCTTTCCATATCTGCTCGATGGTCGCGAGGAAAGTATTTTTCTAAAAACAGATCTTTGAACTCCCTCCATTCCATATTTGATACTTAATCATCTTCCTTCTTGTTCTGAATCAATGACCACCATTGATCAGCATCTCCAGTGAGGCGGTAAACTGCCATGATAACTTTTTCCCTTTCACTGCTCCCCAAAGCCTGAAATATTTTCTCTAGGGAAAATATCCATTGCTCAGCTACTAAGGGATTTGTATTCCCATTGAACGTTGGTGGTTGTTTCCTCATGAATTGATCTAACATTGATCCTCCACGTTGCGGATCAGGGTGCTCCATACGGGTAAGGTTATTATTCATAACCTGAGTAAGTTGTCCCAGTATGGTGATTAGCTGATCAACACCAGTTGCATCACCAGCCCCACTATAATTATCTTGAGCAGGAGGGAAATCCCTACATGGAGTGCGTGCATTGATATGGTTTCCATTTCTTCCACTAGGCGCCATTTCTAAACAATGGCATAAACTAGATCAGTTTATGAATCAAAATACATAATCCCATACTTATAAAACACTTAACATAAATTCAACTATTTATGGATATAATCCATAATCATAAGAATTTTTTTCTTTGAGGATGTATATACTCATAATCCCTTCAAAATGATTTGTAAAGAAAATGAGAGTTATCCTAAGCATATCCCCCGGGAGTATCGTAACCAAGAGTGCAGCAAGGCCCGTTGTCGTGCACCAGTTCCCGTTCGAGTCTAGCTCAAAGCGGTGTTTTCGGGTTTTACCCCTAGGTACATCTGTGCCAGAGCCGCCTCTACCTGCTCGTATCCAGATAGGGATGTATTGCTCGGAAAACTCACAAAATCTATACAATACCAAAATTCTAGGAAGTTCTTCTATACTAATCTTCAAAGTTCATTTAGGTCTACGTGCTCTAATCAGAGTTTATCTAAATCTAGCTTCCAAGGTTTGTACTAAACTTCCTCTGATACCAACTGTAACGCCCCGACCCTAGTTTCCAAGAGTCGGTGCATTATTACATAACATTGGCATGATCACAAGAAAGATCAAATCTCGAAAGACCGATTGGTTTAGTAGCCTTGGAAACACTAGATATATTCATAATTTTTACATTACATCATAAAATGAAAAACTACTACAACAACATAATGTTTCCACAGTCCACACTATAATCCCCTCATAATATCCCTAAAATTCATTCATAACTTACATCTTCACTTCCTGGGAAAAATAAAACATAGAAAAGGGGTGAGATCAAATTCCCAGTAAGGATAACAATATAGCGGAAACATTCATCAATAAGAATAAACATTTAAGGCAATGTATAACTAAAACAAAAGCCTTTTAAACATGAACTTTCAACATGGTATGGCATAAATAAAATGAAATAATGCCATTTACTTATTCACAAGGATATTCTACTAATCGAATAATCACATGCAAAAATCAATAACCACTTTTATAATGTTCGAATGCATAATGCCAGACTATCATAACCACATAGCCAAGGCCTCGTGCCAAGACTACAAATATGATTTTGTCAAGGCCTTGTGCCAAGACACTAGTTTGTCTCATTAGACCTACCGATGCATCGAGGAGCTATAGCGGGCTCCACCCGTCACATATTAAGTCCAATGCATTCCCATATGAAAAGGTTTAAACATAACATAAACATTCGTATTAAAAATAGCATACGAAATGTAAATACTTTCACCAAAAACTATGAATGGTATAAAAATATCACATCCACAGTCAAACATATCACAAAACCTTCAATACAATATAGAAGTTTTGTATCATAATAAATCAACTTCAAATAATCTTAAAATCCATCAAAGGATGTTGACATAGATGAAATCAAAATTCTTTTTAAAGAAATATCTCCTTTTATTTTGAAATAATTTAAGATCCATATAAAATAAAACATTTTTTTTGAAAATATTTTTATAAGCTTGTAAGGGAAGCTTTGAAGATTTTATAACGGCGGAAAATAGCCGCACCCGCCGTATAAGTTAAAAAAAGCAATCTTACCTTAATTCTGTCGAAAAGGTTAAAAAGGACCTTGTTTTGAAAACGACCGAAAGATTCCTTTATAAACCACTTATAAAAGTCAAAAAGGGTATAAATGACTTTAACTCATATTCTTGTAAATAGTAAAAATGTTTTGAAATGCATTTTTAAGAAACATGGATGTGGATGATAAAGAGATCCCAGTAGATTATTACGTATAAACAACCTTGGATAATGAAGAGGTTGTAAAGTAAACCCTTACCTTGTACTTTTCCTTGGTTGGGGTAGGTTAACCTCCTGTATAATGGTGAAATAGTTGTTATTAAATTATACAAGAATCATATATATTAATATGATATCATATATGATCTTTTAACATTGATTTGTTAATAATATCTTAGAATTATCGTCGTTTCGGGAGTTAACTTACTCGTTTTCTTTTATATGTTTTGTTACATAAGCCATGGTTGTTGTATCTTATTCATATCCAGAATGATATCCAGTCCTTAAACATCATTTTTAAATCATCAAATGATAATTATACTGGAATGGATACGATGGAGAATGAATCTCATCGCGTTCGTGGAGACGGTAGTCCGTACGTACGCACAAGCGACAATATCATTCTTTTGATATTAAAATAATATATAAATGGATGGTATATCATATATACAGAATCATTAACATGTTATATTTATTATTTACATGAGTTACACATCATTATTATACCCATCCAAATAATATTATATTGAATAACAATTACACCACGACGTGGAGACGGTAAGCCGTATGTACGCACGTATGGTGACATGTTATTCAAAGGGTGGATAGAATACTGAATATGATTCTACCATATTTATAATAACATCACAGTATATGTGAGATACTGGAGTTATTATTTTAGAATGGTAAGAACAATGGAAGAAGAAGTGGAAGAAGAAATGAACTTGGAGAAGGGTGGTGAAATCATTACCTCTTCTTCGGGTTCTTCCTTTTGATTTGATCAAAAGGGCTCCTTTGGATGGCTTTCTGATCAAACTAAGGACTGTAGGTTGTAGTGAGGGATGTTGGGAGAGTATTTGGGCAGAGTTTGGCCGAACCAAAAGGCTTTTAAGGTGTGAATAAATGAGAAGGAGGAGTTCCCTTTTATAAGAGGGGTGAGGGGCACCTTAGGAAAAGCTAGAAATATTAATTTATAATAAATTCATATTCGGTTTCTAATGGCTCCAAAGTTTATTATTCAAAGGTTAAGGTGGGGATAGGTCTAAAACCACTCAACCAATAGAATTTAGACAGGTTTGGTTACTTATATTAACCTTATCATTAAGTATTAACTCTAAGTTAATTAGTTTCACTTTTACAATGTCTCTTTGTATTTTTATATAATATGGATAATAATATTACTATATACATCCAAGTGACCCCCAAGTGGTACATTAATGATGAACCTATCATGATATAAGTCTCTTGGCCGAACCTTAGATTTTTAGGAATTTAATATCAATTAATAATATAATATTTGTTTAAGAACTCTTTTATGCCAATTTTGACACTATTCAATAGTTGATTTTTGTGAAACTCATAATAGATTGATTACTTCGAAAAAAGTCAATTAAATCAATACTAATATATAATATTATCCTAGAAAATTAGTTTAATTCATTAAAAGTTTCATATTATATTTATTTGGGTATTTATAATATCAATTATTTTAATTTTTCACTATTATAGTAATTACTGCACCATCATTGTGTCATATATAAAATAAATTATTTAATGTCTAAAAATTATAAATAAAATATCATTATGTAGGAAATCGTTTTATCTTTCTAATGAATATTTATAATCTAAAATCCAACATATATAACCCTATGTAAAAATTTTTGTTCTAAAAGATATATGCTTGTGTCATTTTTGTATTCATTTTAACTAAATTAAAATAAAGTGTCATTATCACTTACAAGTGGATCCATGGGGTCCCAAAATAGACCCAAAGATTCCCATGGTCGACCATGTATCAACCAATAGGGTTAAGACACGTTTTAAGGTAATTTAGTATTATTATAATATTATTTTTTTAACCCTTATTTACCGGATTTAACCTTAACCATGGTAAATAAAATATTTACCGCAGTAATTATTCAAAATGTCTAAAAATAAAAGTTACCTATTTAAACAATTTTAAAATCCTGATTCCAAATATGGAATCCATTTTCCTAAATTCAAAACACAGAAGTGGCAGAAATTAATTTAAAATTAATTCCCGCTGTCAAAACAAAAAGCGTGTTTTTAAGAGATAATAACTATCAAATGATTGACACTTGTTTATGTTCGGTTTAATTGTAAAATTATGCGCAATGACCAACATTATATTAAATGGTAAAAATATATTATAAATATACTTTAAAACCACTCAAATTCATAATTTATCACTATTAATTATTTTGATTAAAAAAGTTGTTTTTAATTAAAATTTAGTAATTTTCACTATTCATCAAAATATGAAAGTTATCCGAAATGTAGAAAAATTTCACCTTAGGCTAAATTCGATATTCCAAATCCAAAAATGAAGTCCATTTTCAAATATAAAATATATATAATTTCAAAAAGTATGTGTTACTATTCATAACGGCTAGTTTGATTAGTTATGGTGTGTTAGAACTCGGTGTTGCGTACAACACACGCTATCACATTATTCAAAGAGAAGCGTACCGTAGAAGCTTGGGGTGTTACACTATATTTTCAATTATAAATATTAAGTAGGAACCTAATAATATTTCCTACATAATTGTATTTTATTTATAATTTTTAGACATTTAATAATTTAATTTATTTATGACCCAATAATAATCCGGTATTTTCCGTATTAATGAATGAATCAAATAATGAGTATTATAAATGATAAAATAAATATAATTTGAAAGTTTTGATGACATAAAAAAATTTATTGGTTAATATGACATGTTAGGATTTCTCAAATTAATTTGCTTCGATTTAATAATGTTGTTTTGACATTAAAAAAATCAATTATTAAATACTTTCAAAATTGAAATAACTGACTTTTTAAAACAAATATTCTATTATTAATTGATATTATATTCCTAAAAATCTATTGATCGACCAAAGTAATTAAAAAATTATATGTGTATTATTAATGTACCACTTGGTTGTCTCTTAGTTGTTTATAGTAAGTTTATTAACTATATAAAATAAATACACAAAGAGACATGGTAAATGTCAAACAATTTAACTAAGAGTTAAATCAAAAAGATAAAGTTAATATAGTGACCCAAACCTATCTAAATTCTATTGTTTGATTGTTTTTAGAGCTATTCCCACCATAAAATTTGAATAATCCTCTTTGGATCCATTAGAAACCGAAAATGAAATTATTATAAAATAATATTTCTCGAATTTCCTAAGGTTCCCCTCACCCCTCTTATAAATGGGAACTCACTCTTCTCACTAATTCACACATTCAAAGATTTTTGGAATGTAAAAACCCTGAAAAAATATTATCTCAACTTCCATCACTTCAACCTACATTCCTTAGTTTGATCTTAATGCCATCCTAAAGAGCCCTTTTGATCAAATCGAAAAAAAGAACTCGAAAAAGAGATAATGTTTTCACCACATTATTTCAAGTTCCTTTCTAATTAAACTTCTTCTTTATTTGTAATTTCCATTCTAAAATAATAACTCCATTATCTACTATATATTGTGATTATATTATCAATATGGTACAACCATATTCAATATTCTATCCATCCATTGAATGACATGTCCCCATACATGTGTATGTACGGCTTACTGTCTCAACATCATGGTGTAATTGTTATTCAACACATTATTAACTGGATGGGTATGATAATAATGTGTAATTTATGTAAATAATAAATATAACATGATAATAATTCTATATATATGATATACTATCCAATTATAATTTTTTTAATATGAACAGAATTATATTGTTGATCATGCGTACGTACGGACTACTGTCTCCATGAACGTGATGATATTCTTTCCCATTCATATCCATTAAAGAATAAATTTCATTTGATAGTTCAAAATAATTTTCAAGGACTTGATATCATTCTTTATATGAATATGATACAAATCATCCATAAAAAATCACTTATGTAACAAAAGATATAAAAAAACTAGAAACTTAACACCCGAAACGACGATAATAATAAGATAATATTAACAGAGTCATGTTAAAAGATCATATGTGATATCATATTAATGAATATTATTCTTTTATAATATAATAACAACTATTTCACCCTTATACAGGATGTTAAACTACACTCAACCAAGGGAAAGTACAAGGTAAGGGTTAATTTATCAATCTAATTATTATCCGAGATTATTTATGTGTAAGTATTTACTGGGGAATTTTTTTCATCAATGTCAACTTTTCATAAAAATGATTTCAAAACGAATAATTTAAGGATTTATCAAAGGTAATCTTTATCATGATAATAATTTAAATTTTTTTAATGATTTATATTTATAAATATTTTTAATTAATGACCTTATATTCAAAATTATTTTAAGGAATTATTTAGATGGAATCGAATGTTATGAAATGATAATTGTTTTCAAAAGATTCAAATTTGTATTGGAAAATTTGATTAAAAAATTTATTTTATATTACTTCCATTATAAATGTGTGACTTTTCAATGATTTCAAAAAAATATATCTATCTCTGAAATAGTTTTGATTTCATCTATGTTAACATATTTTGATGGATTTTAATCTTATTTGAAGTTGATTTATTATGATACAAAACGTCCATATTTTATTGGAGGTTTTGTGATATGTTTGACTGTGGATGTGTTATTTTTATACCATACATGGTTTATGGAGAATGTATTGTCATTTCGTAAACTAGTTTTAACAAAAATGATTATGTTATGTTTAAACATGTTCATATGAGTTATGCATTGTACTTAATAAGTGATGGGTGGAGCCCGCTATAGCTTCACGATGCATTGGTGGGTCTCATAAGAAAAAATAGTGTCTTGGAAAAAGACCATGAAATGTTCTTATTTGTAGTCTTAGCACAAGGCCTTGACTATGTGGTTATGATAGTCTACCATTATGCATTCCATCATTCTGAAAGTGGTTATTGATATTGAATGTGATTATTTGACTAGTAGAATATCAATGTGAATTAGTAAAAGGAATTATTTCATTTTATATTTTTTATATTATGGTGAAGTTCATGTTTAAAAGGATTTTTTTAGTTATACATTTCCTTAAATGTTTATGTTTATTTATGAATGTTTCCGCTATATTTATATCCTTACTGAGCATATCAGCTCACCCCTTTCATTGTTTTATTTTTCCCAGGATGTGAAGATGTTTTTGATGAATGACCTGTATGGATAGTATGAGGGTAGATGAAGACAAGGTGGTGTTGTATTTTTTTCACATTATCATTTAATATAAGACTTATGAATTAATATAGTGTTTCCAAGGCTACTATAATATTATGTCTTTCGAGACTTGATCTTTTGTGATCATGCCAATGTTGTGTAATAATGCACCGACTCTGGGTAACTGGGGTCAGGGCGTTACATATGTTATGTGTATGTATTTATAAATTAGTATTTTATGTATTTGAAAGCTCACATATGTATGTGTGAGTATTTGTGCATGTGTGGTCTTTTTTATGTTCATGTGAATGTGTTTTCATATGTATGTTTATATGAATGAGTATGTGTATGTATCCTTATGTATGTTTATGTATTTGTTCATGTATGTATACATGTATGTATGTATTTATGTTTATGTGCATGTGTATAATAATGATTTTGTGTATATGTGTATGTTAATAACTCTCTATTTGTAGTATTTAATATAAAGTATTCTTTTTTAATATATATTAATTTGATATTTTTTAATATAATAAATTGCAATATTATTTTATACATGCTAAAAAATGTAAATATTTAATAAATCAAAAACATTTTAACAATTATTAAAAATTAAAAAGGTTAATAACATATTATATTAACTATATACAATTAATTCAATGCATAATTCAATAATTAGAAATAATAATATTATTTATTTATTTCTTTATTACAAATTTTATATGTTTTCAATTCATGTAAATAATGTTATGAATTAAATTTTAAAAAAATTAATAAATCTCATTCATTTAATTTATCCATATTTCATATTATTTTTTGGTTTTTTATTTTAATAATTTTTAATTTTCTATATTTTGAAATGTTATCAATTTTTAATATTTATACATATATATTTAATATGATCAAATATTGTAAATATGTTTTAATTTTGTATTATTAATATCTATTCATTTATATTTATATTATTTCTATGTTTTTAATATGATTGAAATTCATATAATTGATTCTTATAACGCCATCTATAACCCACACATTTTTCCTTGAAATTGAACCACAATGTACGCAATCCATAAAGTAATTCATTTATTCATCTAAAGTAGGTAAATTACTATGATGTGATTCATGAATACAAGTAATAAAATATGGGGCCATTGAAGACCAGGCTTTGAGTTTTGACATTGTACGCCATCGAATGATGGTGAGTGTTGGATGACAGCATTGGTGCATGAATTACTACAGGTCTTGAGCTGCAGGTTTTAGGGATGAATGTGAACAATTGGGATTAAAAGATTAATCATGTATAAGGGGCTAATACTATTAATCACAAATATTTTTTGGAATAACATGATTTTTTGACCCAATGGAGATGGCAATGACAATCCATCGTTTGAGATGGATTCACGCTGTAGTAGTGTATGCATTGTAGGTGTCGAGAGTTAACGTTGGATGCACAGTCAATGAGTCTATGATTCTTGGAGAGCAGATATTATGGTATACATTTATGACTATTGACTATGATAGACAAACAACCAATTGGCGGAGAGGGTGGTGGTCTGTTAGATGTTTATGGCAACAAGCCATTATGTTTGGCTAGATAACGAAGCACAAAGAATGTTCAGAGCCTATCCATCATTTTTCTATAAGGGAGGCCCAATTTTTTGTTATAAATCCAATTGATATTAATGATAATGATGAGGCGTAGGGGCTATGGTAGTCTGGGCATATGTTGTGAGGGACTTAGAGACAATATCTATAAAAAATCTGGTCTATTGGCCTATTAAATATATACGGGTTATCCATGGGGGGCTTTGGCCAGTCCATTAACAAGTTGGTGAGGTGTGTGTGTGTTTTGGTGTATTTGTACCAAATAGTATTTAATATATATATATATATATATCATCTATTTATTTACTCTTATGTGTATGGTTTTTCATCTTTGTTAATGAAATTAAAGTCCTCAATCTATATGTTTAGAGGAAGATTAATTACATAGCCCATTAGTCCATGTCTAAGGGACCCAAGAACATGACCCGAAGGCTCAGTGCAACAAGATGCCTGTGTCATCCAAACTATGTCACCAGGCCTGCATCATGCCTATATCACTGCATGCTGGCATCATGCACATTTCACTACCTTCTTGAGTCGGTTCATGTGACTTAAATCCCTTAAGGAGCATGTTATGATTCAACCACAAAATTTTATGTATGTCTAATTGATGTAATCAATCTTATAAAATCACTATTTTTAATTTTTCCATTTTCATTTTTTAATTCATTTTTAATATGATTCCATATTATATTAATTCTTCATATGCAATATATAATAATTTTTATATTTTTTTGACATTATTTATTTTTTAATATTTATTTGTACATAAATATGTACAAATATTATATATTAGAAAAATAATTTTTATTTATATTATTGAAATATATATATTTCATTTTTAAGGTCTAAAGAGTTAAAATTGTTTTAATTTTATACAATTGATGTAATTAAATTAATATTTTAAGATTCACTAAATTTCTTTAATTTATTTACAATTAATTCAGTTATGCTGTAAATTTTACAAAAAAAATTTGTTATAACATTTTATTCTTGTTTTTAATTTATATAATTAAATATCATTCATTTCAATTATTATGTTGAAATATTTTTAAAATGATTGAAATCTATATAACTAATATATTTAAATAAATTTTATAATATTTTCATCAATTTTTTAAATGTTCACAGTTCATGTAATTAATCATAAAATTATCATTTTTTATGTATTTATTATATTTTAATATTTTCAGTTTGTATTCATATTCATTTTAATATATATTCAATTTCATTTTCTTTTGAAGAATTTATTTAATTTATAATACTTGCATTTTTTTAAAAAATAATTGGTCTCAATACATTTTTAATTATTATATGTTTCTCTTTCATGATAATCATGCATTAATGATTTCATAAAAAATAAAAACGTTAATTGTTTTTTTTTAAGAAATAATTAATTATTAATATTTATTCAACTAATAAATTTTTTTTCATTTTAAATAGTCTATATCACCTCTAAAAAGAAAAATGGTCAAACAACCTATATATATTTGTACTAATATATATAGGTTTTATCCACTACAACTTTAGCATTGATAATGATAGGTTTTATGAGCACAAAATTTACCATTCATAAATCCTATTTTTTTAGCAGTTATAAATTTGACACTGATAAAACTCATATATATTATCACATTTTGGAAATCACTAACAAAAAATTATTGGGAATATGAATTGACACTAATGGAACACTTTTCATTTCTACACTTATACTCTCATGGATAAGTAGAACTCTTTTTCCACTCCCCCACAAACATCTTTGATGAATGAAACCATTCAAAAACTAATGTCCATAAGTTAATTTCATGAAATTGCTTGTACTTTTTTAGTATGCCTCAAAAAAAAAAAATTTCATAGTGATAAGTGTAGGGTTGTAAAATTCTTTCGTTATGATTCATACATGGTTTGTAATGTTAATTTGTTATCGATTGATTTTTTAATGTGATATACTCTTTTTTGAGTATTGTTGAATGTTCCAATATGCTAGTCTAGAAGAATCACTTGCATAATATAATTAGGACCAATCAATAACAACCTAATATACAAAATTTACCAAAAATTTAAAATAAAGTGCATTTAACTACAATTAAGAAATTAAATTACAACTTAATTAGTTGAAATTGAATACTTCATATTTCGATTTCTTTTATAATTATTTAATTCAAAAGTTAATTATAATATTATTCGTCAGCTAATGTAACATCAAAAAACATTCTTGATTCTCCATATAGATCAATATTATGGGTATTATCTCAATTTTTCCCCTAGCATGGATTTGGGATAGGGGTACAAAATATTCTCATTTCCATTTTGTCTTAGTGGTTAGTTTTTATTTCTATTTTACTTTATTTTTAGGATAAAGATAATATCTATTAGGGGAATGTTTACTGCTGAATTCCAACTATTTTCCATCTCTTATTTTCCAATGGTAGATTTTTTTTCTAGGTACACACATCATGAATGAATATATATTTTATCTCTTACTAAAATATATGAAAAAGCATCAAGATAATTGGTTTATTATTCCAAATTAGAGAATTCAATCAACTTAGTTGAGACTATAATAAAAAAGGATGATCATTTCCAAACCATGTATTCAGGTGGTTGATAATCATAATAAATATATTATGATACTTATGATATATTTTTTCAAATTAAAATTGTGTCTCTCTCAAGAATCATGGAAAAGTTAGATTAAAAATTAGGGATTGGATTTTAATTGAATTTTAATACTAGGGAAAGGTGAACCTATAATGTTTGTAGCTCAACCAATTCAAAATAATAATATGTTTTTATTTAATAAATATTAAAATGGGATTGTACAAATTTACTCTAAAGTTCCCATGTTCTAGTGGGGTATGAAAGATTGAATAAAAGTTCATTAATTGGCTTGGGATAATCTATGAATCCATAAGCCTTGTGGTGGTATGGGATATCAAAACATGAGCACAATCAACGTTGATATTTTAGAAAATCATGGATGAATACTGGTTCACATACATGGATACCTATGAAATAAGATCATTGAATATAAATATTAACCAAATAAAGGATTTTGTGACATAGTCCATATCCCCCACTCAATATTTTAATAGAGAATCCATTGTCAATTGGGAGTTCTTCTTCGAAGGAGAATCTTAGAATGATCTGATGCAGATCCAATGTAAGGATATAGAGAGGCCAAATAGATCGTTTATAAATGCGGGATGATGGAAACATCCCTTGACATTTCTAATTTGGTGGAAGCCATTATTTTTTTTTCTTTATAAATGATATTAATAATGGATTGGCTTCTAATTAACATGATATATGGTTCACAAAAATGGATTCGAGGGTTAGTCTGGGTATTCCATGAAAAAATGATATGGAAAATGACAAAAATTTATTAAATAATTAAGGTTTGGTATTCTATGTGGTGAAATATTGGTATAAATTGGCCCATAAATTACATGTAATAGAAAAATAATGATTAATAGAAATAAATATGGCACATAGAGGTCACACCCAATGTCAGAACATTCTTCGGGATTGATTGCATTGGAATAGTCCAATTAAATTAGTTCTGGATGTTACGGTATATTATAGAGGATATGTTGATACCCTTCCTCGTAAGTGATGTCTAAACTCATATACATGCAATTTTCTCCCATCACGGGTCCAAGAAAAAATATCATGTATAGGTTCAAAATCAGATAGGATTGTGGAGACGGTGAATGGTTTTGTGTCTATATTCTCATGTTCAATAATTCAATCCACACATATAAAGCATACATCCTATATTTTATATCATGGTTCATATGAGTTATTTGATATTTCATAGTATTTAACAAAATTTAAAAACCATAATCCTTATGAATCAAGTGGAAAATATCATGGAATGATATATGGAAGCATAAGGAGATTCGTCTTGATGGCTACTTCTCATCTTATCTCTTCTATAAGTGGATATTCCACAATCCATTGTGTTATAATTTAATGTGTATGAAGCTATCTTCGAGAGAGTTTCTATTGGACATGGTATTATGGTACATGAACTTATTTGTAGAATTATCATAACATTCAATATTTTTGTCCATTATTATTGGGATCCACCAGTGGCTAAAGACAATGCATTATTCACTAGATTGATTTTCCTCATTTAGAGATGATATAAAAAAGTGTTCATTGAATTAGAATGTATTGTAATTATTAATGGTATTAATGCATCATAGAGTGGTCTTTAGTCCATAATCATACTTTTTATTATGGTTCAATCCATTTTCAACGCTACTAGAAAATGTACCTATACCAATGATACTATACCAATTGTTTTGGTGAAACTGTTTGTATAAGTACCATAAAAATTCCATATACCAATGATTTGGCCGACATTTTTGGAACTCTATTTTTTGTTAAAAACTATTATTTCTAGGTCCATTATACCATCATATGGAGGAATTGGTTGGATTTTTTTCTGATATGGGATGAAACATATATTGATGAATTGTAAAAGATTGGTGTACTTATGAGTTAATTGTTTTACAATTCTCACTAGATATATCATTTTATTTGTATGAAAACCATCATATGAACCTATACCAATGTTTTTGGAATATCTATTGGTATAGGTCACTACTACACCTAAGGTATTATACAAATTATTGGCGTATCATTAATTAAATAAATCTATATCGATTGTTTTTTGAAATAAACAATTGGTATATTTGATGGTTATTCCAATGGTTTTGATATAACCATCGGTATAAAATACATTTAAGGAACCTATTCTAATGGTATTTTCAAAACAGTTACTAATGGTCCCAAAATTCAAAATAACTATAACAAAAATTTATAAAAACATGTTTATAGGACCATCCTAATTGTTTTCCAATCTTTTATTATATGATTTAATATTTTTTATGAATTTTATTATCAAATATAATTGAATACATAATAAAATACATCTAAACATACATAAACATATTTATCATATAATTAATTCATAAAAACATAGTATCTTAGTTGTTAGGTGTTTGAAATACAAATCATAGATGAAATGATGAAAACCAATAAGGGGTTTTTTAATTACCCACACCAACAATCTTGTAATCAATTGTTATAGGTAATACAAATTATATATACCAATTTTTTGTAAAATATTATTATATCCCTACAATACTATCAGTTTCCAAAAACCATTGGTATACATCTATATTGATGACCGAAAATCCAACAGTCCCCCAAAACATTGGTATAGCCTATAACAGTGGTTTTTGTGCATATACCAGCGGTTCCAAACCATTAATACAGGTTTTTTACAATAGTTTATCCTCTTATTTTATTTTTAGTTTTAATTTATTAAAAGAGATTTTACTATGGTGGTTCATTTGATATTTGATTTTGGTCAAACAAGATATAATCATGTTTCTTTGTATGACATACCTCCATAGTTGATATCAAATATAATTTCTGATCAATGTTCCTTTTTTAAAATTCATTTTTTAAGGAAATTAAATTATTAGAAATGAAATTTTAAAATAACATTTCATCATTATAAATAGTTTCTACACCATTTAAAATTATTGTGTAAAAAATTGTTGTATTGTATTAAGAATTACTATTATGGTAATTTCATCACCTAAATAACTTTTCCTTATAGGACAAGGTTAGTAAATTTCCACTCATGATGATGCTTCACCATGCATAATCCATTGAGGATTCCATCCACATTCATACAATCCTATGCTCAATTAGTATGTTCGTGTTTCTATTTAATGTGTTCCATATCTTCTCTTCATTGATTTAATTCTCAATGATATTGGATTTTTATGTAATCATTTTGACCTTTTTTAGAATAAATTATTTGATAGTCATGTTTCATGACGGACAATTTTATTCATTATACCCAATAAATTTAATGTGTCTCATTAAATTTATGGTTATCATGGCTTTATAATTGGCCCCTATCAACTTTTTCATCATCATATAAAAGATCATCTGGATCACATGGGTACCGAATCACTAAAACACCACTTGGCCTACGATTTACCATGTGATGAATTGTATATACATAAACTCCTCACAATTTCATTACTACAACCTATAAAATCTACAAAAACTACCCCTGATCTATTTATTATTCAATAGATGAAAATTTAATTATATTATTTTTAATATTATTGACATCACACAATGCAATTTTTAATTATTTCTACGACTAGAAATAAATATATATACACATAATTTATCCCTTACTAATGTAGAAAAATTGTTTTATAGAGCACAAATATTTCTTTATGAATAAACATTAATGATTATAAGTCCATACATTCGATTTAATTTTTTTTAGTAAATATTAATATTATTGAATCATATTTGATGGATAAGAATAAAAAAAGGAAGGATGATAATTATATGAAAATGGATAATGAGGACGAGATTCATTAAATTTGAAAATGATCATGCATATAACACTTATAAAATAAATTGTCTATGTTTACAATGTAATTATTAAATTATAATTAGTCAATATTTGTTGGATGAACAATTGATCTATCCCATAATAGATAAATTTTAAAAATGTGAGATTAACCATAGGTAAAAACGGAATATAGCTAGTGATTTTGATAACAATGTTTTTTATGGATAATAAGATATGATTAGAAGTATGAAAAATTATAATGATCATATTGATGATATAATTATTCATTTGATGATTGCGAATATCATATTGATGAAAAGAAAAATTTAATTGATGATTAACATCTTGATCACCAAAAAATGTTTTAGATGTTAAAGTGTTGTTCAAAGTCACCAATGTATACTTGTTGTAATAAATATACATCATTGTAATCCTTATTGTCTCTATATTGTGTAAATGTTAAAAATGTATGAATTGACACCACCTTTACTGGACTGCCATATATTGGGTTGAAAATGTTTCTCCCTTAAAAGGCATTAAAATTGAATTTTTTCGAAAAATACTTATTTTATGTAAAAAATGAATTTGTTCTTATATTATGACATTGTAATTAATAATATAAATGTTAATATTATATACAGTAAATAAAATTCAAAATACAGATAATATTATTCATAAAAGCTTTTTGAAAGATTAGTTTAGTTAGTCGTGGTGAGCTCAAACCCGGTGTTTCGTATTGCAAAACCTATTGATTTACATTAATGAGATAACATACTATTAAATCTTGGGGTGTTACAAATGAAATAATTTTTTAATTTATGTAACTCATGATAATTTTTTTCACTTAAGGGAGTCTATTGGCTGAATTTTTTTCTCAAATTTATATATTTTATCTACATTCCATATCAATTGTATTGCAGTATCCTCACTTATGTATATATTCCTATAAATTATATTGATTTAGAATTTACATAAAATAGTAAAATGAAATTTTTAATCAATCATATATCAAGATGTACAATACAATTGGATTTTTTTCCGTGATTCATTGTATTCTCAAAATAGTATACAATCATTGAAACGGTCAAGTGTTGTTTCATAAATCATAACCATTGAATATATAATTCTTTTAGTAAAATATTATTTTTGAGGAAGCTTATTATATACTTGTAACATATCATTTAGTAGTGAATGATGTTCTGTAAAGCTTGTGTAAAACCATACCCTGCCATAATTTAATGTATATATCATTAGTATTCTTTAAAATGTTGGATATTTAGAACAACCAGTATTCATTGGTGAATATTCACAACACTTTAAATTCTAAAACAATTTTGGGTGATCGTGTAGTTAATATTCAATTGAAAATTTCAATCCCTCAATATGATATTTTCAATCCCCAAACCTATAATCAAATCTTAAATATGGTCATTATCATTTTTCTAACTTGTATTCTTATCATATTATACATAAAACCAAATGTAATCCCTATCACTTGCTATATTTCATTTTTACCTATGTTTATTCCCACAATTATAAAATTTTTCAATTCCATTGTATATATATTATTCATACAACTCCTATAGAGTAATTATTCTTTAATAACAATAATGTAAACATAAAAAACTATTTTATAAGGGTTATATGAAGGAAATTTTGATAATTTGATGAATTCCATCCACATAATCATTTTTATTATGATTAGAATCCCTCAATGTTTTTTCAAATAAATCCAATTTAATTAATTAATCATAATATTTATTAAAATAAATAAACAATAAGAATTTATGGAATTATGAACCAGAAAGTTTGTTCATAAGATACTATTTATTCAACATAAAAGAATTTTTCGATGATAATAAGGGATAAATTATTCGTATTTGTATTTTTTTCAATGTTGGAAATCATTAATAAAGGAATTTGTGAAACTATATTGTCACAACTAATATAATTAAATTTTTATCTATTATAAAATAGCTCAAGGATGGTTTCTATAAATTTTCTATGTCATATTAAAGATATACGTAAGAATTGATGTTTATACATTTCTTCAGTAGGTACATGGTAGACCTAGTGGTGTTTCAATGATATCCTACTTAGGAACTGATTTTGAACATTTATCAGATGATAGAAATGTTGATATGGACCAATAACCTGGCCTTGAAAACCATAAATTTAATGAAATTTTTTTAATTAATTTGTTATAATGAATTACATTTTTGATTTTATCAATCTAATGAACCGATAATGATAACTGATAAAAGGTAAAATTTATGACATAAAAAGTCAAATATTTATCATAATGAATTTAGTGGGGAAAATATAAAAAACACATTAAAAGAAAGTCCCAATTACTAATGAGATATAAGGATGTGATGGAAGTGGAAGAAATACTTAATTGGGTCAGTAGGGGGAGGCATCTACTACGAGTGAAAATATGAAGACCCCATCATACGAGGGAATACAATTTAGGTGATGATAATCCCATAATTTGAAATCTTTCGGAAACTCAAAACTTTTTGGACACCTTCATTTTATAGGAACATGAAATTATTTACAATGTGGAACTGGTTTGAAAAAATTATATTTCTAATTCATAATTTTTTTTTTAAGAAAATGACATTTTAACAACGGAATATATGTTACAAAATTATAAGTGATGTAGAACATGGAGGTATGCCCTACGACGAAAATAGAGGATGTCTTGAGAGACCAGAAGAAGTAATCCAATGAGCCACCCTATTACTATCTAATTCAATTGTCACGACCAGTCCTCGGGGCCGGTTCCGTGACTACCCCAAGACTGCCTTCCATAGGCTAGGGGCTCGCGACTAGAACCAATGGCGTAAATACCGATAACTGGGAAGACATTTCCTTTATAAAAGTAAACAAAACACCACAGAGCACAATCGGAAGTAAAACACTAAGTACAAATGAAAGTGCTGAAAATTAAATGGGCCAGAATACAAACCCAACTAAATGTACAGCTACAACTGAACGAAAGTACAACGGAAAAAGACAATCAACTGGAAGAAAGGAAGCAACTCCTGGGTCATCCTCCTTGGATCGTACCTGAAGGGTAGGTACAGATAGCGTAGCTCCTGGATCATCCAGTATGGATCCTACCTGATGGGTAGGTACAGTGAGCCTCCACAATGCTCTCTCCCATCAACTTCCTTCGAGTGTCGTCTCGCCTTGAAGTCCACCTCCGGATACCATCCAGTCCTCGAACACTCGGCCTCTATCATCACTGCCTGTCATCTGCAACCAACTCAACGAGGTTCGGGCATAGCCCGTTCAGGGGTGAGAATAATGATACCTAGTAGGGACCCTGAGACCCTCAAGGTCTCTCTAAAACCAACAATGATAGCCACAAAAAAGATCTCAACAGATAACCTCGACTAAGGTATATTCCCATGCATACACCTAAAATATCAAATAACGCATCTCAATCATGAGGAAACACAACGATTATGAAATAAACGGATAACCACTACCCAGGTATATGCCCATACATATACCTAAGTGATCAAGTAACCCATCTCAATAATGTGGTAAAAAAAAAGGTCATTGTCTCATCTCAAACCAGGATTTTCATTATCGAAACTATAACTGCTGAAGAGCCTCGTCTCTGGAGTGTACATTGGTCTTGTCACGACTCCGAGATACTTCACACTATCCTAAGACTGCTGAAATACTCTTCCTGTTGAGTACTGTGATTCAGCCACCCAAACACAGTAGTGCTTCTCGACGGGGTATGCCACCCAAACACAGTAGTGCACACCCCTTAATAACCTGCATAGGCACTCTCCCGACGAGTACCATGGTTCTGCACTATCACACAGTAGTGATCCGTCCACCATGGTTCTGCACCCAAACAAAGTAGTGCTCCGTCCACTGGGCTAGTCGACTCAATCCATGTCGAGTTGGTCAAACAGTCGTCAGGTCTCAGTCAGCTACACGATCTCTGTAATCCGAACACTCATCTCCGGGAGGGTCCACTCCACAGTATATTGGTCGACACACCATGTATCTCAATGTCCCACTAAGATGTATCTCAAAGGTCTGCCTCGTTATAGGGGTCTCAACGCAGCAAACGACGCGTTAATCCGACGCCCGGTCTGTGAGTTATTAGTCTTTTCGTCTCGAGGGCCCAGTTGATTTCGTGTGCGAACTAACCAGACTGTATCTCAAATGTAACCCTAAATCCCTTATAGTATGCTCATAGGTACCGTTTCTCAACACGATCACCAACGCCACTTACGGTTCTTCAAACGGACGTCCAATCTGAAAGCTATCATCTTTTCCGTTCCAGGGGCCCTGTTGGATTTCGAGTACAATCCAACCCTACACTATCCAAAAGCATCCAAAACTCTGGAAAAGTACTCCAAAATTTCTGTCTCTTCAAGATGAATCCAATGAAGTCGACGACACGTCAATCTGACGTCTGGAACCCAAGATATAAGCGTTTCCGCTTCGAGGGCCCGATTGGATTCGTGTTCGAACCAACCCGACCATACTAAAAGTTCTATGAAACCCAGAGTGTAATATACTGAAACGACTGCCCCGATCCAAGGATCTCTACAAAACTGACGGTGTGTCGATCGTAGGTTCGTAGCCCATGATATAGGCAAAAGACTAAAAATAGTCAGAAATGGGGGTCTGGGCCCGGCCCGACCCAGCCAAACTCCCCCCCTGGGTCGGCCCAAACTGGGTCCGGGTTTGGCCCATCAGGGCATAGCCAGGCCCAACTAGCACGGCCCAGCCAAACCTGCGTGGCCCGAACCCGCCGGCGTGGCCCGACCTGGCGCGGGCGGCCCGGCCCGGCCTAGGCGGCCGGTCTCGGTGCGGTCGATTCGGCTCAGCGGGTGTCATGCGCGTTGAGCGGACGTGGGAGTGCGCTGCCCCCGACCCTTTTCACTGGATGCGGCATGAGGTGCCTCATCCTCCCCGAATCCTGTGCGGCCGCAGGATCTAGTTATCCCGCCACCGCCGCGGCGCACCAGTCGCACCTTCTGCGGACCACCGGACGCGTTCCGGTGGTCCGTTTTGACCACCGTCTGCACCGGCGGTTCCCCCGGGATCCACAGTTTACATCGAAGGTTTCAAAACACCCTTGTTTCCTACTTCGTCGCTTGTCAATCCGCGCACAACAATCAACCAGTGGAGTCTTCAATCGCCTCTGCGGCCCGACTCCCGCCGTGGTTCGTTCGACCTCAATGGCGCGGCGTGACGGCGCATCGCTTCTTCGCCGCGTTCTTTCTCGTGTCTGCACGGTGTCGTTGCACCGTGTCGCATTTTTTTGTGCCACAACGAACAAAACAACAAAGGGGGAGGAGAGTCGGTCGTATTTGTGTGGTTCGACCTCCTCTCGTTAAGTTGGTAACAAGTGTCCCAAAAAATTAAGAACAACAAGGATTTTTCATGAACAAAAGAAATCAACCCAAACAGTTTTCCCCGCAAATAAATATTCCCAACCTGAAAAAGAAATCCTTCAGGGATCAACTTGAGGATGATTTGATCTGAGTTCTTTTTTTAAAAAAAGAAGGAACCACAGGAATATAAACATACAAAAAAACTAACCCCTACCTCGAGTGTAGTTGAACGAAGGCTCATTGCGAAACGGGACGTCGTGGAAGAAGGCGTCGTGGAAGGGGGATCGTCACGTCCCGGAGAAATGATTTGTCTGCGTCGCGTCGTCGATCTCCGTGGATCTGATGTTCTTGTTTACCTTCATCGGGGGTCAGTGTTCTTCGTGTTTTTCACATTCTTCGACGAAGAACGAAGAACTTCAAGACATCTCTTATTCTCTCCAAAAACTCAACACAACAACCCAAAAATAATGAAATAATGGTTACCTTATTTTATTACTCACGCCAAACGTTTTAAAATTCAAAAATGAATCAAACAATTAACTCAATTAATTGGAACTTTTTAAACCTCCCAATTAATAGAGGCGTTTAATATTTAAATAGACGCAAGAATTGACTTTCATTAATTGGGGGGGGGTGCGGGTGCGTTACTAAAATTAAGAAGGGGTTGAGGAAGTTGAAAAGGTGGGGCTCGTGTGGGCCCCACCTCACAAATATCCTACCTAGAAGTGTATGATTTTGTGGGTCCCACTTTAACCAATTGACATAGGTTAAACAACTTAAAATTAAATAAATTATTTTCCCCCTATTATTTTATTCATTTACTTAACCCAAAAATTTACTAACCACACCCGAGCAAACGCAACTCTGGAAAAGGTGTTCCTAAGAAATTATCGGCGATGAATGTTCATCGGTGCCCTCAGATTTCAATTCCGAGCAACGGTTCAGAAGTTAGAAAATCCTGCTCGTTCGTTCACTGAACGTACCCGATCCTGACATCAGAAATTGATTACGGGCACACCGGGCCTCGGAATCAGGCGCCGTCAGAAACTGAGTTCTTGTAAAATCCCAGAGAAAATTAAGAAAAAAATTACCATGAATTTTTCGGGTCTCTACATTAAAACCACCTCAGTGCTTTACGTCCTCATAATGCTTTAACCCAATATAGGGATACAAAAGCGGTCTTGAGCACACATCAGAGCCTTCCGCTACCATGTGCTTACCTAGAGGTTCCTGTACTTCCAGTGAAAGCGCACCCAAGGAATCGACCGTCCTCGTAGGATCCACTCTTGTCGATCCTCGATCCCCATATAAATATCTGTGTATGTCTCCCTGTTATCGACGTCCAACTTCCTAAGGTTGATGATGTGTGAAGGATCGTGCACGTATCTCCTCAGTTGAGATGCGTGGAAGTTGTCATGAACCTAGTTTAATTGAGGTGGATGGTTCAAGCGATAATCCACCTCGCCTACCCAACTGAGGACTTAGAAAGGTTCGTTGAATCTCGGAGACAACATCCGGCCTTGGCCACATCTTCGTAAACCTCGTCGAGGTGAGACCCTTATAAGGACTTGATCATCTTCCATGAACTCTAGAGGTCTCCAATTCCTATTTGAACTGATACTCAAAACGACTGCTACCAAAAGGGTAAGGTTGACCAACTCAAGAGTGATCGGTCGCACCCTCCTGTGCATGAGTTTATCCTGTGCTGCCTGGGGTTTCCTTTTCGCCGACCATGGAAAACCCATTCCGACGCCATAGTTAAACCACAACCTTATTTCCTAATACCGTCAATTTGTGTATGAACTGTGATTTCCTAGTCCATACTCAAACCAAACTCGTAAGGCCTCGACACTGCCACCAAGAGATTCCAACTGAAACTCTCACCTCGAGGTTCTGACCACACCGTCAGCCTATGTGTGATTATCGAATCTTCTCCCAAGGTATCTCCAGACGTGAGGGTCATGTCTATGGATTACCAGAAACTCTAGTTCTGGTACAAGATTCGTGGAAGGAAGGAATGATTCGCATCAACGTCTTTTACATCGGCAGCTAGTAGTGGACACGGACTATCCCTCGAATCATTCATAGAGCCATTGGTTCACTCTCCCTGACCGCATGAAGCTACTCTATTCCCATGCCCTCCAGCTCCCTGAGCCTGGCGGGGGAAATTTTGCGGGTGGTTGTAGCATGTTAAAACGTACACCACTTCATGATGCTCTCCTAGCTCTGCCTCCCCTTATACAACTTCGTAGACTCATATCTCCTTTATGCTTCCTCTTATTGAAACATTTAACACGACTGAGTCTCTATGATTGGCGCCAGTTTCCTATTTCTTACTACACTATGCAGTCTTCATCCGCTCCTGGATGTGATGCACCTTCTTTTCCTACGATCTGAAAGAGCTGCTAAAATTTCTCCATTGCCGAAAAGAGAAATTCAGTCCCATCCCCTAGATGAACCATGCCCATTGTCTAATACAGTTAATCCTGACATGAATGATATATTCATACCATGGATGACGTTGTAAGGCCTCAATGTTACTACCAAGAGATCAAACTATCACTCTCACCTCCAAGGGTTGAGTCACACTGTCGGCATCAGTGTGAGGTCATTGGGTCTCCTCCAGTAGAAATCTCGAAAGTGAGGGTCATGTCAAAAGTCTTAACCGGGACCACACAGTATCAACAAAAATAAATTACAGGAAAGAAAACATCATAAAGATAAGAGTCTTTTTATTATTGCATCTCATAGTACAAAGACATTAATACAACAACAATATGGAACTAGTTATACAAGGAACATATCCACTAGTTCTTCTCCTGTCCATGTGCTCCTAGAGCTCTACTATCGTGTCCACTATCCGGCTGTTGCTCAATCACCCGCCACTGCTTCTGCCTCGGTGGCACCTCTAACACTTGTGGATCGACTATGCGGGGGGTCAGACAGCCACGTGCCATGTGACCCTTCCTATCACATTTATAACACTTCATGCTCCTCGTAGGGTTGGCTCTAGTCCTCTTGGACCTCTACATCATCTATCCACTACCCAAAAATGACTTGGCTACTGATCGAAAATCTTGCGGCAAAGGCAAGAGCTCCTATACATGCTCGAGCTGTAGAGCTACTGGCACAAACTCCACCCTGAAGATGGTCTCTATGTCTTCCCATGTGAAGTTCATCCCATCGCAAAACCGAAACAAGTGGCTCCACCACCTGCCTGCTGCTGCCTGAAGAAGGCTGGCAGCAAAGATCACCATGATTTCTGTTGGCATCCCCACTAGCCTGAAGACTCTCACCATAGCCTCCAGCCAATCCTCAGCTGCCTGCGGGTCCGTCTCTCCCCAGAACCTGGGTGGCCTCTAGCGCTGGAACTCGTGAAGCTCGCTCAAGTGGTGTGCATCGCCTACTACTGGGGCTGGTGGCATCGTTGACCCAACGTATGGTAGTACCTCTAGTGCCTCCGCTGGTGCCTCTACTGCAAGAAGGCCCTATACCGAAGCCTCATCGCTCGACAAGCTGTTTGTATGCACATCCCTCTGCGCTCTAGTTGGCCATCCGTGAAAAGGCATCATGAAAGGAATATACATGACACAGTCAAACAATTTATACCTAGTGATCTTACCTGGTTTGAGCTGTTTTATTGGAAAACCTTTGAAAACACACATGTAATCAGTGTTTTCATGCACAAAGTCAGAAATCAGTTGTCAAGGTCCTAGTGTATGGATACATCGGCCACCCGCACCAACAATGGACTCCCTGAACTGATGACCACACTCGGTAATCTTAAAACTATCGCTTCACAGAAATAAAATATCAGAGTTATATGTTTTGTGGTAGAACCGACTACTCTGATACCAATTTGTCACGACCCGTCCTCGGGGCCCGTGCCGTGACTACCCCAAGCCCGCCTTCCATATGATAGGGGCTGGCGACTAGCACCAATGGCGTAAATCTTGATAACTAGTAAGGCATTTCCTTTATAAATTAAACAAAACACCACAGAGTACAAGCGTATATAAAACACTATGTACAAAAGAATGTGATGAAAAGTAAATGTGCCAGAATACAAACCCAACTGAAAGTACAGCTACAAATGAACGAATGTACAACAGAAAAAGCCAAACAGCTGGAAGAAAGGAAGAAGCTCTTGGGTCGTCCTCCTCAGATCCTACCTGAAGGGTAGGTACAGATAGCGCAGCTCCTGGATCGTCCTCTATGGATCCTACCTAAAGGGTAGGTACATAGAGCCTCCACAAAGCTATCGCCTGTCAACTTCCTCTGAGTGTCGTCTCGCCGTGAAGTCCACCTCTGGATACCGTCCAGTCCTCGAACACTGGGCCTCTGTCAGCAATGCCCGTCGTCTGCAACCAACACAACGAGGTGCGGGCATATCCAATGCATGGGTGAGTATAACGATACTCAGTAGGTACCCCGAGACCCTCAAGGTCTCTCTAAACCCAAAAAATACAACCACAATGATAATCTCAACAGATAACCTCTACGTAGGTATATGCCCATACATACACCTATGTTATCAAGTATCCCATCTCAATCATGATGAAACACAAAGATTATGAAATCAACGGATAACCACTACCCAGGTATATGCCCATACATATACCTAAGTTATCAAGTAAACCATATCAAACATGAGGTAAACAAAAAGGTCATAGTCTCAGCTCAAACCAATATTTTCATTATTGAAACCGTAACTGCTGAAGAGCCCCGTATCTGGAGTGTAAAGTGGTCCTGTCACGACTCCGAGGTACTGCCCACTAACCTAAGGCTGCTGAGGTACTCCTCCTGTCGAGTACCGCGGGTCAGCCACCCAAACACAGTAGTGTTTCTCGCCAGGGTATGCCAGCCAAACACAGTAGTGCACACACCCTAATAGCCTGCAAAAGTACTCTTCGGACGAGTACTGCGGGTCTGCACTGTCACACAGTAGTGCTCCAGCCGCCATGGGTCTACACCCAAAAAAATTAGTTCTCCGTCCACTGGGCTGGTCGACTCACTCCAAGTCGAGTCGGTCAAGAAGTCATCAGGTCTCAACTAGCAACACGGTCTCTGTACTCTGAACGCTCGTCTCCGGGAGGGTCCGCTCCAGGAGCTACAGGTCGATACTCCAAGTATCTCAAAGTCTTATAAAGAAGTATCTCAATGGACCGCCTCTTCATAGGGGTCTTAATGCAACAGACGTCGTGTCAATCAGACGCCCGGTCTGTGAGTTATTAGCCTTTTTTCCCCAAGGGCCTGTTTGGTTTCGTGTGCGAACCATCCTGGCTGTATCTCAACTGTACCCCGAACTCTCATTGGGTATTATAATAGATAGCATTTCTCAACAAGATCACTAAGCCCACCGACGGTTCGTCAAACGAACGTCCAGTCTGAAAGTTATCAGCTTTTCCGTTCCAGGGGCCCGATTGGATTTTGGGTACAATCCAACCCGGCCACTATCCAACTGCAACCAAAACTCAGGCGAATTATTCCAAATGTTCCATCTCACCATGAGAATCCAAGGAAGTCGACGACATGTCAATCAGACGTCCGGAACCCATGATATAAGTGTTTCCGCTCTGAGGGCCCAATTGGTTTTGTGTTCGAACCAACCCGGTCGTACTAAAAGTTCTCCGAAATCCTAATTGTAATATACCGAAATGACCGTCTTGATCCATGTATTGCTAATCAGGTGACAGTGCATCAATCAGAGGTCCGTAGCCCATGATATGGGCAAAATCCTGAACATAGTCAGAAATGGGGGTCTGGGCTTGGCCCGGTCCAGACCAACTCCCCCGTCGGTCAGCCCGAACTGGGCCTTCCCGACCCGGGTCCGGGTCCAGCCCATCAGGGCGTGGCCCGGCCCAGCTGGGGTGGCCCCACCTGGTGCGCCCGATCCGACTCAGTGGGTTCCGCGCGTGCGGAGCGGACGCGAGGGTGTGCTACCCCCGTCCCTTTGCACCGGATGTGGTGCGTGCTACCGCGTCTTCCTCGGATTGTGTGCGGCCACGAGATACTGTTGTCCCGCCGCTGCCGCGACATCATCCGCGGAGTCTCCTGCCGGCTTCGCGCCAGCAATCACCTTCCGCGGACCACCAGACGCGCTCCGGTGGTTCGTTCTGCCCACCGTTTGCGCCGGCGGTTCTCCCGGGATCCACAGTTTACTGCGAAGGATTCAAAACGCCCTTGCGGCCTGCTTCGCCGCTCGTCAATCCACGCACAACGATCAACCAGCGGAGTCTTCAATAGCCTATCTGGCCCCGACTCCGGTCGCGGTCCATTCGGCCTCAACGGTGCGGCGCGACGATGCCGCGCTTCTTCACTGTGTACTTTCTCGTGTCCGCACGGTGTCGTTGCACCGTGCTGCCTTTGTTCGTGCCGCAATGAAAAAAACAAAAAAAGGGGGAGGATAGTCGGCCGTGTTCGTTTGGTCCTACCTCCTATCATTATGTTGGTAACAAGCGGCCCAACAGACGAAGAACAACAAGGACTTTTCAAGAACAAAAAAAATCAACCCAAACAGTTTTCCCCACAAACAAAATATTCCCAACCGGCAAAAGAAATCATTCGCGGGTCAACTTGAAGAAGGGTTGGACCGAGTTCATTGTTTTAAAATGAAGTAACCACCGGAATATAAACTTACACAAAAATTAACCCCTACCTCAAGCCTAGTTGAACGAAGGCTCATCGCAGAATGGGACGTCACGGAAGAAGGCATCGTGGAAGGGGGATCGTCGCGTTGCGTAGAAAATATTTGTCAGTGCCACGTCGTCGATATCTACGGATTCGGTGTTCTTGTTGGCCTTCGTAGGAGGTCGACATTCTTCACGTTCTTCATGTTCTTCAATGAAGAACAATTAAATTCAATAATTCTCTTATTCTCCCAAAAAACTCAACACAACAACCCACCAATAATAAAATAAGGATTACCATATTTTATTACTCACGACAAACGTTTTAAAATTCAAAAAACGAATCAAACAATTAACTCAATTACATGAAACGTTTTAAACCTCCCAATTAATAGATTCTTTTAATATTTAAATAAACACACAAGTTGAATTTCATTAATTGGGGAGGTGCAGATGCGTTACTGAAATAAAGAAGGGGTTGAGGAAGTTGAAAAGGTGGGGTTCATGTGGGCCCCAACTCACAAATATCCTACCAAGAGGTGTAGGATTTTGTGGGTCCCACTTTAATGAATTAACTTAGGTTAAACTACTTAAAATTAAATAAATTGGTTTACCCATTTTATTTTATTCATTTACTTAATCCAAAAATTTAGTAACCACACTCGAACGAACACAACTCCAGAAAAGTTATTCCTACGGAATTACCGGCATTGCGAGTTCATCGGTGCCCTCAGATTTCAATTCTGTGCACCAGTTCAAAAGTTAGAAAATCCCACTCGTTCGTTCACAGATAGTACCCGAGCCAATCTTCAGAAATTGATTCCGGGCACACCGGGCCTCAGAGTCAAGCACCGTCAGAAACTGCATTTTTGTAAAATCCCAATGAAAATTAAGAAAAACTTAACCTTGAATTTTTCGTGTCATTACATTAATAATGAAGAATGAAAATGAAAATATGTGGATGGACAATTATAAAAAAAAGTCTATAACATTTGTATGGGGCTGATTGAATATTCCCCAAAACCATTGGAATATGATATTAAAATGTTAGGGGGGCCTATGGCTTGGTTGTCATTAGTATAGTTTTATACAAATAGTTTGGGAAAACCATTGGTATATTTGGGATATACCTATAGTTTTCATAACATTTGAAAATGTAATATGAAATACCTATAACAACAGTTTGAAAAACGATTGACATATGTAATTCATAAAACCTCTTGAGGGTTTTCATCCCCGCACATCTGATTTATATTTCAAACACCTAACAACTATGCTATAATGTTTTTGTAAAAATAATATGATAAATATTTATATGTATTTTTGGAAGTATTTTTTTCAATGTTATTTGATAAAAATATTAATTAAAAATATGAAAACCAATACCCACTATTTGGAAAACAATGGCTATTTTCCAATAACAAAGGTTTTGCAAACCACTGATATTTTTATTTTGAATTTTTGGTCTAATATAAATGGTTTTTGGAAGCTCCATTAGTATAGGTTCATTAGAATGTAAGTTAAACCATTGGTTTTATCAAAACTGTTGGTATAAAAATCAAATAATGTAATTTTTTTTGAAAAATCATTTGTATAATGTCGTTTTATTGATGGAATGTCAATAGTTTGTTAAAAACATGGGAAAATCTATGACATATACCTATGGTTTTTCTAAAAACATTATTATAGGGTCCAATAATGGTTTTAATACCAATAATTTTTGGCCAAATCGATCCTATAGGTTCATTTTATTGAAAATATACAAATTGTTACAACAAAACTGTTGGTATAGTTAAATTTGTATAGGTCTAATTTCAAGTACTGTTGTAAAAAGGACTAAACATTCATAAAAAGTAATCCAATGGAGTAGATACCACACTATGATACATTAATACCATACTTATTGATAATAAAATATTATTCCATGAAGGAATTGTTCCATCCTATCTCATGGGAAAAATCAATCTGGTGAATAATGTAGTGCCTTCAGCCACTATTGGATCCAAAAATATTGGATATAAATCTATCATGATGTGAAAATTCATCCCATATAATTACATACCACAAGTCCCAGTCCAATAGAAACTCATCCAAAGATAGATGAATCCATATAAATTTTAAACACATTAAATTTTGGGGGCTCCACTTTCCGAAGAGAGAATATGTGAACGGGTTATCAAGATGAATCTCATTACACTTCCAAATATCCTTCTATGATACAACCTACATGATAAATATTTTTTCATGTTTTGAAATATTGTTAAAAAATAGATCATATTTCTTCACCAATAATATCCATTTTATAGTATAGAGAGAATATATTGTAACTGTGGATATAAAAAATTCCACATTGAGAATTGATAATAAACGATTCATCATCTCCACAATCTTATCTACATTCGGGTTTTATGCATGTTAGATGCTCCAAGACCCTTGATGGTAGAACATTCCAGACATATGAGTATCTGATTCAGAAATTAAGAATCGTATAAAATTATCCTTGTTAATATTTTGTACTATGAGAAAATACATTAAATAAATTATTCCTGCGGAATCTTTCAATAAGGACTCTTATACCCTAGGCGGGACACCATGTTACAATTGGCGTGTCTAGAAAACATCAGATTCTATTAATTGTATTCATTAGGAAAATGAATACCTATAATTTCCCACATGACACTCCAAAAAAATTCATTATTTGAACACAGTTTCTCCTAGTCTATATTGAGTTTCATGGAATACTCATAATATACCTCTTTTCATTTTAACTGAACAATAAATTATATTTAATAGAACATCTTCCTTTATTAAAATAATTAAAATACGTAAAAATAGAGCAATAATTTCAATCAGATCCACCAAGGGATGTAAACATCAATTCACATTTATGAATAAGCCATGTGACCCCACATATCATGACTTTTGATCAATTCCTAGACCCCCCCCACAAGACTGACATTCTCTGATTAATACATGATCCTCATAAGCATCTCAAAAAATGTTTACAGTGGTGGCTAAGGGAAGCATAAAAAATCCCGTACGGGGCTAATATTTTGTTTCAATGATCCAATTCCGTAGGGAATAAGGGATATAAATCAGGTTCCAAATTTTTTTTCTAATAGATAAATGATTATATTGTGTGTGTATTGATATCCCTTATCACCCCATGTTTTATGGATGGAATGATTATCCAATGAAAACTAATGAACTATTCTCCCATCATCCATACACCATTAGAACATGGCAATGGGAGACTGAATTTTTCCAATAACAAAGTGAAATATCAAATATAAATACATATTATTTCTTTGATTCGATTGAGATATATCTATTGTAAGTTCATCCTTCCATAATTTAGTGACAATCATAAAATTGAATCCCAGAATATTTTCGTCTAACATGTCTATAATTCTCGATTGAACCATTATCTTAGTTTGACCAAGAATTATTGGGATCCGAATATAAATATTATGCTTATCACCCACCTAAATACCCAATGTTCGGCATATTTCATCTTTTCTATAAGCAGTCTCTACTGAGCTGATGAAATTTTTTTATTTGGAATAAATGACTGATTTTCTTGTTTATTTCTCATATTTTTGGATAACCTCGAAAATAGATAAGAATTATTAATGAGATTTCATTTTGAAAAATAAATCTACCACTGGAAAATAAGATATGATCTATTTTTGGACTTTTTGTGTATTCCATCCCCCAATGAAATATTTTTCCATTAAACAACAATAAAATTTAATTGGAAAAAACATTGTCCATCAAGACATTAAGGAAAGGGGTATGTGGGTCCCTCTATCTGACCCCATGGTTTGGTGGATCCTTCAAAAAAATTTATATTGATATTGATTATAAATAAGATTTAAGAATATTTTTTTAAAAGTTACATCAATTTAATAATAATAATATAATTCTCTTTTGATATTAATAATTATATATGGAATTAGAATTTGGAGTTTTTATTTCTATGAATAATAAGGAATTATAAATCATTTATTGAAGTTTAATGTATTATGTTTTTAATTATTGATACAGATTGGACGAGTAGGTGGTTATTGATTGGTACTTATATTATATGCATGTGTTTCGGCTAGGCTCGAACATGAAATCATTCAAAAAAATTTTTAGAAGACTATACCGTTTTACCAAATGGTGTAATAAAAAGTTATGTTTATAATCCATGTGTGAAGCATAGTGGAATGAATTTCATAAACTTGAAAATCTCAATAAGTCCCATTTCATTTGAAATGCATAATAAAAAATAGGTACAATTAATTTTATGATATTAACTCACATTCCATGGTTATTGAGACGTTTGATTGTCCAGGAAGTTTTAGGGGGAGTGACGAAATAGGTGGATTTCCATTAGAGAAATTCAATTAGGGTAAGAAAAAAGTTCCCAATGTGTTGAATTTTAATGACCAAAAAGGGTTTATTATCAATTTCCAAAATTTTCGGATAATTATGAGTTTTATTTGTGTGAAATTAATAACTGCAATAAACGATATGTTTTATCATTTTTAAATTATTCACTAATAAAAAATATATTTATATGTATATAATTATTTCAGATATATCCTATATATATCATAAATAATATTTTATCACGGATATATATAGGTTTTATGAGTAATTTTCATTTTAGATTTGATGCTAACTATTTTAAATAATATAAAAAAATATTAAGTGAATATATATTAAAAATTAATTATTTATTTAACACTGAATAACAATTAACATTATTAATGAATATACAATATTAAATGCCCAATGATACAGAATGAGTGAATTTGAATAATTAAAAATCAATAAACTCAAAAAGTATAAAAAAATGGATATGTTTCATTATTTATATAAATTATTAAATGAATAATCAATTAATGTATATTATAATAAATATGAAGACATAGTAAAAGTATCAAAACATAGTAAATACGTATAATAAATAAATTAGTATGATTAATTACATGAATTGGGAACACATAAAATAAATTCATGAAAATATTAAATAATGCATTTAAATAAATTAATTATATATATTTCAAACAGTATAAAAATATTTCAACTTAATAAATAAAAATTAATGTGAATTGATAATATAAATTAAAAACAAGTTATGAATAATAAAATATAGTAAATAACTATGTAAAATTTGGAAGAATAATTTATTTTATTGTAAACACATAAATATTTATAGAATAATAAAAAATGATTTTGAATCAATAAATTATATAAATTTTCAAAAAAATATAAGGAATTAGACCTTAATAAATCCAATTGAATAAGTATTAATCATATAAATAAAATAATGTTTATAATATCAAAACATATTAAATAATTTTCTATAAATAAATAATAAAAATGAATAAATTAAAAAATATATTAAAAACTATTAAATATTAAAAAATTAAATTTAATATTAAATGAAATATTATTAAAAATGAATAAATAAAATTGAATAAGGTAAAAAAATTAAAAAGTCTATATAAATGATTAATTAAATCAATTACATAAACAAAAGAACTAGGGTTGTAATCCAAGCATTCCCCTTAGGGATTTACATCGCAAGAGGTGACTTTGGAAGGCAGTGACATGGGCATTATGTGGGAAGGTGGTGATGCAAGAATGATGTATGCCTAGTGATGAAGATAGGATGATGCAAGCATGACATTACCACAAGCCTTAAGCCATGTTCATGGGCCACATGGATATAAATACCCCAAAACACAAAAACACACCACACCCATCAACCACTAGGTAGGGCATATCCATACAAGGGATATCCCACCTATATTCAACTGCACAAAGCCCTCCATTTCAATTGATATTTTGTCTAATAACCATAAATCTTATTCACAGATCATCATGGACCATACACACCAACATTATTGTGCACATCAAGAGGATTTATCACAACAGATTGGGGCTCCCATATAAATCAATTAAGGATACACATTTTCCATGCCTTGTAATTTTTTTTATCTCATTGAACTTCACAATGAATTGTCAAACATGACCATCAGACCACCACCCTCACCATCAATCGAGTTTTTGATGATCTCTATCACCAATCCACAGAGCCTACAACCACCTCATCTCTCAGAGCTTCACAGACACATCAACATTGCATCTAATGCTATCTACAAACTTTTACAACACTGACACATTATTCTTGGTATAGATATAACATTTTAAAGAGAAAAAAAACACATCGTTTCCTTCATAAATTTAAATCATAGACTAATAAACATAAATAGGTCAAATAAAGAATAAATATCTTTATGAATAGACAAAATTTTACATTAGTGCATCAACATTATTTTTTACATTGCTGATAATTTTTATTTACTATCAATTTTCCTCATAATATAGAAGGAAATGGTTAAATGAAAAACAATAATTGATGATGTTATATCATAATGATGTTTATGAAAAATAACTAAATAATTATCATGTTAAAATGATAATGAAATTAACAACCTATCTTATGTGAAATAATGTGAAAATTTACTAAATAAGATATCAAATGTGACCTCTTCATGATGTCTACATACATTCTGAAACAATGTTTTTTGGAAATTCATGTCATTAAAATCATATTATTCTTTTAAAGAAATTTGTTTATATGGTATTTCTAGTAATAAAAAATATAAAAATAAATTAATAATTATTTTAAATGAAATTTTAATTATATTTGAAAATGACTCATTGTGGATGATAGTTTGTTGATGGTATAAAAAATCATTACAAATTTATCAAATGTAATACAAAAAATCATTTCCATTAATTTTTTACATTTTAAAATTTCATTTCCATATATTTGACATTCTAAATATAAATTTCACCTATTAGAGGAGAATGTGTGACTCCTTCTTCCAAACTCTAATCGAATGATACTAATCAAAATCAATATTTATACCTTATGGGTATAAATATATGATTGTTTAGAAACATAGTATTTGATGAATTTTTTAACCTAGCTGAGAGTGTACCATGTTCACAAATGGGAAAACAATATGTTCCTATGATACTATTTCAACATAACTATTCATTTATTATATATACTGATGTGATCATTTCTCTTTTGAGAGAGATATAGCTGTAGTTTTATCACAGTTATGTGGGATGAGATATTTACTTCTACATATCACATTCTTCTTCTAAATGAAGAATTTCATCCAATCTACTTCAATATCAACCACTAAAATGGTGATATACTAAGAATCTACAATAGAATCAATGACCACACTCTTATTTGAGATCTTATAGCTCACTAAACCACTAACCAATGTGAAGGTGTATCCGGTCTACAAAAGAAGGTAATCATGATACAACTGGAATACTGCATTTTCATATCCTCTAATGACTAGTTCCTCATATCCTCCATAAACTAGGAACATATCCTTAGTAAAACTCAGATACATAAGTATAGTCTTGACTGACATCCAATGGCTATCACCTGGTTCAACAACATATCTTCCTATCGAAATAAATACATAGAGGACTTAAATCACTTTACATTACATGGAATAGGTGACTAACCCAATCATTTATGCATATGGAGTCCTTTCTATTATCATTCTTCCCTAATGTGACTCAGAATAAAAATTCATTGAAAGATGATTGGCATGTGATTCTAGAAACAATCCCCTCTATTATTTTTCTATACTGAATCTCTTTAGTATCATATCATTGTATGTACGTTGACATTGGCCCAAAATTCACATGGATATATTACGATGGATCATTATCACAAGAATATATGTTTCCTCATCAATGACTGTCATGAAGAATCATTGATTAAACCCCACCTTGAGGGACTATAATACTGATATTCTGTTTCCAAAAAGTAATATGTCATCAACATATAAAATTAAGAAAATGACTGCAGTCCCACTAAACCATTTGTAGACACAAGGATCACATTCATTCTTGATAAAACCAAATGTCATTATGGATTCATCAAAATGATTGTTCCATGAACTGGATGCTTCCTTTAATACATAAATAGAATTTTGGGACTTTCATTCCTTATTGGAAACCATTGGAGTCATAAACACTTTAGGTCGTCTCATGTAGACATCTTACTGTAGGTTACCATTAAGGAAGGCTATTTTGACATCCATTTTACAAATCTGAGAGAGATAGTATGCAGCAATGGCCAATGTAATTCCGATGTATTTCATCACAGAAACTAGTCCAAAAGGATTCATCATAGTCAATTCCATGACATTGATATAACCTTTTTTCCACCGTGTGTGCCATATAGTTACTAACATATCCTTCCATGTGGTGTTTCTTCATGAATAACCATTTTCAACCAATAATATTTACATCAACTAGAGGATCTACCATAATCCAGATATGATTTTTGTACATGGGATCCATTTATGAATTTATGTCTTATTGCCACTTGGAAACATTTCTTCCACTAACAGCTTCCTTGTAGGCTAGAGGATAATTTTTATCAACTAATAATGAGCCACCATGCATAGTAACTAGAAAACGACACCATTTACGTTCCCATACCCCTCTTATACACCTACAAACCTCTTGTGTCTCTGGAAGAGTTCATTCTTCCATGGGGTTTTGTGGAATCTATTCATGTACCAACTATTATGTACTATTAGAATCAAATTCTTCGAAGTCAATCTCACTCCCACTATCCCTTTTGGATATGTGCTCCCAGTCAAGGGATATGATGTATCATTGCACTGTAACATTTTTTTCTGAGGGGTTGTATAGGTAATATACATGTGTTTCCTTGGGGTATCATATTAAGGTGCAGTTTGTGCCTTGGGAGTGCAAGTTTGTTACGTGAATAGGACTTAACAAATACATCACTTCCCCACACATGTAAATTGGATAATATAGATTTATTTATACTCTAGATATGATATGGAATACCATTTATAAATTGAGTTGGTACATGGTTTAATATGTGTGATTCAGTTTGTAACGTATATCCTAAAAAGGATATGGAAAACACGCAGGGATCATCATTGATCTCACCTTGTCCAATTGGGGTGATTCCTACTTTCACTCACACCATTCTACAAGGGATTGTGTAGAGGAGTGAGTTGTGATAGGATCCAAAAATACCGTAAGTAATCAATGAAGTCCTGAATAAGATATTAAACCCCTTTGGTCTTAGTTGAGTTTCATAATCATGTTACGAAGATGGTAATCAACTTCATTGAATTATCCATTAAACTTATCAATAGAATCATACTTATACCTCATTAAGTAGATATATACACATGTACTAAAATAATCAGAAAAAGTTAAGAAGTACGAGTACCCTCACATATATTCAACTAGAAATGTTCCACACACATCTGTTTGAACCAATTCCAGAAGTTATGTAGTCCTATCACCATTCCCCATAAATGGTGATTTTGTTTTTTTTCTTGTAAACCTGAAACACATACCCCAAGTGGTTTTAGTTTGAATGAATCTCAATATACATCTTGATATAACATTATCAAGTGTTTTTCATTTTCATGACCTAGTAGATGAATCCGAAGTTGTGTGTGGTATGAGTCACATGATGTATCTTTTTTATACATTTCAATTACATGGATTGTGTAACACAACATGTAAATAACATAGTATAAATGATCCATAAAAATTATTATATATTAGTTAATGTAGTAACATCCATTTCCAAACATGGAAACAAATTAATTTGTATCTAATCTGGATATATAAATAATACTTTTTGTAACATACAACACATAATAACTACTCATTTACAGCAAGGTCATCCTAGTTGGCAATGTGATGTGGTAGTCCCCAATAGATACAACAGAAATTCTTGCTCAATTAGATGCTCATGGATCTACCTCCCCATAGTTAATATTCAAAAATATACTTGTCAATTGTATTTGGATACATATATGATCTCCAAAATCTTTATATGATACCCAATTTTAGATATAAAAATATTTTATTCGAAAAAATGCACCTAAATCTTCCCCATTCTTCTCATGTTAGGTGCATTTCTTCTTCCGATAGCCCTTATTTCCAAATTGAAACATGCATAGAGAAATGGAACCCTTTTATTAATTATTTATTAGTAACAGTGTTGAATATTTCATGATATGAATTAATGTAACATGAATATATAAAATATGGAATTTTAAATGGTTCAAATTTTAAATTTAAATGATTTATAAAATCAAATGATAATTAGCCTTTGGTATTAAATTCATAATATAATGAATTATAACATCATAGTTTAATATAAAATATTACGTTTCAAAAATTATTTAAATCCTTTCAGAAGTCATTTCACTTATCGAATAAACATTTTATACTCTCGACGACAATGTGAATCATCCTCCATAGTTTTAAATGATTGGTTAGGGCAAAGAGAGTCGTTTCCATGCACCTCAATCCGAATGGGTTTTCTTCCTGTTTGGGGAAATACACACCTTGTGGTGGAGACCGTCACACCCATTCTCCCCCATCTATAATGGTAGGCATTGTCAATGGTTTGATATGGTAGACTATTTGAAAAAATACATTGAGGGTGGTAGGTGTTGTCTATAGGGCACCATGGCAGATCGTCTGAGAATGTGTGGTGACAATGTGTGGGGATGGTGGTTGGAATTGTTGATTGGAAGCTATGGAATGTCATATGAGAAAGCGGAATGATGGTGTTAGGTGTTATCGATTGGGCATCGTGGAAGGTTTTATTTGAATAAAAGTCGATGACCATATCCTTAATCCCCTATCTATCCTGGTTGGCATTGTGGATGGTGCTCCATGACTTGTCATAGAGGTGACTGTCCTAGTAGGCATTGTTGATGGGGCACTATGGTAGGTAGAAATGGTGGTGAAGGTGATAGGTGATGTTAATGGGGTGTTGTGTTATGTTGTTTGGGAATTTTTAGTCATAATCTTAACTCTCTTCACCATATCATTCCTAGTATCCATTATGGATGGGGTACTGTGGATGGTTTTTTGGGAATTGGGGTTGGCGTTCATATCCATCATCCACCCATCTTGCCAGTTAGGCATTGTAGATGGGGTGACATGGTATGTCCTCTGAGAGAGGAGAGGGTAAACCCCAAGGATATTCAGAAATAGACTGTGATTGGTCCTATGTCTTTGGAATGGTGACACAAAATGATATTTCATAGATGTGGGGTTTAAAACACTCATACATAACCTTTTTTAGGGACCTTACTTATTCTTCACACTCGACCAATGCTTCTTTCATTCATCTTCCAAAACAAATGTTCATTGTAGGCACATAAATTTAATTAAAGTATGGATTTTGGTAACCCTTTGGTTTTATGTGTGTTTTTATATACATAACGAGTTCACATACCATCATTGACTAATTTCAATGATATAATTACTTTCACAATTTTTTTTCCAACCAATTTTTTTACTTATATTATTTTTTATTTAATTTTGCAATGTGTTTTTATATCATTAATGAACATATGTATTTTTATAATTATATTATTAATATGTATATTTTTTATTCACAAAACAATAAAAACATACAGGAAAATCATGTCAATGTTTGGTACCCAAAACATCCATTTACTTATTGATTTTTCTATATAAATTTAATTCATTAAAAATTAGTCAATATATAATAAATAATTTTTCTTAACATATAAACATAATAAGTTTTATATCACTTAAAATTCATAAATTAGTGATAATATTTATCTATGTTGCAAGGATAACATATTTGAAATCAATTATATTTAATAAATCAACTATAATATTTATTAAGAATATAAATATATTATGTATTTTGTGATTTATTATAATACTAGTCAATATAATATTATATAAATATCCAATTTAAACTCATTAAATATAATCATACTATGTGTAACAAAATATATTTTTAAATTATAATAAAATCATTATAACAGAATTTAATACATATAATTAGTTTATAATACAATATATTTTAAAATTATAAAAATATTTATTATAATTCCTAGTCGATATAATTAAGGCATAATATATAAATATTATTAATTTATATTTATTTATGAATATATTATAAAAAATTAATTCAATATGCGATGCATTTTTGTTTATAAATTAATTCGATATAGTTACATTATAATATATTGATGCTAAAAGAAGATATTTATTTGACTTATATATAAACTATTATATAATGAAATTAAAATATTATATTCCAATTATATATTTTTTTAACAAATAAATTTTTCAGTGTTTTCATAAATTCCATTTTTAATTGATAAGTGGAAATCCTCATAATGTACCCAACCATAAAAAAACAAAAATCAACATTCAAACTGAAAACAAAATTTAAATTTGAAAGGTATTTTTGTGATTTTAATCAGATCGTAGATATAATGTTGTTGGTAGTGTGTGATGTATCATCTGCTGTAGAGAGGATTCATGTTATATGTACTAGCCCTGGTAGTTTTCTTATAAAATGATTGAGAGTGATGTATGATTCCACATTGGTACTCTAATATTGATGATGTATCAAATCATGAAAAAGATACAATATTCTACACCTTTTTGTTTTATTTTTGTAGTTTTTGTCAGGATTGTCTTGGTATAATAGTATATCATAGTCATTAGATTATATTAGTTGGTGTTTATAGGTTTTATGAAGGTTTTAGATGTAACAAAAGCATCTGGTGCGTGAATTACTTTAATGGTTTTGTCGAATTTGATGCATCATTCCGAAATTTTTCTCAACATTAAAGGCATAACTAAAAAATTATACCAAATATTGATATAGAAAATTCTATAACATAGAGAGAATATTCTTTAGGATAAAATTATTTTTAGTTTAAATAATATCATTTGAAATTATACCTCATCTTTGGAACCATCCTCAACATGTTAATAATAAAACATCACTCCCGACATATCTAATGTATCAATCTTTGTGGTAAACTATATTATCATGGTTTATAAATTACCTTAAAATTCACGATTCATGATGGACAATAATAAAATTCATAATTTATAAGTATCATTACAAGAATCAATGTATATCAATATCAAAATGACACGTCAGCATGAGACAAATCATATAGGATTGTTTATTATCACAATTTCCTATATGGAATCCAATATTCTACACCACTCGGTAGGGCAGAGAGTTGATTATTATTGAGTTGAATGAAAATATAACATGTATATTTTGAAGTTTCAATTCTTTCCTAAAAATAAATATGAAAAGTGAATTGTGATGGGGGATTTGTAAATATCACATTATTTTCCCTTTTCAGATTGCCTCCAATGATAATCATCACCACATGACCTATATTTATATCTTACCACATAAATTAATAACAATTGCCCCATCATCATCAATGTATATTTTCCTCTACATCAATCAAGGTCAACAAATCTAGTTTATATCATCTTGATCAAAGGGATACTCGGGTTGCATTACATAACATTAATCAATGCATTCATATCATGGATGTAGAGACAACAAATTCACACACATTTAACATCCCATTTTTTTTATATTTTTAATAATCAATAACCCTTGTTATATTTATTTTAATATTTTTAGATATAAGACTAAATTATTATATTTTTCATAATATCGCAATACATCTATGTTAAATATGGATCAAAATATTTTCCTTATTCCTAAAAATGTCCATAGGATGATGCCTAATTATTGGAATATCTAGCTTGAGCTTCCAAAAAAAGAAATATATATATATATATATATATATATATATATATATATATTAATAAAATTTCTAAACATGTTACTAAGATATTAGATTCCTCATTTGATAGAAATGAATTTTATTGCATTTTTAATAATATACTACATTAATTTTCATGTAGCGAGTGGAAATCTAGGTGCATTAAATGATCAACCCACATGTCCTATTTGTGTAATTATGTTTATTTGGAGCATATATTATATCATATAGTACAATGGAGTTCAATAATTTCATAATAAAATAATGAAAAACATACCCTTTAAAATTTATGTGGATATCAATTTGAGAGATTTATTTTATAGAACAAACGATGATTTGTTAGATTGGGGTGATATCTTTTTATTTCAAGCTTAATAAACATTATTAATCTCATGGATGATTAATTGGAAAAAACAATTCATGTATTTCATAAAAGAGGATTTTTACCCCCATAAACACTTGATGAAATTTCTTTTTAATCATAAAATAATGCAATCTTAGACCAGATCACATACATGGTGACAATTTCTAATTATAATGTCTACACGTATTCTAATACTATTATTGGTAATTTAATTAATAATGATCTGATACATTATCTTATAAACACTCTATTTTCTACATCATTAATATATGAATGAATTTATTACATAACATGAGATTTAAAGATTGTGTAGCAATTTGATATACTAGATGTTCCCTAAAATGAAAATATTAAAACTTTATTGGTTCTTCTTATTTGAAAGGATAGAAAATGTGAATAATTTTTTTATTTTATCCATGGGAGAAGTGTGCAAACATGGAACATAGAGAGGACTAACAAACACTCAGATAATATTATTGGTATAAATAGTTTGGTGAGATTTATTATATTTCATTAAAATGAAATTTGGGGATTTATTTATTCCCATTAATAATATAATATATGCTGCAATTCTCAGATTTCTTTCCAAAATTATGAATATAAATTCATTGGTTCCTTCAGTATTAATTTGTATGAAAATAAATATTACTATTCCAGACATTTTTCTCTCTTCTGTAAAATAGAGGAATTAGTTGATGGATTCTATAAACAATATAATACATCAAAACTCAATAAAAAACATTTTTATATTTCTCAAAATGGTGTAAATTGTTGAAAGATTGATCAGATCATGTTGAAATTCCATTTATTAATGTGACAGTCATTGATAATTCCAACCTTTTATAAGAATGGTGCTACCTGAAATTCGAGTGAGTTATGAATTTATTTAAGAATTACTTTATTCTTGACAAAATATTATGAAAATGGAATCCTCATAATCTTTAATATCATGAAATGAAATTTCAATACCTAAAAAATTATGTTTCATGAGAACATCATATTATAATAATTTCCTTGAGATTTTGGGGTTGTTTTATTGGGGATGTAGGACCACCAAACTAATCAGTGACATGAAATTTAATAATTATAATTACTATATAATATAAATTTATTCATATGATGATGAAAACAAGTATCTTGTCATTGTAGTGGGATTTATTCAAAACTATCATCTAGTTTTTGATCATTTGAAATCATCACCTTTCAAGAACATTTTTTCTATATAACACATTTTTTAAATTTTTAAATTCATTAATAACAATGGGTTATCAAACTATATTTTCATAATGATTCACAATAAGAAATTATTGAAGTCTAAATATGGATATTTTTACCAAGGTTAACTATAGCATCCCGCCATTTTATAACATAAACTTTCATTACATTACACAAAACTGAGGATCTTTAAGGTCTAGTGTCTTGGAAACCAGGAACATAATACATGAAAACAGCATAAAAAATTCTTCTTAAACACTTGAAAGGCATCTCCTTAAGTTCATCCTAGGTTCATTACTGCATCTCATAACCTGGGGACATACATCAAAAGAAAGGGTGAGCAGAAGGCCCAGTAAGGGAAACAAGATGAACATTTTACAGGTGAACTTGAGATAGTTCAATAAGGACATGAAAAGAACATTAAGGCATGAGAAAGAAATCATGAGGCATTTCATAATAAAAATAACATTTTTCATAACTTGAAGATGTGGATACATCATTTAACATAGACAATCATGAACATATCACCAAGGTCCATCCCCAAGGTGTCATTTGAAAATTACCATGGTTATTCACCAAGGTATCATGAAAATTGTAATCTCTAGTGGTTACATCATTACCCAATGCATTGGAGCGCTATCAGGGCGCACCCTTAAATTTGCCTTTATTATCATGTGAGCCACATATGTCATCATCAAACATTTCATAAGTAACCCATATAACATAAAATAAATGGGTTTCATTTCATAATCATAACGTTTTAAAACTGTTTTAAAGACAAGATCTTTACGTCACTTTAAACCCACGGAAGGGGAGAGCGGGTTTCATGTATGTAATTCCCAGAATTTGAAATAAAACATTTTTATATATATGTGAATACCCTTGTAGAAATAAGAGCTTTGGGTATTCACTTTATAACATAAAAATAATTTTGAGGAAAGAGAGAGGCATTTTGAGACGAAAATTCTGCAGCATAACGGCTATGTTTCGGGGTTTTAGAAAACATTGAAAAGATAGGGGACATGGGTCACCCACTCATAAATGATCCATAAAACAGTAGGGTGAAAGAATAAGAAGGAAATATGGACATGGTAATGAAATTTTAGGGACATACCATTTGAAATGAAAAACATGGAAGGAAAAAAAGATTAGATTTCTCTTATGAAAATTCGGCAATCTTACGGCGTCACTTAACTTCAAAAGAAAATGATTCGGCAATATCAAATAGGGTCCCTCATCATATGATCATAAGAGATCAGTATGACAGATATAGAGATCATACCCCAACATAATAAAAAGGAACTTGAAAGACTTGACATGAAAATCGAAAGTGAAAAATGAGAAGGGTGAAAGAATCCCTTAACAATTCGGCAGCCTAACGGCGTCACTTAAACATTCATAAAACGAAATGATGAGAGTAAGAGGGGATATCTCATCATATAAACATGAATGGGAAGTAAGAGGAATATAAAAGAACATCCTCTCACATAAAAACATGGAGCAGAAAAGGAATGACATAAAAGAGATTACATGAAAAGAAAGAGTGGGGTCGGATCCCTTACCTTAAAACGTGACACTTGAAACTCAAAGGATTGGACCTTGAGGGCTTGGGGGAACCTTGGGAGGACTCCTTGGAAGGTAAGAAGACCATAACTTTGTTGGGGGAGATGGGGAGTGAAAACTAAGGGAGGAAAGGGTGGGTATTTATAGAGAAAGTGAGGGGACAAAGCATTAATGGCCAAGGGACACCTCACTAGTGGTTTTGGAAAAACCATGGGCCTTCCCATGGTATTTTCCCATGGTATTGGCCACTTGGGACACCTCACACCTTATCTTACTATTCATAATTCGACCATATTGAATATATACTTAATACATCATTTAATGATGTCATTAAACACCCGTAACTTAAAAACTATACTTTCACTATTCACCGAAAATTCAACTTTCTCAGAATAATACCAAAATTTCACCTTAACCAAATATCAATGCTCTGATTTCAAAAATGAAATCCATTTTATAAAAATAATTTTCTAAATATTTTTATTTTAATTTTTAAATAAAAACACTATTCATCGAAAATTCATTTTTTTCAGAAAAATCCCCAAAAATTACCTTAACATAATATCGATGCTCTGAGTTCAAAAATAAAGTCCTTTTTATAAAAATAATTTTCTAATTATTTTTTATTAAATTTTTAATTAAAAAACACTCTTCATCCGAAAAAACTAATACTTGAATAATAATTTATGAAACCGTTATTTAACCATTTTATTTAATCACATTACTTAATCTAGGTGTCTAAATTATATTAAAACTTTCTTTGAGTGAAATTACTAATCCATTTGGTCATATTACTAATCCTAAGCGTAAAACCACTATTCATAATTTACTATTCATCAAAAATTAAGTTGATCTTATTAGACTCCAAATTCCTTAATGAACACTTTTGTAGAAGACCATTTTTTGAATATCATTACACATCAATAGTTATTTAGGGTTTACATATATATTTCAAAATATGCCTTTTTAAAAATTCATCAATAAAATACATTCTAAAATTATCTAGACATTTGAAATTTCACAAACATCACTAAAGGAAGAAATCTCAATTTATTCACCCGAAAGGATTACACAAGGAAACTAGGGTCTCATCACATAGCCCCTTATAACACTGGCATAAGACATAAGTGTAAGGTGTGATATGGTGAGAGAATCTGAGGGAGTCTCAGATAACATTTCCCTAGTAGCAATCTCCACTAACTTGAACTTCTCCTACAAGCGTTTTCGTTCAAGCTTGACACGCAGGAGCTCGGCTTGGGCTTGGTCCAAAGCGAAGCCCACAGATGCTACCTCCTTCCCAAGCTCTGATAAGTGGGCTTCGTAAGGGTTGAGTCTACTGGATGAAGCCATCAACTCCTCCTTCTGCATTAACCATTAACATCTTAATAAACCATTAAGAGTAAGTTAATATACCACTCAAAAAGATTGGGTCGTTACATTCTTCCCCCCTTAAGAAATTTCGTCCCCGAAATTTATACTTGAGGCCCAGTCGAAAAGGTGAGGGTACTTTTGCTTCATCGTTTCCTCAGGCTCCCAAGTCGCTTCTTCGTACTTATGATTCCTCCACAACACTTTCACAAGGTGGGTAGTCTTGTTTCGTAGAACCATGTCTCTATGGTCCAAGATCTCCACTGGCTGCTCCTCATAAGAGTGGTCATGTTCAAGTTGTACCACCTCTGGGTTCAGTACATGCGAAGGGTCGGGTATGTACTTCCTCAAGAGAGATACATGGAAGACATCATGAACTTGATCTAGGTTCGGTGGAAGTGCTAGACGATAGTCCACTGCTCCTATGCGATCAAGGATTTCATAGGGGCCAATGTACCTAGGGATGAGCGTCCCTTTCTTCCCAAACCGCATGACTCTCATCCATGGAGAAATTCGAAGGAAGACTTTGTCACCAACACCAAACACCAACTCCCTTCGACGATTGTCAGCATAGCTCTTCTGCCGACTCTGAGTAGCCTTTATGTGTTGTTGGATGGAATGAACCTGTTCTATCATCTCTTGAACGAGATCAGGTCCAAGAAGCTTCCTCTCACCAGTTTCATCCCAACAAGTAGGAGTTCTACACTGCTTTCCATACAGAGCTTCATAAGGTGCCATCTGAATACTCGCATGGAAGCTGTTGTTATAGGAGAACTCCACTAATGGGAGGTGTTGATCTCATCCACCTTTAAATTCCATTGAGCATAATCTCAACATGTCTTCGAGTGTCTGAATAGTCCTTTCAGATTGGCCATCAGTTTGAGGATGATAGGCCGTACTAAAATTCAATTCAGTATTCAGAGCATGCTGAAGACTTCTCCAGAATTTTGATGTGAATCTTGGGTCACAATCAGATACGATGGATAGTGGTACCCCATGCAGCCTTACCACTTCCTTCACGTATATCTTGGCAAGCAGATCCAGAGAGAAATCTTCCCGAATAGAGATAAAATGGGCTGTCTTGGTGAGACGGTCCACAATAACCCATATCGCATTGTTTCCTTTGGATGTTTTCGGGAGACCAGTTACAAAGTCCATGGTGATATTATCCCACTTCCATACTGGTATGGGTGGCGGTTGTAATACCCCCTTAGGAAGTTGTCTTTCTGCCTTTACTTGCTGACACACCAGGCACCTTGTAGTGTAATCATCAATCTCCCTCTTCATGTTATCCCACCAATAATGATCACAAAGGTCTCTATACATCTTAGTGCTTCCCGGATGTATAGAGAAAGTAGAGCTATGAGCTTCATCCATCAGTTCTTTCTTTATCTCCGGAATAGATGGAACACGTATTCTTGTACGAAATTTCAATACACCTTCTTGATCAATATTGAAATCAGGGAACTTCCCATCCTTTACAGCCTCAAACTTCTCCTGGAGAAAAGGATCTTCTTTTTGAGCCTTCTTGATCTTCTCTAGTAATGAAGGTTGAGAAATCATTTGGGATAGGGTTGATGATGTCCCTTTCCTTATAATTCCCATGTCCAGTTTTACTAGATCTTTAATCAAGGGATCTCCCAGGATCCTCATTATTGCCAGAACAACAGGATCTTTCCTGCTTAACGCATCCGCGACTTTGTTTGCTCTACCAGGGTGATAATGAATTGAACAATCATAGTCATTAATAATCTCCAACCATCTCCTTTGTCTCATGTTCAATTATTTCTGAGTGAAAATATACTTTAGACTTTGGTGGTCAGTGTATATATCACATTTCTCCCCATAAAGATAGTGCCTCCATATCTTTAGAGCAAAAACAACTGCCGCCAGCTCTAGATCATGCGTAGGATAATTCTTCTCATGAATCTTCAACTGTCGAGATGCATAAGCAATTACTTTGTCATTTTGCATGAGGACGCACCCAAGCCCTTTCAGAGATGCATCGCTAAAAATAATGAATCCTTCTCCGATAGAGGGTAGTGTTAACACAGGTGCAGTAACCAATCTCTTCTTCAGCTCTTGGAAACTTTCCTCACATTCCTTTGTCCAGATGAACTTAACCCCTTTTCGAGTCAACTTGGTTAGTGGATTAGAAAGCCGTGAAATTTTTTTCACAAACCTCCTATAATATCCCGCTAAACCAAGGAAACTACGAATCTTAGTTACTGTTGTGGGTTGAGGCCACTCCTCCACAACCATTGTCTTTTCAGGGTCAACCAAGATTCCTTCATTGGTTATGATGTGCCCCAATAAAGCCACTTGTTGTAACCAAAACTCACACTTGCTGAACTTCCCAAAGAGCCTCTCCTTCCGTAGAGTTTTCAAAATAACCCTCAGATGATCTTCATGCTCCTCACGACTTTTTGAATATATCAAAATATCATCAATAAAAACTACCACAAAGTTATCAAGGTAGTCCTTAAAGACTCTATTCATCAAATCCATGAAAATAGCAGGAGCATTAGTCAAGCCAAAGGGCATAACAGTATACTCATAATGCCCATATCTTGATCGGAAGGCATTCTTTGGAATATCTTCCTTCTTCACCCTTAGTTGATGATAACCAGATCGAAGGTCAATCTTAGAGAAGAATTGAGCCCCACGAAGTTGGTCAAATAAATCATCAATTCTTGGAAGAGGATATCTGTTCTTCACTGTAATCCCGTTCAGTTCTCTATAATCAATGCATAGCCGCATTGATCCATCCTTCTTCTTTACAAAGAGAACTGGTGCTCCCCAAGGAGACACACTCGGTCGGATAAACCCCTTCTCTAACAAGTCTTGGAGTTGTTTCTTTAGCTCCTCTAGCTCCACATTTTCCATTCTATACGGAGTCTTTGATATCGGTTGAGACCCAGGTACGAGTTCAATGGAGAACTCTACCTCTCTTTCTGGGGGAGGTCCTGGTAACTCCTCAGGAAATACATCCATGTATTCCTGAACAATCGGAACATCTTCAATTTGTATGCTCCCTTTACCTTCTTCATCATCACCGATTAACTCCATAAAGAAAGCTATAGGAGGTGCTTCTAGATAGGGATCAGTTCGGGATATCTCTCCTCGGAAGATAACTGTAGGTCGTTCATTCAAGACTACTGAGATTTCCTTACTTCTGCATTTGATCTTAGCATTATACTTTGAGAGCCAGTCCATCCCTAGTATAACGTAGAATTCCATCATGGGGATGACTACTAGATTTGCGATAAGATTGTGCTCACCAAAGTAAACACTAGAGTCTCTAAACACTGTTGGTGCATGGATAATCCCACTTGGAGTCTTGACTGACAACTCTACCTCAAGCAATTTGGGGATTGATTCTATATTCATTGCAAACTTGGAAGAAATAAAGGAATGCGTAGAACCAGAATCAAATAAAGCACTTGCTAGTTTTGAGAGGACAACAAGAGTACCTGCTACCACATCGTTCGGAACTTCAACTTCAGTTGTTGTGATAGCGAGAGCACGGCCTTGCTCCCTTGGCCTCTGCTGAGGTTGATGGTGATTCCCCTCCACCGCCCTCGGATTTGGACATTGATTAGCAAAGTGCCCAAGCTGTCCACACTTGAAGCATGTGACTTCGGGTAGGGCCAGAACCATCTTTCCTCTGTCGTTAGTGTTGGGAAGTTGAGGCTTCACATCACCACGACAATTCCGAGAAATATGGCCTTCTTTTCCACACCTATAGCACTTTCCACTTCCGATCAAGCAGTTCCCCAGATTCTTCTTCCCACATTTATTGCATGTGGCGTGTTGCATATGCTTTCCACCTTTTTATTGATCAAAACTTCTTCCCAGGCTCGGTTCTAGAGTTCTCTTCTTCTCATTAGATTTGTGAGACCACTGTGTCTCCCCAAACTCTAGTTCAACATTCATAGCACTTCGAACTATTTCTTCATAACTATCGTAGTCCCTGTTGGCTAGATTCTTCCGCAGATGTGGTCGTAGTCCGCCAAAGAATCTATCAACCTTCCCATTAGGGTCCATGACAAAGATTGAGGTATAACGGGAAAGCCTTGTGAAGTTCATCCCATAGCTTCCGACAGATTCGTTCTCCTTCTGCTTCAGCTCGAGAAACTCTTTCTCCATTTTCGTTCTCATGGAATGAGGGAAATACTTGTTAAAGAAAAGCCCCGAAATTCTTCCCACTCCATAGCTTCCATCTCTCCCCGTGGCTTCGTGTTTTTGATCAGTGACCACCACTGATCAGCCTCTCCCTCTAGGCGGTAAACAGCAAGGGTGACTTTTTCTTGTTCCGAACAATGAAGTACAGAAAATATCTTTTCAATGGAGCTTATCCATTGTTCCGCAACCAATGGGTCAGTAGATCCACTGAATGTTGGCGGTCGTTGACGCATGAAGGACTCAACAGAAATTTGTTCCCTTCGTGGTGAGGTCGGCCTCTCAGCTTGATTCAAGTTATTACTCATAACTTGAGTCAGTTGTTTCATCATTCGCATGAATGTTTCCATTCCGGCTTCCATCGGAGGGCCGTCAGCACATGGTGCATTGCGGTCACCATCGGCACGGTTTCTCCTATTGCCCTCCATGTTCTAAAAGAATAAAACTTAGTGAGAAACTTATTTCATTTATGATTCTTTTAACTAAGACTTCATGCTTAGACAATTATACTTCTCTATAATTCCTTCAAAATGATTCATAAAAAGCTGGTGATTAACCAAACATATCCCCCGGGAGTGTCGTAACCAAGAGTGCAGCAAGGCCCGTTATCGTGCACCAGTTCCCGTTCGAGTCTAGCTCAAAGCGGTGTTTTCGGGGTTTACCCCTATGTACATCTGTGCCAGAGCCGCCTCTACCTGCTCGTATCCAGACAGGGATGTATTTGTTTGATAGACCACTTACTCAATACTTACCAAAATACCAGGAAGTTTTCCGATATTTAAACTTTTCTATAGGGTTCTTCCTAAAGTTTTTATATCCTAATTTCCACAAATAACTAAACCATCCTTTGATACCAATTATAGGATCCCGCCATTTTATAACATAAACTTTCATTACATTACACAAAACTGAGGATCTTTAAGGTCTAGTGTCTTGGAAACCAGGAACATAATACATGAAAACAACATAAAACATTCTTATTAAACACTTGAAAGGCATCTCCTTAAGTTCATTCTAGGTTCATTACTGCATCTCATAAACTGGGGACATACATCAAAAGAAAGGGTGAGCAGAAGGCCCAGTAAGGGAAACAAGAGGAACATTTTACAGGTGAACTTGAGATACTTCAATAAGGACATGAAAAGAACTTTAAGGCATGAGAAAGAAATCATGAGGCATTTCATAATAAAAATAACATTTTTCATAACTTGAAGATGTGGCTACATCATTTAACATAGACAATCATGAACATATCACCAAGGTCCATCCCCAAGGTGTCATTTGAAAATTACCAAGGTTATTCACCAAGGTATCATGAAAATTGTAATCTCTAGTGGTTACATCATTACCCAATGCATTGGAGCGCTATCAGGGCGCACCCTTAAATTTGCCTTTATTATCATGTGATCCACATATGTCATCATCAAACATTTCATAAGTAACCCATATAACATAAAATAAATGGGTTTCATTTCATACTCTTAACGTTTTAAACCTGTTTTAAAGACAAGATCTTTACGTCACTTTAAACCCACGGAAGGGGAGAGAGGGTTTCATGTATGTAATTCCCAGAATTTGAAATAAAACATTTTGATATATATGTGAATTCCCTTGTAGAAATAAGAGCATTGAGTATTCACTTTATAACATAAAAATAATTTTGAGGAAAGAGAGAGGCATTTTGAGATGAAAATTCTGCAGCATAACGGCTATGTTTCGGGGTTTTAGAAAACATTGAAAAGAGAGGGGACATGGGTCACCCACTCATAAATGATCCATAAAACAGTAGGGTGAAAGAATAAGAAGGAAATATAGACATGGTAATGAAATTTTAGGGACATACCATTTGAAATGAAAAACATGGAAGGAAAAAAAAGATTAGATTTCTCTTATGAAAATTCGGCAGCCTTACGGCGTCATTTAACATCAAAAGAAAATGATTCGGCAATATCAAATAGGGTCCCTCATCATATTATCATAAGAGATAATTATGATAGATATAGAGATCATACCCCAACATAATAAAAAGGAAATTGAAAGACTTGACATGAAAATCGAACTTGAAAAATGAGAAGGGTGAAAGAATCCCTTAAAAATTCGGCAGCCTAACGGCGTCACTTAAACTTTCATAAAACGAAATGATGAGAGTAAGAGGGGATATCTCATCATATAAACATTAAAGGGAAGTAATAGGAATATAAAAGAACATCCTCTCACATAAAAACATGGAGCAGAAAATGAATGACATAAAAGAGATTACATGAAAAGAAAGAGAGGGGTCGGATCCCATACCTTAAAACGTGACTCTTGAAACTCAAAGGATTGGACCTTGAGGGCTTGGGGGCACCTTGGGAGGACTCCTTGGAAGGTAAGAAGACCAGAACTTCGTTGGGGGAGAGTTGGGAGTGAAAACTAAGGGAGGAAAGGGTGGGTATTTATAGGGAAAGTGAGGGGACAAAGCATTAATGGCCAAGGGACACCTCACTAGTGGTTTTGGCAAAACCATGGGCTTTCCCATGGTATTTGCCCATTGTATTGGCCACTTGGGACACCTCACACCTTATCTTACTATTCATAATTCGACCATATTGAATATATACTTAATACATCATTTAATGATGTCATTAAACACCCGTAACTTAAAAACTATACTTTCACAATTCACCGAAAATTCAACTTTCTCAGAATAATCCCAAAATTTCACCTTAACCAAATATCAATTCTATGATTTCAAAAATGAAATCCATTTTATAAAAATAATTTTCTAAATATTTTTAATTTAATTTTTAAATAAAAACACTATTCATCGAAAATTCATTTTTTTCAGAAAAATCACCAAAAATTTCCTTAACATAATATCGATGCTCTGAGTTCAAAAATAAAGTCCTTTTTATAAAAATAATTTTCTAATTATTTTTAACTAAATTTTTAATTAAAAAACACTATTCATCTGAAAAAACTAATACTTGAATAATAATTTATGAAACCGTTATTTAACCATTTTATTGAATCACATTACTTAATCTAGGTGTCTAAATTATATTAAAAATTTCTTTGAGTGAAATTACTAATCCATTTGGTCATATTACTAATCGTAAGCGTAAAATCACTATTCATAATTTACTATTCATCAAAAAATTAAGTTGATCTTATTAGACTCCAAATTCCTTAATGAACACTTTTGTAGAAGACCATTTTTTGAAAATCATTACACATCATTAGTTATTTAGGGTTTACATATATATTTCAAAATATGCCTTTTTCAAAATTCATCAATAAAATACATTCTAAAATTATCTAGACATTTAAAATTTCACAAACATCACTAAAGGAAGAAATCTCAATTTATTCACCCGAAAGGATTACACAAGGAAACTAGGGTCTCATCACATAGCCCCTTATAACACTGGCATAAGACCTAAGTGAAAGGTGTGCTATGCTGAGAGAATCTGAGGGAGTCTCAGATAACATTGCCCTAGTAGCAATCTCCACTAACTTGAACTTCTCCTGCAAGCGTTTCCGTTCAAGCTTGACACGCTGGAGCTCGGCTTGGGCTTGGTCCAAAGCGAAGCCCACAGATACTACCTCCTTCCCAAGCTCTGATCATTGGGCTTCGTAAGGGTTGAGTCTACTGGATGAAGCCATCAACTCCTCTTTCTGCATTAACCATTAACATCTTAATAAACCATTAAGAGTAAGTTAATATACCACTCAAAAAGATTGGGTCGTTACATTAATGTTTTTTATTTGATCTTGAATGGCTACGCATTAGGTAGGTGATTGATGGATTTACATTGGTCGATGAGAGGTTATATTTGAACTTCATAGTATAATTAAAAAAAAATTGACTAAAATTGGTGTGATAATTTACTTTGAGTGTTCATTTACATGAATAATGGAAAATTTTAGTGTATGATAACATTTGAGTAAAATTATTCACATAATGTGTCAGATTGACGTGCAATTGATTCATACAACTTAAAGAATGAGTTATGAATCATTTCCCAAAACAGTCACCAATTTCAAAGTGTTTTAGATATTTTTTTAGTTAGTGACAAATTTTTATAACTAAAATTTCATTTCCAATCTAAAATCACACTCATTATGTCATACTGATCTCATAATATTTTTGATTGATGTGTGAAAAATTTATATACATAAAAATGACATAAAGATAACTGTTTTAAATTATTATGAAAATATAACAATATTTTTTGTTTTTTTATTGAAACATAATATTTACATAAATATCTGTTATAAATATAGAGAACAAAATTTATTTCATAATGATTACACTTTGTGTCAGATTAAAATGTGGATTGTTCTTACATATGAAAAAGGACAAATGGGTCATTCTTAAAATGAAGTTAATCAATTTGAATGTGTTTTATCAATATTGAGTATGTCACATGCCTATTTTTATAAAAATATCATTTTAAACTGAAAAAATAGATCTTGTTATTTATTAATTGATAACACAAACAACCAAACATAAAATGGTCAAATAATGATGATATACCCTTACAAAGGAAACTAATAGTACATTAGTGAGTAATTTTTATTGTAGACATTGTTGACCATTTTTTTCATTTTTCTCTTTTAATATAGAAAAAATGGTAAAATAAAAATAACATATCAAAAAAAGTTATTTATTCATGATTGTTATAAAAATTATTTATATAATTATCCTGTAAAATTGATATAGAAGTTACCTACAAAATTTATGGAAAATGATGAGAAAATTTACTAAAGAAAATACAAAAGGTCATCTCTTCATGATCTCTATATACATTTTGAAGCAATGCTTGTTGTGTATTCATTTCTAAAAATATATATTAAGTATTTTAAATAAATTTTACATTGAAATTATTTATAGAAATGAAAAAATATATCTAAAAATTAATTAATATGTTTTTTAAATGAAATTGTAATTATCATCGACAATACCTAATTAGGGATTCTATTTTATTGACAGAATAAAATATTTTTCATAAATTTCAAAATATATTACCGAAAATCCTTTCAATGTTTTTTATAATTCTTTAGAAACATTTTGATATAGTAATTTATTTTGATTTATTTTTTTAGGGTGAAATATTTTTAAATATACCCTAATACTTATCTACTTATAGTTGTAGATAGGCCTCTTGGGATTAAGGACATTCCTTGTGCCATGATTTTGAGGAAATATAATAACTACTATATAAAAATTATTTATTAATCCATAATATAAAATTTATAAAATTATATTTAGTTGTATAATGTTTCATTTAGTTTATTTAAAATTCATAAACATCATCACACGTGGTCGCCTTTTAAGATCCTTTGTGGTATTTTGTTTTATCAAGGTTTGGTTTCTAATGAAAACTATATTTTTATAAGATAATGTAATTTTAAAATAGGTTAAAGATGTTTTGTAGTCATTTTATGATTTATTTTGATACTATTCAAAAAATATGGATAATGATTATTTTTGAAATGGTGGTGATCAGATTCATCTATGACAACATAAAATTGGAAAATAAGTTCATTGTATTCAATAGCGTATGCAACACAAGAAACAAATATAGAAAAAAATATAACACATTGAGAAATTATGATATATTTATTTTCAAATATATTATATCTTTTTAATAACATTCACGACATGCAACAATGAGTATATATTGAGTTACATGAAACACCCTTTTTATATTTCATTACATGCAACATCGAGTATAAATGAATAATAAAATATTCTTAATATAATATTATTCAATATAATAGTTTTAACCATTCCATTAAAATTTCATGTATCAATATTAATGGTTTTTTTATAATTATGGCTTTCATTTGAGTAGGAATAAAATAATAATCATTGTAATGATAATGAAATTTTTAATAAAAAACTAATTTTTTCTAAAAGATCATTTAATCAGGAATTTCAAATATAATTTAAAATTAAATATATCAAATACTGGGAAATTTATTTGAAAAAATTAAAAAAATATTGAAATTTGAAAAGAAAAATTATCCAATGGTGACTTTTTCTTATAAATTTTATGGGATGTTTCATTTTATGACTAATAGTGAAAATTTTGTATTTTATTAGAAAACTTGTTTTTTGATTGAATTGTTCATAATTATTTATTATATTTTAAATATATTGTATACTTATATTTGTTATCTAATATAAAATTTAATCCAATTTATGTAATTTTAATAATTTTCATTAAGAATTTTTATAAAAACATTTTATACTTTTGATTATTTTTTAATTAAACCCCTATTTTTGCTTCACATCCACATGATTAATTCTTTAGGAAATTCTTCCAAATCTATAAATTTAATTTTGGAAAAATGATTACATATTTGGAATTAGAATAATTTATATTTTTAATATTGTAACATTGTTTGTTTTTTATCAAAATGTGAATACAATACAGTGAAAATTAATTGTCACGGTAATGCTAAAAATTGATTCATCGGGGGATAATCATAGAATTTAAGGGATAAAATCACCCACAATCAATTAAAACACCCATTAGTTGAATATATTTTCAAATTATCATTTCATGTTAAGATAATTAACCATTTTTGAAACATTATTCATGAGAAAAACATAGGTTTCGTTTAATAATTAGACAACTATTTTCCATTATTCCACTGACCTATGTTATAAAAGGTCACCCTCTCTCCTCTATTAGTCACACCAAAAAATAAAAAACTACTCTAATACACACCCAAATCAACTACCATATTGCTTCACATCATTTTATAACTGTTATATGATGTACAATGTCATCCTATTATAGATTTAATATAAACATATTAATGATACGTGAAGACGAGTTAATGTTCCACAACAAGAATATTTATTTTATTATATCTCTAACTCTATAAATCAATATTGGAATATAATGATATAAATAACATGTTATCTCCAATATACTATAATTTATTTCTAAAAAGGTCATGATTTAATAAAATGTCTATTTCCAAAAAATGGTTTATGAAGTCATTGTTTGTCTGTATGACAGACTTCTACCTCATAAGCGATGTCATTTATTTTACCATTGTAACATATATAGGTATTTTTGAAGAAATATTTATAGTATATATATTAAATTTATTACATTTTTATTCTTATAGACTCATTTTATTATATATATCTCTTTAACTCTTATTTCGTAGGTGACACATTGATGTCTCTCAACATTACGACGGACTACCGCCTCGCGTAGCGACTTCAGTCATCTTTATAAACACATTACATAAAGGGTTATAAGGATAATTTAAATTTTTATATGAGATAAATATAATATAATTTTTTTATTCATGTTATTTATATCATTATGATAATATTATCTTTCAATTTTTTTAATTTACCATCCCTCAGTTAAATTTCATAACATCGTTTGTGTATGTGTGGACAATAGCCTTCACGAAGCAATGTGACACTCTATTTATCTCCAAACCACATGGATTATGTATATAAGTATATAATTTTATATATTTTATATTATTATTCTTAATTAAATATTATAACATACTTATCATAATTACATGATGACAATTGAAAAATGAAAATGTCTCTAATGTGTACCTACGATCTACTTTATACATAATCATATTAAAAATTATTATTTATAAATATCATTAATGATTTGTTTTAATATTTAAATTCATGTTTAATATGACCATTAGATTATTATTATTAATTTTTATAATATTAAACTTTGAATTATGTGTAAAAAATCGAACACTAATGAAAAAACTAGAACAATGAAACAAGGAAATTAAGAGAATAAATAATTAAAATATTGAATGAAAATTAATGAATGGGTGATAATATTTAATAAAAGGATTATATATGATATTATAAAAAGTAATATGGTTATAATTTAAGATTAAAACTGGATTGACACCACTATACAGATCGTTAATGAATGTTTAATTCATTAAATGTGTGAGGGAAGGGATTTCAAAACACAATTTTGATTCATTGTGTTAATATTATAATTCTTTGATTATCATTGTATTATATTATGTGTATAATAAATTGTATTAAAATATTTTAGATTTAATTTTTTTAAAATTTTTAGTTGAAACATATAATTGATTAATTTATTAACTCTCAGTTCAATGTTAAAGTGACTGTAAATGTTTATTTCATAATAACATTCTAATCAAGATTATTTATTCCTGAATTTCAATTTATGAAAATATATTTTTTTACAAAACAATGTTATCTTATAATTGTTTAATATATGTTATAAACATTATAAATATGATTTATTATAAGTATATTAACATGTTTTTAATTTTAATTTTTTTTCAGTGGGTTATTATATTGATTTCAAAAAAATACCCATTTTGATTTTATCATGAATTTGAATGGAATAATCTGGTTATTTTTCAGACATGGAACATTAATTAACTTTTTATAGTTAAAGGGAATGGTATTTTTGACAGGTAAAAAATCTATGGAATTATATACTCTCATTATAGTCATTTTATTTATTCATAATTTGAATGTTTATAAGGATCATTTTAATGAATTATTTCTCTTGATTTTTCAAAATATTATAATTTTTTAAATTTATTTTTATAGATAAGGATTTTATCATTTATTATTGATTTTCAAAATGAAGATTATATTTTCCCCATGATTGTTTTAAACATATTTTTCTGGAGTTTATATTCATTAGTGACATCAACCCTTTAATGTACTTATGATCCATTTGGCATAAGTTTTATAGAAATCATCCTTATTTTTCTACATATGTTTTATGATCAGTTTGATTGTGGATGTGCTATTTTGATGATATTCTCCATATTACATTAGATTGGTTGTGATTTGGTTTATTTTATGCGGGGGGGGGGGTGTATTAACCTTTTATATGTAATTTTTTAATAATAAATTTTCAGGTTGAATATGTTTCACCCATTCCAATATAAGGAATTAATTAGACATAGAAAGTGTCGGTTGGGACCTGAAACAAATAGACTATAAATTCATGAATACATATCATGAGAAAAAATCTATTGTTGAAATGCAATGAGTTTGTACCAAATATTTTTAAATATTACTTTGAACGTCCATGATAATATGTCCCATGTTAATAAACATGAAAAAATTGGTTTACCGAACTTGATGTGTTTGAAACCAGAAAATTTTGACTATTTTGTGAAAGGTATCGAGTATAAATTTCATTTGAAAGATCATAATTGTATGATTCAGATGTTTGATAATATAAATTTCATCATTATAAATTATCTCATAACATTTACATGTGTTTATTAAATTAGATAGAAAATATAAGAATATGCAATTATTTATTTGGAGTTATTAAATCATCTTTAATTCCGTCCGTATTTTTATCATGTTGTTGACTAAGTGGAATTTGATTCAGTTATATACATTTCCATATTTATTTTTACATTTTAATTCCTAGAATTAGTTTTTCACATACCCTAACGAATATTTTGAAATCCCCTATTTCATTAGATTTTCACTAGGATACCTGGGAGACATTTATGATTTATATGTAGGGATATTCTATTGGGAATAATATTATTCAAGAACAAATATTTTGTTTTAATTTTATATTCAAATGTATTATAGAAATCATTAATGTATGTATTTTTCAGTGACTACTAAACGTTTCAGTCCTTTGGTACGCGATTCGTTGTATTCTATACCTACTTTGTAATTTAGACACTAGATTTGGGATTATCGAGTATAGGATATTACATTTTCAATCATAGTAAGTTTAGTAGAAACCATTGGAACCAGATTTAGGAACATGTAGTTAGGGTTCATAACCCTAAAATATAATGTGAAGATAAGAATATAATATCATCCTTGTGTTTTTGTAAGTTATATATTATGTTTTTTTCCTTTCAATACTTCCTTGTTTGGATACAATAAGTAGAATATGGTATTGTATAGTAGTTTCGTGGAGAAATTACTATGATAATGGGGCATTAGGTTTCACCTGATTATCACAAGTCTAATAAAATTTCCTTATTTTTAACTTCTTTTGATTCAACTAAGGGATATTCATAAGAAATTTCAAAATTTCCATAGAATCAATTATGATATAATAGAAATAGTGACATACCCAAATATCTATAATAATTATTTTGATATTAACTATGCCGATGGACATTAGAGTTAGCTCCTCATGCCCTGACAATGAAGAACCTTACGTTGTCCCTTACCTCTTGATGGGGGATGTCCTATCATCATCTCTCGAGGATTATAAACCCCATTTCATTCTTCACTCTTCTATCCCTGACTACCTACCTCCTTTCCTATGATCCTGATTTCTCCAATGTCGCAGATTTGTTCGAAGATTACCTGAAACATTTGATCTCACACTCGAAGTTCACATATTCATTATCATTTCTGAATTTTATGTTGATTACACTATTTGAGAATCAACACACAATAATGGATTCATTTGTAAATTTATTTTGGAATATTAGGATTTAATAAATCAATCAATTTTTGGAATCCTCTATAACTAACACATCATTTGATGCTTCCAATAAAATTGTTTTTCGGTATTATCCTGAACCATCTCTCCCGGTATCTCCAACGAATTTCAGTTCTACATTTTCCAATCAACTGACAACATCGTCATGAAAAACGATTCACTGATAACGACTATCTGTGTGAGATTTCTAGAACTCCATATTCCTGTTCAAATCCCTAAAACTCTTCAAATGTTTGAAATTCTTGTAGGACCTTATATTCACTTGGATAGCTGGAATACATCACTTTTCAATCAAATTTCTCAAAAAATAGGCATTGATGAGGATGTTTTTTTAATTATAGATTTATTTATTTGGATTAATATTATAGAGGAATATTGATACATATTTTTAGTATTATTCGAGTATGTGATCAATTTCTATCCATCATGAAAGAAATTGGGGCACTCATTAGCAGTGTGTAGATAGGGGAGTTCGAATGAAAAGGGTCATGTCAGTAGCGAATGAAGAGCTTTCCCTAGATATTATTCAATTTAGAATGAAAAAATTACAATTGGTGTTTCAATATATTGATCTACCTATTCAAATTTTGAGATTTCTAGAACAAAGAAGGGAGGGGTGGTAGATGGGAATTTTATTGATCGACACCTAGCTGACACTCTGTTTTTTGTGGGCCAGCAAAGGAGATATCTAACAATAATAAAAATCATAAATTATCTACTGATTTTATATTTTTCTACATCAATAAAATAACATCCAGATAACTATTGGGCATAACAGGACATGTTGAATTTCAATCTAAAGAAACACCAATGTTTTCCAATGAGGTAGTTGTGGCTAAAAGTATGTAATATTTGGTTGTATTGGGGAAAGTTATTCTCGAATTTTGAATTCCATATATTTTAACATAAGTGGGATTCATATAGTAGGTATGTGTGATCTTTTAGTACTATCATCCATAAAGTAGAAATTAAAATCGATGTTGAGGGAGGTGCAAGGGATCTCATGTTTTCATCACATATATATGTATTTTTTTATGGTACGAAACCAGATGATTCAAGGGTTCCAATGAGACTGAGTCTATTAAATTCTATGAACTTGTGATTAATGTGTAAAGGGGTGGTGGTGTTTCATTTGGTGGAAAGAGTCATGATACGTCCATATTGGGTGGATCATTGTCAAGGTCAATCCAAAGAAGGGAATTTACTATTATTAAACTAGGAAATACATTCAAATGATTTTAGAGTGAAAGGAAACACTTTGAGTATGATACAACTCAGGTAGAGAACTCCATTTTTAAATAGGGGGACTTCAGGGTGAGTCCATTAAAGAGTCGTATTGCATGTTCTTATAAGTGAGTGGTGATGTGATTCAAGGTAGAGGGCTTCTCATCCTCATGAGGATGAAGTTTCATAATGGAAATAGGATGTTTCTAAAGAAAAATTCGTATTTGACATTACCTAGAGAGAAAAAACCCTAAAAATGATATCCAAGATGATGGATAGTGATCCCAAGTATTTTTGAATTTCTAATAGGACTGAGGTGGTAGATCACGGGGAAACTCCCTCTGATGGTGTAATAAATGAACAACAAAAGGATAATGGTGTAATTTTTATACAGACTCTGGAATTTCTGACACATTATATGATAGAAATATTCAAAGAATTTATCAATATTAATGAATCAAAATACAAAAATGATTAGATGATCAATAGATCGTTACCTGTGGACTTTAATTGTGATAAGTGGTTATTTATTGAAAAAAAAGTTCTTATACTTATAAGAGGATTCAAGAATGGGATGATCAACAAAGAGGTGTACATTTAAAAGTGTTATAGACTGGCCTATCACATTTAAGACCTTAGAATGGATGAACCAAATATTTAGGAAACCACTCTATCATTAAAATTATTTAGGGATAATGTTTCTAATTATGTTATCATATCATTTAATAATTACCTAGTTTATTTAATTTTTATTCTATGGTGAACAATTTGGTTTCTTAAATTTTCCACTTAAATGTTTTTGTTATAAAAAAAATTTACTTTCATATATTAGTTATGCATTAATAATATCAGTATTTTTAGGGTTGGAACAAAGATCTATAAAAATTTATTGTATTCCGTTTTTTATAAAAATTTACTTTTGTAATGATTTAGAAACACGTCAATTCATGTAATCTAAAGACTACGAATCATCATTTAATTGATGGGATTGATCCAACTTATTTAATGGAATTATTCTACCAAATATTCTCATTTTATGAGTATGTAATATCACATACTGGCAGGGAAGAGAAATAATTTTCATTATGTTATGGCTTCAAAGGGAAAAATTGAATAATAGGAAGGTGGAAAAAATGTGGATAAATGGAAGAATGTATAGAAGGGTTTTCACACATGTGATAGTTTAAAAAATAATCACCCTTTCACCTTAATAATTGGAATGAGAGTTTTATAAAAGAGTGTAGAGAATGGAAATGATACATGTTGTAACAATGGTAATAAAAAGTTGTTCATTATATCATTAATGGAGTAAACAACATTTTTGAGATTTGTGGAATATACACAACTATCTAAATTTTGTTAAGTAATATGAAAACATGCATTATTAAAATATTGTATTTATATGTCATGTTTTCCTCAATGATTCAAGACATTCCATGATGAATGTTTTCAGATGTTAAGAATGTGATGATTAAAAAATACATCATTTTTCTTTAGGGATTAATGATAATCTAATTTTTTTTTATTTAGTGATCATATTTCTAGTTATTTGGATCTCAATTTTTGGAAGGGTAATATAGAGTAACTATCACAACCTGACCAATCGTTGTCAAAATCATGACTAGATTTAGCCCAAATCTAATAGGTCAGTGTCTTTAGACTAGCGTTTAGTTAGCATATCACATAAATAGGAGGTATTTGACTAATTTACCCAAAAAATTGCATACATATCCAATTTCATGAAATGACAAAATGTTGTAAAATTGAAACCAATGAATGCATGTATCTATGATCCCGCAGATGTTTGTGATTGTAAAGTACTAAATATTGATAAGGGGTAAAATTTAAGAAAAAAATATATCAAAAAGAGTAAAATCTTCTCTATGGGAGATGAATAATGTTAAATATAAACTCCCAAGAACCACCTCATTATTCCATGGTGATTTTATTATCCACCTGCTCCTTTTCCTCCAAGGATTCGGTCAAATGGGCTATCATCTAAAAAAGTCATGAAATGTTCGGGAAAACCCCAGGCACGCCTGATTATAAAAATTCCAAACTGGTAACACAAAAAAATAAAAGCAAGGAAAAAGTATATTATTATCAATAAAATATATAAAAATGTATAACAGAAACACCTAGATATACTAAGGAACTACATGATGAAAATCGGTAGTCATAACCAACTATCATCCTAGTATTTTCTAAAAGAAACACCACTATTAGCGGGCCACTCAATGAAACATTCTATCATCAGAGTCTTTTGATGAATATGTATAGATCATTTGGAACATCCCTTGAATCTCACAATTCTATGTAGACACTAATTAAAAGATAGGTTTTCATGTCCAGAACCACTGGAGGACACCATGAACCCAATATGTATCAACCCTATATGTGGGGGATCATATGATAATGATATCACAAAACCCTACCAATACAACATGATCAATATAGAATTAATGCCCTATTGAGAGAGGTCACATTGATTACACAAACCATAGAAAGGGTAAAAATATAACAGGGGATCTTATTATAGTATTATAAAGGGAATTCACCACTCAATTAAATACATGACCCCTTGAGTGGCTTACATTCATTTGATGTGGAAGTAATGTGAAATTTTATCCTCATGAAAATGGAATAATGTGACACAAACAACCATGATTTTTCAAAACTATATAAATGAAGAGATAAAAATACTCTAGAATGTGGGTTTATGGAGTGTGCAGGGGGTACACATGGTGTATAGATATATATATATATAAGTATTCCCATCTGTTAATGTCTCACATGCAATTTAAATATCAAGATACATATTCTGTAGAGATCACATGGAACCAGACTATGGGATGTTGGATATGTCAGTGTACTTTTTTCCCATCTACTAACATGTGTATTGGTGGTCATGTTATTTTTCACCTGGACTTGTCTGTGTCCAATTACATGATGTGACTCTATTCATTTACATTGTCCAAGGTCCATTTACATTCGGGAGTAAATACAAAGACATCATGGAAGGATCACATGCTATGTGATACGATCACACACCATTTGATCCTTAACCTCATCCTAAAACCCTATACACTTTTCAGAGGTCCCCAAATGGCTTTTATTACATAAATACACACTTTATTTCACAATATTTTATATAAACCACATATATCTTCCACATCATCTGCCCCATCACCAGAGACACCACCCACCCATGAAACTCTTGATTATGGGTCATCCAAGACTAACGTCGTCAGTGATTAATGATATGTGAATCAAATGAACATGGTATTCATCCATTACTATTATATATAGTTGTTTAATTATTCTAAGGGAAAATATTTAGAACAACCAATTCAGTCTCACTTCCCATTGATATATACATCATCATCATTGATTCATGAAATTTAAGCTCCATCGCATATCGTACCTGCATTTTCGATTTTTTACACGAATGTATAGTAACAAAACAATCAGAAGAAAAAAAGAATTTGTCAAATGATTAGAAAAAAATACCAATGATTTTATAATAATGAAATAGAGGAGAAACCAAAATACATAAACATGATGAATGAAATAGAACCATTATCTATTTCTCCTTTATTAATTTTCATTAAATAAGATAAATGATGTGAGATAAATAAAAATAAAAATAATAAACAAGTTCCATAAATGTAATTAATCTGATGATGTATATATTTTCTCTGGTTGAGTAATTGATCCATTTTTTAAAAATATTAAGAAACATGATAGAAATTAAACAATCAAACATCCTAAAATGAGTTTGGATTTATCGTTTATGAACAACATTATTTTCTACATTGTTCATGATATCAACAAACTCTATTGGCACAATGGACCATGACCATATCCAGATTTGTTGTCATTCGCCATGAATTCAATCCAATGGTCATATAAATCACCAGATATTTAGAATTAATAAATGAGGACATGTTAATCGAATATATATAGTGTTGAAATATTTCACTATGTCAAAATAAACACAAAAATTAATTTAATTATTTTGTTTTTTATTTACGCCCACCCTGAATTTTTCACATAAAAACCTCACCAGAAATGATTATGTCAGTGATAGATTAAAATATGAATTATGAACACACCTGTGCACTCATAATTCTGATATTTTCACCCATGAATGATTCATTCCGCTTTTCTAGGAAAAGTGAATGACATTGACATTTAATATATATAATATATTTCAAAAAATTATTCAGGACACTGAATCACATGTTTTCACATATCTTAAACATGAAATTAATCCAAATAATATCGAGAATTAATTCATAAAAAATATTATTCATTAAATTCTCACAGCCTTAGGGGTTTACATCCATAAAAGTGAAAAACATAGTAAAAAAGATTAGGGTACTCAGCTCAAATCTGGGTCTCCTCCCCATGGTACTCCCACTAATATTCCTTTGATGATATTGGATACACACAAGGGGAATAAAATACCAATGAAGGATCCAATAATTCCAATCCCAAATATAAACATGGTATATTGGAAAGGTATATCCATTATCTATGTCCCGCTAACCCTAGTCGATAACGTGCGATAGTTCATTCACAAACCTTGTTAAATATGACATCTGTAAAAGTTCATTTAACGGATCCAAAATTAGTTTTTGATCTAATAGGTACTCCACTATGTGAATTTTAACATAATTAAAAAAGGAAATACAACTCAATGTAATATATATAAAGTTATAAAATAGATAAAATTGATCATGAGCCTAAGGACGCCACTCACCAAGTCCATAGATCAACAGTTGAAACAACCTCTAATTGAAATTTTCCCGTTATTAGTCCTAAAAGAATATAATCTAAAATCGCTACATGTCACGATTAGGGTGTGAACCATTTAAAAATAATATTTCACCCATATACTCCATAAAAAGATAAAAATATCATATTATCCAAGATAGTTCATTCTATTTTCAATTAAACTATGTTGGAATTTCAAAATAATATTCAACATAATCATGATTTACAATTTGAATAAATAAATACTTTTGAAATTCGTTCTTCACATTTCAAATTATCGAAATTTTTATCAAATGATAGAATTACATAAAAATAGTAATATACATAAATGGAAGTTTTCACCAATGACATAATAAAATTTATCTAAAAAATGTTTATATAAATCATAATGAATGTAAAATAGTTTAGCACAATGGAATATATACATTATAAATGAAAACAAGGTAGAAACATGGTCATATGCATAAATAGGTACAATTGATGTTGGATATAGGGACCCAACACTATGAAATGAAAAACATGTACATATTCCCCTTTAGGACTAAGGCCAAAGAGTACTCACACTCATTCACTAATGTATGTTATGTGATGATATGATGTTTTGGAGTGTTTTAAGTAATAATGTGCCACCAAAAATTAATCACTAACTACCTAATTCATGAATTCACATTATTACAAAACATTGATGAGATGTTTATATTATGAAAACATAAATATTATTAATTCCCATTCTCCATTTCAAATATTTCAATTAGCTCTTTAAACCCCATATTGGGTTTTTAATAAAAAACCTAACACATCACCAAGATTAGTCACCATGTTTTCTATATTATATAGTTTTAGTCCATTTTCATCTATTAAATATTTGAAACCAATTATGAAATATCACAAACCAATTTCAAAATTAAACTCAACATTTAATTTGTCAAAAAATTCCACCTATTTCATAACAATCCTCCAATATAATGGAATTAGGGGTTTTCAAAAAAAATTCCACCAAAATCATTTCCCCAATAATATACATCAATTAAATTGAATAATTTATATGAAACTCAAAATTAAATTTCATCAATTTATTTCTCTCAATCCTACACAATCACATTTTAAATCAATGAAATTGGGGGTTTTCAAATTTTATACCAAACCCCCATTTATCATTATAACCCAATTTAAAAGGAATTTTTTTTTCAAAATGATGAATCAAAATCCATTTAACAAAATCCATGAAATTCAATTTCATTATAAAATTTAATATAAATCAAATAAATTTATGGATACTTAATATTGGCCACCATAACGGAACCAGAAACCATAGGATCAATAGATCTCCAATCACAATGGAGTATATAGAAAAAAAATATAACCACAAATACTAGGATATATAAATAAATATTATATTTAAAACTAAAATATTGTGTATTTTTTCTTCAAATCAACACAGAGATTCTTGGAACCATAGGGAGAAGAGGAGACCGTGGTAGAACATGAATACAATGATTAAACCTATATGATGAAGATTGAAGTTGGGACTCGTGATTTGAACCTTATCCTTGAGGCATTAAAGAAACCCAAAATAATTATTGGGCGATTCAATGATGGGAGAAATTCATAAATCATGCACACGATATGATCATATTATAAATTGGTTGAATATTTTCTCTAGATTTGGTGCATGGTGTGGTAAATCATGCACAAGTCATGTGATTCCTAGAGAACAATTTTAACAAAATTTAGTAGAATGGAACACAGTTTGGAAAACTGTGTGGCAATCGTAATGTTTCACATAAACATATCGAAATTCTAAAATTCCACCTTAATAAAAACCAAAAAAAAACTCACCCATACAATGTAAAAAATGAGAGGATAATGGATACATGAAAATTTTAATAGGATGTCACACCAAGACCACCATATAAACCATTTTTCGAATAAATACTATGATAAATCATCCATGTCAAAAAGCTATGTCCAAAATTATCTCCTTAGTATATACCTCTCTCTTGTTTAAATAATATAAAAAATGTGTTGCCATATCACATGATCTAAATGTATCTTTAAATACCTGAAAATTTCAAGGAAATTTTTTTCTTAATTTGCTTGACAATTTTACAAGAACACAGTTTTTGATGGCACCTGATTCCGAAGCCTAGTGTGCCCGAAATCTTTTTTCGAATTTTAGCTCGGGTAAGTTTAGTGAACGAACTAGTGGGTTTTTATAACTTTTGAACTGGTGCTAGGAATAAAATAATGAGGTCACCGATGGAAACGTAGCGCCAATATTTTCTTAGAATCATATTTTCCATAGTTTTGTTTGCTTCGGGGTGGATTTTAATTTTTTTGTAGTTAAGTTAAGAAATAAAATAAATGTTGTACACCGATTTTTATTTTATTTCACTTTACTTAAGTTCAGTGGGTGATGTGGGACCCAAAATATCCTACCCACATGGTAGGATATCATTTGAGTTTGGACCCCCATGAGCCCCACCGTTTCTTTTCTTTATAAGTAATGCACCCGCACCCTCCTATTAATGAAGTCAATCTGTGAGTTTATTCTGGTTAAGAAACGTCTCATTAATGTGGCAGTTTAAGCGTTGCAATTAATTCGATTAACTGTTTCTTTCATTTTTGAATTATAAATCATTAGGCTTGTGGAATAAAAATATGAAAACTCTTATTTTTATTAGACGGGTGGTGTTGAGAGGCTAGGTAGAATTCTCAGGCACTTGAAGTTCTTCCTCCCCGACGAAGAACGCGAAGAACACGAAAAACGTGAAAAACACGAAGAACGCCGGATCCTTGAAGATCGACGGCACGATGTGACATTCCTTCATCCACGACGCTTCTTCCACGACGCTCCTTCCCCGATGCGATGATCCCCCTTCCACGACGCCTTCTTCTGTGACGTGCTTTTCCGCGACGAATCCTCGCACAACGAATTCGACGAGGTAGGGGTTTATTTTATTGGTTTGTTCGTGATTACTTTCATCGCCATCATCCTTTCTTTTTGAGCCGCATGGTATCGCAATAACGGGAGGAGGTAGGACCGCATGAACATAGCTGACCCTCCTCCCCTTTGTTGGATTGATTTTGATTGCGGCATGAGCAAGGCAACGCAGTGCCGAAGCACCGCGCGGAAAATATTAAAGAAATTGAAGAAGCGCAGCGCCGTCGCGTCGCGCCGTCACATCGCGCCGTTTAAAACAAACCAAAGATGTGGAACCGTCATGCTGCACCAGAGAACTATAAAATCACCTCGGTCGGAGTTGGGCCACGGCGGAGGGGCGCACCGCTATCGTACCGCGCCGGACGGATCAAGGTCGCAACGGAGCGGGGAGACCAGCGGCCGGTTCCGGGCCGCTGGCAGAGAGCAAGGGGACTGGCCCTTGCCGGTCCCATGGCTGCAGCTGCCGGCTGGCCGGTCAGGGGGAGTTTTGTAGTCCATAACCCCCAGTTGGCCAGACTATCGGCCCCCATGTGGGGCCACGGTTACAATGGAAATCGGGGGGGGGGGGGGCAGCGCGCCCCCCCCATCGTGTCACTTCGCTCGACCGAAACGGCCGAGCCACCCGCTGGCTGCTGGCCTCGCCGGTGCACCCCGGCCAGTCTGGGCCGCACCGACAGGGCCAGGATGCACTCAAGAAGGCCGCCCCTGGACCCAGTTTGGGTCAACCCGGTTTGGGCCGACCCTGGGGGTATCGGGACGGGCCGGACTGTGCCTGATCCCCCTAATATTGAACCTTTTTTGGTCTGCTTCCCATAACCCGAGATACAGGCCTACGATAGATGCACCTTCAGTTGCATAGCGATCCTTGGATTGAGACAGTTGTTTCATTATATTACACATAGTGTTTTGAAGATCTTTAGGTTCGGCAGGGTTGGTTTGTACCCGAAACCAACCGGGCCCTCGGAGCGAAAACGATTATAACATGAGTTCCGGATGTCTGATTGACGTGCCGTCGAATTTTTTGGATTCCACTATGTGAGACAGACCTTTTGGCTTACTCTTCCCATGGTTTGGATGTAGTTGGATAGGTTGGGATTGTTTTGACTTAAAACCCAATCGGGCCCCTAGGACAAAAAAGCCAATAACTCTCAGACCGGGCGTCTGATCGACGCGCCGTCTGTCGCGTTGAGTTCCTGATGGCAATATAGAACGTTTGGATACATCAACTCTGAACTATGTTTCAGTTGATGTATCATCCCTTCGGCCCATGGATCGGACCCTCCCGAACGAGTCTGTTGTGTGCGGGAACCCTAGAGCTGGATATGATTGTGACGGCGATGATGAATGTGAAGAAATCCTCCGTGGATTCGACGCCAATTACTACATCACTCAGTGTTCCTATGTGGAACAGTGCCACCGATCCTATGTGGGTCAGATCCTGTGTGGGTCAGCGCTCATTGGTCGTATGTGGGCCAGCGCCAACATATCCTGTGTGGGTGATTGCGGGGGTCAGATCCCTATCGATCCTGTGTGGGTCAGATCATTTGCGGGTCATTGTGGGATTTAGTTACCTATCAATCTTGTGTGGGTCAGATCTTTTGTGGGTCATTGTGGGGGTTAGTACATATCGATCATTTATGGGTCCGACAGCTTAGATGAATCAGTGGAAATATCTAATCATCTCTATCGTCATAGGAATAATTATACCTGTGTGGGAAGAATCATTTTTTGCATTCCTATTAGGATTGTGTTGTGCTATAATGTGTGGATTACGTTTTGCATTCCTTTGTGGACTGGGTTGTGATTTCCTGTGTGGACTGGGTTGTACTTGAGATCAGATGTTGGAGCTGAACTGGAATTGATGACTTAGGTATATGTAAGGGAATATACCTATATACAGTCGGATGTTACATCGTGATTGTATCTTTTCTTTGTGGATTATCCTTGGTGGATTCTGGGAGAAATCAGGGGGTATCAGGTTCCCTACTAAGTAGCGTATACTCACCCATGCACGGGCTATTCCATATGTACGTTGTGTTGGTTGCATACGACGGACATCGCTGATCGTGGTTGAGGCTGGCGGAGTACGACGGTACCTGGAGGTGGACCACTAGGCGGGACGTACTCGAAGTGGACAGCTGGACCCGAGGAGCTGTGGAGGCTATCTGTACTCAACCTTCAGGTGGGACTTCTAGTGGACAGTTTGACATTGCGGCTTTATTTTCAGTTGTTGTTTTCCCATTCCAATTGTACTTTACATTCAATTTGGGTTTTTATTCTGGCCCACATACTTTTCTGCACCTACTGTTGTACCCAGTTTTTACTTAGTGTTTACTTCTGCATTCTTGCTCTATGGTGTTTTTTTACGTTACAAAGCCAATGCCTTCCCTTTTATAGGGAATTACGCCTTGTTTCTAGTCAATAGCCCCTGGCCTATAGAAGGCAGGCATGGGGTTGTCACGGCACGGGCCCCGAGGATGGGTCGTGAAAAATTTGTATCATAGGATTTCGGTTCTAACGCAGAACTCAGAACTATAATCATTTTTCTATTTGAACCAATAGTGTTGAGAGTATTGAGTGTGTTTATCAGTCCAGGGAGTCCAGTGTTGGTGCATCGGCTGACGTATCCATACACAAGGACCCTGACTTCTGATTTCTGACTTAATGCACAAAAACATTGATTGAATGTGTGTTACAAGTTCTCTTTGTGATTACTTTGTGTTAGCACACTAGGTATATTGTTTGACCATGGCGCACTTGTTTCTTTTCCGGATGGCCCCACGACGACATCCATCTAGGGTTCCAAGAGTTGTGCAAGACGATAGCCCACCGAGCGATGGGGCCTCGGTACAGGGCCCTCTTACAGCATACGCACCGTCGGTACCTATACCCGCCGAGCCACCGATGCTACTAGCCCCAGAAACTGACGATGAATGTCGCCTTAGTGCACTGTACGAGTTTCAATGCCAGCGACCACCCAGGTTATGCGGGGAGATGGACCCTCCGGCTGTCGAGGATTGGCTAGAGGTAGTTGTACGGGTTTTCATGTAAATGAGGACACCAGCAGACATCATGGTGATCCTCACAACGAGTCTCCTTCACGCAGCAGCAGGCAGATGGTGGAGCTTGATGCTCCAGGTGCACGATGAGGCATCTCTCCTATGGACATACTTTGAGATCCTCTTCAGCTTAGAGTTTTTCCCAGCCATCCTCTGTGTATTGCGCATCTAGGAGCTTCTTTAGCTACGACAAGGCAGCTTGGAGGTTTCCCAGTACTCAGCTAGATTTACCAATCTCTCGCGCTACACGACAGACACGGTACGAGACCCATTCTTCTCGGTCGAGACCTTCGAGCATGGTTTTGGGAAAGAGATCAGGGCATCGAGGATCTCCCTCAGCATTCTGACTCAGGCAGGAGTACTGGAGCGAGCCCTTTTGATCGAGAGCTTATTTATTGAGCCTTCATAGGCAGCGAGACCTACTGCGGGGTATCACGTAGCAGAGTCTTCTACAGCAGGCAGTCGATAGATGTCTCATGGGTCCAGCCAGACCAGACCATCAGGCAGACGACTTCAGGACACTGGCTCAGCAGTGCGGGGCACACAACATGGAGCCATTCTTTTGAGAGGCAGATAGTGCTACGCATGCAGTGGGCATGGCCACATGGCTCGTGACTGCCCGACCTACCATGCTGAGGAGCAACATAAAGTTGAGGGGTCGCCCAGGCAAAGGAAGAGGGTCGACCATGGTGGTCCGCCGGGAGATGGCGCATGAGACAGAGGAGCTGGCCGAGCAGCAGGTGGTGGGTGACGCTATGAGGCTCTACCACCACCACTAGGAGGTCCACCCCGACCACAGGGAGCTGGTGGGCAGAGACAGGCACAGCTCCAGGCAGTGGACGCCTACGACCACGGCTCAACCGCGATGATTCGAGGTACTATCTGTGTCTATTCCACCCTTGATGCAGTTCTCATAGACACAATAGCAAGTCATTCATTAATAGTCATTTCCCTTGTTCGGAACTCGGAGATTCCGACAGTGCCGTTGGCTCAATCCTTACGGCTAGAGACTCCTACGAGAGCAGAGTCGACGATTACGCACTAGTGCCGAAAGTGTGAGATTACTCTAGGAGGCGAGTGATTCGGCTGGGATCTTCTTGTAGCGGCATTGAGGCCTTATGAAGTCATCTTGGGCATGGATTGGTTATATACAGTCCATGCTCTGATAGACTGTATTAGGCGCAAGGTGCGGTGTGTACGCACTGACGGAAGCAGGTTCATCTTCACCGGTGAGAAGGGATCCTTCGCAGCACAGGATGGACATCCACAGAATATAGGACAACCCATCACTCATCAGTTGGCTAGCCTCATCCAAGGAGCAGTTGATGTGCAGAGTCCATGTTTTCCTACAATGGTGGATCAGTATGCGGACGTTTTCCCTGAAGACGTTCCAGGAATACCTCCTCGCATAGAGGTAGACTTTTATATTGATCGGTACCACAAGACATGCCTGATATCCACTCCAGCATATCGGATGGCTCCCTCAGAGCTTCGAGAGCTATGGGTACAGTTGGAGGACTTGCAGGGAAAGGGATTAATCTGACGTAGTGTTTCACCATGGGCTTCCCCGATATTGTTCTCCAAGAAGGCGGACAAGAGCTTGTGAATTTGTGTTGACTATCATCGCCTAAACTAGGTGACAGTGCGGAACAAGTATCTGCAACTGGGGATTTATGACCTCTTCGATCAGCTCAAGGGAGCACGATGGTTCTCAAACATAGACCTCAGTTCAGGCTATCATAAGCTCAGTGTTCGGGATGAGGATGTGAAGAAGAAGGCTTATTGTTGTCGGTATGGCCACTATGAGTTCTTGGTTATGCCATTTGGTGTAACCAATGCTACAGCAGTGTTCATTTTCCTCATGAACAGGATCATTCAGCCATACCTCGATCGATTTGTCATGGTCTTCATCGACGTCATTTTGATATACTTGACGACCAACGAGGAGCACGCCTACCACTTGGGTGTTGTACTGGACACACTCCGAGAGCACCAGCATTATGGTAAGCTCAGGAAGTGTCAGTTCTGGATACATGAGGTCCACTTCTTGGGACACATCATCTCTGAGGTGGGAGTTGTAGAGGATCCTGTGAAGATTGAGGCTGTACTAGCTTGGGAGCCACCCAGGAGTGTGACTAAGGTGCAGAGTTTCTTGGGTCTAGCTGGATACTACCGTAGATTTGTGCCATACTTTTCTAGAGTTGCGGCACCACTCTCATCTTTGAAGAATAAGGGGAAACCCTTTGTGTGTTCAGAAATATGTCAGCAGAGCTTCCAGGAGCTGAGACGGAGATTGACCAGCACACCCATCATGAGGTTTTCAGATGAGGAATGGGGTACGTAGTCTACTGCAATGCATCAGGGACCGGACTCGGATGTGTCCTGATGCCGAAGAGGGCAGTGATCACCTATGGATCACGTCAGTTGAGGCCGCATGAGCAGAACTACGCTACCCATGACCTAGAGTTAGCAGCAGTGGTCTTCGCCTTGATGATGTGGCGACACTATCTGATGGGTGAGTGCTTTATAGTCTATTCTGACCACCAGAATCTCAGGTACATCTTCTCGCAGAAGGACCTGAACCTGATACAGCGGTGATGGATCGAGTTACTCCAGGACTATAACATTGAGATTGTCTATACTCCTGGAGTGGGGAACGTAATAGTCGATGCACTCAGTAGGAGGACGGGCATTCAACTACAGGGGGAGGTGACAGAGAAGCTAGCCACTTTGCAGATATCCTTCATGGATAGAGATGGAGCTGCCATCCTTTAGTCACACACAGTCACTCCTCTACTACTATAGAGTTTCAGAGAGGCACAACGTGGGGACACCTATTGTGAGACGTGGCGTGCACAGATATCCTCGGAACAAGCACCTGATGGATTCACCGTGGGAGGAGAGCACGATGTCTTTTTCAGGGGACATACCTTGGTACCAGTTTCTTTATGAGAGGAGGTGATGAGAGAGTTTCACACTTCCCCTTTGGCGGTATATCCTGTCGTGGTGAAGATGTACCAGGATCTCAGATGACAACACTGGTGGCTGAGCATGAACAAGGATGTGGCAGAGTTCGTTTCTCGATGCCTCACCTGCCAGCAGGTGAAGGCAGAGCACCAGGTACCAGAAGGCTTGGTACAACCCTTGGAGGTCCCGAAGTGGAATTGTGATGGGATATCTATGGTCTTTGTGATTGGACTACCACACACTTCCAAAGGTCACAACTCCATTTGGGTGATTTTCGACCGACTCATCATGTCGGCTCACTTCTTACCCATCAGTGAGTAGGGCTCAGTGGAAAGCTTGGGACGTCTCTACCTTCAAAATATTGTACGGCTTCATGGTGTTCCATCATTTATCATCTCTGATCGAGATGCTCACTTTACTTCCCGGCTTTGGAAGGGGATGCAGGAGGCGTTCGGGACGCAGCTACGTCTAAGAATCGCCTTCCACCCTCAAACAGATGGTCAGACGGAGAGTACCATTCATACTCTCGAGGAAATGCTCCGTGCATGTGTCCTCAACTTTGGTCGCAGCTGAGAGGACCACCTACCCTTGGTGGAGTTCGCATACAACAACAACTACCACTCCACCATCGGGATGGCACCATACGAGGAGTTGTACGACCGACCATGCAGATCTCTGATGTGCTAGACATACCCTAGGAAGTCAGCACTTGTGGGACCGAAGATGGTTCAAGCCAAGACGGAGAAGGTCCAGCTCATCCAGGAGCGGAGGAGGACATCTCAAAGATGGCATATGTCTTATGATGACAGGAGGCGGAGGCCACAAGAGTTCGAGGATGGAGACCACGTCTTCTTGCAGGTCTCACCTTGACGTGATTTACGGAGGTTTGGAAGAGGCATAATGTTATCTACGCGATTCATGGGACCCTTCCAATTCCTCAGCAGGATTGGCGAGGTGGCTTATCGCCTGGCTCTACCACCTCAGTTGCACAGGGTGTCCGACGTCTTCCACGTATTCCAGCTGAGGAGATACGTGCACGACCCGACGCATATCATTGACCATGGGGAGCAGGACTTTGATGATGGGGAGACTTTTGCGGAGGTCCCGGTGGAGATTGAGGATCGACAGTAGCATGTCCTACATGGACGGTCGATTCCTATAGTGCACATCATATGGCAGCACAAGAACCCTCAAGAGAGCACTTGGGAGTGAGAGGCTCAGATGCGTGCTCAGTACCCACATCTGTTTCCCAAGTTTTTGTTGTGTCATTACGGGGATGTAAAGCCCTTAGGTGGGAGTGATGTAAAGACCGACAAAATTCATGGAAATTGTTTTCTTAATTTTCATGGGAATTTTACAAGAACACATTTTCTGATTGCCCCAGATTCTGAGGCCCGGTGTGCCCGGAATCTTTTTTTGATGTTTACCTTGGGTACGTTCAGTGAATGAATGAGCGCGTTTTTCTAAATTTTTAACCGGTGCTTGGAATCAAATTCTGAGGGCACTGATGGAATCTTAGGGCCGATATTTTCTTAGAAACATCTTTTCCATAGTTCCGTTTTCTCAGGTGTGGTTTTTAATTTGTTTGGGGTTATGTTATGAAATAAAATAAAAGTGGTACACCGTTTTTTATTTTATTTTACATAACTTAAGATCTGTGGGTGATGTGGGATCCACAATAGCCTACCCACTTGGTAGGATATTTTTTGAGGTGGGACCCACATGAGCCCCACCGTTTCTTTTCTTCTAATGTAACGCACCCGCACCCCCTATTAATGAAGTCAAACAGTGCGTTTATTCTGGTTAAGAAACAGCTCATTAATGTGGCATTTTAAGCGTTGCAATTAATTCGCTTAACAATTTCATTCATTTATGAATTTTAAAACGCAAGGAATGTGGAATAAAAATAAGACAACTCTTATTTTTATTAGACGGGTTGTGTTGAGTGGCTATGGAGAATTATCAGGCACTTTAAGTTCTTCCTCCCCGACAAAGAATGCAAAAAACGTGAAAAACACGAAGAATGTGAAGAACGCGAAGAACGCGAAGAATGACAGATCCTCGGAGATCGACAACGCGACATGACGTTTCTTATTCCGCGACGCTTCATTCGCGATGCTCCTTCCATGGTGTGATGATCCCCGTTCTGTGACACCTTCTTCCGCGACGTGCTTTTCCGTGATGAATCCTCCACGAGTTAGGGGTTTATTTTATTGGTTTGTTCGTGATTACTTCTGTTTCCATCTTCCTTTCTTTTTGAGATGCCTGATATCGCAATAACGGGAGGAGGTCGGACCGCACGAACAGGACCGACCCTCCTCCCCCTTGTTGGTTTGGTTTTGATTGCGGCCTGAGCAAGGTAATGCGGTGTCGAAGCACCGCGTGTAAAAAATTAAAGAAAGGGAAGAAGCGCAACGCCGTCGTGCCGCCCCATTGAAAACGAACCAAAGATGTGGCACCGTCGTGCCACACCAGAGAACTACGAAAGCACCGCGGCCGGAGTTGGGCCACGATGGAGGGGCGTCACGCCGTCGCGCCGCGCATGACGGATCAATGTTGCGGCTTGGGCCACGGCGGAGTGGGGAGACCGGGGGCCGGGTCTGGGCCTAGGCGTCAGAGCAAGGAGACCGGCCCATGCCGGTCCCGTGGCGGCAGCAGCCGGCCGGCCAGAGCGGGCCAACCGGTCAGGGGGAATCTGGGGGTCCATAACCCCCGGTTGGCCAGCAATGTGGCCCCCATGTGGGGTCGCAGTTACAAAAGAAGGTGGGGGGGTAGCGTCCCCTCCCCTTCGTCGCTTTGCTCGTCCGAAATGGCCGAGCCTCCCGGTGGTCGCTGGCCACACCTGCGCGACCAGGACAGGTCGGGCCGCTCCCAAGCGGGCTAGATTCAGACCCGGTTTGGGTCCACACGGTTTGGGCTGGGCCTGGTGGTTTTGGGCCAGGCCGGATCGGGCCCGATCCCCCTAATACCAAACATTTTTTTGTTTGTTGCCAATGACATGAGCTACGAGCCTCCGATCGACGCACCGTCAGTTGTGTAGAGATACTAGGATCAAGATAGTTGTTTTGGTATTTTACAGTTAGGGTTTTGGATAACATTATGTTCGGTTGGGTTGGTTGGTACATGAAACCAACCGGGCCCTCGGAGCGGAAACGCTTATAACTTGATATCCGGACGTCTGATTGACGTGTTGTCAACATTGTTGGATTCCTCTATGTGAGACGGACCTTTTGGAATACTACCCTTGAGGTTTGGATGTAGTTGGAGTACGGTCAGGTTGGATTTGACTTAAAAACCAACCGGGCCCCTGAGAAGAAAAAGCCAATAACTCTCAGACTGTGTGTCAGATCGACACGCCATATGTCGCGTTGAGTTCCTGATGACGATACAGAACTTTTTTATACATCAACTCTAGACTATGTGTCAGTTGATGTATCAGCCCTTTGGCTCGTGTAGTGGACCCTCCCGAACGAGTTTGCTGTGTGTGGGAACCCTAGAGCTGGTTGCGACTATGACAACGATGACGACTGTGAAGAAATCCTTCGTGGATTCGATGACGACTACTATAGCACTCAGCAATCCTACGTGGATAAGTGCCACTAATCTTGTGTGGGTTAGATCCTGTGTGGGTTAGCACTAAGCGGTCTTGTGTGGGCCAGCACCTACAGATTCTGTGTGGGTCCGATCCTGTGTGGGTCATTGCGGGGGTCAGTTTCCTATCGATCTTATGTGGGTCAGATCCTTTGTAAGTCATTTTGGGGGTTAATTACCTATTGATCCTATGTGGGTCATAGCCTTTGTGGGTCATTTCAGAGGTTAATACCTATCGATCCTTTGTGGTTCTGATAGCTTAGATGAATCAGTGGAAATATCTGATCATCACTATCGTAATACGAAGAAGTATACCTGTGTGAGCTGAATCCTATTTTGCTTTCCTATTTGGATTGTGTTGTGCTATCCTGTGTGGATTATGTTTTGTTTTCCTGTGTGGACTGGGTTGTGATTTCCTGTGTGGACTGGGTTGTACATGATCTCAGATGTTGTAGCTGAACTGGAACTGATGACTTATGTATATGTATGGGCATATACATAAGTAGAGTCAGATGTTATTTCGTGATTGTATCTTTCTTTTTTGGATAATCCTTTGTGGATTCTGGGAGACCTTCGGGGCTCTCGGGGTCCCTACTAAGTAGCTTATACTGAACCCTACACGGGCTATTCCCGCACTACGTTGTGTTGGTTGCAGAAGACAGACAGCGCTGATCGTTTTGAGGCTGGCAGAGTAGGACGATACCTGGAGGTGGACCACTTGGAGGGATGTACTCAGAGCGGATGGCTAGACCTGAGGAGCTGTGGAGGCTATATGTACTCACCATTCAGGTGGGACTACCAGTGGATGGTTCGGTGTTTCGGATTTATTTTCATTTTCTATTTCCCTTTCCAGTTGTACATTACTTTCAGATTGTGTTTGTATCCTGGCCCACTTACTTTTCCGCACCTACTGTTGTACCTAGTTTTTACATAGTGTTACTTCTGCTTTCTTGCTCTGTGGTGTTTGATTACATTACAAAGGCAATGCCTTCCCTTTCACAGGGAATTACCCCTTGGTGCTAGTCGCCAGCCCCTGGCCTATTGAAGGCGGGCTTGGGGTAGTCATTGCACGGGCCCCGAGGATGGGTCGTGACAGAATCATCCTCCCAATATGTATTCTGATTTTTGAAACAAATGTTCTAAATTTATATTCAGTTGAGGTTAAATATGTTTCAACAGGAAGATCACTACAACTCATAAAATTAGACAGATTATATACATATTTTTCTTAGTTGTGATATATAAAACATGTTATGGAAATATGTCATCTTCGGTGGAAGTGGTAAATTGTATGAAACTTTCTCCTCCTTAACAACAACAAAAGGTACCAAAAAAGAGGATCAAGTTTCACTTTCCTCCCAAGCTGTATATGATCCAATCGTGGTGAAACCATCTAGAACACATGGTCAGCAACTGAAATTTCTAGAGGACTATGTTGAATATAATTATATGACTTATATTGGGTTTTTCCACTAACTTCAAGTAATGAAAAAATTGAATATATTCATTCATCACATTGACTAATCTTGGACTATTAAGGAAATTTCAAAAATCTCTAACAAAAACAACATAGACATATAGGTCTAGACATACAAGTCTAGACATACAAGTCTAGACATATAAGGACTCTAAATAAAACATTATGATAATGCACTCATTCATTTATTCATACATAAACTCAAGTAGTTCCCAACGATCATCACAAGATCGACCAATGTTGAGAACACATGTGCGAAGTATATCCTCATGAATCTATAGTTCTATTTCTGTCTTTTTATCAGACCAAGGATGGTATTTCATACTGAAATGGACATGAGATCATAATGACACTTGAAGGCCTCTCCAAAAAGTAGAAGATAAATGAAGATTCCAATCATAGACTATAACATAAAATACTCCATGAAAATAAGAAATCTCATACATATAGAAGTTTCAAAACATCTCAACATCTGTTGTATCATGAATGTGTATATTGTGATCTGATTTCATTTTCCTACCAATCACAACAGATATTTAATTCTTCTTCATTTAAGAATGTTTAAAACCAACTACAATATCCATACATATTTAATCCCACATCCATGATAGGATTGGACGTGGTTGAGGAAAACACGATGAATTCTATTGGTTAACATTAACCTATTGGAACATATAAATAAGAGAGAAAACACAACAAAGTATCACTCGACCCTAGAAAAAAAATACTACCACCTAATTTCGTTGAACATATGTGTGGTTCCTAGGTCCACAACCCACTAGGAAATATGTAAATCAACTATAAGATATTTCCCTACCAGAGATGTTACCACAAATTGGATCGAAATCATAGAATTACATATTCGAAGAATGAGAAACCATTAACAACCTACAAACAATATTGAGAGACTATATGGATACAAAACACAATTACAAGAAGTTTTTCTGGAAGAATAAACATGAGAAGATAAAATATCCACTAAATTCTCGCTAAGGAAGCCTTGTTTCCTGATTCTTGGACTCAAATATGAAATGATTCAAAGAGAACCATCATGTTCCACTCTTCCGATGATTCATTCAATGCCTAGGTAGGATGTTTGCAACTCAAATAATTTTGAACAACATTTCATTTCCCTGTGGAATATGTTATTTTGAAATCAAATGACTTTCGTTATTAAAATCAATTCCTTTAGAAATGATTCAAATCTTCTTTTGAGATGGTATAACTCAATATATAGTTTCTATAAAATACAATAAACCTCTTCCATAAATTAATTTCCATTAAATATTATGTGCATTCATCACAACATCATGTTTCGTGTATTAGGTAATATAATTCATCACATGTTCCTATGAAAACAAGATCCATAATTAATGTCATGATCTTCTACATAGGAACGTATCTCATGCCCATACCTGATGCATCACAATAGAACCCAATGCCTAGAATGTCCTCTAGGCATGTAAACATGGTTGAATTAGAGAATTTAATGTTCATATCTATAAAAGAAAACTGTCATTTTTCATCTAAAGTGCACATTACTCCCTTCTGAGTTAGTGTAGTCATTTGAGAATCCAACATCCAGAATTCTTTCTTCTTCCATCGATAATAGCCAACAAAGCCCAAGAAGCGTGGAATCTTGAAGACATTTTCTGATTTCTCCCACGTAATAATATCATTCACCATCTCAGGATAAACTGTTATTCCTTTTTTTGGTACCAAGTGTCCCAATAAAATATCATCCTGGATCCTAAAATAACATTTCATATCTTGGAATAATGTTAGTGATTTCTCAATAAACTCAGAACTATTTTTATATGATGCACATGATCTTCCTATGGCATATTATAAATGAGAAAGTCATCCGCAAATAAGACGATTAAGGTGTTGAGTTAGTCATTAAATATAATTTTAATCAACGGAATGAAAAATTCAGGATCATCTGTTAGTTCAATGTGACAATACTACAAAATAATCCATTAAAAGAAAAAAATGGCCATTTTCATAACTAAAAATGTGACAAATTCAATACAAAGGTTAAACTCCATTGACATTTATCAGTGTAAAAAATCCAAAGATAATGGGGACCATTATCATCACATAAAAAACACTGATAATGGAATAATTTATTAGAACATTAGTTTAGAACATCTAAAATAAAAAAGTATCAGTACTTATGAAAGCATTGATAAAGGGTATTTTATCAGTGCTAACCGAAGAACTGATAATGTTTTCCTTTATCTATATTAATAAAATAAATGATAATGAAAATTTTTCAAACTATTCTATATTTTCTTCTAATGTATCTCTTTATCAGTGCAATTAAATGAGCTAATAGTTGTAGACATTATCAGTGATTTTAGAAGCACTAATAAAGGGATATTTTGCAGTGTGTTATAAGACCACACAGTAGCACCACTATATTGTGTTGTAACAACACACAACAACAACAAAATCAAACCAAATATTCTAAAATAATTTTCCAATATAGGAATTAAATGAAATGAAATTTTTAATAAGAATAAAATAAAAATAAAATATTATAAAACATTAAATATATTGTTTATACATTTTCTTAATTAAAAATTATTATGAACATTCAAAATCATTAATGATCCTTTATCATTTAATACATACCAGACTAATGTTATTTCTTTGGAAATCAATCTTAGTCGATCAATTGATCACACATAAAAAATTAAACAATTATTATGATAGTAATAACATACACAAATAAATTAACCCAAAGTGTTAATTTTAGTATCATTGTTGTCATTTTTCAATAAAAATTTACTCAAGGTTTCATATCGGTCACATCATGCATATGATTAAGGTTAATAATATTCAAACTTGTCTCAATGTACTTCTGGATCATTTATATATCTTATAAAAACAATTTAAATGTATTTTCCCATTTTATAGTTTGTAGGTTTTCTTTGTTACTATAATGTAATTTTATACTTGAAACACACACTATTAACTCATTCTGATCACATTGTGTATCATTATTATTTGAAATGGATTCCTACACATCAAATATGACATTTAAACCATTTTCCCTAATAATAATGAAAACATGTGCATGATTCATCAGGTATTACTGAGTGACACTTTTTTTAATTGAAATGTTGATTTTAAACTGATAACATGCAAGTTGAGTCATATAGGTCACATTATATATCATAACAAGGAGAAGTTAATTTATAAAAGTAGAAAAATGACTTATCAATTCTTTTTGTAATGTATCAAAACGATAAAAATGAATTTTATCCATTTTGAGTTGGAAATTTGTCCATTTTACTATAATCGATGAAAATTTTATATAAAAATAAGCACTTTGAATCATATCTATCACACCGTCTATCATATTGACATGAAAACACTATTATGTGTCCCTAATGAAATATTTATAATTTCCAAAACATATCTAAACAATATGATAGTGTTTCCTTTGTTTTTATTATGTCACGTGTATTTTTTTCTAATATGTCATTTTAAAATAGAAACATGAAATTTGAGTCATACACATCACATTGTATATTAGATTGAGGTGAAGCTGATTTTTATAGATCCAAAATTTCTTATCGATTTTTGTGCTATTGTATTTAAACAAATTAAATGAATTTTACATGTTTTGTGTAGGTTAGTTGGACTTTTTACTAAAATTGTTGTCAATTTTAAATATATACATGCACATGGACTCATACCTGTCATAGTGTGCATGAGATTGAGGTGCATCAAATTAATGAATATACCATACCACATAGAGATCATTTTCATATTGTAAAAAACAATATGAATGTGTCTATTTTGTTTTATGTATGTCATATTCTTTTTAATAATATTAATTTCAATTTTTTAAAAAAATATGCCATTTGAGTCATAGTGGTCAGACTATGAATCAAATTTATGTGCGGTGAATTAAAAAAAAATATCAAATGACATTTGGATGATTGTCATAAAATATCAAAATAATATGAATTTTTTCCTTTTTTAATTTATTTGTCTTATATTTTTTTACTAAAATTTCATTTTAATATTGAAATATTGAATTTTACTCCTAACGATCACATTGTGTATCATATTGAGGTTCAGTTAATTACTATGCATAAAAATGGAATATAGAACATTTCATAATGTATTTAATCAGTTTGAATGTTTTTTTCACAACATTACATTTTTCAATTAGGCTTTATTCTAAAATTAATGTAAATTTAAAATAAAAACACTCATTTGGAGACATAATGGTCACACCATGCATCAGATTGTGGTGTGTCTGATTCATTTACATCTCAAATGTAAAATGTATCATTTTTTGAATGTATCAAATCATTCAGAATGTGTTTGTTCAATTTTGAATGGTCAATTTTTTTTACTAAAATTGCATCAATTTTAAATAAACTCTCTCATATATTCATATCGGTCAAACCATGCAACAGATTGAGGTGTGGATGATAGCTGCCCATTCCAAATCCATTATGGATTTTTTTCCTAATGTATCAATACATTTTTAATGTGTATTCTCATTTTTGATTATGCCACTAATCAATTTTACAAAAAATGTCATTTTAATCATTAAACACACACATTGACTCATATATATCATATCATGTATTAGTTTAATGTGAGACAGATTATTACAAGTCACAAATGTTTTATGAATTGATTCCCTAAAATATCAAGAAATCTAAGCACACTTTATTAGTTTTCAGTGACTAACACTTTTCAACGGTCAAATTGTGTGTTAAATTGTGTTGAAACAAATTTGTTCATGTCTATATGTCTCAAAAAATCATAACATTCATTGTCACAATGATTTCCATTTAAATTATTTTTTTAATGATCAACACTACATGTGTAACTTTGAACCAAATAAATAAAATCAATAATAAAAGAATCCTAATGAATAATAATAAAATTATTATGTAATTAATACTGAAAGTAAATGAATTAATCATTATTTTTAAATAATACATTAAATCTATGGATACTGATTTTACTGTGAAAATATAAAAAATACCTCTGTAATTGTGTAGAGGAAAAGGGGTTTCAATTCCTACATAAGAAGTGGAGGGAACTACAAGGAAATATATAAATGTTACCAGAAGAGGTGTGATAGTTTTTTAGGTAGATGTAGAATGTGGATGTTTTCATGTATAAAGTCATTAAAGGTGGATAGGGCACCCACACTCTACCAAAATAAACCACATGTAGAAGAAAACAATAATTATTCGAATGATACTATAAAAATTAATTAAACATAAATATGAAACATTATTTTAATTTTATGGAAACAGATTTTATTGTAAAATCATCAAGATTAGCTCTATAATTGGGAAAGGTGGTGGTGTGGATATTCATACAAATGCAGCGGAGGGATCATGAATGAATGTGATTAATGCAATAGTACATGGGTGAAAAGGTTTTGTGGTAGTAGAAGTCTGGGGATGTTTGGGTGCAGAAAGGACTGAAATATGGATAGAGAAACCAAACTCATTAATAGTATCCATCATTATGTGAAAACAATTATTATTTGAGAAAAACTAAAAAATTATAAATTAAATCTAATTATGAAACTATATATTAATTAAATGGAAAATATTTTTACTATTTAAAAACCAATATTACCTGTATAATTGAGGGGTGGAAACAATATTTATCTTCCTACAATGGTAGTCTGGAGTACATGAAATAAATTGATAAATGAAATATTATAGGGATGAAATGTTTTTATGGAGAACAATTTTGTGGATGATATAGTGGATAAATACATAAAATCTGGAAAGAGAACCCTAAATCAATCAAAAAATCTAACTATATAAGAAAACAAATTATGAATTTAATACTAAGAAGAAATAATTTATACATAAATATGAAACAATAGAATAATTTTATTGAAAATTATTTTATAGTGCAATCATCATGATTACCTCTATGATTAAGCCGAGGTAGCGTAATTTCTATTCTTACAATGGATTGAATGATGGTGGAAATAACATATCTAAGTCACATAAGATGACTAAAATACCCATTATTCATTATTGGAATTATCACTAGGTCAAAAATATTCTGCATATGGCATTAAAAAGAATATGAGTATGTTTAATTTATGTCTAACATTTTCAAGTAGAATGCAACAGCTGACATTAAATATTTCATAAAAAAATGACAGTCATGGGATTTTAGTTATTTCAACATCAAATAAATCATTGACATGAAATTTTTGATATTTTACAAATACAATTGTGGTACTTTTAGACTATTAAATAAAACAAAAAATTTCAATTTTGAATACGCCACATGATTTATTCACTAAAACTTCATTTTAAATTGGAAAGGAACACATTTACCTATACTTACCACATCGTGTATCATATTTATAGGAGTATGATTTATACAGGTCACAAAATACATATGAATTAGTTTCCTATATTATCATGAAAATACGAGAACATTTAAATTATTTTTAATTTGTGAATTTTTTTAACTTAACTATCAATTTTTAACTAATAATGATCACATTGAGTCATAGTGGTTAAATATTATATTGAATTGATGTGTGGCAGATTCTTACGTGTTTCAAATGACATCTGGATTTCATCCATTGGTGTGAAAAACCAACATTCCTCCTTCAACCTCTTTTATAGATCATGTAAAAACCACTATTTTATAAAAAAATAAAACTTATTTAAAAAACTTGGACTGAAAAAAATATATGCAAAAATACTCAACCTATTATTGTATAATGTTTTATTGAGATCCTTATGAATAAAATAGGGGATAAAAATTAAAGTATTCAATCATTATATCATCCTCCCCATAAAAAAAGTTGAATCTTATACTCATCAGATGAAATTAACTATAAAAACCTAATTCATTTGGGTTGTGCAACAATATAGTTGTGTATTCTGATTCATTATTCTCCACACTATATATTTTGTTCATTCCCTTCACACAATCACTTCTCTGGTTTTGTGGAGATTTAATCTATAATTATTTGGTGGCAATGGAGTCTTAATGTTAATAAATATTTTTAATGGTTTAATAATCACAAGTGGGAGGCATGTCACCTTTTAGAGAACACAATGAAGTGAAATTTTCATCATCATCAGCTCATCTCCCGAACATTTATCATTTAAATTTATTTTTTAACACAAATACTCATTATTTTGTGGAAAATCACCTATGTTTCTTTAAATACTCTATGGATTAGTTATCTAGGGGTTGAATAATGCACAAAGTATTGTAAGAAACATAAATGATATGGGGGATGAATATCAAGGAAACATAATTAAAAAATAATGTTTCAGGATATTATGCATATTGGGAGGAAAATAGTACTTAATTATATTATCTAAATGGAGAAATGCCACTCATTTGTGATAATTTCACTACTAGAACTACTAATTTAACTGACACCTCCATTTACACCAAATCTTTCATGCGAAAATCTCCACATATTTCGTGAAACATTTGAGTGATGTGAGGGATATAAATATAGAGGGTGGAGATGAAAGAATTAGAATATACAAATTTAGTGATGTGTTGCATGGGGAGCATGGCACAATATGGAAGAAAGGCCATTTGGGGATGTGGAGAGTGGTGCAGTGTGAGGCGCAACTATGTCACATACACAAATATATATATATATATATATATTATTCAATAGATATATATATATTCTTTTTCTTTTTCCCTAATAGTTATATTTGTATAATTATGATTAAAATTATTATATATATATCATTTTGTATTTTTTTTAAAAAATTTGTTCATTATATTTCAGTTTGGATAAGGGAATTCCATTTCAATAGAGGAAGTCACAGAGTGTTCTTCTCTAGAGTGAGATCGTGATGGCGGTATTAAACAGGCATGTGGCATGACTGTTCTTCAGTGGGGGTGGCGTGGCAGAGGGCATCAGATATCCAAAATTTACACGATAACATATACAAATGATTTCCATCCATTCTACAAACAATGGTCACATTTACCCTACCCATGATTTCTGTGATTTTTTATACCCTTGATATCTATATCCACAACGCACCTTTACCACACCTAGGACTATGCCGCCTCATGAGTGGCCCCATTAGGAGGGCACCATTGGGATGCATTGGTGATGTCGCCCCACATCAGCAATGGTGAGGCGAACTAGGTGTGCCTTGCCTCACCTCATTCCATTGAAAAAACTATTCAATACATAGAAAAATAAAGAGAATCAACCTAAATATTATATATATATGTCATATATATATATATGTAATTGATAAATAAATTTATATGAACATATATGTATATATATATGTGTATGTACTGTTGATCATATTTATATTTATTTATATATATAATATTTTTTTTCAAACTATATATATATATATATATATAATAATAATATTTTTTTAATGAACCTAATAAAAACTATAAATTATAATTAATAAATTAATTTATTTATTAAAAATTTATTATTCAGGTTATTTTTCTATAAAATATAATTATTTAAATTTTGAAAAAATTAATTATTTAAAAAAAATGATTATCCAGTTAACTAATTTTATTATTTTGAAAGTAACACGAGTTAACAAAATATTATTGTTTTTTTATATATAAATATATTTCTCTTAATTAAATGTATAAATGAATCTATATTTTATATAATCACCCAAAATGATGAATGCCGAAATATATTTTTTTGAATATAAAATTTCATAACATCAATATTATTTTCTAAAACAGATTATGTGGAAAGAAAATGATTCTATAGAGGCCATCTAATAAGTATTGACACATTCATGAGATTGTAGGGAGGTCCATAAAGTGGATGGAAAAATAATATAATACACATAAACAAGATATTCAAGAAACAATTGGGAAAAAAACACCAACCATTACAATGACTATTCCATAAACATTTAAACATATTTATATTTAAAATAGAATTTATATAAATAAATTTTCTTATATGAATCCCGTAAAATATTATTTTGTTTCTAAATCACACAATCATCAAACTAATAAATGTTTTTCTAAATCAATTTCATAGTTCTTTTAATTTTTTTATATCCAACAACTCTACTATTTATATATAGGTTTAAATATTTGTTTATTCATTTATCTATAGAAAATGGCGAGTCACATAGATTTCAAAAAAATATAAAATTAATCTTGAATAGAAATATAAAGTATAGATGTAGATTGTGAAGAAAATTTATTGAGGAAAACTATTTATAGAAAGAAAAAAATTATATCTAAAATATTACCTCAGAAAACAACGGTTCATAATGAAAATAAAAATAGTTTTTAAAATCTGAGGAAAAATACATATCATATAATGCAAAATAAGAAACCCTTGGATCCAGATCATAAAATGAAAGATATAAAAATAAAATTGGAACCTGTAGAGGAAAACACGACCCTAACTTTCTAGGATGAAAAAAATCTAAGACCCACTAATCCAGATCTTGATGATTTCTTCAGAAACCATAACTGTATCTGAATAGCAGATGTCGATTGATGTTTGACAAACTAGATTCAGAGGGTTTGTGTGATTCGATCATCGGATCACTAAGGACAAGAATAATCGAACGGTGGATTTTACGGAAATATTATGATATTTTTACGAGTTCGCTACATGCTTGGTTTTTTATTTAACATTTTTCAGTGCATATTATTTATGCACTGATAAAAACAATATTTATCAAGGATTTTTAAGCACTGATACTGGAAAGACATTATCAGGTTATAAAAAAATAATGATATATTCTCAGTTCAACCAGTTAAATAAAAAGAACTAATAATGATATATTTTATAAGAGCTTATTACATATGCAATAATAAAATAATTATATATATATATATTTATAAATAAAAAATTAAAAATATATATTTATAAATATATATTATATATATATATATAGTAAATATATTCCATATTTAAATATATATATTTTTTTATAATTATTTAAATATATAATAATTGATTTAAATTTGATAAATATATTCTTAAAATAATATTTATATCATTATATATATATATATATATTTTTTACATATATATATATAATTTATATAAATTTAAATATTTTTAATATATTCATTATTTATGTAAACTTATTATGAATTTAATATTTACTTAAATACACGTAATTATTTATTTATACTTATAGAAATACTCGTAAAATATATTTATTTATGTATGATTACAAATATATAATTGTCTAAATATAGTATTTATATTTTAATATATATTTATTAATAAATATGTTTGTTCAAATTACACTGTACAAATAATTTTTTAGTAATCATAATGAATATCTAATTTTCAGTTAATGCATAATAAAAATGAGTGAAATTGAATAAATTAAAATTAGGTATGATATGATAATATTGAATAAATGGGTAATCTTTTTTCATCACATTGTATATATAAATGAATTCATTACATAAACTTGAAATCAATATAACAAACATTTTATAAATGTTGAATTGAAAAATCTAATGACATTCAATTATATGTCCATTTATCTATGAAATTAGTCAGTATTTTGAATTCATATTAAAATTTAATTATAAATCATTATTCACTTACTATAGCACATAAATATTTTTTAATATACAAATAATATTTCTATACATTAATATATATAAATATATTTAATATATAATATTTACTAACTATATTAGTAATCATCTTATTCATTAATGTTTAATATTTTTGTCAATTTATTTATTTTAAATTTTAAATTATTATATTTTTTTATTAAAATTTTATACATTTAAAACAGAATATTTATTAGTATTTATTATTATATATAGAATAACCTACTTTTTATGTTTTCCAATAATTATTTAATTAATAATTTTTTAATAATTTGTTTAATATTTTTTTTTTGATTTAATTATTTCATTTTATTTATTAGGAACATTATCAATGCTAGAATAGTGATGATAAAAGACTCATTTATTACCACCAAAAATATAGAGATGGTAAAAGGTACTATTTAAAAATTCTAAAAATAATGCTCCAATAAAGGTAACACATAATTTGTGCTTAAAATAAAGCACTGATACACCATATCCATTATTAGTGTTAAAAAAGTTCTAATGATGGGTTAAATTTATCATAACATTATTCAGTGGAAATATTGAATCCAGTTATCTGTGAATTTTATTAGTATTCATAAAAAAACTACGCTCTTAACAATATATTTTTAGTAGTGGTAAAAATAATGTACTCATAATGATCCTACATGTTTCGAAAGAATGTTTTTGAATGGTTGGGTACATTATCCTAAACTCGTGATATCTTAATCGATGTTCGACCTTCATAAACCACCATTCCAATTTCATATGATCAAATAGATCAAAAATCCAGGGAAAAAATATTTGTTCTTTATTGTCAATCGATTGAGTTTTTTATAATCAACCCACATGAGAAGTGATCTATAAAATTTATTAGTAAAAAGAAACAGCGTCGCTCAAGGATTCATTCATAGGCGTTTAGAACCATTCATAAGATGTTCATCTAACAAGGACATCATCATATTCATATCAATCAGTTCTATGCGAAAAGGTTGAAATAATACTGGTTGAGTACTGCATTGTAAATCAATAGAAAAATAAACCTCCGTTACCAGGTAAAAACAATCGATATCAGAGGGAAACACATCAATGAAATCGATAATGACTAAAGTTATATCCCCACTAAAATATTCCCACTATCTGTCAAAAAAACATAGATATCTCTTTCAACAACTCTGGATTAGATGGTCAGATTCTACACAACCTTGGGTTTCATTCTCCTTCGAATACATGATGCACACCCACATGTGTAGTGATGGTGACCTGTCAATCATAAAAATCAATCAGAGATTTATTTTTGATGATCCGATATTTCCTGAAAATAATGTAATTATATTTCATTGGAAAAATGAGAATTTTACCAAAAATCTCAAAAACTTCTTGATAGAAAGCATATGTGGGGAAATGGTAACCCTTCACTCTCTTCAAACCAAGGTATTAATTAATATTATTTTACTAGATAAAATATACATAAGAAGATTTAGCCAATTAACAATAAAAGTTAAAATAAAGGAATGTGATGCACCATTATGAAATAATGTAGTCACGAATAACAATGCTATAGTGATGGTACCTCTCATTATCATTGGACCAGTATCCACATACTCTGGAGACTCTTTTAGTATGTGAGGAAACAAAATTTAGTATTCTTGTGGATGAAACCATTTCTTACATGAAGCATCATATTGCGCCATAGTTTTAGAAGGCGCATATGATCCTGTACCACTATGCAGATTGAAATAAACATGGAATAACCATTAGACGAGATTTGGGAATACAAAGGAGCCACAATTCTTGGTTGATGTTGTTAATAACCCCCTTTTAATTTCATTGATTTCCACAATGGCAATGTATTAAATAGACTTTTCTAGGTACTGAAGGGGTTTAAAAAATCCATCCTTCAAGAAACTCCATGAGATTCATCATGAAACCACATTCCCTTAGATTAATAGACACTTCCCCTAGGAGTGAATGATACTCATGAAAACACTGACTTACAATCCAGTTCCATCTCGACCATCAGTGCTCTAACAAGTAGATCAATGTAATGAGAAATATTTATCAAGAAATAATGAGAGTGTATATCTAGATTAACTCCCAACTCAAACCTATGTTCCATAATATTTTGAACCAATAATATCTTATGTGTCAAATACACAAGCCTATAAAATCAATTTTTATATAATTTCATTGTTATATCACACAACTCGTGTTTGATGAACTAAAGGGACATGTCTATCAACATCCACTCGTGATAGAATTGGTTGGTGAAATGAACCTTGATGAATTTACTCTTTAATAACCCTTTCTTATTTTTCATCACCATTATGTTTCAAAGTCTCCTTCTTGGTCTTTTCATTCTGAAGGTGGGGCTCTTCACATTAATTTATTCGTGTCTCTACAAAACCAAAAAAAATCTTTATTCTCCTAATCCAATCATCATCCTCATAAATGTCATTTTATCCCTAGAACTGTTCTGGATTCTTTCAAAGGATCTCTTGGAAACTAATCAAGATAATTCCCATATAAAGTTCCACATCTAGAGCCTAAATGAGAAATGGAGGCGGTGCATGTCCAAATTCATTGACTATTTCACAATCTCCTCAACCAGAATATGGCCTAAAATAGGATCTACTCACTATTGTTAGAAGAAACCTCCTCTCTGATCATTATTACATGTCTTCTAGGAAACATAATGCTACCATACATCATCATACAACAAGGATGATTTAGATTTCCCCTCAAATAGAACAACAAGGAGAACAAACCCAACCGATACACAAATAAGATTTTATTTTCAATCTACCCAAATCAAAAATGGGAAATGAACAGAACTAATCCCCAAGATTTCTTCCCCCATACAACCCCTAGATACATAAGGTCTATTACTGTGAGATATGGACTAACACTCAATCTCAACTACCTCCTATGTCACATGAATATTTCAAAAATTCATATTGACATTGTAGAGACCCGAAGCTTAACGTACATGGACATTACATTAAATTTTTCGGAATACTTAGTACATAACAAAAACACACACACAAGGACCGTAATAGTTTAGTGTCTTTGGAAACTCGGACTATAATATTCTAATCGTGGTGAAAGATCTTCAACATCTCCCATAAAGATCTTCCTTTTTTTTAACCTAAAACCTTTCTTTATATCCTGGGGAAAAGAAAACATAAAAGGGTGAGCTCAAATGCTCAGTAAGGGTAAACAAAAGAAATATCAATCACATCATATTCATAAGAACATAACATTTTGGAAATCATAACCTGCAAAAGAGATCATAATTTCATAACACGGGATAAATCATGGTAGTGAAATGTAATCAAAATAATCATAACTTAAAACATGAAACTTTGTGGCATTCACACATAATCATAGAGAATCATTTCTTGTTAGTCAAGACTCATTGTCAAGACTATCTTAGTGGACAAAGTCCCTTTCGGAATCGAGTAACCCTCGTTTCAGTCCTGTTTCACTGAACCGGTATAACCTACCATTTCAGCCATGTCTATCTCATGAGATATAAAATCTTTACCCAATGCATTGGAGGGAGATATAGGTCCCACCCATCTTATAATGAATCCTTTCTTATGTGTGCCACATAATCATAAACCATACATCATAACGTAACCCATGTAATAAAAATGGGATTCTTAAACAACATGACATCATAAAACTATTCATATAAGATAAAGGAATGCATAAAAATGTTTCCATCACAATATAATAAAATCCATTTAATAATAGGGATAAAAACAGAACCCTTTTATTATCTTAGATGCAAAATAATTTTGATAAAATACTTGAACTCCATTCTTGAGGAAAATATCCTTTCTACTTCAAAAACATTTTTCCTTTCATAACATGTCATACGACTTTAAAATAAAAGAAGTTGATTAAAAATAAACATGAAAACTTGTAAAGGAAGCTTCTTGGAAATAATGTTTTAAAAATCCATTCATGCCGTATAAGTTAAAAAAACATTCTTCGTACTTTTGTTGGAAAAGTCAAAAAGTACCTCGTACGACAAAAGATTCCTTTCATAGATATTACTAAAAACTCACCAAAGGGTAAAAATGGATTTAAACAATTGTAGGTGGATGGAAATAATATTACATATTGATGAAACATGGATGTTGATGATAAAATACACCCCAGTAAATACTTACGAATAAACAATCTCGGATAAAAATGAGATTGTGATATTTTCCCTTACCTTATGTCCGACTTGCTTTGTAAGTGTCCAAACCTCCTGTATAATGATTTAAATCATGTTATTGACTTATTCAAGAATCATATTTATTGTTATGATATCATATATGGTTCACTTATGACATTATATTACCCGTTCTTTTGTAAATTTCATGTTAAAGAAGCGTTTTGGGTAAAATTGTTTCATTTATCTTAGGTGTTTTGACTTGTTGTTCTTGAAATCATTATTACTTATATCATGATTTAATTACTTCCAGAATATAAAATATGATTTATATATCATATATATTCAGTATATATATATATATAATAGATAGATAAATAAAATGAAAAACACCGTTCATGGAGACGGTAGTCCGTACGTACGCTTGAACGTTGTTTTACTTTCCTTATTGTCTTGAAATGGAAGTAAGTAGATGACATACATATACATAAATCCAGTAGCTTTATAATGTAATATATTTCATTATTATTTCTTATATATACTTTATAATCATTCTTAAATGGTTAACATGGAGAATGAATCTCATCGCGTCGTGGAGACGGTAGTCCGTACGTACGCACGAGTGATGATATCACTTCCATAAATATTGAACTGAATTGGAGTGGATTATACAATATATCAGAATCAATATGATGTTGTAATTACTATTTATAGTTATTCTTTACACCATTATACCCATCCATGTAAGGTGGTGGTGGAAAATAGATTACACCACGGCGTGGAGACGGTATTCCGTACGTACGCACGCGTGGTGATTTCTTTTTCCGTAGGATGGATAGATGGTGAAATAGGGTTGTTTCATACATATAATAACATATCAGTATATGAGTGATACTGATGTTATTACTTCATAATGAAACAACCTATGAAGAAGAAGTGGAAGAAGAAATAAAGATGAAAGAATTGGTAACGGTAATTACCTCTTCTTTGAAGCGCCTCTTTGAGACCTCCTCTTAGGGCACTAAAATTGGTCTTTGAGGAAGACCAGAACCTCTAGGATGTTTCTAGGGAAGTGGAGAAGATATTTTGGCAGGGTTTGTCCGAGCTTGAGTGCTCAAATTGGTGTCAGGAGGAGGGGGAGGAGGTGCCCTTTTATAAGAGAGGAGAGGGGCACCTTAGGAATTCTTAAAAATATTAATTTATAATAAATATAACCCCACTTAAAAACCTCCAAAAATGACTCATATTAGAAGATTAGATGAGATAGGGTTGTAATCTCATCAACCAATCAAATTTATACATGTTTGGATCTTATTTTAAACCTTATCATTTTCATTTATCCTTATTTAATCTATTTAAGTTTATTTGTGGTAATAAAATTCAAAATTTTAAATTATAACAAATAATTACTTATTTGTTGTGAATTTTCCATAATTGTTTACTTTATAACATCATAGACCATATAGATTTAAATTTATAATTTTTAAATATTTTTGTGATTTTTAAACAATTTTATAATATGTTATTTTTGTAAAATAACAATAGTGTCAATTTTGACACTATTCATTTATTAGAATTTAAATAAAATATATACAGAAGATATGTTCGAACTAAAAGATTTAATATATTAATAAAAGGTCATATGTATCTATAAAATTAGTTTATCACATTAAATAGTTCATATAATATTTAGTTTATTATTTTTAAAACCATTTATTTGGTTTATCTCTTAATAAAATAATTATTACATCATTTTTGTATAATTATTTAATATACTTATTTGTTGTATAAAAATTTAAAATAAATTACTATTATGAAGATAAATATATGAAATTTAACAATAATACTTTTACTCGAATTTATCATCTTAAAATCACAATATTTAAATTGTTATATTTATTAAATTATGAAGGTGACAACTTTGGCATCATTTAAAATAAAATAATATAAGTGTCATAATAGTTTGTATAAGGCTCCAAATGGTCAAATATTCGACCATTGGATTATTATTGTTTCCATTTACATGACCAATAAGTTTTGGTCAGGGTTTTGTGCCTTTTATGGTCACTATTAGTTTAATAAAAACTATATTCTTGATTTTTCACTAGATAAATAATTTCTGCATTACTATTGTGTCACAAATAATGATAATTATTTAATCCCAAAAAAAATAATAAATAAATTCTCATGATGTAGATAATTTTGTTATATTTCTGGAGACTATTTATGTTCGAAATTTTATGATGTTTATCACTAATTTAAAATTATTATACTTATAAGATTTAAGAGAGTGACATGTTGTCACTTTCTTTGGTTTTAATAATAATTAAGTTATTTTCATGGAAAAATGTCCATTAAATGATTCTAATCCGACCCTTAGGTGATATGGGTCGACTTTTAGTCATACAATAGGAATTTGACATTTGTTAGGGTAATTTTAAAATATTATATTTACCCTTAATTACCCGATTTACCTTTAACTATGGTAAATAGAATTTACCGTAGTTACTATTCATAATTCCCAAAAATAAAAAGTAGCTTATTAACATAATTTGGACCCACTGATTCCAAATATGGAATCCATTTTTCCAAATTCAATACACAAAAGATGTAGAAATTAAATTAAAATTAATCCTGTTGTCGAAAGAAAACGGGTTTTTCATTAAAACATTGCAAAAAATTGAATTAATTTAACCTACGAATTCAAGGTAAAATCAATGCTAATTACATACATTATATTAAATGGTAAAAATATATTCTATTTATACTTTAAAACCATTCAATATTATAATTTAACCACATAAGATATTACGATGAAAAAAGTTGTTTTTAATTAAAATATAGCGTGTTTTTACTATTCATTAAAATATGAAAGTTATCGGAAAAATATCAAAACTTTATCTAATGTAAATTTTTATATCCTGATTCAAAGGAAGAATATTATTTTGTCAAATTGAACATATAAACATGTCAAAAACTATATTTAAATTGGGTGTGCCATCAAAAGGCGGTAAAACTGCATTTTTCGAAAAATACTTATTTTACACGAAAAATTTATTTTGTTCTTATACCATGTTCTAGAAATGTGTAAGATGAATAATAATGTTATAAAATTAAAAATTTAGTAAATACTATTCATAACGGCTATTTTATGACAATATTATAATAATATAAAATTGTTTATTAAAACCCGGTATTGCGTACAACACACGCTATTGAGGAAGGTCGCGATTGCGTGTAATGCAAGCCAAGTCAGGGTTGCGTGTTGTGAAAGAATCCTTCGTTGTTTCGTATAACAGAATCCAACCATATTTCATTTATACATTTAATATATATATATATATATATACTCAATGTTGCATAGAATAACTATTATCAAAATTGTGTGCAACACGGTCCAAGAATAGTGTTGCGTATACTGCAAGCTAATATGGTGTTGTGTATAGCGCAGGGTAATCTTGGTGTAGAATACAACATAAGACATTAATGAAATTAAAATAATATTTTTCATAAAATCTCGGGGTGTTACATTCTACCCTCCTTAAAATGAATTTCACCCTCGAAATTCGTCGGGGTTATAAATGGTTTACTATTCGAAAGTTTCTTTAATAGAAACCCACATCGTAAAAAGGAATACCAAAACATGGCTTTAAAAACTAAAGTATGAAATGTAACGATTACCCAAATAAACTAATCACTGGGTATCCACATAGGTGAATATATGGATATGGAAGAGAAATCTAACCATAATGTTCTGATGGAGAGTGGTAGAGAACATGGCTATGGAAAAGCCAGTAATCACAAATCCATAGATTTGTGATGATATAAGGTACCATCTGAATCCTCAGGTATAAGATCACTAGGACAACATTTTTGGTTTCCAAGATCATTTCCCTAAAGTTGAAAATTTGAATTAGAATAAATACTTACTTTATTTTGGTACAATCTCACTGTTGTTCGTGCCTTGAACAATTTCCACTTCATCTCTTAAATAATTGAAGTTGAATTTGTTATTCGTGAAGTGTTAGCAGATAATGTGATAGAATGACGGGTCATTCCATCTGTCTCAAACAAAAGGTTAGAAAAAATTATATACATAAGTCGATCTATAGTGAGATTAATCATATATGGTTCCTAAAATGGACTTATACTTCATATATCATACTGCTTAATATAATAAAACTAGTTTCTACTAAACAGGGACTTCCTGTAGGCCAGTGGTAGGCGATAAAGGCCAGTCGCACTTCAGTTGTGGGTTCGATTCCCACAGCCTTGTTCGAAGCGATGGGTTGTCGCCCGTCATGCAGGTTTTCCCTTTTTCCAAAACTATATTACTATAACATCCCATCAATAATATCGAAAAAAACAAACAATACTAACTTGTGTCCAACATAATCCATTCCAATCTTTAGGCTTATCCATAATACTTCAGTCGACTCTCATAATATAGTGAAAACGATTACCAGAGATTTAACACCATCGTCGATCCCCATATATCATAAGATATGTTTTGTTATTCAAAGTCCTTAATCATGTATTCTCTTGAATACCCATTGAACCTTAGTGAAAACTTGAATGCAGTTAAAAGTTAATACTTTCCACATACCAAAATCCTCAAAATTATATATACTCTAACCATGATATCACTTAGTCCTTATATCAATCATGAGCTCATGAATACTTTCAAACATTTCATTTTCTCCTTATCCCTTCATTATGCGCATATCATCTACATTCAAAAAATATCTGAATAACCTTTCATGGATACTGTTAACATTAATCAGACAACAATGTAACAATATTTACATGTCTCTTTTTTCCATAGTACCATGAGATTACTTATACAACATTACACATGATAAACATGTAATCATTCCACTACATTCTTAAACCATTGACCGAGCTTCAACAATTCTTTCATCTCACATATCATTGGTAGTCTCTTCATCATCATCCATATAAATACTTCCCATACAACCATACTGATTATCTTCATTAGACTTTCCCTTAGGGCATTGGTTTGCATAATGCCCGTATATTCCACATTTAAAACATTTAACCATTGTTGAAGTCATAGCAATACCATTATCCTCCTCCCTGGTGTTAACTGAACCTTTTCCTTTGCACTTACTGGCTTTGTGTCCTTCTTTTCCACACCCAAAGCATCTTCCAGTTCCTTTGAAACATTCTCCGTGATGCCTCTTCCCACATGATTTACATAGGGGAAACTGAACTTTCATTCCTCTATGATCATCATGAAACTCCATCTTTCTCTTATTAGCCGAGTCAGGAAACTTACCAAATTTTACTTTATTGATCATATTATGAGATTGCTGATTCGGCATAATAATGATGTTTGGACTTCCAAATCCCATTTCATTTGGTTTCTCATGAATAATATCATTCCATTGTCCATCATTTCCTCCATTATCGTGAATCACCTTGTTTCCAGCCGTTTTCTAAAACCCAAAAAGAATAGTGTGAGAGGAAAAAATCATAATAAAGGGGGAGTAACTTAAATATCTAACTTCTTTGGTTTAATCTAATATCGTTACCATAGTTCTAGGACTATATCCTATACGTATACTTATCCTTAGGGGCATCCCTAGACATACCTTATAAATATCTCTAGGGATCTCACTAACGTTTTCGCATCCTAGTTTCCAAAGGTTGACTAAACCTTTCCTCTGATACCAACTGTAGAGACCCGAAGCTTAACGTACATGGACATTACATTAAATTTTGCGGAATACTTAGTACATAACAAAAACACACACACAAGGACCGTAATAGTTTAGTGTCTTTGGAAACTCAGACTATAATCTTCTAATCGCGGTGAAAGATCTTCAACATCTCCCATAAAGATCTTCCTTTTTTTTACCTAAAACCTTTCTTTATATCCTGGGGAAAAGAAAACATAAAAGGGTGAGCTCAAATTCTCAGTAAGGGTAAACAAAAGAAATATCAATCACATCATATTCATAAGAACATAACATTTTGGAAATCATAACCTGCAAAAGAGATCATAATTTCATAACATGGGATAATTCATGGTAGTGAAATGTAATCAAAATAATCATAACTTAAAACATGAAACTTTGTGTAATTCACACATAATCATAGAGAATCATTTCTTGTTAGTCAAGACTCATTGCCAAGACTATCTTAGTGGACAAAGTCCCTTTCTGAATCGAGTAACCCTCGTTTCAGTCCTGTTTCACTGAACCGGTATAACCTACCATTTCCGCCATGTCTATCTCATGAGATATAAAATCTTTACCCAATGCATTGGAGGGAGATATAGGTCCCACCCATCTTATAATGAATCCTTTCTTATGTGTGCCACATAATCATAAACCATACATCATAACGTAACCCATGTAATAAAAATGGGATTCTTAAACAACATGACATCATAAAACAATTCATATAAGATAAAGGAATGCATAAAAATGTTTCCATCACAATATAATCAAATCCATGTAATAATAGGGATAAAAACAGAACCCTTTTATTATCTTAGATGGAAAATAATTTTGATAAAATACTTGAACTCCATTCTTGAGGAAAATATCCTTTCTACTTCAAAAACATTTTTCCTTTCATAACATGTCATACGACTTTAAAATAAAAGAAGTTGATTAAAAATAAACTTGAAAACTTGTAAAGGAAGCTTCTTGGAAATAATGTTTTAAAAATCCATTCATGCCGTATAAGTTAAAAAAACATTCTTCGTACTTTTGTTGGAAAAGTCAAAAAGTACCTCGTACGACAAAAGATTCCTTTCATAGATATTACTAAAAACTCACCGAAGGGTAAATATGGATTTAAACAATTGTAGGTGGATTGAAATAATATTACATATTGATGAAACATGTATGTGGATGATAAAATACACCCCAGTAAATACTTACGAATAAAAAATCTCAGATAAAAATGAGATTGTGATATTTTCCCTTACCTTATGTCCGACTTTCTTTGTAAGTGTCCAAACCTCATGTATAATGATTTAAATCATGTTATTGACTTATTACAGAATCATATTCATTTTTATGATATCATATATGGTTCACTTATGACATTATATTACCCGTTCTTTTGTAAATTCCATGTTAAAGAAGCGTTTTGGGTAAAATCGTTTCATTTATCTTAGGTGTTTTGACTTGTTGTTTTTGACATCATTATTACTTATATCATGATTTACTTACTTCCAGAATATAAAATATGATTTATATATCATATATATTCAGTATATATATATATAATAGATAGATAAATAAAATGAAAAACACCGTTCATGGAGACGGTAGTCCGTACGTACGCATGAACGCTGTATTACTTTCCTTATTGTCTTGAAATGGAAGTAAGTAGATGACATACATATACATAAATCCAGTAGCTTTATAATGTCATATATTTCATTATTATTTCTTATATATACTTTATAATCATTCTTAAATGGTTAACATGGAGAATGAATCTCATCGCGTCGTGGAGACGGTAGTCTGTACGTACGCACGAGCGATGATATCATTTCCATAAATATTGAACTGAATTGGAGTGGATTATACAATATATCAGAATCAATATGATGTTGTAATAACTATGTATAGTTATTCTTTACACCATTATACCCATCCATGTATGGTGGTGGTGGAAAATAGATTACACCACGGCGTGGAGACGGTATTTCGTACGTACGCACGCGTGGTAATTTCTTTTTCCGTAGGATGGATAGATGGTGAAATAGGGTTGTTTCATACATATAATAACATATCAGTATATGAGTGATACTGAATTTATTACTTCATAATGAAACAACCTAAGAAGAAGAAGTGGAAGAAGAAATAAAGATGAATGAATTGGTAACGGTAATTACCTCTTCTTTGAAGCGCCTCTTTGAGACCTCCTCTTAGGGCACTAAAATTGGTCTTTGAGGAAGACCAGAACCTCTAGGATGTTTCTAGGGAAGTGGATAAGATATTTTGGCAGGGGTTGGCCGAGCTTGAGTGCTCAAATTGGTGTGAGGAGGAGGGGGAGGAGGTGCCCTTTTATAATAGAGGAGAGGGGCACCTTAGGAATTCTTAAAAATATTAATTTATAATAAATCTAACCCCACTTAAAAACCTCCAAAAATGACTCATATTCGAATATTAGATGAGATAGGGTTGTAATCTCATCAACCAATCAAATTTATACTTGTTTGGATCTTATTTTAAACCTTATCATTTTCATTTATCCTTATTTAATCTATTTAAGTTTATTTGTGGTAATAAAATTCTAAATTTTAAATTATAACAAATAATTACTTATTTATTGTGAATTTTCCATAATTGTTTACTTTGTAACATTATAGACCATATAGATTTAAATTTATAATTTTTAAATATTTTTGTTATTTTTAAACAATTTTATAATATGTTATTTTTGTAAAATAACTATAGTGTCAATTTCGACACTATTCATTTATTTGAATTTATATAAAATATATACAGAAGATATGTTCGAACTAAAAGATTTAATATATTAATAAAAGGTCATATGTATCTATAAAATTAGTTTATCACATTAAATAGTTCATATAATATTTAGTTTATTATTTTTAAAACCATTTATTTGGTTTATCTCTTAATAAAATAATTACTACATCATTTTTGTATAATTATTCAATATACTTATTTGTTGTATAAAAATTTAAATTAAATTCCTATTATGAAGATAAATATATTAACTTTAACAATAATACTTTTACTCGAATTTATCATCTTAAAATCACAATATTTAAATTGTTATATTTATTAAATTATGAAGGTGACAACTTTGGGATCATTTAAAATAAAATAATATAAGTATCATAATAGCTTTTATAAGTCTCCAAATGGTCAAATATTCTACCATTGGATTATTATTGTTTCCATTTACATGACCAATAAGTTTTGGGCAGGGTTTTGTGCCTTTTATGGTCACTATTAGTTTATTAAAAACTATATTCTTGATTTTTCACTAGATAAATAATTTATGCATTACTATTGTGTCACAAATAATGATAATTATTTAATCCCAAAAAAAATTCTAAATAAATTCTCATGATGTAGATAATTTTGTTATATTTCTGGAGACTATTTATGTTCGAAATTTTATGATGTTTATCACTAATTTAAAATTATTATACTTATAAGATTTAAGAGAGTGACATGTTGTCACTTTCTTTGGTTTTAATAATAATTAAGTTATTTTCATGGACAAATGTCCATTAAATGATTCTAATCCGACCCTTAGGTGATATGGGTCTACTTTTAGTCATCCAATAGGATTTTGACATTTGTTAGGGTAATTTTAAAATATTATATTTACCCTTAATTACCCGATTTACCTTTAACTATGGTAAATAGAATTTACCGTAGTTACTATTCATAATTCCCAAAAATAAAAAGTAGTTTATTAACATAATTTGGACCCACTGATTCCAAATATGGAATCCATTTCTCCAAATTCAATACAGAATAGATGCATAAATTAAATTAAAATTAATCCCGTTGTCGAAAGAAAACGGGGTTTTCATTAAAACATTGCAAAAGATTGATTTGATTTAACCAACGAATTCAAGGTAAAATCAATGTTAATGACATACATTATATTAAATGGTAAAAATATATTCTATTTATACTTTAAAACCATTCAATATTATAATTTAACCAAATAAGATATTACGATGAAAAAAGTTGTTTTTAATTAAATATAGCGTGTTTTTACTATTCATTAAAATATGAAAGTTATCGGAAAAATATCAAAACTTTATCTAATGTAAATTTTTATATCCTGATTCAAAGGAATAATATTATTTTGTCAAATTGAACATATAAACATGTCAAAAACTATATTTAAATTGGGTGCGCCATCAAAAGGCGGTAAAACTGCATTTTTCGAAAAATACTTATTTTACCCGAAAAATTTATTTTGTTCTTATACCATGTTCTAGAAATGTGTAAGATGAATAATAATGTTATAAAATTCAAAATTTAGTTAATACTATTCATAACGGATATTTTATGACAATATTATAATAATATAACATTGTTTATTAAAACCCGGTATTGCATACAACACACGCTATCGAGGAAGGTCGTGATTGCGTGTAATGCAAGCCAAGTCAGGGTTGCGTGTTGTGAAAGAATCCTTCTTTGTTTCGTATAACAGAATCCAACCATATTTCATTTATACATTTAATATATATATATATATATACTCAATGATGCGTAGAATAACTATTATCAAAATTGTGTGTAGCACGGTCCAAGAATAGTGTTGCGTATACTGCAAGCTAATACGGTGTTGTGTATAGCGCAGGGTAATCTTGGTGTAGAATACAACATAAGACATTAATGAAATTAAAATAATATTTTTCATAAAATCTTGGGGTGTTACAGACATCATTAAAAGAAAATTGTCCTCCATTGGGACAACTTTTTTATGAACTAGATGAGGAACACTAGTAACCTGACACCCTTACCGATTATGAAGATACCTAAAGGGATTTTCCGATCTGTATGGGTTGGCGAATAGAACCTGGAATCATAAAAATTGGAATAGGGAATTATTTTTTCACTAACAATGCAGAAGTAAAATAGTCATGTCAATAATTCATAAAAATGAATCTCCATTAGGATTACTATACTTGTAGTCAAACATGATTTATAACCCAATGTACTGTAGAAAATGTATCAATATAAAAAAATTACTCACGTTCCTAAAGACGCCACTGACCAAGTCCACAAATAAATAGCTAGAACCACCTCCAAGTTATCCTTTAACCATAATAAATCTTGGAAGAAGACTATCAAAAAACTTCTGAAGGCACAAGTAGGGTTTGAGAAAATTCACAATGGAATTTAACCCAATGATTTCATAACATTATTACAATATCAAATTAACAAAGAAATTGATTTTAATTTTCAAATAAAATGGTTTGGAATTTCAAAATCGTGTTTAACTAAGTCATGCATTACAATTCAAATGTGGATATAAATTATAAATTCATGAATCACATTAAAAATTATGGAAGGAAATTTAAAATAATTTAATTTCCTTAAAAATTATTTTTTACAAAAAATTTAGTCTTCAATAATAAATAAAATATCAAAATTATATAATAATAGTTTATATAAACCACATAGAATGTAAAATAGTTTACAATAGTGTATTTTTTACATTTCAAATATATAAATGTGATCAACATGGTCATATGCCTATTTAGTTATGATAGTTACATGCCATAGGGACTTGAAACATTTAAAAATAAAGAGTGTAAATAATCCCCTTAGGGTCTAAGGCCAAATATGACACTTTTCCACAACCTAATGTATGTGATGTGCTGATAAGGTGTTTAGAGATTTGTAAGTATTATAGTGCCACCTAAAATAACTCACTAACTACCTCAAACCTTCAGGTTCTCCAAGACAATAATATTATCAAAATATATTTTAATAAAATGTAAAAATCACATTATATTCCATTATACATTTGAAATTTCCTAATTTTTTATTTTAAAACCATAACAATTTTCTAATAAAAAACATGCATTTTCACCAAGATAACACAATATCATTTCTATAAAAACCCATTTTATGAAACTTTTTATAAAAATATTTGAAACCAATTAATAAATTTGATAATCAAATTTATTATTAAATTAAATAATATAATATTAAAATTAATTCCATAATGTTCATAATGAACCTCCATTTAATGGAATTGGGTTTTTTTAATTCTTTGCCACCAAAACAATTTCCTAGATTAAATAAAACCATGTCATATAAATTATTTTATTAATATACATAATATAAATTCATCAATATAAATCTCAAAATTTTCCATAAACACACCCCAATTCAATGAAATTTTGGGTTCTCAAATTTCAAGACCAAAACCATTTTTTTAAAATATTAATTAAAGGGAATAGGGTATTTCCAAAAAACGAATCTAATTCCATTTAATAAAACAAAATAAAATTAATATAGTTTTATTAATTTTAATTAAACAATAAAATTTAGGGTTAAAAAATTGGGAATCAAAATGGAACCACCTACCATTGAATCAATGAATCTTGAATCACAATGTCATTCACAGGAAACAGTAACGGAGAACAAAAGTAACAAGGATATAAGAATGGATCCTATGTTTAGATCTAAAAAATGGTTATTATATCTACAAATCAATTTAGTGATTCATGGAAACCTAGTGTGAAGAAGATATACCATAGAATGATAATATCAAAAAAAAGAAACCATCTCGTTGAAGATCGAAGGATGTTCCTCAATATTTAGATAATTTCCTTGAGGTATCTGAGGGAAAATCTTTCTTGGGAGGTACAAGTATGGGAGAAACTTGTATTTTTTGGTACCAGTCCTTTGGGGGAAAATTAGGATTGGAAAATGTTAATAAAATTTTGGAATAAGTTAATGCACATGAACATGGATTCCTGGACAGAGGTGAACGGATTATTAAAATTGTGTGTAAGATGTTAACCTATTATAAATTTGTTTCATGGTTTCTTTTTATGTGTAATAGGTTTTGGTAAACCATGTAAAACCCATTCGATTCCCACTATCCAATTTTTTCATGTTGATATAGCAGGTCACAGGGTTTGGAAAATCATGCAACATCCCAAAAACATCCAAAAACTATAAAATTTCTCCCAAACTGATCCAAAATGATACCCAACAAAATAATGTTCAAAATGAATTGTTTAGGAATACTGAAAAAAATAACACATTGTTACAGTTAATTTCATGTATTTATTTACAAAATCCTCCTTCCATACCATATGACATTCGATAGATTAGGTGATGGATTTTAATTCCTTTATCTATATATAAAGAAAAGAAAAAATTATATTGTTGGTTTCATGGAACATAAATGTATTCATGTAGATTTAAAATATATACATATATCCATATGAATTGTACATTATTCTGTCTTTAGGGTAAGGGTATGATTGTTTTTCTACAAGAAAATTATTTTCATCACCCTGTTATCATTTCAATATTTAATTTTTTTAGCGACCAGAATAAAAAATGTATTGTAAATTATGTATTGAAAATTAAAATTTCATGATAATTAGAATCATCATGATGACTAATAAATTCATTCTATGTTTTTTTGTTTAATTTTATTTCCTAAATTTATTTTTTTATGTCATTTTAATTTCACTATAGAATCCATGAGATGATACTTCTTAAGAATTTATTGAAATCCTCTATGAGCCATTATATTGAACATTAATACAAATTTAATTCCAATATTATCTATTTAATATGTACGCGACCAAGTATTATAATGATAAAATCCATATTATATTAATTTTTTGTAGTAAAATAAAGAATTTATATAATAATGTTACAAAAATCTCTTCCAGAATTATTTCCTTAAGTGTGGGGACATCATTGTTCCATTTATCTATATCAATCATAATGTAAATTCATGTGGTGATCCCATTGTATCTAATTAATATGGAATGTTTTTTAGTTATATGTTAACATAGATTCAATACAATATTTAATTTTATTCCTCTATCTATCACCTTAAATACTATTTTAACCCCATCATTCTATGATGGTTTTAATTTTTCTCGGACATTGGTGGTCACCTTTTACGATTTCCTCTGCTTCAACATCATTTATATATTGTTACTCGAGATTGGTAGCATCTGTATGTAAAGAAAAACGTTGTTAATATATAATGGAATAATTTTAATGGAGATAAGTAAGTTTTTATTATGATTTTGATCATCATCATATATTAAAAAATGATGTTATTTTAATTTGAGAGCATGTTCATGTTGATAAACATGATTTTTACAAAAATAGTGTGCATTAGAATGTTCAAAATAATGTCCTACAGATATTGTTTATCACTTAATATATATTACATAAATGTAGTAGTGAATAAATAATAATATGTGGTAACACAGTTTACATTAATAAAATGACATGAATGTTGAAATCCATTTTTCTAATAAATGTTAAATAGATTTGACCCCATTGTTTTGGATAAAAATCGAATCATAGTGGTATGTTATAACGTAAAATACCTCGTCTAAATTTGGGATTTCACATAATGATTTTGAAATTCCAAAGAAGGTGTCATCCATCATTTTATTGAAATCTAATCCTTCAATGGTTTTGGTATATAACAGAATGACTAACCACTTAATGTTTGCAGGATTTGAAAAAAAATAACTTTAAAACATCTGATTTTGTTTTAATTATTTGATCTATGAACCCTTCCTAATTGAAACCAAAATTAACAAATCCGAAATAATTATGTTTAATTAGACTCTGTTTATCAACCAACATGCACTAAAATATATGTCTACATAATGTTTTATAATCTGAAACCCATTTATTTCTAATGATGGAAAATTTGAAATATTTACATATATAGTATTACCATATCTGGTACCAAATACATGTATCGCAACATCTATAAGTGTAAATAAACTATTTTTTATAATAATTAATTTATGATATTTATTTATAATAATGTTATACTATTACTTACATATCAACAATTTGATAAAACATGAACACTTGGACGTCCAGCTAGACCTTCAAGTCATTCTAAAATAGAATTAAAATTTTCATAAGTCTCATTAATAATATCTTCTCAAAACCATCCAATAAATGTTCGATTATTAGTATTTTATATCTTGCACTCATCACGTGATAGATTAAAATTCCAATAAATTACATTCGGCGATTTAACATATGGGGAATCCACCAAACTATTATAAAAATGTAATGGTTTAACTACTCTAGCTTTGTACTAGTAATTGTGACAAAAGTTATTGTGAAAATTAATTTCCACACAAGATTCTCATTGATATGATATTTATCTTGAATAATTCATTTCACATCAGAATTGTAGTTGTTAAAAAATCAAAAAGTTCCCAAATAATATATAAATATGAAATACAACTTTCTAGAATAAATTAACATATAATATACCCTAAAAAATATTATCATTCATTTTAATTGTATACTGCCACAACCCATCCCCTGGGGCCCATACCTATACAAACCCCATGCCCAACTTCCAAAGGCTATGGGTTGGAGACTTGCATCGAAGGCATCAACCAGCATGTGACATGAATTTTCTAGATACTTCTACACACATGCACTCACAAAAAAACGACAAATCTTAAAGGTGAATAATAAGTAATTAGAAACCATAGTACAACAATATCTAATGAACTAAGAGCTGTGACCAGGCTAGAATGCAATCCCAATAAAAGAATTGAAACTTGTAAGGTACAAAGGGAGCATTGATGACTGTATATGGAAGATCCTACCTAATCGTTGGAGTAGTGAAGCTACTAGAAGCTGAAGTAGTATTTCATTTATGTTGGTACTACAAGAACCCTCCTCGTCCTAGGCCACCAAGTCCACAGTCATAATTTCTATAAGTATCCTCTTCTCGAGCAACCCTATCAAAACGTCGATCATCTGCACCAGACACAACACATGCTGGAAAATCATGTGCATGGGTGAGTTACTTAGTACCCAATAGGGGTCCTTGAGACCCTCGAGAGTCTCTAAAAAATACACAATGGAAAAATACAAAAAAAAACCATGAAGTAAACAAGAAATATTATTCATACTCAACTATACTCAATTATTTGGCATTTCATATACCAAGGTCATCCATATATACTCGTCGTGTCCACAATGAAACATAGGGTCATGACATCAAGCCATTTCTAGGATTGAAAATGATAGATAAAAGAGTAGATCAAGGATTAGGAGTCCATTATCCATGAACTTTCCATCCCTGATGGCACCTATATGCGAGTTTTACTCTATCATGTACAACTCAACCATTCCTAATGGTGCATCTGAAAGGATGTGCTCCATCGGCTACATTCTGCTATAACTCCCTCTAGTGACCGACATTAGAGTTCTCATAGTAACAGTCTTGCACCTAAGGAAACACAATGGTAGACCATGTGAATATACCCACTCCTAGACAATGCGTTGAGTTGGGGGAGCATTGCTCCTGTTTACCCCACGATATCATAGTCACTCCAGTAGGAAGTGCCTTGTACATCAGTCCGTCGTGGGAGAAGTAACATCTACCAGGGGTATCGATCACATCATGTTGAGGGGACCGCTATTCATAACTTTGTCCTGTAGATGAGGGAGATATAACTCCACTAAAGTACCCACTCTCTATCGCTACTCAGAAATGGGGTAGTACTACTACATATGTGGGGACCTTCACCATACCTAGTAGGGGAGTAAAACTCTAGTAGTTTGTTCAATATGGGGACCCACACCCTAGTATGTCAGGTGTTTACCGACACTAGGATAGAGGACCCACACCCTAGAAGGGAAAGGGAGTACTGAGTCTACTGTATCACTGCATAATGAGGAACCAGACCCTGATTTTATAGGGGAGTACCTACTCCTAAGATAGAGGACCCACACCCTGCCTGGTAGGGGAGTACCTACCTCTATGTGAGTTAATTATGGAGAATTCGTTCCCAATTCAAATAAGGAAGTTCCTAATACAATGATAGAAAAACCATATTATTGGTAAATGAACCCACACTCATGATGTGTGGTGTCCCATCTCCACCGGAGCAGTGGAGTAAGGAATGCTCATTCCTTGAGTCATCAATGGAGTATGTATACTAACACTCAATATATGAAACAATCTTGTTCTTCTACATATATTATTGATCATAACATAACCTCCACTAAGTTCAAAAAATAATTAACTCGCTGATCCGTCCTATCATAAGGATTCCAAGGCAATAGATAGTGCTTTAACCGGACAACAGTCTGATAGTTACAAGAAATTTAATGCGGAGGACCAGGTTGGATTCAGGTATGATCCAACCTGGACAAACAGAAACACACTCCGAATTTTATTTGGAGTATCAAAAAAGGATTTCCTAGTCTTATGTGTTCTATCCCCATAGAAGTTTCTTCAAACAGACATTCGTTGTAGGAGATAAGCTCGTTTAAGTGAACTGGGTCGTTAGTTGGTCTGGGTCCGATCTAACACGTTCTGACCAACCTGACCCGGCCCGCTGTTCTAAGATATGATTGGCTAGGCCTAGTATGGCGGGATGGGATATGGGCTTGGTCCATTGGGCCAAAAGTTCATCCTGACCCACCTGGATGAGTGTAGCCCACCGGGCTGTGGAATTGCTCAGCCCGCTGGCCGAGTGGGGGGACTGCTCCCGTCCCGAATGGCTGATGCCATTTTGGTCTACAATTTAACGGTTCTAGGTGGAAGAACATATCTTTGGTGGTGCATATGGGCTATCCATTTATGGACCCATGGGTGAGGGTATGCTCTCTGTCACGGCTCGATTTCGCGACCTTCCTCCCTGGCACGGTGCTTGGCTAAGCAGGTGCACCAGATGGTGCTACACCTCCTAGCCGGTCCACATGTACCAGCCCTCTATGGAACTGCATGCATCTTTCCACCCTCGACCATGACACGATGTCATGGCCTTCAACCGTGTCATGCGTCCGTGGCATGGCACCCCGCTTTAATGCCGCCGCTGTTGACCAGCCACCACTTGTCCTCCATAGAGCCTTCGATAACCTCCATTCTTTTATGTTTGGCGGGTGCCGGTCACCGCCTTCCTCGGTTGGTGGTCCCGCAATGTTCTATAATCATCTCGCCGCTTCTTCTAGACTCTCAAATAGAATTGAACCATAATGGGTTCACCAGAGTTTTTGGTCCTTGTTTTTTCGTCCCATGCCCTATGCATTAGAATTTTAACATGGGAAGGATTATTCGATTATAAAAACTCCCATAATGAAACCTTGCATTTTCATGCAACATGAAAGTTAAAAATGCAGGTCAAACAATAGGACGATTCTGCCGTTATCTTCATAATATTCATGAACATGGTAAATAGGGGAGGAATAAAATATATAACCCCCTACCTAGTGTTAGTTGGTAGCCGATGCAGATGAGAAAGAAATGTACACATCCAAAGGTGATCGTCATCGCTTGTCGTCACCCATCTATTCCTCCAACATTATTCTCTCAAAGCTTCAATATCGATTGGTGGAAGTCGTCATGGCACTTCTTCACAGGATACACTCTTGTGTCAAAAAACACTTTCCTGATCATCATTTAAATAGAGAAGAAGAAACTATCAACGCACCACATAATTAAGGTGGTTCATTAATGTGTATAATTAATGATCCTCTTTAATTATCTCAAAGGTTTGGTTATACACTCATTTAAATCTCCCAATGGTGTGGTTATAGAAATCATGAGTCAAGTCAATAAATGGTTTGATGTTGCATGGTGGTCCCACAACTATTTTTCCAACTGTTTCACAAATGAAAAATATAATACCAAAAAGTTATTTTATTATTTTTTTAAAAGTCCAGAAATTAAATATTTCAACTGAACCTTTCCAGTAGATATTAATCTTCTATTAAAAAAATCATGGAGTTAATGATTGAATGGTGCCCTTATATTTTTATTCCAACCACCACGTCAAAAGTTATAATTTGACCCCTGCACATTTACTGAATGCAGCTTAAAAATGTTCAATATTTATTAACAGTCACCATCGACCATGTTGGGCGAGGTTAGGCTATTCCCTAGGGGAATACCACCTCATGAGATCAATGGTATGCTCGGATTTTTATTCTGAGTTTCCGCTCTAATGTTTATGGATTTTTCAATAAAATAATTTTTAATTAATTATTTTATTTACTACTAAAAACTAACATCCATTGGTGGAATACACAACCAATATTAGTTTCTACCTAAGGAAAGAATAATATCAGGAGTTCAATAGTTCTATTGGATTTAAAATATGAATCACCATTTTAGTTTCATATGTATTTGAAAAATAAAATAAATTTATTTAATAAATATATTTATAGTAATGCCAATTTTTTTTTCTTAATAGGGGTATGCACAGAGAAAATTTAAGTCGCGACTAGGGGAAAGCTTCCATCATGAACACAACAGAGCCCTCATATTTCTAATTCGGGCACTGATTTAAAAATTAATTCCCCTTTTTAGTAATACTACCCACGAGAATTACTTAATGCCAAACATTGGTGGCCTGCACAACCAATATTTTTTTCTTCCTAAGGAAATAAAAATATGACGACTTCAGTGGTTGTGTTGAATTTAAAAAATGAATAAAAAATTTATATTTATAAGTATTTGAAAAATAAAATAAATTTATTTATAGTTATGCCATTTTTTTGTTTTCTCAATTGGGGAATGCGCTGAGAAAATTTGAGTCACGGTTAGGGTAAATACACTATCAAGAACGCAACAGAGCCCTCAGATTTATAATTCAATCACTAATTTAATATTTATTTCACCTTTTTAGTAATACTGCCCATGCGCATTACTTAATGCAAAACATTTTCTAGATGGATCATTTTGGGTACTCCATCCATAATAATCACGATCCGTCAGATTTTTTGGTCTCTAAATAATTCCATATAAATAGAAAAATATATATAATTTCATAGAAATTACATTCTCCCAACCTTTAGACTTTTCTCCCCTGAAAAGAGAAGTCACAAACTCAAGTGAATAAATTGGGTCAAATAATGGCTTATGCCCTGCTCCAATAACACTCCAAAAGGGTGTACTAAGATCCACCACTATTATGTCATGTTCATTCTAGGACAATATCGTACCACAATAGTCACATGATTCAATAGCTGTGACAAGTTCATAAAGCACTAATCATCATGATACATCTGAAATCATGGGGTCTAGAAGCCCACTACCTTGAACCATTAGTGGCCTCACCAAAATTCAAAACAAGACTTGAACACTCCCACTTATGGCATCTCTACTAAGTATGGATTGCTAGGAACCATTATGCACTATGAGGACATCTTGTTGTCAATCTCTACCACCGCAGAACTACTCATGCAGGACTATTTATGAGAGTCCAAACCATGCTGCCTCGACTCCCCCCATCAAAATAAATACCTTATCCACCAGGCGGATATATCTCATTTCATGCCTAGTATCATCTTTCTCAGCATGAAAAGTAGTTGTCCATACCCAGATTTACATCGTAAGGTCTCGACACCATGACTATGAGATCCCAATCGAAACTCTTGCCTCCTAGTGTCTGGCCACACTTTCGGTAGGTCTCCTTCACCAGGTAACTCTAAGCATGAGGTTCAATATATAGAGAGACGAACAAAGCCATTACAAGTGTAGTACTACCACTCTTGCGTCTGAATTAATCATTAGCACTATAGTTGTGGCACATAAGCACTTGTTTGTATGCGGGCATGTGTATTCCTTCAATTTTGTGATCCCATATCCTTTTTTCAGTTATCACCATTACACACCTATACATTGAGTCATCTTATGTAGCTCACATCCCCCAACCCCTCTTCATGGAATTTCCCATATAATTGGGATCATTTATATACCCTAGCATGTGTGATAATGCTCAAATGTTTCACTGATTCCTATATGTCCCAACACATACCCTATTTGAAGGTTTTTTCCCTGATATAAGGGCCACGCAACATATCTGAGGAGCAACAATATTGATATGTGAAGTAATCTGAGTACTCTTCTACCATAATGTTTTCATTCCGCGGGTGAGGAGGATCCTGTATGCTTACACAACACAATGTTCCTGAAAATAACTTCACATTGAAGAGGCGAACAATGTCTGTCCATGTAAGGGTCACCTTGTTGTGACTCTAAATCATCAAAATCCACAAATATCCCACTAATACCTAAATAAGTATTGTAGCCAAGGCTGTGATCTGGTCAAGATGTATCCTAACTAGGATGAAAACACTTGTAATTGCCTCATGCTATTCCTCATCTACCATATGATTTTTCTCTCCATGGAACCTGGTAGGTCTCTACCACTAGAAATAATGTAGTGGTTTGAACCTACTAATGTCCTCTATAGGAAATCTCGACTGTATATGATGACCATCGGGTGGTGGTAGCCATATTGCACAACTCAGATGTTCCATATCAAACATTGTTTCTTGAACAGTCACCTCATCGCTAGGTGTTCTGTCCTAACGACCTCATATAGAGATCCTGGTCGTTCATCCACATGGTGTCATTATATGATAGATGATGATGTACCACATATAGAAGGATACACTTGGAGAGAATACTGAATAAGGAATATGGAAATCACAATCATCAATACAAGAAGCTTTTTCTATTCTTTTCCCTTCAAAATGTGTTTCCTTGTACATGGTCAGGTTACATGTGTCTAGAGTCCTGGGGTATGGATACATCGTCCGCTACACCAACACTGGTGTCTCTTTCCAGATAGACGAACTCAAAATACTTTACACATTATCTCACAACAAATAATATAAATCCTTGGAAATTATGGTTGATCTGACCACCATGATACCCCATTTTCCGGACCCGTCCCCTAAGGCTCATGCCATGACATTGCCCAAGCCCACCTCATGATGGTTGGGGGTTGAACACTATCCCCTGTGCCACCAACCATAATGTGGGAGGAAATATCTAGGATAGTTTTACATAGATGCACTCACAGAAAATGACAAATATGAAAGGTGAACACTAAGTAATCAAAAAACCAGAGTAATGTTGTACGTCAAGAACTGAGAGATGTATAGAGAATGTATACAAGCCAAACAAAAGAAATGAAAAAAGAAAGGTTCAATGGGGGAACCGACGACACTCAGTATATATACCACCTGATCAATATAGTGGTTAAGCTAATAGGATACGACATAGTATGTCATTTATGCATGGTCCTACTTGAACCCTCCTGGTCCAAGGCCACCATGTCCGCTGTTGTCTCGTCCGTCAGTCCCATCTTCCTGAGCGCCCCTATCGAAATGTCAAATGTCATCACCAGACAAAAAAAATGCGAGTGAATCCCCTCCAGGGGTATGTAACCTATTACTCAATAGGGGGCCCTAAGACACTCGATGGACTCTCATAAATCCACAATGAAAAAATACAACCAAGCAACCACAAAGTAATCCACAATGATTATGCATAATCATATCCACTCAGGTATATACCATTTCATATACATAGGTAGTCTAGATTGACTCATCTCTGACACAATGAAACATAAATCTCCAACCTCATGCCATTTTTAGGATTTCCAAAGAAGGATCTAAGTGTTACTCCTGGTTCATGAGTACACACTCAATAAACTATCCATCCTTGATGGCACCGTTCTGAGAGATGTAAACCATTAGGAACGACAAAACATTTCATAATTGAATGTCTAAAAGGATGTTCACCATTGGGAACATTCATCTAGAAAATCATCTAGTCCCAAAACTAGAGGTCTCATATCCATAGTCTTGTGCCCATGGAAACACCAAGGGAAACCAATTGTAAAGGCCCACTCCTCGACACTGTGTTTAGATGGGGGAGCACAACATAAGCCTAACCCATGATAACTTAGGCTCTCTATTATGATGTGGTACACATCACTGTCCATTGAGGGAGTACTAACTTATATCTTGGGTATCGATTACATAAAATGGAGTTGCCCATTAATCATAACTGTTTCATGCAGTTGAGTGAGCTCCAACTCCCCTAAATGACCTCCTCCCCGTCGCAACTCAGTGATGGGGGAGTACTACTCCATATGTTAGGACCCACCCCCAATACGGTAGGGGAGTAAAACATTGGTTTTTTGTTCACATTGGGGGACCCAGAAACAGGTACATCAGTGGAGTACTAACCCTAGGCTAGAGTACCTTAACCCTAGAAAGGAAGGGGAATACATACTCTACTGTAACACTGCATAAGGAGGACGTGAACCCTTGGATGACAGGGGAATAACAACTCCTATCATTTAGAGACCACTACCTACCCGATAGGGGAGTGCATGACTCTATGTGAGTAATGTTTGGAAGACCTGCTCCCTAGACCATTAGAGGAGTACCTACTCAAAATATTGGAAAATTGACTCAGAGTAAAATGAACCAGCACTCATTATGTGGGGTGTCCCATATATACCAAATCATTAGAGTAAGGAATACACATGCATTGAGTAATCAAGGGAGTATCCATCCTAACTCTCACTCCAATAAACACCATGGTTCTTCTCCTCAGGTAAGCATTCATTCCTCAATCGCCACAAAGTTCCACAAAGAAGTAACCCGATGATGCTTCATGTCCAATGGGTTCAACTGAAATAGACGAAGCATCAACTAGACAAAATGTCTGACTGTTATAGGCATTTTAGTAATGAGGGCCTAGTTTTATTCGTTTACAATCTAACCCAGCCAAACACTAAAATTCTCTGAATGTCATGTGGAGTATCTCAAATGGACTACCACTACCTAAGGGTTTGGACACAATAGATAGTTCCACAAACAAACATTCAGTTTAGGAGATATTGTCGTTTAAGATCACTAGGCTGTAAGTGGGTCTGAGTCTGGTCTGAATGTATTTGACCCACCCGACCCAGCCAGCTAGGCCCGTTCCAATGGGGCTAGGATCAGCCTCGTTCGTCGGGGCTCAACCGGTTATGCAGGTCTTAGCCTTGTTTGTTATGGCTCAAACCGGTTTATTGGGGTATGACCCAATTTTTCTAGACCTGGTCGGGCATGCTGGGCCATAGTCTCGGACCACCGGGCTGCGGGTTCAGCCCGACCCACCCGGTTGGGTGGGGCCCACCAAGATGCAGAATCGCTTGGCCTGCTGTCCAAGTGCGGGGGACTGTTCCCCACCCAAATGGATAAATCCATAAGTGTCTCCAATGTCACGACGCCAGGTGGCATGACATCTCTTAGCTTATCGGAGAGGAAAAGCTAGCTAAGGAACCATGGGCGCTGGTCCACTCTCAATCACAGCTCGATGTCGATAATTTCCTTCACCATGCACCACCCGACTTAGCAGCAATGTCGTATGGTGCCACACCACCTGGCCGGTCCGCATTGACCATCTCGGTAAGGACCCATGGGTGTGAGTCCACCCTTCACTGTGGCTCAATTCCACGACCTTCCACAATAACATGGCACCCCACATCAACAATCCTGGGATTGGTCATCCACCACTTATCCGCATTGGTGCCTACAGGTGTCACAATTACTTTGAGGCCGGTGGGTACTGGTCACTGCCTCTCTGAGTCGTTGTCCCACCGCGTTCCACCATGACACCGTCATTTCATCCAGTCTCCTTGGTAGAATGTAACTAGAATGGGTTCTGTGGAGGTTAGGGGCCTTGTTGGTTTGGACCACACCCTCCATCATATCATTATAACATGGGAAGGAATATTATATTATAAAAACGCCCAAATTGAAACCCTGAATTATTCCACTACGTTTAAGAGTGAAATGCTAGTCAACCCATTGGATAGTTGACTGATTGGGGTTCTTCATAATATTCAAGAATGGTGTAAAAAGGGGAGGAATGAATCATATTACTCCTATATCGAGTTCTATGGATTCCACTGTAGATGATGAATAAGTGTCCACGTCCAAAGGTGTTCGTTGGCATATTTTTTCACTTGTTGACTCCTTCAATGTCCGTCTCTCAATGATTCATTCTAGATTGGTGGATGTGGTCATGGAAATTCATCCGAGGTTACACTCTTGAGTCTAAAAACCCATGACTAGGTATCATTTATATATAGGGGAGGAAAGTATCATCACACCTCATTATTAATTGAATTCATTAATTAGTATAATTATTGAGCCTCATTAATTATCTCAAAAGGGTTTACACGTTCATTTAAATATCCCAACATTGTGGTTACAAAAATCATGAGTCATTACATTAAATGGTTTGTCATTGAACAATGGCCTCACCACCGTTTGTCCAATGGTTTCACAAAGTAAAAATAAAATAACCAAAAGTTATTTTATTATTTGTTTATAATATATACAAATTAGCTTCATTGTATGACCCTTTTCGGTGTATGTTAAGCTTCCCTTAAGTGAATCTTGGTGCTTCAGATTCAACATTTTTCACAGATTTTTTAATCCAAGCACTGGTCCAAAATATAGAATTTTCTTCCTGCACGTTTACTAAACATACGTTAAAAATGTTCGCAAGTTATTAACAAGCACCCTCAACCCTCGCTGGTCAATGATATGCTCTACATAAGGGAAAAAAGATCTTATGAGATCAACGGTACTCTTAAAATTTCAATATGAGTTTCCATTTAGATTTTATAGATTTTACGATAAAATAATTGTTACTTTATTATTTTATTTATGGCCAAAAACTCAGTTCCACTGCCAGATCACACCAGCCAATTTTATTATCTGCCTAAGGAAATCGTATAGTCAAGATTTCAACGGTGTTCATAGATTATAAATACAAGTCACCATTTGTGTGTTATTATCATTTAAAAAATTCAATATTTTTTTTAATTATTTTATTTATAGTTATGCCATTTTTGGGTTTTATCACTGGGGGAATGTGATAACTAAACTAAGTCAACCTTAGGGTAAACATTTCATCCTAAACACTATTATGCCTTCTAATTTTTGATCTTCCACGCATGTTAGAGTTATTTCACATTATCAGGATAACTACCCATTGCAGTATTTAAGGATTAACATTTTTTTGACGGATCATTCAGGGTAATCTATGCATTGCAATTACGTGCCCACCGATTTTGTGATCTCGAAATAATTCCTTAAAAAAATGAAATTTAAATTATAAGATATTAATGATAAATAAATATATAATGTACAGGAAAAGGTAGTAATGTTTCTATAGCCACATGAACCGTTATGTAGAAAATTATATCAAAAAATGAATGTGGGAAGAACATCTCAAATTCACATAATATGACTATAATTTTTTTTCCATAGTTGTACATTTCAAAATACCTATTAGTTAGTTTTATATAATAATGAATAAGAAACATGAATTCATTAATATATTATTATATTTATTAGGCTTAATTAAATGTAAAGTTATGTTCATTTGATCATGAATCAAAACACAACACTAATTTCATTTCAGGCCCTTTAACATTAAATAAATTATTTAAATAAAATTGTGCTCTGTTTATGAATAAAATCTTGATCTGTTACATAATTCACTGTGTTGAAAAAATAATACATTAATTATGTGGATGGAGTAAAAGATTCATGCGGGAGAAATATATCTTTCACCCTTCATTCAAACCAAATATTCTTGTATCCTCTTGTCAATCAATTCCAACCAATCATAAATTTAATCCTTAAAATTTCTATGTACATTTAGTATTATTCTAATAGAACTATATCAAACATCTTTTTCCACATGCATGACATCAAGAAAATGTATATGGTAATTAAAATTAAATTATGGAAATTAAAAAAATGATATCATTTTCCAACTAGATATTAAAAGGCTTTTTAGATATGGATTACAAAAGTAAATTCTCATATATAATACATTCTCAAAATAACTTTCACCTATTACTGGATAAGGTGTTATACCTTCTTTCTAACACCCATAGATTTATGTCATCCAATATTGGTATTTATGTCCCCAGTGGAAGAAATATATGATGTCCTAGAAAAATAGTCATCATTGAATATTTTAACTTATCTATGCTTGTTCTTTGTTCACAAATGTGACAACCTTGAATTCTTATATTACTATATATTAAAAAATTATCATTAGAAGGAAATATATTAATCACCCATAAAATATATATTTAATAGTGAAATATTCTTTTCAGAAAGAATCATAAAACAAGAAAACTTATTCCAACATTAATTTAATATTTTCAATCAATGGATCCAAAAAATTATCAATATCAATGAGAATATTATTTTTCTATTAATATGATTATAAAAAATATTCTATTTTTTCATCATTCATAAACATGTAAGAAAATAATTATTTTCCAACATAACAGTATATATAATATGATAAATAAATTAAAAACTAGAAGGATTCACATTGTCCGTAAGTATCATGAGATGATGATTTTATAAATCATTTCTAAATTTAGTATATTCCTGGTGAATTTTATTTGACTAAATATAGTTTATTTTGTCTAATATTTCCCATAATTATATATTTGGTCTTCATTAGTTGTCAATTATCTTGTAGTATACTCACATTTGTATATCTTCCTAAAAAACGTAATGATTGGAAAGTTTGATAAAAATTCAAGTTAATTGATTTTTTATTATTGTATCAAGATGAAACATACACTGGGAATTTTTTATATGATTCATATTTTTCCAAAATATTATACAATCATTTCGATATGCATGTTTTATTCCATTTATCATAAAAATAAAACATGGAATTGGTTTAGTGTTATATGATTGGGGAGGATGTTTTTCATATTATACAGTCATATCATTTAATAGAGAAATATGTTTAGTAAAGATGGTTTCAATCCCTATTTTTCGATCTTTTACACTATATAGATTCAGTATGGTATACAATGATGTATATTTAGTACTACTAGTTTAAATTGTTGACATTTCACAATACATTAACGTATAAAACATTTTTGGGTGATCTTGAAGTTTATCAGCAATTGTAATTTTAGGTTCCTCAATACAATATTTTCCATTATAACAACTATAATCATATCATGAATATGTTCATTAAAAAATTTCACACATCTAATAATATCAGATTATCTATAAAAAATGTTATTCTTATAACTATAAATATTTAATTTTTACCTATATTTAATATCACATTTATAAAATTGACCTCTTAAATGATATATCATGTGTTCTTCAAACAAATATTGAATAATTATATTTAATCCTAATCGTTTATTTATAGAAAATTATTTTATAAGGGTTTTATACATGATATTTTTCAAATTTGATGATCCCCATCCAAATACTTCTTTTTTATATGATTATAATCCATCCTTTTCTGATTAATGTCAGTCCTATTTGATTCAACAATATTAATATTTAATAAATTAAATAATTACATAGAATTTATGAACTTATAACCCTTAATGGTTGTTCTTATGAATTATTTATGTTATATAAAACAATTTTAAAATGATAATAAGAGATAAATGAAGTGTATTGATATTCATTTTTATTGTCACAAATAATTAATAAAATGGAAGTTGTGATATCAATAATATTAGAAATATTCTATATAAATATTCAACTATTTACAAATATATAGACCACAGATTATTTCTCTTGATTTTCTAGGTGGGAGTAAAGTAATAGAGATGAGTTGATGTTCATACATTTCCTCAAATGGTATATGGTAGTCTAGTCATTATTTTAGTGATAGGATACTTAGGAGCTAATGTTGATCATTTATCATACGATGAAACTGTAACAACAAGAAAACTACCTATCTTTGAGATCCTTACATTTATTGAGACTCATTAAATTTAGTGGGTATAAAGAATAAAATTGTGGGTCTTTATCAATTGGTTGAACTGATAATGTTAACAGAAAATGGATAAAATTATGGTATAAAAATCCAACAGGGATGATAATTAAATCAATGGGGCCAATAGAATGAACAAATTAAAAAAAGACTCACATAATAATTGTAATTGAGGATGCGGTGAAAGAGGACGGAATCATTAATGGGGTATGAATGGTGAATCAACTATTATGAGTGAATGATTACAAAAAAATCCGATGAGGTCAAGAAATTTAGGTGATGATAATCCCTTAATTGTAATTATTACTAAAAATCAACCATATTTTTACACATTATAAATTGAGGGAGAAAACATTATTTCTAATGTAAAATAGATATGTTCAAATATCATTTCTATTAATATGAAAAAAAAAAATTCAACGAAATATAATTTAAAAAACGGATCATAAATCCTTAATTATAGTTGATATCAACTAAGGAGGGATGTCCTCCAACCAAACAAGAGGCTTTACAGATAGATCAATAGATGAAATAAAATGAGCCACTCTAATACAATCTATTTAAATAAAATATAATTAACAGTATAATATGATGGTATATAATATTTAAAAAAATTTCTATTCTAATGTTTTGGAACAATTGGTATATGCCACAAAACCATTGTTATAATCGATACCAATGGTTTTGGGGAACGTTGGATTTTCTGTCATCATTATAGACCTGTACCAATGGATTTTGGAAACTTTCAGTATAGGTGGGATATAAAAATAGTTTATAAAACCTTGGAATAAGTAATATGAATTACCTATACCAAAAGATTGGAAAACTGTTTGTATAGATAATTCTAAAAAACCGATTCATAGTTTTGATCCCATCCCCTCTTATTTATATTTCAATCACCTATTCAATAAGATAATATGTTTTTTGGAAGAATATTATGATAAATATTATTATATGTATTTAGGTGTATATATAACATATATAATGTATTGGATAATATAATTCATTTTAAATATGAAAACCTGTAAAAATTATTTGGAAACCATTGGTATAAGCCTGCACCAATGGATTTTGAAATTTTTGTTATAGGTATTTTCTATTTTGGGACTTTTAATAATGGTTTATAAAAAACATTAGTTTTGGTTCATTGAATTTATTTTATACCGATGCTTTTATCCAAACCATTGGTATATCAATCAGATATACTAAAGTTTTTGGAAAACTTGTTGGTATTGTATCATTTTATTAATGATATGCCAATAGTTAGTATAATATCTTTTTTAAGGAAATGACCATTACTAATGGTTTTTATGTAACTAGTTGTATAGGGTCATATTATGGCTTTAATACCAATGAAATTATATTGAAGGTAATAGATGTTGAACAATTAACTATTAAGGACCACCATTTTATAATCATTTAGCAACATATGTTGCTTCCAATATCAAAAAAATTCCTACCAATATCTTCATAAGTTGGGATAACGAAACTAGAAATAAAATTGATCCCAAAAAAGTAGAAATGCAGTAACATTGGACAAATAATTAGTATATGATAATTTTATGGTACCTAAAGGAACATATTATCCAAAATAGTTGGAATAGTTTTGTTGGTATTGGTAAAATTTCTAATAGTGTTGAAAATGGTTTGAACCATTAAAAACAGTAAGATGAAGGACTATAGACCAGTATATGATGCATTAATAACCCTAATAATGATTGTACAATATGATACCATGAAGTAATTTTCCAATAATGTCTCAAGTTATAATTTCAATTCAGTGAATAATGCATGGTCTTCAGCCACTAGTGAATCAAAAAATTAATGGACAAAAATATAGTTAGTCAAGATAATTCAACCCATATGTTCACATACCCAAAGACCCAATACAATAAAACATATTTATAAAATATATGAATCCATATTAATTTTATGAACATTTTATGGTGGAAGATCCAATTATATAATAGAGATGATGAGTAGAGTTCATCAAACTGAATCTCATTAAGCTACCAAATGTCCTTCCATGATATATACCGCTTGATCTAGTAGGATTCAGGAATTGAAATCTTGTTAAAGACTAGGAAAAATCATCTCACCTATATAAAATATGATATGGTATAGAGGGAGTGCACTGTATCTATGAATATGGAAGCATTTCACATCAATAATAGAGACACAAAACAATTCACCATCTCTACAATATTATCTGCATTTTGATTCTATGCATTACTGATGTTTCTAGCCCCTTGAGGGTGAAACATTTCATGTATAGAAGATTCAACTTCACTAATGAGGTAGGGTACCTTTTTATCGTCTAATTTAAGTCGTACCATCATGGTATAATTAAAATTGATTATTCTCATGAAACTAATCCATAATATTGTTCTGACCATGGGAGGGACTGCTATGTTCCCTAGGAAGTTCTAGTAATCAATATTTTTATATAATATATATTCTTGTGGGCCAACAAATTATAATATTTCACCACATATAATCGAAAAAATTCATAATTCAAAAACAGTTTTTCCTTTTTCAATATCATTTGATAAATGATTATTCAAAATAACTGTATAATCCCTTTTCATTAACCATAAATCATGTTAATCAGAACCCATTCTGTTATTATCCTCATTGAAAAGGGAGAATATAGTGGCATCCTCCAAATCAAGAATGGCTAGGGATGTGGGCACCATCCCACATTTATAAAAAAAATCCATGGGACCTGCCATATCATTCCTTTGGATCCATCTACAATCGGCCAATGGACTACCTTTCGATGATGAAAACCCATTACAAAGAGTAATATCTATAAAAATCTAGGGAGATGTCTAAGGAATATATAGATAAATCCTACAAGGGTATAATATTTATATTCAATTGTAAGAGTTCATTGGGATCCATGGATATGCATCTGGTTTCATAATATATTTTCTAGAAGATCAACGTCGATCACGCACATGTATTTATAGAATATAAAAGAAAAGGTTTAGGGAATAGTAGATTATCCCATTCAAATTAATGAACTTGTTTTTCCCTTATTCATTCCCCACTATAACCTTCCATTGTTAGAGTGAATATGGGAAATCACAATGTAAGTAAGATTATATAAATACATATTATTAATTGTAAGTAATTGAGAGAAATACTTTATAAGTACTTCATTCCCAACAATTGAATCCCTAATAAAATTTTATCCCTAATTGTTTTTCTAAATTGTCCATGATTCCCCAAAGAACAAACTATTTTTGTTTGAAAAAATATCATAGGTATGAAAATATATTTACTAGTTTTATCAAGCACCATAATTCCCAATGTTTGGAAAAGATCGTGATTTCTACAATTAGTCTCACACGAGCTAATGGAAATTTCCCATTTGGAATAATTAACTAATTATCTAGATGATTTATCATATTTTTCCATAAGCTAGAAAATTGATATACAATATTAATGGGTGTCAAATTATAAAAAAAATATTCCATTGGAAAATAAGAGATTTAAAATAGGTGGAAATCATCTTTAATCATTCCCCCCAAAATTATGTTTTCATTAACATCCACATAATTTAAATTACATATAAAAACCTGCCATAAAGACACAAAGTAAAGGGAAAAGTGTGTCATTTAATATCCCAATGCACGGGTTGGGGAACACATTGAGAGAATGTACCCTTTATATGTATCCTTAAGGAGACAGAATAATGTTTTTTGAAGTTAAATCAGCTAAAAAATTTTAATATAATTCAATGTTCATTTTAATAAATATATATTAAATCACTACTTTGTATTTTCAAATTAAAAAATTTATAATGAAATCGAAATTCTTAATTATAGTGGAATGTATTTTATTTTGAATTATAAATATTATATTTATATTAGGTTTTTATAGATTATTCCTTATAAATCTACACTTGTGGTTCTATAAGACTCGCTTATGTGAACATTCAACAATACTTACGGAAGAGTATATCATTTTAGAAAATGGTCATGTAAGAAATTATCTTTATAAATCATGTATCAATCATTTAGTAAGGAATTTAATAAGACTGAACTTCTCACTAAGACCAATTTTGTTTATGGGGAATAATAAAAAAAGTCCACGTAGCTACATGATATTTACTAATGTACTGTAGGTTTTGAATGTTTTGATTTGACTTTGATGTTTTAGGGGGAGTGGAAAAAGAATTTTACTTATTCGAGGGATCTTGATTTGGGAAATGAAATGAGTTCCGTTATATTTGAATTTATAAGACCAAGTAGGTTTTATCAGTACATTCCAAAAAGTGATAATAATATGTGAATTATTAGCGTAAATTTAATAAACACTATGAAAGATAGATTTTATCAATGCTAAATTTTGTGTTGATAAAAACTATCATTATCAGCAATAAAATTATAGCAGATAAAACCAAAATTAATATCCATAAATATTATATCACTGATATTTATTGTTTTGATGAGCAGTTTTCAATTTAGAGATGGTAAAAAATGACTTAAAATGAAATGAAGTATTATTAGGGGAATAGATTTTAAAAATGAATTAATTATAATAATAATAATAATAAATAATTTTATTATTTAATCTACAATATTAAATGAATAATTTTTAAAAATGAGTGAAGTTGAATAATTAATAATGAATTGAATCAAAAAATATGAAAAAATTGGTTAGGATTTATTAATTATTTATATTATTTAAAATAATATTTAAATTTAATATTTTTTAAAATGAAGATGAATACATATTGAAAATCATAATACAAAATAGTTTTGTAAAATATGAGTTTTATGAATAGTTACATGAACTGCAAACACATACAAAAAATTGAGAAAAATATTTTAAATGCTTTTAAATAAATTAATTATTTAGATTTCATACAATTTAATAATATTACTACTTAATAAATACAATTGAATGGGAATTAATAATATAGATTAATAAAATGAAAATATTAATAAAAATAGAAAATAATTATTTAAAATTTGAATGTTTAATTGATGTAATTGTATACACATAGAAAAAATATAATTAATCATAAAAAATGAATTTAAATAAATTAATTATATAACATTCAATCATTTTATATGCATTATTAATTAATAATTAAAATTAAATAAATTTCAAGAATAAAAAATTATAATTTTTTAACATTGTAAATGTTTATATCATATAATTTTTTTAAATGAATAAATTGAAAAAAATATTATAAAATAAAAAATATTTGAAATGAATAACTTATATTAAATAAATTCATAATAAAAATGAATAATCAAGTTGAATAAGTTTAAAAATACTTAAAGTGAATATGTAAGATTGATTTAATCAATTACGAACACATAAAAATGGGGTTTGAATCCTGACATACCCCTTAGGGGATTTATGTCGCATGTGGTGACTTTGGCAGGTGGTGAAACGGGCATGATGTGGGCAGGTGGTGATGTAGGCACGATGCATGCCTGGTGACATAAATAGATTGATGAAGGCATGATGTTGCCCGGAGCCTTATGCCCATGTTCTGGGGACCCTTGGCTTCAGATTATGGCATGTGTAATTGATCTCTCTCTACCCATATAGAAAGTGGACTTCACATTAATTAAAAAAGAAAAAACTATACCCAAAAAAATTAATAAAAATGAATAAATAGATTAAATATATATATATATATATATATTGTAATATATGGTACACATACACCAAAATTGACATAGACACCTCACCCAATTGACAATGGTCTGGACAAAGCCCCCCTAAGGGATTACCTAGCAAAATGCAATAGCCCCATAGACCTCTTTTTTATAGATATTGGCCCTAAGACCCATACAACATATTCCCAGACAAACATGCCCCTTAGGCCTCAACATTATCGTGCATCTATATTGGATTTATCAAAATAGATCGATAATCCCATATAGAAAAATGATGGATAGTCCTTTACCATTCCTTATGCTTCCATTATCTCGCCCAATGTTGTGGCTAATTTCCATAAACAACCTTCAGACCACCACCCCCACCATCAATTGTGTGTCTGCAAATCCTAATCATTGGTCAACAATTTATACCACAATATCAGCACTCTTAGCTTTATAGACATGTATATTGTGCATCAAAATCTTTCACTCGACTCCTGTTACACAAGAAATGCCGCCGCGTAAAGCCATAAATGTCGTTGGAGCGCCTCCACCATCTTTCTTAGGTCCACTATGATTTTTTGACCAGAACATCTGGGATTAATAGTTTTCTCTCTTCATACATCAACAATTCTACTATCCCGTGTGATTTATTCCATCCATGAAACATGGAGGTTGAAACCCAGAGTGAGCCTCTCACTGACGATCATATCGAACCCTCGTTATCATTCAATGGAATGCACTACCATGAATGCAAAGCATGACCTTCGATCGCCCCATCAATCATTACCAGTCATCTTGACGTACATCCCCATTATTTACCTTGGATTACATAAACAACTAAATGGTGTTTGGGATGGTGTACTTTGGGGTTCAATTTTACAGAAAAATAGTGTGTGTGGGAGATGGTCTAACAAGAATCAATAATATGGATATCAAACATACAAAAAATATTATAATATAATAAAAAACGATGATTAAATGTTAATAATATAAAAAATTATTTAATATATTCAAAATTATTATCTATGTATGTATTAATTTTAAAAATTGTGTCAATATAAAAAATATTGAAAATTTTAAAATATCAAAAATGGAAAAAAATATCTATGAAATAATATTAAAATGAATAAATTAAGTGAATTTTTTTTCAAAAAAAAATATTTTTTATAATAATAATTAAATGAATTGAAATCATATAAAATTAAATAAAATATAAAAAATAAATATTACATTTATCGCTAATTATTGAATTATGCTATATATTAATTGTATATAGAAAGTAAAATATGTTATAAACAACTATAACTTTTAATAATTGTTACAATTTCCTTATTTAATTAAATATTTACATATATAAACAGGTTTAAATAAATTACATTATTTTATATATTTCAAAAATATTAAACATATATATAATAAAAATTAAAAAATTAATTTAAATACTACAAATAGATAACTATTACATACCAATAAATAGTAATAAATCATTAATAAAAAATACACGTACATATATACATACACAATCTACAAATAGACATTTAGAGAACACATAAACATACACAATCACATTGGCATAAAAATACAAAAAACACATATATATATATATATCAATATATATGAATGAATGCACAGACATTCTTATTTATACATAAACATATATACATACAAAAACAACATAAACAAATACATATACACATACTCATACTCATACACATACACATGATAATACACATAAAAATGTATCTGTATAGACAAACAGATCCATATAATTACATTAATTGGCATTCCCATACATACACATCTATACATATGTCTATAAACACACATTCAACATTAACATACAAATATACACATACAAATGCTCATAAAAATGTACACAAACTAAAATATGTACATTCACACATACATACATGCACACATACATAAACATATAGATATATAGTTACACATAATAATACATGTAGACATACACATACAAACACAATCACATGAACATAAAAAAACACATACACATGAACATACACACATATGTACATAACTTCACATACATATACATACAATAAAAACTAATAAATACATACAAATGCACAATCACACACATATTTATATATATTTATATATTTATGAATTTACAGTTACAAATACATGAACATGTACACATATGTATAACATAGACATACAATTACATACATTCCAATGCACGTATACAATATAAAACATACAAATAGTAAACGTACGTAAACACATGAACAGGCACAACACAACAAATGCATACACAAACAACACGTACAGAAACACCCACATATAGGCAGACATATACAAATACATATACATATATAATTGAATTATTTAATTTTAATATAAATATAAAAATTCACATATGAATCACATATTTAAATAAATACATGCATTTATATATCCTATAATTATTTCAATAAAATATTAATAAATCATATTTATAATTATTATATAATCCATTTTCAATTAACATTTATAGACATACTATTATAAATTTTCATTGAATGATATAAATATGATTATTTTTTAAATATTACATAAAAAATAGGATTCAATTTTTATTAATTATTATATAAATGTTTTATATATATTATATTTTTATATATATATTTTTGATATATAAATATCATTTAAAAAAATATAAGAATGTATATATATATTTAACATATTGAATGTTTCATTTAGAAATCCTAAAAATTGATCATATTGTTAGGAATTTTATTAGTGTTAGAAAAAATAATTGATAAAGGGAACCCTTTTATTAGTGTTTTCTAGCAGATGCATTGATTATTGCAATATATAAAATAATGTAACATGAATAAAAAAATTTATGGAATTGATAATTGTTGAAATTTGAAATATAGTTTCTTGATAAAATTATGTCAGAATTATCAATTAGAATTAAATAAATAATTAAATGAGTTACAATTGGATAAATAAATATACAATATGACAATAAATTTTTTTTTTAATCCCAGCTGAAAAAAACATTCATTTAACCAACCAGTTTTTTACCATTGATAACTAAACATCTGAAACTGGTTGTCCAGCATTGTATGTTGGGAGAGGTGGAGACCTTTCATCATGACCCCATTTTTATGATACATTAGATGTTTTTTCACATTCAGACTCATCATTTAACACTCTCTTCATCAATTTTATTCAACCTCAGTAGTATTGAATGATAGGTAGGTGATGAGAGATTAATTTCCAAACACCTCCATCCTAATGTGTTGCTTCTTATGGGGGGAATTACACACATGGGTTTAGTGACCATCAAATACATACTCCCCCATTTGGCTTGGTAGCCGTTGTGGATGGGACTGCGATGCTTATCGTGTCATAAGGGGCAATAATAGTGGTATTTGTTTTTGATGGGGTGTCGTGGAATATCGTTTGAGAATTACTAGTGATGTAGTATAGTGATTGTGGTAGGAGGTTTTAATTGGGTTCCATTGAGGATCGTCTGAGAATTGGTTGTGACAGTGGTAGGTGTTGTCGATGGGGTCATCAAGGTAGGTTGTCTTCAAAAGAACATTGACTTCTGTATCCAAATCCCCTATATCTGTCCTAGTAGGCATTGTGGATGGGGCACCATGACAGGTCATGGTGGTGACTATCCTATTAAGAATTGTTTTTTTGTTATTGTGATAAGTAGAAAAGGTGATGGTGGTGGTAGGAAAAGACGACTTGGTATTGTGGTATTTCGGTTGTGTAATGTTGGTGATAATCATATCCATATCCCCCAGTTAGGAATTGAAATTTTGTTTTATTGGGATACATTCCAGGTTGTTCGAGAAAGGGTGGTGACATTCAAATCTATCTCCCCCCAATTTTTCCTGGTAGGCAATATAAATGTGGACTCGTGGAAGGTGGTCTAAGGGAGACTGGGAAACCTATGGGGAAAGAGGGTGACATGATGTGTCTAGGCCTGCTTCTATGGAATTATGACACAAAATTTCGTAGCATAGAAGGGTTGTTTGAAAACCTCATATATAACATTATTTTGGGACACAACTATTCTTCATTCTTTTCCAATGCATCTTCTTTTCATCAACAAAAATAATGGTTCTTCATAGCCACAAAAACTCATAGAAAGGATTGATTGTTGTAGTCCTCGGCCAGTGATTGTGTATATATAAAACTAATGAGTGCACATATGATTAATTTAAATGATGTCATTATTTTTTCTTTTATTTATCCTACCCATTATTTTCCTTAATTTATTTTTTCATTTTAAATTTCAATGTGTTCTAATGACATTTTGGAACATGGATCGTTTTATAATTACATTGTAAACTCAACGGTGTTTTTACATATAACAATAAAAACCCCACAAGAAAATCATGTCAATGTGTGTTGTAAAAAACGTCCCTTGATTTCTATATTTTTCCTTATAAATATTAAATATTAAAAATTAGTTAAAATTTACAATTTTAATTGCGTTTATTTAAATATAAACATAATACATTATATGTCACTTATTTTTCTTAAATGAATAACAATAGTTTTTTATTGCAATGGTAAACTATTTTAAATAAATTATATTTATTAAATGAACTATGATATTAATTAAAAATGTAATCATAAAATCTATTATGTAATTTATTAAAAATAAAATGTATATTGTGTTATATAAAAAATTATTTTAAAGTTTTTCAATAATAATATACAATGTGTAATCAATTATACATATATGTTATATTAAATTAAATTTAAAAGAATTCAACATATATAATTAGTATAAAATATAATATATTTTAATATTATAAAAAAATTCAAATTTAAAATGAATATATTTAAGAAATAATATATTTATATAATAAAATTATATATATTTTTTAATATATTATAACAAATTAATTAAATATGCGATGCATTTTTAGTTATGCATACAGTCGATATAGTTACATTATAAAATATTGATGTTAATATATGATATTTAGTGTATTTATAAATAAATATTATATGATGAAATTAATATATTATATATCATTTATATATTTTTTTCATAAATACCTTTTATAGTGTTTTCATAATCAAATTAATTGGGAACCCCCACAAAGGTCCCATCCAAAATAGAACGAAAACTCAAATTCCAACACAAAACCAAAATTCAAATTGAAATGTTTCACTATGATTTTAAACTGAACGGTAATATTTGGTTGTCGGGAGGTTGTGTTGATTCTTATAATGCTGAATGGAATAATGTGATATGTGATGTAAATTTAATTATTACCCCAGAAAAGTGTTGGGACTGATGCATGAGATGAAATCAGTACTTAGATAAGCATGATTTATCAAATCATGAACTAGATATTATATTATACTACTATTGGTTTTATTTGGGGGGTTTTCAGTAGGAAGGTCATGGGATTAGATTATCTATTAGTAATTGGATGATATTGTTTGGTACTGAGCTATTTTATGAAGGTTTGAGATGTATAAGAAGCATCTAGTGGGTGAATAACTGTAATGGTTTTTTTAATTTGATATTTCATTTAATAATGGTATAAGTCGTAAATGTCATGACTAAAAATATTCTATCAAATATTCACATTGAAAATTCCAAACCCCATATAGGATATTCTTCATGATAATTTTATTATTATCATAAATTATATCTTATGAAATGATACCTCATCTATTGAACCTTCTTCGATATATTAATTAAAAAAACATCTTTCATGTGAAAACCAATGTGTCAGTATTCTCAAAAAACTATTTCATCGTTGTTTATGAAATAAATTAGAGATCATGATACGTGATAAAATTTTTATAAAAATCATAAATCCTAAGGATGATTATATACACTGAAAATTAATTATATCTAGTGACACATAACCATGATAAAATCCCATTGGAGTGTATATTATCATAATCTCCCATTATTAATCCATCAATTTACATCTCTCAGAAGGATAAGGGGTTAATAAATTTAGAATCTAATGAAAAAATTACATGTATACGTATATTAATCCCATCAATCATCAAAATGAATTTTAAAATATAATTTATCTAGAGGTGAGGTCAATATCACATTATTTTCCATTTGAAGAGTGCCTCAAAATATTATCTTCCCCACATGGTCTCTATTATTTTCTTCCACATAAATGATTAAAATTTTCCCACAATCAACAATGTAAATATTATTAAATATCTATCAAGGGAAACAAGTCTATTGGATAATATCATGAACAAAGGAATACCTGTTTGGTATTAAAAACAGTAATTATCAAGATTTTTCCATGTAATTATTTTAATTAATCGATTTTTATGACTCTACAAAAATTATCATCATGGGAATCCAAGGTCTAGTGTTCCGGAATTTAATTTATGAAATTTTTTAAGGTACATTCACTAAAGGCAATAATATATTTTTATAACATTGTAACTAATAATGAAATTAAAAAATTTGAGTGCATCATTGAATCTTCAGTGCCACAATTTGTTTAAGGGAGACATTAATTTGACCATAGTAGGTCCCGAGAAGAAGTTATGTTATGTGTCCATTAAAATAAATGAAATTAAATAATTTTATTATTTTATTTTCATTCTTTTCCACCAACAAACAAGAGAAATGTGTGACTCATTGTGAATTAGGCCAATAAATGGCTTGACTGACCAAATCCAAAGAAACGATGTCATTGAGGAATTAAGAATATTCTTAATTTATGATCCCCCATTAATTCTACATGTCATTACATACCCTCCCCCTACCCAATAAATATAGAGCTTATGGAGGGGTATCGAACAAACTTCACCAAGCAACGATGTGATGTAGGAGTGTTGTAACGCGGAGCCCTTAGAGGATGAAGCTGATCCAATTGGGAGGTGATGTCAGATACCGAAACCTCGAACCATTGTTTTAAGTTAGAGTAGTAGCGGGGGTGTGCTTTTGCGGGGATGGAGGACAACAATACTCCCTCAACCAAAAGCACTCTCCAATGTTTCAAGGTAGGGGGTTGGGTTGATTGATTTTTTATTTCCCAACAATTATTTCTAAATTGATACGAACATGTCAAATCATGAACAAGATGATCCGTTAATTGATAACTATCTATTGGAGGGTGATTTTCTTTTTTTGGGATCAGTTTTTGAATCCATGATTGAAGTCCAGTCGAACATTCCCTTTAAACTCCCTCGGAATTATCATTAACATAGAGGGTGTGTGATGAAAAAAACAATGCATGAGCCCATTGGTTTTAGCATTGATTATGATCACATAATATTGAAGGAATCGTAAATCTAAACCAAGACCAACCATAGTGAGGGGCGTGGACCCCAGAGCCCGCAGGCACATAGAACGTTGGAAACAGGACCCGGTGCGTGACCAGCGGCCCGACGAACTCCCTACCACTAGCACTAGCACCAGCGGGGGGGAACAACAACACTGTAGCATCATGCAGTGGTGCCGGTCCCATGTCCAGTGGTGCGGAGGAGGGTTGAATCCATAGAGGTGCCCCCATACAGTATGAGGGTTGTGGCCTGCACTGGCTGCAGTGGGAGCATTGGCCGACTGTTCGACATGTGGCTGGTGGACGAGGTGCGTGCCAACGACACACCCAGCGACAATGTCGCATCCAGTCATCCATAGATCAATCGACCCACAGTGTCGCATTGGGTAAACCCCCATGGTTTGTCCATCTGACATGGCTCGGAGGCACGTCAGCCATAGCCAAACGCATTGTGTCCGTGTGTCTCTTGCGGTCGCGCCGCTAGAGGGTAGCCATGTTGGGTCGGTCTGGCGGACCACCCCACCGACCCATGGCTCATCCAGATCAGGCCTGTCTATGCAGGAGAGGTTTATCATAGTTGGGTTGACACATTTATATCTCGTTCCGCCCATGAAAATCTGTGTTGGGCCGGTCCGACTGAGGCAGAGCAGACTCAGACGCAGTACCATTTTATTTCACAAAACATGACCGAAATTCTAAACGTGTCATTTTTTTGATGAATCATCTTCCACGTCTGGATACTTAATAAAATTTGATGTGTTTTAAGACACTCCAAATTTTTTTTAGAATGAAGGTGCACATACTAGTTTGGACAAATATGAATCCAACCGGGCCCCCGGCACTAAAACGATTATATCTGGAAAACTGTGCATCTGATTGACGAGTCGTTTGAGGATTTGGGACTCTCTTGAGGATACATATCATTTGGATTAATTTTTGATGAATTCCAATGATATCATGATTCTTCATCTGTCTTGTGGTGTGTTTCTCTCATGTAGACTATGTATAGAACCCTGCAGTTGGCTTAGGCCGGATGACTGCATGAGGTTTGGCACAGTGGGAAGCAGCTCTGTGTGACCCAGCAGGCACACATTGGGGAGTGGCTCTCTGTGACCCTGAAGCCCCATGGTACTCAACAGGAGTAACTCAGTTCCTCTATGGTGGGATGCAGCATTGTATTACATGACATGCCCATGGTGGGATGTGGCTCAGTGTTACCCAGCTTTCCCACGGTAACCATCAGTGATGGGTACCAAAAAATTCCTTGGTTAGTGTGAACTAGATCTGTGTTACTTGGTAGTCCCACAATAATCAACAGAGGTGGAGTAATCTAGCATCTGAGGAGTTTGATGACGTGTTAACCCTTCCATCATAGATATAAAGTGATTCCTTCTGTGAGCTGACTTCTGTTGTTTACATTCGTTTCATTCATTGTAGTTTTTTCATTTTTTTTGAACACTAGGACTCCTACAGTGGTGTCGGGTTCCCTACTGAGTATCATTATAATCTCCCCTACCTGGGAATATCCTGCATCTTTTTGTAAATGGTGCAGATTATTTAAAAAATTGATTGACGAAGAGGGAGTATGGACTGGGTGCTGGTTGGAGCTGGAAATGTTTTCGTGACGTGACGCAGGCACTAAAGATCATGATATGTACATAACCTTCTTGTATGATCCATGGTGTGTGATCCAGAAGATTCCTTTCACTTTTCAATTGATTTTCACTTTTTCTGTTGTACTTTTACTTATTGTAGCTAGGCTTGTATTTCGGCCCCCCTTTACTTTCAGCACACTTTACTACAATAGATTACTTCATAGTTGCATTAGTGTAATTCTAGTCTGTGTGGTTGACTTTTATTGCATTCTACATTGTCAGTTTTTACAGGTTTAAAGGTAATTACTTCTCGTTTTAGGGATACATCTTTCCAGTTCATGTAGCCAGCCCCTGACGTATGGAAAGCAAACTCGAGGTAGTCAAAGTAGGGTCCCAGAGGACGGGTCTTGACAATGTGGTATTAGAGGTGGTTGGTTCTACCTCAAAGACTAGGAGTATGTATTTTTTTAAGAAATAATTTTGAGTATTGTGAGTTTGATCATCAGGTTTGGGGTGTCCAGCGTTGTTGTGGTGGCTGCCGTATCCACACATTGGATCCATGAGTCCTGATGTTCGGCTCAATGCACAAAACTTCTTGTTACGTTGTTGTTTTTATATTTCATATAAAATTTAGATCTCCATGTATAATGTTTTAACTATGGAACATATTGATTTATCTATTAATTCCTATATGAGGACGACCAAGTAGGATCCAGATGTGTTAGGACAACCCTCTTAGTGTCGAGGCATCTTTACATGGACCATGGTTTGATATCGCCCGACCGAGTGGTGCCCTAGTGCTACAACCACTTGATGGTCAACCCATGCAACCATTGGTTCTAGTAGATGATTTTCACAGACATAGCACCCAACATGAGTTTAAGAGGCCGAGACCTCTTTGGTTTATGTTTGAGTTAGACCCTCGAGTCAATCTGGACTGGCTAGAGGCCATGACCTGAGAATTCTGTTTAGTGAGGACACCACCTAACTAGAAGTGATCTTAGCGGCGAGCCTTCTATAGGGGTTGGCTGGGATATGGTGGAGCACAAACATCCAGGTTCATGATTAGGTGACCCTTACATGGATTTAGTTCTAGAATCTTTTTTGGGAGAATTTTTTCCCCATGATGTTGCGATCTGTGTGCATCACAGAGTGGCATCACCTTCAGCAGTAGAGCATGATAGAGGTCGAGTACGTGACGAGGTTCACAGATATTTCCTTCTACTATACAGATATGGCAGAAGACCATTTATTCAGGGATCATTCCTATGATAATGGGTTCTGAAGGGTGATTGGGGATTCATTGGTGACCCTCAGCATCCCCACCGAGACTGGGGTGCTAGAGCGGTCCCTTCTTGCAAAGAGATTCCTGAGAGTGTCGGCGCCAACATTTGGGGATGCAAACAAACCTCATGCATAAGAGTCTCTTGCATGCCGCAAGCATCAAGAATGTAGGAACATGTGGGAAAGGCTTTTAATAGTGTTACCACATTATTCTAGGTTGGCAGTACGATTCTCCACGTCTAAGTGTATTTAGTAGGGGCCAGATAGTGCTTTACGTGCAGTGGACAAGGCCATGTGGATCGTGACTTCCAGAACCTCAGTACAGACGACCAGCTGATGGTCGAGGGACCGCCAATGTAGAAGAAGTGTTTTTAATGAGGAAATTCATACGGAGGAGGATGTGTCAGGGGATCTGGTTGCGCAGGAAGATGTGGGTGGTGATTTGAGGTGCTATTGCAACCACCTCTAGGAGGTCAACACCGACCACTGGGATAAAGTAGATAGGTGCGAGCTCAGATCCCGGAAGATGAGGCATATGACAACGACAACCTGGAGATAATTAAAGAAACTATCTTTGAATAATTCACCTTAGTTGTAGTTCTTATAGACACATGTTCCACAAACTCTTTTATTTCCATTACCCTTATTTGGAGATCAGGTATTCTGATGAATCAGGTTGCTAAATCCATATGACTAGAGACTCCTACCATAGAAAATTAGATGATTACAAATTGGTTCTGACATTATAATAATACTCTAGGAGGTGATAGTTTAATCTGTGATCTCTTAGTAGAAGCGTTGACGACTGATGACTTCATCATAGGTATGAAATTGTTATCCACATTCCATGCTCAAATTTACTATACTAGGCTCAATGATTGTTGCATCTACATGGATGGGGTCGGGTTTTCCTTCAATAGAGAGAAGTTATCCTTTGCTTCATAAAAAAGACATACCCAGAGGAGGCTTCTACCGATAACTCATAAGTTTGATGTCCTTACCCTCGGGGTAGTTGATGTTTTGTGTCCGACCTATCCAATAGAGGTTTACCAATATGATGATGTCTTCCTTGATGATGTCCTAAGACTACAGCCATGTAGAGTGGTAGTCTATTTAATCTATCTATTGATTGGGAAATAAACTATATCTTCACCAGAATATCAGATGGTTGCATGGAGATTCGTCATATATAGGTATAGTTAGAGGACATACATGGAAAGGGGTTCATAAGACCTGGTGTTTCTCCATGGGCATCCCAATTTGTTTTCTCCAAGAAGGATGATGAGAGTTTGAGACAATGTTTAGTCTATCGATGCCTGAACCAGATGACCAAGAAGAACAAGTATCTATATGTGATAATTGATAATATTTTGGATCAGCTATTGGGAGCTCGTTGGTTTTAAAAATACATTCCTTAGATCTGGCTATCATCAGCTCAGGGTAAGAGATGATGAAGTGTAGAAGACGACATTCAGATGTCAGTATAGCCATAATTAATTCTTTGTTATGCCATTCAGCATGACCAAAGTCCATGTAGTGTTCATGGGACTCATTAACAGATCATCTAAACAAAGATTGGTCAAATTTTAGTAGTCTTCATTGACGACATATTGATATACTCTCCGATGATAGAGGAAATGCATGCTTGAATGCCACAAATGATTTTGACCATGTTGTTAAGTTTCCTAGGGTTGGCCGGATACTACCAGATATTTTTTTCCTGACTTTTCTAGAGTTGTGGCACCTTATCTAGATTTGGAGAAGAAGGGGCATTCCTTATTATGGACGAATAGATTCCCAAATATTTTTGTGGTGCTGAGACAAAGACTGACGAGTGCTCCCATATTGAGGCTACCATAAGATGGTGTGGGGTATGTAGTCTTCTGCAAGGAATCAGGGACCAGAAATGGGTGTGTGGGGATGTAGGATCAAGCAGTGATCACCTATGGGTCATGATAGCTGAGGAAACATGTGTATAATTGTGTTACCCATGACCTTGATTTTGTAGCAGTGGTATTCTCCCTAATGATATGGAGGAATTGCCTTATGGGAGAACATTTAAAGGTATTCTATGATCATAATAGTTTCATGTATATCTTCTCTCAGAAGGACCTGAACATGAGACATCAGTGATTGCTAGAGTTCCTAATAAATTTTATTTTATATGTAAATGAATTAAAAATTATGGCAATCTGATGTGATTTTCATAGTGATTTTAAAAAGAAATTCTTTAACATAAAATAAGGCTTCAAATCCCAAGGTGAATGTTTTTTATTTTTCAAAAATAGTTCTACATTCAGTAGGTGTTGGATGGATTTCCATCGGTAGATGAGAGATTACATTTCAACATCATAGTATCATTTAAAAATGAATTGATGATATTGTGTGTGATCATAGATTATGAGTTATCAATTACTGGAATGATGTCCTATTATTTGTCTTTGTAGACCACCAAATCATACAGTCACACTATGCATTATATTGACTTGAAATTGATTCAAACAACTTCAAGAATGAATGAAGGATAATTTTCCTAAGGAATCTGAAAAATATGAGTGTGTGTGATTGGTTTTCGGTTAGTGAAAATTGATTTTAGATAAAATTTCACTTATAATCTAAAATCATACACATTATATTTCAAACACATAACCACTTTGAAAAAATTTATTTCAGAAAGATAATATGATAAATATGTATATGTAAATTTATATTTATTAATTTATGCAATCAATGTTATTTGATAAAATAAATCCATTAAAAAATGAAAACGTTTATCAATTGATTGGAAAAAAATGGTATAGACTTATAAAAATGGTATTCCATAACGTAGATATAAGTATTTTTAATATTGGTACATTTATGAATGTTTTTGGAAAAACCAATAGTATATGTTCCTTAAATGTTAGACATACCGACAGTTTATATAAAACCTTTTGTTTATCTATGACCTATACTAAGATATTTTTTAATAATTATGGTATAAAATCATATGATGGTTTTCATAACAATGGTTTTCATAAAATCCTTGGTATTTGGACATCTTATGGTTACAATACCAACCGTTTCTCAAAAACTGTTGGTATATGTCAAATTTCTAGTAGTGTTGAATGTGAATTTAACCTTTTAACCAATAATCCGATGGGCTGGAAATTACATGACAATGCATTAATACCATTAATAATTAAATTACATCCTGATTCCATGATGTCATTTTACCATTCTCTCTCATGGGAGAACATCAATATAGTGAATAATGAATAAGATTCAGCCACTGGTGGATACGATAAATAATCGATAGAAATCATTCCAATTGTGATAAAGAAACCTGAATGATCACATACCACAAGAACTAATCTAGTAGAAACTCATATGATGATTGTTGCAGCAACATTAATCTTAAATACATGGGATAGTGTGGGGGTTCCACATGCATAAGTGAGAAGACGGGAAGTTGTTATTAAGCTGAATCTCATTACTCTTCCAAATCACCATCTATGATATATCCTACTTGAATTAAAAGGATTCATGTTATTATGTTTTGGTAGAAACGTGGTCTTATTGAAACTCCCATATAAACTACAATATGGTATAGAGGGAGAATACTATATATTTTGGAATGAAGGAAGTTTAATTTGAGAATATTGACACAAAACCATTCACCATGTCTACAATATTATCTTCATATTTGTTCTATTCATTACAGGTGATCTTGTACCCATGATGGTTGATCATTTCATATATAGAATTTTCGGCTTCACTAATGTGTATGGGTATAAATTTATCCTCTTTAATATGTCGTACCATTACAAGATAATTCAAATGGAGTATTCCCATACAATAATTCAATATTAATGTTAAGACATTGATCGGGACTACTCGGGGCCGTTAGAATTTACCAAATTCATCATTTTCTATTATATGTATTATGTGGGCCAACATAAACCTTTAATTTACCAAATAGACCCCAAATAATCATTATTCGAACATATTTTTCCTGGATTGTATCATATTAGAAATGAATACTCATAATAACCCTCTAATACCCTTGATTGAACCATATATTAAATTTATCAAAACACCATCTGTTATTGGTATAATTAAAAAAATAGAAAATAATGACATCCTCCCAATCAGAAATTATAAGGAATGTCCTGAATCAAAAATTTATAAACAATTCATGGGACCCTACTGATCATGAATTTGTATCCATCTATGGTCTTTCATAACAGTCCCTTTTTTTGAGTAACACCCGATCCCCCGAGGCATACCCAATAAAAGATAGGGAATGAGATTAAAGCTACATCACAAAATCACGTATGGGGTTAATAGTTGGATTCAATGAAATGATTTCATAGTGAAACTAGTTTACGAATCAGATTTGATTATATATTTTCAAAAAGATCAAACATGATCATTCAAATGAATTTATATCCCATACCTACAAAGGGTTTAGAGATTAATAGAATATCCCAGTCCCAAAAATCTCCTTTTTCCACATTTCGAACCCCACCAGAACATGTCAATGTGATAATGAATTTGTTAAAAAAAATTAAGTTAGAATAAATAAATACATATTATCTAATTGAATCAATTGATATACATATTTTATATGTTATTCGTTTACTACTTTAGAGACCCTCTTAAAATTAAATCCCAGAAATTTTGTCTAACCTGTCCATGATGCTCGAGAAAAAAATAATATTTCATCGACCATAAATCACAAGGATCGAAATATATTTATAATATTTATCTACCACATGAGTAATTGAGGATTCAAAAAGATATTCCATTCCACAAGCAGTCTCACAAAATCTGATAGAAATATATGTTATGGAATAATTAATCAATTTCATATATATTGGGATAAGTTGGAAAATAGATATGCATTATTGAAGAGTGTCCCTTGAGAAAATGAAATATAACATTGGGAAATGAGATATGTGAAACCTTGACCAATTAATTATGTTGTCTTTATCTTCCAAATAAATTAAATTAGAAACAAATCTATCCATCAAGGAACACTAGAAATGGGAAAGTGGGCCCCCAAATCTAATCCTCCTGGAATGGGTGAAGCATTGGTAGAGAGTACCATTGTTGTTGATCTAGTAGGATACTCATAAATGTTTCTTAATGTTTAATCAGTATAATAACTATATTATAATTCTTTTTTTAATGATATAATTTTGTATGGAATCATACTTTGGAATTTTCAATTTTTAAAAATTATAATGAAATAGAAAATCTTAATTATAGTTGAATGTATTTTATTTTGAATCATTGAAATTGTTTCACAGAGTAGATTTTTACTGATTGGCTCTTAGTATACTGCACATTTGATTCATCTATGGTTTCATTTGAGAACATTGAAAAATATTTTGGGATGATTAAATCAGGTTACAAAATGGTGGTATAAGAAACAACCTATATAAACCATGTATGTATCATGGGGGAAGGTATTTCATAAGCCTTAACTTCTCACTATGTCTAATTTTTTTTATGCATAATAAAAAACAATTACAAGATGTTGCAAGAGATTTACTCACATACCTTATATTTTGAGATGTGTGATTGGTCCATGATGTTATAGAGTGAGTATAGAAATAGGGTGACATACATGAGAGATCATGAATGGGGAAATAATATGTTCCATTAGGTTTGAATTTATATGACCAAAAAGTGTTTATAAATGCTTTTCATAATGTGTTGATAAATATGAGTTTAATCAGTGCAAAATTAATAACCGCTAAAATATATTGGTCTTATCAGTGCTAAATTTGGAACTGATAAATCATATCATTATTAATAATAAAATTATCTTAAAATATAGTAAATACATATAGAAAAAAATAATCTGTACGAATAATTACCTAAATTTTGATCAAGTACAAAACAATTAATGAAAATATTACAATTTTAATTAAAATAAAATAATTATATATGAAAACACCGTGAATAATTCATATCAATATATTAAAAAAATTGCAATAATATAAGTCTTCGAAAAATACTGTCCCTTGATTCCATGGCCCGGTATTCCTGAAACAAAATTTTGAACATTTTTTTACTACGTTCTGTAAATGTGTGGGTGATGTTCTATAACATTTGAACCGGTGCTCAGAATTGAAATATTAGGTCATTATTGAATTCTCTGCACTGATATTTGCTTAAGGAAGACATTATTTTGATCGTAGTGGGTTAGGAGAAAAAAATATATTTTATACATTAAAAGAAGTAATAAAATAACATGAAATTTTTATTCAATTTCTTCTCAAGAGGATTAGTTGTGTAGTCGGACCACTGAGTTGTCAAGACTTTTAATGGATTGGCTCTTGGTTTTTATAACCACAATGTTGAAACATTAACTGCGGTTCATAAATGAACTACATTAACATGGTGCAACTCGGTTGATTCATTTGTCTATTTTATTGAAGCTTGGGCATGGGATTTTAGTACAGAAGAGAGGATATTCTGACGATGTTTTGTGGTGTCATCCACCAACGAAGAACATGATCATGGAAAGAAACATCAAAGGGGATGAACTGAGAATTACGAAGGCGTGCAGCTTCATCATACGTGGAATCTTCTTCTCCCATCACGACGTCTCCAACGAATATTGATGTAGTGGGAATTGTTATGGTTTAATTTATTGAGTTGAAAATGAATAAATAGTTTATCACTTATTAAGATCCAAAAACGGATTGAGTTGGTCCGAGGAACAAGGCCCAAACCCTCCTCACTTCATTCTTGTTGCGCTCTTCAGAGGACAAATTTCCAACATGGCAGAACCATGAATCTGGGAGCCACGCAGTGACTACGGCTTCCCGGGAGGCCCATAGGCATGTGCAGAGAGGATAACAGACAACCATATCTCACCCAGTGGCCCGTGCTTGGTCCCCCGACATGAAATCAATGACTGGAGCTGCTTGGCGCCATAGGGAACCTGATGTGGTGGCCGAAACTCGGCTAGCTGCATTGGCGAGGCGGCGGGCTTTCGCCCTGCACCGTGACGCCCGACGGGCCACACTCTGTGGTATGGCATTCCCGGTCTGAGGCCCAATGGGCCGAGCCCGTTGTGGCCCTATCCTTCCAGGCTAGCCCTGTCCAGTTCAGGCTAGGCCGGGTCAGACCACGACCTCGTTGGGTCGGGTCGACCCAAATCAGTTTGGGTCTGTCTAATATGGTTGGAATGGAAAAGGACCCATTCGAGGCTCTTAGCACTTAAAGATTCATACCATGTTAACTATACATATGTTTGAAAAACTGTATGTGGAGATGGAATCCTATGAGTGAGTCAGTCCTTTTGAGATACTCCAACTGTGTTTTGGAGAATGTTTCAGTACAGACGTGTTGGATCGTACCCAAATCTAACAGGGCCAATTACACAAAAATGCCAATAAATCACAGATCAGGTGTCTGGTTGATGTGTCGTCTGTTGCATTGGAACTCTTACAACACAATGGTCCATCGGGTTACCCTTTTGGGGACATTTGTAGCAGTTTATTCACGGATGATAACCCGAGGAAAAGATACAATGGAACTCCAGCGCACTAAATGTGGGGAATCATGTGGCTAGTTATCATATGTCTGAAGACCCTATTTGAATCATCATCTAGAGATCATGTGTGGATCAAAATGATAGCGATCCTGTGTGGATAATCTCCATAGACTCCTCATGTGGATCAGTATCTAGAGACACTTTGTGGATTAGAATCATAGAGACCCTTTATGGATCAATATCATAACGACCCTGTGAGGATTATCATATAGAAACTCTGTATAGATAACCATCTTTGCGACCCTGTGTGGATAAGAATTCTTGGGACCCTGTGTGGATCATCATTGTGTGAACTGACGTGGAAAATCTTTAGAGAAGCCCTTTTTTGATCAGAAATATATGACCCTCTGTGGATCGACATTGGAACAACTCCTTCGTGGTTTAGTCGGGGAAACATCCTAACGAAATAAAATGATATAGAATAATACTAATCATCTTTATTCCTAATCATTGAGTCGTATACCATCTTTGATCTGTGTCTTTTTCTTTTTGATTCATGATCGAAATCATTCTTTGGGGTTTCCTTTGAGGAATTCTATGAGATCATCTAGGATCTCAGGGTCTCTATTGGGTATTGTAATAGTTACTCATTCATGGCCTTAAACAAAACCATGTTGTCTATTGTGTAGATGAAGGGAAGCCTTTACTATGATCAGGGAGCTTGTATATGATGGGGGATAGTTTTTATAGTCTATGTGTAGTGTTTTGGAGATGATTTGTACCTACACTTCAGGTAGGATCATTGGTGGATGATCCCATGGGATGTTTATTGTGTCTTTTTATTGTTTTATGTTTTAGTTGGTCTTGTTTTCCTTCCCCATTACTCTCAGTACACAATTTTACTACTGTAGTTTTACTTCGTGGTTGCATCTTTTTGTCTTCATGGACTATGTGTTTGTACATATTTAAGGAAATTACTTCCCGTTTTAGGGATACATTATTCTGGTGCTATTCGCCAACACCTTTCCTATAGAAGGCTGGATTGGTGTAGTCACGGAATGGGAACTAGGTGAGGGGTCATTACAAAGTAGTATTAGAGTAGTCAGTTCTACTGATGAACTAGAACTGTGATCTTTCCAATGGAGCTATAATGCTAACTATTTTGAGTGTGGTTTTCAATTTTCGGACTCCGGGTTTGGTTTGGCGACCAACAAATACATACACCAGGAAACTATATTCTATTTTCCTAATCGGTGAATGAAAAAACTGATTGCATGTGTTTTGTAAATATTTCACCTTTTATATCATTTGATTCTACTCACTGTTGGGTGGTGCACCAGCAGAACCACTACCCATTGGAATGTTGTTTCCACTTGCCCCACCAGTGGATGGTGCACGCCGACTGAGCACATTTCAGGAGTTCTAGAGATAGAGGCCTCTGAGATTTGGATACAAGACAGATCCCTAATTATTTGAGGACCGGCTGGAGGTTGTGCCAAGAGTATTCTGCCAATTTGTAACACTATAAGAGCATATGGTGTTTCTAGTGTTTATTCTTTTATAGGGCACAAAAAAGAAGATGGTGAATCATGGCGCTCTTTTTGCATAAAGTGTCAACACATTCCTGGTTGAACTTTGAGGCCCTCTTTAGGGAGATTATCATACCAGCGACATTATACTCAGTGTGAATCCAAGAGCTGTTGAACTTACAACAAGGAAGTGTATCAATGGACAAGTACTCGACGAGATTTACTAAACTCTCGCTCTACCCCACCTACATGGCACGAGATCCATTCATTAAGGCACAAACCATTGAGAAGGGTCATTGTTAGGAGATCATAGCGTCTATGATATCTATGAATATCTCTATGTTGGTTGGAACCAGTATATTTGGTGGAAAGATTCTTATCAATGTAAGCACCGACAGTGAGTGCCACGCCTTGGCGATAGGTAGTCGATTCATCTGCAACATGCAGTATGAGGATGAAGCAGAGGTCGATGTGAGCCAGTACCTCTGTTGGATGACCCTTGGATATAGGATTAGAGGTGCAAAGCTCTTGAGGAATAGGGTGTCAACTGGTGAGCACATTGTGCTTCACAGGCGGCGAGAAAGGCCACATGGCTCGTGACTGCCCGTCCCGCTGTACTGACGATCAACAGACAGATGAGGGACAACTGATTCAGAGGAATATATTTGAGTGAGGAGTTACATTGGGAAATGTACATGGATTGGGATTAGGTTGTATGACAGTTGTTGGATAGCGTTTTGAGGCTCTACCACCACCACCATCAGGTGGCCCACACTAACCACAACAATCAGGTGGACAGGGGGAGCGAAGCCACAAGTGGAAGATGTCTATTTCCACATTGCTTGAGATATGATTAGGGGTACGATCTATAATAATTACACCTTAGAATTAGTATTTATATACATAGGTTCCATTCGCTGTTTAATTTCCACTGAAAACTTTCGGAGATCAAGGTTATAATGGAGTTGTTGGTTGGATCCTTATGATTAAGGACTCCTACGTGAGAAGATTCGATTATTACACATTGGTGAAGGCTGTGTGAGCCTACTGTAGGAGGCGAGAAAATTGGAAGGGATCTCCTCAATGAATAATCGAGGCTATATGACATCATCATTGTGTGGACTGGAAATACATAGTTCATGCACATATTTGATATTTTAGGCACACATTGTGGTGTGTTCGCAAGGATGTGATCATTTTTACCTTCACTGGAGTGAAGGGAATCTTTGTGGCATAACATTCACATACATAAAGTAATTTTCATCCAATAACACATCAGTTGGCTAGACATTACCTCATAGTAGTTTACATGTGGAGTATGAGTTATCATGTAGTGGTGGACCAGTATGCTATTGTCTTTACTAATGATGTTATAGGAATACCTACTAGAAATTGATATAATTATACATCCACCTATACCTAGGTATGAGATCGATATTTATGCCATCAAAATGGATGGCTACTATAGATCACAAAGTTTTTCAGCTATAGTTGGAGGACTTGGTGAGGAAAGGATTCATAAGACACAGTGTTTCAACATGTTCATCCCCTATTTTGTTCGCAAAAAAGGTAGATGAGAGTATGAGGATTTGTGTGGTTTTTTGGCACATGAACCAAGTGACTGTGAAGAACAAGTATCCACACCTAGGGATTTATGACCTCTTCATCTAGCTTATGGGAGCTCAATGGTTTTTGAAGATAGACCAAAGATCAGGTTATCAATATCTTTAGGTATGGGATAAGGAAGTAGCGATGATAGTCATCAGATATTGTTATGGCCATTCCGATTTCTTGGTGATTCCCATTGTCAGGAATAACACTCCAACCATGTTCACGAGGCTCAAGAATAGGATCATCCAACCATACCTTGATCTCTTCGCAGTGTACATCATTCAAGATATTTGATATACTCACCGTCCGGTGAGTAGAATTCCACACACCTATAGATAGTTTGTGATACAGCCTGAGAGCTCCCGAATTATTTGAAGTACACAAAGTGCCAGTTCTGGATATGGGGTGCCCACTTCCTAGGGCACATTTTCTGGGATGCTGGAGTTGTAGTGAATCCAGCGATGATAGAGGCAGTGATGGATTGAGAGCCATCTAGGAGTGTGACAGAGGTTCAGAGTTTCATGGGATTGGAAGGATACTACTTGAGGTTTGTATCAGGCTTATATAGGGTATCATCACACTTTTTTATCATCAATGAAGAATGGGAAGCCATTCTTGTGGACGGAGAAGTTTGAGAAGATTTTTCAGGAGATGAGTTAGAGAATAATGAGTGCACCCATCTTGAAGCTACCAGAAGTGGTTGTGAGGTATGTAGTATATTATGACACATCAGGTACCGAACTAGGTTGTGTCCTCATGAAAGAGAGAGTAGTGATATCCTATGACTGACGACAATTGAGACAGCTCGATAAAAACAATTCTACCCATGTCTTGGAGTGGGTAGCTTTGTTCTTTGCTCTGAAGATTTGGCGACACTAATTGATGGGTGAACGATTTTATAATTACTTTGATGACAAGATTCATAGGAATATCTTCTCAATTATGGAACTGAACATGGGATAGTGACAATTCATGGAGTTCCACCTGGACTATGACATCAAGATATTTTACACTCTTGGGAAGAAGAACATAGTAGTAGATGCACATAATAGATGGTCTGGTCTAAAATTATTGTGTGAGGCGACAGAGCATCTAGCTGTGTTGCATATATTCATTGGGGATAGATATGGAGAATCATATCTCCCATCTATGACAGATACTCCTACACAGATTTAGAGATTCATGGAGGAACTATTGGGGACATAGACTATGAGGCCTGACGTGCTCAGGTATCATTTGGACGATCTCACAATGGATTTTCTTAAGGTGGGGAGAATGTCTTTCTATTCATAGTATGAACCATAGTACCAATTTTTCTACGAGAGGAGGAGTTTAGGGAGTCTCCCACATACCATTTGGTGGTACATCCTGTTGTGGGAATGATGTACCAGGACCATCGGCGTCAGTACTGGTGTTCAGAAATGAAGAAATTAGTGGCATAGTTCTTATCTCAACACCTCACCTGTGTGCATGTATAGGATTAGAATCATGTACTAGAAGGCTTAGCTCATCCACATGATGTTACATAGTGGTAGTGGGATGGAATATCCATGTACATCATGATGGGGCTACCACGTACATCCAGGTGTCACAATTCCCCCTGAGTGATCATTGACTGACTCACCATGTCGGCCCACTTCCAATCCATCGGAGTGCATGGAGCAGTAGAGATCTTGGGACATCTCTACATATAAATTATTATAGGACATCACAGGGTTCCATTGAGGATTTTCATGAGATCACGATTCGAGTTTTATATCCTTCATGTGGATGGGATTTATGGAGGCATTCAGTACTAAGCTATGATTGAGAACCGCCATTCATACTCTAACAAATGATTAGATAGAGCAAAGCATTCAGACACTCGAGGACATGATTCATGGTTTTTTACGTTATTTTTGGTTGTAGTTAGGAGGACCACCTATCACTAGCTGATTTCGCTTACTACAATAGTTATCACACCACTATCAATACAGCTCCATTTGATTCCATATATCAGCGACCTTCCAGGAGACCACTATACTAGAAAGACCTAGGCAAGTTAGCACTTATGGGTCCAGAGTTTGTAATGGCTACTGCAGAGAAGGTGAAGATCATCCAGGAGCAGATGAAATCTGCACAGAGTAGGAATAAGTCATATACTGATATGAGACATAGACCATTGGAGATTGAGTAATGGGGACATCTAATTCTATGGGTATCTCCTACAATGAGGATTAAAAATGTTTGTCTTGGGCGTCAAGCTATCATTGAGTTTCATCAGACCCTTCCAAATCCACAAAATTGTAGGCGAGGTGGTGTATTGTCTTGCTCTTCCCACACAAATGCACCAGGTGCATAATGATTTCCATGGGTCGAAGATGAGGAGATATGTGAATGATTTAATGATCTTTTTCGACTAGGGTGAGTTGGATAACAAGGATGTTTCAACATTTGAAGAGTTATTGGAGGAAGTAGAGGATCGAAATGAGTAGGTATATCATGGTAGGTTGATTCCTCTTTTGTGAGTTTGTTGGAAACACAAGAATTTCAATGAGAGATCATGGGAGCGGGAGTCAGAGATATGTGCTCATTAACCCCATCTGTTTCCATAGTTTGGTAGTAGCTTTCCGGGAAAAAATTCTCTAATCTGAGGGAAATGTAAAAACCTAGAAAATTTTATACATCTACTTTTAATTTTTTTTGGATTATTAGGAATCTGTGAAAATTGATGGTGCTCGATTCTGAGGCCAAGTGTTCCTATAACAGAATTTTGAAATTTTTCTATGATGCATCGAATAAACCTACGGGCGGAATTTTCTAACATTTTTACCGGTGCTTGGGATTGAAATATGAGGACACTATTAAATATGTAGCTCTGATATTTTCATAAGGGAGGGATCAACTCAACAATAATAGGAATAGAGTAAAATAATGTTTTCGGACTTTAAAAATAAGATGAAAATGTTATTTAATTTATAATTTAATGGTTGAGAAGTTTGGTGGGACTGCAGAGTTTTCAATATTTTTAATTTATTGACTCTTGGTTTTGGTAACCATAATGTTGAAGCATTAAATGTGGTTGGAAAATGAACAGTTTTACTTATGTGAATCGTGCTTGAGTCGTTATACCATTTAATTGAAGCTCGATCTTTGGCTATTGGTACAGAAGAGAGGAACCTATGATGATGTGTTGCAGCGTCTTCCATCATTGAGGTAAATGATCTTGGACAACATCGTTGAAGGGATTTAACTGAGAATGATGAATGTTGCCATCTTTATCATACACAAATTCTTCTTCCACCACTGTGACGTCTCCAACAATTCTAGAGGAATGGGGATTTTTCATGGTTTAATTATTTGAGTGGAAGATGTATAAATTGTAACCCACTTGTTACAAAGCTAACATGGAGGGCGCGGGCTAATGGATCGTGGACCAAACCCTCCACTACTTCATCCTGGTCGCTCCCTTTTGGAGATGAATTTCCAACATGGCAGAACCTTTAATACGAGAGCTGTGTAGAAATAGAGGAATCACAAAAGGTATGTATGAACAAGAGGAGGGGAAAACAAACTACCAGATCTAACATTATGGCCCCCGGAAGATCTGATGGTGCGACACTGACAGAGAAGGAAGTGGTCGACACTCACCGTCCGTGGTAGTGGGTGGCGCCTCTTGGCGCTGCAGCGGACCCGATGGGCGTCCGACACTCGGACAACGACATTGGCGAGGTGGCGCGCCATCACACACCAAAGTAAAGGTTTAAATGCATTGATTCCATAGAGGAAGGGGACCCTCACTGTACATATATTATAGACAAAATGGATGTGCCACGTGGAGAAAATTATTGTAGAGATGAAGGGCTCTTTGAGCCGTTCGGGGAGCGATACGGCCACCCAGATGCCGATCCACACCACCAAACTGGTCTACATTGCCCTTCAAGCTAGGCCAGTCTGCGGCCTCGAGGGATAATCTCGCCATGGCCCATGAAAACCGGTTTGGCCCGACTTGGTCGGACTGGATCCTGACCCATTTGGTCCCAATCTCACATAAAGGGACGTATCAAGCGAACCATACCACTGTTTGATGAACTGTCTACAGAGCTAGGATCCTTGGAGCAAGATGGTCCTTTTAAAATACACCATATTAGTATAATAGAATTCTGGAATATGGCCAGGAAGGATCATACACTAATCCAACCGATCCATCAGCTTTAAAATGAAAATAACTCACATACTTTGTGTTCGGTTGTCACGGCATTTGTTGCGTTGGAACCCTCAATACATGAAGATCCTATTGGTTACTCCTTTGTGGATATTTTTATTATTTGATGTACAACCGATTTTCATAGGAGAATATGTTAGAAAACTCAAGAACACTGGGTACGAGGGATCCTTTGGAGAATTGTCATCTGAGTAGCGACCATATGTGGATCATCATCGAGCTACCCTGTGTGGATCAGGATTGTAGAGAACCTATGTGGATAAGCACCCTAGTGACCCTGTGTTGATCAGTATATAATGACCCAGTGTGGATCAGTCGAATTGCGACCCTGTGTGGATCCGCATTCTAGAGACCCTGTGTAGATCATCTGTGTGCGACCCGATGAGGACCAGCCGAAGAGTATCCCATTGTGGATCAACGATATACGATCGTATGTGGATCGACAATAGAATAACTATTTTTTGGTTTAGTTTTTGAGACTTCCTAACATAATAAAATGATATATCATAAGACTAATTATCATTAGTCATGAACTCTGAGTTATATACATGGTTTGAGATGAATATTTTGTATTTTGATTCGTGATTGAGATCATGATATTTGGATTACCATTTTAGAATTTTGAGAGACCTTCAAGGTTCTCATGGTCCCTACAGTGTATTGTTGTAGTCACCCCTACATGGGCTTCACCCCCCACCATGTTGTATCTTATCCAGATGACGGGCAGCCATGGCTATGACCCGTGGAGCTAGGAACTGATAGTGGGACCCGGTGAAGATTGATGTGGAGAGTTGTGGAGATGAGTTATACCTATCATTCAGGTAGGATCCTTGGTGGAAGATCACAGAATTTATTTACTATTTTGAATTATATTTGTATCTTTCAGTTGAGCTTGTATTCCAGTCGCTTTACTCTCAGTACACTCCGTTACATATACAGTTTTTTACATTGTGGTTTCATCTTGTTGTGTTCAGGGACTATGTGTTTTTATGGTTTTAAAGGAAATGCCTTCTCGTTTTAGGGATATGCACTTCCATTTCTAGTTTCCAACCCCTGCCCTATGGAAGGCAGGCTTGGGGTGGTCATGGCACGGGCCTGAAGGGATAGGCCGTGACAATATAGATTTCCATCATTTCAAAAATACTACTTCTTAAAAAATAAAATTGATTGAGAAGTAATCATATAAATTAATAAATTTCCAAGAATATTACAAAAGCACTTTACAATTTTTTAAAATTTTAATCATTAATTAAATTAATTTTAAATGTATAAAAAATATTTACAATCCTAAATAAATATATTTAAATAAATAAATTATATGAATTTCTAAAAATTTAATTGAATATACCATAATAAATAAAATTTAATAAATATTAATCATATAAATAATAATATTAAAAATTTAAATCATAGTAAATAATTTGGTATAAATAAATATTAACAAATTAATAAATTAAAAAAATATTTTTTTTTAAAATATTAAAAATGAATAATTAATATTATATAAAACCACAATAAAAATGATTAAATAAAATTGAATAAGATAAATACTTTAAAATGTGAATCTTTATGATTAATTACATCAAATACATACACATAATAACTAGGGTCTTAATCCGGGTATGCCCCTTGTGGAATTTACATTACACGCAATGACTCATGCCAGTAGTGACATGTGAATGATGTGGGAATGTGTTGAAGAAGGCATGCTGCATTTCTTGTGAGGCATATTAGATCGTGCATTCATGACACTACACTGAGCCTTCATGCAATTTTGTGGTCCACCTGGCCATGAGTGTACATGTTAATTAATCGATATTCCACTATCCAGAAAGAATGAGGCCATTGCTTTCGTAAAAAAAGATGAAAAAACATACACAAAATAAGTGAATAAATATGTGTAAATAATATATATATATATATAAGGTACTCATGGATTTAAATTCACTATAACATAGACACAAAGTTGACCCATAGGCCCATCGGCATGCCATAACCCCCCTAATAGATAACCCACCTATATTCAATATTCCAATATACATACATGTTTTATTGATATTGGCGCTAAGTTGTTTACAACATATTCACAGACCGCCACGACGCATAGGACCATACATTATTGTGAACCTCTATAGGATTTATCACAATCAATTTGGACACCCCTACAAACTAATTATGGATAGGCCCCGACCACACAATACAATTCCATTATATTACTAAACATCATGGTGTATTATTATAGATGATCGTCATACCACCACACTCATTGTAAATTGTTTGTTGGACAATTCAAATAACATTTCAACCAAACTTTCCTCCACATCATCTCTCTGAACTCCATAGAAACACCGACCACACATCCAACGATGTCACTAAACTCCTATAACGCCGACATCACGTCGCGTGAGGCCATCATCAACTATGGAGCCCCGCCAGATATACTGATGGGTCCACCGTCAAACTATGCCGAAAGCAGTAGTACTGAATAGTTGCCACCCCTCCTACATCCACAATCCTTCCATCCCATTCATTAATCTCTTCCCATGAAACTTACCACTCATGACTCGTAGTGATCCCTACAATGAAACCTCCATCAACCTCTAAACATCTATCGATGGAAAGTACTATCGAAACAACAATTCATGAACCTTAAATACATCATCTATCATTACATGTCCCCATGATTCATATCACCATCATTTTCATTTGATTAAATAAACACCTAAATCATGTTATCCATTCTGTACGTTGGAGATCAATTCCCGAGAAAATGGTGTGGGTTGGATATAGTCAAATATGAACCAATTATATGTTTTTCAAACATATTTAAAACATTAAAAATTATAAATAAAAATTAATATATATTAATAATATAAATAAATTGTTGGGTGCCTTCCTGGTTGGCGCACAGGGTAACGCCTCCTCAAATTGTGCCCATGCAGTTTCTCTTTTAATGGGGTGTTTTTATTGTGGTCCATGACTGCGTGATATAATTCTTGTGGTGACACTCTTTTGACACGGCAACATTATTTTATACTGATTATTTTTTATATATAAGGAGGTAGAGGAAAGGCATTTTAACATCACCGTCAGCAATATCACCGAGATAAAATCTCATTTTGTGATCGCCTTTCTTCGACGATCATCTTTACTGCTCTCCATTTTTAATCAACAATTTTATTCTTGAGTATTACTTTTGTGATCCCTTCCATTTGGGTGAGTATATACCATTTACCTCTTGATTTTAGTGGATCCTTCTTTCTGGACTAGGTCCCGTGGTTTTTCCGTTTCAGGTTTTCCACTTAAAAATATCTGGTGTCAAATTTATTTTCTACACATTTAATTATTTCTTTGCACAACATTTTCTATTTTTGGCAGAATTATTCAATTTCCACTGCTTGTTCATCGATTTCCACATATTTCCCAACTTCTGGTATCAGATGCTTTTCTTTTTTTTAAATTTTTATTATGGATTCCAACTATAGTCAGATGATTTTGTTAAATCGTACCAACTACCCTTTGTGGCGACTTAAAATGGAGGATCTTTTTTTTTGTCAAGCGTATGCATCTTCCCGTGATTAGTACCCAGAACATAGAGAGGATGTCAGAAAAAGAATGGGATTTCGAGCAGAATATTGTTTTCATGTTCATTCTCCAATGGATTGAGGACACCGTGATAAACCACATTGTCAACATCTCTCATGCAAGAACATTGTGGGAGAAGCTTGAGATGACCTACACTTCAAATACGGGAAGCAATAAATTGTTTCTTCTCAAGAAAATGATAAACAAGAGTTACAGAGAAGGTACATCTATTTCTGATTACAAAAGTTAATATAAAGGATGTTTTGATCAGTTGTATGGAATGGGTATCAATTTTGATGATGAGGTTTTAGCTCTTTTGTTGCTTAACACTTTACCCGATTCATGGGAAAATTTACGTGTTACTCTAACCGGATCTATTCTTAATTGTGTCATGACATTTAGTTTGGTCATGTATGCTATATTAAATGAATATGATAGGAGACACACTCATGAGAAATCTTCTTCTGAGATTTTTCACACAGAGAACAGGGGGAGAAGCCAGTACTGGGGGAAGAGCAGCCGAGATAAGGGAAGAAGCAGATGAAAATCCACACCGAAGTAGAGAGATTTTGAATGTCATCATTGTGGTAAGAAGGGAAATGTTAAAAAGTTTTTTTATCAACTAAAAATAGAGAAAATATTAAAGGAAAACCCGCAGAACAAAAATGTAGATGGATATGATCATGTTGTCTCCACTATAGGGGTGATATTTTTACTTTTTATGACTCCATTAACATTTTCTTATGATGATTATCGTTGGGTAGTTGATAGTGCTTCCTGTTTTCATGTGACATCAAAGAAGGAGTTAATTTAATCATAGAGCCCTAGTAATTTTTGGATTTTAAAGATGGACAATCATGGTCATGTTGAAGTTGTACGCATCAGGACTGTTTGTTTAAACAATAGTATTGGAAGTAAGCTGATTTTGAAAATGTTCGACATGCACCTGAGGTTCACATGAATATTATCTTCACCAGCGATCATTATGATTAAGGTTTTATCATCACTTTTGGTGATTTTCAAGGAAATATTTCCAAGGGATCATTGATTGTGGCTCGCGGGAAGAATCAATCAGGTTTGTATTGGACTATAGCTTCTATTTCTTGGGACACTTCATGCATTGTTGAGTGCAGTGTTTCAACCAAGTTGGGGAATTAGATGCTCAGTCACAATAGTTATAATAGTATTGGTTTTTTGTCCAATATAAATTCTCTTCCAAATTTAAAGAGTGTCAAATTGGACACATGTGATCATTACATGGATGGAATACAATGTAGAGAGTGTTTTAGTAGTAATCCTCTACACAGGATGTCACAGGTACTTGAATTGGTACATTCTGACATTTGTGGTCCTTAGAAATAGAATAATTTTAGTGGGATTCTTTATTTTGTTACATTTATTGATGAATACCCACGAAAGATATGGGATTATGTATTGAAATCCAAAATTCTGGTGTTCAGTGTTTTAAGAAATTTCATGTTTCTGCTGAGAGAGAATCATCCTATAAATTGAAATGTATTCGCACTAACAATGTTGGATATTATTGTGGTATGTTTGATCAGTATTGTAGGAAGGAAGGTATTTGGCATCAGATGAAACCGCACAAGGAACCTCAACTGAATGGTGTAGCTTAGAGGATGAAAAAGACTTTGCTAGAAAGAGTTCATTGTTTGATTTATGATGAAAATTATCCCTGACATTTTTGGTGTAAGGATTTACTTACTTCTTCATATATTATCAATTTATCATCAGTTGTTCCTTTGCAAACAGACACTACCGGCATGTTTTGGTATGGAATGAGAGATCAGGTATGATCACTTGCATGGTTTTGAATGCAAGGATTTTGTTCAAGTGCCTAGAGATGAGAGATCCAAGATGGTTGGAAAGACACAACAGTGTATAATTATTCTCTATGGACACGATGATTTTGGGTTCATGTTCTATGATACTGTTTTGAATAATCTTTTATAATGTCACAATGTAGTGTTTATGTAGGGTCAGACTATTACATACATTGATATGGGAGAAAAATATGATTCTCCATCATCTGATGGGTTTTTCTGTCTCGATCCAGGTTCTGATTCACATTTACCTCATATTTTTGAATCTGATGATCATGTCAATTTACAGAATGATGCTCAAGGTGAATGAGTTGGAGTTGAATTTTTTGATGAACCTTTTGTTTTTGATGATCTAGTTATATGGGTTGTTAATGAACCCCCAGTTCCACTCCAGAGGTCATCTCGGCATCACATCGTTTCTACTCGATATTCACTTGATGATTATGTTCTATCACTGAAGGGGGAGAACTAGAATCTTTTGATGAGGCAATGGAGAGTGAACATAATGAAATATTGGTTGTGGAAAGGGATGATGAGATGACATCATTGAACGACAAGAACACTTTTGAGCTGGTGGAGTTACAGATAGTGAAGAGAGCTTTGCAAAATCAAGGGATTTAACATATTAAAAATGTTGAATCCAGTTCCCATACATGATACCTGGCACATTTAGTTGTAAAAGGCTTCCATCAGAAGAAATGTATTTATTTTGATGAGATTTTTACTCATGTTGTCAAACTGTCATCCATCCTGGTTTTTCGTGGTTTGGCTACCAGTTTTGATATGAATATTGAGAAGATGGATGTGAAGATAGCTTCCCTCCATGGAGATTTAGATGAGGATATTTATATGGAGAAACCATAGGGTTTTGTTGAAAATGGTAAAGAAAATGATGTCATCAAGTTGAAGGTTAGTTTTTATGGTTTGAAGCAAGCTCCGATCTAGTGGTATATGAAGTTTGAATCTGTCATTTATCATTAGGGTTTTAGGAAGTCATCTTCTGATCATTGTGTTTTTGTTCAGAGATTTAATGATGATGATTTTATTATAATTTTGATTTATTTTGATTATATTATCATTGTTGGCCATGATACATCCAACATTGATAGATTGATGGAGGACTGTTGTCGGTGTTTTTTGATGAAAGACTTTGGTCTGTCATGATAGATTCTTGGAATAATGATATATCATGATTGGAAGGAAAAAAGATGTGGTTATCTTAGGAGAGATACAATGATAAATTTCTTCAGATATTTTCTATAGATAGAGTGAAAGTGGTTAGTACTCTTCTTGGTTTACATTTTATGCTCAGTACTAGTCAATCACCTTTTACTGGTGAAGATAGAGAGGAGATGCAGCACATTCCATATTCATCTGTCATTGGTTGATTGATGTATGCAATGGTTGGTACAAGACCTGATATAGCTCTTGCAGTTTGTGTGATCGGTCGCTTTCTATCGAATCCCGGTAGAGAGAATTGGAATGCAGTGATGTAAATTTTTCGTTATCTTCTTCGTAGATCTGATCTAAGATTGGGTTTTGGAAAGGGGAACCTATTATTTCTGGCTTTACTGATTCAAATATGGTAGGAGATATCGATTTGAGGAAGTTTACATCATGATATTTGATCACTTTTGAAGGGGGAGATGTATGATGGTAGTCTAGATTGGAGAGATGTGTTGCTTTATCTATCACAGATTCAGTGTTTATTGCAGCTACTGAAGCGTGCAAAGAATTGTTGTGGATGAAAACATTTATTTGAGATCTCAGTTTAAATCAGGATGGGTATGTTTTATTTGGTGATAGTCAGAGTGATATTAGTTTGGGAATGAATTACACTTTTCATAGAAGTTCAAAAAGTTATGATGTTCAATATCATTGGATCTGCAACATCCTTGATTCAAGATAGTTAGACCTTGAAGAGATCCACACCGATGAAAACGTGTCAGACATGTTGGCCAAGAGTTTACCTAGAGCAAAATTTGAGACAAGTAGAAAGATTCCAGGGATGTAAGTGATCCCCAATTGAGTCAAAGGGGGAGTGTTTTGGGTGCCTTCCATGTTGGCGCACCGGGTAACACCTCCTCAAATGGTGCCCACACAGTTTCTCTTTTAATGGGGTGTTTTTAATACGGGAAAATTCTGTGTGAATAAATTCACGTGGTGACCCTCTTTTGACGTGGCGACATTATTTGACGCTGATTCTTTTTCCTATATAATGAGGTAAAGGCAAGGCAATTCAACATCACCAGCAGCAACAACACCAATAGAAAAACCCATTTGATGATATCCTTTCTTAGAAGTTCATCTTTACTACTCTCCATCATTTGTTCCACAATTTTATTCTTGAGTATTAATTTTGAGATAGCTTCCATTTTGGGGAGTCTCTACCATGTACCTCTTGATTTTAGAGGATCTCTCTTTCTGGAATAGGTCTCATGGTTTTCCCCTTTCGGGTTTTCCACGTAAAAATCATCGGGGTCAAATTTATTTTCTGGACATTTAATTTTGTCGATGTGCATCTGCTTCTATTTTGGTCGAATGATTCAATTTCGGATGCGCGTTCTCTTTTCAATTGTTTCTGCGTTCATCATTTTTCCATTCTTTCCCAAAATAGAATACATATTAAAAATAATGAATCTTATTACATAATTATGTATTAATTTTATAAAATGATTAAATTTTAAAAATAATGAAAATTATTAAATATCAAAAAATTTAAAAAAAATTAATGAAATAATATAAAAATTAAATTGATTCAATGAAATAAATTAAAAAAAATTTAATTTTTTATTCATAAAATTAATTAAAATTTTTGAAAAAATAGAAAATTGAAAAAAATTATATGAATATATATAATTATTACTGCTAGTTATTGTTGAATGCAATGTATTAATTGTATATAGTAGTTATAATATGTTATTGACCATTAAAATTTGTAATAATAAATTCATTAAATATATAATTATTTAAAAATTCATTAATTAATATACCAACTTAATATATTAATAAAATGTTAAATAATTATATAATAAACATTAATAAATTATCGAAAATACTAAAAATGGATACATTTTAAAATTCATCAAATAATATTAAATCAATAAACAGATAAACATGTACATACATTCATAGACATAGTCATACATGTACACATATATACACAATATACACATACTCATATTAGAAAACACATATACATAAACCTTAATATACATATACACAATAACATACACATGCACATCAAAATAGGCATATACACATACACATACACGTTTGAACACATAGACATACATGCAGTTAAATTCCCATGCATGTAAATTCCAATATATCTAAACATACACAGATATACATACACATGCAACATAAAAAAATACATATACATAGACACATACACAACTACATACACATGAAAATGTATATGCATACACAAAAAAATGTATATGCATAAAAATTCACATTAATCTCCATATACAAACACATCCAAACAATTACATACTAGTGAATGCACATATATACACATCAATAAATCTGACTATGTACAAACATATAACATTAACAGAAACATATACACATACTCATACAAAAACACATGTACATACACATAAATTCATATATACAAACATACATAAATTCAGGAAAACATAAATAAACACATATATACATACACATACACATAAATATACACTGACATATATAAACACATTAGAATTCCCATAAAAAACCAACACAAAAGTACATACACACATACAGGCATATTTTCACATACATATACATAGAATAATATATTTAAAAGACATAAATATACACTTACACATAAACATACAAATATATATGTATATTTATGCATATATACATACAGATTCACATACACGTACACATATTTATAACGTAAACATATAATTACATACACTCTTATGAACATATACATAAACACACTTACAAACCATAATCGTAGATAATCACACAACCATCCAAAAAACAAAACAGAACTGAAGCATATAAAAACAACCCTTACATAAACACACACATGCAGACACACTGATTCAAATTCATAAAAATTTATAATTATATTTTATATAGACAATATATATATATATATATATTATATTTTATATGTACTTTCTGAAATATAAATATTATTTAAAAATATATATTGTTGTGTATATATATATATTAACTTATTCAATGTGTCATTTAATAAACCTAAACATAAATCGTTGAAAAGATTAGGTATTTTAACAATATATAAAAAATAATAGAGAAAGGGAAACATTTATTAGTTCAATTATAGTTGAGGCACTGAATGTAGCACATTATGCAATAGAGTAACCTGAATATAAAAAATATGGAATTTCTAATGGATGAAATTTAAATTTAATTGATTGATAAAATTAAAGGATAAATATAAATTAGTAATAAATTAAAAGTACAATGAATTATACATTGGTTTATAAATATTACATGTTGAAATACATTAAATTTTTTAATTCCAATGGGAAAAAATACATTAATTTGTACAGTCTGTTTTTAATTTTGGATATTTCTCCATCTGAAATCAGTTTTCCAGCATTGAATGTTGGGAGGGATGGAGTTTTTATAGTGTTTCCCTTCGATTCTGATACTTCAGTAGTGATTTCACATATGGAATCACCCTTTTATGCTCTAGGAATCGGTTTGCTTCACCTTCAATAGTTGTTAATGACAGGTAGGGGCAGAATGTGTAATTTCTAAAAACATTATCCTAATGGGTTTCTTCTGGTGTAAGGAATTACAAACCTTTGGATGTTGACATTCATATCCATCTTCCCCCATATGAAATGGTAGGAATTGTAGATGGAATGTCATGGTAGATCATCTAATAAAGGATGGTTGTGGTGGTAGTCATTGAAGATGTGGCATCGAGGAAATTCGAATGGGCGGTGAAAGAGGGAGGGGCCATAGTATACATTATCGATGGGGCAAGGTGAAAGATCATCTGTGAAAGTGAAGTGATGTTAGGAATTGTTCACGATGTGTTGACATGGCAGGTTTCCAGAGAATGGGTGGTGATAGATAGATCCATCTTCCATTTTTAACTTCTTCTTCACACTCACCAATGCATCATTCATTCGTCAACCAAAATTGTGGTTCACCGTATTAATTGAAACTCCTATAATGGATCGATTTTCCTATTCCTCAGACCACGTGTGTGTGTATACATATAACGAGTCCACACTCCACTATTTACTAATTTCAATATTGTCATTACATTCATTATTATTTCTCCTAAATATTATTTTCATTAATTTCATTTTCATTTTACGGTTCATAGTGTTTTGACCTCATTAAGGAAAATGTTTCATTTTTGTAACAGCCTTGAAATTGTAAACATAACATTATTATAAATAAATGTTATTAAATAGAATTATATATAAATAAAAATTGATAATATTTTCAAGAATAATTTCATTATAAATAATAAATGATTTTTTTTGAATAATTTTCATTATAACTTAATTAATAAACATATAATAAATTAAACCTATTATTTATATTTTTCAAATTAATATTCAAAAGATAAATATGATTTTCCTTCATTTAAAATATTATTTTAAAATAACTATTTGATGTAATATATAATTTTTTATTATAATATTTATTAATTGTAAATTTTTTTTTCATAATATTATAATTATTATAACGATAATAAATATTTTAAATATATGAGATATATTATGATTTTTTATAAAATTAATAAATTATAAATATGTATAATTATTATAAAAATAAAATATCTTAGTATATTTATGTTTTAAATAAAAATGTGATTTATATTATTTATATTAAAAAAAATATATATATATATATATTTTTTTTAAAACAGCTAAATTTATATATATATATATATATATCGAATTTATATAAAGGATAAAAAAATTTAAACCATTATATGTATAAATACATCATGTTTAAAAAAATAAATTTAATATATTTTGATAAAACAAAATCATATAACCATAAAATACGAATTTATAATAGTATGATAAAAACACAATCATGTGTTGGCCAAATGAAATAGTATGATAAAAATCAAAGTGACATTATTGATTAATAAAAACCGAGTAATGATTTAGATAAAACAAATAAATACTCTAATGATCGATACCTAAATTATTAATGAAGTTAAATATATAGATGTTAAAAAATGAGAGGTTGTATTCCACCCACCATCATGAAAATCTACCAGCAAAATCCCCAACTTCAATCATAAACCACTCAATCCCATTCCATGTGTGGTAAAACAACTCATATATTTCAATTAATATGGAATCAATTTTCTTTTACATTGATCATATTAGTTTTCCATCATTTTCATTGACATATTTAAACATTATATATAAAAATATATAAAAAAAATCATTTATACCATCACTTTTTATAGCAAAACATCTAACCCTAAATGTTCATATTACTTAGTAAATGTTGTGTGTATTTTGAGTTATCTTTTATTAAATAGATATCATTTATAAGTGATTAACTCGGGTTGTGGTTTCATGTTGTTATACTTGGTATTAGCGAAACAGTCTAGATAACTTTGGAAAATTAGATCAAATTAAAATTTTTCAAATATTCCACTTTATTAAAACTCATTTCCCTATATGCCCATACAAATTACAAGGGACCAATTATTTCGAGTCGAGACTAATGTTATATCCTAGATATTATAGACATAGTATTGTTATAATTGTATTTTATGAAATTGATTTTTTTTAATTAAAATGTACTGATAATATTTTTAATATGGTCATCATTAAATATAATAAAATTAATTATTTGTTTAATTAATTTTATTATTATTTATTTACAATTATTATAATTTAATATACCAATTATTTAGATTTTTTAAATTAATATTCTAAAGACAAATATAGGTTTTCATTGTATAAAATAATATGTTAATATAATAATATTTTATTATTTATTTTTGTAAACTAGGTTTTTTCATTATAATATTAATTAATGTTAAAACATGTTGTTAGAAAACTAAAATTATTTATAGGATTATATATTTTATAAATATATAGGATATATTATGATTTTTTATAAAATTTAGAAATTATAAAAATATATAATTATTATATTAGAAAAAAACGAACATCATATTTTTGTTTAAAAAATTAAAAATTAAAAAATTTATATTTAAAAGAAGATTTATAAATATTTATTTTTATTTGAAAAATAAAAATGTTTTATATAAAAAAATAAATTTATATATTGTTTATAAAAAATCCTCAAAACATTATATGTATAAAAAATACTTGATTAAAAAAATAATAATGATATGTTTTGGTAAAAAAAAATTAAAACATAAAATATAAATTTATAATAAATAATAAAATAAATCATGGAGTTGAAAATTGAAAATGGTTTGTTAAAAATATAAAGAGACAAAATAAAAAAGGGAGTAATTATTTAGTTAAAAAGATAAAATATTTTAATCATTACTACATAAATTAGTAATTATGTATAACCTAAGGGTATAAATAAAATTTAGGTTGTATTCAATGTAAAATCATGAAAATATACCAACGAAATGCCACAAGCCAGTCTTGAATGCCTCCTTCCCCTTCAGCAGGTATCAAACAACTCATGTACTTGTGTATGTTCATTGGAGTGAGTGGTGACATGCTTCATGGTAGAGGGATTCTCATCATAATGATGATGACGGGTCCGAAAGGCAATATGAAGGGTCGAAAAGACTATATATGGTAACCCTTACAAGGGAGAAAAGTACAACAAAAAAGGTCAAATGGAATGTTGTGGGATGGTGATCAAAACAATTTTAATATATCGGATCAGACTGAGGTTGTATATCATATGGCACTCTCTATGAGGGTGTTATAGTTGAAAAATGATGGGCGACATGTGAAATTTCTAAAAAAAACCCATGAATTTCTCCCTCATTTGGGGGTTAAAATGTTGGAGGTATTTATCATGATTAATGACACAATATAAGAAGAATATTGGTTGATCAAAAGATTGATATGTGTGGAAATTAACCGTGCAGTTATCAAGGATTGAAAAGAATGTTCTTTTACTAATAAGAGGATTCAATAATGTAATGATCAACAAAGTAGAGTATATTCAATCCAAGGATAAACTGGCGTATCACATTGAAGGACATGTAAAGGATGATCATGATATAAAAGTAACCACTCTTTGAAATTATTTATGGAGATTGTTTCTAGTTGGATAATGTTATCTTCTAATAATTATGAGGATTAATTGAGTGTTTTTATAGAGGTGAACATTATGGTATCTAATTTTTTCCCATATAATAGTTTTTAACAATCAAAAGGATAATTTTCAAATATTAGTTATGAATTTATCATTTCACTAATTTTTTAGTTTGTACACATTATCTATTATAACAACATATAATCTATTGTATTCCACTGTTTATAAATGGATCTTAGTGGTAAGCACCCATAATCCTACATGAAAAATGAGTTTTCAAACTCTATTGGGAACAGATTACTACAATAGTCATGTAACTATGTCGGAACTGTAGCAATTATGGGAACTATAGCGGGTGCATGGGCATTGTAGTTGTGACGGGTACTAAGTGGTACTGTAGAAGGAAAGTAATGTAGAAATACTATTCACATAATGGGCCTTGGGACAATGATTTGACTCTAAGGGTTATGTAATGTGATAAATTCCAACTGGGCCATCAAGCTATGTATTGGATCTACCTCTAAAATGTTAAAAAAGTCCTTTTCTTTTCCTTAATAATAAAAATGAGGCTTTGTCCACAAGCATTAAAAAGAACTCAATTTGTACAGTATAAAGAGTTGGAATCATCATTTCATTAATGGGTTTAATCTAATTTATCATTGAAAGGTAGTCTCCGAAAATCGTCTTATCATATGAGGATGGACTATCAAGAGTTGAGAAGGAATTGAAAGAATTATATATGTATTATGGATTTGAAAGTAAAAAATATAATAATAGGAATGTGGGAAAAATTTCGATAAATGGAAGAACGTAATGAAGGGATTTCCAACACATGATTATTGATGAAAGAAACAACATTGTACTTTATTAAAAGGGATGGATGTTTTCAAAAAGTGTGGAGAGAAAAGAAATTTTTCCGGTGAATACAAGGTTATGGAAAAATATTCCTATTTACAATTATTTATATATTTTGAGATAGGGAACTAAACAACTGAATTTCTCATGTATCGAAGGAATACACCTCAAGAGAATTAAAATCATCATAGTAAATCTATGTTAATAAAAAAGAAGATGATGATTGATTAACATGATTTTCATTGTATAAAATAATTAGGTTATTTGAGTAATTTATCAGTGAAATAATGGTGATAATATTTATATAATTTATAATTATTTTAATATATTATTTTTTTATTAAGGATTTGAAGCTGTATGTTGAACAATGCTGATGAAAAATAAATTTGATTCATTAAAATTATGATCTTATTATAAAACAAATTTTTGAGGGAAATATTACCCTCATTATATTCATGGTGTTTACATATGATGTTGGGATTCAAATATGATTGATAAAGATAATATAAAATGGATTATACATACTAAATTGGAGGTAATTAATGATTTTCCTATAACGTGGTCCATTCTATAATTAGTGGAGAAAACAAAATTTTTGGATTTATTAAATAAATCCAATAATCTATGTTTTATTTATAGAATAAGGAAGCATTCATGGTTACAATTATTGTTTTTAAATTCATGTTTTATCATGTTTCATGAGATTACGAGATGAATGTATTCACATATTTGGAATGTGGCAATTATGAACAAATTCATGTTGTTTTTGGGGATTAATGATATCTTCAATTTTTAATTTCCATGATCATTTTACTATTTATTTGGATCTCAAAATTATGTATGTGATATATGGAATAACTATCAGGACCTGGCCAGACGATGTCCAACTCATGACTTTCGCCATGACCTCCTCCCATATTCTAGTGGATGGGGACCAACACCGGGTAGGCATATCCCACAAATTGGAGGGATTATCATAAATTACACACACACACACACACACACACACCCATTCCAACACAATGATTAAATAAAAGACAACTAAATCCAATGAATTCATACATATCAGATCCCTCCAAATAGTACGCCACTAAAATACTCAATATTGAAACAGGGTAAAATACGTGAACAACCGAAAACAAGAAAGTGGAAATCCTTCCCCAACTAAGAGGAATAAGCTGAAATAAAGGATCTTGAAAACCACCATATTCTGATAAGTATATGTTATGCCCCACCCAGTCATCAACATCCCGGGATGTTGCCAAGTGGGTAACCGTTTTTATATGACATGAAATGTTCCGAAAACCCCATGATGGGGTGAGTATAACAATACCTAATAGGATACACCAAAAAGAACCAATCAAAAAGAACTATGTATATTAATCATAATAAAAGAAATAAAAAATTTCTTACAGAAAAAAATAAATAAATTTAAGAAATACCTGATGACACAAAATAGTCTTAAGCGACTATCATCTAATGATTATATGGAAAGAAAAAAATGTTTCATGATTGGAAACTCCATGATCCATGATATCATTTGAGACACGTGATGATGATGTAAAAATAATTGGTTTCTACCCATGAAGATCACCCGTCATAGAAGACCCTGAAAAACATATAGTGGGTAATTCTCATAACCACCAGAGGACACCAAAAATCCAATATAGATCATCCCTCTATACAGGGTGTCATATGATAAATATATCATGAACACTAGTACTACGACCTAATAAATAGGGGATAAATAACCTTCTCAGTGATGCACACTGATTACAAAACCCCATCATAGGTGATAAATATAATAGGGGATCATACTCATGTCTCGTGGATGGAAAACCCAACTCAATTTGAGACTCGACCACTATAGGGGATACATATCCTATTATGTGGGTGTAATTTCACACTATATCATAAAGATAATTGAATAAGGGAACACAAATTATCTTTATTTATTCAAAATAAATTAATCATGAGATAAAAATACTGTTTTTGTGGGTTAATGGCATGTAGATGGGGTAAACTTGGTGTCCATCTATCCCCTAGTCTTCCAATGTTGTAAAGACTAACACGAAATGTAAATGTCATGATACACATTGTGTAGAGATACATTGTAACCAGCCTATGTGATGTATCATATGTTACTATACATTTTTCTTGCCATTGTTCTAACTTGTGAACACATGATCGTGTTCTTGTAAACCTAGTCGTGTATGTTTCAATGTACACGACATGCCTCTAGACATGTATATTTCTTTGTGTCCATATACTCCCCAAAGTAAATGTTTTCCCATCATCGTTGGGTCAAAGGATATGTGATAGGGGTCACACAACATGTAATCCTTAACCTCATCCTAAAATCCTATACACCATTGAAAGGCCCCCACATGGCATGTAATCCATAAATATTTTCTCTTTTCAGAAATTTCTAGAATCCCTAGTTGTATTCTTTATCATATTACCCATCAATTAAGACACCTCCTTTAGAGGAATCTCTAGATTTATGGTCTTATTAACCACATTTTCATGATATTATAGATTCATGTTTCAAATAAACCTAGTAATCTTTTATTCAGACCATTTTTATTTGCGTTGTGAGACTCTCAGAAAAAATTAAGAACTCCCAATTCAATCACATTTTCCATTGATCAACCCATCATCATCATTGATTACGGAACTACAACCATCGTCATATGTCATACTAGTAGTATTTATTCATTACACTGATGTACAATTACACCACAATCAACTACCATGTATTGGTCAAATTATTGAGCAATATAAATACCAATGATGATATAAAAATATATGAGAGAAAATAGTAATCCATTAAACATTCTGAAAAAAAAACAACCATTTTTCATTTTTCCTTGATTAATTTTCATTGAAGAATATAGATGAAGTGGGATAAATAAAAACGAAAAAAATTAACAATTCCTTCAATCTAATACTACTGATGATACATATATAAATTAGGCTGGTGGAATTGATTCATGACAGCACATGGTTAATAATCATTATGAAAATTAAACAATCAAACATCCAATATTTATTTTTTATTAATTATTCATTAATAACTATTTTGTCTTTGTAATTGATGAGATCCACAAACAATGTCTGATTGGGAATATATGATCTGATCCAGAACTACAATCATTCGAAAATAATTATCTCAAAAAATCATCCAACTATATATAGATAGAGAAGATATCACTTAGGAAAACTTATTAATATATATTTATACTAGAAATCTATCGCTACATAGAAATAACCAAATAAATAAATAAATAATTTTCTTATTTATTTATTCCCATTATTATATTTTCACATTCAACCAGCACAAAAAATGATTATGTCGAACCGAGGTTAAAACACACATTCCAAACCAAAACATGCCCTCATATTTCTGATATGGTCACAGATTTTGGAGTTATTAATATTTTTTTGGAAATGCGAATACTTGTGACAATTAATAAATTTCAAATAAATATTCGAGACACAAAATCTCATGTCTCCCAATAGCCTAGTCTCAAAAATAATACAAATATTATCCAAAAATAATACATGGAATATATCAGTAATTACATTATCCATACTATAATGATTTTCATCTAGAGAAATGAAAAACCTACTAATAAATATGTGGGTCCTAGGATCACCTACAGGTATACATCTCTCAGTTACTCCCACTAAGATTCATATATTAATTTTGGATATATAAATGGGGATTCAAATTCTCATGATAGATCCTCTCTTTCCAATCCTTAATATCCACTGGGTACATAGTAATGGTAGCTCCATCCTTGATATCCAACTCAGAATAGTCGATAATGAGTGATGGGTCATGAACATATCTCATCAACTATGACACATGGAATAAATAATGCACCTGGTCTTACTATAGTTGTTGATCTATGTGGTACACCACAAGGTGAACTGTTTCATAATTTAAACATGAAATAAAACCTAATTTACTATACTAAAATAACCGAAATTGTAAAAATGATGCAAATCCCAACGGATGTCACTCACCAAGTCCATAGATCAATATCAAGAACCACCTATATGTGATCCATCTCCATTGCTTGATCCTAAAATATGATAATCTACAAACATTAAATGGAAAAAGTAAGGTGTGAGAAAATAACAAGTTGGATTTCACTCAAAACTATTTGAGGAAATCCATTTTAGCTGACTAGGACATCAGGATTTATCTGGGCTATGCGGCAACATGGGCTATGAATGGTTATTGGCCCGCCAGTGTGTGTCATGCCAGATAAATTCAGGTCATTGTGTGACGAAGCGGACTAGACCCCTGACCAACTTTGAACGGGTCCAGTGAGGCACATCTTCCAAGTCAATGGGTTTAAAAGACAATATCGGGTCTTGAGGGACCCCTAGGAAGGGATGGATTGGACGATCTATACCAGTCGGACCAGGCCCTAATGCAACCAACCCCTATTTAGAAAATGGGAGGAATCTCTCAGACCCTGCATCTGATTAATGCATTTTCATTATCATTGGGACCCAAGTGATGGGGACGTTCTTAATAAATCATTAATTTATGATTTCATGGATTTTGACCTAGTGATACTCTGTGACTAAGCTATCTGGGATACTCCTTGACTCCGCTACCAAGTGAGGCTTCAAGAATCAGTTACCCAGCGATACTCTATGACATAGTTATTAATGAGTCATCAGTACTCATCTTTCCAAAAATACTCCTTGAATATGTTATTTGTGAGACCTAATGACATAGCTTCCAAGTGAGGGTTCATGACTTTGATACCTAGTGAGTCTATTTGAATCATCAATCAACAAGACTTCAAGACCCAGCTACCCAGTTGGACATTGGTACTCAGCTATTAGCAAGGCGCTATTACCTAGATATCTAATGAGGCTTCATGATCCAGCTATTGAATATGTCTAGATGTCCTAGATATCCTAAATGAATAATCGAGGATGAGTTAATTTACAGTAAATTATGTTCAGTGTTTGGAACTCTTGGTTTTTCTATCAATACATTATGTTTTACCAATGTGGAGATGAATCTAATGAATCTAATGTTTGTGCATTATATTGGGATTTCATATGTGGATTTATGTGAGAAACAAGTTGGTTTTAGTGGAGAAAACGGGTGATTTGGTAGTGGGTTTTGTGGTCTAGAACTGGGCAGTTCCTAATGATTCCAGGATGTCGGGACGTGATTCTACATATTTTGGATGATAATCTATACATACCCATCAGGTGTGGTTTCTAGTTGACAATTATCCAAGTTTCCTAGTATTTTCCTATTTTAAGTTCATAAATTATAAGGTTTTTTTCTAGACCATTTGTCACACAGTTTTTACTTTTACTCAATGGTTTTTAGTTCGATGCATGTTTACTTCATATTCTTTGAGGAATGGAGGTGTGTGCGTACATGTATAGGTACTCGAGAATATGCATCCCATTTGCAGGTTTATGCCACCGGCGCTAGTCAACAACGCTTATACTAGGAGGTGATCATTTGTTTTATAATAACACATGCCCTGAGGGACGAGTAGTGACAAATTTGTATTAATGGTGGTCAGTTCTATATGAATAATAGTTTTTTGTAGTTTTGTTTTTCAGGCTGTTGTGTTAAATGTTTCGATTTCGACGTTCATACCTAAGGAGTCCACTCTTTCTATGGAGGATGGCGTATCCATACAATTGGACCATGAATTATTCTTTACATCTCTATACATAAAAACAATGATTTCATGGATCATATAGGAATTTAGTGTTTCCTCATGATCACTTTGTGTTAGAGTAAACTCACAAAGCATAATAAATTAACTATGGTTCATCATTATCTTCTTTCACGAAACATCCCAATTGATTGCCAATCAAAATTCTAGTGCATGAGCATTAGGATAGTCTACTGAGTGTTGAAGCTTCTGTATTGAGACTATTTTCAATGAAGGTACCTTCGAGTAGTGTCCAATCTATATCACTCCTCATTGTATAGTATTTATTACCAGTATTACTGAGTAAGTGACCATTTAGTCTCAGTTCCCTACTTGAGTTTTAGTGAAATAGACCCCATAGGTTCTGAGGAGTGCCTGAATCAATGTTAGCTATGGACTGGCATGAGATGGTGACTGATTGGCCATCAAGATAGGGCATCATTAGATAAGATGGCAATCTTGGAAGTGAGCCTTCTTCATGGAATTATCAGTCTATAGAAGGGTTTAGATTACTCGATCATAAGATTAGGTGACTTTTGTGGATAGATAATTAGAACCATTATTAGGGAATGTGATCTTGCCATATAATCTAATGGTTTTTTGTGGCCAAGAGATTCAATAGATCTATTGTTCATAGTTTACTATTCATCAAGGCATGCCAACATTTCTAGGTACTCGATGTGTACGATTTGACTAGTTCCTTAGGTCTTAGGCCTCCTAGAATGTTGTGTTTAGGGTCAACTGATCTAGTTCTTTTATTTTGTGAAATCCTAGTTATAGTTTGGTTCTAGAGATAACCAATGTGGTTGGAAGTCCATTGGATATACAGATACAACCTGTGGATGTCAGAAGTGGGAAATCAAGAATCAAATCTCAATCTCATATTCATGGACATGTGATAGGATCCGAGAAGATGTCTAAATATAGTGGAACTATATCTTAGGGATCATAGGATGTGTCCAGTCATCCTATTAAGAGGTAATTATTTTCAAAAGATGTTATGTGAAATCACTCTAGAGTTTTCCAAGCCCATCACGCTGACAGTGAAATTGTGGACGGGCCACCGGGGAAGAGGAATTTACCAGAGAAAATGAATCAGTAGGGTGTCACATTAGTTATAAGAGATAGGAGATCAACATGATGTGTTATACATTTCAACATGTTGGAGCCACCACCTCAACGTGGTCCACACTAGTCTCTCTGAGCTGGTGGATAGGTTAATAGAGAAGAAACATTCGGTCAATGAGTATGGACTAAGTACTATAGGAATGATTCAAGGAATGGTCTTAATCAAATTCTAACTTCCATAAAAATAGACATATGTCCTAATCATTATTTTTTACCACGAATCTTGTTCATGAAATATAGATTCTTATTAAACAGTTGAATTGATCCATATGTCTGGAGATACCTATATGAGGAGACTTGATAACCACACTTCTTCCAATGATTTGATATGACCCTTGTGGTGAGATTTTTAGTTGGAACCACTTGGTGCAGCATCGAGGCCTTACGTAATTTGTTTTGTAATAGAATTATCTTCCACAGTTCATGCTATGGTTTTTTGATTTAAATAAATTGATGTTGTATATCTGCAGTATTGGAATGGGGTTTTCCTTTTCAGTGAAAAAGGATACCCATGAAGAATGAGATAAACTCATACATGGGAGGGATAGATGATCACTCTCGAGTCATCCCACATTACCCTCATAGAAGTGGATATTTTTAATTTCTTGTTCCCAATAGTAGAGGCAGTGTGATGGAATATCCTTTCCAATAAAATTTCTCGGATTAACTCCCCATAGAGGGAGGAACATCTATTTTATTCTAAACCCTGAGGTGGCACATATGTTGGCAATAGTATATCATATGGACTTTGTAGAACATCCCAAATAGTGGGAATATGTGGGGGGCATGCTGAGGAAGGGCTTAATATGACCCAATGTTGGTGTTTATGTGTGGATTGTTGATAATTTCAAAAATTGGCCATGGAGAATGAGTACCCACTACCAAAGGTTCTGTGGGCACATCAATCAGTTAAAAGGGATAGCCTTTCACATGGACGGAATGGTGCCCGTAGGCTTTTCGACATTTTTTATATCCTAGATGGTTGATGTTCATCTAAGGATATGGTATTGAGAATGTATATACTTATAGTAATAGAAAAATTGTGGCAGACACACTCTTAAAGAGATATGGCCTACTGCTTCTGAGTGAAGTGATAAAGTATGTAGACACAATGAAAATTTCCTAGGTGGATGACAGTGGTTCATTATACTTTCTATTGATTTATATAAAGCCTACACTCGTAAAGCGAGTTATGGAGGCACATATTGTGGATGTTGAATGTGAGGCCCAAAATGCTTATTTATCCACAACGCATGCTCTTGATGCAATTTCTATAGGCGGTTAGAACTTCGTTTTTTTAGATGATGCATTGTAGTACTGGTGATTTTGTAGGAGGAGGTTTTGAGGGATTACATTAATCCCATTTGGTAGTGAATCCTAGGGTGTTAAAGATGTACCATGACCTCCAACATCAGTACTGTTGGCCAGGGATCAAAAAATAAGTGGCAGAGTTTTATCACGATGCAACACTTGTATGTAAGTGAAGGTCATGCATCAGGTTCCAAATTTTTTTTCACAACCACATGAGGTGTCAGAGTGGAAATTTAGTGATATATCGTTTGAATTCATGATGAGGTTACATCACTCTACTAGGGGAAACAATTATTTCAATGTTATTGTAAACCGACTGACCATGTTGGCTCACTCTCTACCTATCCGAGAGATGGGATCAGTATAGGGATTGGGACTTCTCTATGTCCAGGTGATAATGCATCTACATATGGTGACTTCCATGATCATCTCATCTAATGATTCATGCTTTACATACCCATTTGGTAAGTGAATACATGAGTATATTGGGACTCAGTTGATCTTGTGCATAGCCTTTCACCCAAAGATAGATGGTTAGACAGAGCGGACCATTCCGATCATGGAAGGTGTGCTTCATGCATGTTTCTTATATTTTTTTTAAGTTTGGAGGACCGTATACTAATAGTGGTGTTTGCGTAAAACAACATCTACTATTCCTCAATTTGAATAACAGTGTTTTTGTCTGTTTATAGATGGACTTGTATATCATCTCTATGTTGTAAAGGCCTATGGGAGTCAACAATCATTGGTCTGGAGATGGTACGAGCTACGACTAAGAAGTTACATATCATCTAGGAGAATACAAGGACTACATAGTGACTAAAGAAAATGTATGATTAATGATGATGGAGTCGCTTGGAGTATGAGGATGGAGACAATGGTTTTCTCTAGGAATCATCGACATGTGGATTACAGAGATTTGGATGGGTCGGAAGTTATCTCTGAGTTTCATCGATCCTTTTTATATTCTGAGAAAATTTGGCGAGTTAGCGTACAACCTAGCTCTTCCACCACCGATGCACTAGGTACACAATGATTTGAATGTGTCAAAGTTGAGGAGCAACATACATGATTAATAACACATTAAATGATTGGGGAGAGAAAGACAGTGATGATGGGGATTCATTAGCAGAATTCCCAGTGGAGGTTTAGGATCGACAATAGTGGGTCATTCATGGATGGTGAATTCCTCTGGTGCGTATTCGTTGAAAGAACAAGACTATCTAAGAGAGAACATGGGAGCAGGAGGCTCAGATTCGTGTTTAGTACCCCCCATTTGTATGTTTATCCTTTTTTTGTATTTGAGTTCATGAAGCCCAAAAAGTGGGGAGTAATGTAATTTCTCATAAATTCCATGATTTTTTATTATAATTAATTATTTAGAAACAATATGTTGAGATTACCTGAAATTCGGAGGTCCGGAGTTCTTGAAATGATCCATATAAATATTAATCTTTAAATAGTATGTGGGAGCAGTTTTCTTAAAATAGTTGAATAATTCCTAAATGGATTCCTAGATCATATATACGAGGGCACCATTGCATTCAGGATGACAGATTTATCCTAGGCTCGACTTATGTTTAGTTGGTGCATGCCTCCGTGGAGAAAAATTGAAAATTTTATAACCAGAAATATAATAATTAAATAAAATTATATTTTTCATTAAATTTGTTATAACTCATGAAAGCATACTCAGATTAAAAATCCCTGACCATCATTGAGCTCGGGAGGGTATTATTTGTTTAGAAAGATCCTAACATTGGCTGATGAGGGCCAACAATTGAAGTTGGTTTTTGGACATAAATAAAATAAATAAGTAAACATTATTTTATTGTCACGTACTTATAACTACTAAATGGAAACAATGATTGAAAATATGAACCTACCATTGAGCTCATGAAGGATTGGTCACCTTCTGTAGAGCCTAACCACATATGGTCTGAGACAAGGGTTATCGCAAATTTTTGAACTATTTTTATATTTTATTTAAATAAACGTGTGAGTGGGTATTTCCAATGTTTAAACATGATGATATAATAAAAAATATAATGGAACTGTTGAATTCAGAACATTAATATTATCATAATAAGGTCCTAAACATGACCAGTGGTGGTCAAATGAAAATGATAAATTTCATACATTTGGTGAAAAAAAATAAAATAAACATGAAAGGATTTTAATGGCTATTTTATTCAAACTATTTCTGATGCGACAAAACGAGCAGTTAACACTGGTGTTAATCGATGATGCAATGTTGAATCATTAATTACTGTCTTTATTGAGACTATGTGGTGTGGTAAAATGCGTCTACATCTCATTATTAATCAGAGATCCATATTTTAAAAACAACGTTGGAAATTTTTCTAATGACCATCAATTTTCTCCCTCTCTCTATCTCTCTATCACTTTTTGACGATGAAGTCCATCAATGGACACCATAAAATCAAGGATCATGTACTTCTAGTGGGAAAAATTAATGAGATGATAAACAAGGACAAACGATAACGTAACGAGGATCGACGACAACTTGAAGCTTCATCCCTCGTATATGATGGATCCTCACACCAAGTAGGGGATTAATTGTTTTATGTCTTCCCTATTAGTTTTCTAAAACAATCAAAATGTATCAACCCACGAATAGGTTGATCAGTGTGTCATGTGTTCATGCAGGAGGGAGTTTATCTAGCCTTTGTTTCACTATGATTGATAATTATCTGATTGAACTAAGATCCCAAGCCTCTGATGTTTTTAAGCATCTAACATAGAGACTGTGGGAAGAAAACAAAAAGGCATGATCCCCTATTCTATTTCATTCTTCATGGCCACATCTTTGAAAAGGAGTCATGGTGGATCCGGCATTGTGGAATTGAAGGCGGAAACCTGGGAGGCCTGAGGGCACATATAGATATGAGATAAGATCATATAAGCAGGCCCAACAACCCACAGAGTGGACGACTGACAGGACACCACTGGTGCAGTAGTGTCATCGACCACATGCAAGAATTGGTGAAACACCGGGCGCAACATGCTAGATGATGTGGCCCAACTAAACATCCGAGCTAGTCTGCATTAGCCAACAAGGACAATGGGATAATGTTAGGTTGTGTGGTGGCTCGAGATAGGAAAAGACTCTCACCCGCCAGTGGGGACCGGGCCGGATAAATTTGGGTCCCTACGTGACCATATATATTGGACCGACGAAAAACCTCGACCAGTTCTAGTGATTACCAATGGTCCATATGGACCAGATCGAGTCATGCTGGACCCTGGGTTGGGATGGTCGGGTCGGTCCGAACCAGTCTGACTGGGCCTAGATGCAACCAACCCCGATATAAAATAATGGGAATATCTCCCTGACCATGTGTCTTATTGACATGCCATCTACATGGAGAAAACCCAAGTGACAGGGAGATCCTTTTGAAATCAATTATTTCTATTTTCACAGATGTTGAACCAGTGAGACTAAGACTCTACTCTCCGTGAGATTCCGTGACTCATCTACATAACTAGAATTCATGAAACAACTACCCATCGAGACTCTGTGACTAATCTATCAATGAGATTGAGTGAGTCACCTAAATTGTGAGCCTCTATGACTCAGATATCAACAAAACTCCATGACTCAGCTAGCATACAAGACTTCATGACTCATCTACCTAGGAATACTCCATGACTCAGCTGTCTTTGATTTGGATAATTCTATAAGAAGGGTCCTTTGGGAGATTTGAGAATGAGGGGTGCCAACCAGGAGCAATCTTTTGGAGGAATGAATCAACTGGATATTTTTTCTTCTTTTCTCTTTCATTATTTTATTTTTCATAGTTTTGTAATTACTTATTCTTCCCCGTTAATCTATATTACCTTTAAAATGATAGGGTAATCATTTTTATTGATTTGGGAATGGTAGGGTATCTATTTTTTAATTATTCAGGTCACATACATTATTGAGTAAAATTTTTATCTCTTTACTGTAATGTTGTTTTCAATTTCATATATTGGGTTTTATTATCAAGTTAGATCATATTTAATTTTTGATTCCGTTATTGATTTTTTAATTGGTCGATGATCACTATCTCCCTCCACTAGGTTTTGGTTTATATACGATGAAATGGACCGATACTTAGTGGTGAAGTACTCAGCGATCATCAGTACGTGTGAAAGTGGTGGTGAATGTTTTTGATTGCTTGTGATAAACAAGACCCGATCATGTATTTCCAATTTTTATTGAGGATATTTACTACAATTATCTTTCACATTGAATGATATTACACCAATATGATATCTTGGTAAGGAATTATCTCACCATCCACATTCGAACAAAGGAGTGAGAGGAAACGATCATGAAATATTACTTTAAACAACATAGAAGAAGATTTTAGAATAAAATAAAACAAGGATTACATTTAAAATAGAATACAGACCCTGGCCTAATAACACTTCTCTTCTCATAGTTTTCAATTTTTTATTCTGTTAATTTGTTTCATTCCATTTTTAATTTTCTTTCCAAAACAAATTAAATAACTGAAAACACCAATTTTTTCTTCTAATTAAGTGACAAATGTAAATGTTGTGCACTCCTATCTGAAGACAACATAGGTTAACAACTTTACTACATTTTTAAATATGTAATATTTTTTTTTCACACTGCATGATTGTCTCATGTAACTCTTCCAGATATTAATCTGATGATAATGTCAATTGTACTTCATTTTATTCTATAAAAGGATAAATGACTCTTATTTGTGATAATCATACCATTGGTTCTATTCATCAACTAGATGACTCCATTTAAACCAAATCCTTTCCAAAAAATGATCCACGAAACAAGTTAAATGATTTATGGAAGGGTGGTAATGAAATGGAGAGTGTGGTGATGGATGAATCGGAATACGCAACTGAAATGTTGTGCAACCCGTGGGTATTGGGTTGCTATAGTGTAACATCATCATACGAGTCTATGTTATTGAAATTTTTATTTTTTCATTTTTTATGGAGGTAGAGTTAAGGATAATTTACTTTCATACTCATATTTGAATTTATCCACAATTATTCAAATATAAAATTAATTAAATAATTTGTTTGTGATTCTTTAGAATGTTATGTTTGAGAATTTTTTTAGTAGAGTTTTTTTATTATTAAAATAAAATGGTTATATATTATTGGATAAAGTGGTCGATAGAAGCATGATAATCATTCAAAATTACCTCAATTGTTAATAATCTTTAATGGGGTTCACACCGTAAATAATCAAAATAAATAAAATGGGTTGTCACTCTTCATCGAAACAAATGTTGTCAAAGGCGCACGACACAATAAGGCGGAAGTGTCACAAGGGAATGTGGTGCGAGGTGAAAGTAAGGCACATGTGTAAAAGCAAATATACATATATATATATATATTTATTATTCTAATTATAGTGATATTTATATTTCCCTATTATATTTCTTTTTTCTTAATAGATCTATTTGAATACTTTTAATTACAATAATTATATATATATTTTTATTATGTTTGTATTAAATTTGTTTCTTTTTTTCAGCTTTCACATGGGGTTTCCAATTCCAAGGAGGAACTCATGTGGTCTTCTTCTCTAGTGTGAGATCGCAATGGTGGGATTAAGAAGCCGTGTGATGTGGGTTCTCTTTAGTGGGGGTGTGGTGGAAGTGGGTTTCATAAATCCACAATTTCTACAATAGCTTGCACCCAATATTTCCATCCTTTCAACCAACTATGATCTCCTCAACCCTACCTATGATTTTTGTGATCTCTTGTACCCCTGATTTCTACCACCGTGGTGCACCTTTACCACACTTGGCTCTGTAGCACCTCTTGGGTTGGCACATGAGGTGTTCGCCTTGTGAAAACCTCGGTGAGGTCCCACCAGGTATGCGTCACCTCGCCTCATGCCACAGTACACTATGGCACACACCTTTGACAACACTATTATATACATAGATATATAAAGTGAATCTAACTAATGATTGTAAATATATTTCATATATATATATAGATTAATTTAGTGAATTTATTTGGAAATAATTTTTTTATATTCAATTTATCATATTCAAATTTATTTAAATATTCATTATGATATTAGATGTGTGTGTATATATATATTACTATTTAATCTAATGAAACAAAGAAAATACTATTAATAATAATTTATAAATTACATTAATTATAAATAATAACTGTTTTGGGCACTACTTTATAAAATATATTTATTTAAATTTTGGAAATTTTACTTATTTCAAATAATGTATATTTAGTAATTACATTTTTTTATTTGGAACGTAATGTGAGTTGAAAAAATTTCATTTTTTTTATGTATAAATATATTAATATTTAATAAATTTATAAATATACCTAAAATGATTATGTAGACCTAAAATGATGAATGTCTGAAAGTAATTTCTATTATATAGAATTTGATAACTCCAATTATATTTTTTTGATCAAATGATGTAGAAACCAAAGGATTCTATGAACTTCACCTAATAATCAATGTCCCATCCTTGAGATTATACGGAGGTCCATAAGGAATTTTTCATAACGAAATAATACACATTAACACGATATATTAGAAGAAAAAGCTAAAAACATAGCAAATCTTGAAACTTATATCACATTCACATTTAAACATATAAATATTTAAAAAATAATTTAATTAAACAAATTACCCAACATCAATTGCCTAAAATAAGCTTTTTTGGTACTTTTCACCATCAACAAAATGAGAATTGCCTTTCAAAATCAGTTTTCTTCTTAATTAATGTGTTTATATCCAAAACATAATATATTTCTACATTGGAAGAAACCTTTATTTAATTCACTAATCTACTGTCCGGATGTGATTCCCAATGATTTAAAAAGGATTATAGAATTATATTTGTTAAGAAAAATGAGGTATAAATGTAGACTATGAATCGTATTGTTTGAAGAAAACAATTTAAAAAACAAAATAGGATATCCAAAATAGTATTCAAGAATACAACAGATCATAATGTAAACAGAAATAGTATACAACAACCAGAGAAAAAATACAGATTCCACAAAGGAAAATAAAAACCCTTGGATACATATCTTGAAACTCCAAATAGAGAATGAAAATATGATCATACAAAGGAAAACACAATCCTACCTTGAAAAGTTTATGGAAATCTGAGACCCATGAATCCCGGTCTAGATCCTTTCTTTAGAAACCCTAGCATAAACCAAACACCATATTCCAGATGAATTTTTAGAAACTGGAGGTAGTGGGTTTCTATAATTCGATTGTCAATTCACCGAGGAGGAGTTCCATCAAATGGTGGATTAAACATAAATCTTCTGATATCAAAATGGGTTCACAACATCTATGTTTTCTTTAATTAGATTGGTACACTTTTATCAGTTATTATTATTTATGATCTGACAAAAGGGTAATTTATTAGGGATTTTTTTCGCATTGATGGAAGATGTTCATTATCAGTGCTAAAAATGCACTAATATATTCTTATTTTTATCAGTGATAGAAATAGCTGATAAAGATATATTTTATTAGTGATTATTACAAATGAATTAATGAAGTATTTATAATTATAATTATAAGTATTTTTTAATATATATATATATTAAATATATATAAATACAAATATAGTAAATATATATCATATTTAAATTTATTTTTAATAATTTTTCAATTATTTTAATATTTAATTATTACTTTATATTTATTTATAAGTTTTTTTGATAATAATATGTATATATGTATATATATTTATATAATTATATATAAACATATTATTAATATTTATAAATATAAATATAGTAAATATATTTAATATTTAAACAATTTTTTTAAAATTTATTTATTATCTAAATATATAAAAATATTTATTTATAATAATATTAATAGTTGTAAAAAATATTCATTTAATAATAATTATAAATATAAAATATTATAAATATAGTATGTAAATTTTTATATAAATTTATTTTTATATAATTTTTTAAATTTTTTTTATTCAAATATTTTTTTAACATTATTAATTAATATCAAATTCTATTTCCATGCGTGTAAAAATTGAGAAAAATTGAATTAATTCAAAATATGTATACATTAATAATAATGAAAAAATGGATATGTTTTTTTCTATGTAAATTGAATATAAAAATGAATTAATGACATATATGTGAAATCCATACAACAAACTTATGATCTTTGTTAAACTGAAAACTCAATCGACATTAAATTATTTATCGATTACTCTATGAAAATAGTAAATATTTTAAATTCATACAAATTTTTAATTATACACCATTAATCCCTAAATAAAACACATAAATATTTTATAATAAAAAATAATATTTATATAAATTAATATATATATTTATATAAAATATTTATTATTTATTATCATTATAAATAAAAATAAAATTTAAAAAATGTTTAATAATTTTTCCCATTTACATATTTTCAATTTTAATTGGATTAATTTTGATTTTTCAAATCTATATATTTAATAAATACTATTTATTATTAAATATAATTTATATATAGTATAATCAATTTATTAATTTTTATCAGTATTTATTTAATAAAAGAAAATTGTAAAAATAAATTGAATATCATCATTTTTTTAATTGTTTAATTATATTTATTCAAACCTATATCATTACTCAAAAAGTGCTGATAATGGACTCCTATATGGGCACAAAAAATATAGCACTGATAATGGGTACCCTTTATCTGCGCTAAAAATAATTTGCTGATAAAGGGTACACTTAAATTGTGCTAGAAATTAATGATGATAAATGGTACCCTTTATCAGTACAAAAAAAGTGTTAATAATGGGTTTAATTTATCAGCACCTTCTTTAGGGCTGATAAAGATTCCATTTATCTGTGATTTTTTCTAGAAATAATAAATACATGTGCTCCTAATTCCAGTTTTGTAGTAGTGGGCATAACAAGGTAATGATAATTAATGTACTTTCTACGAAAGGATTTTTTTTGAATATCATAATATTTTATACATAACTAATGTAAAACATATCCATGATCATTCATTGAGAACAAAATATCCACATTCAAATAATCAATAAGATTATCAATCTGTTGAACTTTTTATTTGTTATGTATCATCACCGAATTTAGTTTTGGATAATTCAAATAAATGAAAGATAATTATCATCATCTTTAGTTATGAGAAATAATGCCACCCAAGGAGGCATTCCCATACGTATAAAGCCATCCTCAAGATGATCATCTAGCTTAGACTACAACTCATTCATTTCAGCATGTGTAGTGCAGTAAGAGGTAAAATAATCTTATTGAGTACTAGGAACTGTATCAATAGAAACACAACATCTATTTCTAGGTGAAAACAACAGATATTACAGCGATACACTTCGAAGAACTCGACGTTGACTGGAGGGATATAACCACACAATGATTTCCACTCTAGATCAAAGGAAAACCAAGTTATCACATTCTAAAACTCTAGATATGAAGTTCTGAATTTTCTCAACCTTGGGTCCCATTCTCCTTCAAATACATGATACAAACCATTGGGTGCAGTCATGGTGACTATTCAATGATAAAAATCAAACTAATATATATTTTTTATGATACAATCCATCCTAAAATTGATGTAAATAGCTCTCATGTTGTGAATGAAAAAATATATAAAATTCTCCACATACGTTGTTTAGAAAACATAATAACACATATATATACCCTTCTCGCTCTTTATACAAAGGGTTGTATCAATATTAATTGCCAAAAAATAAATATACATAATATGATTTATTAGATTAACATCACAGGTTGAAATAAAGGAATGAGATGCACCCATATCAATTTGGGTAGTCAATAATTATGAAACTATAGTGATGGAACCTCTCAATGACGTTGCACCAGTATCTGCTTCCGCTGGAGACACATCTTGTATGTGAAGAAGCTTCATTCATGATCATTCTGTATGGAACCCTTTTTTATGTGAAGAAAATTATTGCACAAAAATTTTAGAATTTTCATATCATCCCTTTACACTATGACTAGTGGAATAAACATGGAGGAACCTCTACAAGTTATTTTAACTTCTGCTTGAGCCACAATTCATGGGTGCCTTAGTGAAAATACTCTTTGAATGTCCATCATTACCAAATTGGTAAAAGAGAAAATGACCTATTCAAGGTTCTTAAGGGTGTTTCGAATATCCCTTCCATTCGCAATCACTATGAGATTTATCATGTGTCCACTTTACCTTTGATTAATGCTCAGTGGCAGTGGGATAAACGGATTCTACTGAAAACCAAAACATAAAAGCTATGTCCATCTCAACCATCTGTTCTCTATCAATTATATCATAATAAGAAAAAATCGTCAGTAAGAAAAAAAATGAATGAATATATGGATTAAGGACTAAGTCACTTCATTTTACCATCATATTCTTATTAAATAATTTCACATATGGAAAATTTCCGAGCTCAGTAAAATTGTTTTCATTCTCTTTCATGGTCCTCCCTTCCTTATCTAGTGTAGAAGACATAGAGGATGTGCCTAGAAACATCAACTATAGATTGAATTGGTTTGTGGCCTGAAATTTACTGTACATCCACTATAATCCCCCATGCATATTTATCATCACCATAATCTTCCAACATCTCCTTCTTGGTCTTTTTATCACGAATGTGGAATAGTTTTCATTAATTTTATTGCAGGTCTCCAAAACCCAGAAAATTCTCCATTCATCTCATCCACTCCTCGGAATCATTAAGATCATTTGATTAAGAAAATGGTTTTTGATTTTGTATAAGGAACTCTAGATAACTAATCATGGGAACATCCATCCAAGGATCCAAAACTAGACCCTACATGTGATTTATAGTCGGCGCATGTCCAAATTCTTAGACTGATTGCCCAATCACCTCAACCAGAATCAGGTCCACATGTGGATTTACACACAGTGGTTTAGCACCATCTTTCTCCTCCATCTGATTCTCATATATTCAAGGAGTCACGATTATAATTTCTCAAACATAAATATTAAATAATATTGAGTTAGGTAAATTATTTCAATTGATGGTATTTTTAGGATTATTATTTTAAATTATTAATCTATAAATAATAAATAAAAGTTCCAAACCTTACATATGGATAATAACACTCAGTATCCACTATTTACACCAAAATAATACCTTTAAACAAACCATGATTTATTTTTATTGAAAAAAGCCCTCTTGAATTACTCCTTTCTCTTACCCATCCTTTTATCATGCAGAAACCATATAAAAGAAAATAAGATGAGAATAAAAATATATATAAGGAATATAAAATAAGGAATGAAACCAGTATTCAATGAATATTTAAGACCCATGAAATCATTTTCAAAAAATCAATGTCAACACCCATAAGTCATAAAATACTTACATTATATTATGTTATCATATGATTCCTAAAAGAAATAATAGAATTCATAAATCATAAAGGTAACTTGTGATATCCAAATCATACTATCAAATACAGCTTTCACGGCTACATATGGGGTTTCCTTCATGGTTAAGTTTTGAATACCGATCACATTATATTCACTAAATCTATTAGGAGAAACATTATCATTTACCTCTGACACATTTCCCAATTAATTTGAGAGCCATCATGGGATCACCCACACTTGGTTTATCATAGAAATATCTATAAACATAATCAATACTAAATAACAATGAAATAATCAAAAAAGATGAATATGCATAAATTAAAAATAACAATTACACATTGTAACAATAAGAAATCATTTAAAAATATTGATATAATCAATCCATTGACAATTTAATTTCCAATACCAAAATAACTGAAAATGAATGTGGTATTTAATTTTCATTTAAAAAATATTACGCCATGTAGAGGATTCAAAATACAAAATAATTTTCACAAAGGGGGAAAAGGTCATTGTCTCTGTATACATTAAAAAACATTCATTTTTTTGTTTAGTAAAATTATTCGTAGATGAAGATTCATTTTGAATACCATTTATTTAAATTAAAATAAAATGGTCATAATTATTCACTGTATACAATAAAGAGGTGTATATTATAAAAATATACGGATTAATAGCGAATGATGCAAGTTGTTATTGAAAACTAAATTTTATTTTAATGAATGTATAAGGTTAAAATTTTAATATTGTTTTAAAAGTTAAATAATTTCAACAATATTTTCATTATTACAATTTATGTTATTGTAAAAAAATTTATTTTAATTTCTGTTATAAATGTTTTTTTTACTTTTGATAATTTTTTATTTGGAAAACCACGTTCTAGTCATTTATAGAGAATAAATTTCATATAATTTTTTTTCAAAATAATTATTTAAATTTGAATAAATTTATTCGATTTTATAAATTATGTTAATTCATATTACATAATAATTTCAACCTATTTTTTTGTAATTGGAATTTTAAAACAGTTAAAATTTATTATTGTAGTTATGGTTAAAGTATGTTGGTCGGCGGTTAATAAAAGAGGTTAGGGATATATAAAATATTAACATTTAAAAAAACCATTATATATTTATATATCGACAATATAACCTCTATATATTTATATTGAACCATTTTTTAACTTTTTGACATGTGAAAATATTGGAACACTTTATTCTGTTAAAAAATTTCATGTGTGTCATCTCCACACTTTTAAAAGGTAACCCTTCTTATCATTTATTAACAATTAGAAAGTCATTTTTTTCATCCAATTCATTAAGAAATATCATTCATAATACCCTAAATTCATCATAAAATCGCGTTTTATATCATAAATCCAATCCATGAAGGATATATGTTAAACCTAAAGTGGTTTTCCAAAAAAAGAGGTAACATTTTAAACTAAGCATTTTAGTTTTAGTTATTATTCTATCTACGTAACATCATCTTAAATAATTACGAAATAATAACACTAGTATATAACATATATTTAGATGATATAATTCTAATGGTATAAATTATACCCATCTAAAATTCCATCAAATGGGAATTTAATTTTTTATTGTGTGTATAACAGACTACAGCCTCACGATCCAATTTTATTCATTTCCAATAACCACATAACATAGATGTATATAATTATGGTTTTAATACATATATATTATATTTTTATATTATTATTAAATTTTAATTATAATACCACATATACCTTCTTCCCTCCCAACCCATTGGTAAATAATAATATCACTTTTCCGTAAGAAAGACTACTACCTTGAGAATCGATGTAATGTGATTCTTATTTCTATTTTACATGGATGTAAATAAGAAATGATTCAATAAATATATATGATATTTTAACATAATAATATTTTATAATTATAACATCACACATCCCCTTTAACATTTAATATCATTTATTTATTTATAATATTTATTTTGTAATCTTTATTTAATGTTATTCCATTATGGGGATTGTGATTCAATATTACCAAAGAGGTGTGTGTTCAATGATACTATTTCATTGATTTTCATAATTGATTATGTTTATGATTTAAATGAAGAAATATTATTAACCATATCTCATGAAAATCATGATTTATCCTTTCTTCTGGTCATTTCATATGAATACATCATTTTCATTTCTTGTCCTCTATTTATATAATCATAAATCCAAATGATTTTTTAATGAAAAATGACTTAATTTCTATCAGTGATCGAAAAAACTATTTTTTTCCAAATTCATATTTTCTAAAAACGTTTAAAAATATTTCAATGTTATTATGGGATTTTTAATGCAATTCTTACCCTTTTGGACTTTTTATATTATATTTTAATAGGAATATTTATGTTGTTTTCAAAAAATGTTGAAATTGGATTTTACCAAAAATGTTAAATGAAATATTATTTTAGAATGTATTGGAAATAATGCTCCCAAGTCCACCCAATGATTTAAAAATTTAATTTTATGTTTCAAATATTGTGTAAAAAATGAGTTCTATAATGTTTTATGAATTTTTATTTTTAAAAAGTGATTTTCAAATATATGTTATTTTACTAAAGAAAATATCATTTTGTCCTTTCAAAATAATTTTACATCTATGATGACATAATTTCAAGTTATCTATGATTTACTGGGTATATGATCAAATGATTCCATTCTTATAACATCACATGAAAGATTATTTTTATTATTAAATATTGTTTATGAAACTTGTTTATATATTTCAGGTAATGATATGATGAAATTTTTATGAATCTAATTTCACTTCACTAGATCTGAAATGATGAAATTTTTATGATCTTTTGGAACATGAATTTATAGATTATGTGTTCTGTCTGATGTATATATCTCTCTATTTCATTGGGCGATGATTAATGATCTATTAGCTCTTATAAAAAATGATAGGTTATCCCATGCGCAAAATGTGGTACACAGGAATTTATCCCCAGACCAATGTAGGTACATGGGTTGTTATCCCAATCATAACATGTTATGAATGTTTTTGTTGGTATCCATGACATTTTGTTTTCAAGGATTACATGTTTTCCACATACATATGTCTTATTCCAATTTTATACCCTCCTCGATCAGGTTCGTTAATTTCTTTTTGATTCATGTCTTCTGAACTCCCAATATTAATGTTATGACTCAATATTATAGTATTTGATCTACAAGGTTTGTATTTAAAATGTTATTCTAATGTTCTCAAACCCTCATGCACATGTTATGATTATATATCTCTTTTTACTCTTATGGATAATGTAATATCAACCTTTATTTTTTCTAGTTCCAATATTTATGGTGAAATATATTAAGTATAATAGGTACAAGATGGGTTATCTTTATATATAACTTAGGGGGGATGATGTAGTTCATATATGAACCCATTTTTTTTGTATCTGGGATTCCAAATCCACTAAAAATATTTTAATCCTCTTGATCTTGTTAGTGTAATGAAATGAATATTCATCTATATATATTTAATATATATGTATCAAAAGTCTGGGTTAATTATAAGTAGTATTAGTGGGTATGTTTAATTAACCTATTGATACTATGATGTTAAAACCATAGTGAGATCCTTAGGGATAGGTCTGTTGAAATGTATAAATGTAGGATGAATTAGAGGAATATTGTTAAACTATATATTTATTATATTACTAGATAAAACATCCATGTATCAATATTACAAGTGGATGAGGTTTTGGGAATGATGTATCTAGTGTTAAAAAATCCAATAAAGTTGTGTTGGTCATGACTATAACAATACATGGTAAATGAAAATGGTCCTCACTGTACATCTATTGTTACTCATACTATGATTTTCATTTATTTTTATGTTTAAATAATAAATAAACATCTGGATACTAAATTAAATAGACAATGAATGTATTTTTCCTCTTGATAAAGCAAATGTTTTAGGATATTGAATCAAAAATATTATAGCTATGATCACACCACATTCTCAAGATAATGAATCATGTTGATATTATGAACAAGACAAATAGTTAGGAATGTTTTTTTATTCCATCATGTGGAAACATATATGTTATGACTCTGCTTTTTTGATGTATATATTAGAATATTATAAAGGTTAATTTATTAGTCAGGTTCTAAATTGGTGTGAAAATATGAGTCAGGGTGAGCCCAAAATCAATATATAAACACTCTTAATGATATTGGTATCAAAAGAAAATTAGATTCAAAAAAAATTGGTTAACTCCCAATTATACTATCATATCAAAAATATGAGGCCTTTGTTGAGTTGAGAGAATAGGAAATACCATATGCGCAACATAATCTATGATGGCATATGGAATTGGAATTGAGTGGCTTCATTAGTAGATAATTAAATATTTGTTATTATACTTCTTTAATTAGTCAATTAAAATCTTAACATTGTGCATAAACCTATAAATTTAGAGGATACATTGGATAGAATAATTGGAAGATATTCTAGAAAATAACATTAGATCAATATCATATCACAGATCATTGTACCATTAGAGTTCATATTTGTCACCAACAAAAATGAAAGAAAACCATTATTTTTATTGATCAATCGAACAAAGGAGTAGGTTGTTTGATTTGGGTAATGTCCATCTCATTATTTTTTCTCAATCGAATGGGATTCAATTCCACAAAAATGAATTGATTCACAAATCAATTATAGATTTATTTGTGGTGGATTTTTATTCTGGTTGGTTACATCCCACTTCACTAATATATTTATTTGAAAATATATCAGGGATAATAAAAACAATGTATATGATTTATTCCTCACATCTTGCAGTTTATAGATTTATCCTCTTGATCTTCACATGTTCATTGTCTGTATTTTCATTGGACAATGGTTAAATTAATACTCAGTATATTTTCATTTCATGAACATTATTCAGTGAAACATATAAATAACATGAATGATGTTTTTGATTAGAGGTGAGATAGAGTATTGATGTTGATGGAGGAAAATCATGGGTTGAATAGAAGGATAAATTGATTCTTTTCTTCCTAGTTTTAACAGGCAATGTAGATGGTATGGCTCCAGGGTGCCTTTATAGAGTGGATTTGAATCCTGAATCATGATATCTAGAATTTTTATTGTCACCAAACCATGGATCCATGTTTTTGAAATAGTAAATAGGTGGTGGAGATGCATAGTATGATGTGGAAGTGATACTAGTAGAATAAAAAAATCGAGGGTTACACGAAATGTAATAAGAAATTTCACATCCGGTGACACATATTCACTACTAGGTTTTCCACTTGAAGAATACTATAAAAATCCATAAGAATATATCACAATCCATGTAACCCATTTTATAATATATGATTGTATCCCTAAGGATGCACAAGAACATGCATTCTGATGTACATGACGATGAAAATAGTACTAATCTAGGAGTACATGGACATGACTAGATGGCATGAGTTGGGTGTTGGATAACCTCTACACGTAGTGTATATGTAATTACAGACCATGTACATTGAGATTTATATTTTTTATGATGAAGTGTCAAAATGGAAGATAATGAATTGCATAGAAATGTCGTTTACCCAAGATACATTCCATGTACCCCCATTAAGGGTGTTGGGAGACCATATTTTCATCAGTTTGGACTGATATCAGTTGTGTGTTTTCCCAGATCCCATATCCATGTGGATACCCTATGTCATTATATCCACATCTCAAGATTTTGATCCCCTCTGGAGGATGAGTCTCAAATAGATTTTTTGTTCTCCCTCCATGAGAACATAGTGCGATCCTCTATAATTTATTCTTATCACCAAGGTGGGTTTTATGAAATAGTTGTGACCTCATTACACATGGTGTTGATCCCCCATCTAATAGTATTTTTTAATGATCAAAATATAAATAGTATATGATCCCATACATAGTTGGTAGAACCAAGATGGGTTGGTGGTGTCCCTTACCCCTATCATTATTTGGTGTGATCCCTTATCTATGGATAATGATTTTCATATACCAGTGTAATTTCATTAGTGGGGCCAAGTGTTCATGAAATAATGGATTAGTGTCTCTAGTGATAACAAGACTCTTGTAGTGGGTTCTGTTGGAATGAGAATTTATTGAGAAGAAACGGTTGGCTAGCAGTTTGCTTGGGACTTCCCGAAGGTGTGGTGTCCATCTAGAGTATATATGGTTTTTATTTATGAATTGATTATTATATACCTATTTTCAGATGTTTATATATGATGAATTTTGTTTGTTATTTTTGGTGTGTCTTGTAGTTTATTTTAATACTCACCCCTACTTTGGATCTTCCCACACATGTAATGTATTATACTGATTGTAACATTCCATGTATGTAATAAATAATATATATTTTTATCTATGTCTATTAATGAATTATAAAGTGTTTTAGATGCTTAAAATGAGAATAAATCCAATCTTAAGCATGGAATACACTAATATTTTTAAGAGATTGTTTTAATGGATTTTGATGGAAAACCATTTTTAAATCAAAATTTTGACAATATTATAAGATATATTTGTCAAAATAAACTTATTATTTGTGATTGGTACATTTAAATTTACTTTGGGTAAATTTTTGGTATTTTTTCGATAAAGATCATTTTTTAATTGAATTGTGAAAAATGTTGTATTTTAATTCAAAACCTATTTTTAATATAATTTATTTATATGATTATATTATCTTTTGAATTGATTTTAAAGTTCAATTAGAATATATTTGTACCATTTAATCCAATCATGGTCGTTGGAATTAATTTCACTTTGAAATTGGACTTAAACTACTGTCAGACTTTTGATACTTATTGTTTCATAAAAACACGCTATTTGCTCTGACAGTGGGAATTAATTGTTAAATTAATTAATGTAACTTTTATGTTTTGAATTTTGTAAAATATACATCATTTTTGAATTCATAATATCAAATATATCTTAGGGTGAAGATTTGGTATTTTTCTGAAAAACATCAATTTTTGATGAATAGTGAAACCACTAATTGGTACTTATAAATACTGATTTTCTGTTTAAATGAAATTTTACCAACTCTGTGTTTTTTATTTCAAAAATACAACATATATGGTTTTCATTAAGAAGTAAAATGTGGTTCAATGAGATTTACCAAAATTTTTGGTGAATACTAACTTTTAAGTTTTTAATCGCGAGTAGAGGTAATTAGTGTAATATAAGGAAAAAATAATGTTTTAATAATATGAAATGAACTAGAAACATTTCCTACCATTATTGGATGTTTCATTTCAGACCAATACAACCCATTGGTAGAATTTTGGGACCCCATGGAGCCACTTGGGTATGATAAAGACATTTATGCTTTTTTATTTAATGTAAAAGTAAAAATGACACAAACATGAGTTGTTTTAATAAAACAATTTTTAAATGGGGTTATACAAGTCATATTTTTTACTATAAATATTCATTGGAAAGATAAAACGATTTCATATATCATAGTATTTTTTTTATAATTTTTATACATTAAATAAATTAAATTATTTATGACACCATGATGATGCAGCGATTACCACATTATTTAACAATTTAAATAAAATGAAAATATAATGTTAACTATAAGACCTAAACATGTAAAAAATCTATTGGATGAGTGTATTTAGAACAATTATCTCCCTATCCTAGAAATTTATAATTGTGTGACCTTTTGTATCCGAAAATAATTTTATAACAATGTATCTTTTCTTAACATTCCAAGAGTGCACCTCCTCTCATCTTATAAAAGGTCCCCACCTCTACCACCATACCCACACATAAAGAGCCTTTGGCTCAGCCAACGGCTGACCATTGTGTCTCTCCACATCCCTCTCTTACTCTTAGAAGCCTCACTTTAGCCATAAGTCTTACCAAGGATGTTTTGAGCTCCAATCAAAATGAGTTACTCGATTTGAAGGTAGTGTCTTCTCTTGTGTTCATAGGTTTTATTTTGCTTCTCCAACACCCTAAACTCTTTTTATTCATTTATTTTGTAAAAAACCAGAATCTTCCATATACTAGGATTTTGTTATAAGAAGGATTAGAGATAAACTTACACAAACCTACATCTAATTGTTAAAGAACATACTGTTTTTGTGGATGGCGAATTTCTACCTCACGAAATGATGATTATTCAACACACATATAAAACTTTCAAAGGTGGCCATTTAGATGTCACTATATTTATATATTATATATAATATGTTTATGTTTTACTTAATCTTCTTTATTTTTCATTTATGGAATACCTTTATGGTTACCATTATTGGTAAACACGATATCTTCATTTTAGGAAGTGCGGACTACCGCCACCTCAATGTGATTTTATTCGTTAATACCATATGTGGGATGTATAAAGGATTTAATTAATGATATTATATATGATATTCTACTGGAATTATAATATATCTTTATATCATTATTATTCCATTCCATAAAATATGAAATAGAAATGAAAGTAGTGTTCATGCGTACGTACGACTTACCGTCTCAATGAACGGTGCATTTAATTTGTTACCTCTAAAAATTAGGTAATATTATAAATGCATGTATATACTTATATATATGATATATATGATTTATACATCATGATTATATCTCAGGATATAATGGATACATGAACAACTTGTAATTATAAAGAGCATATTTTTTACTCAAGTACCAATTATCGTTAAAACGACCATTATTAACTTAAATAATTACATAGTGTTCATAAAAGGGTAATAATTGATATAAAAGGAATAATGAACATGAAAAAGGTTCTTAAACAAGAAGAAATTAACACAAGTTTATTATTCAGGACGTTAAAGAACGATCGAGTCAAGTCGGACCTGAGGTAAGGGATCTTCTTAACCCAATTTTTATTCTTTGGGTAAATATCCTACTTTCAAATTATGTCATAATATTGTTATGTCATATCATGTACTTGTAATTTCATTATGTGTACATATAGTTAATTCAGAAAATAGATCTATTTTCTTTAAAAAATTATCCTTGTACGGACATTGTCTCAATCTACTTTCATTGAGGCATATTTTGTTTTATACACAACCATCTTTTATACGGTGTATAAACCCATTTGACTTTTATGTTTATCCAAAAGGAATATTTTTTATATGCTGCGTTTTACTAAATGACAAAAGAGACTATTTTTGTTGTACGTATGAGGCGACAATGACTTCTCCGCCGCCGTGACCATTATTTGAGTTTCGGCTTCCTCTACAAGCCATGGATTTTTTTAATGAAAAATAAATACCATGTTTTACTGTTGTTTTATTTTGGTATTGAAAATGGTTTTCATAATTTTTTTATATCAATGTGTGGTATTGATATCTTGTGATTGAAAAGTAGAAATGTTAGGTTTACTTTATGCATGATTTATGTGATACAATTATGTCATGGTTCTATGGAATTATTAAGAAGACGGGTGGTTCTGTGATAAACTAAGGGAGAGTGAGTACGATATAGCTTTCCAATTCATTGGGTAATGTGAAGGAGTTAAACGTTAAGGTTTCTCCAAATAGAATTAGGGGATATATTGTGATGGGTATTCCAAATGTAACCGAGAGGGTTACTCCCTACGTAAGAATGTTATGAATGCCTCAAGTTACATTAATGGCTTATTCTTTCTATGATTTATTAATGATTTGTTGAGGTATGTTTATGTGCCTTTGATTTATGAGTAAAGTAAGATTTCTTTTATTCTTATGTATACAGGTACTCATGTTTCCTTTCCATATTTTTATAACCCTTACTGAGCTTTTTATGCTCATCCAAAGTTTTTGAAATTATTTTCACAGGTCAAGGTAAAGGTACTTGATGTGATGATAGTGTCAAGGAAGTGTCAAGAATGAATAAATGTTTTATTTTAAAGATGTATCCATTGATGGAAAAAAATGAATATTATCTTTCATTTAACCAATTTGTTTAAATGTGGAATTTAAGGCACATTTTATGATCTAATTCTCTAAAACTCTAAACCTGAAATGATCCTCAATGTGTAATCTTGTAATAACTCAAGATAAAGTAAGGTTTAAGGCTGCGTCCTTATAGTTGGTATCAGAGGTCGGTTAAGTTAACATTAGGAGTTAGAATTTTATTAAATGGTTATTCAAAAATATTTTTTTTATGTTCATGTTGAAATGATATAGAATTTGAAGATTACCATGTCGCTTCATCTAAGACATGTTTGTTCAGAATTGTTTTCCACATAGGAAATAGGGAGGTAGTGCTAAGAAGGAATATAGAAGGAAATAACCTTTTGATTCAGCATCCTGAGATGGTCGGAATTGGAACTGAACAATTTTTTCAGTAATGGCGCAATTGACTCAAGTGATAAATGGTGGCGGTATCCATGCACGAGATCTGCCAGATCAATCGTAGAGGAACATGTCAGTGGTGGAACATTTCATGAGGCAACATCCCCCATCATTCAGAGGACCATATAAACTTGTGCTAGCTGAAGGGTGGATTAAAGCACTGGAGATGATTTTTGATGTCATGGGGTGTTCAGACAATCAAAAGGTTAGTCTTTCTATTTACCGTTTGGAGGGTAGAGCAGATCAGTGGTGGTCGATGGTTAAAAATATCAGCGACGCAGAGGAGATTGATGCTCTCTACTGGGATGAATTCAATGTAATGTTTCTTGAGAAGTATTTTCCTACGGCTGTTCGACATAGGATGGAAAAACAATTCCTGTAATTGATGATAGAGGAAGACTCAGTGGCTGCGTATGAATAAAGGTTCACTCGATTGGAAAGGTATGCTCCAAATTTTATCTGAGACCTTGATATTAAAATCAATCATTTTACTCGGGATTAAAGCCAAAATATCGAATGGCATTAGCTTCTCGTGAGTTCAAAAGTTATGAAAAGCTTGTTCACTGTGCTGAGAAGGTGGAAATGGAGTTTGTCGATGATCAAGTGTTCTATAACAACCAATAAAATAAGAGACCGAGGTGGCAGGAGAAAGGAAATAATTCTTCAAAAAAGTTTGGTGGTAAGAAAACTATGTTTCCATTTTGTGATAAATGTGGTAAAAGGCATGCTGGGGAATATCTTCTGAATTTTGGAAAGTGCTACCGATGTGGTAAGATGGTACATAAGGATTGTGATTGCACTGAAAAAGATCAAGGTGAAGGTAAGACCAAATTTGATTTACATTTACTGAAATGTTTTAAGTGCAATGAGATGGGTCACTATGCAAATGAGTGTCCAGCAAAGAGCAAGAGTGATGGGAAGTAGTTAGACTACACGCAGAAAGGGGTGGTGAAATCCTTTGCAACTACTTCAGTAGATGTAGGGACATCAAATGAAGTTGTATCAGGTACATTGTTTGTTTTTTAAGATTATTCCAGTGTGTTGTTTGATTCGGGGTCTACACATTCATTCATCTCTGAAACCTTTTCTATTAAAATTGTAATACCATCTCAAGAAATTAATCCTGAACTTATGGTAAAAACACCTGGGGGAAATGTTGAGGCAAGAAGAATTTATAAGAATCTTCCTATCCTTATCCGTGGAAAGAACCTACTTGAAACCCATATTGGTTTACCTCTAGTAAAGTTTGATGTTATCTTGGGTATAGATTGGATCTCAATATACCATGCTAAGATTGATTGTAGAGCTAAAGAAGTTTCTTTTAAGAAAGAAATTCAGTTTGTGTACATGAATGAACCCTTACTGTTGATAACTTATAAAGAGTTCAAGAAACTTGTAAAATATGGAAATGAATGTTACCTTGCACATATCGTTGAGAATAAAGGAATTGTTAAGATTAATGATGTGCCAGTGGTAAAGGAGTATCCTGATGTTTTTCATGTTGAGTTGCCTGGAATAATACCAGATCGGGAAGTTGAATTTACAGTTGACTTAGTTCCTGATGCTTAGCCAATTTCAATACCCCCTTATTGAATGGCTCAAATTGAACATTTAGAGTTGAAGGAGAAATTGGATGATTTTTAGTGAAAGGTTTCATTAGACCTAGCACATCACCATGGGGTGATCCTGTTTTATTTGATAAAAACAAATATTGTTATATTATAATTTTCATTGATTATAGATCCTTGAATAACATCACTATTAAGAAAAAATATCCTTTGCCTCATATCAATTATTTGTTTGATCAGCTCCAGGGAGCTCAGTATTTTTCAAATATTGACCTGAGATCGGGGTACCATCAGTTGAAGGTAAAGGAAGCAGATATTCCGAAGACTGGGTTCCGTACATGTTATGGCCATTATGAATTTTTAGTAATGCCTTTTGGGCTAACCAATGAACCTGTTGTATTCAAGGACATAATGAATATAATTTTCCATGAGTTATTGGATAAGTTTGTGGTTGTTTTCATTGATGATATTTTGGTGTTTTCTAAAAGTAAATAAGATCATGAAAGACATTTAAGTGTTATTTTCCCATCCTTCAAAGAAAAGAAATTGTATTCAAAATTTAGAAAGTGTGAGTTTTGGTTGCAAAAAATGTCTTTCCTTGGTCACATTGTTTCAAAAGATGGGATAACTGTTGATCCTGCAAAAACAATGGTTGTGGAAGAATGGCCAAGACCCACAAATGTAACTGGGATTCGTAGCTTCCTTGGTTTGGCAGGCTATTACTGAAGGTTTGTTAGAAATTTTTCCCAGTTATCTAGTCCAATGACTAAGCTAACTCGGAATGGTGTTAAGTTTATCTGGGCAAAAGAATGTGATGATTGTTTTCAGGAGTTGAAAATATGATTGGTGAACGATCCAGTTCTGGCACTACCTTCCAGGAATGGTGAGTTTCTTATCTACAATGATGCTTCATTGAAAGGACATGGTTGCGTCCTAATGCAAAATGATCCGGTAATTGCTTATGCTTCACGTCAGTTGAAAACTCATGAGTTAAATTACCATACACATGATTTGGAATTAGCTTCTATTGTTTTCTCTTTAAAAATTTTGGAGGGATCATTTGTATGGAGTAAAGTGTGAAATATTAACTAATAACAAAAGTTTAAAGTACATATTCACCCAAGAAATAATTGATCATGAGACAGAGGAGATGGCTGGAATTAATCAAGGATTATGATTGTACAATTCATTACCATCCGGGAAAAGAAAATAATGTGGTTGATGCTTTGCGTCGAAAAATTAATGCTTCATTAACAATGTTGCTTTTGGAATGTGATCCTTTGGTTAAGGATTTGGTGAAATTTGGCATAGAATTTGTTGGTACAGGATGACCATCTGTTTTGTTTTAGGTATCGGTAAAATATTCTCTATTAGACAGAATCAAGAAAGAACAGAAGCAAGACAGTGTGTTGCAGAACAAGGTAGAGCTGGTTTAGAAAGGTACTTTAGCTGAATTCAACATTGATAATGATTGTGTTTTGATATTTGTGAACAGATTGTCTGTGCCTTGTGATTCACAATTGAAGAGAGAGTTGTTAGGTGAAGCTCATATTTCTCATTTTTCAGTTCATCTTGGCAGTACTAATATGTACATAGATTTGTGGGAGTATTACTTGTGGGATGGAATGAAAAAAGATATTGCTGATTTTTTTGGGAAGTGTTTGACATGTCAACAGGTTAAAGCAGAGTGGCAGTTACCGAAAGGAATGCTTTAGCCTTTACCAGTGCCAGAGTGTAAATGGGAGAATATATCAATGGACTTTGTTGTGGGATTACAGAAGACATCGTGAGGTAATAATGCAATCTGGGTTATTGTTGATCGATTTACTAAATCTGCTAATTTCCTTGCTATAAGAGATACTTTTTCCTTAGATCAACTTTATCGTTTTTATCATAAAGAGATAGTCATGTTACATGGAGTTCCTCTCTCCATTGTATCTGACCGTGATCCCAGGTTCACTTATAACTTTTGGAAAGGCCTTCAGAAGTTTTTGGGTACTAAATAAAATTTTAGTACAACTATTCATCTGTGATCAGATGGGCAGTCAGAACAAACAATTCAGACATTGGAGTATATGATACGTTCTTGTTCGATGGATTATCAGGGAAGTTGGGACAAACATCTTTCCTTTGTTGAATTTTCATATAATAACATTTTTCATTCTAGTATAGAGATGGCACCATTTGAGGAGTTATATGGGAAGCAGTGTCGAACTCTAGCTTTCTGGGATGAAGTGGGTGAAAGGAAGCTAATGGGGCCAGAATTGGTAGATGATTTGGGAGAAAAAGTTCAGATGATACAGAAACACATGAGAACAGCTCCGAGCAGGCAGAATATTTTTGTAGACAACATGAGGAAGGATCTCTTTTTGGAGGTAGGTGATCATGTTTTTTCTCAAAGTCTCACCATTGAAAAGTGTGATGTGATTTGGTAAGAAAGGAAAGTTGAGTCCAAGGTTCATTGGACCATATGAATTTCTGGAGAGAGTTGGATCAGTTGCTTACCGAGTGGCTTTACCTCCGAGTTTATCTCTGGTACACAATGTTTTTCATGTTTTGATGTTGAGAAAGTATATGCCAGATCAATCTCATGTTTTGAGTCCAGAGGTAGTTCAGCTGGAAGAGATCCTATCTTATAAGGAACAACTGGTCAGGATTCTTGACCACTAGGAGAATGTATTATGTAATAAGGTGATTCATCAGGTAATGGTTTTTTGAAAAAACCACATGATTGAAGAGGCAACATAGGAAGCTGAAAATGCAATGAGGGCTAAATACCCCCACTTATTCGATAAGTAAATAAATTGCAGGGACACAATTTTCCAAAGGGGGGAAGGATGTAACATCCCATGTAAGTAATGAATAATAGATATTTTTATCTATGTCTATTAATGAATTATATAGTGTTTTTGAGGCTTAAAATGGGAATAAATCCAATCATAAGCATGGAATTCACTAATATTTTGAAAATATTGTTTTACTGCCTTTTGATGGAAAACATGTTTAAATCAAACTTTTGACAATTTTATAAGCTCTATTTGTCAATATAGACCTATTATTAATTATTGGTACATTGAAATTTAATTTTCATAAATTTTTTGTATTTTTCCGATAAAGTTCATTTTTTTAATGAATAGTGAAAAATGATGTATTTTAATTCAAAACCTATTTTTAATCTAATTTATTTATATGATTATATTATCTTTTGAATTTGTTTTAATGTTCAATTAGAATATATTATTACCATTTAATCCAATAGTGGTCGTTGGAATTAATTTCACTTTGAAATTGGACATAAACTATTGTCAGTCTTTTGATACTTATTGTTTCATAAAAACACGCTATTTGCTTTGACAGTAGAAATTAGTTATTAAATTAATTAATGTAACTTATATTTTTTGAATTTTTTAAAATATAAATCATTTTTTAATTCGGAATATCAAATATAGCTTAGGGTGAAGTTTTGGTATTTTTCTGATAAACTTCAATTTTTGATTAATAGTGAAACCACTAAGTGGTACTTATAGCAACTAATTTTCCATTTAAATGAAATTTTACCACCACTGTGTTTTGAAATTCAAAAATCCATCATACATGGTTGTCATTAAGAAGTAAAATGTGGTTCAATGAGCTTAAAATTATTTTTTTGGTGAATAGTAACTTTTATGTTTTTAATCGTGATTATAGGTAATTAGTGTAATTTAAGGTAAAAATAATGTTTTAATAATATGAAATGACCTAGACACATGTCCTACCCTTATTTGATGTGTCATGTCCGACCACAGAAACCCATGAGTCGATTTTTGGGACCCCATGGAGCCACTTGGGTATGATAAAGACATTAATGATTTTTATTTAATGTAAAAGTAAAAATGACACAAACATGAGTTGTTTTACTAAAACAATTTTTAAATGGGGTTATACAAGTTAGATATTTGACTAAAAATACTCATCAGTATTATAGAAATATTTCAAACATCATATTATTTTTTTATAATTTGTAGACATTAAATAAATTAAATTATTTCTGAAACTATGATGATGCAGCGATTAACACATTATTTAACGATTTAAATAAAATGTAAAATATAAGACCTAAACATGTCAAAAACACATTGGATGGGTGTATTTCGAACCCTTATCTCCTTATCCTAGAAATTTATAATAGTGAGACATTTTGTATCCAAAAATCATTTTATAACAAAGTATATTTTCTTAACTTTCCAAGAGTGCCCCTCCTCTCCACTTATAAAAGGCCCCAACCTCTACCACCTTACCCACACTTCAAAAGCCTTTGGCTCAGACAACCACTGCCTAGTTTGTCTCTCCAAATCCCTCTCCAACTCTTAGAAGCCTCACTATGGGCAGAAGTCTTCCCAAGAAAGTCTTTTAGCTCGAATCAAAAAGATTTACCCGATTTTAAGGTAGTGTATTCTGTTGTGTTCTTATGTTTTATTTTACTTCTCCAACCCCCTAAACTCTTTTTATTCATTTCTATTGTTACAAAAACAGTATCTTCCATATACTAGGATGTTGTTTAAATAAGGATTCGAGATACACTTACACACACCTACATCTAATGGTTAAAGAACATATTGTTTCTGTGGATGGCAAATTTCCACCTCACGAAAGAATGATTGTTCAACACTCATATAACACCTTCAAAGGTGGCCATTAAGATGTCCCTATATTTAGATATTATATATAATATGTTTATGTTTTACTTAAGCTTCTCTATTTTTCATTTATGGAATAACTTTATTGTTACCATTATGGGTAAACGTGATATCTTCATTTTAGGTAGTGCGGACAACCGCCCCCTCAAAGTGATTTGATTTCTTAATTCCATATGTGGGACATATAAAGTATTCAATTAATGATATTATATATGATATCATACTGGAATTATAATATACCTTTATATAATTATTATTCCATTCCATAAAATACGAAATAGAAATGAAAGTAGTGTTCATTCGTACGTACGGCTTGCCATCTTAATGAATGGTGAATTTCATTTTTTACCTCTAAAAGTTATGTAATATTATAAATTCTTGTATATACTAGATATATATGATATATATGATATATACATCATGATTATAACTCTGTATATAAATGATACATGAACAAATTGTAATTATAAAGAGCATAATTATTACTCAAGCACCAATGATCGTTAAAACGACCATTATTAACTTAAATAATTAAATAATGTTCATAACAAGGTAAAAATTGATATAAAATGAATAATTAACTTGAAAAAGGTTCTTAAGGAATAATAAATTGACACGAGTTTATTATTCAGGACGTTAAAAAATGATCGAATCCAGTGGGACCCGAGGTAAGGGAACTTCTTAACCCAATTTCTGTTCTTTGGGTTAATCTCCTACTTTGAAATTATGTCATGATATTATTATGTACTATCATGTATATGTACATTATTTATGTGGACATATAGTGAATACACATAATAGATATATTTTATTTAAAAAATGATCCTTGTAAGGACTTCATCTCAATCTCCTTTCATTGAGGCATATTTTGTTATATACACAACCTTCTTTTATACGATGATAAACCCCTTTGACTTTTACGTTTATCCAAAAAGAATATTTTTTATATGAAGCGTTTTACTAAATGAAAAAAGGGAATGTTTTTGTCATATGTATGCGGCGACAATGACTTCTCCGCCACCGTGACCATTATTTGAGTTTAAACATCCTCTACGAGCAATAACTTTTTTTAATGAAAAATAAATACCATGTTTTACTTTTGTTTTATATTGGAAATGAAAATGGTTTTCATAATGTTTTTATATCAATGTGTTGTATTGATATATTGTGATTGAAAAGTGGAAATGTTATGTTTCCTTTATGCATGTTTTATGTGATACGATTATGTTATGGTTCTTGGGCGTTATTATGAAGACGGGTGGTTCCGTGATAAACTAAGGGTGGGTGAGCCCGATATAGCTCTCCAATGCATTGGGTAACGCGAATGAGTTAAACATTAAGGTTTCTCGGAAGATATTTAGGGGATATAATGTGATGGGTATACCAAACGTAACCAAGAGGGTTACTCCCTACATAAGAATGTTATGAATGTCTCCTGTTACCATTATGTCTTATGATTTCTATGATTTATTCATGATTTGATGAGGTATGTTTAAGTGCTTATGTTTTATGAGTAAAGTATGATTTCATTGATTCTTATGTATACATGTACTCATTTTTTCTATCCATGTTTTTATAACACTTACTGAGGTTTTTATGCTCATCCCACGTTTTTGAAATGATTTTCACACGTCAATGGAAAGGTACATGATGTGATGATAGTGTCAAGGAAGTGTCAAGAAATAATCCATGTTTTATTTAAAATATGTCTCCATTGATGGGAAATATGAATATTATCTTTTATGTAACCACATTGTTTAAATGTGGAATGTAATGCAAGATTTATGATCTAATTTTCTAAAACTCTAAACGTTAAAAGATCCTCAATGTGTAATCTTGTAATAACTCAAGATTAAGTAAGGTTTAAGGCTGGGGCCTTATACTGATGAAGAAACATTTAATATTTTCTTGGGAGTACAAGGAGCTAGTGGCGTATAGATTGGCCTTGAAAAAATGTGGAGTTTTCATGGTTGTTTCATTTGATATTATTCCTCAGATTTTGACAAAAATAGATTCTCTGTACACTTTTTTGGGCTTGTATATGGACTATATTATCACATTCCATATCTTACTATTGTAAACAGATTGTGGGATCATATATGTGGGAAATCATTGGTTTCAATTTTTTAAATTTCAATTTGGTATTTTTTTTAGATATATATGTTTGTTACTATGTTTTTGTTTCTACATGTACCTTAGTATAATGCATCCAATGTTAATGACATTCTTACTCAATGATGGATTCAATCAAATGATCTATTGGAGGTAGGATTGGTTCATTCTTGTTTCAGGCACTGTTGGGATGAGTCTTTAAAGGTTGGTATTAGAGAATTTCATTATAACATAGGAAAAAAGTCTATTTGTTTGGTTAGTGTTTTATAGAAACAATGTTATGTTTATCGAGTTTCGTTTTAATTTCAGGGACAATAGTGTTTGTGTGACGGTTGATGTATCCATTCACTACAACTCAACACCAACCATTTGATTCAGTACATATATATATTCTATATGAAAATATTTGGTAATTGAATCATATAGTATTTGGGTTTGGTTTCCATGTACTTATTAATACATCTCCACATATATACTCTTTGAATGTTGTACATCTTATTTTTTCAGGATGCCTCCACAATGATATGAAACCATGATTTTACTAAAATATCATAAGGGTGATGCACATGGTGATGATTCTTTGATATAGTCATGTTGAATAGATAGTACCTCTATGTGTTTTTCCCACTATAACACCACCTTTTAAGTAGTAGTTAGTACTAACAGTGCTTGATGACAAACTGTATTAGACATCAACCACTCTAATGATGCATAATATCTATTGCACCAAATGTTTAAACATTAGTAACTATATAAGGACCGAGCCATCAAGAATGAATCTTACCTGGTTAGAGCTATAACAGTTATTTGTACATGATGACATTATCACTAATATGAAACATCCTATGATGAATCATGTTCTGATGTATATCCATTGTCTTCTCTTTATAGATTATAGAACTTTCTTATGCATCAAGTATTATTTCTTCCAACTCCTGAATTTGTAGTATCATATGCACACGTGCATCTAAAAAGTTCATATTACATTGATTAATAGACTAATATGCATGGTTTTATAGCTCCATTGGGTGGTTTCAAGCCTTCCCAAATACAATCATATATGATGAAATTCTGATTGAGGTTTTAAAATCAATAAGATATACCCAACGTGCATTATCAAATCACAAACTCTAATATTTCATGTTGGGTTGTACCATTTTTTCCAAGATTCTCTTACCTTCCCGATTTCATATTTTTTTCTTATCCGTTAGTTTGGGGGTGATATTATGTGGGGAAATTTTGATGAAAACCATACTTACGAACAAAATTATTCATGTTGTCTTTGAAAAAAATATGAACCACGATCAGTAGTTATCAAATCTAGGTAAACCAAACAAATTAAAAATTTGTGGCCTCCAAAATCAACAACCACAAGAGAGTCAATGGTGTGGTAGGCCATTTCTACCACAGAATTATATACATATTCAACAACCAACAAGACGTAATAAATCCAAATGAATTTGGAAAAGTCCACATGAAGTCAATTCCCTATTCATCAATAATCTTTCAGAATAACATTAGTTATAGGGTCATTTCATTCCTCTTAGAGATAATCCATGTCGAGCCTTATGTTGTGAGACAATGTGGCCCCTAGATGCCAATGTGTGGCTGAAGGTCAAAATAGATGTGATATAATGTTCAGGGATTCACAGATAAAATACATAGTCACCAAAAATTCTTGATAAATTTGGGTCATTCTAAATGTACCTCCATGAATCATGCTTGTGTCTCTGGGATTGGTATGTGCTGAAATCAGTGGGGACCCTAGATGTTTGTAGAAATTTCACATTGTCAGCATACTAAAGGGTATGGTCCACAACAACAAAAGGGTTTACTTGAGTAAATAATTCTCCAATGGAGAGGGATGATTCAACATGGTGGTCCAATTGTGGAGAAATCATACCAATGTGGTCATCTACAACATTTTATACCCAACTTTTATCACAAATTTCAATGACAAACTCTTAGAGGAGTATCATCTACCATATGAGGCAGGGCATAGATTTAGGTTTCATTAAGAAAAATCGAAGGGAAAAATGGTAAGAAAACACAATAACATTGGACCAAAGAAGATAGGAACAAAATTTTTCAAAGGAAAAAAAATATAAAGGAGTTATTTTTCTGTGGTTGTGTAGTTTACCAAGGAAGGTTCAAGGGTTCATAAAGCATAAAGAATGACATGAGGAGAATCCTCAAACCATTGTGATAAAACTACCCCAACAGAAATGTTAGATGAATCACACTTAAGATCGAATGAGAGATCCCGCTGTGGTCGTTGGATGATGGTAGGTAATGTGAGACTTATTTTTTGGGAATTTAATGAATCCTCACAATTATTATCAATCAAAAACTAAGAATATTTTTGAAATAATTGGGATAATGTATGTGAAATCTTACTAATTCCTGTAATGAATTTGTGGTAAAAACCAACATGACCTAAGAAATATCGCACAACATTTAAACATTTTTTATATGGAAAGGATAAAATTAATTCTATTTTAGATTTATCATCTTGAATTCAATTATATGGAATGTAATGCCTATAAACTATCCCCCTCTCAACCATAAAATTTCATTTCTCATAATTTAATACAAGAACATTTTCAATGTAGCAGCGGAGGACAAAAACTTGGTGTTCCAAAAATAATAAAAAGAATAACCATATACCATGAGATTTTCTATAAAGACTCCCATAAAACACTCAAGGTACTCAAAAAAATTACTCAACATACATCACTGAAAATAACTAAAAGTACTATATAAACCAAATTACATCTTTCTCTTTGATAATGTGCCTAATTGACATGTAATTGTGGTCATTTCATGATCCTCGGGGGATATATGAATTTGAAAATAAACCTAATAGCCATCAAGGAAACATTAATGGTACTTTCCATCCAATCATTCTAAAATTTGGCCAATGAAAGGTAGATGAATGTGGTCTTTCTGAATGGATTTATTCAGTCGACAGTAGTCAATACATACTGGCCAACTATTTTTCACATGTGTTGGAACCATTTCATTCCATTTATTTGACAGAACTATTATTCTTTTCTTTGGTACAAATGGCAGTAAGATAACCCATTTACTATCTGATATTTGATAAATGATCTCTATATCATGTAATTAACTGACATCAAATTTTACCACTTAATGGAAAGTGGGATATAACCGACATTGATATTGTATTACAGGATTAGCATCATCATCCAAAAATATATGATGCCTTCAAATATATGGTCTAGTCCCAAAAATATCATCCATTGTACATCCTATTTACATTTAAAACTCTCTAAATGGTTGAGTTGTTTCGATTCCAATTGTGGATATCAGATATTGGAAATAATGATGGGAAATTAATCAATACTGTCAAGATATGAATATTTTAAATTAGAAGAATGTCTTTTAAGATCCAACACTGGTAGTTTCTGGATTGAGGGAGTAGATTTTGGGGTATTTTGGTCCATTAAACTGTCTAACTGCTCTTGTTTATTCTCTAAAGATAGAGAATATTTTGAGATGAAATTTTTATATTCATCTATGATCTTGGATACCTCATTATTAACACAAATATCAATTAATGGACAAAATTCACATTTTAAAGAACCCACACAACAATCAAAACATGAATCTGAACTCAAAACATCCAAAGGAGAATATGTGGAAAATGAATCATAGTAACAGTAGAGGATAAAATTGTGTGTGTGCTTCGTAAGAGAGCACTTCCATCGAATAGACAGGAAGAGTGGAGTACTCTTCAACGAGGTGGTTCATACCATCATCGATGTTAAAACATACCTTTTCTCCTCCTAACACCATGGTTAACATACCATTGTAAACATTGTTGATCATCTTTACTGTATTGATGAATGGACTCCCAATTATTAGAGGAGCATATCCTTCGGTTCGATTATCTTCCTTCTCAAGAATGTAGAAATCAGTAGGGAAGATGAGATTCTTCACTCATACAAGGACATCATAAATCAATATTATTGGATGCTTAGTACTTCATTTGGCAAGTTGTATGACATTTCCCATTAGTTGAAACTCTCTAACATGCAGATAAGTGTACAATGAGGCATTAATTAATTTAAAGGAAGATCTTAAATATTGAATAACATCAGAAAATAAGGTGTCCTATATGGTACATGATATCATGAATGTGCATGGATATTTTAATTTGGTTGGAATTGCTGGTTGAATCATGGCTGATACATTCCTTCCCAAGTGGACTCTTTCATTCCACATGAACATTCATCTATGGGTGTATATTTCTTTGAGAAATTTGGCATAACGTGGTATTTTATTAACTACATCCAACAATGGAATACTGACTTGAACTTTTTTAAATGTATCAATTATTTCAATGTAAAAAATCATTATCAATGTTTTTCGTAGATTTTATGTGTCTTTGAGTGAAAGGAAGCAAAATTGGTTATTCATGGGAATCCTTAATGATAATTGGATTATTATTTAATACTTTTTTTCATTACTAGAAACATTTTAGGGTTGGAGAAGAAATGTTTCATTAATGGAACATACTTGTGGCATAGAATCAATTGAATGAGAAACTTCTTTAGCACTATGAAGATTAAATGCACATTCGTTAACATTTTCCTTCGAATTGGCTATGGGTTGGAATGTAGTTGTCCGGAGCCATACATCTTATGCCCATGGATAATGTTCTCCAATTATCGCACTTGAGTACACAGGTCCTGAATGGATAATTGTGTGGTCTATTGAAACTGGAGGTTCTGGGTTGCCATTTATTTCACCATATCCTTAAGGATTACTTTAGATTTTGGGGGTGGATTTTGATTTTTTTTTAAAGTTTAAGGATATTATGGTTTCATACCATGACCTTTTGGATACCAATTCTACATGGGGTAGCTACAGTTTCTTCCTTGTTAGTACTGGCATTGTACTTACCACCCGTGATATATATATGGCCTCAATTGATCTGGAATTATTGGAGGTTCTTGTTGAAATGGACTAACTGGGATGTTGGCTACACAAGACTCAAGTGAATTGTGATGTTGTGGGCACTGGTTAAAGAATGAGTATTTTTTAGAAAAAATTCCACAATTTAATGGAATATGAGGAGATTGTGAGTTACCTTGTGCTTGATATAATTTCTTTATAAGGGTATACATCTCATCAAGCTTGTTATGTAAATTTTGTTGTAGAGATAAAAAACATACCTCATGAAGTCCTCAGGATTGTGAAACAACTCTTATACAAAATTTTTGTGAATTATGAGCCATGTTGGATATAAATTCATGAGCAGATGAATGAGTTTTATCATCTAGGGAACCACCGTCTACAAAATCAATTATTCCACGATCCATGGGGATAAGTCTCTCATAGAGGTACTAGATTAAGAGTTGTTCCATAATTTGGTGGTGGTGGAAGGTTGAGAAATGTCTACTGAATCACTCCTAGTATATCCAATCTTTGGCTACACCTTCAATGGTGAAAGGGAAGGCCCTAAACTTAATTAAGTACTCAGATACATTTTGGGGTTTCATGGTGGATCAGACTATATGAAACTCATTTAGATGTTTGTGAGGGTCGTCACCGGGAATACAATGGAATTCAGGAAGAAGGTGGATGAGGCATGATCTCAGGTCAATGTTGGATACTTCATGGGATATTAGATGTACACAGGTTGGTACTCCACATCCGGGGTGGTCAGTTATTTTAAAGATAGATTATTTGAATCCATGTTTACTTTGGTTTCATTAGGTTCAATTTTTTAATGGTTTGTGAACACTTGAGGATCCCAAATGGGTGCATTAGTGTTACATGATTAACCATCTCCAAATGCCTTCATTTTTTAATGGAGTGATTTTTAAATTTCAGGGTCAAATTAATGTAGTGTTTCTTTACATGATCTTGTAATGAAACAAATATTTCCAAATTGAATGATAGATTTTCATAGAATAAACAAAATTATGTAATATTCATGAAGTAAAAATACTTATAAAAGGAATGGAATAATGAAAAAATAATGTTATACTACCAAATTAATGAGAGAGATGGATAAGAAGAAGATAAAGAGAGAGAGAGAGGAAGTACACACAAAACAACCAAAAATAGAAACAAAAAACCAAAACAAAAACAATTTAATGGGGGTGGGTTATTGAAAATAGTAATAATTAATATTTAGAATAAATAAATAAAAGGAAAAAACATTGATCTTGGATCCCCATAATCTGTGCAAAAATTTCATCGTGTATTCGAACACGTCAAATTAGATGTTTATTTTAAACTATAATTTATGTAGTATAGTAGCATCCCTAGGCCATCTATCGAGGGATCCTCATAACATTAATTAAAAAATGTGGTTATGATTATGTAACTAAAATTGTAATGGGATTTTATAAAACATATATTTTTTCCCATAAATAATAGAAGATGAAATTATATTACTACAAAAAGAAAATTGTTGGAGAAATCATGATCAACCTAGGTAAGTGTCCCATAATGTTGAATCCATCATTCCTCTTATGGGATTGGGAAGGATAATTGATTTTGTGATTTTATACATACTGAAACCAGTAATGTTATGTGAGTTAATAATAGGTTACCACAATTAATTTGATCGATCAACGATATTGATTATCAACAACTGCTCGAAATCAACAAAAATTAATACAAGTAAAAAAATTGAACTCAAATATGCTCATCACATCCGTACATATGAATTAATGTTGAATTGCATGAGATCATGTGGAAGTTCCTGGTAGATTTTACTGTAAGACATAACCCCGTGATTATGATGACAGATGAATCTTAGTCACTCATGTTTTACACCCTATAGGGATGCCAATAGATTATATCAGGATCTTCAGAATGAGTCTTATTCAAGGATTTTCTTAGTGATGGTGGAGTTTAGTGACTCAGTCACACAATGATAGAACTAATTCTTAGTAATATTTGTGCATCTATTTAAGGAGGATTTTTATCTTGCCACATTGCAATAAGTGTGCATCCAATAGAATCTGTATATTTTGTAGATAAGTATGGAAATGAATGTGTATTTTTTTAAGGTTTACTATTTTCTTACGATGCTCCAATGATATTGTAAATCCCTAAGCCTAGTTACCTAGAGTCGGTGAATTATTTTAATACATTGGCATGATTACAAGGAATCAAGTCCTGAATGAATGATCTGTTTAGTAGTCGGGGAAAATAGTTTACATACATGAATGTTACATTTCACATTAAGACATACAAAACAACATAAATAATCGGTATGGATGCAATTATTCCCTTGTCTTAACCCTAAATATCAATCACAACACACTTCATGGAATCCAGGAAAAAAATAAAACATAGAAATGGGTGATCAAAAACGCTCATTAAGGGTATTAAATACAGTGGAAACATTCATAAATAAGAAGAATCATTTAGGGAAATTTATAACTAAAACAAAATCCATTAAAACATGAACATCATCATAATATGGCTATGATAAAATGAAATAATTACATTTAATTAATCACATTGATATTCTAATAATCGAATAATCACATGTAATATCAATAAATACTTTAATAACAAGGGAATTCATAATGCTGAACATTAATTTCTATGTGAAGCCCTTGTGCCAAGACCTAAGGGATAACTGTTACCGGAACCCAACCCGAAGTGCCTCTAATAACATTAAACCAACTTAGAGTGCCTCTAATAACCGAGAAACAACCCAGAGTGCCTATAATAATTAGACACCAACCCCGAGTGGCTCTAATAACTGGACACAAACCTGAAGTTCCTCTAACAACCGGAAACCAACTCGGAAGGTTTGTTGTAACTGTACCCCAACCCGGAGCACACTAGTCCAACACATTCATCTTATGGAGATGATGAAATATAACATAAAAATTCGTATCAAAACTAGCATATGGAATGCCAAAACATTAATCATAAACCATTAATGGCATAAAAATATCTCATCCATTGTCAAACATTTCACAAAACCATAAATATAATATGGCTGATTTGTATAATAATAACTAAACTTCAAATAAGATTAAAATCCATCAAAGAATGATGACATAGATGAAATCAAAACTATTTTAGAGAAATATCTCTTTTTTTGAAATCATTTAATATAAGCATAATAATAAAAGAAAACATTTACATTAAAAATATTCATATATGTTTGTAAGGGATGTTTTGAAGATTTTATAATGGCGGAAAATAGTCACACGTGTCATATAAGATAAAAAAATACATTCTTACCGAAATTATTTCAAAAAGGTTAAAAAGGACATTGTTTGGAAAATGACGGAAAGATTCCTTTATAAACATCTTATAAAAATTCAACAAGGGTGAAAATGAATTTAACCCATATTCGATTAAATAGTAAGAATGTTTTGAAATATATTTTTATGAAACATGGATGTGGATGATAAAGAGGTCTCAGTAAATAATTATGTATAAACAACCTCAGATAATGAAAAGATTGTGAAATAAACCCTTACATTGTACTTTTCCTTGGTAGAGGGTAGGTAACCTCTTGTATAACAGTTAAATCACTGTTATTAAATTTGAAAAGATTCATAAATATGATATCATATATGATCTTGTAATATTACCTTTTTAATAATATTTTAGTATTATCATCGTTTAGTGTGTCAACTTACTCGTTTTCTTGTATATGTTTTGTTACATAAGACGTATGTTTTATGGATAGGTTGTATATTATTCATATAAAAAATCATATCAAGTCCTCATACATTATTTCTAATCATAAAATGAGAATTACACTTGAATGGATACGATGGGGAATGAATCTCATCGATTTCATGGAGACGGTAGTCTGTACGTACGCACGAATGCTAATTCCATTTCATTTTTCAATTAAAAGGAATAAAAACCAAATGATACATAATTATATTGTTATTAAAGTATAATATAATATCATATATTTGTTAATTGTTTTCATTAACACCTTCCTTTATGCGTTCAATGTATGGTATGAATGAGTCATATCGCTTTGAGGGGGTGGTAGTCCGCAATTCCTCAAATGAAATTATCGTATATATATAAAACATGAGAAGAATAATGGTATGCTATGAAATTGAATTACAGAATCATATATATAAAATAAATATCATTTAATAAAACATTTAATTATAGGGTCATCATAATGTCCACCATGAGAGGCGGTAGGAGATAATTGAACAATCATCGTTTCGTGAGCCGTTTGGTTTCCATCCACAGAAACATTATGTTCTTCACCCGTTAGATGGAGGTGTGAGTACGTGTAGTTAGAGTAATTATCATAACAATATACTATTATATTTAGGATACTTTGTTTACAAAATAAATGAATAATAAGAGATTAGGGGTTGGATAAGTAAAATAAAAGAAAAGAATCTAAGAGAAATCGTTACGTTTAATTTGCGTAACACCCTTTGGTTTTAACCAAAAAGGACATTGGAAGTCCATTATGTCTATGGTATGGCATCTAGGAGTAGAATAGGGATATATTTTATTTAATTGGTCAGAGTCTGGATGATCCAAAAGGCTTGAGAGGTGTGTGGAATTGGTTAAAACTGGTGTCCTTTTATAAGGGGGAGGAGAGGCTCTTTAGAAAAAACTTAATGAATTATCTTATAATAAATTAATATTCGGTTTATAATTGCTCTGAACCATATTATTTAAATTCTACGGTGGGGATGGGTCAAAATCCATTCATCCGATAGATTTTAGATAGGTTTGGGTCATTATATTAACCTTATCTTTTAGTTTTAAATCTTTGTTAATTAGTTTTACAATTACCATGTCACTTTATATTTTTATTTCATATAGTTAATAAACATACTATATATATAAAAGAGATCAAAAAGATGTCCATTAATGATACACCTGTCATTATATAAGTCCTTTTTCTGATTGTTAGATTTTTAGGCATATAATATTAATTAATATTATAATATTTGTTTTAAAAACTCATTTATGTAAATTCTGACAATATTTAATAATTCATTTTTATTAAAGACTTAACATATTTATTAATTTGAAAAAAATTCATATAAGAAATCAAAACATTTCATATTAACCAATAAAATTCTTTTTTGGCATCACTACTTTAAAATTATATTTACTTTAATATTTATAATAATATTTATTCGATTCTTTCATTAATAATGAAAATACTGCATCATATTTGTGTCATAAATAAATTTAATTATTCAATATCAAAAAATTATAAATAAAATACCATTATATATGGAATCTTTTTATATTTCTAATGAATATTAATAGTCTAAAATATAAAATTTATAACCTTATATAAAAATTGTTTTTCTAAAATATATATGCTTATGTAATTTTTGTATTTACTTTACTTAATTAAAATAAAGTGTCATTATCCCTCACAAGTGAATCCATGGGGTCCATAAATCGACACAAATATGCCCATGGTCGAACATGTATCAACCAATAGGGTTAACCCAGGTTTTAGGGTAATTTATTTTTATTATAATATTATTTTTTACTATTATTTATCGGATTTACCCTTTAACCATGGTAAATAAAATATTTACCGATGTAAGTATTCAAAATGTCTAAAAATAAAAGTTACCTATTTAAACAATTTGGACAAACTGATTCCAAATATAGAATCCATTTTTTCAAATTAAAAACACATAAGGGGTAGAAATTAATTTAAAATTAATTCCGATGTCAAAACAAAAAGCGTTTTTTAAGAAATAATAACTATCAAAAGATTGACATGTGTTTATGTCCGTTTTAATTGTAAAATTATGTCGAATGACCAAAATTGTATTAAATAGTAAAAATATATTATAAATATTATTTAAAACCACTAAAATTTATAATTTATCACTATTAATTATTTTGATTAAAAATGTTGTTTTTAATTAAAAGTTGTAATCAATATATAATAATATCTGAAAAGTACCAAAATTTCACCCTAGGCTAATTTCATCATTCTGAAACATAAAATAATGTCCATTTTACCAAATTATAAACCTATAATTTTCATTTATTTAAATTAATTCATGTTGTCAAAATCAAGAGGCGTATTTTTGACAAACAATATCTATCAAATGATTAACACTTGTTTATGACAAATCTCAAAGTGAAATTACATAAAATTACCAGCATTGGATTATATGGTAATCATATAGTATATCTATACTTAAAAACCATTATAATGTATAATTTAACACTATATAATATTTTTATTTAAAATGTTGTTTCAGTTAAAATATAGTTTTTTTCACTATTCACCCAAATATGAATGTTATCAGAAAAACACCAAAAATTATTTGAAACTTAATTCTTATGTCCCGATTCTAAATAAGATGTTTATTTTGTAAAATTGAATATATAAAATCATCAAATGTAAGATTTAAAAAGGGTTTACCATAAATATATGCTAAAAGCACATTTAAAAAAATACTTCTTTTATCAGAAATAAATAAATTACTTCTTACATTATGTCTAAGAAATTCATAATATGGTTTATAAAATTATATGTATTATATATATTTCAAAATACAATTAATACTATTCATAACCGCTTCTTAACAGCTAGTTTGTTAAGTTTTGGTGCACTTGAACTCATTGTGGCATGTAATGAAAGTTATTGAATTACATTGAAGAAATAACTTACTATGAAATCTTGGGGTGTTACATTCTTCCCTTTATAAATAAATTGCGTCCTCGCAAGTTTAAATTTATATTTGAATATAAAAGGTCGAAAATAGAAAATACCATTGCGAGAAAACCCACATCGGAAATTAGGTTAATAAAATTTAGTGATAATAATAAGAAAAGGGTAATGAAAAAGTCACCACCAAATTCTGATCTTGATTAGGAAAACATTGAAGGAAATTGATACACATAATTGGAGGAAAACCTAAATATTTATAGGGAGTGATTGAGGTCATCAATCACAATCAATTATAGAATTGTGGGCCTCAAAGCCACCAATCATTGATGATTTAAAATACCATCGGTTCAACAAAACATAATGTATTAGGATAACAAATTTATTGTTATAATATGCCTTACCTAATGTTTTAGAATATATTTCTTCATAGAAAAGATAAAAACATTTATACTTGTCAAGTAGAGTTCTATCCTTTAACTATTTTCTAACACAATCTCATCTTTCACTCTAAAAGATAATAGAACATAAAAAATATTATATTTAACCTATTCGTATAGGGTTCCCCAAAAAATGTATTTATAATTAATCTACCAGACCCTTTAGAAAACTACATTACTCGATCCAGGACATCATGTGGGTCAGTGGTAGGTGATACACCCTTGTCGCCCTTCAGTTGCGGGTTCAAGTCTCGCGGCCTTGCCGGATGCGACAGGTTGTCGCCTGACCTCTGGGATGTCCTTTTTATAACAATCCAAAAATAATCTTCAAAAATTATTTAAACATAACAATTGTATCAAATGTCAAATAAAATCCATTCCAACCTTTAGGCTTATCCAAAATACTTATGTCCAAACTCACAGTACAAAATTTATAATGACTGTAAATATAATGAAGATCTTTTTTCCCACGTAATAACATGTGAATACCTTCATCATGTATTCTTTTAAAATATGGTAACACCCAGAATTACCATAAAACCATATTGATTACATTCATTCTCTAATATTCCTTATTGAATACTAGATATATTCCTTATATCCCTAAACTTTGAATATTTCAACAATGATGAAATAAACGAACCATTAATCAGTGCAAAGGTAGTCAAGAATATCCAATATAATTTTTCCAAATTAACCATCTCTTATTCCAGAATTACTACATCAGTATCAACACCATATTAAGGATTACCTTTCCTTCAACTTTGTATTTTAAAAAAATTGTTAACTTTCTATTGAATCACCTTTCATAGAACCATATAATCTGAAATCATCAAAGAAATAGTTCTGCAGTACAATCCTTATTTATCTTCGTAATTCATATAACAGTACATCGTTGATACATCACTCAAATAAAATAATCCATTAATTACAACAGAAGAACACTAGTCAATCCTCTTCATCTGTGGTACTATCATTACTTTATAATTATCCAATAGCGTCATTTGGGGCATTCTCTGAAGATTTGAACATTGATTCACATAGTGTCCCCACTCATTGCAGATGAAGCATTATACATTTGAAACCTTTTTCTTACCCTCTCAATCACGAACATGGTGTCCTTTTTCTCCACACTTATTACGCACTCTCAATCCCTTCATGATGTTTCCAAGGTGATTCTTTTCATAGATATCACATATGGGAAAATCCTTCTATACATTATTGCCTTTACCTGCCTTTCTATCTACCATCCTTTTCTTCTCTGGCTTCCCTTCAAATCCATAGGACTCCAATAAAACATTACTTATCATATCAACACATGATTATATTTCTTCATATGATGATAATACATGGGATACTATTTCCATTATAAATTATGGCTTAACATCATGAAAGATAAGATCCATCTTACTCTTTGGATCATGTGTATTGTTGGAGTTCTCATTCCTTCTACTCGGAACCATTTCTAAACAACGACATATACTAGATTAGTTTATGAATAGAAATACCCAATCCCAAACTTGTAAAAAACGTCACATAAATTAAAAATTTTATGGATATAATCTATAATAATATAAAGTCCTCTTTGAAGAAATATTAACTAATAAACCCTCTATAATGGTTTTTAAATAAAAAGAGAATTATCCTAATCATATCCCCCAGGAGTTTCGTAACCAAGAGTGCCGCAAGGCCCATTATTGTGCACCAGTTCCTGTTTGTGTCTGTCTTAATGAAGTGTTTTTGGGTTTTACCACTAGGTATATCTATGCCAGAACTGCCTCTACCTGCTCGTATCCAGATAGTGATGTATTGTTCGGAAAACTCACAAAATATCTACAATACCAAAATTATAGTAAGTCATTCTATAATAATCCTGAAATTCTACCTTAGGGTACTGTTCTATAATCAGAGTTTTTCTAAATCTAGTTTCCAAGGTTATTGCTAAACTTCCTCTGCTACCAAATGTAACACATCGACCCTAGTTAGCTAGAGTCGGTGCATTATTTTAATACATTGGTATGATTACATGGAATCAACTCCCAAAGGACCGATCATTTTAGCAGTCTTGGAATGTAAATTACATACATGAATGTTACGCTGCACTTTATGACATAAAAAACAACATAAATAATCTTTATAGACGCCATTATTCCGTTGTATTAACCCTAAATATCAATCACAACACACATTGTGGAATACTGTGAAGAATATAAAACATAGAAAGGGGTGAGTTCAAACGCTCAGTAAGGGTATGAAATATAGAATAAACAATCATAAATACGCATAATCATTTAAGGCAATGTATAACTAAAACAAAATCCTTTTAAACATGAACTTCATCCTAATATGGAAAAGATAAAATGAAATAATTCAATTTAATTATTCACATGGATATTTTTCTATTCGAATAATCACATGAAATATCAATAACCACTATCATAACAAGGGAATGCATAATGAAGAACTTTAATTTCTGTCTCAAGGCCTCGTTCTAAGATCTATGGGATAACTATAACCGGAACCCAACAATGAGTGCCTCTAATAATCAGACACCAACCCGGAGTGCCTCTAATAAATTGACAACAACTCGGAGTTCCTCTAATAACCAGACACAAACCCAGTGGGTCTGCTGTAACCGGACCCCAACCCAGAACATACTAGTCCAACACATTCATAATAAGAAGCGGATGAAATATAACATAAATATTCATATTAAACCTAGCATAAGGAATACGAAAACATTAATAATAAACCATTAATATCATAAAAATAACTCATACATAGACAAACATGTCACAAATCCTTAAACACATTACAGATGATTTTTAATATAATAAATCAACTTCAAATAAGCTTAAAATCCATCAAAGGAAGTTGACATAGATGAAATCAAAACTATTTGAGTGAAATGTCTCTTTTTTTGAAATAATTTAAAAGTCTAATAATTATAAAAGATAAAATTTATTTTAGAAATATTCTTATAAGCGTGTAATTGAAGTGTTTAAGATTTTATATTGGTATATAATATACGCACCCACCATATAATGAAAAAAAAAGACATCCTTACCTTTATTCTTTCGAAAAGGTTAAAAAGAACCTTGTTAGGAAAATGACGGAAAGATTACTTTATAAACATCTTATAAAAATTCAACAAGGGAAAAATTGAATCTAGGCCATATTCTGTAAAATAGTAAGAATGTTTTGAAATATATTTTTATGAAACATGGATGTGGATGATAATGAGGACTTAGTAGATAATTACGTATAAACAACATTGGATAATGAAGAGATTGTGGAAAAAACCCATACCTTGTACTTTTCCTTGGTCGATGGTTGGTTAACCTCTTGTATAATAGTTAAATCATTGTTATTAAATTATTCAATAATCATAAATATGATATCATATATGATCTTTTAATATTTCCTTGTTAATAATATTTTAGTATTATCGTTATTTCGAGTGTTAACTTACTTGTTTCTTTTATATGTTTTGTTACAGAAGATGTGTTTTTATACATAGGATTTATATAATTCATATAAAGAATGATATGAATTCCTTAAACATTATTTTTAATCATAAAATTGGAATAATACTTGAATAGATATTAGGGGGAATGAATCTCATCACGTTCATGGAGACGGTAGTCCGTACGTACGCACGAATGCTACTTCCATTTTATTTTTCATTTAAAAGGAATAAATAAAAATGATACATAGGTATATTATAATTCTAGTATAATATAATATCTTATATTTGTTACTTATGTTCATTAACACCTTCCTTCACTTGTTCCATGTATGGTATGAATGAGTCATATCACTTAGTGGGGGCGGTAGTCCTCACTTCCTCAAATGAAATTATTTTTTATATATACAACATGAAACGAATAATGGTGTGCTATATAATGGAATAAAAAAAGCTTATATATAAAATAAATATCACTAATAACATTTTTAATTATAGTTCCATCATAATGGACACCATGAGAGGTGGTAGGAGATAATTGAATAATCATCATTCCGTGAGGCGTTTGGTTTTCATCCACTGAAGCATTATGTTCATAAACCATTTGATGTAGGTATGAGTATGTGTTGTTCAAATAATTCTAATAAAAATATCCTAGAATATTTAGGATACTCGTTTTTTTACAAACGAAAGTAATAAGAAGAGTTTAGGGGTTGGAGAGGTAAAATTAAAGAAAAAAAGCTAAGAGAAATCGTTACCTTTAATTTGGGTAACTCCCTTTGGTTTGAACCAGAAAGGACTCTGAAAGTGCCTTATGCCTAAGTTAAGGATTCTAGGAGGAGGATAGGAATATAAGGAGCTTAATTTGGCAGAGTATGGACGAGCAAAAAGGATTGAGAGGTGTGTGGATTTGGTTAGAATTGGTGTCCTTTTATAAGGGGGAGGAGGGGCTCTTTAGAAAAACCATAAATTATTATCTTATAATAAATTCATATTCTGTTTATAATGGCTCCAAACCAGATTATTTAAAGTCTATGCTAGGGATGCGTCTAAATACATTCAATCAATAGATTTTAGACATTATTGGGGCATTATATTGACCTTATCTTCTATTCTTAACACATAGTTAATTAGTTTCACATTTATCATGTCACTTTCTATTTTTATATTATATTGTTAATAAACATACTATATACATCCAAGAGACCCCCCTCAGTTGACCAGTAATGATTCAACTATCATGATATAAATCCTTTGGCTGAACATTAGATTCTTAGAAATAGAATATCAATTAATAATATAATATTTGTTTTATAAACACATTTATGTCAACTTTGACAATATTTAATAATTGATTTTTCGTACAGTCTTAAGAACTTTATAATTCAAAAAAAATTAATATAAGCAATACTAACATGTCATATGAACCAGTAAAATTCGTGTATAGAATAAAAAATTTCAAATTATGATTATTTTAGTATTTATAATAGTAATTGTCTTATTCTTTCATTAATAATGAAAATATAGAATCATTATTGTGTCATAAGATAATTTAATTATTCAATGTTAAAAATTATAAATAAAATACATTTATATATGAAATATTTTTATCATTCTAATGAATATTAATAGTATAAAATATAACATATATAACCCTATGTAAAAAATTATTTTCTAAAAGATATAAGCTTATGTAATTTTTGTATTTAATTTAACTTAATTAAAATAAAGTGTCATTATCACTAACAAGTGGATCCATGGGGTCCAAAAATCGACCCAATGATTTCCATGGTCTGAAATGTATCAACTAATAGTGTTAAGAAACGTTTTAGGGTAATTGAGTTCATTATAATATTATTTTTTTTACCCCTATTTATCGGATTTACCCTTTAACCATGGTAAATAAAATATTTATCGAAATAATTATTCAAAATGTCTAAAAGTAAAAGTTACCTATTTACACAATTTGGAAAAAAAAATTCCAAATATTTAATCCATTCTTCCATATTCAAAACATATAAGTGGTAGAAATTAAATTAAAATTAATTTCCGCTGTCAAAACAAAAAGCGTGTTTTTAAGAAATAATAACTATCAATAGATTTACACTTGTTTATGTCTGATGTAACTGTGAAATTATGTCCAATGACCAAAATTGTATTAAATGGAAAAAATATATTATAAATATACTTTAAAACCGATCATATTCATAATTTATCACTATTAATTATTTTGATTTAAAATATTGTTTTTAATTAAAATTTAGTAATCAAAATATAAATGTTATCCAAAAAGTACCAAAATTTCACCATAGGCTAATTTCGATATTATGAAACATTAAATGAAGTCCATTTATACTAATTAAAAACCAATATGTTTCATTTATTAAACATAACTCATGTTGTCAAAACCAAAAGGCATATTTTTTAAGAAACAATATATATCAGAAGATTAACACTTGTTTATGTACAATCTCAAAGTGAAATTATTTAAAATGACCATAATTGTATTATATTGTAAAAATTTAACATATTTAAACTTCAATACTATTAAAATTTATAATTTAACACTATAATTTATTTTGATGAAAATTTTTTTCTGGTTAAAATATAATTTTTTTTTACTATTCACCCAAATATGAAAGTTATCCTAAAAACAACAAAAAATTATTGAAACTAAATTTGTATGTTATGATTTTATATAAGAAGTTTATTTTGTGAAATTGAATATACAAAATTTTTAAATATTTTATTTAAAAAGGTTTTACTATTAAAATGTGGTAAAATCACATATTTAAAAAAAATATCTTTTATCTTAAAAAAATGAATTAGTTATTACATTATGTCTATGAAACTCATAATATGGATTCTAAAATTATAATTATTATATATAGTTCTAAATTCAGTTAATAATATTCATAACCACTTTTGAATGGCTAGTTTGGTAAGTTTTGGTTCACTTGAACTTGACATTGCGTGTAATGCAAGTCATTGAATTAGATAGAAAAAATAACGTACTATGAAATCTTAGGGTGTTACAAATATTGTTTGGGATTAGTTATTCTGAAAATGGACCATAGTTTAGGGATTATGACAGGATATCAGTGATTTAGTGATATCAATTTTCATTCCCACTTAATAGGAGTAATGGATAGAGCCATAGTGGAGGAGATAGTCTGGGAATAACATGTGTCAATAGTGGGATCATGTAGTAGGAAACCAGGAGGTGAGACCTCCATAATTGGTAGATGAAGGCAATTTTTGGGATATGTTCATACTAGACACATCAATATAAAATCCTAGGACAAATGATCCATGGTTCATGGCTCTTGAGATATCATTAGTTATCCAAGGGAAAGGTGGTGTTTCTCATTCTGTGGTCAGGGACATTTAGCATGGGATTTTCTAACCTGTCATACAACTGATTGGGATACGTTTGGGGTACCATTGAGGTAGATTAAACGTAATGGATATGTGGTAAATTGGAAAGTGGACATGAAACAGGGACTTGTTGTGAATTTTGTTGTCATCTGTGTAACACCCATCCATGGTACTCTTCTATTTAAATAAAATAGTAGCGTGATTTGTACGCAACTTCGAGTTCTAACACACCACAACCAATCGAACTAGCCATTTTGAATACTAATACTCAATTTTTGAAATTTTAAAAATTTTTGCTTTCAAAATGGACATCATTTTTGGATTCAGAATATCAAAATTAGCTTAGGGTGAATTTTTTGTATTTTTTTTGAAAACAGTCAATTTTGATTAATAGTGAAAAACATAGACTTGTTGTTTAAAACCAAATTTTTTTTAAATAATTATTTATTTTATTTAAATTTATTTTATTTCAAAATAGATACATAATATATATATATGTTCAATGAAATTCATTGGAGTTAGTTCATAATAATTTTAGATATATGAAAATTTTATTGAACTTTTCTCCGTCTTTTAACCACCTCTTCGGAGCATTTATAAAATTACAGAAAACATAAATTTACCACTTCTTTTAGTTGAATTTCAATAATCCGAGACTCACACTTGATAGTAGTAATTAAAATGTGGTTAAATATGATCAATATAATTTTTTGTGGATAATATCTTTTAAATTTTATTTACCACAATTAAAAGTTATTAGGTTAATTAATGGTAAAAATTATATTTTTATTAATAACCTAAAACATGTACTAATTCTATTGGATAATTATATTTCCACAAAAAACAACCTAAAGAATAAAATATGAACCTCCTTGGTCCACATGGATTAGATTAGGAAATATTGTTTTATTTAATTTTAAGAATAGTTAAGAGTTAAAATCAATGTTTAATAACAAAAAAAATTTAATATAGAGTTAAACATAAGATAAATTCGACTATAAATATTAATTATAAATACAAAAATATTTCCTAAATAATTGTATTTTATTTATATTTTTTACATTTTATATAATTTAATTTATTTATGACAAAATGATGATGAAATAATTACCTATTTAATTAAATATTAAACAAATTGATATTATAAATATCCAAATAATTTAATTTGAGACTTTTTATTAATTAAACTAATTTAATATGTTAATATGACATATTATGTTTGGTTAGAAGTATTTTTTTCGATGTAATAATGCTGTTATGAATTTAGGGAAAACAAAATACAAAATAGGGTCAAAATTGACATAAAAGAGTTTTTAAAACATGTATTATATTTTTAATTGATATTCTATTCCTAAAAATCTAAAGATCAGTCAAAAGGATTATATAATGATTTTTGTATCATTAATGAACCACTTGGTGTTCTCTATGAAGTATATAGTATTTTTATTTATTATATAATATAAAAACACAAAGAGACATGGTAAGTGTCAAACTATTTAACTAAGTGTTAAATCTAAAATATAAAGTTAATATAGAGACACAAACCTATATAAAACCAATTGGTTGAGTTTTTTTCGACCCATATCAACTTTAACCTTTAAATAATACTTTTTGGAGCCATTAGAAACCTAAATTTATTTTATTATAAAATAATATTTCTACCTTTTCCTATAGTTCCCCTCAACCCTCGTATAATTGGGCACCCCGCCTTCTCTCTAATTCACACCATAAAATCTTTTTGGAATGGCCATCCTCAACCTAAATACCATCTAAAATATCCTCCATTAATCCTAGAGTCCTTCCATTAGTCACAATGCCAATCTTCGGAGCCCTTTTGATCAAATCAAAAAAAAAACTAAAGAAGAGGTAAATATTTCATCACCACTTTCAAGTTCCTTTCTTCTTACGCATCCTTTTTCATTATTATTTGCATTATAAAATAATATCTAGTATCATATATATAATATGATTTTATTATAAATATGGTACAACCAAATTCTTTATTTTATCCATTCTTTAAATGACATTTCACCACACGCACGTACATACAACTTACCGTCTCCATGTCGTGGTGTAATTGTTATTCAATACATTAATATTAGGATGGTTATAATAATTATGTTTAATTGATGTAAAAAATAAATATAACATTATAATTATTCAGTATATATGATATAACATCTAATTATATATTATTTTAAAATCAAAATAATGATATTGTCGCTTATACTTACGGATTACCGTCTCCATGAGAGCGATGAGATTCATTCCCAATCATATCCATTAAAGACTACTATTCATTAGATGATTAAAAATATTGATTAATGACTTGATATAATTATGGATATGAATAATATACATCCCATCGATAACAAATATGACTCGCATAACAAAGAACAAAAAGGAAATTTAATCTATTAACACAAGAAATTACGATAATAGTAAGATATTATTAACAAATCAGTTTTAAAATATCATATATGATATCATATTAATTTATATGATTCTTGTATAATTTAATAAAAAATATTTCACCATTATATAGGACATTAACCTACAATCAACCATGGAAAAGTACAAGGTAAGGGTTATTTGTACAATATTTTTATTATATAAGGTTGTTTATACGTAATTATATTATGGGACCTCTTTAACATCAACATCCATGTTTCATAAAAAATTTCTTTCAAATCATTCTTACTATTTACTAGACAATGGGTTAAAGTCATTTATACCTGTGTTGGAATTTTATTAGATGTTTAAAATGGAATCTTTCTGTCTTTTTCCTAACTAGGTTCTTCATAATGGTTGGACAAAATTACTGTAAAAAATATTTTTTTTTCTTATACGTCATGTGTGGCTATTTTACAATGTTATAACATCATCAATTCTTCCCTTACAAGCTTATAATAATATTTACAAAACAAATGATTTCTTTTCTAATTATATTAATTTTAAATTATTTTAAAATAGTATGAGATATTTCTCAAAAAAAATTCAACTATGTCAACATCATTTAATGGATTTTATGTTAATTTGAAGATGATTTATTATGATAAAAAATTACATATTTTATTGATGATTTTGTGATATGTTTGACTGTGGATGTGTTATTTTTATACCATTCAAGAATTATTGATAATGTATTGAAATTTCGTATGTTAGTTTTAATACCAATGTTTATGTTATGTTTAAACATTTTCATTTGATGAATGCATTGTACATAGAATGTGACGGGTAGAGCCTGCTATTGCTCCTTGATGCATCAGTAGGTCTTATGAGGCAAACTAGAGTCTTGGAAAAAGGCCTTGAAAAAATAGTATTTCAAGTCTTGGCACAAGGCCTTGACCATGTGATTATGAAGTCTGGCATTATGCATTCCATCATTATGAATGTGGCTAGTGATATTGCATTTCATTATTCAACTAGTTGAATATCCATGTGAGTAAATAAATGGAGTAATTTGATTTTATCTTTTCCATATTATTATGAAGTTCTTGTTTAAAATGATTTTTTAGTCTTATACATTTTCTTAAATGTTTATGGTTATTAATGAAAGTTTCTACTATATTGTTATCTTTACTGAGCAACTGATCTCACCCCTTTCTATGTTTTATTTTTCCCATGATGCGAAAAAGTATTTTATGACTGACGTATAGGGATAGTCTGAGGGGATATGAGTGTGTTCTATGGAAACAATTTTGTTTTAGTTTTCTATTTTTTGATGTAATTTATAACTTATGAATGTATCTAGTACATTCAAGGATAAAAATTAATCGGTATTCCGATACATTATATTTTGTAACCATGGTAATGTTATTTAATAATACTCCGACTCTGGGTTCCTGGGGTCAGGGCGTTACTATTGTTATCAGAGTAAGTTTAGTACAAACAATGGAATCTATATTTATATAAACTCTGATTATATCACATTTCTCTAATATAGACTTTGAGTATTAGTATAGAAGAATATCCTTGAATTTTTGTATTGTAGATATTTTGTGAGTTTTCCAAGAAATACATCTCTATCTGGATACGAGTAGCCAGAGATGGCACTGGAACATATGTAAATAGGGGTAGAACCCGAAAACACCATATATAGCTAGACATGAATGGGAACTAGTGCATGACTATGTGTCATGCAACACTCTTGGTTACGACACTCGAGGAGGATATTCATAGGATAATTTTCATTTTCATCACAAACCATTAAGAAGGGTTTATGAGTATATAATTCCACAATGAAAAGATTTTTTATGATTATGGATTATATCCATAAATTGTTCATTTTGTTTTAAGTGTTTTACATGTTTGTAATTATTTATTTATATTCAAAAACTAATCTATTTTATGACCTTTTTTAGAAATGGTTCCTACTATAAGGAATAGTAACTATATCAATGCATGAAATCCATGTAGGGATTTCCCTCCTGCTCAAGATAATTATAGTGGAGCTGGTGATACAACTGGTGCTGATTAACTTATCTCTATATTGGGACAACTCACTCAGGTTATGAATAATTACCTTACTCGTATGGATCACCTGATGCACAGCGTGGAGTATCAATGTTAGACCGTTTAATGACGCAACAACCACAAACATTCAATGGTAGTACAAATCCACTAGTATCCATGAATTGGATACATTCCTTAGAAATAATATTTCACTACTTGTGGAGTCGGAAAGGGAAAAATTTAACATGTCAGTTTACCACCTCACTGGCGATGCTGATCAATGGTGGTCTTTAATTAAAAACAAAAAATACGATGATTAAGTGTCAAATATGGAAAGGAGGTAGTTTAAAGAGATTTTCATAGAAAAATACTTTCCGCGTGACCATTTGGCAGATAAAGAAATGAAACTTCTGAATCTCAGGAATAAGGAAGATGATAATGTCTGAATGTATGAAGCTAACATTACAAGGTTAGTGAGGCATGGTGCATATTATATACGTAACCATTGAAGTAATATTGATCATTTATATGATTGGTTAATCCCATTTCCCAATCAAGCATTAGTATCACAATCCTGCTTGTCATATGAAGATATTGTCTCAAGTGTTATCAAGACAGAAAAATAATTCTATAAGTCATACGACTTTAAAGAAAAGCAATAGAAGAAGAGATCTTCTAAAAACTATGGTAATGGAAAAAAGTGGTTGAAATGAAAACATGAATATCCATACTATAGAAAATGTGGGAAGAAACACCCTGGTACTTTCCTAAAGGGAATGGGAGTCTATTAAAATTGTTGTAAAAAAGGCCACCAAGCTCGTGATTTCAAGGGGAAAAAAGAGGTTGTCGATGTTGAATGCTACAATTTTATATAAGTGGGGAATTAATAGAATGAATTCCATAAGTGTTAGGGGAATGTACTTCAGAAAATTCCATGGGATAAAGGAAAAGCATATACTATCACTACTCGAGAGGTTGATGCTCTGAAAAATTCGGTGGCATGTAATTTAACGATTTCCTCGCGTTTAGCCAATTCATTATTTGATACTGGATCATCAAATTGTTTCATATCTTCCTATTTTCCTAAGAAAATCAGATATTTCTAATTTCACATCACATGGGAGTTTTCAGTGAAAACTCTTAAGGGAACTATCATTGCATCAATGTTCTGTGAATCAGTCCCCATTATGGCATATAAATGTTTTTTATATGCTACCCTCATCGTAATACCCAATGAATTAATTTGATATAATCCCCATTATTGATTGGATTTTGAACCATGATGCAAAAATTTATTGTAAGAAAATGTTGGTAAATATTTTTGATGACGATGATAATGAACACCTTAACTTAGAGAAGAATTGCACCACCTAATTCATATATATTTCGACCCCTAGTAGCACTTCTAAATTCAATTATTGGGGAGGAAGAGAATGAAATATTTTTGGGTGAGGAAAATAGTGTTCAAATAGAGGATCCTCGTATTGTGAAGTAATATGTTTGATGTGTTTTCAGAAGAATTACATGAACATCCTACAAATCGATAAATTGATTTTTCCAATGATTTAATTCCTGGATGAAGGCCGATATCAATGACCACTTATAGAATGGCCTATGTATAATTAGTGGAACTAATTAAACAACTAGAGAAATTGAGTAATAAAGGATTTATTCGACATAGTTGTCACAACCCGTCCTCGGGGCCCGTGTCGTGACTACCCCAAGCCCGCCTTCCATAGGCCAGGGGCTGGTGACTTGCACCAAGGCATAATTCCCCGTAAAAAAGGAAGGTATTGACTTTTTAAAGTAAACAAACACTAAAGAGTAGCAAACAGAAGTAAACACTAATTAAAAAATTTGTACAATTGAAAGTGAGGTAAAGTACGTGGGCCAGAATACAAACCCAAACTGAAAGTAAAGTAAAACTGAAAAAAAGACAGTACAACAACAGAAAAGTAAAGCTGCATCGTCGAGTCGTCCACTGGAAGTCCCACATGACGGGTGGGTAAAGATAGCATCCATAGCTCCTTGGATCTAGCCGTCCGTTCTGAGTACGTTCCGCCCAGTGGTCCACCTCTAGGTACCGACCTGCTCCTTGTTCTTCAACCACGATCAGCGCTGTCCATCGCCTGCAACCAACACAACGTAGTGCGGGCATAGCCCATGTAGGGGTGAGTATAAGCTACACAGTAGGGACCATGATACCCCCGAAGGGCTCCCAGAATCCACAAAAGATAATCAAAAAGGAAAGATACAATCACGAAGTAACATCCGACAACACTTAGGTATATGCCCATACATATACGTAAGTCTTCAATTATCGTTTGGCTCCAACATCCGAGCCCAAGTTCGATCACATCGACACAGGATAGCACAACACAATCCACATAGGAAAGCAATACAAGATTCAACTCACATAGGTAAACTTTTTCATGATTTAAAAACAACGATTTCTGGAGAACTCCTCCTTTATTGAGTACAGTGGGCCTGCTGCTACAACCAAGCGCACTTAACTCCTCCTCTATCGAGTACTGTGGGCCTGCTGCTACAACCAAGCGCTTCCCTCCATGGGTCTGCCGCTACAACCAGGTGCTCCCCCTCATAGGCTCTAGAGGTACTCCTTCTGTTGAGTAGCGCGGGTCTTCCACTACAACCAAGTGCTCTTCCGCCATGGGTCTGCCACTACAACCAAGCGCTCCCCCTCATAACCACCAGAGGTACTCCTTCTGTTGAGTACTGCGGGTCTGCCGCTACTACCAAGTGCCCCTCCACTGTGGGTCTCCCGCTACAACCAAGTGCTCCCCCTCATAGCCTCCAGTGGTACTCCATCTGTTGAGTACCATGGGTCTGCCGCTACTACCAAGAGCTCCTCCACCGTGGGTCTGCCGCTACAACCAAGCGCTCCCCATTGGGCTATCCGAAATAAACTGAGTTGATAGATCAGCAGTCGTCAAGTCTCTGCCAGCTATTAGGTCTCTGTACTCTGCTAGCACGTCACTGGGAGGGTCTACTCTACGAGCTACCGGTCGATACTCCAAGTATCATGAAGTTTCATGAATAAGTATATCAAAAGACTGCCTCATCATAGGGGTCTCAATGAAATAGACGACACATCAGTCGGACGCCCGGTCTGTGAGTTACTAGACTTTTCGTCCCTAGGGCCCGATAGGTTTCGTGTGCGAACCAACCCGGCCTTATCTCGACTGTACCCCAAACTATCATAGGGTATGATCATAGGGACCAATTCTAAACGTTTTCACCGATGTCACTGGTGGTTCGTCAAACGGACGTCCAGTCTGAAAGCTATCAGTTTTTCTGTTCCATGGTTCCGGTTGGATTTCGGGTTCAATTCATCCCGGCCATTATCCAACATCATCCAAAACTCAGGCGAAGCATGCCAAAAGTATCGTCTCATCAAGAGTAATCCTACAAAGTTTACAACATGTAAATCTGACGTTTTTAGCTCACGTTATAAGTGTTTCCGCTCTGAGGGCCTGGTTGGTTTCGTGTATGAACCAACCCAGCCAAACCCAATGTACTCTGAAACCTTTAGTGTATTATACTGAAACGACCGTCTCGATCGAAAGATCACATCACTGCTGACGGTGCATTGATCGGAGAACCACAACCCATGTTATGGTCAAAATACCATAACGGTCCGTTATTAGGGGGTTTGGGCCCAGTCCGACCGGGCCCGGTCCCCCTAGGTCGGTCGTTTTGGCCGAGAAGATGGGGGTGTGTGGTGGCACACTGGCCCCCCCCAGCTTGTAACCGCACCCCCCATGGGGGGCCGCTACTTGCCGACGGACGCGGCCGAGCGCCGTGTCCCGACTCCCTCAGTCCTGCACGGTCGCGGAACCAGGGGCCTGCCACCGCGGCTTCAGGCACCGGCACGGCCGTGCCAGCGAGGCGCGCCGACGGAGTGTTCCGCGGACCACCAGAAGAGCTTCGTTGGTCAGTTTTTCCTACCGTCTTCGCCAACAGCCCTCCCAGGACCGGTTCTTCCCTGCGAATACATCAAAATGCCTGTGCGTCCTGCTTCATCATCTCCCACCGATCTTCACACCAAGAACAAAGAGACTGTGCATTTGGACTTGTTCGTTGGTCCTCACCCACCACGTTAGATGTTTAAAAAGTCTTCCGGCATTTTTTAATCACATGCCGAGGATATAAATCACATAGATTTAATTGAACCAAAACCCCTACCTAATGCGTCGTCGAGCGAGGAATCATTGCAAAATTTCACGTCGCGGAAGAAGGCGTCGCAGAAGAGGGATCGTCGCCTCGCGGAGAAGGATTCTTTGGCGTCGCGTCGGCGACCTCCGAGGATCCGGCGTTCTTGTCGACCTTCGTCGGAGGTCGGCGTTCATCGCGTTCTTCGCGTTCTTCGCGTTATTCGTGTTCTTCTTTGAGGAGGAAGAACTTCAAGAACCTGAACGAATTATCCCTGTCCTCCCACAACCCAATCACTTTCATAAAATAAAATTTGTCTTATTTTATTAACACACATGCCAACGATAGAATTTCAAAGTAAAGAAATAATCAATTAATTGAATTAATTGAGGAGTAATAAACCACCCAATTAATGAGGCATTTATTAACGAGAATAAACGCAAGGATTTCCTTCATTATTAGGGGTGCGGGTGCGTTACATTATTAAAGGAGGGGGTTTAGGAAGAAAAGAAATGATGGGGCTCATGTGGGCCCCACCAAAAAAATATCCTACCAAGTGGGTAGGATATTGTGGGTCCCACTTCCAACACTTATGTTAGGTTAAGAAACTTAAAATAAAATAAATTGGTTGCACCACTTTTATTTTATTTCATTACTTAACCCCAAAAATTAAAAAACACACCCGAGTAAACGCAACTCCGAAAAAGGTGTTTCTAAGAAATTATCGGCATTGTGATTCTATCGGTGACCTTGGAATTCGATTACGAGCATCGTTTCAAAATTTAGAAAAAACCCGCTTGTTCATTCATTGAACGCACCCGAGCTAAACATCAGAAAAATGATTCCGGGCACACCAGTTCTCGGAATCAGGTGCCTTCAGAAACTACGTTCTTGTAAAATCAAAAAGGAAATTAAAAAAAAATTCCTTAAAATTTCTAGGAATTTTCAATACTCCCATCTCCGGGCATTACATCCCCGTAATGAATTAACACAAACTAGGGATACAAAAGCAGTACCGAGCACGCATCTGAGCTTCCCGATCCCATGTGCTCACCTGGAGGTTCTCGTACTGCCAGTGAAAGCACACCCGAGGAATCAACCGTCCTCGTAGGATCTTCTCCTGTCGTTCCTCGATCCCTAGTAAAACCTCCGTGAGGGTCACCCCATCACCCATGTCCAACTTTTCATGGTCGATGAAAAGCGATGGGTCGAGTTCGTATCTCCTCAGTTGAGATACATGGAAGTCATCGTGCACCTAGTGCAACTGAGGTGGGTGGGTCAACCGGTAAACCACCCTACCTACCATGCTGAGGACCTAGAAAGGTCCAATGAACCTCGGTGATAACTTGTCTTCTCGGCCACATATCTGTAACTCACGTATAGGTGAGACCTGTAGGGAAACGTGGTCACCATCCTCGAACACTATTGGTCTCTGCCTCCTGTCAGCACAAGTCGTTTTCCGGTTCTGAGCTGTCCGCATCCGCTCTTGGATGACATGGACCTTTCTGGTCCTACAAGAGATGCTGAGATTTTTTCATTGCTGATAAAAGAAACCCGATTTCATCCCCTGGATGAACCATGCACTTCTCCTAATACATTTAGTCCAGACATGGATGATACTAAACCATACCAAGGATGACGTCATAAGGCCTTGACGCTACTACCAAGAGATCCAACCATTACTCTCATCTCCAAGGGTTGAGTCACACTATCAGCATCAGTATGTGGTCACTGGGTCTCCTCCAGTAGGTATCTCAAAGTGAGGTTCAAGTCAATGGATTTTAAACCAGAACCTCTTAGTGACAACATAAAGAGAGAACATGAAGGTAAACACCATATGAAATGTGTCTTTTATTACTAGATCTCAAATTAAAAAGACACAAAGTATCTACAAAAAAAGCAACAACAAAGCTAGAAGCAGTATAAACAAAAGTCTCCTTGTCTGGAGCTAGTCCCGATCCTGTCCATCTGCTCCCAGAGATCCATGATCGTAGGCCTCAGCTACATGAGGCTGAGCTCTTCCATGTCCACCAGTTCCTTCCAGTCTGGGTGGACATCCTAGTGGTGGTGGTGGCAACACCTCGAAGCGTCGTCCACCTCTAGCTGCACGACCAGCTCCCCTACCACGGTCTCCTAATCCATGCGTTCCACCTCGATCGAACCTCTGCCTCTACCTGGGAAGTCCTTCGTTCATATTCTGGTCATCTTTATGTCTGGTCGGACAGTCACGAGCCATGTGACCAACCTCGTCGTAGGAGTAACACTGTCCGCTCATGGTAAGTCGTTGTCTACCCCGGGTGCATCACACAAATGATCATGTGTCATGCGGTCGACCACCTGTAGGTCTAGTCCTCTTCAACCCCTACGTCATCTGTCTACTGACGGCTGCAGAAGACTCTTCGCATGCCTTCTAGTGGTGGGTCATGCTGCTGGAGACTGCTCAGCAAGGAAACTCTCCACTAAGAGGGCACGCTCTAACACTCATGTCTGTGTCGGAATGTTGTGATGAACAAATGAAGCTACGATCTCTCGCCAGATCCCTTGATCGAAGGTTAGGGCCCTGAAGAATGTGTCTCATACCATGTCCGTCGAATAGCGCAAGAGACCGGTAAACCTCGCCGTGTACTGGGCTACTGTCATGATGCCCTGCCGCATCTGTAGTAGCTAATGGATGTGCACTGCACGGAGGGTGGCCGGGACATACTCTGAGCATAAAAGGATCTCAAAGTCCGTCCAAAATATATATGCATCATTGTGGACCTAGAGCATCATGCTATACCATCTGTTTGCTGCCACGTGCAAGAGGCTCGCTGCAAGGACCACCATAAGTTCGGCTTCTGTCCCTGCCAATCAAAAAACTCATACAACTGCCTCCAGCCAATCCCCAGCTGCCTGAGGGTCCATCTCCCCACTGAACCTGGGCGGTCGCTAATGTAGAAACTCGTGCAGTGCACTAATACTACATGCACCGTCAGCGGTTGGGGCTGGTAGAATCGGTGGCTCGATGGGTAGAGGTACCGCCAGTGCCTCTACTGTGAAAGGGACATGTACCGAGTCCACGTCGCTCAGTGGGTTGTCATCCCGCACAATGCTCGGAACCCTAGCTGGCTGCCGTCGTGGGGATATCTCAAAATGTAACATTGCTCCACGGTTAATAATGTGTACCTGGTGAGATGACACAAAGAAAAAAAAAAGTAAAACCTGAAACACACATGCAATAAATGTTTTCATGCATTAAGTCGGAAATCAGAAGTCAGGGTCCTTGTGTATGGATACGTCGGCCGCCACACCAACACTGGACACCCTGGACTGATAACCACACTCAATACTCTCATCACTATTTCTTCATACAGGAAAAGATTTGTGTCCTGAGTTATACGGTAGAACCGAACTCCTCTCATAAAAATTTTTCACGACCCATCCTCAGGGCCAATGTCGTGACTACCCCAAGCCCGCCTTCCATAGGCCAGGGGTCGGCGACTAGCACTAAATTTTAATTCCCCATAAAAAGTGAAGGCATTTCCTTTTTAATGTAAACAAACACTACAGAGCAAACAAACAGAAGCAAACACTAAGTAAAAACTGGGTACAATAGAATGTGGGGTAAAGTATGTGGGCCAGAATACAAACCCAAACTGAAAGTAAAGTACAACTGAAAAGAAAATTAGAGTACAACAACTGAAAAGTAAAGCTGCAATGTCGAGCCGTCCACTGGAAGTCCCACATGAAGGGTGGGTACAGATAGCCTCCACAGCTCCTTGGATCCAGCCGTCCACTCCGAGTACGTTCTGCCCATTAGTACACCTCCAAGTACTGACCTGCTCCTCATTCCTCAACCACGATCAGCGTTGTCCGTCGTCTGCAACCAACACAACGTAGTGGGGGCATAGCCCGTGCAGTGGTGAGTATAAGAAACTCCATAGGGACCCCGAGACCCCCGAAGGTCTCCCTGAATCCACAAAGGATAATCCACAAGGAAAGATAAAATCAAGAATTAACATCTGAAACCACATAGGTATATGCCCATACATATACCTAAGACATAAATTCGCATTCGGCTCTAACATTTGATCCCAATTTCAATCACATCCACACATGATAGCACAACACAATCCACATAGGAATGAAAAACAAGATTCCTCTCATATAGGTATACTTCTTGCTAATGTCAAAACCACGACTGCTGGAGAACTCCTCCTCTGTCATGTACATTGGGCCTGCCGCTACAACCAAGTGCGCCGAACTCATTGTAACCATGGTAATGTTATTTAATAATACTCCGACTCTAGGTTCCTGGGGTCAGGACGTTACTATTGTTATCAGAGTAAGTTTAGTACAAACAGTGGAATCTATATTTATATAAACTCTGATTATAGAACATTTCTCTAATATAGGCTTTGAGTATTAGTATAGAAGAATATCCTAGAATTTTTGTATTGTAGATATTTTGTGAGTTTTCCAAGAAATACATCTCTATCTGGATACGAGTAGCAAGAGAAGGCTCTGGAACATATGTAAATAGGGGTAGAACACGAAAACACCATATATAGCTAGACTTGAATGGGAACTAGTGCATGACTATGTGCCATGCAACACTCTTGGTTACGACACTCGAGGAGGATATTCATAGGATAATTTTCATTTTCATCACAAACCATTAAGAAGGGTTTATGAGTATATAATTCCACAATGAAAAGATTTTTTATGATTATGGATTATATCCATAAATTTTTCATTTTATGTTAAGTGTTTTACATGTTTGTAATTATGTATTTATATTCAAAAACTGATCTATTTTATGACCTTTTTTATAAATGGTTCCTACTGTAAGGAATAGAAACTACATCAATGCATGAAATCCATGTAGGGATTTCCCTCCTGCTCAAGATAATTATAGTGGAGCTGGTGATACAACTGGTGCTGATTCACATATCTCTATATTGGGACAACTCACTCAGGTTATGAATAATTACCTTACTCGTATGGATCACGTGATGCACAGCGTGGAGTATAAATGTTAGATCATTTAATGGCGCAACAACCACAAACATTCAATGGTAGTACAAATCCTCTAGTATCCATGTATTGGATACATTCCTTAGAAATAATATTTCACTCCTTGTGGAGTAGGAAATGGAAAAATTTAACATGTCAGTTTACCACCTCACTGGCGATGCTGATCAATGGTGGTCTTTAATTCAAAACAAAAAATACGATGATTAAGTGTCAAATATGGAAAGGAGGTAGTTTAAAGAGATTTTCATAGAAAAATACTTTCCGCATGACCATTTGGATGATATAGAAATGAAACTTCTGAATCTCAGGAAAAAGGAAGATGATAATGTCTGAATGTATGAAGCTAACATTACAAGGTTAGTGAGGCATGGAGCATATTATATACGTAACCATTGAAGTAATATTGATCATTTATATGATTGGTTAATCCCATTTCCCAATCAAGCATTAGTATCACAATCCTTCTTGTCATATGAAGATATTGTCTCAAGTGTTATCAAGACAGAAAAATAATTCTATAAGTCATACGACATTAAAGAAAAGCAATAGAAGAAGAGATCTTCTAAAAACTATGGTAATGGAAAAAAGTGGATGAAACGAAAACTTGAATATCCATACTATAGAAAATGTGGGAAGAAACACCCTGGTACTTTCCTAAAGGGAATGGGAGTCTATTAAAATTGTGGTAAAAAAGGCCACCAAGCTCGTGATTTCAAGGGGAAGAAAGAGGTTGTCGATGTTGAATGCTACAATTTTATATAAGTGGGGAATTAATAGAATGAATGCCATAAGTGTTAGGGTAATGTTCTTCAGAAAATTCCAAGGGATAAAGGAAAAGAATATACTATCACTACTCGAGAGGTTGATTCTCTGAAAAATTCGGGGGCATGTAATTTAACGGTTTCCTCGTGTTTAGCCAATTCATTATTTGATACTGGATCATCAAATTGTTTCATATCTTCCTAGTTTCCTTAGAAAATCATATATTTCTAATTTCACATCACATGGGAGTTTTCAGTGAAAACTCCTAAGGGAACTATCATTGCATCAATGTTCTGTGAATCAGTCCCCATTATGGCATATAGATGTTTTTTATATGATACCCTCATCGTAATACCCAATGAATTAATTTGATATAATCCCCATTATTGATTGGATTTTGAACCATGATGAAAAAATTTATTGTAAGAAAATGTTGGTAAATATTTTTGATGACGATGATAATGAACACCTTAACATAGAGAAGAATTGCACCACCTAATTCATATATATTTTGACCCCTAGTAGCACTTCTAAATTCAATTATTGGGGAGGAAGAGAATGAAATATTTTTGGGTGAGGAAAATAGTGTTCAAATAGAGGATCCACGTATTGTGAAGTAATATGTTTGATGTGTTTTCAGAAGAATTACATGGACATCCTACAGATCGATAAATTGATTTTTCCAATGATTTAATTCCTGAATGAAGGCCGATATCAATGACCACTTATAGAATGGACTCTGTATAATTAGTGGAACTAATTAAACAACTAGAGAAATTGAGTAATAAAGGATTTATTCGACATAGTTGTCACAACCCGTCCTTGGGGCCCGTGTCGTGACTACCCCAAGCCCGCCTTCCATAGGCCAGGGGCTGGTGACTTGCACCAAGGCATAATTCCCCGTAAAAAGGGAAGGTATTGACTTTGTGAAGTAAACAAACACTAAAGAGTAGCAAACAGAAGTAAACACTAATTAAAAAATTTGTACAATTGAAAGTGAGGTAAAGTACATGGGCCAGAATACAAACCCAAACTGAAAGTAAAGTAAAACTGAAAAAAAGACATTATAACAACAAAAACGTAAAGCTGCATCGTCGAGCCGTCCACTGGAAGTCCCACATGACGGGTGGGTAAAGATAGCATCCACAGCTCCTTGGATCTAGCCGTCCGTTATGAGAACGTTCTGCCCAGTGGTCCGCCTCCAGGTACCGACCTGCTCCTTGTTCTTCAACCATGATCAGCGCTGTCCGCCGTCTGCAACCAACACAACGTAGTGCGGGCATAGCCCATGTAGGGGTGAGTATAAGCTACACAGTAGGGACTCTGAGACCCTCGAAGGGCTCCCAGAATCCACAAAAGATAATCAAAAAGGAAAGATACAATCACGAAGTAACATCCGACAACACTTAGGTATATGCCCATACATATACGTAAGTCTTCAATTATCGTTTGGCTCCAACATCCGAGCCCAAGTTCGATCACATCGACACAGGATAGCACAACACAATCCACATAGGAAAGCAATACAAGATTCAACTCACATAGGTAAACTTTTTCATGATTTAAAAACAACGATTTCTGGAAAACTCCTAATTTATTGAGTACAGTGGGCCTGCTGCTACAACCAAGCGCACTGAACTCCTCCTCTATCGAGTACTGTGGGCCTGCTGCTACAACCAAGCGCTTCCCTCCATGGGTCTGCCACTACAACCAGGTGCTCCCCCTCGTAGGATCTAGAGGTACTCTTCTGTTGAGTACCGCGGGTCTGCCACTACAACCAAGTGCTCTTCCGCCATGGGTCTGCCGCTACAACCAAGCGTTCCCCCTCATAACCACCAGAGGTACTCCTTCTGTTGAGTACCGTGGGTATGCCGCTACTACCAAGTGCCCCTCCACTGTGGGTCTGCCGCTACAACCATGTGCTCCCCCTCATAGCCTCCAGTGGTACTCCATCTGTTGAGTACCATGGGTCTGCCGCTACTACCAAGAGCTCCTCCACCGTGGGTCTGCCGCTACAACCAAGCGCTCCCCATTGGGCTATCTGAAATAAACTGATTTGATAGATCAGCAGTCGTCAAGTCTCTGCCAGCTATTAGGTCTCTGTACTCTGCTAGCACGTCACCGGGAGGGTCTACTCTACGATCTACCAGTCGATACTCCAAGTATCATGATGTTTCATGAATAAGTATATCAAAAGACTGCCTCATTATAGGGGTCTCAATGAAACAGACGACACATCAGTCGGACGCCCGGTCTGTGAGTTACTAGCCTTTTCATCCCTGGGGCCCGGTAGGTTTCGTGTGCGAACCAACCCGGCCTTATCTCGACTGTAACCCAAACTATCATAGGGTTTGATCATAGGGACCAATTCTAAACGTGTTCACCGACGTCGCTGGTGGTTCGTCAAACGGACGTCCAGTCTGAAAGCTATCAGTTTTTCTGTTCCATGGTTCCGGTTGGATTTCGGATTCAATTCATCCCGGCCATTATCCAACATCATCCAAAACTCATGAGAAGCATGCCAAAAGTATCGTCTCATCAAGAGTAATCCAAAAAAGATTACAACATGTCAATCTGACGTTTGTAGCTCACGTTATAAGTGTTTCCGCTCTGAGGGCCTGGTTGGTTTCGTGTATGAACCAACCCAGCCAAACCCAATGTACTCTGAAACCTTTAGTGTAGTATACTGAAACGACCGTCTCGATCGAAAGATCACATCACTGCTGACGGTGCATTGATCGGAGAACCACAACCCATGTTATGGTCAAAAGACAGTAACAGTCCGTTATTAGGGGGTTTGGGCCCGGTCCGACCGGGCCCGGTCCCCCTAGGTCGGCCGTTTTGGCCGAGAAGATGGGGGTGTGTGGTGGAACACTGGCCCCCGCCAGCTTGTAACCGCACCCCCCATGGGGGGCCGCTACTTGCCAACGGACGCGGCCGAGCGCCGTGTCCCGACTCCCTCGGTCCTGCACGGTCGCGGAACCAGGGGCCTGCCACCGCGGCTTCAGGCGCCGGCGCCGCCGTGCCAGCGAGGCGCGCCGACAGAGTGTTCCGCGGACCACCAGACGAGCTTCGTTGGTCAGTTTTTCCTACCGTCTTTGCCAACGGCCCTCCCGGGACCGGTTCTTCCCTGAGAATACATCAAAATGCATGTGCGTCCTGCTTCATCATCTCCCACCGATCTGCACACAAAGAACAAAGAGACTGGGCGTTTGGACTTGTTCGTTGGTCCTCACCCACCACGTTAGATGTTTAAAAAGGCTTCCGACAATTTTTAATCACATGCCGAGGATATAAATCACATAGATTTAATTGAACCAAAAACCCTACCTAATGCGTCGTCGAGCGAGGGATCATTGCAAAATTTCACGTCGTGGAAGAAGGCGTCGCAGAAGAGGGATCGTCGCCTCGCGGAGAAGGATTCGTTGGCGTCGCGTCGTCGACCTCCGAGGATCCGGTGTTCTTGGCGACCTTCGTCGGAGGTCGGCGTTCATCGCGTTCTTCGCGTTCTTCGCGTTATTCGTGTTCTTCTTTGAGGAGGAAGAACTTCAAGAACCTGAGCGAATTATCCCTATCCTCCCACAACCGAATCACTTTCATAAAATAATATTTGTCTTCTTTTATTAACACACATGCCAACGATAGAATTTCAAAATAAAGAAATAATCAATTAATTGAATTATTTGAGGAGTAATAAACCACCCAATTAATGAGGCGTTTATTAACGAGAATAAACGCAAGGATTTTCTTCATTATTAGGGGTGCGGGTGCGTTACATTATTAAAGGAGGGGGTTTAGGAAGAAAAGAAATGATGGGGCTCATGTGGGCCCCACCAAAAAAATATCCTACCAAGTGGGTAGGATATTGTGGGTCCCACTTCCAACACTTATCTTAGGTTATGAAACTTAAAATAAAATAAATTGGTTGCACCACTTTTATTTTATTTCATTACATAACCCCAAAAATTAAAAAACACACCCGAGTAAACGCAACTCCGAAAAAGGTGTTTCTATGAAATTATCGGCATTGTGATTCCATCGGTTTCCTTGGAATTCGATTACGAGCACTGTTTCAAAATTTAGAAAAAACCCGCTCGTTCATTCATTGAACGCACCCGAGCTAAACATCAGAAAAATGATTCTGGGCACACCAGTTCTCGGAATCAGGTGCCGTCAGAAACTACGTTCTTGTAAAATCAAAAAGGAAATTAAAAAAATTCCTTAAAATTTCTAGGAATTTTCAATACTCCCATCTTCGGGCTTTACATCCCCGTAATGAATTAACACAAACTAGGGATACAAAAGCAGTACCGAGCATGCATCTGAGCTTCCCGATCCCATGTGCTCACCTGGAGGTTCTCGTACTGCCAGTGAAAGCACACCCGAGGAATCGACCGTCCTCGTAGGATCTGCTCCTGTCGTTCCTCGATCCCCAGTAGAACCTCCGTGAGGGTCACCCCATCACCCATGTCCAACTTTTCATGGTCGATGAAAAGCGATGGGTCGAGTTCGTATCTCCTCAGTTGAGATACATGGAAGTCATCGTGCACCTAGTGCAACTGAGGTGGGTGGGTCAACCGGTAAACCACCCTACCTACCATGCTGAGGACCTAGAAAGGTCCAATGAACCTCGGTGATAACTTGTCTTCTCGGCCACATATCTGTGTCTCACGTATAGGTGAGACCCGTAGGGAAACATGGTTGCCATCCTCAAACACTATTGGTCTCTGCATCCTGTCAGCACAAGACGTTTTCCGGTTCTGAGCTGTCCACATCCACTCTTGGATGACATGGACCTTTCTGGTCCTACAAGAGATGCTGAGATTTTTTCATTGCCGATAAAAGAAACCCGATTTCATCCCCTGGATGAACCATGCTCTTCTCCTAATACATTTAGTCCAGACATGGATGATACTAAACCATACCAAGGATGACGTCATAACGCCTTGACGCTACTACCAAGAGATCCAACCATTACTCTCATCTTCAAAGGTTGAGTAACACTATCAGCATCAGTATGTGGTCACTGGGTCTCCTCCAGTAGGTATCTCAAAGTGAGGTTCAAGTCAATGGATTTTAAACCAGAACCTCTTAGTGACAACATAAAGAGAGAACATGAAGGTAAACACCATATGAAATGTGTCTTTTATTACTATATCACAAATTACAAAGACACAAAGTATCTACAAAAAAGCAACAACAAAGATAGAAGCAGTATAAACAAAAGTCTCCAGGTCTGGAGCTAGTCCCAATCCTATCGATCTGCTCCCAGAGATCCATGATCGTAGGCCTCAGCTACCTGAAGCTGAGCTCTTCCATGTCCACCAGTTCCCTCCAGTCTGGGTGGACATCCTAGTGGTGGTGGTGGCAACACCTCGAAGCGTCGTCCACCTCTAGCTACACGACCAGCTCCCCTACCACGGTCTCCTAATCCATGCGTTCCACCTCGATCGAACCTCTGCCTCTACCTGGGAGGTCCTTCGTTCATCTGCTGGTCATCTGTATGGCTGGTCGGACAGTCACGAGCCATGTGACCAACCTCGTCGTAGGAGTAACACTGTCCGCTCATGGTAAGTCGTTGTCTACCCCGGGTGCATCACACAAATGATCATGTGTCATGCGGTCGACCACCTGTAGGTCTAGTCCTCTTAAACCCCTACGTCATCTGTCTGCTGACGGCTGCAGAAGACTCTTCACATGCCTTCTAGTGGTGGGTCATGCTGCTGGAGACTGCTCAGCAAGGAAACTCTCCACTAAGAGGGCACGCTCCAACACTCATGTCTGTGTCGGAATGTTGTGATGAAAAAATGAAGCTATGATCTCTCGCCAGATCCCTTGATCGAAGGTTAGGGCCCTGTAGAATGTGTCTCATACCATGTCCGTTGAATAGCGCGAGAGATCGGTAAACCTCGCCGTGTACTGGGCAACTGTCATGCTGCCCTGCCGCATCTGTAGTAGCTCATGGATGTGCACTGCACGGAGGGTGGCTGGGACGTACTCTGAGCAGAAAAGGATCTCAAAGTCCATCCAAAATAGATATGCTTCATCGTGGACCTAGAGCATCATGCTCTACCATCTGCTTGCTGCCACGTGCAAGAGGCTCGCTGCAAGGACCACCATAAGTTCGGCTTCTGTCCCTGCCAAACAAAAAACTCATACAACTGCCTCCAGCCAATCCCCAGCTGCCTGAGGGTCCATCTCCCCACTGAACCTGGGCGGTCGCTAATGTAGAAACTCGTGCAGTGCACTAATACTACATGCACCGTCAGTGGTTGGGGCTGGTAGAATCGGTGGCTCGGTGGGTAGAGGTACCACCAGTGCCTCTACTGTGAAAGGGACATGTACCGAGTCCACGTCGCTCAGTGGGTTGTCATCCCGCACAATGCTCGGAACCCTAGCTGGCTGCCGTCGTGGGGATATCTCAAAAAGTAACATTGCTCCACGGTTAATAAAGTGTACCTGGTGAGATGACACAAAGTAAAAAAAAGTAAAACCTGAAACACACATGCAATAAATGTTTTCATGCATTAAGTCGGAAATCAGAAGTCAGGGTCCTTGTGTATGGATACGTCGGCCGCCACACCAACACTGGACACCCTGGACTGATAACCACACTCAATACTCTCATCACTATTTCTTCATACAAGAAAAGATTTGTGTCCTGAGTTATATGGTAGAACCGAACTCCTCTGATAAAAATTTTTCACGACCCATCCTCAGGGGCAATGTCGTGACTACCCCAAGCCCGCCTTCCATAGGCCAGGGGTCGGCAACTAGCACTAAATTTTAATTCCCCATAAAAAGTGAAGGCATTTCCTTTTTAAAGTAAACAAACACTACAGAGCAAACAAACAGAAGTAAACACTAAGTAAAAACTGGGTACAATAGAATGTGGGGTAAAGTATGTGGGCCAGAATACAAACCCAAACTGAAAGTAAAGTACAACTGAAAAGAAAATGAGAGTACAACAACTGAAAAGTAAATCTACCTTGTCGAGCCGTCCACTGGACGTCCCACCTGAAGGGTGGGTACAGATAGCTTCCACAGCTCCTTGGATCCAGCCGTCCACTCCGAGTACGTTCCGCCCATTAGTACACCTCCATGTACTGACCTTCTCCTCATTCCTCAACCACGATCAGCGTTGTCCGTCGTCTGCAACCAACACAACGTAGTGGGGGCATATCCCGTGCAGGGGTGAGTATAAGAAACTCCATAGGGACCCCGAGACCCCCGAAGGTCTCCCAGAATCCACAAAGGATAATCCACAAGGAAAGATACAATCAAGAATTAACATCTGAAACCACATAGGTATATGCCCATACATATACCTAAGACATAAATTCTCATTCGTCTCTAACATCTGATCCCAATTTCAATCACATCCACACATGATAGCACAACACAATCCACATAGGAATGAAAAACAAGATTCAGCTCATATAGGTATACTTCTTGCTAATGTCAAAACCACGGCTGCTGGAGAACTCCTCCTCTGTCATGTACATTGGGCCTGCCGCTACAACCAAGTGCGCCGAACTCATCCTCTATTGAGTACTGTGGGCCTGCTACTACAACCAAGCGCTTCTCTCCATTGGTCTGCCACTACAACCATGCACTCCCCCTCATAGGCTCCATAGGTAGTCCTTCTGTTGAGTTCCGTGGGTCTGCCGCTACAACAAAGTGCTGCTCTGTCATGGGTCTGCCACGACAACCAAGCGCTCCCCCTCATAGCCTCTATAGGTACTCCATCGGTTGAGTACCGCGGGTCTGTTGCTACTACCAAGTGCTCCTCCTCCATGGGTCTACCGCTACAACCAAGAACTTCCCCTCATAGCCTCTAGAGGTACTCCTTCTGTTGAGTATTAGGGGTCTGCCGCTACTACCAAGCACTCCTACGCCATGGTTCTGCCTCTACAACCAAGCGCTCCCCACTGTGCTATCTGAAATACATTGAGTCGATAGATCATCAGTCGTCAAGTCTCAGCCAACGACTAGGTCTCTGCACTCTACTAGCTCACCACCGGGAGGGTCTGCTCCATGAGCTACCGGTCGATACTCCAAGTATCATGAAGTTCCAGGAATAAGTATCTCAAAGGGCCGCCTCATCATATGGGTATCAATGCAACATACGACTCGCCAGTCGGACGCCCGATTTGTGATTTACTAGCCTTTTCAACCGAGGGGCCCAATTGGTTTTGTGTGCGTACCAACCCGGATGTATCTCGACTGTACACCGAAATCTCATAGGGTATGCTCATAGGGACCAATTCTCAATGTGATCACCAATGCCACTAACGGTTCGTCAAACGAACGTCCGGTCTGAAAGCTATCAGTTTTTCCGATCCAGGGGCCCGGTTGGATTTTAGGATCAATCCAACCTGGCCATTATCCAAAATCATCTAAAACTCAGTTGAAGCATGGAAAAAGTTTCTTCTCATCAATATAAATCCAACAAAGTCGACGGCACGTCAATCGGACGTCCAGAGCTCACGTTATAAGTGTTTCCTCTTAGAGGGCCCGGTTTGATTCGTGTACGAACCAACCCAGACGAACCCAATGTACTCTGAAACCTTGAGTGTAGTATACCAAAACGACCTCTTAGATCCAAGGAACCCATCTCCTCTGACAATGAATCGATCGGAGGTCTGAAACACATGTTATGGAAAAAATACCATAACAGTCCGGTATTAGGGGGTTCTAGCCCGGTCCTACCTGGCCCGGTACCCCCTGGGTCGGCCCGAACCGGGGCGACCCGACCCAGGTCCAGGTCTGCCCTGCCTGGGCGCAGCCCAGCCTTGCTGGCACGGCCCGGCCCGGTGCGCTGGCACGCTGGCGATGACAAGGTGGCTCAACCATTTTGTCCGAGCGGATGGGGGTGTGGGGTGGCACACTGCCCCCCCCCCCCCCCCCCCGCCAGCTTGAAACCGCGACCCCCATGGGGGGCCGCTCCATGCCAACGGGCGCGGCCGAGAACCGCGTCCCGACTCCCTATGTCCCGTTCGGTCGGGGGACCGGTGGCCTGTCTCTGCGGCGTGCCCGCGGAGTGTTCCGAGGACCACAGGACGAGCTTCGGTGGTCGGTTTTTCCGGTCATCTTCACCAACGGCACTCCTGGGACCGGGTCTTCACTGCGAAGACCTCAAAATGCCAGTGCTGCCTGCTTCATCGTCGCTCGCCGATCCGCACACCAAGAACGAAGAGACGGTGGGTTCGGAGATGTTAGTTGGTCTGCGTCCACCACGTTAGAGGTTTAAAAAGGTATCCGACAATTTTTAAATACATGCCGAGGATATAAATCACATATATTTAATTGAACCAAAAACCCTATCTCAAGCGTCATCGAGCGAGGGTTCGTTGCAGAATTGCACGTCGCAGAAGAAGGCGTCGCGGAAGGGGGATCGTCGCATCGTGGAAAGGATTCATCGGCCTCACGTCATCGATCTCCGAGGATCTTGCATTCTTGTCAACCTTCGTCGGAGGTCAGCGTTCTTCGCGTTCTTCGTGTTCTTCGCGTTCTTCGTGTTCTTCGTCGAGGAGGAAGAACTTCAAGAACCTGAGCGAATTCTCTCTAGCCTCCCACATTTCAACCACTTTCATAAAATAAGAGTTTTCGTATTTTATTAACACACAATCCAATGATAACATTTCAAAATAATGAAACAATCAATTAATTGAATTAATTGAGGAGTTTTAAACCGCCCAATTAATGAGGCGTTTATTAACCAGAATAAACGCAATGGTTGACTTCATTAATAGGGGGTGCGGGTGCATTACATAATTAAAGAAGGGGGTTTAGGAAGAAAAGAAACGATGGGGCTTGTGTGGGCCCCACCTCAAAAATATCCTACCAATTGGGTAGGATATTGTGGGTCTCACATCCAACACATAGCTTAGATTAAACAACTTAAAATAAAATAAATTGGTTGCACCACTTTTATTTTATTTCTTTACTTAACCCCAAAAATTAAAAACCACACCCAAGCAAACGCAACTCCAGAAAAGGTGTTTCTAATCAATTATCGTTGATGCGATTCCAACGGTGCCCTCAGAATTTGATTTAGAGAACCGTTTCAAATGTTTGAAAAACCGACTCGTTCTTTCAATGAACATACTTGAGCTAAACTTCAAAAAAATGATTCCAGGCACACCGGGCCTCGGAATTAGATGCCGTCAGAAACTGTGTTCTTGTAAAATCTCAAATAAAATTAAAAAAAACAATTTCTATAAACGAAATATTTCATTTTATATTGCTAACATTAATGTAAAATTATAAATACATATATAAATAGTTTATCTGATATTTATATCATGACTAAAATTTTAGAAATTATGGTACCGTTATCAATATAAGAGGACCGAAAATCAAATATCATAATTTACATTAAAAATGAAGAAGTTATTATAGGAATCAAGTTCTTAATAAGGAATTATTAATAAATGGGTACAAAATTTCATATATAAATAAACTTTTGTATGAAATATATATATTTTAATATATTTATAATAAACCTATATTTATTATTCATGAATCTCAAATTTTTACAAAGTAAGATAGGTATTAAGGAAATGGATTGTCTTATTTTATTTGGGAGAGGTATTATTTTATTGTCTTCTTTTATGAGGTGTATATATCACCAATATCACATGTAATATAATCAATATATTTATTATCTTGTCGTTGAATGTAGGATCAAGGGAAAAAATAGTACTCTCATGAAGCAGCGTTGACACTGACCTATGGTTGAACAATGCATGTAATTGGGTGTAAAAATATCCGGAAACATTCTTGTCGAAGAAAATCCATGTGGTCAATAGTCCATTACATCTTTAATGACATTCATTTTATAGATATCATATATATCATATATATCTATTATATATATATATATTAACAGTACATATCATTTGGAGGTATGAAATTAAATGCACCGTTCATGGATACGGTAAGTCGTACGTACACATGAATGCTACATTCATTTCTATTTTTATTATAATGGAATTAAAACATAATGATACATAGGTATATTAAAATTACAGTATAATATCATATATAATATAATTAACTCCATCCTATATACATCCCACATATGGTATTAACGAGTCATATCACTTTGGGGATAAGGTAGACCGCATTTCCTCAAATGAAATTATCGCGTTTACCTATAATAGAATCTATAAAGGTATTTTATAAAAGAAAAAACACAAAATCAAGAAGAAAAAATAAGCATAATATATATCATATAAAAATATAGTTTCATATTAATGGCCACCATGATATGCAGTAAGAGATAATTGAACAACCATCATCTCGTGAGGCTTTAGTTTTCCATCCACAAAAACAGTATGCTCTTCACCAATTAGATGCTGGTGTGTATTAGTGTAGTTCTAATACATCTCATAAAAACATACTATGATATTGAGGATACCGGGGTTGTTACCATATAAATTAATAAAAATTGTTTAGGGGTTGGAGATGTAAAATAAAAAAGATGTTAAGAGAAATTGTTATCTATAATTTGGGTAACTTCTTTTGGTTTGAACCAAAAGGACTTCTTGATGTTCACTGTTCCTAAGGTATGGTGTATTGGAGGAGGAGAGGGATGTAGGGAGCTTAATTGGGCTGAGTTTGGACGATCCAAAAGGCTATAGGGATGTGAGGGATTGGTTAGAAGTGTGGGATTCTTATATGGGGGAGGAGGGGCTCTGTAGGAAAGTGTGATAAAATTATTTTATTATATAATGATATTCATTTTATAATGGTCCAAGACTAATTAATGTAGAATATTAGATGACTGATGGTCGAAATAAAATCATCCAATAAGAATTTTACAGGCTGTGGATATTTTTTTAATATTTATAATCATTTTTATTTAAATCATTTATTAATGAGGTAGATATTAAATCATTATTTTTTCATAAATAATTTAAATTATATGATTTATAATAATTATTAAAAAAATAAAATTATGTATTAAATCATTTCATCTTTCCAATTAATATTTATAGTAGAAATGATAATTTATATAACCCCTTGTGAAAATTAATTTACTAAAAGATATTTGTTTTTATCAATTTGGCCTTTACATTATGTTAAATAATGTAAATTCACCTTATCACTCCCAAGTGGCTCAATGGGGTCCCACAATACCCCCATAGATAACCATGGTCATAAATTACACATCCAATAATGTTTGGACCAGTGTTAAGGATGTTATGAATTATTATAATATATATTTAACCTTGAATTACCCTATTTACCTTTAACTACTGTAAATAAATGGAAAATATTACTATTCAAAAATAATTATTTTTATCTTATTGAACAACAATTTTACATAATAAAAACAACCATGTATGTTGGATTTTAGATATTCAATTCCTAGAAATTGTAAAATTTAATTTTAATGTAAAAGTCTCTTTTTTAACTACAATTAAGTGGTTTCCCTATTCATCAAAAATTGTAGTTTTCCCGAAAAATACAAAATACTCAGCCTAAGCTATATTTGATAGTCATAATTATAAAATGATTTATATTTTACCAAATTCTAAACATATATGTTTCATTATTAATGTAAAATTAATTCCCGTTATCAAAACAAATATTGTTTTTTAAAACACAATAACTATAAAAAGATTGATACTTGTTTATGTCCAATTTCAATGTGAGATTAATTCCAATAAAAAAAATTGGATTAAATGTTGAAAATATATTCTAATTACTCATTATACCAATTAATAATATAATATATCATTATAAAAAAATTATATTAAAATGTACTTTTTAATTAAAAATGTGTATTTTTACCTATTCATTAAAAAATGAATTTTATCAGAAAAATACCCAAAAATATCCCAAAGTAGATTTTTATGTCCCAAATATAATGAAGAATTTTTTTGGTAAAATTGTAGATATAAAAAAGACCAAAATTATATTTAATGAGGGTTCTCCATTAAAAGGCAGTAAATCAACCTTTTAATGGAAATTATGATTAAAATTAGATTCATTCATATTTTGATCATCTATCATTTTATTGGATAAATCTAAATACATTTAAAAAAACATGTACAATAAAATTTTAGTTAGTATTTTTCATTCCTTCCAATACAATTTCTAGGAGTTAACATCCATTTAAAATTATAATTTTATATTATTAGTGTACAACATTTGATTTCAAAGAAACTTGTTGTTGTGTATCGGGTGCGCCATCAAACATAGAAACCTCTTTAAAGTAAAATTAATATTTAATTCACAAATATTAATAGATATAAAATATGTATTATTATTTATTTACCCAATATTGTATATCGTTCTCCCATTTTTTGAATTTCTTCCTCGTAATTTTACTTATCAATATAAGTGTGGGAATTTAACCCTCAAAGAATTTTCAGATTCCCACACTGCATCGTCCATCATATTGTGGTTCAACATAACATTTACCTGGTGAATTACCTAATTCCAAAACACTTTCTCTCTATGGTCAAGAATCTGAACAGGTTGTTCTTAATAAGAGATATTCTCTTCCAACTGAACTACCTCTCAGCTCAAATCATGAGATGGATCTGGAATCATCTTTCTATACATCAAAACATGAAAAACATTGTGTACCTGGGATAAACAGGGATGTGAATCCACTCTGTATGCAATTTATCCAATTGTCTCTAGAATTTCATAAGTTCCAATAAACCTGGGCCTCAATTTTCCCATCTTACCAAAATGAATCACACTTTTACATGGAGAAACATTGAGAAATACATGATCACCTACCTCAAAAGAAAGATCTTTCATCCGGTTATTTGCATTAATTTTTGTCTGTTCTGAGCTATTCTCATGTGCTTCTAAATCAACTAAACTTCCTCGGCCATATCTTCTACCAATTCTAGTCCCATTAGCTTCCTTTCACCTACTTCATAAAAAATGCTAGAGTTTGACAATGCATTCTATATAATGCCTCAAATTGAGCAATCTTTTTACTGGAATGAAAACTGTTATTACATATAAATTCATCCAAAGAGATTTTTTTGTCTCAACTACCCTGAAAATCCATCGAGCAAGAACGTAACATATCATCCAATGTTTGAATTTTTCATTCTGATTACCCATCTGATTGAAGATGAAAAGTTGTACTAAAATTTAATTCAGTACACAATGACTTTTGAAGGCCTTTCCAAATGTTAGAAGTAAACCTAACATCATGATCAGATAAAATGTATAGGGGAACTCCATGAAACCTGACTATGTATTTAACATACAAAATGTAATGATGATCTAGAGACAATGTATCTCAAATTATAAAAAAATAAGAAGATTTAGTCCATCGATCAATAATAACCCAGACTGCATTATTACCTCGTGATGAATTTGGTAATCCCACAACGAAGACCATGGATATATCTTACCATTTCTACTCTAGCACCGTTAAGGGATGAAGCATCGCTTTCAGTAACTGCCACTCTTCTTTAACATGCTGATAAGGCAAACACTTCATAGTAAAATTTGTAATATCTCTACTCATTCCTTCCAAAAAGTAATACTCATGAAGATCACAGTATATCATAGTACTGCCAAGATGAACTAAAAATGGGGAACTATGAGCTTCACATAACAACTCATTCATCAACTGTTAATCATAAGTCAAATTAATCTCCTTCTAAATCTAAAAACACAATCATTACCAATGTTAAATTTATAGAACTTAACCTTCTGAACCAACTCTACATTTTTATGTATATCACTGTCATCCTTCTATGGTATCTTAATTCAGTCTGATAGAGTTTATCTCACTGACTATGATACTAAATAGAATAATATTCTACACCATAAACATATATTCCGATATTTATCAAATCAATAAACAAATATTCTTCTCACAAACGTAGCATGGTTACTGAAGCATTACTTTTTCATTTGAAAAATCATCCACTTTATTTTCAATCCATGGATGCTAATGGATCATGAAATCATAATCCTTAATTAATTACAACTATCTCCTCTATCTCTTGTTCAATTCATTTTGTGTGAATATATACATTAAAATTTTTTATTAGTAAATATTTTAGATTTTACTCCCAACAAATGAATCCTCCAAAATTTTAAAGCAATAACAACAGCGGATAATTCTAAATCATTTGTAGGGTAGTTTAAATCTTGTGGTTTCAACTGATGTGATGCATATGCAATTAACTAATCATTCTGCAACAGGACACAACCAAGTCCTTTCAACGAAGCATTACTATAGATAACAAACTCACCAATTCTGGATGGAAGTGACAAAACTGGAGCATTCACCAATCATCTTTTCAATTCCCTAAAACATTCATCACATTTTTTTGCCTAGATGAACATAAAAACATTTCGAGTTAACATAGTCATTAGACTTGATAACCGTGCAAAATATTCAACAACCCTCCATTAATAACCTCCCACAGTAAGAAAACTACGAATATCAGTTATATATGAGGGTCATGGACATTCTTCAATAACTTTTGTTTTATCAGGATCAACCATTATCCAGTTTTTGGATACAACGTGACCAAGGAATGAAATTTTTTGTAACCAAAACTCACGCTTGCTGAATTTCAAATAAAGTTTTTTTTCTTTTAAGGTATGAATAACAACACTTAAATGAATTTAATTATATAGATTCCAAGAAAAACCTATATTTATTATCACAAATAATATAGCATAAATATATATTGGTTTTATGACCATTTTTCATTTTAGAGATGATAAAAAATATTTAAAATAAAAAAAAATTATTATAATTTTATATATTAAAAATTATTTAATTCTGAAAAAATAATAAACTATTATCATACTTATTTTTTATTCAATCATAAATGCATGATTATCATAAATGATAAATATTGAATAATTAAAATTCAATTAACACCAAAAATATTTAAAAATTGATTATGTATTATTAATTAAATAAATTATTTTAAAGAAAAGGCAAAATGAATATATATTAAAATGATGATAAATACATAGTGAAAATATTAAAACATAATAAATAAGTTAAAAAATTGAATTTTATGATTAATTTCATGAACTGCAGTCATGTACAAATAATTGATGATAATATTATAAAATGAATTTAAATTAATTAATTATATAGATTTCAAACATGTTAAATATATTACAACTTAATAAAAAAAATTGAATGATAATTAATCATATAAATTAAAAGCAAGATTAAAATGTTATAATAGTGAAAAAATTATATAAAATTTAAATATTAAATAAATTAATTGTAAACACATAAAAAAGAAAAGAATCTTAAAAGATGCATTTAATTAAACAAATTATATAAATTTAAAACATTTTTACAGAATTAGACCAAAAAATTAAAATATATAAATAACAATCATATAAATATAAATAAATGCTATAATATATTAAATTAGTATATATTTATGTACAAATAAATATTAAAAATGAATAATGTCAAAAAAAATAAAAAATTAAATATTACAAATGAATAATTACTATTTTATAGAATCATATTAAAAATGTATAAAAAATTGAAAAATATATAAAAAATTAAAAGTTATTCTATAAGATTAATTACATCAATTACACAGACATAAAATTTGTGGTTTGAATCCTAACGTTATCTTTGTTGGATTTATGTTACATGCAGTGACACTGGAAGGTAGTGACAAGTGAATGATACAAGCTGGTAGTGATGTAGGCATGTCGCAGGCCTGGTGGCACAATTTGGATGATGCCAAAATCATGTTGCATTGAGCCTTTGGGCCACGTTATTGAGTCCCTTGGACATGGACCAACAAGATATTTAATTGATCTTCCTCTACCCATATATAAATAGGACTTTACATTCATTAAAAAAGTTGGAAAACCATTCACATAAAAGTACAAAAATAGATGATATATATATATCATGTAATATTTAGTAAAAATACACCAAAACACACACACACACCTCACCCACATGACAATTGTCTTGAAAAAGCCCCCCCCCCCACCCCCCACCATGGATAACCCAAATATATTCAATAGGCCAATAGACATCCTTTTTTATAGATATTGATATTGGCCCTAAGACGCTCACAACATATACACAGACCACCATGCCCCCTAAGCACCCCCATTATCATTAATATATATTTTATTTAGGACTACATATTGGGCCCCCCTATTGAAAAATGATGGACATGCCACGAATATTCTTTGTGCTTCGTTATCTCACCAAACATCATGGATGATTTCCATAAACGTCTGACAGACAACCACCCTCACCGCCTATAGGGTGTTTGTTGATTATAATCAATTGGATAAAATTTATACCACAATATCTGCTCTCTGAGACTCATAATAACATTGACTGTGCATCCAATGTTGTCGCTCGAATCCTACAACACTAACACTACCACCGCGTGAATCCATCTCAAGCATGGTAGTGTCATCGCCATCTCCATTGGGTCAACTATCATTCTATTCCAACATCATTAGTGATGAATAGTCATATCTCCTCATACATAAACAATCCTTTTATCCCACATGTTCTCTTTCACCCCTAAAACTAGCCACTCGAGACATGTAGTGTTCAATTCAGCGACGTTGTCATACATCTCTCACCGTCATTTGATGGAATATCGTGTCGAGACTAAAAAGAATGATCTTCAATGGCCACATCTATCATTACATGTAATCATTAAGTTCAACACAATCATTTAACTTCTTTTAGATAGACAACTAAATTATCATAGGGACGACGTATGTTGGGGTTCAATTTAATGGAAAAATGTCTGGGCTATAGATGGCCATATAGGAATAAATTATATGGATTTCAACAATATTGAAAATATTGAAATAAAATAATTAATAATTGAATAAATATTAATAATATAAAATTCAATCATATTTAAAATATTTAATCATATTAAATAAATTAGTATAAGTTTTAAAAATATATTACATTTCAAATATATTGATAATTATAATATATTAAAAATAAAAAAACCAACAACTAATTTTAAAAATGAATAAATAAAATGAAAGAGAAATCATCAAAATTAAAAAATTTAGTTAATATCATTAATTACATGAATATAAAACATAAAAAATTGAATAAAATTATATAAATAAATATTATTATTATTTCTAATTATTATTTTTTGCATTGTATTAATTGTATATATATAATATAATATGTTATAAACCGTTGTAATTTTTAAAAATTGTTTAACTGTTATTATTTAATTACATATTTACATTTTTAAATATGTATAAATAAATATCAAAATTTAATATATTACAAATATATCAAAACAATATATATTTAAATGAGTAAATTATTTTAAATACTAAAAAAATGGAGTTTTCAAAAACCATTAAATAATATTAAATCAGTCATCCGAAATACAGGAACACATATAAAAACAAAATATTAACATACACATATATACAAACACATACACATAAACATAATCATATGAATAGGCATATAAACCTACATATAAATAATGTTACATACGAATGGTTTCACATTTATAAATTTTTTTACACTAACCTGTATATTTATATATATACATAGCCAACATAAAAAATACATATACACATTCAAATATTCATACACATACACATGTACATACATTTACAAATTTATATGTATACACATACAAATGAATTTTGACATACATACACATCCATACAAATCCATACAAATTTATGTACCAACATACACTTCTATTCGAATGACTATACACACACAAATAGCATTAACATACACATATAAAAAAAATCCTTCATATAAACATGTACATAACCATAAAGACGTGCATACACATATACATACATGCACAGATACATAAACCTACATATGGATACATTGACATACTCATACATATACACATACACATGAAAACAAATTCGCATGAACATAAAAAACACACACATTCACATAAAATCCCACATTCATATGTGCACATACATTTACATACAATACTAATTTATAGATACATACACATAACTTACATATACACATACACATACACATATATATATATATATTTATATATACTTTTGCATTATATGTATGCATACATGAACATGTACACATATGTAAAACAAAGACATACAATTACATACATGTCTATGAACATAATCCTACTAAAACATACAATAAGTGCACATACATAACACAAACACAACACAACACAACACAACTGATGCATACACAATAAACACATATAAAAACACACACATACAAACACACTAGTACAAATTCATATACATATATTATTGAATTATTTAATTTGATGATAAATATAATAATTCATATATGAATCTCATATTTAAATAATTATATGAATTTATATATCATATAATTGTTTAAATAAAATATTAAAAAATGATATTTATATTAATTATATAAATTATTTTAAAAAAATTATATGAATATACTATTATACATTATCATCGACTAATATAAATTTAAATCTTTTTTAAATATAATATTAGGAAAAATAGATTAATTATTATTAAAATTTATAGAATCCATTTATATATTTTATATTTAAAAATATATATTTTATGATATATAAATATTATTTAAAAATATATAATAATATATATATATATACCTTATTCAATGTGCCATTTAAAAACCCAAAAAAAATTGCTCATAATGGAAAGACATTTATCTGCGATTGAAAAATTCCTAGAAAAAGTAAACACATTTATTAGGGTTTTTTAGAAGTTTTTTTGAATATGTCATGATATGATATAATTTAACATGGATTTAAAATATAGGTATTTTCTAATGGGAAAGATTTTAAATTAAATCTATTGATAAAATTTAATAATAATTTTCAATTAGAATTAAATTAACAATAAAATTAATTATAACATGATTGATAAATATACCATATATCGATACATTAATTTATTTAATGTCTATGTAAAAAACTCATTAATTTATATTATAGGTTTTTTTTGTTTGATAACAAAACATTTGAAATTGAATGTTCAGTGCTAGATTTTGGGAGGGAGGGAGCCTTTACATCATGCCTCTTTAATCTGATACATTAATTGTCATTTCACTTTTGGAATCTTCCATTTATACTCTCATAATTAATGTGATTCATCATCAATAGTGTTGAATGATAGGTAGCGGATGAGAGATTAATTTCTAAACACCTCCATTATAGTGGTTTTCTTATTGTGTTTAGAATTTCACTCCTGGGGTAATCAACCGTTATATCCATCTTCCCCAATCTTTCATGGTAGGATTTGTTGACGGGGAACTATGTAATATTTTCTAAGAAGGGGAACATACAGTGGTAGGTGTTGTTGATGGGTTATAATGGTGGATCATCTAGGAATGGGTGGTGATGAAGGGTGGGTATAGTGGTAGCAGTCTTCATTTGGACACCGTGTATGATCGATTAAGAATGGGTAGTGATGATTATAGGGATTTTCTATGGGTCATAGTGTAAGATTTATAAGAAAAGATTGTGATTTTCATGTTCTAATGGCCATGGTCGTCCCTATTTGGCATTGTGAATGGGGAATCATGACTTCTCATGGAAGTGATTATCCTATTATGTGTTGTTGATGAGAATTGTGGTTGGTAGAAATGGTTATGGTGGTTGTGGGGAATTTTAATCATTTCTCATGGTATTCCATTTGAGAAAGGATGGTGACAGTCATATCCATATTCCCTCTAACAGGCCTGGTAGTAGTGGTTGATTGGGATCCTTGCTAGGTTGTTCAAGAAATAGTGGTGATAGTAATAATTATATCTCGTCCATTTGGTTGGGTATGCATTTTCAATGGGATTTCATAGAAAGTGGTCTAAGAGAGGATAGGGAGTCCCATGGTTAAAAAGGGAAACACATTGTGTTAGGGCTGCATCTATAGGATGGTAATGCAAAATTCTATACCACAGAAGGGGTGTTTGAAATCCTCATATAGAACTTTATTCAGGGTCACTATCTTATTCTTCATGCCATACCAATGCAAAATTCTATTATAAACCAAAACTCTACTACTTTATATCTCTAGATACTCTTTGAATGGATGGAATATGGTAAACCCATTTTGGTGCTTCTATATATATACATATATATAACAAGTCCACATATGAAAAATTTCAATGATATAAGTTAATCAACTATAATTTCTCCTACACAATATTGTCTGTAATTTATTTATCATTTTATGTTTCAATGCTATCTAGCCTCATTATAGAACACAAATAATTTTTTAATTATGTTATAAATACGTCTATTTTACTCATTGAATAATAAAAAAACCTAGGATAAAAGCATGTCAATGTGTTGGTTTTATGATCCAAGATTGAGATTACACTTTGAAATTGTATTATGAAATATTGGAACGATTTAATGATTTTTGTAAGTGGTGAAACATTAATTGAAAAATGTTTTTGATTTTGTATATTCTGAAATGGTACATTTTAAATGATAGAGGTTATGTTTTGTGATGTCTTCCATCTTGTAAATGTTTTTGAATAATGTTTGAAGGATCTAATGAATTTTGTAAGAGATGTGAAAGTGATGTTGGATGTTTAGTATGAGGGTGATGTGAAAAATGGATTATGGTTATGAAAAATTTTATTATGTAACATTTTAGTGGGATGTAATGTAAATTTTAATATATAGGAATTGTTTAAATAAATTTTTTAATGGGTTTGAGGAAGTGTTAAAGAAATTTGAAAAGGGTTGTGGGATTTTTTTTTTTGTGAGTCAGATTGCAAATCAATAGGAATGAAAAGTGGATTTTTGTGACCTGTGTGGAATACATGTGTGCTGTTTGGGTAATGTTTGACGAGGAAATGATATTTTCATGTTAAAATTATATTTCTTGACTTGGTGAAATTTTTGAGCATATAGGAAAATACTGGGTATCTAGGTTGGTGGACCTGTACTTGTATGCTAGTAAATCCATGGTGTTTCACCTCAGATTCACGTCGAAATATTGATTCTCAAAACTCAAACTAAACTATGATGATTATGATTTGGTACCACTTGGTTATGAGTATTTTCCCTACATGTGGGTTGTGCATGAGAACAGATATTTATGATGGTGACTCTCCCCACTATACGAGGTACCTGGGACCCAGAATGAGAAAGTTCCTTGGGGATATTTCCTATTTATTGTTCTCATTATATCATTTATACTAACCATAGGAATATTTTATATATGGATGAAAAATTATGAGCCTTTGGAATTTATTCTAAAATTGTTCATTCTTTAAATTAGCCCACTATCATACTGATTTTTTTGAGCTGCATCATTTTAAAATTGTAACTAAAAATTACATGTTTTTAAAAACATTCATGTTTTTCATCTTCAAATGATTATCACATGGAATATCTTAGTGGTGGTATCCAACGGGGCATTTTCTAACACCCTAAATACACCCTTGGGTGTATGTAGACTTGGATATATTTTTTTGTCATAGGATGGGTGCAGTTTTTAGTTATAGTGGTTCGGGTTTTTAGAAAGTCATTGATGGTGACATCTTATGGATATGGATTGGAGGAAGTTCCCCATTACATGAGGGTTCATGAGCTATTTCATTTTTTTTACATATTTTTATACTTATTGAGTTGTTTTAAAATATGTAATTATGTTCTAAATTTTTGTAAAATATAGAATGGCTTGAAAATTTTAGATTTTTTATTGGATTCATTTGTTTTTTATGCTTATAAACTCTGTTAAATCATTCCCAATTCTCATTATACGATACCCGAGAACTTGTTCCGGACTGTGGGTATCAGGAACACATTTAGGACTTGCCAAGGGCTGGTTTTTGTGCCTGTTTTCGCAGAAACCTGATTTGGATCTTGACATAATGGTATGAAAATGAGATTCTCTCTCTTAGGGTAATATTATGTTGGGAACAGTCAGGATAGTATTGAGATAGGATTTTTGGGCCTTGGAATTCTAGTTAGGAGTAGTGTCAAAGATCACCCCACCTCATGATGAAATTCATGTTGCTAGGGGAAGTCGAAACATTTTAGAGTCCTTTGGTTTTCTAGGTTTGATGATAACTAGTGAAAATGAAAAGAGAGTTGGGTAAGTGGTCTCAGTGTGCTTGCAATATCTGTAAATCCATGTGGATCAAGGGATATTTCCCTAGAACACTCTCAGTGAAGGTTATGTGATTGGAATATGTATTCCAACCATATTTCCATGTCAACAAATGAAACTAGTTTCCTCTCACATTGTCTGTTGTTATTTTGTTTTGAAATCACGGATCATTGGTTTTAAAGTGACTTTTTATTAAGAAGTGTAATGTTTTTGTGAAATTATTATCTAATAAAAAGGGAATGGTTTGATTTTTTAAAATGGGGAACTGAATTTTCAGAATCATATTGGAATGGAAAATGTTGTACATGCACATCTTTTGAATGCGTGGACTATGTAAAGGTTGGTTTTGAAAAGGTGTTTCCAATAGAGTTTTCCAAACTATTGAAAGGTGTTTTAATGGGATGAGATATTTTGAAATTGATGTGAATAACATGAATGTGAGTTTTCATTGAAATTATTGTTCCTTTCTGAAATGGAATAATTGGTTGATTGTTTTGGTTTGGAAATGTGTAATGTGTTTTTATATTAAAAATTGGTATTTTTATGAGCTACCACATGAATGGGGTTATATAGTATGATTGATGGATAGTGGAATGACTTGATTAGTTTCATGATGTATATCATAAGGGTGCCCGGTGTGGCATAGATACATACAAGTGTGAGGCCCATGGGGTATCATTGGTGGATATGCTAACTGCTTTACCAATAATTTTCAAAAACATGAATTTAAAGGATTAACATGATGAAATGATTACTATTTTGGGATGGTGTGTATTATGTGTTTTTTACAATGTTGATGTTGTTGGATGTTTTGTGTCCAAGAACCCCACCTGTTTGAACAGTATTATGGGTTTGGGTTTGGTCAGTAAGTTGTGTTGAAGGGACGATTAGTGGTATCTTCTAAGAAATGTTTTGGGACGCCCTTATAGTGGTTCCCTTCATGTTTTTGGATCTTGATTATGGTATATCATGAAAAATAAATCATCCTGGTTAGGTACTTGGGTTCAATCATAGTATATGATACACTCCATTAAGGGTTAGTGAACAACTGAAGTGAATCCCAGATTGTTTCTCCTTTTGACGGCCCTACAATTGATCAATATAAGTAATATTTTTCTCGAAAATTTTAGATTGAGTCTACACACATTCTTTTCTTGGTTGGTTGCATCCTTGTGTTGCAGGAGAGTGATCATAGAAGGTTGAAAGAGACTTTAGCTCCATAAGATTTATGATTTTTTGATGGTGAAAGTGTTCTGTTGTTGTTACCATGGATGAGTATCTGGACGGTGTCTAAGAGGTCCTCTCAAACCTTCATAGTCTCTTAGAAGGAGTCCTCATTGAACTACTAGTGTGGGAAATCATTTCCTGAGAGTATACATGGACACTTTCTATAATTTTATGTTTTATTAGGATGTTTTATAAGGTTCCTCTCCATGCATTGTTTATATCAGTCATAATGGTGATGTTTAGTTATGCGTTGTGATGTCCTGTACTCGATTGACCGTAATGGTGAATGTCGTGAAGTCCACTCAGAGTATCAATTATGGTGGGAGAATCTATCCCTTGAAAAAACACAGAAATATTCCACATTAGAGGAAGGTGATTATAGGTGTTCTTCACATCTATTGTTTCTAACCCGATGAAACAAGGTGTGATGTGTGTGCATCTTCGAAGCCCTTATTTTAGTGAAATATTAGGTTACTGTATTGTGAGATTGGAATGTGTTTTTTCTTGGATATCTTATCAAGGATTGCATCAATGTTTTTGGTGGAACAAATAGAATACTTATCATTCATGGCATTTCCAAAGCCTAATAGTGAGCCCAAAGATGCTTCAATCATTTGATTTATAGAATATGTCTCGGAATGATGATGGATCATAGATTGGGGAAATACATTATTATTTTAAACCCTTGTACAATTTCCTATCCTCATAATTAAATATATGATGTGTTTAACCCTCTAGTGTCATCATCTTTATTCTGTTGTTCCCATTCGGTGGAAATTGGTGGAGGGCCTTGTACCCATGTCATTGCATAATGTCATTCCCCCCACATCTGTTTCCAATGAGACATTATAGAATGGTTGGAAAATTGTATAGTCATGTTGAGGACACCTTTTGTGCAAGATAATTAGTGACCATGTGCCAGTAAACCATGCATAAAGAAATACCTACACAGTTAGTGGATGATATCCCAAACTGTGCAGACTATCACTATCCCCTTCCAAAATCATTAAAATTTTTTGTGTCTTTCTGGGTCGGCCCAAGCTGGTCAGTTAAAATGGTCAGATCTAACAGTGGGGAGACCAACTATGATTATCATGTCTATTCCTTCATAAAAATTGAATTTAATTCTACCATTTATACTACGGAGTCCATTCAGGCCTCCCCTATTAGTGACTTGATTCTGTATCAGAGAAATATAGGTTGTCTCGTATGGTGGGGAGCCTATTTGTGTCCCACTATACCAATAACTCAGATATATCTGTGGTCTTGGATTTTTGGTAGGTAGTCTAGTTTATAACATTTTAGCTACCAACCGATTCCTTGAGTAATCATTGGGATTGGAGAGTACCAATGATTTAGATAATGTAAGGTAATTGTAACCTTGTTAGATGTTGTTATTCGTTTGGGGGAATTTCTTGAGTTTTGTTCGGATAATATTTGAAGAATTTTCTATTGGGATAATTTATGAATGTGACTGATCATTTCAGAAAAATGGTTTATTTTTGGGTTGTGGTAGTAATCATTCCTAAGTGTTCACTACATGTGTTTTGGACCTTGGGGCATAGCATGGCAAAGATGTACATCATTGTTTATCGGTTGGGTTAGGTTTTTGTATTTGGAATTGTTGTGGCTTTTTGAGGTTGAAATGTTTTCATGGTGGGGAGAATTTTCAAATGAATTATTTATTTTAAAGGTAAATTTTATTTAATTTACATTCATGCTTTGTTATTGAGGATTACCAAGATTTTATGGAGGAATGAATGAGTTTTCATTAATTGGGCTAATCTGTGAGCCCAATTCTCGATTAAAAAATAAATATTTAATTTTTTATAACTCCTTCATTATTCAACATATTTCATCCATTACAATTTTTACATGTCATCCACTGACCTATTAGAACCACCATATTAATTTGTATCTTTTAAAAATCAATAATCATTGCGGATATGGGTTTTTATTTAAGGGATTGGGCCTGCTCAAAAGCCCATTTCCAGAAATAAAAATATTTTTTTCTCTCTAATATCTCCTTCAATATTTACGTTTATTCGATTATTCCAACTCCCCCTGAACCTACATACACATGTGGAGCACCCATGCTCTCCTACCCCTATTTGGAGGTCGTTTTCATCGCGAATTTTGATGAAACATCTCCAAATTTCTAAAATCTCCTAGATTTGAAGAGATAAATTATTTACTTAAAAACTCAATTCATTTATCACTCATATAATTCCATTCCAATTCCCAAATGAACTCTTAAGCCATTATAGAATCTACCATGAATGGTTGGATGTTTTTAAATTCAGATTCTAGTGAATTTGGGTGACTTCTTCAATATTTTTCAATGAAAGTGATTACTTCGTGATTTCTTCTTTTTCCCTTGTGCTTTCCTCCCTCATTAATTATGTTCTAAAATTCCTAGAGTTTAGTAATCAAACCTAGGGTTTGATTAGGTGTCTTTTTGGTCAAATGTTTTTGTCTAGGGATGGATTTATCTTCCTTGTGGTGCAAAGGTGGTGTGACTGATTTTTGCACTATGTTTTGAGGGATTTGACACTTTCAGAAGGTGATTCCATGGTTAACCATTACTTGATGATTTAGTATTATTGATTTAATGGATTTTAATGTTCTGGATATATATTTTTTGTAGTGAGAAAACAGTTTTTGAGGGGTTTGGATAAACATTTTATTTTATAATTTCATATTTTTGGAAGTTGTTATCATATCGAATGTAAAAAATGTGGTATCATTTGTGGTAGTCTTATAATACATGAAATTGATTTATTAGTATTTAAAAGGGGACAATAATAATGTTTATTTAATGCATTAGTGTCATTTGTGCCTTGTAAGTGGGTTTTTTGAATAATATTGTGTTGTAAAACTTTGTAATAACTCTTGAGATCATTTAATGAAAATAGGTTTTTTCATTTCAATCATTCGTGGTATTATACAAGGTGATTTTATAAAATGTAAAATTAGTTTTAAAACTTCATCTAGGGTGTAAAATTCTACATTTTTTAGGTTTTCGTGTGGTTTTGTCCTTGATATATATTTTTGAAATAGTTTTAATGAGAAATGATTGGGTATACATTTTGGAATTGTATTATGAACGATTTGAAGGATTTAATGATCTATGTTAGTGGTGAAACCATATTGGAAATATGATAGGGAATGTCTATTTTTGTAATTAGTACACCTTACATGTGAGAGGGGATGTTTTGTGATTTGTTATATCTTGGAATTGTTTGACAGAAATGTTTTAAGTATTTAATAAAGTGTGTAGATGATGTCAAATTGATGTGGGATGTTCTATGTGAGTGTGATGAGAAAAATAGATCATGGTTTTGAAAATGGGTATTATGTTACAATAGAGTTGGATTTTATTTGAGTATTAATATATTGGAATGGTTTTTTAAAATTTCTAAGGGGTTTTTGGTAGTGTTAATGAAATGTGAAATGTGTTGTGGGCTATTTTGGTTTGAGTCAGATTTCAAATCAATTTGACTGAAAAGTGGACTTTTTTGACTTGGGTGTTATACATGACGGTAGTATGGTGAGTTTTTGATGAGGAAATGATATTTTCATGTAAAAATTATATTTCTTGACTTGTGGAACTTGTTTTAGAACCACGGTAATACCCATGTATCTAGGTGGGTAGATGTGTACTAGTATGCTAGGGAATCCGTGGGGGTTTGGCCTCAACTTCACTTAGAAAGATTGACGCATACAACTCCAACTAAACATTGATTATGATGATTGGGGACCACTAGGTTATGGGTATGTTCCCTACATTTTCTCGTGCATTTTAATAGCTATTTGTGATGGTTACTCTCACTGTTATATGAGGTACCTGGGACCCACAACGAGATAGTGCCTAGGGGTTATTTCCTACTGCTTATTCTCATTACATCGTCTATAATTACCACCGAGATACCGTATATTTGAATTAAAACTCTTTAGAATTTGAATTTATTTAAAAATTTATGATTCATTATATTATCCCACTTGAAAAATGATTTTTTTGTTTCTTGTTTTAGAAGTTGTAACTTGAAATTTCATGTTTTGATAACTTGCATGTTATTGTCTTTGAATTTTTATCGCATGGAATTTCTTATGGTGGTATCCTACCAGGCATTGTATCACTCCCTAAATATACCATTGGGTGTAAGTAGACATGATTATTTTTGTTTTTTCTTGTAGGGTGCAGTTTTTATTTCTATTGGTCCGGGTTTCTTACTGGTCTATGGTGGTTAAGTCTTATGGAGGTGGCTTGAGGGCGATGCCCATTTCCATGGGTGTTCTTAGGATTTTTCATTTTGGTTTTGTACCATTGTTATAATCTTGTTGACCTGTTTTAAAATATGTAATTTTTTTCTGAATTTTTGTAATAGATTATTTTGATTGAAAACTCTTGATTCGTTTTATTGGATTATTTTAATGTTTTATGTTTATAAACTAAGGTAAATCATTCCCAATTATCATTTTATGACACACGGGTACTTGTTCCAGCACATGGGGATCGAGAATTCCCTTCAAGGCTTGTCATGGGCTGGGTTTGTGTCAGTAATGGATGAAACTAGATTGGGTTCGTGAAAATAGACCTACTACATTATATATCACTTATGTTACATAAATCTGTGATCATGTTAATATATAATGATATGATAACTTATTTTACATCAATTATATTTATTAAATTAACTATAATATTTAATAAAAATATAAATATATATTTTATAATTTTCTTCATTAAGATAAAAATCTATTCTATACATTAATAAAAATTTTAAACTCATTAAATAATAACATTAAATCAGTAATCAAGTATATATATATACATAAAAATAATTTCAATTTAACCAAATTTAATATATATAAATAGTTTATAATATAAAATATTTTAATATTATGTAAAATTTATTATAATATCAATCATTATATTTGGGTATAATATATTTATATCATAAAATTTTATATATTTAGAAATATAGTAGATAAAATATATTACATATGATATTTATTTCAGTTATCCATACAATTCAATATATTTACATAATAATATATTGATGTTAAAATATGAAATTTAATTAATTTATAAATAATTATTATATTGTGTAATGAATATATTATATATAAATTATATAATTTTATTTAAATACCGTTTTTAGTGTTTTAATTAATATGATTTTTATAGTTTCAGTGGGAACCCTCCCAAAGGACCCAACCATAAAAAAACAAAATTTTAAATTCAAAATGAAAACCAAATTTAAAATTGAAAAAGGTTTCATGGATTTTAATCTGAACCTTATTATTAGGTTGGTTGGAGGGTGTGATGTTTTGTATTATGTTGAGTGGAATTTTGAGAATTGTGATATAATTTGTTGATACCCTTGAAAAGATAGGAGAGTGATGAATGGTCTGAAATCAGTAATCATATATGGATGGAGTATCAAATCTTGAAAAAGATGCAATATTATTCTACTTTTGGTTTTTTGAGGAGTTATCAGTAGGAAGGTAATGGGATGAAAAAATATCTTAGTTATTGGATTATATTTATTTCAACTAAGGGGTTTTATTATGGTTTTAGAGGCTGCAGAAGGATCTGGTGGGGGAATAACCATACTGGTTTTCTCAGATTCGATGCGTAATTCCCAAATTGTATAACACATAAAAGTCATGACTATGAAAATTCATGAAATATTCTCATTGAAAATTACATAACCCATATATGATATTTTTATTTTTAGATATCTTTTTAATATAAATTATATCTTACTAAATTATACATCAACATTGGAACTTTCCTCAAAATATAAATTAATAATGAATCACTCATGAAACACCCAATGTAATCATCTTCTCCGTAAAATATATATTCATTTTTTATGAAATAAATTACATTGTATGATTCATGATGGAAATTAATAAAAATCATAAATCCTAAGGACAATTACCCACACAAACCAATAACAATATGAAATGTCACATAATCATGAAAAATTCCTATGGATGGAATATTATCATAATCTCACATCTTTAATACATTAATGTACACTTCTCAATAGGTTAGGGGGTTGATAAATTTGGAAGAAAAGGAAAATAGAACATGTAGACTTATATGTTTTCCCTCAATCATCATAAAAAATTTTAATATAGAATTGTGTTCGAGGATTGGTCAATATCACTTTATATTCTATTTGAAGAGTTCCTCCAAATACGATCACCAGCAAATGGTCTCTATTTAAGTCTTCACACATAAATGAATTAACATATTCCTATCATAAACAATGTAAAAATTAATCTGTATCCATCAAAGGTAACAAATATATTTGATAACATATTGATCAAATGGATATGTTTATGGAATTACATAACATTAAACGATGCATTCAAATTGTTGCTTTCGAGACAAAAATTTACCACACAATTAACACCCAACATGTTTAGATTTTTACGAATCAACATATCTTCTTTTCCAGAGTTGAACAATGTCAGTGATAACTCTAAATCACTATTTTAAATAGAATATCACGTTCCATGAACATCAAAGATGGATCGAAATATTTTCCCTAATCCTACAAATTTAAATAGGTTGGTTCCCAATAATTATAATATCGTGCTTAAATTTCCCAAAAATGAGAGATATATTTACAGTGTTTTGAAAGATTTTACTAAAATATTTGAATCCTTATTTGAAAAAAAATTAATTGTATGGTATTTTTAATTACATCAATGATTAATTTTCATGCATCTAGTGGAATTAGAAGTTCATTAAATGTTCTGACCATCTTTGTGGTTTGTCTACTATTGTTTATTTGGAGATTTTAATAATTCTTATAGTGAATTGGAGTTCAATAATCTAAAAAAATAATTACAGTAAAATTATCATTGTTAATATATAAAAATATAAATTTTATTATTATGTATTTTATCATGAAAGAACTTATGTTGGATGACGGTGATATCTATTTATATTTTTCTTAAAATCCATCATTTATCTTATGGATTATTGAGTGGAAAAATGAATTCATATATGTATGAATACAGTTTATTTTCCCCCAACAAGACATTCATACATTTATCATTAATATTAATAAATGGAGATCTTGAACTGCATTATATTCATGATGAGTTTTTTTTATTATAATGTCATCATGTTTCCGTATGATATTACTTGTAACCTACTTAGTAATTATCATGATCATTATTTTATTTTCACCCTATTTTTCATCATTCATACAATATGTTATTATTAAATAAACATTCTATTAGAGATTCATGTAGAAAATTCCAATATTGGATCTTCACAAAAATAAAAATATTAAATGTATTGTTATTCTTCTTCCTAGAAAGGATACAAAATGTGAATTTTTTTTAATTTTTTCAATAAGAGAGGTCAGATACACAGAACATAGGGAATATTATCAACTCCCTAATAATTTTTTAGGAAAGAACACTTTGGGGGGAAATATGTTATATTTCATTTAAAAGTAATTTTCTAATTCATATATTCCCATTTTTAAACTCCTAGACATATAAATTATCCGCTTCTTCCATAAATTATGATGATAATTTATCTTTTTATTCTAGGATAGAATAATAGGAAAATGAATATCTTGATTCTAGACATGTTCCTATCATGTTTAATGGTGGGTAATTGGTTGCAGGATTCATTGAAAATCCCCTATGACAAGGATCTACACCAAAAATTTCTATGTTCCTCAAAATGGGAAGAATTCATTGCATGGTAGTGGGATTTATATCAAACTATCATCTGATTTGTGAATATATAAAATATTAACCACAAAAATATATTTTACATATTAAAAATTTCTTTTTATAGTGAAATTAATTAAATATTATGGGTTACCAAACTATATATTCATAGTGATTCAGAAATAGAAATTATTCAAGAATAAATATGGACACTAATCCTCTAGTGAATGTAATTTTTTATCTAAAATAGTGAAACCACCAGTAGGTGTTTAATGTATTTATATTGTTAAGTGAGATTTTATATCTAAAAGTCATTGTATCAATGAAAAAATAATTTATGAATGTAGTTGTTATCATAGATTTTTGAGTTATAAATTACATGATGGATGTCCAATGTTTTGAGTATGTAGACCTTGAAGTCAATCAAGTCACAGTATACATCAAATTAACGTGCAATTGACTCAAAAAACATCATGATGACTGAAAAATAATTTTCCTAATGAATCGTCAAATTATAATCATATATGATTGGATTATATAGTGTGAAAAATTTATATAAAAAAATTTCATTTATAATCTGAAATAAAACACAATATATTCCAAACACATAACCACTAAGCTACAATGATTTTTTCCATACCATTGATAAGTGTATTTTGAAATATTGTGCATTTAAAATCAGTTTCAGAAAAAGAATTTGTATATTTTAGTTAAATGTAATCTATACTATTGTGTTTATCCAATCCAGTGGAATTGCCATCAAATTTATAATCAGTTTTGGAAAAAACCATTGGTATAATGTTATTTTGATGAAGACAATCCCTTGTTATGTATAAAACATTTCATATAGCTATGACTTATAACAATAGTTTTTTGTCAATGTGAAGGGTGCAAGGTCAAATAAAGGTTTACATAATAGCGGTTTTGGTCATTCCCTTAGTATACATTCATCTTTTTGTACCTATACCAACAATTTCTCAAACCCCATGGGTATAGGTCCAATTTATAGTAGTTTTGAAAATAGATTGACCCTTCATGTCCAATAAGATGACATACTAGAGACCACAATATAAATCATTAGTACTGTTAATAATGAAAACAATGTATGATTCCATGATGGAATTTTTTTGACCTCTGTCAAGAAATAACATCAATTCAGTGAATAATTCATAAGCTTCATCCATAGGTGGATACAAAAAATAATAATGGATAGAAATTTTTCAAGTTGTGATAATGAAACCCAGATGATCACACACCATAAAACCCAATCCAATAGAATCTCTTTAGAAGATATTTTCCTGAAAATTAATCTAAACCCCATTGGATTGATGGGTGGATTAACATATAGAAGTGACAATACAGGAAGGTGTTATGAAGCCGAATCTCATTATTCTTCCAAATATCCTTCCATGATATAGAATGATTGATCCAAATAGAGTAACATTATTAAATCATGATAAAAAATAGGACATATATTTTAAACCATATAAACGATGTCATTGTATAGAGGTTGTAAACTCTATATTTTGGGATGGAATAAAATGACTTTGATAATAGTGAAATAATATATTTAACCATCTCCACAATACTGTCTACATTTGGTTTCTATGTATGTTACATGATCTATAACATAGATGGTAGAACATTTCATGTATTAGAGTTTCTAATTTACTAAAGAGTAAGGGTATAAAATTATCCAAATTAATAGTTCATTATATTAGGTGATACTTCAAAAGGGATATTCCCATGAAATCATTCAATAATAATGTTCAGATAGTGGGCATGACAATAAGCGGAACTCGTCATTTACAGAAATATTCATTATATATTAACTATATTATATTGGCCATCATACACATAAAATTCCTATAATATCATCCCATGAATTCATAATTCAAATATATTATTCCTGGTCAATCTATTATATGCATGAATTACTCATAATAACCCTCTAATTTCATTCATTGATGCACACATCCAGCTTATCAAAACACAATCTTTTATTAGTATCATTAAAAAAGTGGAAAATAGTGGCATCCACCCAATCAGAATCCACGATGGTTGTGGCCATCATCCTAGACTTATTAACTAGCCATGGGATCCTCCAAATCGTCAATTTAGCTCCGAATCTAGTCCTCTAAATTTGTCACATTTGAAGAGGAGCACCTGATCACCAAAGGAATCTCAAAACAAATCTTGGGTGTGGGCTAAAGGCTACTTAAAAAATTCCCATATGGGGGTAATATTTGGATTCAATGATCTGACTGAATACGGAAATATGTTTATGAATAAGGTTCCATCCATTCTTTGTTAAAAGATCCTTCTTGATTATGGATATGTATTTATATCCCATACCTCCAAATGGATAGGGATGTATAGATTATCCCAAGCTAACAAATGACATTTTATCCATCTTGTGTACCCCACCTTATCATGTCAATGAGAGAGTAAACTTGGTCAAAAAAATCATTTTGATTAAATAAATTCATATTATATATATGAATATATTGATCTGCATTCATTAAAAATTCTACCTTCCCTATATTATAAAACCAAATTAAATTCCATCCCTGATTCATTTGTCTACACAGTCCACGATTCTCAAGAGAACATCTCTTTATGTTTGACCAAAAATCACAAGGATCCAAATATATTTATTTTTTTTATCATCATATTCGAAAATGAGAATAAGAAAATATATTCCTTTCTACAGGTAGTCTCACCTGAGTTGATAGATATAATTTATTTGGAATAATTAACAAATTGTATGGATGTGTTTTCATATATTTCAATATTATGGAAAATATATATTCATTATTAATGAATGTCCCTTGAGAAAAAAACCTACCATCAAAAAAGATAATATGGGAAATAGTTGGACTTCTTCTGTAAACCATCCCCGATGAAATATGTTGACTTTATCTTCCAATGAAATTAAATTATAAAAAACACCAGCCATCAAGACACTTATGAATGGGGAATGTGTGCCCACTATCTGAAGACCCTGGTATGGGTGAAGCATTGACAGAGTGTACCATTGATATTAATCATGAGGAATAAGCGGTATTGTTTCATGAAGTTTCATCAGTTGAATGATAATACTATAAATATTTATATATTTAAATAATAACATATGGAATAAAATTTTATAATTTTCTATTTCTAAAAATTATAATGAATAAGAAATTATTAATTAGAGTTTAGTGTATATTATTTATAGTTATTGATATTGTTTTGTGGAGTATGTTTTTATTGATTGGTCTTTATTATACTACAAAAGTGATTCATCTAGGATTTATTTTGAGAACATTCAACAATAATCATGGAAGAGTAAATCATTTTCCCAAATGTATGCAAAAGAAATTACATTTTCTAAACACATATTAATCCTAGAGAAAGGATTTTCATAACCCCAAACTACTCACTAAGACCAAATTTTATTGTGATTCTTAGTAAAAATAAGTATAAGCTGTTGAAAGATATTAACTTGCATACCTTAGGTTTTGTTAGGTTTGATTCATCCAAGAAGTTATAGTGGATTTGAGAAAGAGGTTGACATCCATGATAGATCATTAATGGGAAAAAAAGAAACGTGTTCCATTAGTGTTTAAGTTATATTAAAAATATATGATTTTTAAGGCATTCCAAAATATGTTGATAAATATGAGTATTATCATTGTGAAATTAATAACTACATAAAATGATATGTTTTACCATTGCTAAAATTTTCACTGATAAATCATATAATTATCAATGCTAAATTTATAGAAGATTAAATCTATATTTATTAGGACTATTATTTTAGCACATATATATATATATATGTTATGATATATTTTTTATTGTAGAAAATATAAAAAAATTTAAATTAAAATAAAGAAAAATTAAATTAATATAAATTAAAAATGAATAAATTCCAAAAAAATAAAAAAAAATCTAAACTTATTAATGAATATATAATATAGAAGCTTGATTAAAAAAATTCAGTGAAATATAATATTTTGAAATCAATAGACTCCAAAAAATTTAAATTATTGGTTTAGATTTATTACTTTTTTATTTTAATTTAAAAATTTATGACTGAATGTATATTTATTTTAAGATGAAAATATATTTAAAATTTTAAATCATAGTAAATACATACTAGAAATGCATTTTTCCGAAAAATTACATTAATTGGAAACACAAAAAAAATGATGAAAATATTAAAAAATCATTTAATAAAATTAATTATATACATTTCATACATTTAAAAAATATTACATATTATTATATAATGTTGAATGATTATTAATCATATAATTTAAAATGATTAAGAATATTACAACCCAGTAATCATCTCTATAAAATTTTGTTAATCAATTTAAAAAATTGTAATCACGTATAAAAATGATGGTATAATAAAAAATGAACTAAAATAAATTAATTGTATTAAATAAAAAAATTTAAAGGAATAAAACCTTAATAAATTAAATTGATTAAATAGTAATCTTATAAATAAAAAAATTATTATAAAATTAAAACGTAGTTAATAATTATATATAAATAAATATAAAAAACCGAATAAGTTCAAATAATATTAAAAATTGTTAAATATTAAAAATAAATATAACTTATTAAAGGAAATAATATTAAACATGATTATGGAATATTTAATTAGATAAAAAAACTAGAAATGGAATCTTTAATATTAATTACAACAAATTCATACCCAGAATAACTAGTGTTCAAATCTTGGCATGCCTCTCAGTGGATTTACATCGTATGTAGTGACTCAAGCATGTGGTGACATGGGCATGATGCAGGTCAGAATGTGATGCATGAATGACGTAGGCCTGGTGATGTAAACTGGATGATATATGCATTATAAGGCCTCGACCGTAAACATTACATAATATTGAATTAAATTAATAATTCACATTGAGGATCTTTTAAGGTTTAGAGTTTTAGAGAATTAGATCATAACTATTACATCTCAAAATATTACAAAGTAGACACTTCTACTATGTTTCATAAAATAAAAACTCTAAAAAAGAAACATGTCTAGTTCCAAGTTTTAGATAGCCTGACTTTCCTTTGATCCCATCCTTGACCCTAATCCACATTATGTCCTGTGGAAAACATTTCAAAAAAACTTGTGGTGAGCATAAAAAGCTCAGTAAGGGATACACAAAGAATGAAAACAGATAGTTTATCAAAACAACAAGTAAACCATGTATACTTTAACAAAGTAATACTTTTAACCTTTATGAAGTAGTAAAAAATCTTCACTGAATAAAATATCATTACATACCTTTTTGTAACCAAAGGATTACCATAAAACCCATATAATTAAAACATAACATATAAAGGTAACTTGGGACATAAACATACTTAAGCGGAATAAACATACGGTCGACTTCCACACATATCACTTAATGGAATAACCACAAAGTCAACATCCATACATACTTAATGGAATATCCATGCGGCCAAATTCCATACCAAATGTATTGGAGGTTATTATGTAACCACCCATCCTGGTATTCACGGCACCACCCGTCATATGGTTTATCACGAAACCACCCGTCAAATGTCCAAGTACCAATATAAAATCATGAAACAAATATAATGGGAAGAAAACATTTCCACACTTTGATCACAATATATCACATGAATATATATTGACATAACAAATCCATTATAAAAAACATTTTCAATACCAACATATATAAATGACTATATTGTATTTATTTCATTTTAAAAACATTTCGGCTTGTTGAGGAAGCCAATGACCAAATAATACTCGCGGCGACGGAAAAGGTCGTTGTCACTGCGTACGTTAAAAGAAACATTACTTTTTGTCGTTTTGTAAAACGTGTAGTAGAAATAGATTACTTTTGTGTAAAAGTAAAATTCAAGGGGGTTTATACACCGTATAAAAGAATGTTGTGTATAAAACGAAATATGCCTCAATGAAAGGAGATTGAGACGACGTCCCTTACCTCGGGTCCGACTTGACTCGATCATTCTTTAAAGTCCTGAATAATAAACGTGAGTTAATTTCTACTTTCTTAAGAACCTTTTTAAAGTTCATTATACCTTTTATGTCACTTATTTCCATGTTATAAACATTATGTAACAATTTAATTTAATAATGTTTGTTTTGTCGATATTTGGTTCTTATGTCAAAAGTGGGCTTCTTATAATTACATGTTGTTCGTGTGGTCAAAGGTTCATTATATCCAGAATGACATTCCTGATTTGGATATCATATATATCATATATATCCATCATATACAAGTATTTATAATATTACATAATCATTTAGAGGTAAGAAATGAAATGCACCGTTCATGGAGATGGTAAGCCGTACGTACGAATGAACGCTACTTTCATTTCTTTGTTATATTAATGGAATTAAAACTAAATGAGAGGTATTTATATTTTATTTACTGAATTATATTCATCATTTATATGTATCATACATCATAAATATCCATTATATATATGTACTTATAATAATATATTAAATTTGGGGATAAGAAATGAAATACACCGTTCATGGAGACGGTAAGCCGTACGTACACATGAACGCTACCTTCATTTCTATCTCATACATTAATGTAAAGAAATAATAATGATATAGAGGTATATTATAATTCTAGTATAAAATCATATATAATAACTTTAAATCCATACTTTCTACGTCCCACATATGAAATTAACGAATCACATCACATTGAGGGGGCGGTAGTCCGCACTTCATTAAATGAAGATATCGCATTTAACCATAATGGAAACCGTAAAGGTATGCCTAAAATGAAAAATACAGATGCTTAAGGAAAACATAAACATATTATATATCATATATAAATATAGTGACATCTTAATGTCCACCTTTGAAGGTGTTAGAAGAATATCGAACAATCATCGTTTCGTGAGGCAGAAATTCGCCATCCACGGAAACAATATGTTCTTTAACCATTAGACGTAGTTTTGTGTAAGTGTAGCTCGAATAATTATTATAACAACATCCTAGTATATGGAATATATTGTAGATGTTACAAAAGTTATGAATAAAAAGAGTTTATGGGGTTGGAGAAGAAAAATAAAACAAAAGGACTCAAGTGAATACATTACCTTAAAATCAGGTAACTCCCCTTGGTTTGAGCTCAACGGCTTCCTTGGGAAGACTTCTACCCAAAGTGAGGCTTCAAGGAGTTATATAGGGATGTGGAGAGACAATATCAGCTGGTTTTGGTCGAGCCAAAGGCTTTTGATTTGAGGGTAATGAGTTAGATGTGGGGGCCTTTTATAAGAGGAGAGGAGGGGCACTCTTGGAAATTAAAGAAATGTTACTTTATATTCATATGGTTTTCGGATTTTAAGGGTCCCACATTGATGTGTTTCAAGGATAAGGTGATAAGGGTTCGAAATCCACCCATCCAATAGGTTTTGTCCATGTTTAGGTCTTATATTTTACATTATCTTTCCATTTTATTTAAATCGTTAAATAATGAGGTAATCACTGCATCATCATGGTGTCATAAATAATTTAATTTATTTAATGTCTAAAAATTATACAGAAAATACTATGATGTAGGAAATATTTTTATATTTCCAATGAATATTTATAGTCAATGTTCAGACTTGTATAACCCATTGTAAAATTTGCTTTAGTAAAACATCTCATGTTTGTGTCATTTTTACTTTAACTTTAAATAAATGTCATAAATGTCATTATCATACCCATGTGGCTCCATGGGGTACCCAAAATCTACCCATCGGTTGTATTGGTCGGAAATAACTCAACCAATTGTGTTAGGAAAAGTTTCATGATATTTTAATTTTATTATAATATCATTTTTACCTTAAATTACACTAATTACCTTTAATAACGATTAATAAAACATAAAAGTTACCATTCACAAAAATTTATTTAATCCCATTGAACCACATTTTACGTAATAATGAAAATAATTTAAATTGGATTTTTGTGATTCAAAACACAGAAGTGTTAAAGTCCCATTTAAACGAAAAATAAAAAATTTGTAACCACCACTTTGCGGTTTCACTATTCATAAAAAATTGATGTTTTTCAGAATAAAACCAAAACATTACCCTAAGCTATATTTGATATTCCAAATAAAAAAATGAAGTCCATTTTACAAAATTCAAAACATATAAGTTTCCTTAATTAATTTAATAATTAATTCCTGATGTCAAAACATATAGCTTGTTTTTATGAAACAATAAGTATCAAAAGATTGACACTAGTTTAATTCCAATTTAAAGTAAAATTAATTCCAACGACCACTATTGGATTAAATGGTAAAAATATATTCTAATTGAACTTAAAAAACAATTCATAAGACTATATAATCATCTTAATAAATTAAATTAAAAATAGGTTTTGAATTAAAATACAACATTTTACACTTTTCATTAATAAATGAACATTATCGGGAAAATACCAAAAAATTACACAAAGTCATATTTGATGTCCCGATTCTAATGAAGAGTTTTATTTCGTAAAATAGAATGTATAAGAGTGAAAAGATGTAAATTTGATGACAGTTCTCCATCAAATGTTAATAAGTGGACCTTTCATGAAAATTACAGTATATAAGCCTAGAATTGAATTATTTTCATATTTTAAGCCTTTATCCTTTATTAGATAAATGTAAAAACATTTAACAAACATATATAATCATATTTTAGTTATTTCTTCTATTCTCGTCGGTACAATGACTACGTGTTAACTAAAATTTAAAATAATATTATTTTATTACTAGTGTGCAATGTACGATTTCAAAGAAACTCTTTGTTGTGTATCAGGTACACTATCGAACATATCAACCCATTTATAGTAAAATTATTATTTAATTCGCAAATATTAATAAATATGAAAATGTATTATTCTTTATTTACCTGGGATGTTACATCCTTCCCCCCTTTTGGGAATTGTGTCCTTGCAATTTTATTCACTTATCAAAATAAGGGGGGAATTTATCCCTCATAGTATTTTCAGATTCCCACGTTGCCTCTTCAACCATATGGTTTTTCCACAAAACCTTTACCTGGTGAATTACCTTATTTCGCAATACTTGCTCTCTTCGGTTAAGAATATGGACTGGTTGTTCTTCATAATAGAGATTCTCTTCCAACTGAACTACTTCTGGGCAGAAAACATGATATGGATCTGGAATATACATTCTCAGCATCAAATCATGAAAAACATTGTGTACCTAAGATAGACTCGGAGGTAAAGCCACTCGGTAATCTACTGATCCAACTCTCTCCAAAATTTCATTTGATCCAATGAATCTTGGACTCATCTTTCCTTTCTTAACAAATCTCATCACACTTTTCCATGGAAAAACCTTGAGAAAAACATGATCACCTACCTCGAAAGATAGATCCTTCCTCCGGTTATCTGCATAACTCTTCTGCCTGCTTTGAGCTGTTCTCATGTGTTTCTAAATCAACTGAACTTTTTCTGCCATCTCTTCTACCAATTCTGGTCCCATCAGCTTCCTTTCACCCACTTCATCCCAAAATGATGGAGTTCGACACCGCTTCCCATATAATGCCTCTAATGGTGCCATCTGTATACTAGACTGAAAACTGTTATTATAAGAAAACTCAACCAAAGAAAGATGTTGGTCCCAACATCCCTGATAATCCATCGAATAAGCTCGTATCTTATCCTCCGAGGACAAAATTGATTGTTCTGACTGCCCATCTGATTGCAGATGAAAAGCTGTACTAAAATTTAATTCAGTACCCAACAACTTCTGAAGGCCTTTCCAAATATTATAAGTAAACCTGTGATCACGTTCAGATAAAATGGAGAGAGGAAATCCATGTAACTTCCTTATCTCTTTAAGAAACAAATGGGAAAGTTGATCTAGGGAAAAATTATCTCTTATGGCAAGGAAATGATATGATTTAGTCAAGCGATCAACAATAACCCAGATTGCATTATTAGCTCAATATGTATTCAGTAATCCCACAACAAAGTCCATGGATATATTCTCCCATTTCCACACTGGCACTGGTAGATGCTGAATCATCCCTTACGGTAACTGCCACTCTGCTTTAACCTGCTAACAAGTCAAACACATCACAGTAAAATCCGCAATATCTCTTTTCATTCCATCCCACCAGTAATACTCCCGAAGATCTCTATACATCTTAGTACTACCAGGATGAACTGATAACGGAGAACTATGAGCTTCACATAAAAACTCTATCTTCAACTGTGAATCACAAGGCACACACAATCTCTTCCCAAATCTCAAAACATAATCACTATTAATGTTGAATTCATGCAACATACCTTTCTGAAACAGCTCTACCTTTTTCTGCAACTCACTGTCTTGCTTCTGTTCTTGCTTGATTCTGTCCGATAGAGAAGATCTCCCTGATACCTAAAAAAAACAGAAGGACATCCTTCACCAACAACTTCAATGCCAAATTTCATCAAATCATTAACCAAATGATCACGTTCTAAATGAAATATTGCTAATGAATCATTACTTTTTCAACTCAATGAATTAACAAACTTAATTGATTTTTCTAGATGGTAATTAATTGTACAATCATAATCCTTGATTAATTCTACCCATATCCTCTCTCTCATGTTCAATTATTTCTGAGTGAATATATACTTTAAACTTTTGTGATCGGTACATATTCCACACTTTACTCCATACAAATAATGCCTCCATATTTTTAAAGCAAAAACAACAGCAGCTAATTTCAAATCATGTGTAGGGTAATTTACTTCATAAGTTTTCAACTGTTATGAAGAATAAGAAATTACATTATCATTCTACATTAGGACACAACCAAGTCCTTTCAATGATGCATCGCTGTAGATAACAAACTCACCATTCCTCGAAGGAAGTTCCAAAACCGGAGCATTCACCAATCTTCTTTTCAACTCTTGAAAACAATCATCACATTCTTTTGTCCAGATGAACATAACACCCTTACGAGTTAGCTTAGTCATTGGACTAGATAACCGTGAGAAATTTTCAACAAAACTTCGGTAGTAACCTGCCAAACCAAGAAAACTACGGATCTTGGATACATTTGTGGGTCATGGCCATTTTTCAACATCTTTTTTTTAACAGGATCAATAGTTATGCCATCTTTTGAAACAATGTGACCCAAGAAAGAAATTTTTTGTAACCAAAACTCGCACATGATGAATATTCCATATAGTTTATTTTCTTTTATGGTTTGCAAGATAATCCTTAAATGACTTTCATTCTCCTCTTTACTTTTAGAAAACACCAAAATATCATCGATGAAAACAACCACAAACATATTTAAGAACTCATGGAAAATTCTATTCATAAGGTCCATGAATACAGCAGGTGCATTAGTTAACCCAAAAGGCATAACTACAAAGACATAATGGCCATGCCAGGTACGGAATGCAGTCTTCGGAACGTCTGCTTCTATTACTTTCAACTGATTTCACCCCATCCTCAAGTCAATCTTCGAAAAATATTGATCTCCCTGGAGATGATCAAACACTTCATCGATATGAGGCAAAGGATACTTGTTCTTAACAGTAATATTATTCAAGGCTCTATAATCAATGAAAAGTCTCATTGAGCCATCTTTCTTTTTAACAAACAAGACAGGAGCACCCCATGGTGATGTGCTAGGTCGAATGAAACCTTTATCTAATAGCTCCTGCAATTGATTCATTAACTCTAAAAGTTCAACTTGAACCATTCGATAAGGGGGTTTTGAAATTGGCTTAGAATCAGGAACTAAGTCAACAGTAAATTCAACTTATCGATCATGAATAATACCAGGCAACTCATTAGGAAAAACATCAAGATACTCATTTACCACAGGCACATCATTAATCTGAACAGTTCCTTTATTTTCAACAATATGTGCAAGGTAACATTCATTTCCATCTTTTACTAGTTTCTCAACTTCCGGATATGTTATCAAAATCAAGGGTTCATTCTTGTACACAAACTGAAAATCTTTCTTAAAAGAAATCATTTTAGCTCTGCAGTCAATCTTAGCATGATAAACAGAAAGCCTATCCATGCCCAAAATAACATCAAACTCTACTAGAGGAAAAACAATAAGGTTCGATGGTAGATTCATTCCACACACAAGGATAAGAAGGTTCTTATAATTCTTTTTTGTCTCAACATTCTCTCCGGGTGTTTTTAATATAAGTTCAGGGTTCATATCTTGAGATAGAATTTCTAATTTACTAGAAAACTTCTCAGAAATGAAATAATGTGTAGAACCTGAATCAAACAACACATTGGCATAATCTGGGCAAACAAACAGTGTACCTGATACCACTTCATGCGATGGCCCAACATCTGCTGAGGCTGTTGCAAAGGATTTCACCACCCATTTCTGCTTATAGTCTGGCTGCTTTCCAGTAGTCAAGTTCTACTTTAGACACTCATTTTCATAATGACCCATTTCATTACACATAAAACATCTTACCGCTGGATTTTCATTGCCTTCTTGATCATATTCCTTACAGTTACGAGCAATATGACCAGACTTACCACACCGAAAGCACTTACTAGACATGGATAAACATTATCCAGGATGCATTTTACCACACTTCTCAAAGGATGGATATTTGGTTTTCTTAACTCCTTGCTTCTTTGGTGAATTCTTCCACTTTTCCTACCAACTGGACCTCTTATTCTATTGTTTTTCATAGAACACATGATCATCGACAAACTCCATTTCCACCTTCTCCGCACATCAAAAAAGTTTTTCATAACTTTTAAACTCACGAGAAGCTAGAGCCCTTCGATACATTGGCTTTAACCCTGATTAAAAATGGTTTATTTTACTATCAAAATCTCGTATGATGTTTGGAGAATACCTTTCCAATCGAGTGAACATTGCTTCATAGGCATCCACTAAGTCTTCCACATTCCTCAATTCCAAGAATTGCTTTTCCATCCTAAGTCAAACAGCCTTAGGAAAATATTTCTCAAGAAACCTACCTTTGACTTCGTCCCAGTGATGATCCTCAATCTCATCACTATCCTTGATATTTTTTACCATCGACCACCACTGATCAGCTTCACCTCCAAAACGGTAAATAGAAATACTAACCTTTTGATGTTCTGAACACCCCATGACATCAAAAATATTCTCCAGTGCTTTAATACACTCTTCAGCATGCATGGGGTCAGATGATCCTCTGAATGATGGGGGATGTTGCCTCATTAAATGTAACACCACTGACATATTCCTCTACGGTTTATCTGGCTGATCTCGTGCATGGGTACCACCAACATTTATATCCTGAGTCAATTGTGCCATCACTGCAACAAACTATTCAGTTCTGATTCCGACCATCTCAGGTTGCTGATTCGGATGGTTTTCTTCCTCCTGATGCCATCCCAACACAGCTACTTTGTTTCCTCTGTGGAAAACCATTCTGAACATATAAATATCTTAGGTGAATCAACATGGTAATCTGTAAATGCTATATCATATCAATCATATTATAATTTAACACTTTTCTAACTCCTAAAGTAGTCTAAACTGACCTTTGATACCAACTATATGGCTCCAGCCTTAAAACATACTTAATATTGAATTAAATGAATAACACATATTGAGGATCTTTTCTGGTTTAGAGTTTTAGAGAATTAGATCATAACTATTACATCTCAAAAGATTACAAATTAGACACTTATACTATGTTTCCATAAAATAAAAACTCTTAAAAAGAAACCTGACTAGTTCCATGTTTTAGATAGCCTGACTTTCCCTTGATCCCATCCATGACCCTAATCCACATTATGTCCTGTGGAAAAAATTTCCAAAAAACTTGGGGTGAGCATAAAAAGCTCAGTAAGGGATACACAAAGAATGAAAATAGTTAGTTAATCAAAACAACAAGTAAACCATGTATACATTAACAATGTAATACTTTTCACCTTTATGAAGTAGTAAAAACTCTTCACTGAATAAAATATCATTACATACCTTTTTGTAACCAAAGGATTACCATAAAACCCATATAAATAACTAATAACATATAAAGGTAACTTGGGACATAAACATACTTAAGTGGAATAACCATACGGTCGACTTCCACACATATCACATAATGGAATATCCATACGACCAACTTCCATACATACATAATGGAATAGCCATACGGCCGACTTCCACACCCAATAAATTGGAGGTTATAATGTAACCACACGTCCTAGTATTCACAGCACCACCCGTCATATGGTTCATCATGTAACCACCTGTCAAATGTCCAGGTACCAATAAATAATCATAAAACAAATATAATGGAAAGAAAAAATTTCCACACTTTTATCACAATATATCACATAAATATATTGACATAACAAATCCATTATAAAAAAAATATTCAATACCAAAATACATAAAAGAGTATATGGAATTTATTTCACTTTAAAAACATTACAGCTTGTTGAGGAAGGCAATGACCAAATAATATTTGCGGCGGCGGAAAAGGTCGTTGTCACCACGTACGTTAAAAGAAACATTCCTTTTTGTCATTTTGTAAAACGCTTTATCGAAAAAGTTTCCTTTGGTATAAAAGTAAAATTCAAAGGGGATTATACACCGTATAAAATAATGTTGTGTACAAAACAAAATATGCCTCAATGAAAGGAGATTGAGACGAAGTCCCTTACCTCGGGTCCGACTTGACTCGATCGTTCTTTAACGTCCTGAATAACAAACTTCAGTTAATTTATACTTGATTAAGAACCTTTTCAAGTTAATTATACCTTTTATATCACTTATTTCCATGTTATAAACATTATGTAACCATTTATGTTAAAAATGATTGTTTTGTCGATATTTGGTTCTTATGTCGAAAGTGGACTTCTTATAATTACATGTTATTCATGTGGTCAAAGTTTAATTATATCCAGAATGACATTCCTGATTTGGATATCATATATATCATATATATTCATCATATACATGTATTTATAATATTACATAATCATTTATAGGTAAGAAATGAAATGCATCGTTCATGGAGACGGTAAGTCGTACGTATGCATGAACGCTACTTTCATTTCTATCTCATACATTAATGGAATGAAATAATAATGAAATAGAGGTATATTATAATTCCATTATAAAATCATATATAATAACTATAAATCCGTACTTTATATGTCCCACATATGGCATTAACGAATCACATCACTTTCAGGGGGCGGTAGTCTGCACTTCCTTAAATGAAGATATCACATTTACCCATAATGGAAACCATAATGGTATGACTAAAATGAAAAATACAGATTATTAAGGAATAAATAAAAATATTATATATCATATATAAATATAGTGACATCTTAATCACCACCTTTGATGGTGTTAGAAGAATATCGAACAATCATCGTTTCTTGAGGCAGAAATCTGCCATCCACGGAAACAGTATGTTCTTTAACCATTAGACGTAGGTGTGTGTAAGTGTAGCTTGGATCCTTCTTATAACAACATCCTAGTATATGAAATATACTGGAGTTGTTACAAAATAACTGAATAAAAAGAGTTTAGGGGGTTGGAGAAGAAAAATAAAACAAAAGGACTCAAGTGAAGACATTACCTTAAAATCATGTAACTCCCTTTGGTTTGAGCTCAAAGGCTTCCTTGGGAAGACTTCTACCCAATGTGAGGATTCATGGAGTTGGAGAGGGATGTGTAGAGACAAAAGAAGAAGGGTTTTGTCGAACCAAAGGCTTTGGAAGTGTGGGTAATGAGGTATATGTGGGGGCCTTTTATAAGAGGAGAGGAGGGCCACTCTTGGAAAGTAAAGAAATGTTACTTTATTTTCAAATGGTTTTCGGATTTTAATGGTCCCAAATTGATGTTTTTCAAGGATAAGGAGATATGGGTTCGAAATAATCTCATAAAATAGTTTTTTGACATGTGTAGGTCTTAGATTTTACATCATCTTTCCATTTTATTTATATCATTAAATAATGAGGTAATCGCTGCATCATCATGGTGTCATAAATAATTTAATTTATTTAATTTCTAAAAATTATAAAAAAAATACTATTATGTAGGAAATCATTTTATATTTCTAATGAATATTTATAGTCAAAAATCTGACTTCTATAACTCAATGTAAAAATTTGTTTAGTAAAACATCTCATGTTTGTGTTATTTTTACTTGAACTTTAAATAAAAGGCATTAATGTCATTATCATACCCAAGTGGCTCCATGGGGTACCAAAAATCTACCCATGGGTTATATTGGTCGCCTATAAATCAAAAAATAGGGTTAGGACAAGTGTCAATATATTTTCATTTTATTATAACATCATTTTTACCTTAAATTACACTAATTACCATTAATCGCTATTAATAAAACATAAAAGTTACTATTCACCAAAATTTATTTTTATACCATTGAACCAAATTTTATTTAATAATGAAAATCATTTAAATTGGATTTTTGAGATTCAAAACACATAAGTGGTAAAGTCCCATTTAAATGAAAAATCATATTTTGTAACCACCACTTTAGGGTTTCACTATTCATCAAAAATTGAAGTTTTTCATAAAAAAACCAAAACATCAACCTAAGCTATATTTGATATTCCAAATTCAAAAATGAAGTCCATATTACAAAATTCAAAAAATATAAGTTTCATTAATTAATTTAATAAATAATTCCCACTATCAAAACAAATAGTGTGTTTTTATGAAACAATAAGTATCAAAAGATTGACACCGGTTTAAGTCCAATTTCAAAATAAAATTAAGTCCAACGACCACTATTGGATTAAATGTTAAAAATATATTCTAAATGCACTTAAAAACAAATTCAACATATTAAGTAATCATCTTAATAATTAATATTAAAAAGAGGTTTTGAATTAAAATACCACATTTTACACTATTCATAAAAAAATGCACTTTATCATAAAAATAAAAAAAAATTACACAATGTAATATTTGATGCCCCGATTCTAAAGAAGATTTTTATTTGGTCAAATAGAATGTATAAGAGTTAACAGAACTATATTTAATGATGGTTCACCATCAAATGTTTATAAGTGGACCTTTCGTGAAAATTAGACTATATAATCCTAGAATTGAATTCTTTTCTTATTTTAAGCCTTTATCATTTATCAGATAAATGTTAAAACATTTAACAAACATATATAATCATATTTTATTAATTTTTATCCATTTTTTCCAATAAAACGACTACTTGTTAACTATCATTTAAAATAATATTATTTTATTACTAGTGTGGAACGTACGATTTCAAAGAAACTATTTGTTGCGTATCAGGTATGCTATCGAACATAGAAACCCCTTTAGAGTAAAATTAATATTTATTTCAAAAATATTTATATATATGAAAATGTATTATTCTTTATTTACTAGGGATGTTACAGGAATGACCCTACATGGAGCCTTAAGAAAATTTCTTTGGCCACTCGGCCATGGGCCTATAGGCTTAGTAAAAATGATCCTCTACCTAGAATTAATGTGGCCATTTAATTCATAAAAAAGAAAAACAATATACCAAATAAAAGAATAATGATGAATAAATAGATTATATATAAAAATATAACGTACTCATGTATACAAATATAGCCAAACGCACTGACGCACCTCACCCACTGGCCAATGTGCAGGCCAAAACACCCCCAGATAACCCACCTATATTCAATATTCTTATAGAACTCATTTTTTATTAAAATTGTCCTTATGACCCATAAAACTTTTCCATAGACCACCATTCCCCATAGGCCCCTACATTATTGTGCATCTCTACAGGTTTTATCCCAACAAATTCGGTTTCTAATAAAAACCAATGATGGAGACACCTCGACCATGCCATATGCTTCCATTATCTCACTAAATGTCATGGCAGTTTGAAATAGATGATCGTCGATCCACAACCATCACCATCAATCACATGTTCACCAATAAGAATCACTGGTCAATAAAGAAATCAACCACATTATCAATTTGAGATTCACAGACTTGTCGAACATTCATCCTAAGTTGTCTTTGGACACCTGCAATGCCGACACCACCAGGACCTAAGGTGGTCATCAATAATGGTGAGCCACCGTAGTCACTCTTGGGTCCACCATCAAGCTATGCCCACAACATTAGAAATGAAGAGTTTTCACCACTCCTATATCCACAATCCTTCCATTCCACACATTCACCACCTTCACTGAAACCCGATGCAAAAGCCCTATAGTGATCCCTCCACTGATGCCACCATCCAACTCTCACTGTATCTCGATGGATAGCACTATCAAGACTACAAAAATGACCATAAAATACCCTATCTGTCATTACTAGTCATCATGAAGAACATCCCCATAATTTTCATTTTTTTATATAAACTCTATGATCATGTTAGGAATGGTGTACAATTGGGTTAAATTTCAGTGAATAATTTTGTGGGATAAAGATGGTCTTATATGAATCAATTATATCTTATTCATTTATATTAAAAATATTAATAAATAATATGTAAAAATGAATAAATATTAATCAAATAAATTAAAAACATATTGAAAATATTTAAGATTATTAAAAAAGTAAGTATAAATTTAATAAAAATGTATAAATTCAAAAAATAATTAAAATTATTAAGTAACAAATGTGAAAAAAATAATGAAATAATAATAAAAATGAATAATTTAAATGAAAAATAATTATAAAAAAATAAAAAAAATTATTAATAGGTTAGATAACATAAATTGAAACATATAATATTGATTAAAGTTATGTTAATAATTATAATTATTACTACTAATTATTGATGTATGCACTGTATTAATTGTATATTAAAAAAATAATATATTACTAATAGATAAATTTTTCAAAAAATATTTTATTGATTATTTAATTAAATATATAATTATATGAAACTATATAAATAAATATCTAAATTTAATTTATTATAAAAATAATAATTTATTATGTAATAAAAATGAATAAATTATTCAAAATATTAAAAATGTGGATATATTAAAAAACAATAATGAATATTGGATAAATAAATAGTCATACATGTACAAACATGCATATTCATTGACATATATGAACACAAACATACACAATATAGAAATACACATATTGGAAAACACCAAAACATACACATACACATCGGAATAAGAATATAAACATACACATACAAGAATGTACATATTCACATACATACAATTACATACCCATGAATTTGTTGACCACCATGGCCCATAGGCCCCTACATTATTGTCCACCTATATAGGAATTGTCAAAACCAATTGGGCCTCCCCGAATAACCAAAAATGTAAAATCCCCGAACACACCTAATACTTTCATTATCACAATGAACTTTATTGTATATTTTCATTGATGAAAATCAGACCACCACTCTCACAATCAATCAGGTGTTCACCAATCTGAATAACGGGTCAACCAGCGATGGAGCGCTGCCATAATCATTGTTGGGTCCTCCATCATGCTACACCCACATCATCTGCAATAATGATTTCTATTCCCTCCTACATCCAAAATCATTCCATCCTATGCATTCATCACCTCCCCAAAAGCCTACCTCTCAATAACGGTTGTGATCCGTATGCTGATGCTGCCATCCAACTCTCGTCGTCTCTCGATGGCACACACTGTCGAGACTTCAAAGAACATCCTTCAATGCCCCCATCTGTCATTACCAATCCATTTGTAGAAAATCCCCATAATTTTAATTTGTTTCAATAAACACATAAATCTTGTTAGTCATTTCATACGTTGGGGTTCAATTTCAGAGAAAAATGGTGTGGGTTGCAAACGACGTTATATAAATCAATTATATGTTTTTCATACTTACTAAAATAATTAAAAAATCTTAAATAAATATGAAAAAATATTAATAACATAAATTAGAAAGATATTGAAAATTTGGAAGCTTATTAAATAAATATGTACTTATTTTAAAAAAATGATTAAATTACAAAAATAAAGAAAATTATTAAATTTAATAAAATTTAAGAAAATTAATGAAATAAATGTAAATATAATTAATCTAAATTAAATAAATTACAAAATTTTTAAAAATTATTTTTCATAATTTCAATTGAAATGTTTTCAAACATATAAAATTTAATTAAATTATTTAAATAACTATAATTATAGTTGGTAATTATTGAGGTGTTGAAAATATTAATTTTATATAGAATATATAATATTTATTATAAATTATAATTTTAAATAAATGTTAAATTCTTATTATTTAATTACATATATACATATTGAAAATTTATAAATAAATAACAAAACACAATATATTAAAAAAATGATAATTGATTATATAATAAAAAAGAATAAATTATTTAAAATACTAAATATTGGAATATTTTTAAAACAAAAAAAATTAAATCAATAAACAGACAAACATGTACACATATACATAGGATTTCATGAGAATTTGAAGGAGTTCCTCTCTTCAACAAAGAACACCGTCCTTCCTATGAAGAACCGCCAAAGAACGATGATCTCTTCTTTTGATCATCGAGCAATCCAAAATTGAAGGTGCCAACCTCAAGGAATGACGACAACGCGCCATCCTCAGCTCCTTCTTCCCCCACGTCAATGAGACTGATGCCATCTCCCCAGGACGTCGTCTTCGGCGACTCCCAACTACCAAGAATCTTATTTTGATGTAGGGGAATCGTATAATTTTAGTTTGATATAATTATACACTTGTCGTTGATTGAATGAAAATGGTTGTTTATGGTCAATTGATACCGCCTAACACGGATGACGTTGGCCGAACGCACACGGCCCGATGACCCTCCGTAGTATCTTTATTTGCGATGGAGACCATCTTGGGAAGGTGGAAATTAACGAACGAGGTGGTCATGCGCCGTCCGTATGCGGAGGAATCTTGGCCCACAACTGTGGGCCACTCGGGGGAGAACCGGTCGGCTCGTCGGCAGGCTGGGTGAAGGAGTCGTGTCACCCGAAGGTGCCGCACCGCAAGACCGCAGCCCACCCCGAGTAGGACTCTTGTGCCGAGAAGACCAGCTATCTTTGGACGGCTAGATAGAAGGAAGGCGAAGCTTGGAGCTTCCAGTATGGTAAACCCCCCCCCCCCCCACGAACAGCTCGGGCAGCCGGCCGAGCCGTGGCAATCCAGGCTGGGCCACGCCGCGCCGGGCCGAGCCACGCTGCGTCAGCCGGGGCTGCACCGGGCCGCGCCCCGCCAGGACGATCCTGAAACTAGGTCGGGCGTGCTTCCTTAGGCCGGGAAGACAGACAATGTTGGTTCGGACCCGCCGAACCGGGTCGGGCCAACCCACCATTCCACTGGGCTTTACGGGCCTAGACCGTTACGCTTAAATGCGAATAACATCACAATATTGCATCCGATCAACTCGTCGTCTACGGAAAATGGACCCTCGAGACGAGTCGGTCCTTATGAGATACTCAATGTGGGTTTTGTAAAACTTTAAAAAATGGTCAGTTTTGGAACGAGGGTACTTTCTACCATGCCCTTGGAATGGAAAAGCCAATATCTCTCAGATCGGGCGTCCGATTGACTCAACATCTGTCACGTTGGGTTCATTTTGATGAGATAAAACTTTAGGATACATCAAAATTGTACTTCCTGATAGTTGATGTATCGAACCCTTTGCTCGAGGAGCGGACCCTACCGGAATGTAGTGTTATGTGTGTGGGAACCCTAGAGATGGCTGTGAATGCAATAACCACCGTAATGGAATCCTCTATGGGTTCAGCGACGAAGACCACTGTAATGGAATCCAACGTGGGTTCGTCTATGATGACCACCGTACTGGAATTATCTTTGGGTTCGACAATGATGATTTTTGTTCTTGTATCCTACATGGGTCCAACAGTTTGACTTCTATTCTAGTATATTATGAGGGTTTGACAGAGTAGCTGGTCTTGTATCCTACGTGGGTCCGATAGCATAGCTGGTCTAGTTTCCTACTTGGTTCCAATAGCTTAGAGGAATCAGTGACTGTATCTAATCATCTTTATCACTTTACAAATGATATATACCAGTGTGAGCTGAGTCTTGACTTTCAATCATTACCATGAGTGTGATTTACTTCTTTCCTGTGTGGACTGGGATGTTCTAGGGCACGAGAGTTGGAGCCGAACTGGAATTGATGAGTTAAGTATATGTATGGGCATATACCAAAGTATAACTAGTTGATACATCATGTTTTTTTTCTTTTCATTATGGTTTATCCTTCGTGGATACTGGGATACCTTCAGGGGTATCGGGGTCCCTACTAAGTATATTTATATTGTCCCCTGCATAGGCAATGCCTGCACTACGTTGTGTTGGATGCAGATGAAAAGCAGCATTGATCGTGGTAGAGGCTTGTAGAGCAAGATGGTACCTGGAGGATGACCACTTGGCTAGACATACACAGAGCAGACATATGGATCCGAGGTGCTATGGAGACCATCTATTCCAACCAATCAGGCGGGATTTCCGAAGTACTACTCAGTGGTTGATTTTTTACTTTTTTACTAGCTTTTCCGTTGTACTGTACTTTTCAGTTGGGTTTGAATTCTGGCCCATTTTCCTTTCATCACTTACTTTTGTATTCAGTATTACTCTCTTCTTACTTCTTATGAGTACTCTGATGTGTTGATACTATTATAAAGGAAATTCCTTCCTTTTTATTGGAATTTACTCCTTTGGTGATAGTTTCCAGCCCCTATCCTATGGAAGGTGGCTTTGTTTTAGTCACGGCAGGGGCCCCAAGGGAAGGTCATGAAAAATTGGTATTAGATGTTCAGTTCTACCGTAGAAATTTAAACCATGATCTTCCTTTCTATGGAGAAATATTGTTAAGGCAATTGAGTATGGTTTTCCGTCTAGGGAGTCATGTGTTGGTGTGGGGGCCGAAATATCCATACACTAGTACTGTGACCTCTAATTTCCGACTCAGTGCACAAAAACAATGATTGAATTTGTGTACCAATTCTTTTCTTTATGATTACATTGTGTCAGCTCACTAGAAATACGGTTTTGATCCTGGAACACCTATTTCTTTTTGGGATGGAGCCACGAAGGCATCCAGCAAGGGTTCCGAGTTACATGCGGGATGGTATTACACCGAGTGACGAGGATTCAGTGCAGGGACCCATCACAGCAGAGGCACCAATGTTACCACCACCCACTGGGCCACTGATACCACCAGCCCCCGCTGTAGAGAATGAACGCCTCTTGAGTGCGTTGCACGAGTTCCAGCAACAGAGGCTGCCCATGTTCCGTGGTGAGACGGTCCCACATGCGGCTAAGGACTTACTCAAGGCTATTGTCAGTGTCTTTATATTGTAAGGGACACCAGCCGACCTCATGGTTATCCTTGCCATGAGTCTCCTGCATGCAACTGCAGGTACATGGTGGATCCTGATGCTCCAGGTGCATGATGACACATCTCAACATTGGACAGACATCGAGAGTCTCATCCACTCGGAGTTTGTTAAAGACATCATTCATGCGGTACAGATTCAGGAATTAATTCATATGTGGTAGGGAAGAATTATAATAGCTCAGTACTAAGCAAGGTTTAATGACCTCTCACACTACCCCACGGACATGGTACGACACGCATTATTCATTGTGCGGACCTTTCAGCAGGGACTCAGACATGAGGTCATGGAATTGATGATCTGCCATAGCATACTGAAGCAGGAGGGATTGCTGGAGCAATCTCTTCATGTGGAGAGCTTCCTTGCTGAGCCGACACCATCTGTGAGACCCACCACAGTGCGACACGTAGTAGAGTCTTCTGCAGCCTGCAGTAGACATATGTGGAAGAGGTCTATGCGGAGCAGTCCATCGGGCGAGCGACCTCAGGATACATGTTCATATGTACGGGGAACCGAAAATAGATCCATCTATACGAGAAAAAGGAAGTTCTATGTATGTGGTGGGCAGGGTCATAGGTCTTAGTACTGCCCGACCCACAGTGAGTTGAGCAGCAGACAGTGTAGGGATCTTCCAGGTAGAGGCGGAGGTTCGACCGTGGTGGTCCGTAGGGATCAGGCGGACGAGGAAGAGGATCTGGCCGAGCAACGTGCATGGGACGACGCTTCGAGTCTCTACCACAACCACCACCAGGAGGTCCAACCCGACCACAAGGGGGATGGAGGATAGAGGTAGGCATAACTCAAGGAAGTTGAGGCCTACAACCACAAAGAACCTGAGATGATTCTAGGTACTATCTGTGTCTACTACACCCTAGCTGTAGTACTTATAAACATAGGTGCAAGTCATTCATTTATTGCCACTATCCTTGTTCTATGCTCAGAGATTCCATTAGAGACCTTGGCTCAACTATTATAGATAGAGAATCGTATGGAGGCAGACTCGACGATTACGCACTGTTGTCAGCAGTGTGAGCATACACTAGGAGGCGAGAGCTTCGTCTGGGATCTTCTTGTAGATTCGTCAAGGCCTTATGACTTCATATTGTGTTTGGGAAAGTTATCTATAGTTCATGCTCAAATGAACTGTATTAATCGCAATGTGTGGTGTGTACGCACCGATGAGAGCAGGTTCACCTTCACCAACAAGGAGGGAGCCTTTGCAACACCGGATGGACTCATACAGATGATAGGGTAGCTGATCACAAATCAGTTGGCTAGTCTCATCCTCGGAGCGGTTGATGTGTGAAGTCCTATCTTTCCTGTTATTTTGGATCAGTATGCGGATTTTTTTCCTGATGACGTACCAGGACTACCTCCTCATAGAGAGGTATACTTCTACATTGACCTGTACCCAAGGACAATGCCGATACCTACTCCCGCATATCGGATGGATCCCTCCGAGCTATGTGAGCTGCGAATATAGCAGGAGGACTTGCAGGGGAATTGATTTATCAACCCCAGTGATTCACCCTGGGATTTTTGGATTTTGTTGGAGAAGAAGGCGGATGGGAGCCTGCGACTGTGTGTCGACTACCATCACCTGAATCAGGTGACCGTAAAGAACATGTACCCACTTCTGAGGAATGACGACCTATTTGATCATCTCAAGGGAGCCCGATGGATCTCAATTATTGACCTCATGTCAGGCTATCAACATCTCAGAGTTTGTGACAAGGATGTGAAGTAGGCATACTTCAGGTGTTGGTATAGCCATTACTTATGTATTATGTCTTTCGGAATAACCAACGGTCTAGCAGTGTTCATGAGTCTCATTAAAAGGATCTAACATCTTTACCTTGATCAATTTGTCGTAGAATTCATCGACTACATTTTTATTTACGAGACTACTGAGGAGGTGCATTCCTATCACTTGCAGGTTGTAGTGGATACACTCCAAGAGAACCATCTATATGGTATGTTCTCAAAGTTCTAGTTCTGGATTTGAGAGGTTCACTGTCTAGGAAACGTCATCTCAGAGGCTAGGGCAGCAGTGGATCTAGCGAAGATTGAGGCAGTGCTTTCATGGGAGCCACCCAAGAGTGTGATGGAGGTTTGGAGTTTCCTGGGCCTAGTTGGATACTATCATAGATTTGTGCCAGACTTCTCCAGAGTTGCAGCACCAATTTTAGCATTGACAAAGAAGGGGAAACCATTTGTGTGGTAAGACAGATACCACCTAAGCTTTTAGGAGATGAGACCGAGATTGAACAGTTCAACCATCTTGAGGCTACCAGAGGAGGGTGTTGGGTAAATAGTATACTGCACCACATCATGGATCAGACTCGGGTGTGTCCTGATGGAGGATCTAGCGATGGTCACGTATGGTTCATGACAGTTGAGACAACATGAGAAGAACTACGATACCCATGACCTCGAGTTAGAAGCATTGGTCTTTTCCTTGAAGATGTGGTATAAATATTGGATGGGCGAGCGCTTTTCATTTTATTCTAACTACTAGAGTCTCAGGTACATCTTCTCGTAGAAGGACCTGAACCCGAGAAAGTGGCAATGACTCGATTTCCTCCAGGATTATGACTTTGAGTTAGTATATGCTCCTTGGAATGGGAATATTGTAGCTGATTCTCTCAACAAGAGATCAAGCATTCAACTGCTAGGTGAGGTGATAGAGTAGCTAGTCATGTTGCAAATATCCTTTGTGGATAGAGAAGAAGCAGCCTTTCTATTGTCACTCACTATCACTCCTCCACCCCTTCAGCAAGTCAGAGAGGCACAACGTGGGGACGTTGACTGTGAGATGCGATGATCTCAGTTATCCATAGGGCATGCACCTGATGGATTTTCTGAAGGATGGGAGGATGTCATCCTCTTCAGGGGACATACCATGGTACCAGTCGCACTAGAGGAGGATGTTCTGATGGAGTTCCACACTTCCCCTCAAGCGGTACTTCTAGGAGTGGAGAAAATGTATCAGGACCTCAGACAATGGTAATGGTGTCTATGTATGAATAAGGTTGTAGTAGAGTTCATTTCATGAATCCTCACTTGTCAGCAAGAGATGGTGGAGCACCAGCCACCAGCGGGCTTGGTTTAGCCATTAAAAGTCCTAGAGTGGAAGTGAGATGGGATATCCATGGATTTCGTGACGGGGATTCCAAAAAAATCAAGAGGACACAACGCTATCCGGTTGATCGTATATCGACTCACCAAGTCGGCCCACATCCTACCGATCAGAGATCAGGGCTCAGTAAAGATATTGGGATTCCTCTACATTCATGAGATCGTACGACATCCCAATGTGCCATCGACTATCGTTTTTGATTGTAATGCTCGATTCACATTCTGGCTTTGGAAGGGGTTACATGTGGATTTTGGGACGCAGTAACATCTGAGCACTACCTTCTATCATTGGACGGATGGTCAAAATGATAAAAACATTCAGACTCTATAGGAAATTCCCCAAGAATGTGTCCTTGACTTTGGTCGCAGCTGGAAGGATCACCTACCTGTGGTGGAGTTTGCATATAACAAAAGTTACCACTACGCCATCGAGATGGCACCATACGAGGAATTGTGCGGCCGACATTGCAGATCACCTCTGTGCTGGACTGACCCTGTTGAGTTAGCACGTTAGGACCAAAGATGGTTTAGGCTACGATGGAGAAGGGGCAGATCATCCAAGAGCAGATGATGACTGCACAGAGTAGACAGAAGTCCAATGCTGATAGGAGATGATGACCACTGGAGTTCGAGGATGGAAACATAATATTCCTACTGTTATCACCTTGACGATGTCTATGGAGATTTGGTCGGGGCAGAAAGTTGTATCTATGTTTCATCTGATCTTTTCAGGTCTGATGTAGAGTAGGTGAGGGCCCGTCCACATCAGTTGAAATGGGTGCATGACCTCTTTTATGTATATCAGCTAGGGAGATACATGCATGACCTGACCCAAATCATCAATCATAGGGTGTTAGACATCGACGAAGGGTCGACATATGTGTAGGTCCTAGTGGAGATCAAGGATCAATAAGAGCGGGTCATACTTGGGTGGTAATTTCTTCTCGTGCGCATTCAGTGGCTGCACAAGAACCACAAGTAGAGCACATCGGAGCGGGAGGCTCAAATTCAAGCTCAGTACCCCAATATGTATTCCTAGCCTGTGATGTAGCATTACAGGGACATAAATTCATAAGGTGGGAGTAATGTAAAGAATCAGAAATTACAAGGAAATTTTTTTCGAAAATACTTTGGAATTTTATGAGTCTTTAGTTTCTGACGGAACTTGATTATAAGGCCTGGTGTTCCTGGAATCAATTCTTGAAGTTATGTTCTGGTAGGTCCAGTAAACGTATGTGCGGGTTTTTCTATATTTTGAACCAGTACTCGGAATCGAAATCTGAGTGCACCGATGAACTCACATTGCCAGTATTCACTTAAGGGGACCTTTACCGTTGTTGCGATTTATGCAGGATGAGAGTTAATATTTGGGGATTTAGAATAATATAAATAAAATTTGTGGAATAAAATTTTATTTATGGAAGTTGTTTATTTCCACCCAAGGGGAGGTATAGGTGGGGCCCAAAACCACATAACCTCCCATGAAAGGATTTTTTTTAGGTGGGGCACACACAATCCTATCTTTTTCATCTTCCCTTAACCCCCCATAAACTCCACCCTTCATTATGATGGAACCTCTCCACCACCCAAGAATTTATGGGGAAACCTCCTCTCATAATTTATGCCAACCCAAATAGTTAATGTACTTGAATTAACTTGGGTGTAAATAAATCTTTATGATTTATTTTGAATTGGTTGGAAAATTATTTAAAAATTGGGGAAGGTCTTATTTTAATATTTTCTTGGTCATTATATTGGGAGAACTCTTGAGAATTTGAAGGATTTCCTCTATTCAATTATGAACATCGCCCTTCCTTTGAAGAACCGTGGAAGAACGAAGCTCTCTTCGTTTGATCTTCGTCCAAGACAAAAGAAAGGAGACACCTGCAAGGATATCAAAAGATGCACCATCCTTGGTTCCTTCTTCCCCGACGTCAATGACATTGACGCCATCTCTCGGCAATACCGTCTTCCGTGACCCCTGACTCCCACGAATCATATTTCTAGGTAGGTGAATTGTATAATTTTAGTTGGATATAATTATACACTTATCATTTATTCAATCCGAATGGGTTTTTATGGCCAATTGATTCCGCCTAGAATGGAGGGCGCGGGCAGAATGCATATGGCCCGATAAACCTCTGTAGTATCATTATTTTTGATGGAGACAATATTGGGAAGGTGGCAACGAATGAACACAGCTGCTGCATGCAGAAGCATCGCAGCCTGCAACTACGGGCCGCTCGACCGAAGAAGAACCGATTGGCTAAAGCTGACAGGGCCGAAGAATGACTACAGTTCCACATGGGGCGCCGCGTTGTGGAGGGACGTGGTCCATGCTCTGCAGGCCTATTAGGTGTTGAAGTGGTTGACATGTCTGCCGACCAGGTGAAGGTGTCGCATCACCTGAAGTTGTCGTGTAGCAGGACGGCGGCCCGCCCGAGCGGGCCTCTTGAGCCGGGAAGAACAGCCAGCTTTGGGAAACTGGAAAAGATGGTGTCATTGCACGGCACCGCCGGTTTGGGAAAGCACCCCCCCCCCTCGGACCACTCGACCACCCGGGATGAGCCGCCGCCGGCCAGGCCGCGCCGCGCCGAGCCGAGCCGGTCCGGTCCGCCCCCTCTCGGGACGGGCTACGCCTGCCATCAGGCCGATCCACGCTTCTTCGGGCCGGGCCGACACCCCATGCCAGGTCGGACCCGCTGAAGCAGGTCCAGCCAACCCACAGCCCCACCGGGCTAGACGGGCTAGGCCTATTACGCATAAATACAAATAACATCACGATTGTGCATCCTATCGTCTTGCCGTTTGTGGCACATAGACCCTAGTGAGGAGCCGGTCCTTTTGCGATACTCTCTATGAGTTTTGAAACAATTCATAAAATAGATGGGTTTGGAACGACCGTATTTCCATCCGGGCCCCTAGAACGGAAAATCCAATATCTCTTATACCGGGCGTCCAATTGACGAGTCGTCTTTCGAAGTGGGTTCCCCTTGACGAGACAGAACTTCGGGATACATCAACTCTAGACATTGTGATAGTTGATATATCGACCGCTTGGCTCGAGGAGCGAACCCTCATGGGATCAGGTGTGATGTGGGAGGGAACCCTAGAGCTAGATGTGACTACAACGACTACTGTATTGGAATCCTCTGTGGGATCGGCGACGACGACCACCGTACTGGATTCCTCCTTGGGTTCGTCAATGAATAATACCCTACTATAATCTTATGTGGGTTTGACAGTGATGATTACTATTCTTGTATCCTACGTGGGTATGAAAGTTTGACATAAGTTCTAGTATCCAACGTGGGTCCTACAGAGGAGCTGGTCTAGTATGCTTTGTGTGTCCGACAGCTTAGCTGGTCTAGTATACTACGTGGTCCCGACAACATAAGTGAATCAGTGACTACATGTGATCATATTTATCACTTTACAAAATATGTTTACCTGTGTGAGTTGATTCTTGACTTTTAATCATTACAATCAGTGTGATTGACTTCTTTACTGTGTCGACTGGAATGTTCTTGGGCTCGAGAGTTGCTGCCGAATTAGAATTGATGACTATGGTATGTGTATGGGAATATACCTATGTAGAGCTGGTAGATATGTAGTGATTGATTCATTTCATTTTGGTTTATACTTCGTGGATACTGGTATACCTTCATGGGTCTCAGGGTCCCTACTGAGTATCGTTATACTCACCCCTGCTTGGGAAATGACCTCACTATGTTTTGTTGGATGCAGACGACGGACAACTCTGATCATGGTAGAGGCTTGTAGAGCATGAAGGTACCTGGAGGTGGACCACTTGGTGAGATGTACACAGAGCGGACAGACGGATCCGCAGTGCTGAGGAGACCATATGTACCCACCATTCTGGTGGGATTTCCAAAGGACGACTCGGTGGTGGATGTTTTACTTTTGTACTAGATTTTCAGTTGTACTATGCTTTTCATTTATCATTGTATACTGGCACGTTTTCCTTCCATCACTTACTTTTGTTTTCAATGTTACTTTGTTCTTACTACTTTTTCATACTCTGCTTTGATGATACTATTATAAAGGAAATCACTTCCCTATTTATTGGGATTTATTCCTTTGGTTCTAGTCGCCATCCCCTGGCCTATGGAAGGCGGGTTTGGGGATGTCACGACACTGGCCCCGAGGACATGTCATGACAGTACCGTTGAGGAATCCTGTTGAATTCATATTCATAACACCCCAATTAGTTGAAATGAACATCACACAAATGTTAAATTAAACACATATATATATAATTCCTATCAGAAGTTGTTCCTCATCATTACACCTAAACGATGGTACATGTCTCAAGGGGTTGTATAATATAATAATATATTTTAATAAATCTGAGTTATTTGGATGAATATAGGAAGTGTAGTTCCAAATACATAGTGTGTACGTTTCTCACCATCCATCTGAAGTAAATGCCCATGGAAATGGTGTGTGAGTGTACTTCAGACATTTTTGGAGTAAACAACATGTCTAATATTCTATGAAATTTGTAGTTCATCTTTACATGGTCTCTATCTGGTCAATTCATGTATGTGGTACATGGTCCGACCCTTACTTGAAGTGAGTACACGTCTTATCTCATGGTCCACACATCACGTAATCTATAAACCATGTGCCACCTATTCCTAGTCAATACATGAAGCCAATAAGATTTAGTAAAACTCCAATGATATAGATTGTTTTGGCGGAAAAGACATGGTACGTTGAACCCTGTATACAAGATGTGTACTGATGAATACATTTAGTGAGTTATACTCTTGTACATCCAAGAACTATTTGCACCTTCGAATGAGATCCTCTATTTTATTTTAATGAAAATTAAAATAAGAGATTATTTCAGTAAGGTGAATGAGAAATGAAAGAGGAGGAACAAATATCGATATTTAAATATCTAGAATGATTAACATGAATTGAAACAACTAAATTATTAAATGTATAAATCAACTACTAAATAATTGAATAATTATAAACTATTATGTAATGCCTCTGATTCCACTTGAAGGTTTTGTGCGCAGCATAAGAGTGGTTTGGACGGATCCATCAAACATTGCATGTATAAGAGTTTCCACATCACTAATGTGTAAGGGTATCAAATTATAATATTAAATATGACATACCATCAAGATCTACATTAAATCGTGTATTCCCATGAAATCATTTCATAATAATGTTTAGACTTTGGGTGGGACTCCCATGGGCCAAAGGCATTTAAAAAAATATTCATTTCATATTATCTGTATTTTGAGGGCCATCATATACATATACTTCACCACATAGAATCCCAAAAATTCATTATTCAAACCCAATTTTCCTGATATATATCTATTATGCAAGGAATACTCAGAATAACTCTTTAATCCATTTTGATGAACCATTTATCCAGTTTATCCAAACACCATCCATTATTATCATCATTAAAACAAGAGATAATTGTGGAATCGTTCCTATTGGAATCATCTAGGGATTTTCCAACATCCCACATTTTTAATATCCATGGGACCCTCTAGATCATTATGTTGGCTACTTAATTGGCCATCTAATAGAGTCCCTTTTTAAGAAGAACCCATGACCCCAAAGGAAAAAATAATAATGTTCATGGGAAAAGGGATACATCCCAAAAGCCCAAATGGGGGAAGTATTTAGAAGCAATGATCTGAGTTCATAGGAAACGATGGTAATGAATCATGTTCAATCTATTCTTTTCTAACTGATCAATCATGATCGTGCCCATTTATTGATATTCTAAACCACAATGAGGTTTAGTGATGTATAGATTATTCCAATCCACAGAATGACTTTTTCTCCATCATTCATAACCCACAAGAACCTGGAAAGGTGAACGTTTTTTCATTCAAACAATAATTTCTGCACCTTAAATAAATACATCTTATTAATTGGAAACAATTGTGCTAAAAATTTATAATTTCATTCTTCCATTCATTAGTGACCCTCTTAAAATAACATGCCTATTTTTTGTCTAACTTGTCCATGATGCTCGAGAGAAAAATGTTTTTAGTTTGACCTAAAATAAATGGGATCTAAATTTATTTAATATTTTTATCAACCACATAAACAATAGATAACCAAAAAAGATCATCCTTTCAACAATCAGTCTCACTTGAGCTGATCTAAATATCCAATTTGGAATAAATAACAAATTTTATGGATTCATTCAAATATTTTTTTGATCAGGTAGAATATATATTTTCATTATTAATGAGTTCCCTATAAATAAATTACATATAAAAATTGAAATCAAAATATGGAATATAGGTGGAAATCACTTATAAACCTTCCCTCCATGAAATATGATTTCTTTAGACTCCACATATTTTAAATTATGAAATACACCAGCCATCATGTCACAATGGAAAGGGTAATGTGGGTCCCCATATCTGAACCCCTAGTCTGAAAGATTAATTGAGTTAGAGTGTAATTCATATTGATCATCAAGGATACAGAAGAAATTTTTTTGATGATGAATAAGATGAATAATAATATTATAATAATTTGTTTATCTATATAAAAATTTACTTAGCGACAATTTGGATTTTCCAGATTCTAAAAATAATAATGAAATATAAATTATTAATTATAGTTGAATGAAATGTATTTTGAATTATTGAAACAGATTCATAGATTGTATTGTAATTGATTTGTCATTACTATACTATGAAAGTGATTCAACTAGGCTTGCTTATGATTACATTCAATAATAATCATAGAATGATAAATAATTTTTCAAAATGGTAGTATAATAAATTAACATTATAAACAACATATAAATCATGGGGTAATGAATTTCAGAAGCCTAAACTTCCCACTACGAACAATTTTCTATGATATTAAACATAAATAAAATGTACAATTAGTTTGAAGATATTAACTCACATACAATATGTAATTAGAGGTTTGATTCAACCATGAAGTTCGAGGGGATGTAGAAAAAGAAGCTAACATCCACGAGAGAGCCAGAATGGGGAAAAGAAACAAGTCCCCTAAGTGTCGAATGTATATAAAAATTTGGTTACTAATCACCTTCAAAAAACTGTGGATAAATATGATTATTATTAGTGTGAAAATAATAACCACTAAAAAAGGTAGGTTTTGTCAATGATAAATTTTGCGCTGATTAAAACTGTTTTTATCGGTGCTCAAATTATAGGAGATAAAATCTAAATTTATAAGAACTAATATTACATAGCTGATATATATTGGTTTTAGGTGCATTTTCTTATTTTATAGCTGATAAAAAATATTATAATAAAATAAAATAAATTTTTGTTAATATATATTTAATTATAATTAATTCATAAAATAATTAAAATATTAAACCATATTAAGGAATATACAATATTAAATTCTAGATTTATAAAAATGATTGAAATTGAATAATAAAAAATCATTAGGCTCAAAAAATATTATAACATCTTTTATGTTTTATTAATTATAAAACTTATATTACCAATATTAAATATTAATATTTATTAAAATTAAGATGAATACATAGTGAAATTTTTTAAACATAGCAAATATATAAAAAAGGAATTTGAATGAATAATTACATGAATTTTGAACACATAAAAAGAGTTAATGAAAATAATAAAAATCATTTAAATAAAATAATTATATTGCTTTCAATCTTTTACAAAAAAATATTGCAACTTAATAAAATAAATTTAATGATAAATTTTTAAATTAAATAAAAAACATTTTTTAATATTATAACATAGTAAATAGTTACATTAAATTTCAATGAATAATTGAATTATTTTTAAATTCCTAGAAAATGTAGAGAATCCTAAAATATGCATTTAAATATATTAATTATATAAATTGTAATCATATTATAGGAATTACACCATAACAATGAAATTGAATTACCAATAATCATATAAATAAAAAAATTATAAAATTAAAACCGTGAAAATAGTTATGTATAAATAAATATTAAAAGAAATAAAATTCCAAAAATATTACAAACATTTAAATATTTATTATTATTAATTAATATTAAATAAAATAATAAAAAAATATTAAATAAAAACGTGTAAGTAAAAAATAAATTAAATGTGAATTCATAATATTAATAATATCAATTACATAATCTTATTTACTAGTGTTCGAATCCAGGCATTCCCTTGGGTGATATACATCTCATGTGCTGACTCATGAATGATGTGAGATGGGTATGATTCTAGAATGTGGTGATGTAGGCATTATGTATGTCGATTTTATACACAGAAAGATGCAGGCATGAGGCTACCCTGAGCCTTCAAGACACTTTTTTTAGACACATGGCCATGGTCCAATGAGCTATGTAATGGATCTTCCTATACACAGTTATAAAGTGGACTTTTTTTCATAAAAAGAATAAAAACATATATATAATAAATGAAAAAAATGAAAAAATATTATATATATATATATATTACTTGAAGATAAAAATACACTAAAACACATACACACCTCACCCACCATCCAATTTCAAGGCCATAGCCTCCCCTCCCCTGGGGATATGAAACCTATATTCAATATGCCTATAGATCACCATTTTTATTGATATTGGCCTAAAGACCCTTAAAACATATGTATAGTCCACCATGACCCATAGGCCCCTACATTATTGTGCACCGCTATATTATTTTTCACAACACATTGGGCCTCCGTTTAAACCAACAATTGACAGACCCCAACCATGCCTTTCACTTCCGTTATCTCATAGAACGTCATGGAGGAGTATCATAGACGACAGTACGACCACCACCCTCACCATCACCTGCATGATTTCTGATCCCAATCATTTTTCAACAAATCTTGTAAACACATCACCTCTATGAGCTTCAAAAACATGTTTACCTTCCATCCAATGATATCATGTTACTCTTCCAACGCTTAAATCGTCGTCGTGTGAGGCCTCCATCAACAATGAAACGTCGTAGTCTTCGCACACGGTTCCTCCGTCAAGGAATGACAGAAAAATTAGCAATGATGAGTTTTCTCCCATCCTACATCCCCAATCCTGTCATCCCAGACTTTGGCCACCGCCCCTAAAACCTACCGCTTGAGACAAGTAGTGATCCCTGCCCCAACACCTCCATCCAACTGTCACCATCTCTCAAAGTCATGTACTATCGTAATAGCAAACCACAACTTTCAATGACCCCATTCTTCATTAAATGTCAAAGTAAATAACATACAAATCTTTTTCAAAAGTTTAAATAGCCACCAAATGGAGATACGGTTGGTGTATGATGTGGTTCAATTTTAGGATATAATGATGTGTGCTGGAGATGGTCTTTATGGAATCATTTATATATATTTCAAACATATTAAAAATATAAAAACATAAAAAATAAAAATGAATTAATATTAATCATACAATTTAAAAACATATCGAAAATATAGAATCTTTTAAATAAATATGTATAAATTTTAAAAATTGATTAAATTTAAAAAATATTGAAAATTATTAAATATATAAAATGAATAATATAATGAAATTATAGAAAAACGAATAAATTAAATGTAATAAATAACAAGTAATTTTAAAAACAATAAAAATATTAATTACATGAATTTCAAACAATTAAAAATTAATAAAATAAAAAAAATATTATTATTACTACTAATTATTGAATTATGCACTACATTAATTGAATATAGAAAATATAATACCTTATTAATCAATATTACTTTTAATAATTGATAATTTATTATTATTTATTTAAATATATACATATTTTATCCTGTATATATAAATATCAAAATTGGATATAATAAAAAAATATTTAATGATTATATAATAAAAATGAATAATTTATTAATAATACAAAAAAGGGTGATATATTAAAAACAAATGAATTATATTATATGATTAAACTGACCGACATGTACACACTTACAAACGTATAGACATACATGTACACATACATACACAATATAACCATAAACGTATTGGAAAAACATACACATACACATAAACATAGGCATAGGCATATCAACATACACATACATGTATGTACACATGACCATACATACAGTAACATACCCATGCATGCACATTCATACATATCTATACATACACATGAAACATAGAAAAAATCACATACACAAACACATACACATGTACATACACATGAAAATGTATATGCACACACATACACCTAAATTTCAATATACATACACATCCATACAATTATATACATGTGTCTTCATATACAAACACATCTGTACATATGGCTATATACACACACACAACATTAACATACACATATACAAATACACATGCACATACAGATGTACATAAATGTGACGTCATACACATATACATACATTGGCACACACTCACACATATATACATATTCTTAAATACATACACTATATTGTACACATTTTGATATGTATAAAATACAAATACAATTACACTCACACCTATACGCATATACACACACACACATATGAACCATAAACATACATAAACCCGCAAACACACAACACAACACTGACGTTGCATACAAAAACCAGACATACATAAACACACAATACAAACACATATACAATGGAAAAAACATATAATATTAAATGTTATATAAAAAATATATATATATTTATTATATTTACATATATATACTTTTTGAAATATAAATATTATATAAATATATATAAGAATATATAAATATTAAATTATTCAATGTGTCATTTAGAAACCATAATCAAAATTAGAACATTATTATAGGACATTTATTGGTGTTTGAAAAAATATTTGGGAAAGTGAACCCTTTTGATAGTTGTTTTTATGAAATAACATTGAATGATTCAATATTACTTTTAATAATTGATAATTTATTATTATTTATTTAAATATATACATATTTTATCATGTATATATAAATATCAAAATTGGATATAATAAAAAAATATTTAATGATTATATAATAAAAATGAATAATTTATTAATAATACAAAAAAGGGTGATATATTAAAAACAAATGAATAATATTATATCATTAAACCGACCCACATGTACACACTTACGAACGTATTGACATACATGTACACATACATACACAATATAACAATACACGTATTGGAAAAACATACACATACACATAAACATAGGCATAGGCATATCAACATACACATACATGTATGTACACATGACCATACATACAGTAACATACCCATGCACACACATTCATACATATTTATACATACACATTAAACATAGAAAAAGTCACATACACAAACACATACATAGGTACACACACGTGAAAATTTATATGCACACACATACACCTAAATTTCCATATACGTACACATCCATACAATTATATACATGTGTCTTCATATACAAACACATCTGTACATATGACTTTATACACACACACAACATTAACATACACATATACAAATATGCATGCACATACAGATGTACATAAATGTGACGTCATACACATATACATACATTGACACACACTCACATGTATATACATATTCTTAAATACATACACTATATTGTACACATTTTGATATGTATAACATACACATACAATTACACTCACACCTATATGCATAGACACACACACACATATGAACCATAAACATACATAAACCCACAAACACACAACACAACACTGACATTGCATACAAAAACCAGACATACATAAACACACAATACAAACACATACAAACAATGGAAAAAACATATAATATTAAATGTTATATAAACAATATATATATTTATTATATTTACATATATATAATTTTTGAAATATAAATATTATATAAATATATATAAGAATATATATATATTAAATTATTCAATGGGTCATTTAGAAACCATAATCAAAATTAGAACATTTATATAGGAAATTTATTGGTGTTTGAAAAAATATTAGGGGAAGTGAACCATTTTGATAGTTGTTTTTATGAAATAGCATTGAATGATTCAAAATATAATGTCTTGTAACATTTATATAAAAAATAGGGAATTTCTAATTGGTAAAATTTTAATTTTATTGTATTTCTAAAATTAATTGTGAACTATCAATAAGAATTTTATTTATAATATAATCAATAAAACATGATAGATTAGTATAAAATATGACAATATGTTATTTTTTTCATTATTGTGTGAAAAAAATACATTAATTTCTGCAACAGGTTGTTCAAAATACATAACTCCACATTTGAAGTTAGTTATCAGGTCTTGTGTGTTGGCTGGGAGGGACATGTCTCCATGTGCCCCATTTTGTCAGATACTTCATCATTCATTTTACTTATGGACTCAGACAATTATACTTTCGGCGTTAGTGTGATTCATCTTCAATAGGGGTGAATGATTAGTAGGGGCTGAAATCATCATTTCCAAAAATCTCCATCTAAAAAGGATTCTTCTTGTGAGGGTATTTACAGGGGAGGGAACAATCATACCAATCTTCCCCCATCTCTCTTAGTTAGCATCGTTGATGGGGCATCGTGGAAATTTGTCTGAGAAAGGGATTTGAAGGTAGTAGGAATTGTTGATGGGGCATCGTGGAAAATCACCATTGAAAGGGCAGTGAAGGATGGAAGTGATGATGGTAGGAACTGTCAATGGGGTGTACTGGAAGATTGTCTAAGGAAGGGTGGTGATGTTGGTAGGTGTTGTTTATGGGGCACCATGGTAGGTTCCTTAAGAAAGGGTGGTGAGATACATGTCCATCATCAACATGTCTGGCCAGGTATGTGGTGTGGAAGGGTCACCATGATAGGTTGTGTTAGGGACTGTCTGTATATGGGATATTAATGGTGAAGGTTCCAGACGCAGTGGAAGCGTGGTTAGGAATGCAACCATCTGTTATTTTTTCTATGAACAATGAATATTATGGGATCAATACGATGATGAACATCAGTCTCCACGGAATAGAATCAATGATTTGTACAATGAATTAAAAGGCACAAAACGTTTAGAGAAGTTATTGCACATAATATTTATAATTAATTTAATTAATTTCATAATGAAAATAATACCTTGATCATTGGTATTTTCGAAATTGATTATGATGATCATCCAAAATGACCATTCTGAAAAATCTTTTTGTGAATTAAATGATCTAAACTAGAATCCCTCTAATGGTGATCTACATGTGCTTTGACGCCCTCCGATCGACACTGCTCATTCTCCCAGTACTAGCACGATGAAGAGAGTGTCTTCTGTTGGTTGTTCATCATTACTAGTTCTTTCGCCTTAAAGAACATCTCTCATTCTTGAGATGTATGGGAAGAAGATTTGAGTGAGAAATTGTTTGTGAGAACAAATCTAAATTCAACGGGTGTGTGGTTCGATGCACGACATAATAGACGTACATTACTATTTATTGACATGGGGCGTCAATTACAATATTTAATTACATAAAATCAATTAAATACATTCATAAACATAGAAAAAACCCATTATTTTAATAGTTATATCTCTTCATAATTTATGGTGTCCCAACTTGGCAAAATGGAATAAATAAAATTCGATGTAAAATTATAATAACACTGTTATTATTATTTTAATTTTTTCCAACTAGTAAAATAATAATTCACTACCTTGAAAATTTTTATTTTAATAGCAGACATGACTTGGTTATCTCAAAATCTACATCCCTTTATTGAACAAACGAATAAATAAATAAATAATTTATTTTCTTAAATTTATATTTAATTTATAAACTATTAATAAATTTATTAAATGTTCAATAAAGTAAATAATTATATTTTTAAACAATATAATAAATAAATATTTATTTAATTTATTAAATCATTTTAAATTAAATAAAATAATTCCATCGTATTGATAATAATATTTATTAAATAAATTGAAATATAATTTATCAGATACTTCCACAATCACTTATTGCGTGACCCTCTAGGATTCTTTATCGTTGGCATTTGGTGTGAATGCCTAATTTCCATGAGTAATATCTAACAATGGTCAAGGAACCAAAGAGAAATATCATAAAGTCACAAAAACGACATACACATATGAACACTCACTATGTAATATAATCCCTTTGTCCCAATATCTCATCAGGATGGATACACAATAGTGTCCCATATTTTTTTTTTGATACATCATTATTTGACTACCTAATATAAACATGTTGTTACACCTTGGACATGGAATTTCATATGACAATTATATATCAATCAAAGGGGTGATATATTATCTTCTATAAATGGAAGGGACAAATCCTTCCTTAACTTATCCATTAATATCATGCCACTCATGACGCACCCAACGCACCATACGTCCCTCCAATTGTCTGAGTGATGATTTTATTCATTAAATCAAAATGAGCAAGTCGTTACATGTATTTTTATAATCATAATTTCTATGTATCATTACACAAACTATAATATAGAAATATCTAATGACACAAAATTATGAGGAATTACTAGTTAATTTTCTGTTTTCTCAATCACTGATCTTGGAGATTATAATGGTGAAACTTCATGAGAGGAAGTCTCATATGCATCCATGTACTCACAGCTGACAGTCTTCAAGCTATATTACCCATCATAGTATGTCATCCAACCATATAACTATATTTTTTAATATTTTTTTCATTTCAAGAATCTCATCATATCAAGGAATTTCGATGGCCTTATAAATGAAAAAAAATAATCAAGGACAATATTACATTACATTAATGAATAAAAATGATCATTGTGTAATAAGAATTTTAATATGAAAATACATTAAATATCCATGTGATAAATTTATAACCAGTAGATTATAAGACACCAACTCTTACAGACTCCCACTCGAACATGATCCAATTGACCACGACATTTAGTCTAATAGATCTATCATATAGATCATTATTCTACAAATGTATGGATATATTACAGGGGTCTTCCACATTGTCGTCCATGGAAATACATGTCACAGACCATCCCCTGGGGCTCATGTTTTTACTACCCCTTTCCCACCATCCATATGTGAGGGTTTAGAAACTAGCACCAGAATAGAATTTCCCTAAAATAGGATGGTATTTCCTCAAAACATGTACAGACATAGAAAAGATACAATGTTCAGATGTATAACACAATAGAAGAACATAGGAGCTACCACAACTAAAAACCAACACAGAGTGTAAAATATAGTACTGAAGTAAAGGGGAAAGAATACAACCCCAACTGAAATAGATATATAATAAAAGGGAATAAAATATATCCTAAGGTCTTCCTCTAAGGATCCCACCTGAACCGTAGGTGTAACTCATCATTGCAGTTCTCCATGCCAATCGGTCACCTACGCACACTATCAAGTCCTAGCTCCTAGAGACTCATTCAATGTTTCCCGTCGTCTACAAAAGTCACAACAAGGTGTCCGTGATGTCTGTTCATGGATGAATATAACAATACTATGTAGGGACTTTGAGACCCCATATGGTCTCTCAGAATTCCACAAAGGAAAAACCACATATAACAATATCATTCACAAAGCCGAAAAAATACATCTCACACTGGGTTAAAATTATGTACCATAGTACATATATATATATTTATAATGATAGATAATCTTATTCTGTCATGAGGCTTTGTTGTTGACCCACACCGGATGGCTCGGGGTTGAGACACAAAGGATCACTGGGTGATGACCCACATATGATCGCTCAGTTATGGTCCACATAGGAACACTTATTGATTTCTTGCAGAAGATCTCTCGGTGCTGATCAACACATGATCGCATGATGCTGATCCTCACCGGTTCGCTTGGTGATGATCAACAGAGGATAGATCAGTGCTGATAAACACAAGATCTCAATTAATTATTCACGTCTCTTATAGCCAATGAATTCCCTCAAAATGAATGCTTGATTTTAGTAGGATCCAATCCTCAAGCCATTAGTCATATTTCAATCAAATGGAAGTCCCACGTAGAAGTAACTCAGTGATCATCCATTTCATAAGAGTTCCAATGCTACATAAAAAATGTAAATCAACCAGCCAGTCAGTGAGTTATCGGAATTTTAGTGCCGAAGGCCCATTTGGATTTGGGGTCGATCCAACCCGGTTGTTCACCAACTCTCTTCAAAAAACCTTTTGAGTATCACATATGGTCTATCCTATCCTAAGGGTTCTGGTTCCATAGACAGTTCATCAAAAAAATGTTCAGTTTACTAGGTACTCTCATTTAAGAGTAACTAGGTCGAAAAGTGTTCGGGTCTAGTCCGACCCTGTAAGAACCTAGATTTTTCTTCAGGTATGTCTTCCCTTTTTCTGGATTTTTTATGGAAAATAAATTTTCAGGAAATTTCAGAAGTACACGCCATGTAATTTATGGGTGCATGTCGTGTACTCTATTCCGGCTCGAAGCTGTGTGTTGGCTATGTCCGGGCCACACACACGGTGTGTAAGGCTGAGGTGGAGGCCGATTAATTCGGAGTACGGAAAAATTGAAGTACACGCTATGTACTAAAGATGTACACGCCGTGTACATTCCTTTTTTTCATTAAACGGACCGGGGTCACGCCTAACCCTCAAAACCATCTTTTTCTCTAGTTTTCATTTGTCCAAGAGCGACCGTACGACCGAATCTTCGACGGTCTCCCGCCTCACCGTATGTTCTCTGATTCGTGCATGATCGGTTGAGTTGGAATCACAACGGTGACTTCTTCCTTCTTCTTAAGCATGTTTATTGATTCCTCCTTGTTTTCGAGATATCATGGGATGAATGTTTTGTGTGTTTTATCAAATCTACATCGTTCTCAGTGGAATCTGTTGTTTTGGTTCATGTATATCGATCTCCTCAGATCGAGGCAGGTGGTTTGTGAATTTCTGTAGAAAGTTGATGAATATTTGTGCAATTTGGACCAATACCCTTGAACGGGGTATTTTTCGTTTCTTGTTTTTCCATTGTTACTTGCTAGCATTGCTTGATTTCTTTAGTATAGGTTATTACTTGTGATTAGTGTAATTGTTTTGTGTTAAGATTGATTTTACATGCTTGTTATTCCTGTTTGGCATTATTCCAGTTGCCATGCCCAGTTGTAGGATAGTGGAACTGTTGTTTTATTGTTGATGGTGAGACTAAGTTGATAGCCAAGTAGTTTGTGAGGTTTACTTGGACGATATACACACGCTGAGCATGTTTAGTTTTAATCAAGACTCTGATAACCTAGAGTAGTAGACCAAAGGGAGAATTGAAGGAAGGGATTCTACAGAGTGTCTTTAATTACAATGCGAGTATATATGGGGAAATGACGTTGAGTGCTTCCCCAGAGAGTCAGTAGATCCTCGATGTGGGCCACATTGGGAATTGACGTTGAGTGCTTCCCAAGAGAGCCTTTATCACGATACGAGACTATTGGGGTAATTAATGGTGAGTGCTTCCCCAAAGAGTCTTCATAATGACATAGCTGAACCAGAGGGGTGAGACTGTGTGTGCTTCACATAGAGTTTCTAGTACTTATAGGTTGAACCATTAGTGTTAGACTGTGAGAGATACCCAGAGGGTTACCTGCTTCTTCTTTTGTTGCTGGTTGTTTACTTGTGTACTTTACTTTTTAGAACTATGGATTGTAGCTGCTTGTGCTTTCTTGTTTACGACTTCTTTTTTATTTACTCCCATGTATTCATTGACTGTTAGGAACTAATCATTGGGTGATTAACTACTAGGATTGTATCTCACACCCTGTCTAGGCCATTTTTTTGGGCCCAAGGAGACTATGTTGTTGCAGTTATAGACAAGGGCAAGTGCCCTTCTTCTTCAGGATCTTGATTGCACCTACAGCTGGGGATCCTGGGACCGAGTCGTGTCTCACGATGCCGAAGAGGTTACTTTGTTTTTATTTTGCACTTGGTTTCAGTTTTATTTCAGCATGTTGTTTTGTTTGCTATTTTCCTATGATACTTGAACCTTCTGCATCATTGTCATCATAGTTATACATCAACATTGTTTCCGTTGTTTGGTTCCTATTGTTATGCATGTTGTTTACTGCTTCTGCTATTTATTGTTAGTTTCCTTATCTTTTATACCTTACCAAATGAGGTCATAATTTCCCCACCGACTCACCAAGGCCCTTGCTGCTAGTGGAAGCCTCTAGCATTCGAGGAAACACGCTTGAGGTCATGTGGCGAACCGGGTACGGGGCACCAGTGGAGGGGCTCCGGACTCGGGATGTTACAAAGAGGTATCAGAGGAGTTCTTTTCTCTTGACATACAGTTTGGAGACTTTATCTAGGAATATTACAGATTCGGTACATGGTATTAAGTTGTGCTCGGGAGTAGATATCCCGTGTACATGGAAAAGCCATACTACCTCGTTAATTGCAGTTTTCTAGTTTTGATATTTTATAGTTGATCTGATTTCACCTAGAGTGATTCACATGACATGTGTGGTTATGTTTTTGATATTTCGGTTCTATTTCTGTCGCAACCTAATGAGATGAGGGTATTCCATCTCAAGCATCATATAGGAACTTGTAGGAATCACATATCATTCATTCTTGCCATGCCATCTATGATGAAATAGCGATTGCATGTTGTTGTGATAGGCTTTGTGTAGATTATGCATGCTCTTCTGATATATGCTTGATAGATTCACTGATGTTATGTTAAAAAACTATTTATTTTGTTTATTTCTTAAAATGAATGCCAAATTTTCGTTCTTGAGGTGTTATGAGCCCACACGGAACGTAATTTGGCATATTTGTTCCCTCATTTTTAGTGTTTCTGGAATTCTGCGTAGTTTCTGAGCTACTGCCTAGAAAAACACAGCATACAGGGCATGTACTTTTTAGATACACACCATGTAGTTTCCAGGCCGTGTCACTGACCGTGTGACCAGAACACGGTGTCGTGGGAGTTACATCGGGAATACGCCATGTACCATTGGTACACGCTGTGTGAGTTCGGGGCCGTGTTCCCAGCCGTGTCACTAACAACACAGGCTGGGGAAGCTCTGGTAGAACACATCGTGTCCATAGAGAACACTCCATGTAGTCTTTTCCAGGTACCATGTCATGTCACGAACAACACGGTCCAGCATGACCTTCCTTTCCACACGCCGTTTTTGTTCGGAACACACTGTGTAGTCTTGCCCAGGTACTCGGCCGTGAAATAAACAACACGGGATGGAGTCACCTTTGCCTATGCACGTCGTGCTTGTTCAGAGCACACCGTGTAAGGTCTATCCATGTAGACGGCCGTGTACTCAACAACACGGACCATCAAATCCTTGTCTACTACACAACGTGTTTGTTTCAAACACGCCGTGTATTCTCAGGTTGAGTCTGACCGTGTGGGTTATCCGAGTAAGGAGGCTCGGGCAGGGGAATAGTTTTCAAGTGCACGCCATGTGTGGGGGTCAACACGCCTTGTAGTTGAAGTGTAAACGACTTCTAGAGTAGGAGTACATTCCCATGATAGTGGTTTAATAAGACACGCCATGTAGTCATGTTTTGAAATCTTTTGTGTTTTTCTTCCCCTGTTCCCATTTGGTACTCTTGTGTTCTCTGTCCATGTTTTCTTGATCTAAGGTGTGCTTTTGATCTTTCAGATCTATGCTTCCGAGACATCCTCCAATCGTACGTCCGTCATCAGGCAGTGATCAGATGCCAGAAAGGGCTTTTAGGGACTTCTTTCAATCCCCCAGCCGAGCCAGCCTTGACACCGGTTGTTTTACCAGTCATGGGCGTTGATGCGCAGATCAGGGAGAGTTTCATGATGATGATTCAGGCCTTCCAGGGAGCACCATCTCCTGCCTCGTTTATGGAAGACATGATGTGGGTATTTCAGCAGCAGCATCCTCCCACGTTCTCGGGGGAGGGAGTACCTCAGGCTGCAGAGTCATGGCTGGAAGCCATGCTGACTATATTCAAGCATCTATAGTTGCCTCCATAGAGGCAGGTCAAGCTCCCCACCTACATGCTCCGAGACTCTGCCATGATGTGGTGGGACATGATCTCACAGGCGGGTCAGCAGTAGGATATGGCATGGGGGGAGTTCCAGTGCATGTTCTACGACTACATCTACCCAGAGACTCTGAGGGCCGATCGATCCTAGGAGTTCATGAGCATAGAGCGGGGTAAACTATCTGTCATGGAGTATTCCTCCCGTTTCACTGAGTTGCAGCATTTTACACCCCTTCGGGATGGGAGCAGGGTTTTCTTTGTGAGGAAGATTGAGGATGGACTCAGGCAGTAGATCCGCCCGTAGGTGAACATCTTCCAGCTGACATCCATTATTTCCATCGTCAACTAGGAACTGATTGCGGAGCGCAATCTGAGATACTCTGGAGCTGCGACCCAGGGCGGGTCTGCTTCCAGAGCTAGTTTCCCTCCAGATGATATCAAGAAGAATCGTAAGCATCCTACGCACGGTGATTTGAGGAAGCGAGACACATCATCAGGCAGCCAGGTGACAAGCTACCAGTGAGGCCAACAGGGCACACGAGGCCGTAGTGCTAGAGAGACCCCGTGGAGTGCTGATCATGCGGAAAATTGGGTCACCTTCAACGTTTCGGCCAGGATTTCTCACCAACAGCGGGTGACCGGGGTTCTTTCATGACTCTTCGTTCAAGGGCAGCCCCACCAGTCTCTCACTAGTCAAGAAACCGGAGTTCTTCCGACCGTTCTGGCCGAGGTGGAGGTTGAGGCTATGGCGTTCAGCCACCAGTTCCTCAGCACCAGCAGGGAGGTTTAGCTCAGACCGGTCAGCTAGGGGTGCTAGGTCGCGGCACGCGCCAGTCTTTCGCCGTGGAGCATACTTATCAGGATATGGATCCCGACCCTTCCATTGTTCGAAGTACACTTTTAGTAGCCTCAGTTTTATATTCATCCCTTTTTGATACTGTTTCTACACATAGCTTTATCTCTGTTGATGTCATGGAGATCCTTGGGCTTTGAATCTTTTCTTCTACCGACTCGTTGTCACTAGACACACCTTTGGGGATGAGGGCATATATTGTATGCAAGTGTAGAGAGTTCCCTCTTGAGGTTGCAGGGTATCGCTTCTTATGGGATCTCTATATCCTTGAGATTATAGTATATGATGTCATTCTCGACATGGACTGGTTGATTCCCTTCCAGGCAGTCGTTGTCTGTAATCGCCGCAGAGCCAGTTTCATCTCAACAGAGGGTGAATCTTTTCTTCATAGAGGCGAATGGGACATTGGGGCGAATCGGGAAGGACTCGAGCATCTAGGGCTAGGAGGGGTGATAGAACAGATTTCTAGTCTATATCTAGAAGATTAGGGGACTCCAAAGTTGGACTTTCCTCTAGTGGTGGATCGCTTTAGGGATGTCTTCACAGAGGAATTTTCAGGTTTGCCTCCGGAGCATGAGGTAGACTTCTCTATTGAGCTCATGCCAGGAGCGGCACCGATGTACATTCCTCCCTAAATGATGGCCACACCTGAGTTGCAGGAGCTCAAGAAGCTGTTGGAGGAGCTACAGGCTAAGGGATTCATCCGACCTAGTGCTTCTCCTTGGGGTTCGCCTATTCTGTTTGCGAAGAAGGCATACAATACCCTTTGGCTTTGTGAGGATTATCAGAAGCCGAACCAGTTGATGGTCAAGAACTGATATCCTTTGCCTAGGATTGATGAACTTTTCAATCAGCTTCGAGGAGCCAGGGTGTTCTCAAAGATCAACTTGAGGTCCGGTTATCATCATTTGCGCGTTAGACCATCAGATGTAACTTTGACAGCCTTCAGGAGTTGATATGGTCAATACGAGTATACAGTCATATCGTTCGGTCTTATGAATGCACCAATAGTTTTCATGGCATTGATGAACTGAGTGTTACATCCTTTCTTGGATTCATTTGTCATTGTTTTCATGGACGATAACTTGGTATACTCTCACACTTGAGACGACCAAGCCACACATCTTGAGATCGTTCTGAGTACACTGAGAGAGTATCGACTTTATACTAAACTCTCGAAGTTCCACTTCTAGATGGATCAGATTTACTTTTTGGGTCACGTGATCTCAGAGGCAAGAGTATTTGTGGACCCAGAGAAAATGAGAGCTGTAGTTTCCTAGGAGAAGCCGAAGAATATTTTTGAGGTACGGAGCTTCCTAGGGCTAGCTGGATACTACAAACGATTCATTGGGGACTTTTCTCATCTAGTATCCCCTTTGACAGGTCCGACCAAGTAGGGGGAAAAGTGATTATGGTTAGATTCTTGTGAGTTAGCCTTTTAGGAGCTGAAAGGGAGGTTGATGTCATCCCCTATTCTAGTCTTTCCAGAGTCAGGCAAGAGATACACTGTTAACTGTGATGATTTGGGTATCGGGCTAGGAGCTGTGCTTATGCAGGGAGATGGAGTCGTGGCGTATAAGTCTCGGAATTTGAGGCCACATGAGAGGAGCTACCCTACAAACGATCTAGAGTGGGAAACTTTTGTTCATGACTTGCACTGTTGGAGACACTATCCTCTGGGAGAGAAAATTGTCATCTTCACTGACCACAAGAGTCTCACGTATATCTTTACTCAGCATGATCTGAATCTGAGGCAGTGCAGGTGGGTTGAGTATCTTCAGTCTTTTGAATTCTAGCTTGCCTATATGCCGGGTAAGGGAAACACCGTGGCATATGTGTTGAGCATGATAACTCAGATTCAGGAAGTTCAGGAGTCTAGTAGTGAGTGGCAGTTGATGGATCTATTCTCTAAGATGCATCTGGAGGTCCACGATAGACGAGGACAGACTTTTCTATCTTCTATAGTTGTTACCTCCACGCTACTTGATCGGGTACAGATGAGGCAGCTATCAGACTCGGAAGGCATAGTCCTATTGGAGAGTGTGTAAGGAGGGGACCCGCTTCCTAGATGGACAGTGGGCGAGGATGAGATCTTGTGTTTCCAAGGATGTGTTTGGGTGCCAGTAGATATACGCGATGAGCTGATGTGGGATTTCCATTCCTCCGTTTGGGCAGTTCATCCTGGTGTCACCAAGATGTATCAGGATCTTCATCGCCAGTACTGGTGGCCAGTTATGAAGAAGGGTGTTGCTGGTTTTGTCATGATATGTTCTACTTGTCAGCGGGTGAATGGAGAGCATCAGCGACCAGTGGGGCTCTTACAGTAGTTTCCCATTCCGGAGTGGAAGTGGAATGATGTTGCGATGGACTTCGTGACCGGGTTGCCGAGATCATCTCGAGGGAATGATGTTGTTTGGGTTGTCATCGGCATACTTATGAAGGTTTCTCACTTCTTGATGATCAAGGAGAACTTCAGTGTCGATGATCTGGGACGACTTTACATTAGATAGATCGTTCGTCTGCATGGAGTTCAGCGCTCTATTGCATTAGACAAAGATGTGTTCTTTACGTCTCGGTTTTGGTAGGGAATCCAGAATGCCTTGGGTACAAAGGTACTTTTTAGTACAAAAAACCATCCCCAGACTGATGGAACGTCTGATTGCACGATCCAGGTGCTTGAGGATATGCTCCGAGATTGCATCCATGACTTTGGTGGTTCTTGGGAGTAGCATATTCATCTAGTGGAGATCACCTACAACAACATTTTCTAGGTGACCATTCAGATAGATCCATACGAGGATTTGTATGGTAGGCCATGATGATCACCCTTATGCTGGCTGGAGGTCGGAGAGGCAGCTTTGCTGGGACCTCGTCTTATTCCGGAGACTTCAGAGCATATAGAGATGATTCGGAAGAGGGTGGATAAAACACAGTCTCGACAGAATTCTTATGCTGATCTACGGAGATGACCTATGGAGTTTGAGGTCGGTGATCAGGTTTTCCTACGTGTTGCACCGAGGATGGGACACAAAAGTATTCTGAGATAGGGTAAGATTTCACCATGATACGTCGGGCCGTTTGAGGTCTTGTGGAGAGTTGGGCCAGTCACCTATCTGTTGCAGCTACCTCAGAGTTATCAGGCCATGCACGACATCTTCCATGTCTCTAAAATCTAATTTTACTTTTCAGACCCATATCACGTCTTTCATCCCGATGAAGTCAAACTTGAAGTGGATGTGTCATTCGACGATCATCCTATCCGTATTGTTGATCGTTGTATGAAGGTTCTATGCAGGTGGTCTGTTCCTCTGGTACGAGTGTTATGGCTGCACGGGCGAGTACAGGATGAGACCTGGGAGAGGGAGGCCGATGTATGAATGCAGCGGCCGGAGCTGTTCAGGGTTTCTTCTTCTCCATCACGTTAAGGATATTCGGGGACAAATTTCTTTAATTGGGGATGTTTGTAAGAACTCAGATCTTAGTTCAGGTATGTTTTCCCTTTTTCTGTAGTTTTTAAGGAAAATAAATTTTCTGGAAATTTCAGCAGTACAAGCCGTGTACTTTCTGGGTACAGGTCATGTCCTATTTTCTGGCTTGAAGTCGTGTGCTGGTCATGTCTGGGACACCCACATGGTGTGTAAGGATAAGGTGGAAGATTAATAATTTGAAGTACAGAAAAATTGAAGTACACGTCGTGTACTCAAGAAGTACACGCCGTGTACTTTTTTTTTTTTTTGTTAAGTGGACCGCGGTCGCGCCTAAACCCCAAAAAAAGGTTTTTCTCCAGTTTTAGTCCGTCTGAGAGTGACCGTATGATTGGATCTTCGAGAGGATCATGCCTCACCGTCCGTTCTCTGATTCAAGAACGGTCAATTGCATTGGAATCGTAGCAGTGGGTTCTTCCTTTTGTTGGAGCCTTGTTTCTTGATTGCTCCTTGTTTTCAACATGTCGTCGGATGAACATTTTTTGTGTTTTCGTGGATCTATGTTTATCTATGAAGAATCTGTTGTTGTGGTTCACGTATATCGATCTCCTTGGATCGAGGCATGCGTTTTGTTCCTTTCCGTAGAAATTTGATGAATGTTTTGTGTAACTTCCACCAATACCCTTGAACGGGGTAATGGGTGTTTCTTGTTTTTCCCTTGTTACTTTCCTGCTTTTCTTGAATTCTTTAGTAGAGGTTCTTTCTTGTGATTAGAGTAATTTTTTTGTGCTCAGATTGCTTTTCCATTCTTGTTATGCTTGTTTGAAATTTTTCCAGTTTCCATGCCCAGTTGTAGGATGGTGGAACTGTTGTTTTATTATTGCTGTTGAGCCTTAGTTGATATCCAAGTAGTTCATTTGGTTTACTTGAAAGATATACATGTGCTGAGCATGTATAGTTTTACTCAGGACTATGAGAACCTATTGTAGTAGACCAAAGAGAGAATTGATGGAAGGGCTTCTCCAGAGTGTCTTTAATTACGATGCGAGGCTATAGGGGGAATTGACGTTGAGTGCTTCCCCAGAGAGTCTGCAGATCCTTGACGTGGGCCAAAGGGGGAATTGACTTTGAGTGCTTCCCCAGATAGCTTTTAGCACGATACAAGACTATAGGGGGAATTGACGGTGAGTGCTTCCCCAGAGATTCTGCTTAATAATGTAGCTGAACCAGAGGGGTGAGATTGTGGGTGCTTCCCAGAGGGTTGATAGTACTTATAGGTTGAACCATATGTGTTAGACTGTGAGAGCTACCCAGAGGGTTACCTATTTCTTCTTTTGTTGCTGGTTGTTTACATGTGTACTTTACCTTTTAGAACTATGGATTATAGATGCATGTGCTTTCCATTTTATTTCTTCTTGTTTATTTACTGCTATGTATTCATTCACTGTTAGGCACAAATCTTCGGGTGATTACCTACTGGGATTGAATCTCACACCCTGTTTGGGTCAGGCTTTTGTGCCCAAGCAGACTATGTTGTTGTAGGTATAGACAAAGGAATTCAACCTTCTTCTTTAGGATCTTGATTGCACCAGGAGATGGAGAGCATGGGACCGAGCCATGTCTCGCGATGCTTAGGATCTTACTTTTTTTTTCTTTTGCACTTTCTTTCAGTTTTATTTAAGCACGTTGTTGTGTATGATGTTTTCCTTAGATACATGTACCTTCTACATAATTGTAATCATAGTTATACATCTACATTGTTTCCGTTGTTTGGTTTCTATTGTTATGCATGTTGTTTACTGCTTCTGCTATTTATTGTTGTTTCCTTAACTTGTATACCGTATCAAATGAGGGCATAGTTTCCACATCAACTCACCATGTACCTCTCTACTAGTCGACAACCTCTGGTGTTCAGGAAAATGCGCTTGAGGTCATGTGGAGAACCGGTTACGGGGCACCAGTGGAGGGGCTCTGGACTCGGGATGTTACAGACCTGAACTGGCTGCGACTGGTCTGGCCTACTGGGTTGCGGGTTGGGCCCGACGAAACTGGTAGGGCATGGCCTGCCATCCCTCATAACCACATAACCTATTATATGGGTGTGGGGGTCTGCTTCCCTTCCTGAACGGTCGATTTATTCATATTTTTAATGTGGAGACGTCCAATGGAACCGCACCACCTAGCTGGTCCGCTCGGACCAGTCAACCGTAGTATCCCGAGGGCACATGTCAACCCTTCGCCATGGCTCGATGCTACAACCTTCCTCCATGCTGTGCTATTGTGTAATGATGTCTAGTGACAATGTAGCCCGCAATGTTCAGCTTCCCCTTCCATATGTCGCTGCTCAGAGCCACAACCCTCCATCGTAGCACGCTTTCGCGACACACCACCATTATCAATAGAGACGGTGTCTTCCAGCCGCCCTTGTCTGCCACAACACCTTCAGTTGTCGCCACTTTTTCATGGTCGGCAGGTGTCGACCACTGCCTTTTCCTGTCACTATCACAGCCATGTTGATGAAGCTTTCGTGTGACTTTGGTGAATCTCTGGGGGTCTGTCTCCTCTACCAATTGAGCCTACGGGCCACCTGGGAAACTTCCATCACTATTTGGTTCCTGGTTTGGCCTTGTCATATTATTGTTCTATCTCCCAATATGAAACACAAGAAAACCATGATCGTCAGAGGGCATGGGCATTGTTCATTCGGCCCAAACCCACTACGTTAGCATTATATCTTGGGTAGGTTTATTTTATCATAAAAACTCCCCTAAAGAATCCCCTCATTATCCATCCATATTAAAGAACAAAATTTAGATTAACCAGTTCTTGGTTGATCCATGTTATCAATAATATTCATGGATGTGGAATGGAATGAATTAAGAACATAACCCCCTATATCGAACACGATAGAAGTCGCTGCAGATGAGGAAGGAGTGTCCACGTCCGAGGGTGTTATGGTCGAAGGAGAATGTTCATATCCTTTGGAACCCATTTTTGAGTCCAACAATAGTCGTTGAATCCTTGTTGTAGGTTTGGTGGAAGTTTCCATGACACATCGCTAGAGGTTCCACACTTAATTTCCAAAAACCCATGTCTGAGCATCATTGTAATAGAAAAAAGTGAGGATCAACACATTGTATATTTAGATATGTTCATTAATATGTTAAATTAATAATCCTATTAATTTCCCTAATGGTGTGGTTACAAAACCAATAGTAACAGACAATTTAATGGTCCAATATCCCAGCGGCCCCACCAACGTCAATCAACAGTTACAATAAATAATAAAATAACTCATTGAGGTATTTTATAACATTTTCATAAAGTCAAAAAAATATATTTTTTTGTCCGACCCATTCGAGTAATTGTTAAGTATCCATTATGTGAATCATGGTAATAGGAATTCAACAGAGCCATCAAATTTTTAATCTAAGCAGTAGCTCAAATGATAAAAATTGTCACATGTACGATTACAGAATGTAAAATATAATTATACAAAATTATTATCAGTCACCCTCGACTTACTCGGGACAAGGTTTGGTTGTTCTTAAGGGAAACACGTAATCACGAGCTCAATGGTAACCTCAGATATCAAATCCGAGTTGCATTTTATGAGTTAATGAATTCAACAATAATGTACATTTTAATTAATTGTTTAATTGTTTTGCCAAAAATTATGTTCCACTGTTGGCTCGCACCATCCAAAGATAGATTCTACCTACGTATAGTATACCCTAACGAGCTGAGCAGTGCATTAATATTTTTAATCTGATTCACCATTAATTAGTGATAAAAATTTGAAATATAAAATGATTTATTTAATTATTTTATTTATGATTATGCCTTTTTTTGGTTTTCCTATTTGATGTCTGCACCGACACAATGTAAGGAGCACATAAGTTAAAACCACCATATTGTATGCAAAGGTGTCCTATAACAACTATTCCATGGACCCGTTTTTGAGTACATCATATTTTATAGGAAAACCGCTCATGCGTGCTATTTAAATCGTAACACATATTCATATGAACAAACTGGGTACTCTGAGCCTCGAAATAACATGCCATCAATTTTTGAAGACTCATAATAATTCCATATAAATAAAAAAATTGCATGTAATACATGGTCGTTACAATACTGGTCACTTCAACTTCACCACTCTAAAAAATCCCTCCAGAGATCATATATCCAAAGTACGTGCTTTGTTTGCTGATGTAACATTTTCTCTTTTCAGAGATCCACCACTACAATATTATCACAATACAATGTGGTGGGATATTTACTACTTGGTATCACATCCAGCATCCGGGATATGCTTTGTATCCAAACTAAATCATTAGCTACCTCAGATGATGCAATATACTCATACTCTTCTATAGATACTGTGGCGACACCCTTCTTTGAGTTCTTCCATCTCACTGCACCTCCAATCAAAGTGAAGATTTTTCCTATATGAAAATTTATTTCATTTTGATGTATTTGGAAGCTAGAATATTCATATCCTCTGAAGAATAGTTCCTAATATCCTCAATAATCTCGGAACATATCCTTAGTACACCACAAATAAATTTATATATTATTGACTTCCATTCAATGGCAGTCACTAGGGTCAGTATAATGACCCATACGTTACATACATTGTTAGTACTTCAAAAATTGAAGTACACATATTAAAAAATATAACAAAACCATGAAAGGACCGTATAGGTATAGTGTCTTTAAAAACAGGGAATCATAAACAACTGGTTCATAAAGCGTCTACACTGTCTCCCATTTATTTCATCATATCTATAGTCCCTTTTGGAATATTGTACTTAATAACCTTCTTCGTAACCTGGGGAAATAAAACATACAACAGGGTGAGAACAAATGCTCAGTAAAGGTAAACAAAAGAAATATCAATCACATCATATTCATAAGAACATAACATTTTGGAAATCATACCCTGTAAAAGAGATCATAATTTCATAACATTGGATAAACCATGGTAGTTAAATGTAATCACAATTATCATCACATAAAACATAATGATTTGTGGCAGACACACATAATCATAGAGAATAATTTCTTAATAGTCAAGACTCATTTCCAAGACTATCTTAGTGGACAATGTCCATTTCTGAACCGAGATCATTCCTTGTTTCAGTGATGTTTCACAAAACCGGTTTAACCTGTCGTTCCAGCCATGTCTATATCATGAGATATACAATCATTACCCAATTCATTGGAGGGATATATAGGTCTCACCCATCTCATAATGATACCATTTTTCTATGTTCCACAAAATCATAAACCATACATCATAGCATAACCCATGTAATAAAAATGGGATTCTTAAGCATCATTAAATCATAAAACAATTCATATAAGATAAAGGAATTCATAAAAATTATTCCATCACAACATAATCAAATAAATGTAATAATAGTGATAGAAACAAAACCCTTTATTATCTTATATGGATAATAATTTTGATAAAACACTTGATCTTCATTCATGAGGAAAATATCTTTTCTACATCAAAAACACTTTTCCTTTCTTAACATGTCATAAAATTCTAAACATAAAGAAGTTTATTAAAAATAAACATGAAAACTTGTAAAGAAAGATTCTTGTAAATAATGTTTTAAAAATCCATTCATACTGTATAAGTTTAAAAAAACATTCTTCTCGTACTTTTTTCGGAAATGTCAAAAAGTACCTCGTATGAAAAATGAAAAAATATTTCTTTGATATCTTTTACTAAAAACTCACCGAAGGGTAAAATTTGATTTAAACAATTGTAGGTGGATGGAAATAATATTTAATATTGAGGAAACATGGATGTGGATGATAGAATACACCCCAGTTATTTTCAAAGTATAAACAATATTAGATAAAAATGAGATTGTGATATTTCCCTTACCATAGGTCTGATTTGCTTCGTAAGTGTCTGAACCTCCTCTTCTTTGAAGCGCCTCTATGAGACCTCCATTTAGAGCACTGAAATATGTCTTTGAAGAATACCAGGACCTCTAGGATGTTTCTAGGGAAGTGGAGAGAATAAATTGGCAGTGGTTGGCTGAGCATGAAGGCTCAAAGTGGTGTGAGAAAAAGAGGGAGGAGGTGCCCTTTTATATGGGAGGAGAGGGTCACCTTTGGAAAAAATAAAAATATTATTTTATTATAAAGCCATATTTGGTATCAAATAGCTAAAAATTGATTTATTTCAAAACTAACGAGGGGATGGGTCGATATCCTCTCATACAGTTGAATTTAGACATGTTTAGATTTCTATTTTAACCTTATCATTTATATTTAACTTTAAGTTAGATAATTTTACTTTTACCGTGTCTTTTTTTTCTTACACAATAAGGTTAATAAACCTACTATAACAAGCCAAACGAACCCCATGTTGTTTATTATTAATATATATGTAACCTTATCTAAGTCATTTAGCCAAACCTTATATTTTTAGGAATAAAATAACAATTAATAATATAATATTTGTTTTAAAACCTATTTTATGTCAATTTTGACACAATTTGGTAATTGATTTTTGTGAAAATCATAAAAGAACTATTAGTTAGGAAAAAGAGAATTAAATCAAAACTAACATGTCATATTAACATAGAAAATTATTTAAATTCTTAAAAAGTCTCAAATTACATTTATTTGGGTATTTATAACATCAATTATGTCTATATTTCATTAATAAGATAATTACTCCATCATCATTGTTTCATAAATAAATTAAATTATTTAATTTCTAAAAAATATAAATAAAATACCATTATGTAGTAAATCTTTTTAGCTTTCTAATGAATATTTGTAGTCGAATTTATCTTATGTATAACTCTATATTAAAAATGGTTTAGTTATAAAAAATTGATTTTAACTATTTTAACCCTTCATTAAATAAATTAATAATAAATGTCCTAATCTAATCCAAGTGGGCCTAAATGGTCATATTTTATTCTTAATGTTGTGTTTTGGTCGAATTACTCTATCCAATAGAATTAGGAAATGTTTTAGGGTAATAATAATATAATTTTACCCTTAATTGGCCAATTTAATTTTAACCGTGGTAAATAAAAGTAAAAAGATACTATTCACCAAAAATTATTTTCATCTCATTGAATAACATTTTACTTACTGACATCAACAGTGTCTCTCGTATTTTTGAAATTCCACTCACAGATGCGGTAAAATTATGTTTTATGTAAATTTTCAAATAATCCTAGGAGGTGGGTAAAAGACGGTGAAAAGTTCAATAAAATTTTATATATCTAAAATTATTATAAAATGACAGCAATGAATTGAATTGTACTTATATAGGTATTATGTAACAATTTTGACCTAAAATAAATTTAAATAAAATAAATAATTTTTTAAATAAATAGTCGGTTTTTAATTAGTAACCCAGTGTTTTCACTATTCATGAAAAATTGAATGTTTTCAGAAAAATACCAAAATTTCACCCTATGCTAATTTCATTATTCTGTATCCAAAAACGAAGTCCATTTTGAAAAATAAAATTTACAAAATTTCAAAATGTGGTTATTACTATTCATAACGGCTAGTTTTATTATAATGTTAATAGCATATCGTTGTTTAGTGAAACGTGGTATTGCGTACAATGCAAACTATCAAGGAAATTCTTGATTGTGTGTAAAGAAAGCCATGATAGTGTTGTGTGTAGTGAAAGATTCCTTTGATTATTTATATAAAATAAAAAAAATTCTTATAAAAGTCTCGGGTGTTACATTCTACCCCCCTTAAAAGGAATTTCGCCCTTGAAATTCGTCACTTGTAACAAACAGATGAGGATACCTCTCCCTCATCATATCCTCAAGATCCCATGTAGCTTCTTCTAATTGGTGGTTCCTCCATAAAACATTCACCAAGCGAGTGGTCTTTTTCTGTAGGAATTTTTCACTACAATCGAGAATCTCTATCGGATGTTCTTCATTAGAAATATCTTGTTCTAGTGGTACAACATCTGAGCTGAGAACATGTGAAGGATCAGGAATGTAATTTCTTATGAGAGATATATGGAACACATCGTGAACTAGATAGAGATTCGGTGGAAGCGCCAATCGGTAAGCTACCTTCCCAACACGATCCATTATTTCGAAAGGACCAATATACCTAGGGCTCACCTTTCCCTTCTTTCCAATTCTCAATACTCTCTTCCATGGAGATATCCGTAAGAAAACTTTATCACCCACTTCAAACTCTAAGTATTTTGTTCAGTTGTTAGCATAACTATTTTGTTGACTCTGAGCTGCTCTTATGGGTTGTTGAATAGATCGGAACTTTTCTGCCATCTCATCAACAAGATCAGGTCATAATAGCTTTATTTCCCCAAATTCATCCCAGCAAGTTGGAGTCCTGCATTTCATTCCATAGAGAGCTTCATAAGGAGCAATTTGAATACTGGAGTGAAATATATTATTATAAGAAAATTCCACTAAAGTTAGGTGTTGTTCCCAACTACCTTTGAAATCTATAGATCAAGCTTTCAACATATCTTTTTAGAGTTTGAATTGTCCTCTCAGGCTGTCCTTATGTCTGAGGATGATAAGCAGTGCTGAAACTCAACTCCGTATCCAGAGTATGATGAAGACATCACCAGAACTTTGAGGTAAATCTCGCATCCTGATCAAATATAATAGATGGTGGTACTCCATGCAATCTTACCACTTCCTTTACATATATCCCGGAAAGCTGATCAAGAGTGAAATCCTCTCTAATATCAATGATGTGTGCAGACTTTGTAAGACGATCAACTATGACCCAGATAGAATTATTGCCTTTGGATTTTTTAGGATGTCCTGTGAAAAAGCCCAAAGTGTTTTTTTCCCATTTCCATTTGGGTATGGGTAATGGTTGTGACATCCCCTTAGAATTCTGTCTATCAGCTCTAACTTGCTGACAAACCAAGCATCGAGAGACATATTCAGCAACATCTCTTTTCATCCCATCCCACCATATGTACTTTTTCAGGTCCCTATACATCTTCGTGCTTAGAGAATTAAGAACTATGAGCCTCATCCAACAGCTCCATCTTCAATTCAGGGATTAGAGGAGCACAAACCCGGTTCCTGAATGTTATTATACCATCACAATAAAGGTTGAATTCAGGAACATTTATCACCTTCTTTTGTAACTCTACATCTTCTTTTTGTCCCTCTTTAATCATAACTTGTATAGATGTTTGAACATACATTTGAGAAAGATAATATTTTTCCCCTTCTATAAAAATTTCAAGATCCATCCTTTGTAAATCCATAAATATTGGATCTTTTGTGATCCTCATCATGGATAAGATAGCATTGTCTTGTCGACTTAATGCATCTGCCACCTTGTTTTCTTTCCCAGGGTGGTAATGATTTGAGCAGTCATAATCCATAATCAGCTCCAACCATCTTCTTTGGAGCATATTCAGCTCCTTTTGTATGAAAATATACTTTAATATTTTGTGATCAGTATAAATGTCACACCTTTCTCCGTAATGATAATGCCTCCAAATCTGTAATGCAAAGATTACCGCTGCTTACTCCAAGACACGAGTGGGTAATGTTTCTCATGGATTTTCAACTGTCATGAGGCATAAGCTATCACCATATAATTTTGCATAAGAACACACCCCAATACTTCTTGGATGCATCACTGTAGATCATAAACCTTTATCCACTACAAGGCAGTGTGAGCACAGGTGCACTAGATAACCTTCTTTCAACTCCTTGAAATTCTCTTCACATTCCTCTGTCCAAACAAACATAACTCCTTTCCATGTCAACGTGGTGAGTGGATTAGATAATCGTGAAAAATCATTCACTAAACGTCGATAATATCCAGCCAAACCAAGAAAAATTCGGATCTCAGTTACTGTTGTTGGGATCGACCATCTTTTGATACCCTCTGTTTTAGATGAATCCACAGATACACCCTATTTTGAAATTATGTGAGCCAAAAATTAATCTTTTTGAAGCCAAAATTCACACTTGGAAAATTTGGCATAAAGCTTCTCCTTTCTCAGGGTCTTCAATATAATTATCAAGTTATCTTCATGTTCTTCCTTGCTCTTTGAATATACAATAATATCATCTATAAAGACTACAGAAAAATGATCAAGATAGTCTCTAAAAACTCTATTCATCTGATCCATGAAGATAGTAGGGGAATTAGTAAGACCAAATGGAATCACTATAATTTCATAGTGTCCATACCTTGTATGGAAAGCTATCTTTGGTATATCCTCCCTTTTGACCCTTAATTGATGATACCCTGAATGAAGATCAATCTTGGAAAAGTATTGAGCTCTGCATAGTTGATCAAATAAGTCATCAATGGACGGGAGAGGATATTTGTTCTTGATAGTGATCTTGTTAAGTTCTCGATAATCAATGCAGAGTCTCATTGATCCATCTTTCTTCTTAACAAACAGAATCGGTGCTCCCCAAGGTGACACACTAGGGCGTATGAACCCCTTATTATGATTATCTTGGAGTTTCTTTTTTCAATTCCCGCAACTCAATTGGGGCTATTCTATAAAGTTTCATTGAAATAGGTAAAGCACCCGGTACGAGTTCTATTCTAAACTCAACTCCACAATTTGGTGGAAGACCCGGTAATTCCTCCGAAAAGACATAATAAAACTCCTGTACAATGGGAATATTCTTAATCATGAGTTTCTCACCAACATTTGAGATAAATAACTTTCATTTAGTGGAATCAAGACCCCTATGATGGAAGAAATTTCCACTGGAAAGTTATGTTCATCCTTGCATCGATAGATTATCAATGATTGATCTGGAATATGAAATGTGACTTCCCTTATTTAGAAATTGATTAGATCTCCATATAGAGAAATCCAATCCATGCGATGAATCACATCAAATTTCACTATAGTAAGGATCACAAGATTTTCAGGAAGCACTTTCCCACAAAATTCAATCGGAGAAGAATTATAAACTTTTGATGTGACTGTTGTGCCATTATAGGTTTTCACAACTAACTCAACATCTAATTGTTGAGGTAATACGATGATACCCTTAGAAAATTCATCAGATATAAGGAGTGGGTGGATCTAGAATCAAATAAAACATTTTATACTTTAGAGTAGATGGTAAATATACTTTTAACCACATCGTTATCGTACTCCACATCATTGACAGAAATTGCATGTGACATTCCTTTTCATTTGGCCTTATGAGTTTGTTGACGTCGATCATCATCATCGACCCTTGGATTGGGGCATGTGTTGGCATAATGCCCCATCTCCATGCACATTAAAAATTGATGTGTAGGTGGTGCACTATGTGTATCCTTTTCATTGTTCGCATCACTATACATCCTCTTCCCATCATTGCGGCATTCAAATGCACATTGACTTTCCATTCCACATTTGAAACATTTAATGTCCCATTAATACAACTCCCTCCATGTTTCTTTCCACACTTTGAGCATAATGGAATACTCATCTTCCTTTTAGTGTGCTTTTTAGAATTTCCTTTGAATCCCATTTTCCTCTTCTTATCAAACCCATATGACTGATGGGTAACTCCAATCTCCATATCAACTTTGAGAGCACATCGAACAATTTCCTCGTAGATATTGAAGTCCCTTATGGCTAACGCCCTTCGAAGACTTGGTTTTAAGCCACTAAAGAATCGATTGATCTTACTCTCAGGTTGGATAATAATACCAGAAGCATTCCATGAAAGTCTTGTTAAATTTGCTTCATAGGTACCAAAAGATTCATCATCCTTTTGCATCAGTTCAAGAAACTAATTCTCCATATTTGTTCGGAGAATATGAGGGAATTACTTATTTAAAAATAAGTTCTTGATATCGTCCCATTCACTGGACTCAATTTCATCTCTTGGCCTCATATTCTTGATAAGATTCCACCATTGATCAACATCACCTTCCAAACGATACACTACTAAGATGAATTTATCATGTTCAGAACATTGAAGAACTGAAAATATCTTTTCAGTAGTACTGATCCATTGTTCAGAAACTAATGGATCAGTAGACCCGCTGAATGAATGTAGACGCTGCCTCATGAAGGATTCAACAGAATGTTGCTCCTTCCTTTTCTCGTTTGGACGTCCTGCATGATTCATAGCTTGAGAAAGTATTGTGATCATGGGTACAAGATTTTTCATTCCAGCTCCCATAACATTTAGTTACTCATGGGGACAATCATTGCATTTCCCATCACATTCCGCATTAACACGGTTCATTCGGGTTCCATCCATTGACTAAATCCAAGAAGAATAGTCTAACCAACACTAATTATAATAGAAAAAACACATAATCAAGAATAAAATTTCACTGTTAAGGTCTTATCCTGTGTTATTCATGTCCATTTCTAAAACACTTAGATTGTGTTCTATGCTTAGACATATCCTTAGGATTCATACTAAGGCTTTCACATCCTAGTTTCCAAAGGTTGACTATACATTTCCTCTAATACCAACTATAATGACCCATACTTTACATACATTGTTAGTAATTCAAAATTGAAGTACACTTATTATGACATTTTAAAAAACCAGGAAAGGACCGTATAGATATAGTGTCTTTAGAAACTTGGAAACATAAAAAACTGGTTCCTAAAGCGTCTACACAATCTCCCATTTATTTCATCAAATCTACAGTCCCTTTTGACATATCTTACTTAATAAAATTATTCTTGTCCTGGGGAAAGAAATCATACAAAATGGTGAGCTCAAATGCTCATTAAGGGTAAACCAAAGAAATATCAATCACATCATATTAAAAAGAACATAACATTTTGGAAATCTTACCCTGCAAAAGAGATCACAGTTTCATAACATGGGATAAATCATGGTAGTGAAATGAAATCACAATAATGATCACTTAAAACATGAAGATTTGTGGCAGACACACATAATCATAAGGAATCATTTATTATTAGTCAAGACTCATTTCCAATACTATCTTAGTGGACAATGTCCAATTCTAAACCGAGTTCTATCCTCGTTTCAGTCATGTTTCACTGAACCGGTTTAACCTGCCGTTCTAGCCATGTCTATCTCATGAGATATAAAATCTTTACCCAATGCATTTGAGGGAGATATAGGTCCCACCCATCTCATAATGATAGCATTCTTATGTGTGCCAGAAAATCATAAACCATACATCATAGCATAACTCATGTAATAAAAATGGGATTCTTAAACATCATTAAATCATAAAACAATTCATATAAGATAAAGGAATTCATAAAAATAATTCCATCACAAAATAATCAAATCAATGTAATAATAGGGATAGAAACAGATCCCTTTATTATCTTAGATGGAAAATAATTTTGATAGAAGACTTGAACTCCATCATTGAGGAAAATATCATTTCTACATAAAAATCAATTTTCCTTTTTTAACATGTCATACAATTCTAAACTAAAAGATGTTGATTACAAATAAATGAGAAAACTTGTAAATGAAGCTTCTTGGAAATAATGTATTAAAAATATATTCATGCCGTATATGTTAAAAAAACATTCTTCTCGTACTTTTGTCAGAAAAGTCAAAAAGTACCTCGTACGGAAAATGACAAAAGATTCCTATCATATCTTTTACTAAAAACTCACTGAAGGGTAAAATTGGATTTAAAAAACTGTAGGTGGATGGAAATAATATAACATATTGTGGAATCATGGATGCGGATGATAAAATACACCCCATTAAATTACAATGTGTAAACAATCTCAGATAAAAATGAGACTGTGATATTTCCCTTACCATAGGTCGGATTTGCTTCGTAAGTTTCTGAACCTCCTCTTCTTTGAAGCGCCTCTTTGAGACCTCCTCTTAGAGCACTAAAATTGGTCTTTGAAGAAGAACATGACCTCAAGTAGGTTTCTAGGGAAGTGGAGAGAAGAAATTGGCAGGGGTTGGCCGAGATTGAATGCTCAATGTGGTGTGAGGAAGAGAGGGAGGAGGTTCCCTTTTATAAGGGAGGAGAGGGGAAACTTTGGAAAAACTAAAAATATTATTTTATTATAAAGCCATATTCGGTTTTAAATAGCTCCAAATTTATTTATTTCGAAGCTAAGGTGGATATGGGTCGAAATTCTCTCATCCAATAGAATTTAGAGAAGTTTAGGTTTCTATTTCAAACTTATCATTTATATTTAACTTTAAGTTAGATAATTTTACTTTTACCGTGACTTTATGTTTTCTTACACTATAAGGTTAATAAACATACAATTACAAGCTAGAAAAATCCCAACTTTTTTATTATTATCATATATAACCTTATCTAAGTCATTTTGCTGAACCTTATATTTTTATAAATAAAATAACAATTAATAATATATTATTTTTTAAAAAAACTAATTTATGTCAATTTTGACACTATTTGGTAATAGATTTTTGTGAAAATCATAACGGAATGATTAGTTTTAAAGGTGTGAATTAAATCAATAATAACATGTCATATTAACATATAAATTTTTTGTAATTCCTAAAAAGTCTCATATTACATTTATTTTGGTATTTATAACATCAATTATGTAAATATTTCATATATAAGATAATTAATGCATCATCATTGTGTCATAAATAAATTAATTTATTTAATGTCTAAAAATTATAAATAAAATACCATTATGTATTAAATCATTTTATATTTCTAATTAATATTTTTAGTCGAATTTAACTTATGTATAACTCTATATTAAAAATAGTTTAGTTAAAAAACATTGATTTTAACTATTTTAACCCTTCATTAAATAAATTAATAATAAATGTCCTAATCTAATCCAAGTGGGCCTAAATGGTCATATTTTATTCCTATGGTTTTTTTGGTCGAATTAAAGTTATCCAATAGAATTAGAACATTTGTTAGGATAATGATAATATCATGTTTTCCCTTAATTACCCTATTTACATTTAACCGGGGTAAATAAAAGTAAAAAGATACTATTCACCAAAAATTATTTTCATCACATTGAACCACATTTTACTTACTGAAATCAACCATGTCTCATGGATTTTTGAAAGTCTACTCATTGAAGTGGTAAAATTATGTTTTATGTAAATTTTCAAATTCTCCTAGGAGTTGGTTAAAAGACGGTTAAAAGTTCAATAAAATTGTATATATCTAAAATTATTATAAAATGACTCCAATTAATTTAATTGAACATATATAAGTATTATGTATCAATTTTGACCTAAAATAAATTTAAATAAAATAAATAATTATTTAAATAAAAAGTTGGTTTTTAAATAGTAACATAGTGTTTTCACTATTCATCAAAAATTGAAAGTTTTCAGAAAAATACCAAAATTTCTCCCTAGGCTAATTTCGATATTCCGAATCCAAAAAAGAAGTATATTTTGAAAAATAAAATTTACAAATATTCAAAAGGTGGTTATTACTATTCATAACGGCTTGTTTTAAAAATATTTTAATAGCATATCGTTGTTTAGTGAAACTCAGTATTGCGTACGACGGAAGCTATCATGGAAGGTTGTGATTGCATGTAAATTAAGCCAATCTAGTGTTGTGTGTAGTGAAATATTCCTTTGATGATTTATATAAAATAAAAAAAATATTATAAAAGTCACGGGTGATACATTCTACCCCCCTTAAAATAAATTTCGCCCTTGAAATTCATCACATGTAACAAACAGATGAGGATACCTCTCCCTCATCATATCCTCAAGCTCCCATGTAGCTTTTTCTAATTGGTGGTTCCTCCATAAAACATTCACCAAGTGAGTGGTCTTGTTCTGTAAGACTTTTTCACTACGATCGAGAATCTCTATCGGCTGTTCTTCATAAGAAAGATCTTGTTCCAGTGGTACAACTTCTGAGCTGAGTACATGTGAAGGATCAGGTATGTACTTTCTTAGGAGAGATACATGGAACACATCGTGAACTTGAGAGAGATTTGGTGGAAGTGCCAATCAGTAAGATACCTTCCCAACACGATCCAGTATTTCGAAAGGACCGATATACCTAGGTCTCAGCTTTCCCTTCATTCCAAATCTCATTACTCTCTTCCAATGAGATATTCGTAAGAACACTTCATCACCCACTTCAAACTCTAAGTCTTTTCGTCGGTTGTCAACAAAACTATTTTGTCGACTCTAATCTACTCTTATGTGTTGTTGAATGGATCAAAACATTTCTGCCATCTCATCAGCAAGATGAGGTCCTAATAGCTTTTATTCCCCAACTTCATCCCAGCAAGTTGGAGTCATGCATTTCATTCCATAGAGAGATTCATAAGGGGCCATATAAATACTAGATTGAAAGATATTATTATAAGAAAATTCCACTAAAGGTTGGTGTTGGTACCAACCACCTTTGAAATACTTAAAGTAAGCTCTCAACATATCTTTTTAGAGTTTGAATTGTCCTCTCAGACTGGCCATCTGTTTGATGACGATAAGCAGTGCTGAAACTCAACTCTCTATCCAGAGTATGCTAAAGACTTCACCAGAACATTGAGGTAAACCTCACATCCTGATCAAAAAATATAGAAAGTGGTACTCAATACAATCTCACCACTTCTTTTACATATATCCTGGAAAGTTGATCCAGAGAGAAGTCCTTTCTAATAGCAATGATGTGTGCAGACTTTGTAATACGATCAACTATAACCCATATAGCATTATTGCCTTTGGATGTTTTTGGAAGTCCTGTGACAAAGTCCATAGTGTTGTTTTCCCATTTCCATTCGGGTATGTGTAATGGTTGTAACATCCCCTTAGACTTCTGTCTCTCAGCTTTATCTTGCTGACAAACCAAGCATCAAGAGACATATTCAGCAACATCTCTTTTCATGCCATCCCACCAGAAGTACTCATTCAGGTCCCTATACATCTTCGTGCCTAGAGAATGAATAACTATGAGCCTCATCCAGCAGATCCTTATTTAATTCGAGGATGGGAGGAGCACAAGCCTGGTTCCTGAACATTATTATCCCATCACAATAAAGGTGGAATTCAGGAACATTTCTCACCTTATTTGGTAACTCTACATCTTCTTTTTGTGCCTCTTTAATCTTTACATGTATAGATGGTTGAACATCAATTTGAGAAAGAAAAAACTTTTCCCCTTCCATTATAATTCCAAGATCCACCCTTTGTAAATCCATAAATATTGGATCATTTGTGATCCTTATCATGGATAAGCTAGCATTTCCATTTCGACTTAATGCATCTGCCACCATGTTTTTTTCCCAAGGTGGTAATGATTTCAGCAGTCGTAATCCTTAATCAGCTCCAACCATCTTCTTTGGCACATATTCAGATCCTTTTGTGTGAAAATATACTTTAAAATTTAATGATCTGTATAAATGTCACTCCTTTCTCCATTAAGATAATGTCTCTAAATCATTAATGCAATGATTACCGCAACTAACTACAAATCATGAGTTGGATAATTTTTCTCATGGATTTTCAACTGTCGTGAGGCATAAGCTATCACCATATCATTTTTCATACGAACACACCCTAATACCTTCTTGGATGCGTCACTGTAGATCACAAACCTTTCTCCACTACAAGGCAGTGTGAGCATAGGTTCACTGGATAACCATCTTTTCAACTCCTTTAAATTCTCTTCACATTCCTCCGTCCAAACAAACTTAACTCCTTTCCGATTCAACATGGTGACTGGATTAGATAATCGTGAAAAATCTTTCACAAAACGTTGACAATATCCAGCCAAACCAAGAAAAATTCGGATCTCTGTTATTGTAGTTGGTCTCGACAATCTTTCGATACCCTCTGTTTTTTCTGGATCCACAGATATACCCTCTTTTGAAATTATGTGACACAAAAATGAATCTTTTTGAAGCCAAAATTCACACTTGGTAAATTTGGCATAAAGATTCTCCTTTCTCAGGGTCTTCAATATAATTCTCAAGTGATCTTCATGATCTTCTATTCTCTTTGAATATGCAAGAATATCATCTATAAAGACTACTGCAAACTGATCATGATAGTCTCTAAACACTCTATTCATCAGATCCATGAATATAGAAGGGGAATTACTAAGACCAAAATAAATCACTATAAATTCATAGTGTCCATACCATGTACGGAAAGTCATATTTGGTATATCCTCCCTTTTGATGCTTAAATGATGATACCCTAAATGAAGGTCAATATTGGAAAAGTATTGAGCTCCGCGTAGTTGTTCAAATAATTCATCAATGCACCGGAGAGGATATTTGTTCTTGATAGTGATATTCTTATGTTCTCGATAATAAATGCCATGTCTCATTGATCCATCTTTCTTCTTAACAAACCAAACAGGTGCTCCCCAAGGTGATGCACTAGGGCGTATTAACCCCTTATCATGATTCTCTTGGAGTTTCTTTTTTCAATTGCTGCAACTCAATGGGGGCCATTCTATATGGTTTCATGGAAATAGGTAAAGCACCCGGTTCGAGTTCTATTGAAAACTCAACTTCACGATTTGGTGGGAGACCTGGTAATTCCTCCGGAAAGACATCATAAAACTCCCGTACAATGGGCATATTCTTAATCATGAGTTTCTCACCAACCATTTGATATAGATAACCTTCATTTAGTAGAATCAAGACCCATAAGATGGGGGAAATTTCCACCGGAGGGTTATGTTCATCCTTGCATCGATTGACGATGAAAAATTGATCTGGAATATGAAATGTGAATTCCCTTCTTTGGAAATTGATGTGAGCTCCATATAGAGAAATCCAATCCATGCCAAGAATCACATCAAAATACACTATAGGATGGATCAAAAGATTTGTAGGAAGCACTTTCCCACATAATTCAATCGGAGAAGAATTATAAACTTTTGATGCGACTGTTGTGCCATTAGGGTTGTCACAACTAACTCAACATCTAATTGTTGAGGTAATACGATGATACCCTTGGAAACTTCATAATATATAAGGAGTGGGTGGATCCAGAATAAAATAAAACATTTTCTACTTTAGAGTGGATGGTAAGTGTACCTTTCACCACATCATTATCGTACTCCACATCGCCGACTGAAAATGCATGTGACTGTCCTTTGTCTTTGGACTTAAGAGTTTTTTGACGTCGATCATCATCATCGGCCCTTGGATTAGGGCATTTATTGGAATAATTCCCCATCTCCTTCCACTTGAAACATTGAAGTGTAGGAAGTTCACAATTTGTAGCCTTTTCATTGTTCGCATCAATAGACATCTTCTTCCCATCATTGCAGCATTCAAATGCCCGGTGACCTTCCTTTCCACATTTGAAACATTTACTTGTACCTTTAGGACAACATCCTCCATGTTTATTTCCACACTTTGAGCATAAGGGAAAACTCATCTTCCTTTTAGTGTGCTCTTTAGATTTTCCTTTGAATTCCATTTTCCTATTCTTATCAAACCCATATGACGGAGGGGTTACTCCAATCTCTATATCAACATTGAGAGAACATCGAACGATTTCCTCGTATCTATTGATGTCCCTTATGGCTAACACCCTTAGAAGACATGGATTAAAGCCACTAAAGAATTGATCGATCTTACTATCAGGTTGGATCATAATACCAGAAGCATGCCATGCAGTTTTGTAAGGTTTGCTTCATAGGTACCAACAGATTCATCATCCTCTTGCTTCAATTCAAGAAACTCATTCTCCATCCTTGTTTGGAGAATATGGGGGAAGTAATTATTGAAAAATAAGTTCTTGAACTCATCCCATTCCATGGACTCAATTTCATATCTTAGACTCGTATTCTTGTTAAGATTCCACCATTGATCAGCATCACCTTCCAAACGATACACTACTAAGAAGACTTTATCATGTTCAGAGCATTGAAGAACGAAAACTATCTTTTTAGTAGTACTTATCCAATTTTCAGAAACTAATGGATCAGTAGACCCGCTGAATGTAGGTGGACGTTGCCTCATGATGGTTTCAACAGAATGTTTCTCCTTCCTTTGCTCGTTTGGAATTCCCGCATGATTCATAGATTAAGAATGTAGTGTGAGCATGGATACAAGATTTTTCATTCCAGCTCCCATAACGTTTGGTTTCTCAGGGGGACAATCATTGCATTTCCCATCACGTTACACATTAACATAGTTCCTTCGGGTTCCAGCCATTGTTTAAAACCAAAAGAATAGTGTGAGCAACACTAATTATAATAGAAAAAACACAAAATCAAGAATAAAGTTTCCCAGTTAAGGTCTTATCCTATGTTATTTATGGCCATTTCTAAAACACAAAGATTGTGTTCTATGCTTAGACTTATCCTTAGGATACTTACTAAGGCTTTCACATCCTAGTTTCCAATGGTTGGCTATACATTTCCTCTGATACAAACTATAACGACCCATACTATACATACATTGGAAGTACTTCAAAATTGAAATACACTTATTACAACATATCAAAAAACCATGACAGGACCGTATATGTATAGTGTCTTTAGAAAATGGGAATCATAAACAACTGGTTCATAATGCATCTATACACAATTCCATTTATTTCATCATATCTATAGTCCCTATTGGAATATCTTACTTAATAACATTCTTCCTGACTTGGGGAAAGAAATCATACAAAAGGGTTAGATCAAATGATCAGTAAGGGTAAACCAAATAAATATCAATCACATCATATTCTTAAGAATGTAACATTTTGGAAATCATACCATGCAAAAGAGATCATAATTTCATAACGTGGGAAAAATCATTGTAGTGAAATGTAATCACAATAATCATCACTTAAAACATGAATCTTTGTGGAAGACACACATAATCATAGAGAATCATTTCTTATTTGTCATGACTCATTTACAAGACTATCTCAGTGGAAATATTCCATTTCTATACCGTGTTCATTCCTCGTTTAAGTCATGATTCACTGAACATGTTTAACATGTCGTTCCAGCCGTGTCTATCTCATGAGATATAAAATATTTACCCAATGCATTGGATGGAGATATAGGTCCCACCCATCTCATAATGATACCATTCTTATGTGTGCCGTAAAATCATAAACCATACATCATATCATAACCCATGTAATAAAAATGGGATTCTTAAACATCATGAAATCATAAAACAACTCATATAAGATAAAGAAATTCATAAAATTAACTCCATCACAAAACAATCAAATCAATTTAATAATAGGGATAGAAATATAACCCTTTATTATCTTAGATGGAAAATAATTTTGATAAAACACTTGAACTCCATTTTTGAGGAAAATATCGTTTCCACTTCAAAAACAATTTTCCTTTTGTAACATGTCATACAATTCTAAACTAAAAGAAGTTGATTAAAAATAAACTAGAAATCTTGTAAAGGATTCTTCTTGGAAATAATGTTTTAAAAATCCATTCAATCCGTATAAGTTTAAAAAACATTATTCTCATACTTTTGTCGGAAAAGTCTAAAAGTACCACGTACGAAAAATGACAAAAGATTCCATTCATATCTTCTACTAAAAACTCACCGAAGGGTAAAATTGGATTTAAACAACAGTAGGTGGATGTAAATAATATAACATATTGAGGAATCATGGATGTGGATGATAAAATACACCCAAGTAAATTCCAAAGTATAAACAATCTCGGATAAAAATGAAATTGTGATATTCCCCTTACCTAAGGTCAGATTTGCTTCGTATGTTTCTGAACCTCATCTTCTTTGAAGCGCCTCTTTGAGACCTCCTTTTAGGGCACTAAAATTGGTCTTTGAAGAATACCATGACCTCTAGGAGGTTTCTAGAAAAGTGGAGAGGAGAAATTGGCAGGGGTTGGCCGAGCATGAAGGCTCAATGTGGTGTGAGGAAAAGAGGGAGGAGGTGCCATTTTATAAAGGAGGAGAGGGGAAAATTTGGAAAAACAAAAAATATAATTTTATTATAAAGCCATATTCGGGTTTAAATATCTCCAAATTGATTTATTTCTATTCTAAGGTGGGGATGGGTCGAAATCACCTCATCCAATAGAATTTAGACAAGTTTAGGTATCTATGTTAACCATATCATTTTGATTTAACTTTAAGTTATATAATATTACTTTTTCCCTGACTTTTTGAATTCTTACACTATATGGTTAATAAACATACTATAAAAAGCCAAAAGAACCCCAAGTTGTTTATTATTAACATATATAACCTTATCTAAGTCATCTGGCAGATCCTTAAATTTTTAGGAATACAATAACAAATAATAATATAATATTTATTTAAAAAACTATTTTATGTCAATTTTGACACTATTTGGAAATTGATTTTTGTGAAAATCATAATGGAATGATTAGTTCTAAAAAAGTGAATTAAATCAATACTAAAATTTCATATTAACATAAAAAATTATTTAAATTTATAAAAAAGTCACAAATTACATTTATTTGGGAATTTATAACATCAATTATGTTAATATTTCATTAATAAGATAATTACTGCATCATCATTGTATCATAAATAAATTAAATTATTTAAGGTCTAAAAATTATAAATAAAATACCATTATGTATTAAATCATTTTATATTTCTAATTAATATTTGTAGTCGAATTTATCTTATGTATAACCCTATATTAAAAATGGTTTAGCTATAAAACATTGATTTTAACTATTTTAACCCTTCTTTAAATAAATTATTAAAAAAATGTCCTAATATAATCCAAGTGGGCCTAAATGGTCACATTTTATTCCTAAGGTTGTTTTTGGTCGAATTACACTTATCCAATAGAATTAGGATATGTGTTAGGATAATAATAATATCATTTTGACCCTTAATTACCCTATTTACTTTTAAATGGGGTAGATAAAAGTAAAAATTTACTATTCACCAAAAATTAATTTCATCTCATTGAACCACATTTTACATACTGACATCAACCATGTCTCATGGATTTTTTAAATTCCACTCACAGAACCGGTAAAATTATGTTTTATGTAAATTTGCAAATTCTCCTAGTAGGTGGGTAAAAGACGGTGAAAAGTTCAATAAAATTTTATATATCTAAAATTATTATAAAATGACTCCAATGAATTTCATTGAACATATATAAGTATTATGTATCATTTTTTACCTAAAATAAATTTAAATAAAATAAATAATTATTTAAATAAAAAGTTGGATTTTAAATAGTAACCTAGTGTTTTCACTATTCATCGAAAATTGAATGCTTTTAGAAAAATTCCAAAATTTCAGCCTAGGCTAATTTCGATATTTCGAATCAAAATATGAAGTCCACTCTGAAAAATAAATTTTACAAAATTTCATAAAGTGGTTATTACTATTCATAATGGCTAGTTTTAATAATATTTTAATAGCATATCGTTGTTTAGTGAAACTCGATATTGTGTATGACGAAAGCTATCAAGGAAAGTTGTCATTCTGTGTAAAGCAAGACAAGCTAGTGTTGTGTGTAGTGAAAGATTCATTTGATGATTTATATAAAATAAAAAAAATATTTCTTATAAAAGTCTCGGGTGTTACATTCTACCCCCCTTAAAATAAATTTCTCGCTTGAAATTCGTCACTTGTAACAAACAGATGAGGTTTCCTCTCCCTCATCATATCCTCAAGCTCTCATGTAGCTTCTTCTAATTAGTGGTTCCTCCATAAAACTTTGACCAAGCGAGTGGTCTTGTTCGGTAGGAATTTTTCACTACGATCGAGAATCTCTATCGGCTGTTCTTCATAAGAAAGATCTTGTTCCAGCGGTACTACTTCTGAGCTGAGTACATGTGAAGGATCATGTATGTACTTTCTCAGGAGAGATACATGGAACACATCGTGACGTTGAGAGAGATTCGGTGGAAGCACCAATCAGTAAGCTACCTTCCAAACACGATCTAGTAATTCGAATGGACCGATATACCTAGGTCTCAACTTTCCCTTCTTTCCAAATCGCATTACTCTCTTCCAAGGACATATTCGTAAGAACACTTTATCACCCACTTCAAACTCTAAATATTTTATTTGGTGGTCGGAATAACTATTTCGTCTACTCTGAGCTGCTCTTATGTGTTGTTGAATAAATCAGACCTTTTCTTCCATCTCATCAACATGATCAGGTCCTAATATCTTTCTTTCCCCAACTTTATCCCAGAAAGTTGGAGTCCAACATTTCTTTCCATAGAGAGCTTCATAAGGAGCCATATGAATACTGGATTGAAAACTATTATTATAAGAAAACTCCACTAAAGGTAGGTGTTGATCCCAACCACCTTTTAAATCCATATAGAAAGATATCATTATATCTTATAGAGTTTGAATTGTCCTCTCAGACTGACCGTCTGTCTAAGGATGATAAGCAGTGCTGAAAGTCAACTCTATATCCAGAGTATGCTGAAGACTTTTCCAGAACATTGAGGTAAAACTCGGATCCTGAATAGATATAATAGAAAGCGGTACTCCATGCAATCTTACCACTTATTTTACATATATCCTGGCAAGAAGATCCAGAGAGAAATCCTCTCTAATAGCAATGAAGTGTGCAGACTTTGTAAGATGATCAACTATGACCCAGATAGCATTATTTACTTTGGATGTTTTAGGAAGTCCTGTGACAAAGTCCATAGTGATTTTTTCCCATTTCCATTGTGGTATGGTTAATGGTTGTAACATCCCATTAGACTTCTGTCTCTCAGCTTTAACTTGCTGACAAACCAAGCATTGAGAGACATACTCAGCAACATCTCTTTTCATGCCATCCCACCAGAAGTACTCTTTCAGGTCCCTGTAAATCTTCGTGCTTAGAGAATGAAGAACTATGAGCCTCATCCAGCAGCTCCTTCTTTAATTCAGGGATGGGAGGAGCACAAACCCGGTTCCTAAACTTTATTATCCCATCACAATCAATGTTGAATTCAGGAAGATTTCTCACCTTCTTTAGTAACTCTACAACTTCTTTAGGTGCCTCTTAAATCATAACATGTATAGATGGTTGAACATACATTTGAGAAAGATAAGATTTTTCCCCTTTCATTATAATTCCATGATCCATCCTTTGTAAATCCATAAATATTGGATCTTTTGTGATCCTCATCATGGATAATCTAGCACGGTCTTGGCAACTTAATGCATCTGCCACCTTCTTTGCTTTCCCAGGGTGGTAATGAATTGAGCAGTCGTAATCTTTAATCAGCTCCAACCATCTTCTTTGGCACGTATTCATCTCCTTTTGTTTGAAAATATACTTTAAACTTTTATGATCAGTATATGTGTCACACCTTTCTCCATAAAGATAATTCCTCCAAATATTTAATGAAAAGATTACTGCAGCTAACTCCAAATCATGAGTTGGGTAATTTTCCTCATGGATTTTCAACTATCATGAGGCATAAGCTATCACCATATCATTTTTCATAAGAACACGCCCCAATCTCTTCTTGGATGCATCACTGTAGATCACAAACCTTTCTCCACTACAAGGAATATTGAGCACAGGTGCACTGGATAAACTTCTTTTCAACTCCTTGAAATAATCTTCACATTCCTCCGTCCAAAAAAAACTCCTTTCTATGTCAACATGGTGAGTGGATTCGCTAATTGTGAAAAATCATTCACAAAACGTCGATAACATCCAGCCAAACCATGAAAACTTTGGATCGCAGTTACTGTTGTTGGTCTTGACCATCTTTCGATAACCTCTATTTTTGCTGGATCCACAGATATCCCCACTATTGAGATTATGTGACCAAAAAATGAAACTTTTTGAAGCCAAAATTCACACTTGGTAAATTTGGCATAAAGCTTCTCCTTTCACCACATCGTTATCGTACTCCACATCGACGACAGAAATTGCATGTGCCTTTCCTTTGTCTTTGGCTTTAAGAGTTTTTTGACATCGATCATCATCATCAACCCTTGGATTTGGGAATTTATTGGAATAATTCCCCCATCTCCTTGCACTTGAAACACTGATGTGTAGGAGGTGAACTCTGTATAGCCTTTTCATTTTTCACATCACTAGACATCTTCTTCCCATCATTGTGGAATTCAAATGCCCGATGTCCTTTCCTTCGACATTTGAAACATTTACATGTCCCTTTAAGAAAACTCCCTCCATGTTTCATTCAACACTTTGAGGATAAGGTAAAACTCACCTTATTTTCAGTGTGCTCTTTAGAATTTCCTTTGAATTCCATTTTCCTCTTCTTATCATACCCATTTGACTGATGGGTTACTCCAATCTCCTTCTCAGCTTTGAGAGAACATAGAATGATTTCCGCGTAGCTATTGAAGTCCCTTATGGATAACACCCTTCGAAGACTTGGTATTAAACCACTAATGAATTGATCGGTCTTACTATGTGGTTGGATAATAATACTAGAAGCGTACCTTGCATGTATTGTAAAATCTGCTTCATAGGTACCAACAGATTCATCATTCTTTTTCTTCAGTTCAAGAAACTCATTCTCCATCTTTGTTCGGAGAATACGAGGGAAGTACTTATTGAAAAATATGTTCTTAAAATGGTCCCATTACATGGACTCAATTTCATCTCAAGGCCACATATTCTTGATAAGATTACACCATTGATCAGCATCACCTTCCAAACGATACACTACTAAGATGAATTTATCATGTTCAAAACATTGATGAATAGAAAATATCTTTTCAGTATTACTGCTCCATTGTTTAGTAACTAATGGATCAATAGACCCGCTGAATGAAGGTGGACGCTACATCATGAAGGATTCAACAGAATATTTCTCCTTCCTTGCTCGTTTGGAAGTCCCACATGATTCATAGATTGATAAAGTAGTGTGAGAATGGCTACAAGATTTTTCATTCCATCTCCCATAAAGTTTGGTTGCTTAGGGGGATAATCATTGCATTGTCTATCACATTCTGCATTAACACGGTTCCTTCGGGTTCCATCTATTGACTAAAACCAAGAAGAATAGTGTGAGCAACACTAATTAAAATTGAAAAAACACATAATCAAGAATTATATTTCATAGTTATAGTCTTATACTAGGTTATTCATAGCCATATCTAAAACACTATGATTGTGTTCTATGCATAGACTTATCCTTAGGATTCTAACTAAGGCTTTCACATCCTAGTTTCCAAAGGTTGACTACTCCTTTCCTCTGATACCAACTACAACGACCCATAATTTAGATACATTGTTAGTACTTCAAAATTGGAGTACACTTATTAAAACATATAACAAAAACATGAAAGTACCGTATTGATATAGTGTCTTTAGAAACTGGGAAACATAAACAACTGGTTCATAAGCATCTACACTGTCTCCCATTTATTTCATCATATCTATAGTCCCTTTTGGCGTATGTTACATAATAACTATCATCCTAACCCGGGGAAAGAAATCGTACAAAAGGGTGAGATCAAATGCTCAGTAAGGGTAAACAATATAAATATATCAATCACATCATATTCATAAGAACATAACATTTTGGAAATCTTACACTGCAAAAGAGATCATAATTTCATAACATGGGATAAATCATGGTAGTGAAAGGTAATCACAATAATAATCACTTAAAACATGATTCTTTGTGGCAGACACACATAATCATATAGAATAATTTCTTATTAGTCAAGAATCATTTCCATGACTATCTTAGTGTACAAATTCCATTTCTGAACCGTGTTCATTCCTCGTTTCAGTCCTGTTTCACTGAACCGGTTTATTCTGTCGTTCCAGCCATGTCTATCTCATGAGATATAAAATCTTTACACAATGAATTTGAGGGAGATATAGGTCCCACCCATCTCATAATTATACCATTCTTATGTGTGCCACAAAATCATAAACCATACCTCATAGCATAACCCATGTAATAAAAATGGGATTCGTAAACATCATGAAATCATAAAACAATTCATATAAGATAAATGAATTCATAAAAATAATTCCATCACAACATAATCAAAAAAATGTAATAATATTGACAGAAACATAACCCATTATTATCTTAGATGGAAAATAATTTTGATAAAACACTTGAACTCCATTCCTGAGGAAAATATCCTTTCTACTTCAAAAACACTTTTCCTTTTTTAACATGTCATACATTTCTAAACTAAAAGAATTTGATTAAAAATAAACATGAAAACATGTAATGTAAGCTTCTTGGAAATAATTTTTTAAAAATACATTCATGCCATATAAGTTAAAAAAACATTCTTCTCGTACTTTTGTCAGAATAGTCAAAAAGCACCTCGTACGAAAAACGACAAAAGATTCATTTCATATCTTTTACTAAAAACTCACCAAAGGGTAAAATTGGATTTAAACAATTGAAGGTGGATGGAAATAATATTACATATTGAGTAATAATGGCTGTGGATGATAAAATAAAACCCAGTAAATTCCAAAGTTGAAACAATCTCGGATAAAAATGAGATTGTGATATTTCCCTTACCTAAGGTCTGATTTGCTTCGTAAGTTTCTGAACCTCCTCTTCTTTGAAGCGCCTCATTTAGACCTCCATTTAAGGCACTAAAATTTTTCTATGATGAAGAATAGGACTTCTAGGTTGTTTCTAGGGAAGTAGAGAGGAGAAATTGGTAGGGGTCGGCCGAGAATGAAGGCTCAAAGTGGTGTGAGGACGAGAGGGAGGAGGTTCCCTTTTATAAGCGAGGAGAGGGGCGCCTTTGAAAAAACTAAAAATATTATTTTATTATAAATCCATATTCGGTTTTAAATAGCTCCAAATTGATTTATTTCGAAGCTACGATGGGATGGGTCGAAATAATCTCATATAATAGAATGTAGAAAAGTTTAGATATCTATTTTAACCTTATCATTTATATTTAACATTAGGTTAGATAATTTTACTTTTACTGTGTCTTTTTGTTTTCTTACACTATAATGTTAATAAACCTACTATAACAAGCCAAACGAACCCCATGTTATTTATAATTAATATATATAACCTTATCTAAGTCATTTTGCCGAACCTTAGATTTTTAGGAATAAAATAACAATTAATAATATAATATTTTTTTAAAAAACTATTTTATGTTAATTATGACACTATTTGGTAATTGATTTTTGTGAAAATCATAACGGAAATATTAGTTCTAAAAAAGTTAATAAAATCAATACTAACATGTCATATTAACGTATAATATTATTGGAATTCATAAAAAGTCTCAAATTACATTTATTTGGGTATTTATAACATCAATTATATCAATATTTCATTAATAAGATAATTACTTCATCATCACTGTGTCACAAATAAATTAAATTATTTATTGTCTAAAAATTATAAACAAAATACCATTATGTATTAAATCTTTTTATCTTTCTAATGAATATTTTTAGTTGAATTTATCTTTTGTATAACCCTATATTAAAATTTTTTTATTTATAAAACTTTGATTTTAACTATTTTAATCCTTCTTTAAAGAAATTAATAATAAATATCCTAATCTAATCTAAGTGAACCTAAATGGTCATATTTTATTCCTATGGTTGTTTTTTTGTCTAATTACACATATCCAATAGTATTATGACATGTTTTAGGGTAATAATAATATCATTTTTACCCTTAATTACCCTATTTACTTCTAACTGTGGTAAATAATAGTAAAAAGCTACTATTCACCAAAAAAATTTCGCATCTCATTGAACCACAATTTACATACTGACATCAACCATGTCTCCTAGATTTTTGATATTCCACTCACAGGAGAGGTAAAATTATGTTTTATGTAAATTTTCAAATTCTCCTAGGAGGTGGGTAAAAGACGGTGAAAAGTTCAAGAAATTTTTATATATCTAAAATTTTTATAAAATGAATCCAATGAATTGCATTGAACTTGTATAGGTATTATGTATCAATATTGACCAAAAATAAATTTAAATAAAATAAATTATTATTTAAATAAAATGTCTGTTTTTAAATAGTATCCCAGTGTTTTCCCTATTCATCAAAAATTGAAAATTTTCAGAAATATACCAAAATTTCACCGTAGGGTAATTTCGATATTCCGAATCAAAAAACCAAGTCTATTTTGAATAAAAAAGTTTACAAAATTTCAAAAAGTGGTTATTAAAATTCATAACGGCTAGTTTTAATAATATTTTAATAACATATCATTGTTTATTGAAACTCGGTATTGCATACGACGCACACTATCAAGGAAGGTTGTGATTGCGTATAAAGGAATCCAAGCTAGTGTTGTGAATAGTGAAATATTATTTTAATGATTTATATAAAATTAAAAAAAATTCTTATAAAAGTCTCGGGTGTTACATTCTACCCCCCTTAAAATGAATTTCGCCCTCGAAATTCGTCAGTTGTAACAAACAAATGATGATACCTCTCCCTCATCATATCCTCAAGCTCCCATGTAACTTCTTCTAATTGGTGGTTAATCCATAAAACTTTCAACAAGCGAGTGGTATTGTTCTGTAGGACTATTTCCCTATGATCGAGAATCTCTATCGGTTGTTCTTCATAAGAATGATCTTGTTCCAGCAGTACAACTTCTGAGCTGAGTACATGTGAAGGATCAGGTATGTACATTATCAGGAGAGATACATGGAACAAATTGTGAACTTGAGAGATATTCGCTGGAAGAGCCAATCTGTAAGCTACCTTCCAACCATGATCTAGTATTTCGAAAGGACCGATATACCTAGGGATCATCTTTCCCTTCATTCCAAATCTCATTACTCTCTTCCAAACAGATATTCATAAGAACACTTTATCACCCACTTCAAACTCTAAGTCTTTTCTTCTGTTGTCGGCATAACTATTTTGTCGACTCTGAGCTTCTCTTATGTGTTGTTGAATAGATCATACCTTTTCTACCTTCTCATCAACATGATCAGGTCCTAATAGCCTTCTTTCCCCAACTTCATCCCAGAAAGTTATAGTTATGCATTTCATTCCATAGAGAGATTCAAAAGGAGCCATATGAATACTAGAGTGAAAGTTATTATTATAAGAAAATTTCACTAAAGGGAGGTGTTGATCCAAACCACCTTTTAAATCCATAGAGCAAGCTCTCAACATATCTTCTATAGTTTGAATTGTCCTCTCAAACTGACCATCTCTCTGAGGATGAAAAGCAGTGCTAAAACTCAACATTGTATCCAGAGTATGCTGAAAACATCTCCAGAACATTGAGGTAAACCTCAGATCTTGATCAGATATAATAGATATTGGTACTCTATGCAATCTTACCACTTCTTTACATATATCATGGCAAGCTGATCCAGAGAGAAATCCTCTTTAATAGAAATGATGTGTGCAGACTTTGTAAGCCGATCAACTATGACCCAGATAGCATTATTGCCTTTGAATGTTTTAGGAATTCGTGTGACAAAGTCCATAGTGATGTTTTCCCATTTCCATTCGGGTATGGGTAATGGTTTTAACATCCCCTTAGAATTCTGTCTCTCAGCTTTAACTTGCTGAAAAACCAAGCATCGAGAGACATATTCAGCAACATCTCTTTTCATGCCATCCCACTAGAAGTACTCTTTCAGGTCCCTATACATCTTTGTGCTTAGAGAATGAAGAACTGTGAGACTCATCCAGCATCTCCTTCTTTAATTCGGGGATAGGAGGAGCACGAACTGGGTTCCTGAACATTATTATCCCACCACAATCAAGGTTGAATTCGGGAACATTTCTCACCTTCTTTTGTAACTCTACATCTTCATTCTATGCCTCTTTAATATTAACATGTATATATGGTTGAACATACATTTGAGAAAGATAAGAATTTTACCCTTCCATTATAATTCCATGATCCATCCTTTGTAAATCCATAAATATTGGATCTTTTTTTATCCTCACCATGGATAAGCTAGCATGGTCTTGTCGACTTAATGCATCTGCCACGTTGTTTGCTTTCCCATGGTGGTAATGAATTAAGCAGTCGTAATCCTTAATCAGCTCCAACTATCTTCTTTGGCACTTATTCAGCTCATTTTGTGTGAAAATATAATTTAAACTTTTATGATCAATATAAATGTCACACATTTCTCCATAAAGATAATGTCTCCAAATCTTTAATGCAATGATTACCGCAGCTAACTCCAAATCATGAGTTGGGTAATTTTTCTCATGGATTTTCAACTTTCATGAGGCATAATCTATCACCATATCATTTTGCATAATAACACACAACAATACCTTCTTGGATGCATCACTTTAGATCACAAAACTTTCTCCACTACAAGGTAGTGTGAGCACAGGTTCACGGGATAACCTTCTTTTCAACTCCTTGAAATTATCTTCACATTCCTCCATCCAAACAAACATAACTCCTTTACGAGTCAACTTTGTGAGTGGATTAGATAATCGTGAAAAATATTTCAAAAAACATCGATAATATCAGGCCAAACCAAGAAAACATCGTATCTTAGTTACTGTTGTTGGTCTCGACCATCTTTTGATCACCTCTGTTTTTGCTGGATCCACAGATATCCCCTCTTTTGAAATTATGTGACCAAAAAATGAAACTTGTTGAAGCCAAAATTCGCACTTGGTAACTTTTTCATAAATCTTCTCCTTTCTCATGGTCTTAAAAATAATTCTCATGTGATCTCAATGTAATTCCTTGATCATTGAATATACAAGAATATCATCTATAAAGACTACCACAAACTGATCAAGATAGTCTATAAAGACTCTATTCATCGGATCAATGATGATAGCAAGGGCATTAGTAAGACCAAATGGAATCACTATAAATTCATAGTGTCCATACCTTGTACGGAAGCCGTCTTTGGTATATCCTACCTTTTGACCCTTAATTGATGATTCCCGGAATGTAGATCAATCTTGGAAAAGTATTGAGCTCCACATAGTTGGTCAAATAAGTCATCAATGCATGGGAGATAATATTTGTTCTTGATAGTTATCTTGTTAAGTTCTTGATAATCAATGCAAAGTCTCATTGATCCATCTTTCTTCTAAAATAACGGAACAGGTGCTCCCGAAGGTGACTCAATAGGGCATATATACCCCTTATCATGACTCTCTTGAATTTGCTTGTTCAATTCCTGCAACTCAATTTGGGACATTCTATAAGGTGTATTTGAAATATGTAAAGAACCCGGTTCGAGTTCTATTGAAAACTCATCTTCACGATTTGGTGGAAGACCCAGTAATTCCATCGGAAAGACATCATAAAACTCCCGTAGAATGGGAATATTCTTAATTGTGAGTTTATAACCAACCATTTGAGATAAATAACCTTCATTTAGTGGAATCAAGACCCATAATACGGAATAAATTTCCACTGGAAGGTTATGTGAATCCTCACATCGATAGACGATCGAAGATTGATCTGTAATATGATATGTGAGTTTCCTTCTTTGGAAATTGATATGAGCTCCATATAGAGCAAGCCAGTCCATGCCAATAATCACATAAAATTCCACTATATGATGAATCACAAGATTTGTAAGGAGAACATTCCCAAAAACTTCAATCGGAGAAGAATAATAAACTTTTGATGTGACCGTTGTGCCATTAAGGGTTGTCACAGCTAACTCAACATCTAATTGTTGAAGTAATATGGTGATAAAATTAGAAAAATCTTCAGAAATAAAGGAGTGGGTGGATCCAGAGTCAAATAAAACATTTGATACTTTATAGTGGATGGTAAGTGTACCTTTCACCACATCGTTATCGTACTCCACATCGCCGACATAAATTGCATGTGACTTTCCTTTGTCTTTGGCCTTAAGAGTTTTTTGACGCCGATCATCGTCATCAACATTTGGATTAGGGCATTTATCGGCATAATGCCTCATCTCCTTGCACATGAATCATTTAAGTGTAGGAGGTGCACACTGTGTAGCCTTTTCATTGTTCACATCACTAGTCATATTCTTCCAATCATTGCGACATTCAAATGCCTGATGACCTTCCATTCCACATTTCAAACATTTACTTGTCCCTATAAGACAACTCCCTCCATGTCTCTTTCTACACTTTTATCAGAAGGGAAAAATCATCTTCTTTTCAGTGTGCTCTTTAGATTTTTGTTTGAATTCCATTTTCTTATTCATATCAAACCCATATGACTGATGGGTTACTCTAATCTTCATCTCAACATTGAGAACACATCGAATGATTTCCTCGTACCTATTGAAGACCCTTATGGCTAACGCCCTTTGAAGACTTGGATTTAAGCCACTAAATAATCGATCGATATTACTCTCAGGTTGGATAATAATACCAGAAGCATACCATGAAAGTATTGTAAAATTTGCTTCATAGGTACCAACAGATTCATCATACTTTTGCTTCAGTTCACGAAAATCCTTCTTCATCTTTATTTGATGAATACAAGGGAAGTACTTATTGAAAAATAAGTTCTTGAACTCATCCCATTCCATGGACTCAATTTCATCTCTTGTCCTCATATTCTTGGTAATATTCCACCATTGATCAACATTACCTTCCAAACAACACACTGCTAAGATGACTTTATCATCTTCAGAACATTGAAGAAATGAAAATATCTTTTCAGTAGTACTGATCCATTGTTCAGCAACTAATTGATCAGTAGACCCATTGAATGAAGGTGGATGTTGCCTCATAAAGGATTCAACAGAATGGTGCTCCTTGCTTTTCCCATTTGGAAGTCTCACATGATTCATAGCTTGAGAATGTTTTGTGGGAATGGCTAAAAGATTTTTCATTCCAGCTCCCAACAACATTTGGTTGCTTAGCGGGACAATCGTTGTATTGCCCGTCACATTCCGCATTAACGCAGTTCCTTGGGGTTCCATCCATTGACAAAAACCAAGAAGAATAGTGTGAGCAACACTAATTATAATAGAAAAAACACATAATCAAGAATAAAATTTCACAGTTAAGGTCTTATCCTAGGTTATTCATCACCATTTCTAAAACACTAAGAATTTGTTCTATGCTTAGACTTATGCTTAGGATTCATACTAAGGCTTTCACATCCTAGTTTCCAAAGGTTGATTATACCTTTCCTCTCATACCAACTATAACGACCCATACATTACATACATTGTTAGTACTTAAAAATTAAATTATATTTATTAAAACATATAATAAACCCATGAATGGACCATATAGGAATAGTGTCTTTAGAAACTGGGAAACATAAAAAACGGGTTCATAAAGCGTCTACACTGTCTCCCATTTATTTCATCATATCTATAGTCCCTTTTGGCATGTCTTACATAATAAGCATCTTCCTGACCTGGGGAAAGAAATAATACAAAAGGGTGAGCTCAAATGCTCAGTAAGGGTAAACAAAAGCAATATCAATCACATCATATTCAAAAGAACGTAAAATTTTGGAAATCTTACCCTGCAAAAGAGATCATAATTTCATAACATGGGATAAATCATTGCAGTGAATTGTAATCACAATTATCATCACTTTAAACATGATGTTTTGTGGTAGACACGCATAATCATAGAGAATAATTTCTTATTAGTCATTACAAATTACCAAGACTATATTAGTGGACAATGTCCATTTCTGAACCGCGTTCATTCCTCGTTTCAGTCCTGTTTCGCTGAACCGGTTAAACCTGCCGTTCCAGCCATGTCTATCTCATGAGATATAAAATCATTACCCAATGCATTGGAGGGTGATAAAGGTCCAACCAATCTCATAATGATACCATTCTTATGTGTTCCACAAAATCATAAACCATACATCATAGCATAACCCATGTAATAAAAATGGGATTCTTAAACATCATGAAATCATAAAACAATTCATATAAGATAATGGAATTCATAAAAATAATTCCATCACAACATAATAAAATCAATGTAATAATAGGGATATAAACATAACCCTTTATTATCTTAGATGGAAAATAATTTTGATAAAACAATTGAACTCCATTCTTGAGGAAAATATCCTTTCTACTACAAAAACACTTTTCCGTTTTTAATTTGTCATACAATTTTAAACTAAAAGAAGTTGATTAAAAATAAACATGAAAACTTGTAAATGAAGCATCATGGAAATAATGTTTTAAAAATCCATTCATTCCATATAATTTTAAAAAAGCATTCTTCTCGTACTTTTGTCGGAAAAGTAAAAAAGTATATCGTACGAAAAACGACAAAAGATTCCATTCATATCTTTTACTACAAACTCGACGATGGGTAAAATTGGATTTAAACAATTGTAGGTGGATGGAAATAATATTACATATTAATAAATCATGGATGTGAATGATAAAATACACCATAGTAAATTCCAAAGCATAAACAATCTCGGATAAAAATGAGATTGTGATATTTTCCTTAACTTAGGTCTGATTTGCTTGGTAAGTTTCTGGACCTCCTCTTCTTTGAAGCATCTCTTTGTGACCTCCTTTTAGGGCACTAAAATTGGTCTTCGAAGAATACCATGTCCTCTAGGATGTTTCTAGGGAAGTGTAGAGGAGAAATTAGTAGGGGTTGGCCGAGCATGAAGGCCCAATATGGTGTGAGGAAGAGAGGGATGAGGTGCCCTTTTATAAGGGAGGAGAGGGGGACCTTTGGAAGAACTAAAAATATTATTAATAATAAAGCCATATTCAGTTTAAAATAGATCCAAATTGATTTATTTCGAAGATATGGTGGGGATGGGTCTAAATCCTCCCATCCAATAGAATTTAGACATGTTGAGGTTTCTATTTTAACCTTATCATTTACATTTAACTCTTAGTTAGATAATATCACTTTCACCGTGTCTTTTTGTTTTCTTACACTATAGGGATAATAAACTTACAATAACAAGCCAAACGAACCCCAAGATGTTTATTACTAATATATATAACCTTATCTAATTCATTTGGCTGAACCTTATATTTTTAGGAATAAAATAACAATTACTAATATAATTTTTGTTTTAATAACTATTTAATGTCACTTTTGACACTATTTGGTAATTGATTTTTGTGAAAATCATAACAAAAATATTAGTTCTAAAAAAGTGAATTAAATCAATAATAACATGTAATAGTGACATAGAAAATTATTGTAATTCATAAAAGTCTCAAATTACATTTTTTGGGTATTTATAACATCAATTATGTCAATATTTTATTAATCAGATAATTACTTCATCATCATTGTGTCATAAATAAATTAACTTATTTATTGTCTAAAAATTATAAACAAAATACCATTGTGTAGTAAATCGTATTATCTTTCTAATTAATATTTTTAGTTGAATTTATCTTATGTATAACCCTATATTAAAAATTTTTTAGTTATAAAACATTGATTTTAACTATTTTAACCCTTCTTTAAATAAATTAATAATAAATTCCATAATCAAATTAAAGTGGGCCGAAATGGTCATATATTATTCCTAAGGTTGTTTTTGGTCTAATTACACTTATCAAATAGAATTATGACATGTGTTAGGGTAATAATCATATCATTTTACCCTCAATTACCCTATTTACTTTTAACCGTGGTAAATAATAGTAAAAAGGTACTATTCATCAAAAATTATTTTCATCTCATTAAACCGCATTTTATTTACAAAAATTAACCGTGTCTCTCGGATTTTTTAAATTCCACTCACAAAAGCGGTAAAATTAAGTTTTATGTAAATTTTCAAATTCTCCTATGAGGTGGGTAAAAGACAGTGAAAAGTTCAATAAAATTTTATACTTCTAAAATTATTATAAAATTACTCCAATGAATTGAACTAATCTTATATAGGTATTATGTATCAGTTTTTACCTAAAATAAATATAAATAAAATAAATAATTATTTAAATAAAAAGTCGGTTTTTAAATAGTAAACAAGTGTTTTCACTATTCCTCAAAAATTGAATGTTTTCAGAAAAATACCAAAATTTCACCCTAGACTAATTTCGATATTCCGAATCCAAAAACGATGTCCATTTTTAAAATTAAAATTTAAAAAATTCAAAAATTGGTTATTATTATTCATAATGGATAGTTTTAATAATATTTTAATAGCATATCGTTGTTTAGTGAAACTCGGTATTGCGTACGACGCAAGCTATCAAGGAAGGTCACGATTATGTGTAATGAATGACAAGCTAGTGTTGTGTGTAATAAATGATTCATTTGATTATTTATATAAAATATAAAAATATTTCTTATAAAATTCTCGGTTGTTACAGTTAGCTTGATATCTTCCTATATCACTCATTGTTTAGGCGACATCCATCCATGTACACAGCATGTCATATATGACTGACCCAATCAGTTATGTGTATGTAGTCCTTTCCATTATCTTCTTTTACTGAGGTGTCTGAGGAAACATTTTCCTATAAATTTGAATTATATGTGATGCTGGAAACAATCCTTTCTAAGATTGCTCCATAATGAATAACATATGTATCTTGTCAATATATGTACTTTGACATTGGCTGCAAAATCTCTATGAACTTTTCATGTAGCACAAATGGTTAAAAAAAATACAATATAAAAAAATATATTTCTTGATTATCATTATGAAAATTAACCATATATGTATCATGTAAAAATGATATGGATGTTAAATATGTAAAATGATGAGAAATTTTAATAAATAAATTTAAATATGTCACCTCTTCATGATGACTACATACATAATGATACAATGCTTGTTGGAAATTCATTTCTAATAATATATAGTAACACATTTAAATAAATGTTATATTGAATGTATTTGTAAAAATGAAAAAATAAAAAAAAAATTCATTAATATATTTTTAAATGAAATTGTAATTATCATCCAAAATACATCATTAAGGATTCTACTTTGTTTACAGAATAGAATATTTTTCACACATTTCAAAATATAGTTTCCAAAATCATTTCAATTAGTTTTTTAATTATTTAGAAAAATGTTTATATAGTAATTTATTTTGAAATATTTTTTGAGAGTGAAATATTTTTATATATACCCTATACTTATCTACTTATAGAAGTAGATACGCCTATTGTTCTTAAAGACATTATTTCTTCCATGATTTTGATGATATTTAAAAACTACCATATCATATTTATTTATTAAACCATTATATAAAACATATAACATTATTTTTATTTGTATAATGTTGCATTTAGTGTAATTAATATTCATAAAAATCATCACATGTGTTCGGTTATGAATATCCTTTGTTGTTTTTTGTTTTTGATGAAATCAGTCATTTTAAAATATAATTTTATTTTAAATTGGGAGAAATAGGTTTTGTAGGATTTTTATGACTTTCTATATATTTTTCAGCTAATATGGATAAATATTATTTTTTAAATGGTAGTGATATGACTCAAACATTACACCATAAAATTCTAAAATATGAAAATTGTATTCAATATTATAGGCAACACAAGACAAAACATATAGAAGAAATTAAAACACATTGATACATTATGATATATTTATTTTCAAATATATTAAATCTATTCCATAAAATTCATTACATGGAACATTGAGTTTAACTTTAGTTACATGAAACATGTTTTTTAGATTTCATTACACGCAACATCATGTTTAAATTAAAAATAAAAAATTATTAATATATTATTATTCTATATAATATTTATCAATTTTTTTTAAAATTTCATGTATGAATAATAATAAATATTTTATTTATAATTCTGGTTATATATTGAGTAGGAATAAAAGAATAATCATTTTAATGATAATGAATTGTTTAATAAAAAACATTTTTTTAAAAAGATTATTTAATCATGATATGTACACGTAAGTTAAAATAAATATTACGAATATTTGGAATGTTATTTGAAAAAATAAAAAACATTTTTTAAACTGGAATACCAAAATTATACGAGGGTGATTCTATATTGTATATTTTTTGTGAAATTTCATTATTTGATGAATAGTGAAATTATTTTATTTTATTAGAAAACTAGTTTTTTGAATGAATTATTCATAATGATTAATTATATTTTAAATATATTGTAAATTTAAATTGATTTAATAATATATAATTTAATCCAATTAAGGTTATTTAAATCTTTATCATGTTGAATTTTGAAAAAAACGTTTTATAGTGTCGAATAATTTTTTAAAACCCTATTTTCCCGTCACATCCAGGAGATTAAATAATTAATAAAAAATCTAATTCTATTAATTAAATTTGAAATAATTGATACCATGTTTGGAATTTTAATAATCTATATTTTTAAAATTGTAAAAAATAATTAACAGAATTTTAATGGAATACAGTGAATATTAATTGTCGTAGTATGGCGAAAAATTGATTTATCAGGAGTTAAACATACAATATAAGGGATAAAAATGACCCACCGTCAATTAAACACTCATTATATTAATATATTATTACTTTATCTCATCGAGGTTAGAGAATTTACCATTTTCGAATCTTTTTTCATGGAAAAACGTGGGTACTGTTGAATTTTTAAAAAACAATTTACAATTATTCCCCTCACCTCTGATATAAATGGTCACCAAGTCTCCTCTATTATTCACACCATAAAATAAAAATATTTCATCCAATACACACCCAAATCCCCTCCAAACATCCCTATAATCATCCAAGATCCCTCATTTAAGGTATAATATCATCCTATGATAGATATAGTGTAAACATAAGGATGATACTCGAGGATGAGGTAATGCTCCTCAACATGGATCTTTATTTATTTCTCTATCTCCATAAATTAAAATTAGAATATGATGACATGACTAATAAATTATCTAAAATATATTGTTATTTTTTCCAAAGAAGTTCAGGATATAAATTTCTTCCATGTTCCACCAATTGGTTATAAAATCGTTGTTCAGGTGTATGACAGACTGCACAAGAGCCTCAACCCGGTTGGTGAGGACTCAAAAATTGCATCCAATAGAGCTGAGTTCAATATCGGGTGGAGATATATTTCCAGGTTACTATAGCAGGTGCTGTAGGAGATCATTAACATGCATTGTTCGGTACTGTAGGAGCTGAGACTATTGATCTTTTTGGGATTTTGGGCCACCGGTTGGGGAATTGGGTCCATTAAGGCCTTCGAGCCACCCAAGGCCATCGGGATAGTAAGGCGTTCGTACCACCTACAGGCCTTCGTGCCACAACAAGGCCTTCAGACTAGCTCAAGACCCTTGGGCCACCTAAAATAGTGCATAAATGATTAACTAGACTCTAAATAGAGTCAAATCCAGATGGGGACTCAGAGTAGGCGCATTCACCAGTGAAAAAGATAAGAGGATTTTTCAATAAGGGGGTATAACATTTCCATCGATACCAGCACTGGTCAACCACCAATTGTACACCACTATGCCATCGGGCACCTCCGTTCGTTTGCGGACGGTGGGTTCCTGTCACCGCCTCCCTCGGTCATCATTCCCACTACATTCCATCATCACGCCACCTCTTCATCAAGTCTCCCACGTAGAATGCTTCATTATCTGGTTCGTCAGAGGGTATGAGCCTTGTTCTTTCTGACCACACCCTCTAAGATATAATTATAAAATGAGAAGGATTATTAGATTATAAAAACACCCATAATGAAACCACACATTTTCCTTCTACGTTGAAGAGAAAAAAAGGGTCCACCCATTGGATGGTTGACCCGTGTTGTTAATAATATTCAAGATTATGTAAAAAGGGGAGGAATCAAACATATTACCCATATACTCAAGTTTGTTGGATGCCAGTACAGATGAGAATGAAGTGTCCACATAAAAAGGTGTTCGTCGGGGATTTTCGTCTCCCGTAGATTCCTCCAACGTTCGTTGCTCAAAGATTCATTCATGGTTGGTTGAAGACATCATGGAACATCGTCAGAGGATCCCTTCTTTAGTCCAAAAATACATGATAAAGATTTTTTAAAAATTAGGGGAGGACAATATCAACACACCAAATAATTAATGTGTTTCATTTATGTAAATAAAAAATGTACATCTATAATTATCTAAACGTTTTGGATACACACATATTTAAATATACCAAAGTGTGGTTACTGAAATCATGAGACAAGTCATTTAAATATTTGACTTTGGATAATTGTTCCACCACGGCTTTTCCAACTGTATCACAAAGGAAAAATAAAACAACCAAAAGTTATTTTATGAATTTTTGTACAGTCCATAAATGAACATTTCATATGTCCCTTGTTGGTCTATGTTAATCTTATCTTAAAGAAAATTCAGGCATTGTTGATTCAACGGTGCCCTTGGATTTATAATCCAATCACCAGTTTAAATGATATAATTTTACACCCACATATTTACTGAACATACATTAAAAAAAGTTAAAAAATTATTAACAGTCACCCTCAACCCGCGCCTGTTGAGGTTAGGATACTCCTAAGAGGAACACGCCCTCCCGAGATCAACGTTACTCTCATATTTTCAACATGAGTTTCTTTTTATATGTAATTGATTTTAAAATTAACTGATTGTTAATTAAATATTTTCTATATGTCCAAAATTAACTTCCAATGGCAGCCCATGTCGGCCAATATTATTGTATGCCTAATTAGATCATACACTCACATGTTTAGTGGTTGTATTTGAATTTTTTATCTGAGTCACCATTTGTGAGTTATATGCATTTGAAATATAATATAATTTTATATAAATATTTTATTTTAAATTATGCCAGTTTTCGGTTTTCTCACTTGGGGTAAGTGCTGACTAATTATAAGTCATGGCTGGGGTATTCCTGCCATCTAGAATGCAATGGAGCCTTCAGACTTCTGATTTGGGAAAATGTATAAGAGTTATTCCACTTTTAAAAATAACTACTCACATGCACTACTTATAGCATAACAAATATTCGACGGCTCATTTCGTACACTTCGGGCATCACAATCATATTCAGTTAGATTTTGTGGTATCTAAAAAATTCAATATAAATTAAAAAATTACATGGAAATTCATAGATGTTAAATTCTCCACACAATTATACACATTGTTCTCAAAAATACGAGGACCATACTCACAGGAAGAAACTGGGCCGATCAATGGTTCATGTGGTACTTACAGTCACGCTCCACAAGTGAATACAGAGATCCACCATGGTTATATACATATCTTGCTAGGTAAACATCATTCCACAATTGGCATATGATTCTTTAGCTTTGACTAGAGTGAAATTCACTAAGCATCACACTACATCTGAAATCATGGGGTCTAGCAGCCCACTTCCTTGAACCTTCAATGGCCTCACCAAACATCCAAACAAGATATGGTCACTCCAACTTGTGGAATCTCCATTATGTATTGAAGGCTAGGAACCATTCTTCCCTGCGAAAAAATCTTGTGGTCAAACTCTTCCACCACAGAAGAAATCAAGTGGGGCACTTTATGAGAGTCCAGACCGTGCTAGAAGGGCTCCACCCCCTCGTTGCAAAGGATAACCCTTGTATACCTTGTAGATATACCACATTTCTTGCGTAATATCATCATTCCGGGCCTGAATTGTAGTATTTCATACCCAGATTGATGTCGTAACATGTCGACTTCATGAATAAGAGATCCCAAGCGCAACTCTCCCCTCCAAGAGCTAGATCATACTTTCAGCGGGTCTCCTTTGTCAGGAGTATCTATGTTCGAGGGTCAAGTCCGCGTCCAACCAGAACATCACATTATCTAACATTACTCACAAAAAAGGAATGTCTAGTAGCTGTTTCTATTATGAAATGAATCAATTGAAAAGTCGCATTTAATACCTTTAACATATCTTGGAATTTCATGGTCATGATCCATGACTACGTGCAGTTATCCTTTCACACGTCCTCCACCTACGCTATTATGGTGGGGACCACCCCCAACTGCTCATCTAGCTTCTCTAGCACACCTTCCAACTTGCAGAAATCCATGATCCATGAATTGTATCTGCCATGTAGGTCCGTATTTCAACTCCCTTTTGGAAATACAGTTATTTGGTCAATCTCTAGCGAGATGTTCCCATCCATTACAATAATTACACTGACTCTCATGTGACTAATATACTCCTTGGCACTGCTCTTGTTCCATAGACCCACATGTCTATATCTGGGAATTGGAATGCCTCCTATGACATGATCCCATATCCATTTTTCTATTATCTCTGTTAGACAACTCTAATTTTTGACCTATATCATAGGTCACATCAACGTGCTACTCTTCCAGGATGCTCTCCACGACCAGGGCTCATTCCAGTACACTATCATGTGTTGGAATTCTAAGAGGTATCACAGATGCCCAGATTTCTCATTATAGTCCATGACTGATGGTCTCTTTTCTGATGTAGGGGTCTTGTAACATATCTGCGGAGTAATTATAGTCATCTATGAATTTTTCTATGTTCTATACTACCGTCATGCTTCCCAGCCGCAGGTGCAACAACTCTTTTATTCTTACAGAGAGAAACTTTTCTGGAAATAACTCATTTCTGAAGATGCGCTCCATGTCTGTCCATGTCAGGCCCACCACATCGTGAGTCTGAATTTTCAGACTCCACTATCTTGACGCTGATCCCTGATGAAATATTGATTCCAGGACCACGATCTAGACAGGTGGAGTCCTCACTAGGTTGAAAACCCACTTTACATCCTCAATATAATACTTAGCTAATGTAGGATCTATCTCACCAAGGAATCTGGGAGGTATCATCATATGGAACACATGTTGGGTACTGAGCCTACAAATTTCCTCTGTCGGAACGATTGGCTATAGATGTTGACCATCAGGTGGTGGTAGAACTAGTGAACTACTCAATGGGGATATATCAATCACTGGTCCCCGAACGAGCACCTCATCAATAGGCAACATATCCCCACGACCTCATATCAGGATCCTGGATGGTATTCCATGTGGATGTATCATTAGATATATCAACATGTACCATGGTATTAAGGTTATATCAAGAGAGGTGACTTGAGATGGAATATAGAAATAACAACCACTAATACAAGATGCACATTCCCTTCATTTACCTATAACTAGGTCTTAAAAGTACTATGTCAGGAATGAGGATTCAAGAGTCTTAGTGTATGGATATTCCTTCCGATGCACCAACGGTAGAGTCTCTGGCATGAATGTCATACTCAAAAAACATAACAAATTGTCTCACAAAAAAAATAATAGACCGCTGATCAATGAGGTAGAACCAACCACCTATGATACTACATTATCACGACTTGTCCCCCGTGGCCCATTCCATGACATACCCCAATCCTGCCTCCTATATTCCAGGGGTTCGAAACTACCACCGAAGGTTTTATGTTGCATGTGGGTGGAATTATCCTGGATAACATAAGACACATTCACTCATAAAAAAACACAATGATGAAAGGTGAACACTAAGTAATCGGAAACCATTGTACAACAGCAAGTAAAGCACTAAAAGGTGTAACAGGGCCCGTACACAATCCCAAAAAAATAACTAAAAATAGAAAGGAACAATGGGAGCACCAACATTCCTCTAAGAAGATCCCACCAGATTGCTGGAGTAGTGATGGTATAAGAATATGAAGTTGTATGTCTTGTGTGTCTAGTCCTACTAGACACCTCCTAGTCCTATTCCAGCATGTCCACTGTTTTAATGTCTGTCGGTACCAACTTCTTGAGCTCCACTATCGAAACGTCAAACTTTTTCACCACACACAACATGTTCAGGAAAAGACCCTACATGGGTGGGTATCCTAGTACTTAGTAGATGACCTTGAGACCCTCTATGGTCTGTTAGAAATCATAAATGAAAAAATAACACAAAACCACATCATATTAAACCACAAATATTATTCATATTCATCACTACTCAGGTATATTCAATTTCACATACCTTGGTCATGAAGATATACTCATCTTAGCCACAATGAAACATAATCCCACATACTCACCATTTCTAGGATTTGCAGTCATGTATCAAAGTGTAACTCATGGATCATGAGTACACGCTTCATGAACTGGCCATCCCAAATGGCACATGTATGAGAGATGTAATACTCCAGCTACAACTCAGCCATTCTTAACAGAACATCCAAAATGGTGTGCTCTATTGAGAACTTTCTACTAGGAAATACTATTGAGACCTACACCAGAGGTCTCACAGTTATAGTATTGAACCCTAGTAATGACCAAGGGAAACCAAGTGAAAAGGCTCACTCCTCGACAGTGCGTTTAGTTAGAAGATCACTACTCCAGTCTTACCCATTATATCACAATCGCTCTAGTTAGAAGTGGCATTCATCCCAGTCCGTTGAGGGATTACTATCTTCTACTCTGGGTATCAATTACATCAAATAGAGGGGCCCATTCTTCGTAATAGTGTGTGATTGTCGATGGTTCTCTAACTCCCCTAAAGGAACCACTCCCTCTCGCTACTCAGAGACGGGGGTGTACTACTCTATATGTGAGGACTCTCACCCTACATGGTAGGGGAGAATAGCTTTAGTAGTTTTTTCATTGTGGGGGACCCGTACCCTAATACGTTAGCAGAGTAATAACCCCCAACTAGATGATCTAGACCCTAGAATGGCAAGGGAGTACAGATTGTACTGTAGCATTGCATAAGGTCGACTCGCACAATGGGATGTTTGGGGAGTACCTACTCCTAACATAGAGGACCCACACCCAACCCGGTGGGGGAGTGCCTTATTTTATGTGAGTAATGATTGGACGACATTTTTCCTCATACAACAGAAGAGTAATATTTCCAAAGATATGAAAATCATTTCAGAGGAAAAAGTAACCTCACTCATGATGTGGGGAGTCTGATCTCTACTGCAGTATAGAAGAAAGCAATACCTACACCATTTGTCAATAAGGGAGTATCAATACTAACACATACTTCATTATACACCATGGTTATGCTCCTCAGGGTATCATTCATACATAAAATTCAAAAAATTACCACAAAGAGGTAACCCGATTATCACTAATCTAATAGGAGTTCCAACACAATAAATGGGGAGTCAACTGGACACCCAGTCTAAAATTTAAAGGAATTATAGTACTGAGGGCCTAGTTGGATTCATGTATGAACCTACCCCACAAAACACCAAAAATCTCATAATGTAACTTTTAGTATATTAGAAGTAACGCCTCATTATAAGGGTTTAAATGTCGTAGATGGTTCATCAAACAAACGTCCAGTTTAAGAGATAGGCTCATTTAAGAAAACTGGGTGGTATGTGGGTCTAGCTCTGGTCTGAAACTGTCGGACCAAACTGACCCAATAGGTTGGGCCTGGCCCAAAGGGTCTAGGCCCGACTCGGTTCATCGTGGCATGGTCCGGTTAGGTAGGGCTCGACCTAGTTTGTCTGGGCTCATCCCGGTTCTGCGGGGCACAACCCAGTTCGACATGGTGTAGTTTGTACGTTGGGCGGCGACCTCGGCCCGTTGAGCTATGGGTTCAGCCCGTCCCACCCGGCTGGTCATGGCTCACTAGTATGCAGAATCACTGGGCCCACTAGACGAGCACGGGGGACCCATCACCTCTTGAATAGATAAAACCATTTGGGTCATCAATTCCTATATGCGAGGTGGAACCACATCTCTATGTCGGTCCGCATGGACCGACCTGCTGTCCTTTCTCCATCACATCTTGATGTCATGACCTTCCTCCATCATGCACTTCCCTGCTCAATAGTAGTGTCAGATGGCACCACACCTCCTAGTCGGTCTCTATGGACCGGCCAGCTAGATAACCACAACTTTCATACCCCCTTCCACAATGACTTGATGCCACGACCTTCCACTATGGAATATAACACCCAATTAGCATTGTCCTGTTTTGGCTAGGCACTGCTGGTCTGCAACAGTTCCTTCCAGGGTCGCCACTCCTTTTCAGTCGGCTGGTGCCAGTCGTCACCACCTTCAATCGCTCTTCCCACCCTGATTCGTTATTACACCACTGATCCTTCTTGTTGCCCATGGAGTACGCAACAATAGAGGGTTCGGTGGAGGTTTAGGACCTTGTTTGTTTGGCTTTCTCCCTCCCTGATAGCATTATAACATGTGAAGGAGGAAGTATCCATGTCTGAATGTGCTCATCGGCGCTTTCCATCACCCATCGATTCCTTCAAGGTATTTCACTCAATGATTTGTTCTAGGTTGGTTGAAGTAATCATGGAACATCATTATATGATCCTTACTTGAGTCCAAAAACCCATTCCTAAGTTTCATTTATATATATGGGAGGAAAATTTCAATGCACCACATAGTTAATGGGGTTCAGTAATGTGTATAATTAATGAATCTCATCAACTATCTCAACGGTGTGGATACACGTTCATTTAAATCTCCACAAAGTGTTGTTACAAAAATCATCTATCAATCATTAAATGGAATTATGTTGCACTATGGCCCCACCACAATTTTTCCAATGGTTTCACAAATTAAATATAATCTAACCACAATTTGTTTTAATATTTTTTTTGTAATGTATAAAAATTTACTTTTTTTCAGAACAATGCTAGTCGAATGTTAGATTCCCTTAAGAGAATCATGGTTCAGTGGATTCAATGGTGCCCCCAGAATTTTTATCTGATCAACGGTTCAAAAGATATAATTTTCCGCCTGCACGTTTACTTAACGTAAATTAATAATGATGACAAATTATTTACAGTATCCCTCAACCTATGCTGGTTTAGGTAAGAATCCACATAAGGGGAACACAACCTGATGATCCCAAAGGTACTCTCTTATTTTCAATATGTGTTTTCGTTTATAAATTAAGGATTTATGAATAAAATAATTGGTACTTAATTATTTTCCATACGACGAAAAACTAACTTCCACTTTAATCATGTGCCGAAAAATGTTATTATATGCCTACGGAAAGCATTCACTCATGATTTCAATGGTGGTATCGTAATTTTAATCCATGTCACCATTTTTGAGTTATTGGAATTTGAAAAATAAAATATTTTAATTTAATTGCATTATTTATGGCTATGCAATTTTTCTTTTTTCTTATTGGGGGTATGGAGTGACTAAATTTATGTCGCACCTAGGGTAAACCTGCCAAATTGAACTCGATGATGCATTTAGATTTCTGATCCAGGAACCAATTAAAGTTTTATTCCACTATTTTGGGATAACATCTCATGCATACTATTTAAGGAAAACAATATTTACTCAGATCATTTCAGGCACTCTAGGCATTGGAATCATGTGCTGTCAGATTTCGCCTCACGAAATAATTCCACATAAATAAAAAATATTACATGGAAATTCCAAGACGTTACAGATACATTATCTATAATGTAAATTAAAAGGTAGTATAATTTCTCTAACCACATGGACAATCATGTAAAAAATTATATAAAAAAATTAATCTGGGAAGAAGATCTCCAATTCACCTAATATGACTATAATTTAATTTTCCATAGATGTAAATTTCAAAATCCCTATTATTTTATTCATCTAATATTGAATTAGATACATGGTTTGCATAATATATTAATCAATTTCATATTCTTAATTCAATGTAATGATACTTTAGTTATAACATAATCCAAAATATAACAATAATTTCATTTCAGACACTTGAAGATTTAAATAGTTATTGAAATGATATTCATGAATGTTTATGAATACCCATCTAGATTATTTACATCATACGCTATGTTGAAAATTTTAATAACTTTCTTATGTAGAATGAGTATAAGAATCTGGAGGATGAAAATATATTTCTTACCCTTCACTGGTACTAAATATTCATTTATCCTCATGTCAACCAAATCAAGCCAAGGATATATTTCCTCCTTAGATTTTCTGAGTTCATTTAGTGTTGTTCAAATTGAACTATCTCAAACATCCTTTTCCACGTTCATGACATCAGGAAAATATATACCGTTAAAAAATTAAATTATGTCAATTAAAAAAATTATATCATATTATAAAATTATTTTACAAGGCTTTCAAAGATTTTTTATAGAATTAAATTCCAATATATTATACATTATCAAAATAAATTTCATAAATTAGTGGAGAAGGTGTTATTCCATCATCCGAACTCCGATATATAGATTTCATCCAATATCATTATTTATGTTTCCATGGAATAAATATAATATGTCCATGAAACATAGTCGTTATTGAATATTTTACCCTATCTAAGTGTGTACATTATTTACAATGGTGACCAGCTTGAATTACTCTAATACTATATCTTAACAAAATACCATAAGAAGGAAAACAATATTTCATCCCATAAATCATAGATTTAAAAATGAAATATTCATTTCAGAAAGACTTATAAAATATGGAGACTAATTAACACATTAATTTCAAATTTTCAATCAATGGATCCAAAAAATTATCCATATCAATACCCAAATTATTATTCCGTTAATATGAATATAAATCATATTTTATTTTCTCATCTATCATAATCATGGGGAAAAATAATATTTTTTCAACATAACTATCTATATAATTTGTTAACTACATTGAAATCCAAAAGGATTCACACTATCGGTAGTTAAAATATGATGAATGTTTATTGAATAATTTCAAAATTTAGTATACTCATGATCAATTTTATTTCACTAAAGAGTGTATATATGGTCTAAAATTTCCCCATACCTATATATGTTATCTACATCCTATGTCAATTTTCATGTAGTATCATCACTTCTGTAGAGGTGCCTAAACCTTGTTTTGATTGGAAAGTAACATAAAAATTCATAGCAATTGATTCATTATTATTTTATAAAGATGAAACACACATTGGGAATTTTTTATGATATTCAATGTTTTTCCAAAATAGTATACAATCGTTTCAATTGGCAGGTGTTCTTAAATTGATCATACACATTGATCATAGAATTGGTTTAGTGTTATATCTTTTGTGGGTATGTTTATAGTATTCTACATTCATATCTTTCAAATGAGAAATATGATCATCAAATATGGTGCCAATCCATACATTTCTAAATTTTACAGTATATATATATTCAATATGTTTTACAATTATGTATATTTAGTAGAACCAGTATACATTGTTGTCATTACTGATCAATTTAACTTATAAATAAATTTTGGGTGATCAGGATGTTAATCATCAATTGTATTTATCTGTTCCTCAATACAATATTTTCTTTCATCACACCTATAATCAAAACAACAATATGTTCATTAACAATGTTCACACTTCTAATCATACCAGATTATCCATAAAAAATGATATCCCTATCAATAGATATATTTAATTTTTACCAAAATTTAATTCACATTTATAAAATTGCTCACATCCATGATAGATCAACGGTTCTTCCAACATATCATGAACAATTAGTATTTAATTATAATAGTTTAAACATAGAAAAAGTATTTGATAAGGGTTGTATACATGATATTTTACAAATTTTATGAACCCCATCCTAATACTCCTTTTTCATATGATTACAATCCATCCTTTTTTGATTCATGCCAATCAAATTTGATTAAATAATATTTATATTTAATAAAATAAAAAAATTAATAAAATTTATGAACTTTTAAACCTAAAAGGATGTTCTTAAAAAATAATTTGTGTTACATAAAACTATTTTTCAATGATAATAATGGATCCATGATGTGTATGGATATTCATTTGTAGATTCATAAATTATTAAAAAATATGATGGTGTGATATCTATAATATTAAAAATAATCTAAATAAATTTTCATTTATTTAGAAAGAAAATGTTCAGGTATGGTTTCTCTATATTTTCTAGGTGGGAGTAAAGTAATAGGGAACATATTATGTTCATGAATTTCTTCACTTGGAAAATGGAAGGCTAGTGAGTGTTTCAGGGATATGATACATAAGATCTAATTTTGTTATTTTTATCATATTTTGAAAATGTAACTAAGGGACAACCAACTAGATATGAAAACCTAACATTTAATAAGACTCATGAAATTAATTGAGAATAAATTATATAATTGTGGGTCTATATCAATGTGATGAACATATAATGTTATTGAAAAATGGTCAAAATGATGGAATAAAGAACCTAAAAGGGATGAGAACTAATTCAACGTGGTAAATTGAAATATTGCATTAAAAATAATGAATCACATACTCATTGGTGTTGATGATGGGGTGAAAGAGAAAGGAATCCTTAATGGGGTAATAAAGCTGAAGAAACTTCTAGGTGTGATATGTTACATAGCAAATCATATAAGGGAAAGGAATTTAGGTGTTGATAATCCCATATTTTTAATACTTACGACAATTCAACAACGTTTATACTCATTAATTTTTGAGGGATAAAACAATATTTCTAATGTTAATGGGATATGTTCGATTTTCATTTCAAATTTCATGAACAATTTTTATTTTACGAAATTTAATTTTAATAAAGGAACATAAATATTAAAATTTTTGGGGATTTCAACCCAGGTGGGATGCACGCTAACCCAACAAGAAGCACTCTAGATTGACCAAGAGAGGAAATCAAATAATTCACTCCAATACCATCTATTTTAATAAAATAACATTCACATTATAATTATAAGGTAACCTATTAATAAAAAATCCAATACTAATGGTTTGGAACTGTCACTATATGCCCCATAACCATTTTTATAATCTATACCAATGCTTTGGGGGAATGTTGGATTGTCTATCATAAGTATAGATATATACAAATGATTTTGGGAAACATTTATTATTTTTTAGTTTATAAAAAAAGTTTATAAACCATTGTTATATGTAATATGAAATACATACACAAATAGTTTGCAAAACTGTTGGTATAGTTTATTAAAAAAACCCTTCAATAATTTTGATCCCTACACCTAAATTTATAATTCGAACATGTAATATCTAAGATAGAATTTTTTTTTTGAAGAATTTAATGATAAATATGTTTATATTTTTTATGAATTCAATGTTTTTTTAAAATAAAATTAATTAAAAATATGAAAACATATAACAAATGTTTGAAATCCATTGGTATAATCCTATAACAATTGTTTTGGAAATCATTGTTATAGGTATTTTAAATTTTGGGGAATTTTAAATGGTTTTGAAAAAACCATTAGTATAGGTTTAGTAAATTTATGTTATACAATTGTTTTTATCCAAACCAATGGAATATCCATCACATATACAAATGTTTTTGGAAAAAATCTCGTTATAATGTCATTTTATTAATGATATGCCAATAGTTTGTACAATAACTTTTGTATACGAATGACCTATACCAATGGTTTTTCAGTAACCAATGGAATAGGGTCATATGATTGATTTCATACCAAGGAAATGATATTGGAAGTAAAAAGTGTTGAACAATTAACTCATAAGTACCCCCATTATATAATCATTCAGCAACATATGGTGCTTCTCTTATCGAAAAAAAACCCATCCAATAGCTTCATAAGATGGGATAATGGAAATAGAAATAAATTTTTTCCAAAAAAGTAGTAATCCAGTAAAAGTTTTCCAATAATTATTATATGGTCATTTATGGTATCTAATCCAACAAATTCTCCAAAAATCATTGGTATAGGTCTGTGGGTATATGTCAAATTTCAAGTAGGATTTTAATGGATCGAACCATTATAAATATTAAGATAAAGGACTATAGACAAAAATATGATGCATTGATAACTGTAATAATTAAAATACAGTATGATTGCATTGAAGGACCCCGGGACATCCTGAGAGGGGAGGGGTGAATCAGGGTGACACTTTTTTATTTTAATGTGATGGATCATGTTCCCATGTTGATAGGAACTTGTTGAACATATATGATGAAAATGATCAGAATGAAAACATTCACATGCACAGAGAAGAAACATCACTTTTTACTTGGTTCACAACTAAGGGCTACGTCCAAGGAGCATATGCTGACAATTTATCAATCGTACCAAATTCCACTTATCTCCACTAACAGTGGATTACAATGCTTTGGAAACAATCACTCTGTCCCAGGCTCACTACCTTTTCAAAGGTTTAGGGATAGCTCACTGCTTCCCTCTGGTAACATCCGTTGACTTCCCCTGGCTCACTGCCCTTGGTGAAGTCACACTCAGTTTATAAACGTGAAGGTCTCTTCATCATTTCATATGAATGAATGCTCTGTTATTTGAAGATTCTCTGTTGAAGTCCAACTCTCACCAAAAGACGAATCTCTATTTGGGCTGAGGGTACCGATGGATCCTCCAGCTTTCGTGCAGCTTCAAAAGGACATATTTACTTTAACAACCTTGGCACGCTTCTCCATGCCCGACGCACATGTTTCAAGAATGGCGTGCAAGTCACAATCACGGTAAAAACTCAATTCACAGGTGGCACAAAAACACTTGCATGACACTTCCACTTTGAACTCCAAACATGCGTGACTCAGTGCCTCTAAATCCCAAAGCACTTTGGACGCGTAGCCAACAACTGGACCGCAACCTCTACTTGCGCGACCCAACAACCACTTGCACGACTCAACCATTTGCGTGACTATAGCTCGAAAAAACAATATGTCATGAACATCGTTACAAATTAGGAGGGGGTCCTCTATTTATAGGCAAACTGGAACCCCTGCACGGTGGCGCGCATGTCTTCCCTCAGTGTGTAGGTTCTGGCGTGCATCTCATCCTCCCTAGCCTCTGTGACGCTATTCAATTGTGCAAACACACAAATACTTGCACAACCTTATTTACATTTCAATATTTTGATGTTATAATCTTGAAAAACAATAGACGTGCATTTTTCCAATCCTCCTAGTCATCGGCACACAAGTCTCTTCACGGCGTGCAGGTCACTTGCGCGACCAGCCCAAAACTTGCGCTGCCCCTATCCCTTTTCCATTTTCCTAGGTTTTGATCTTGAAAAAAAATATGGTGCAGAAGTTTCATCTCCTCCATGTACACATCACAGAAGTCTATTTTCAAAAAACTCTTTTCTCCATTTGTCAATTTTCATGCCCAACAAATTAGAAAAGACTTGGAAACAACGTCACCTTCAATACTGTTGGCTTCTTGAACTATATGATCTATTTGCTGGTACACATTCTAAACTTCCACTAAGGATTGAAAACTAACACAAACCATATTCCAAATCATGCATAGAAGACCATGGTTCAAAAAATCTCCCCCTTTTTAATTTTTGGCAACCATAAAATAAATTCAATAGATCTACATCCATGTGGAAACCAAAATCCCAAGAATCAACTCAGCCAACACTCTAAGTCCACGTGAGCAATTATTGGTGTAGAAAACAAGAGATAAAGCTTGAATTGGGTTCCTGTGTTCTGAAATTCTCAATGATGCCCAAGAATCATTTCATGGATGATGAATTCCTTCTTATCCATCTCATCCTATCACGAACAATGAATACGCATTGTGTCAGAGGAGTATTAAAAGTCTGAACATGCCTGAATTTATTCCTTTCGATCTCCCCCTTTGGATTTGTTGGCAATCAGAAAATAAATTCAATAGATCTCCATCCATGTGGAAACCAAAAATGCATGAATCAACTCAGCCAACACTCTATGTCTACGTGAGCAATGATCTGTGTAGAAAACAAGAGAGGAAGCTTGAATTGGGTTCCAGTGTTTTGGAATTCACAATGAAGACCAAGAATCCTTACATGAATAACGAATTACTTCTTATCATTCTCATCCTATCACTGACACTGAATTCACATTGTGTTACAGGAGTATTACAAGTCTGAACATGCTTGAATTTATTCCATTCACCCCAATTGACAATAAACCCAATGCCTGGTAATTTTTTCAACGTTCTGCTCAAACCATACTCCCCCTAGATAGTATCTCCCCCACAAACTGTCATCGCATCCATAAACAGATAAAAACAGTTATCATAATCGGGGAGAGGGGTATTGAGTAAACTCCTTATGCACTACGAGGTGGCTGAACACCGAGGTTCAACTGATTCTTCTCAAACGCAGCCACTGACAGTGGCTTGGTCAGAATATCAGCCAATTTCTCATCAGTTCCCTCATGATACATTCTAATCACCCCTTGTTCAACTTTTTCATTGATAAAGTGATACCTGATTTCAATATGTTTCATATGGGAATGATGAACATGATTCTTCGTAAGATCAATTGCTCTCTTATTATCACAGTAAATCCCCATTGGTTACTTTACCTCATCACCAATATCTGTTAATTATTGCTTCATCCATAGTAGTTGAGTGCATGACTTTGTGGTAGAGACATACCTAGATTCAGCAGTACTAAGAGAAGTACATTCTTGTTTCTTGCTCAACCAGCAAACACATTTTTTTCCCAATACAATATGCTCCACCACTAGTGGAATTTCTATCTACTACATCACCAGCCCAGTCAGTATCAGAAAATACAGATAATTCACTATCCCTACCTGCAGTAAAAAATAACCCAAAGTTATGTGTACCTGAAATGTACCTCATGATTCATTTTACTGCCGCAATATGTTCATCCTTTATATTACTCTGAAAGCGGGCCACAAGGCATGTGGAAAAGGAAATATCTGGTCATGTTCCTGTCAGGTACATTAGGCTCCCAATGATCCTCCTATACATGGTGGGATCAACGGAGGACCCTTCCTCATGCTTTCCATGTTTAGTTCCAACTAAAATCAGAGTTGACATTGGTTTGGAGTCCTTCATATTAATCTTCTTCAGATGCTCTATTGCATACTTTTCCTGAGAAATGAAATTGTATTCCTTCTTTTGAATCACCTGCATCCCAAATATATGAGCTCTACAATCATAGAAATTTTAAATTCTGATTTCATGTGGTTGGAAAATTCGTCCACTAATTTCTGCCTACTGCTATCAAATATGATATCATCAACATAGACTTGAACCATGAATTGACCTTTTAGATAATTATTCACATAGATATTGTGATAAACTAATCTTCTTTTGAATTCCACCTTCTTGAGATAATAATCCAGCTGCGAGTACCACGACCGTGGTTCCCGCTTTAAACTATATAGAGCTTTATTCAGTTAGCAGAAATTTGTTTCTTTAGTACCCAAAACAAAGCCCACTGGTTGTTCAATGTAGACTTCTTTATCGAGTACACCATTCAAGAATGTTGTCTTGACATCCATTTGAAATACATTATACCAACTTTGGAGTGACATGGAATGGAAAATCTTGATTGACTCTAGTCTAGCCACTGGATCAATGGTTTATTTAATATAAGTGCCTTCAATATCGGAGTATCCATTACATACTAGTCATGCCTTGTTTCTGATGACACTTCAATGCTCATAAGACATATTTTTGATGATCCATTTGGTACAAATCAAATTATGACATTTGGGTCTCTGGACAAGATCCCATGTCTGATTCATGTCAAACTAATCTAATTCATCATTCATGGATTTCACACAAGATTCATCATTTGCAGCTTATTCTAATGAGGATTGCTCTACAACTGGTAGAAATACAGATTGCGTGTTATTCCTCATCCTTCTTGTTTGAGTGGGTGCACTCCTATCCCCAATTATGTTGGATGGATCAATCTCAGCTCTTCGATTTCTTCTGTGAGGTTCAGTTTCATTTTCTTCAGCCACAATTGTGTCATTAGATTCTTCTTCTGAGTCAACATCGTGATTTGACCGCTAAGTGTTTTATACATCTTCCTCAATTTCTTCAGTTGTATTATATTCAACTTCATTTTCTTCTTGACTTTATATCACATCTGCAGATGACGTCCTTGAATAATTTTTGGTTTTCTCTTCAATTATCTTAACATCACTGCTTGCCAAAATCCTTCCTAAATGCTTGTTGAAACACTTGTAGGATTTGTTTCTAATTGAGTAACCGAGGAAAATTCCTTCATCTGCATTGTCTCCAAACTTCCCATGATTTCCATCTTTGTTCCTGATGAAGAATTTACTTCCTATGATACAAAATTATTTTAAAGAGGGCTTTTATCCGTGCAACAATTCATATGGTGTCTTTGTCTCACCCATATAATTTTATGTTTGATTTTGAATCCACACTATAGATTGAACAACCTCTTTCCAGTAATGTCATGGAATACGACTCTCAATCAGCATAGTTTGTGCCATGTTGTTCACATGTTGATTAATATGTTCAACAAATCCATTTTTTGTGGAGTTCTCACAGCAGCTACCTAATGCTGTATACCATGCTTCTCCAGATATTTTTCAAATTATATGGACATGTAATCTCCTCCATTGTACGATCTCAACACATTGATTGTTTGTCCAGTATCATTTTCTGTGATTCACCGATATGTTTTCATTCAGTCAAGGACTTGTCGTTTCCTGTGAATGACCATCAAACATGCCATTTTACTATAATCATCTACGAAAAGGACAAAGTACCTTTCTCCATGAGTTCTATCAAAATCAATAGGCCTACATACATCTGTATGAATTAGATAAAGAATGAGAGATTCCCTTTTCTTCTTTGGACGATATGAATTGCAAACCAGCTTCCCATGAATGCAAGCATCACAAGATTTTTCACGCTCACGCTTCAGGTTGGGAATGTCCATGAAAATTATCAATTTTGATATTTTCTCCATGTCTTTTTGATTGATGTGTCCATGTCTCCGATGCCACAAATTGTATTGTTCTTTAACAGACATGTAACAGACATTTTCTTCACTATCAACTTGATAAAAGTTGTCTTCTATTATGCATCTCCTCATAAGTGAATTTCCCGTCTTTCCCATGATAGTGCAGCCTTTTTAATTAAAAGTAACTATAAGTCCTGAGTCACAGAGTTGACTCACACTGAGGATATTATGACATAGGACATCTACGTAGAGGTCTTCAGTCTTCTTTAGTTCTCAATTAACTAATTCGGTACATCCAATCCCTTTGAATTTCATAGATCCATCATTAACAAATCGTACTATACCATCAACCTTCCTTTTGATATCTGTTAGCAGCCCAACATTCCCTGTCTATGAGATGAACAACTGCTATCCAGAATCCAGGTACTGTTGTTCTTTGTAGCTTTGAGGGCCACCTCTACAAGGTTGGATTTATCAATCATATTCCATTCCTTCCATGATACATTGGATTGAGTATATAGTACTGATGGCCTTACAATTATCTCTTCTGCAAACCCATGTTCTTCATAGTAGAAATATTATTTGAGAGGATAAAACATGTCTTGAAGAGGAACACTGTCTTGCTGACGAGACTTTACATGTCTTGAACATCGATATGCAGTGTCCATGTCCCTTCTCTGGCTGCAATTAGAAGCCTTATGAAAAAAGTTTGAACAATAATAAAAATATACATAGAAATTGTTTCTTCTATAAGAAATATGATATGAATTTGATCTCCTTTTTTGAAATTCTATATCCTTTCCTTTCATATAGATTCTTGACACTTCACAATAATACATGGTATGGCCCAAATAGCCACAGAACTGAAACTTCATGAGAAGGAATGTATTCTCACATGAATATATCCTCATACCTACTTCCTTGGGAGAATAGTTAGACTGTATATCATTTCTGAATGTTTGAGGATAATTTTCTGTTCTAATTCTAGTTTGGATTGAGGGTTCATTTTTCATCACTTTAGGAAACATTTCGACATGTTAACTTTCATCTTATCTTTCTTTTGGTTTTTTTCACTTCCAGTAGTTGATGTCTCAACCTCACAGCCAATTCCACTCTTTCCAATGCAAGCGGGTATTTGATCCCTCATGATTTTTCAAAACCCATCTGAACCACACTTGCCTCATTCTAGTAATTCTGCATATGAGAATCTTCCAAACTGTATTTTCTTCCATGATTGTTTTGGAATTGATTGAGTCTCATGTTTAATCTTTAGAGTTACAACTTTCTCCTCAAGACTCTTGGCAGTCTTGGATTTTTCATTTAGTCTAGAGGTGAGGTCATTAATGACCTTTTCCTACTCTTCAATTCTCAGCTTCAGATCCACTACATCATCATTGCTTTCAATTATTTTAGACTGTACCTTCATAAATTCTTCAAGTCGTTCCATTTCAGCTTCATGTTGATCAACGTATTCTGTTGATTCTTCTACAATTGATTTCCACTTATTGCAACTATTACATTTAATCATAAGTTTACTAACCGCATCCTTTAGTTGCATCTCGGGATCAACAAAAGTTCTTAGTTGTTTTTCTCCACCAGTATATTCTGACATTTCAATAGTGGGCATCATGGAACCATAGTTCCCAGTTTCGAATTATTGTTTTTCTTTATCCCATAAATCATTATCATCTTATTACTCATCACAAAAAAAACTCTTCCTTATTATTTTCATTCTTGATTTTACGTCTCCCTTTTTGAAGAACATTCTCTGAGGCTTCTTGAATATTTCATCTTTACTATGTTCATCATTGATCTTTCTTATGCACTGAGAGGCAATGTGCCCTTCTTTTCCACAACGAAAACATGCGAGAGGTAACTTCCCTTTGAATTTACCTTTACCCTTCTAAAACTTATTTGCAATGAGAGAATGAATTTCTTTTTCTTCGTCATCTTCATCGCAACTATATTTTGAGATTTTTTGTTTATCCATGGCCTTGAATTCCATTTCCATGCTCACACGAGTTGTAGTATATTCTGGTTTGAATCTCATTTCATATGCCACCAAGACGCTTAGTAAATCACCCAGAGAATGTTTTGAATGATCTATTTCCACAAGGGCTAACAACATTGCATTGTACAGAGTTGGAAGTCTTCTTAATATTTTATTTACAATATAAATTTCGCTTATTTCTTGTCCTGGACCATGAATTGCTCCAACCAGTTCAGTAATTCGATTGAAGAATGTATCTGCATTCTCGTCTGGATGCATCATCATATCATCAAACAGACTGTGCAGCACTTGCAGTTTTTCCACCTTCACTTTTCTATCTGCATCATAAATATTCTCGAGTTTACCCCACATGGATTTTTTTAAGGTGCAATTCATCCCCTTTAGGTAGATTTGATCAGAAAGGGTAGAAGTGAGTGAACTTTGTGCTATATCATCTGCATCAAGAATTTTCCTATCTGTTTCAGTAATATCCAGGCCTTTTGGATCAGTGACTAGTATTCTTTGCACAGTAGAAAAGAGAAATTATATTCCAATAGATATTAGATGGGATCTCATTATGTTGTTCCAGATCTGGAAATTACTTCCATCGAAGTGAGGGACTCCCCTGACATTGATTTCATTCTCCATGATGATAAAAGACAGATTCAACACCAGCAACCTCCCTATGATACCACTTGAAGGACCCCGGGACAGCCTGAGAGGGGAGGGTGAATCAGGGTGACACGTTTTTCGTTTAATGTGGTGGATCTTGATCCCTCTTTGGTAGGCACTTGTTGAACCTGTATGATGAAAATGATCATAAATCAAACATTCACATTCACATAGAAGACACACCACTTTTTACTTGGTTCACCACTAAGGTCTACTTCCAAGGAGCATACGCAGACAGGTTGTCAGTCGTACCCAATTCCACTAATATTAAGTAGCTGTGGATTACAATGGTTCAGGAAAAATCCCTTTGTCCCAGGGTCACTGCCTTTACAAAGTTTTAGGGATAGCTCACTGCTTCCCTCAGGTCACACCCGTTGAATCCCCTTAGCTCACTGCCCTTGGGGAAGTCACACTCAGTTTATAGTCGTGAAGGCCTCTCATCATTGCATAAGAATTTATCCTCTGTTGTATGTAGATGCTCTGTTGAAGTAGAACTCCAACCAGAAGATGAATCTCACATTGCGCTGAGGGTACCGGGTGATCCTCTAGCTTTCGTACAGCTTCAAAAGGACATATGTACTTTAAAAACCCTGGCACACTTTTCCAAGCCCGACGCGCAAGTTTTCAGAATGGCGCACAAGTAACTTGCCCGGTAAAAACACGGCGCGTAGGTGGCACCAATCCACATGCACGACATATCCTCTTTGACCTCCAAACATGCGCGACTCATCCCCTCTAAATCCTAAACCAGTTTTCACGCGCATCCAACAACTGGCGCACAACCTCTACTTTCGCGACCCAACAACCACTTGCGCGGCTCAACCACTTGCGTGACAAGAGCTTGAAAAAAATAAAAATATTTAACATCATTAAAAATGAGGAGTGGGTCCTCTATTTATAGGCAAACTTGAACCCATGCATGGTGGCGCACAAGTCTTCCCTCGGCGTGCAGGTTCCGGTGCGCAGCTCATCCTCCCTAGCCTCTGTCGCGCTACTCACATGAGTTACCACACAAATACTTGCGCAAAACTCTTTACATTTCAATATATTGAAGATTTAATCTTGAAAAACAGTATACATACAAGTTTCCAATCCTCCTAGGCATCAGCATAGAAGTCTCTTCACGGAGCTCATGTCACTTGCGCGACCAGCCCAAAACTTACACTACCCTTATCCCTTTTCCATTTTCCCATGTTTTGATCTTCAAAAACATAGGGTGTGTAAGTTTACTCTCCTCCAAGTACATGGTGCGCAAGTAACTTTGCCAAAAACACTTTTATCCATTTTTCGATTTTCAGGCCAAAAAAATTGGAAAAGACTGGGAAACAGTGCCACCTTCCATACTGTTGTCTACTTGAACTGTATGATCTCTTTGCTGGTACACATTCTAAACTTCCACTAAGGATTGAAAACAAAAAAACCATACTCCAAATCATGAATAGATAAAAACAGTTCAACATCCATGAAGGCATTTTCCATCCTTTCTTTAGCTAGAATGCCAATCTAGTGAATAATTCGTGGTCTTCACCCACTGGTGAATCCCAAAAATAATGGACTAAAATATTTTATGTTTTTAAAATTCAACCCATATGTTCACGTACCACAAGACCCTATGCAAATGAACCTATTTTTCAAATATTTTAATCCAAAATAATTTAAAAAATTATGGATGATGGGGGATCCACTAATATAGTATAGAAGATGAGAAGTGGTCGTCAAACCTAATCTCATTACACTTCCAAATCCACTACCATGATATATACCACTTGATCTAGTAGGATTATAGAATTGAAATATTTTTAATGACATGGACATTTCATCTCACTCATATAAACAATGATATGGTTCAGAGGGAGTGCACTGCATCTATGGAGATGGATGAAATAAACTTCAATAATAGAGACATAAAACCAATTACCATCTATTCAATCATATCTACATTTGGGTTCTATGCATTTCAGTTGTTCTTGTCCCATTGAAGGTTGAAAATTTCAGGTGTAGGAGTTTCCACTTCACTAATGAGGGAGGGTGTCAAGTTATCAATTATTATATGTCATAACATCATGAACTAATTTAAAGATATTATTTCCATGAAACCATTCTCTAATAATGTTCTGACTATTGGCAGGGCAACTAGGTGCCGTAGTAATCAATATTTTTCTATTATATTTATTCTAGGGGAAAACATATTCTAAAAATTAACCACATATAATTCAAAACATTTAATATTCAAATATATTTTTTCCTTTTCTATATCATCTATTCAAGGAATACTCTGAATAACCCTCTAATCCCATTGCATGAACAATAGATCTTGTTAATCATAACACAATATGTAATTAGATTCATTCAAATAGAATAAAATAATGGAATAGTTGAAATCAGAAATGGATGGGGATGTGTCCATCATCCCAAATTTATATAAAACCCATGGGACCCTCTAGATCATTCCTTTGGCAAAATCTACAATCTGCCAAAGGAGTCCATTTAGAAGAAAAACATCCAATTCATAGAGTAATCACTATTATAAGATAGGGAGAGGGCTACAAACTATGTATAAAAATCCCATAATGGGGTAATGTTTAGAATCAATGATTTTAGTGCATTGGGATTCATGGATATGAATCATGTGTCATCATTTATTTTCTAAAAGACAACTGTTGATCATGCACTTGTATTGATAGAATATAAAAGAAGAGGGTGTAGGGATTCATAGATTGTCCCAAGCAAATTAATGAATATTTTTTTCCATTATTCCTAACCAAGAATAACCTGGCACGATGAGAGTGGATTTGGTTAATCACAAAGTAAGGTAGATTATATTAATACATATTATTAATTATATCTGGTTGAACTATGTACTTTATAAGTGCTTATTTCACTAATGTTGAATCCCTAATAAAATTCTGTCACTAAATTTTTTTCTAACATCTCAAGGATGCTCCAATGAACCACTCTTTTTCATTGAAAAAATATCATAGTTATCCAAATATATTAATTATGTTTAACCATAACGTGAATACCCATTGTAATGAATATATCATGCTTTCTACAATCAGTCACACACGAGCTAAATGGAATTTTTGATTTGGAATAATTAACTGATTGTCTGGATGATTTATTATATTTTATAATATGATAAAAATAGATATACATTCTTAAAATGGGATTGTTGACAAAAGAAATATACCAATTGAAAATAATAGATTGGAAATAGGTGGAAATCAACTGTAAAAATTCCCCCCAGAAAGATGTTTTCTTAAAAATCCACATAAATTAAATTAGAAATAAAAACATGCCATCAAGAAATAAAGGTAATGAGAACATGTGTGCCCCCATATCTTATCCCACCAGTTGGGAAAAAACATTGATATAGTGTACCCTTTATATATATCATGAATGAGATTGAATAATGTTGTTTGACGTTAAACCAGTTAATGAATGATATTATAATTCACTATTGATTTAATTAATTATACAAGAAAACACAATTTGGTATTTTTAATTTCTACAAATAATTTTGAAATAGAAATTTTTAATTGTAGTTGAATGTATTTTATTTTGAATTATTGACATAGTTTTTAGATTAGGTTATTGTAGATTGGTCCTTAATAAACTACACATGTTATCCAACTAGACTTCCTTATGAGAATATTCAACAATAGTCATGGGAGTGTGTATCATTTTACAAAATGGGTTTATAAGAAATTAACATTATAAATCATGTATGAGTCTTGGAGTAACGAATTTAATATGATAGAAATATTCAATAAGACAAATTTTGTTTGTTATGCAAAATAAAAAAAGTAAAATTAGCTACATGAGATTAACTAATGTACCATAGGTTTAGAATTTTTTTATTTGTCGATGAAGTTTGAGGGGGAGTGGAAAAAGAGGATAACTTATTCGAGTGATCATGAATGGGGAAATTAAATGAGTTCCCATAATGTTGAATTTATATGACCAAGAAGGTTTTATTCATACTTTCCTAGAAGTTCTAATAATACGATTATTATTAGCGTAAAATTAATAACCACTTAAAAAGATAGGTTATGTCCATGCTAAATTTTTTGTTGACAAAACATATCATTATCAACACTAAAATTATAGAAGATAACACCAATATTTATTTCCATAAATATTATATCACTGATATGTATTGGTTTGATGAGCAGTTTTCATTTTAGAGATGATAAAAAACGATTTAAAATTAGATAAACAAATATTAAATGAATATATTTTTAAAATGATTTAATTATTAAAAAAAATCACAAAAATTAACGTTATTATTTAATATACAATATTATATGAATTATTTTCAAAAACTAGTGAAATTGAATATTTAATAATGAGCTGACATAAAAAAATATTAAAAAATTGGTTCTGTTTTAATAGTTATAGAAATTATCTAAAATAATAATTAATTTTCATATATATTAAAATGTAGATGAATACCTGGATAAAATATTGAAACAAAATAAATAAGTACAAAAATAAATTTTATGATTAATTACATGAACCATGGACATGTACAAAAAAGTGATGAAAATATTATAAAATGCATTTTATTAATTTAATTATATATATTTCTAACATTTTAAAAATATTACAACATAATAAATAAAATAGAATGATAATGAAAAATATAAATTACAAAAGTTAATAATAATATAAAATGAAAATAAATAGAATGAATTTGAATGATTAATTGGATTAATTGTATACACATACAGAAAAAGTAGATATTCATAAAAGTGAATTTAATTAAGTTAATCATATAACATTCTTACATTTTAAAGGCATTAGTCCTTAATAATTGAATTTAAATAAATTTCAGTCATTAAAATAAAAATATTTTATATTTTTTTTAATCTTAGTAAATATTTATGTACAAATAATTGTTTAAAAATGAATAAATTAAAAAAAATATTAAATATTAAATAAAATCATACTAAAATAAATATATAATTTAAATTGATTAAAATATATAGAGTGAATCTATAAAATTAATTTCATCAATTATGTACACATAAATACTGGGGTTCAAATCATGACATACCCCTTGGTGGATTTGCATCGCATGTAGTGACTCAGGCAGGTGGTGGCATGGGCATGATGTGGGCAGGTGGTGATGTAGGCATGATGCAGGCCTAGAGACATAGATAGGATGATGTAGAGATGGTGTTGCACTAATCCTTCAGGTTATGTTCATGAGACCCTTGGCCTCGCACCTACATGCTATGTAATTGATCATTCTCTACACACATAGAAAGTGGACTTTACATTCATTAAAAAAGAAAAAACATACAAAAACAATTAAATAAAAATAAATAAATAAATAAATAATATTTATTTATTTATATTTATATTTATATTAGTTACAATATAATACATGTGCACCAAATATCAAATAGACACCTCAACCACTTTACAATGGTTGGGTAAATCCCCCACAAGGGATAACCAACCAAAATTCAATAGCCCCATAGACCACTTTTTTTTTTATTTTTGTCCTATGACCCTTACAACTTATTCCAAGACATCCATGCCCCCTATTACAAAATATTATTGTCCATATCTATTGGATTTATTAAAATAGATTACGCCTTCCCTATAGAACAATGATGGATATGCCCCGACCAATCCTTGTGCTTCCGTCATCTCGCCGGACGTCATGGATAATTTCCATAAACGACCGTCAGACCACCATCCTCACCACAAATTGTTTCATTGCTGATCCCAATCACTAGTCCACAATTTCTACCACAATACCAGAACTCCATGCTTTATTGAAACTTATAAAATTCATCGAAATTTGTCTCTCTACTTCTGCAACACCCACATTTCTGTCACGTGAAGTCATCAATAGCGTTGGAGTGCCGGTACAATCACTCTTGGGTCCACTAGAATGATACTCCCCAAACATTAGTGATTTATAGTTTTCACCCAATATAAATCCACAATTCTACTATCCCATGTGATTGATTCCATTCGTGAAAGATGTCGCTCAAGACCCATAGCGATCCATGCATTGATGAAACAATCAAATACACATACACAATCACACATATATCTAAATGTATTTATATATTTACAAATTCATATGTACACAAACATGAACATGTACAAATATGTATAACATAGACATAAAATTATATACATGCTTATGCACGTATACAGACTCAAACATACAAATAGTAAACGATTATAAACACATGCACTCACACATCACAACAAATGCATACACAAAAAACACATACATAAAAGGACGCATATAGACACACAAATATAAATGCATATAAACTTTTTATTAAATTATTTAATTTGAATATAAATAAAAAATTTAAAATAACAATCAAAAATTTAAATAAATACATGCATTTATATGTCATATAATTTTTTCATTAAAATTCTAATAAATATTATTTATATGAATTATATAATTTTTTTTCAATTAATGTATTTAGATATAAAATTATAAATATTCATTAACTAATTTAAATTTGATTATTTTTTAATATAAATTTATGAAAATAGGATTCATTTTTATTATATTTTATATAAACTATTTATATATATTATATTTACATATATATACTTGTTTAATTATAAATATAATTTAATAATATATAAGAACATATATATATTTAACTTATTAATGATTCATTTAGAATCCATAAAAAATTGATCATAATGGTATCAATTTTATTAGTGTTAGTAAAAATTATAGAAAAAAGGTACCATTTTATTAGTGTTTTTTTGTAGCTTCATATAATATTTCCAGATATGATATAGGGTAACATGAATATAAAAATTAGGGAATTTATAATGGTTGGAATTTTAAATTTATTGGCTTTATAATATTTAATGAGATATATAAAATAGTATTAAATTAAAATATTAATGAGTTATAATTGCATAAATAAATATAAAATATGACAATACATTATTTTTTTAATCTCAGCTGAAAAAATACATTAATATCAGAAGTCTGTTTTCCATGTTTGATAACACAACATCTGAAATCGGTAGTCCATCATTTCATATTGGGCGAGAGGGATACAATGCCTTGTGTACACTTTTGTCTGATACATTAGCAGTCATTTCACTTTTGGACTCATCGTTTTATACTTCAGGCATCAGTTTACTTCGTCCCCTAGTAGTAGTGAAGGATAGGTAGGTCTCAGATCTTCTTTTCCAACTCCTACATCCTATTGGGTTTCTCCTTGTGTGCGAAATTACACACATGGGGGTAGCAAACATGAAATACATATTTCCCCATTTGGATTGGTAGACGTTGTCGATGGGACATCGGGGCTTATCTTCTGATAATGGGAACTAATAGTGGTAGGTGTTGTTGATTGGGTGTCATGGAAGATTGTCTGAGAATTAAAAGTGATATAGGCTGTTGACTATGGTAGGAGTATTCAATGGGGTGCCTTTGAGGATCGTTTGAGAAAGGGTGGTGATAGTGGTTGGTGTATTCAATGAGGCATCATGGCAGGCTGTATTCAAAAGAACATTGAAATATACATCCATATTCCCACCATCTATCCTAGTAGGCATTGTGAATGGGGAACCTTGTGTAATGCCCCATGCTTCCACGATACACTTCTCACTGAATAATACATTTTTGTGTGTTGAACGCAACTTCATGTATTAACACACACTACAATTAATAAAACTTGCAGTTATGAATAGTAATACCCACTTTTTGAAATTTTATACATTTTATCTTTAAAATTAGACGTCATTTTTGGATTCAGAATATCGAAATTATTCTAGGGTTAGATTTTTGTACTTTTTGGATAACTTTCATATTTTGATGAATAGTCAAAATTATTAAATTTTTATTAAAAACAACTTTTCTAATCGAAATAATTAATAGCCATAAATTATGAATTTGAGTTGTTATAACGTATATTGAGAATATATTTTTACCATTTAATAGAATTTTTTTCATTCGACATAATTTCACATTTAAACCGGACATAAACAAGTGTCAATCTTTTGATAGTTATTATCACTTAAAAACACATTATTTGTTTGACAACGGGAATTAATTTTAAATTACATTCATCCACTTCTGTGATTTAATTTGGTAAAATTGATATCATTTTTCAAATCAGGATGTCCAAATTGTGTAAATATGTATCTTTTATTTTTAGACATTTTGAATATTTACTTTGGTAAATATTTTATTTACCATGGTTAAAGGGTAAATCCGGTAAATAATGGTAAAACAAAAATATTATAATAATAATAAATTACCCTCAAATGTGTCCTAACATTATTGGTTGATATATTTCCGACCATTTGCATCTTTGGGTCGATTTTGGGACTCCATGGATCCACTTTTAAGTGATAATGACACGTTATAATAATTAAGTTAAAGTAAATACAAAAATGACATCAGAATATATCTTTTAGAAAATCATTTCTTACATTGGGTAATGTATTCTATATTTTAGATAATAAATATTTATTAGAAATATAAAAATATTTCCTACATAATTATATTTTATTTATATTTTTTAGACATTAAATAATTTAATTTATTTATGACAGAATGATGATGCAGTAATTACCTTATTCGTGAAATATTAAATTAATAAATATTATAATTACCGAAATAAATATAATTTGAGACTTTTAATGAATAAAACGATTTTTATAGGATAATATTAAATGTTAGGATTTATTTAGTAAACATTCTTCTATGTAATCATGCTTTTATGATTTTCACAGAAATCAAATACCAAATATTGTCAAAATTGACATAAAAGAGTTTTTAAAACTAATATTATATTACTAATTGTTATTAAATTCTTAAAAATCTATTGATCTGCTAAAGAACATGTTTCATGATAGTTGTATCATTAATTGACCACTTGGGGGTCTCTTATATGTATATAGTATGTTTATTAGCTATATATTGTAAAATACAAAGTTACAATGTAAATGTCAAACTAATTAACTAAGAGTTAAAACTAAAAGATAAGGTTAATATAATGACTCAAAACTGTCTAAAATATATTGGTTGAAAGGATTTAGACCCATAACCACCTATGAAATTGATTAATACACTTTGGATTCCATAGAAACCAAATATGAATTTATTATAATTAATATTTTAAGTTTTTCCTAAAGAGCCCCTACTCCCCCTTATAAAAGGAAACCACTTCTATCCAATTATTAACACCATAAAAGCCTTTTGGATCTGCCAAAATCTACCCAAATATTTTCTCAACTTCCCTCAAGTCAATATAGTGGACTTAGTTTGATCATAAACCCATCCTAAGGAGCCCTTTTGATCAAATCAAAAGAAAGAACACAAAGAAGAGGTAACGTCTTCACCGCCCTCATTAAAGTTCTTTATTCTTCAACATCCTCTATCCTGGTTATTTCCATTATAAATTAATAAATCTTGTATATTATATATACTGTGATGTTATTATAAATATGGAACAAATAAATTCATTATTCTGTCCATTCCTTGAATGACATGTCACCATACGTGCGTACGTACGACCTAACGTCTCCATGTTGTGGTGTAATTGTTATTAAATTTATTTTTATTTAGATGGGAATAATAATGATTTATAATTCATGTAAATAATAAATATAACATTAAAATGATTTTTTATATATGATATACCATAAAATTATATATTATTTTAATATCAAAATAATGATATTGTCGTTCGTGCGTACGTACGGACTACCGTCTCCACGAACGCGATGAGATTTATTTCCCATCATATCCATTTGAGTTAAATTGTCATTTAATGATTGTAAATAATGATTAAGGACATGATATCATCCTGTATATGAATAAGATACAATCTATCCATAACAAACACAGATTACGTAACAAACAATATAAAGGAAAATGAGTAAGTTAACACCCAAAATGACAATAATACTAAAAAATTATTAGAAAAGCAATGTTTAAAGATCATATATGATATCATATTAATGTATATGAATCTTTTATAATTTTATAAAAATTATTTCACCATTATACAAGAAGTTAACCAACCCTCGACCTAGGAAAAGTACAAGGTATGAGATTTCTTATCTCACTTTTAATTCCATTAGATTTCCATTGTTCGCCACTAATTTAGTGTATGTGGTGTGTGTACTGTCCATGATTATATTGATTGTGTAATATAAATTAATTTGTGTTTTTCTATATCATCATTGTATTATCCTTCCTTCATGGGTGTATGTTTCATATGTTACCAAATCAATAAGGGAATTTGAAATTTCAATTTCCACTACTTCGGCATTAAGCATACTTCATTGATTATTTTATTCCATGATTATGTGTGGAATCATTATTCATTTACTTATGTCATAATTTCCACTCCCATTTCTATGGATATAATTTTGATTCATATAATCACTACATTGATAAATTCTCAAGTCATCAGTATGAACTTGATAATAGTAATTTTTACTCAATCTCCATTTGTTGAGTTAAACGTCTAATTCATTGGTGTTGTTTTTACAAGAATATGTGTGAATGTACATTGATTGTTCTACACTGAATATACAATCATATTGATTGTATTTATATTTGTCACACATAATTATGTCGTTGATTAATCCTTAACCTAAGGATATGGCCGTTTTGAGAGATTTCATCTCAATTTACATTCCATTGAGACTCATTTTTGTTATACACCAAATAACATTTGTATGGTGTATATAATGTACTTTGACATAGTATATCATGAATACCTTTATTCTCATGATATTATAATGTTTTTATTACCTCAATTATTTTTATTCAAGTATCACACTTTTGGCTAGGAACATTAACAATAATATCATTTTAAAATGTTTTAAATATTTATTATTTTAAATATTTCTCATTGGTGTCCATGTTTCAAAAATGGTTTTAAGGATTTATTTATATGGACATTAAAGTATTCAAATCAAAATTACTTTTAAAATATTCAATGTGGTATGGGACACTTTGTTCAAAAAAAAATTTAAAATGGCATGTTGACAAATAGTGTGACTTTTAAATGTTTTCTAGAAAATGGGGGATATTTCTCTCAATAGTTTGATGATTATTTTAATATATATCATTAATTATTTTCTATTGAATTTAATATGATACAATACAATATTCCATATAGTATCGAATGAGTTATGTTTTATTATGGATGTGATATTTTATACAATTCATGGTTTCTGGTTAATGTATTAACATTTCATATTCTAGTTTTAATACGAGTGTTTATGTTATGATTCAAACTTTTCATATGAGGAATTCATCGGACTTAGGGAGTGATGGGTGGAGCCCGATATAGCTCCTCGATGCATCAGTAGGTCTCATGAGACAAACTAGTGTCTTGGAACGAGGCCTTGTAAAAATCTTATCTGTAGTCTTGGCACGAGGCCTTGACTATGTGGTTGTGATAGTCTGGCATTGTGGATTTCATCGTTATGAAAGTGGTTATTGATATTTCATGTGATTATTAGACTAGTAGAATACCCATTTGAATATGTAAATGGCATCATTTAATTTTATCATTTCCATATTATGTTGATGTTTAGGTTTAAAAGGCTTTTTTTAGTTATACATTGCCTTGAGTTTTTATGCTTATCTATGAAAGATTATGCTAAATTGTTATTTTTTATGATAATCTTAGCTCACCCCTTTCAATGTTTTATATTTCCCAGGATGTGATGATGTAATTTATGAAAGTCCTACAGGGATAATATGAGGGGATATGAAGACAAGATTTTGTTGTAGTTTTTTTACAATCTGATGTAATGTAAGACTTATCAACATATCTAGTGTTCCCAAGACTAATAAAATAATCGGTCTTTCGAGACATTATCCATTTTGATCTTGCTAATGTTATGTAATAATGAACCGACTCTGGGTAACTGGGGTTGGGGCGTTACACCTTGAGAGTTCATGGTGGTGACTGTCCTATTGGTAATTGTTGATGGGGCACTATGTTATGTAGAAAAGGTGATGGTGGTGGTAGGTAATGGTGATGAGGTGTTGTGGTATGACATTTGGGAACAGTCGATGATAATCAAATACATATTCACCCTATTTGGCTTGAAATGTTTGTTTGATTGGGATACAAAGATGGTTGTTCAAGAAAGGGTGGTGATAGTCATATTTATCTCCCCCCAATTTTTCTTGGTTGTCATTATCAATGTGGTGTCGTGGAAAGTGGTTTGTGAGAGACAGGGAAACCCAAGGTTAAAGAGGGAAACATTCCGCCTCTAGGACTATGTTAAAGGAATGGTGATTTAATATGTTGTTCCACAAAAGGGGAGATTGAAAACCTCATATATAACAGTATTCAATGACAGTAACTTCTTCATCATGCTTTTCCAATGCATCTATTTATCCTCATCTAAAACTATGGTTTTTTGAATCCAAAAGAACTACTAGAATGTATGGAATCATGTAATCCCCGATCAGTTATTGTGTGTATATAAACCTAATGATTCCACATAATATTAATTTATATGATGTCATTGGTTTTAGTATTCTTTATCCTCCCAATTTTTTCCCTTAATATCTTTTTTCATTTTATGATTCAATGTGTTAGGATGTCAATATGGAACATTGATCGTTTTTAATTAAGTTTTATATTCATCTATTTTTTCACATATAAAAATAAAAAATATACAAGAAACGTTTGTCAATTTGTGCTATGAAAAACATCCATTGACTTCAATACTTTCTTTATAAATATAATAGATTAAAAATTAGTTAAAATTTTCTATTTGAATTGTGTTTATTTATATATTAACCTAATACATTGTATTTCACTTATGATTCATAAGTGACTGATAACAAGTTTTTAATGCAATGATAAATTATTTTACACCAATTAAATTTATTGAATGAACAATAATATTTATTTAATATATAATTGAATAATGTATTTTGTATTTTCATTAAAATAAACATGTGTATTTTATTATGTAAATAATAATTTTAAATGAATAAATAATAACATAAAATGTGTAATCAATTATATATATAGGTTATATTAAATTTATTTAATCAAAATTCAATATATACAATTAGTTTACAATAAAATATATATTAATATTATAAAACATTTATTCTAAATGATAATAAAAAAATTAATGAATAATATATTTATATCGTAAATTAATATCTATATCAGAATTTATTAGAAGAAATTAATTTAATATGTGAAGAACTTTTAGTTATAAAAAAATCAATATAGTTACATTATAATATATTGTTGTTAAAATATGATATTTATTTTATTAATAAATAAATATTATGTAATGAAAATAATATATTATATATCAATTACATATTTGTTTTACATAAATACCTTTTTTTTTTGTTTTCATGATTACCTTAATTGGGAACACTCACAAAGGTCCTAACCATAAAATAACATAAATTCAAATTCAATCACAAATCCCAAATGAATATTGACTAGGGTTTATGATTTTAAACTGAACACTAATATTTGGTTTGTGTGAGGGTGTGTTGTTTTTTATGATGTTGAGTGGAATTATGACTATATACACGCATACAACATTGACATACACGTATACACATACGCATGCACATACACTTGTACATAAACATAAAGTCATATATACACATACACATACATTCATGAATACTTAAAAATACACATATATAATTTCACAAACTCATACATATACACAATTACATTAGTATGCACATAAAAAAACATACACATTCAGATACACATATACATACAATAAAAAATTTTCTATACATACAAATACACTTACACATACACATACACAAATATAATTATATTTTTCCATATATTGTTCACATTCACGTACACATACAGATATGTATAACATACAAATAAAATTACATACATGCCAATCAACTTATATATACACACATACTAACCATAAACGTACATAAACACACACCCAAACACACAACACAGTAGAAAAAATGCATACACAAACCACACATAATGAAAAAACCCATACATAAATACATATATGAATGTATATACATATATTATTATGTATTATAAAAAAATATAGAATATATTTAAATATATATACATGGTGAAATATAAATATTATTTAAATATATATAAAAATGTATATATGTATAAATATTAAATTATTCAATGTTTCATTTTGAAACTTTAAACAAAAAATTATAAAAATTTTAGGACATTTAACAGTGTGAAAATAAAAAAAATAGAAAACAGAAAAACTTTTATAAGTGATTGTTAGCACAATAACTGAATATTTCCCTATATGCATTACTGTAACAAGAATATACAAAATATGGTATTGCTAATACATGAAACTTTAAAATTAAATTATTCATAAAATTAAATGAGAATCAAAAATTATTATTAAATTCATAATAAATTGAATAATATCATGGTAGTTAAAAAAACCAAAAGAAAATACATTATTTTTTTTTATTTACTATGGGAAAAATAGATTAGTTTCTGAAGTCGGTTGTTCATGTCAAAAAACTCAACATCTGAAATCTGACATCTGATGATGTGTGTTTGGATGGAGAGATCCATCATAGTGTGACTTGTTTTGTCTGATACATCAGTTGTCGTTTCTCCTCTGGACTCATCATTTTAATCATATGGCATCATTGTTCTTCATCCTAAATAGTGGTGAAAGACAGGTAGGCTCTAAAAGATTCATTTCTAGAAACACCTATCCCTTTGGGTTTTCTCTTGTGCAAATAATTACACATATTGATGTGGTGACCATCGTATCCATCTTCCCCCACTAGGAAAGGAAGGATTTATCTATGGGGAATCTTGGAAGAACGTATAATAAAGGACTTGGTTGCTGGTTGGCATTGAAGACGGGGCGTCGTGAAAGATTGTCTGGGAAAGGGTGGTGAGGGAGGGTAGCAACCATGGTAGGCATTATTGATGTGGTATGGTGGAAGATCATCAGATAAAGGGTGTTGTCGTTTGTATAAGTTTTCTATTATGTGTTGTGGATGGACTCCTGTGAATGGGAGTTGACATACATATCCATATTCCCCCTATCTTGCCTTGTAGGCAGTATGGGTGGGGCACTATGGAAGGTAGAATGGGCAGTGACAATGGTAAGATTTATCTATGGGTTGTCGTAGAAATTCATTTGAGAAAGTGTGTTGATGGACATATTCATCATCCCCCTCTCTGGCCTAGAAGGCGTTGTTTATGGGGCCCCTGTTGCCTCGGAAACGGATTGGTTTCAAATATAAACTTAGTTGTGACAACAATTTTTTTTGAGAATCACCAATGTAAATGAAGCGCCAAACCAAACAACTGAATAACAAATGAGGACACAAATTTTATGGTGAAAAAAACTCATTTCGAAGGAATAAAAAACCATAGGGAAACTCCATGAAAATTCACTATGAATCAGAGAGTACAAAAATCCAAGTTAAACCAGAAACTTGAATCGTAATTACAGCATAAAAACCTGTGTTAAAAACCACACCCTAATATTCCTCTGTCACCTCTCTGATAATATTTCGTGACAAAACTTCACCCATATAAGATCAAAATCTAACATGGGATGTCATAGTAGCACCACATTCAACAACCTGATTTTCAGCTGCTTGCTGCTGCCCACACCCTAGAAAACTGTCACCCAATTATCTGCTCTCCTATTGTTGTCACACACCGCACAAAATTGTCCTTCCTTGATTCACTGCTTCTCCTTTAGTATGCTTCCATATGCCAAAAATATGGATTGAAAAGGAAATATGAAAATATCTCAAATAGATATCATGAGATATTACCTGAATCTCATGCAGCAGGTACACAGTGGATGAATCATGAAAATCCAAAAAATATATCTTCAAATCTAAAAGATATATAATATCTAAAAAATAGAATCACCCATGTTCTATCTGAACCCCAACAATCTCTACCTTCATCCCATCGATGAAGGAGATCACATCGAACAAACTCAGTTTGAAAGAAAACCTTTTGGTATCACACCAATCGCCATCCTCTACAGAAAATATGACACCCCTATTTTGCATCTCTGATGGAAACCTGAAACCTCCCTCTTCCAAAGAAATCCAAATGATGAAGTCTTCATCATACATATGAATGCACCACTAATAACAAAATCAACAATATCTTGCACCCACATAATTGTGATCGCCACATAATCTGGAGCACCTACAAGAATTCCTTGTTCCCTCTGTTCAACATCCTTCGAGTAGTCCAAAACTCTCAGCGCATCACCTCAATTTTTGATTTCCATTCTTTCTTCAATAGTGGCACTCTCTGATGAAAAAGAATTGGGTGTAATATCTAAAACACCTGCCATGACATGGTTTGGCATCAAAACCATCTTCAACTAATTCGACGGTCTTCGACTCATACACGACGATCACTTGTGCCACAAATCTGATGAATTCCACTTCGCAAATGGATTCATCACATCACTGCATTCCTTTACATATTTCCAGAAAATAATGTCATCCATTTTTCCGCACGCATAAACCATCGATCCTCTGTAGAAAGTGTATCTTACACCACCAATCGAACTCTTGAATCCATCAGTATCAAGAACACTAGAAGATAAAAATTTATGGTGAATACCTGGCACATGTTGCAAATCCTTCAATGTCTGTGTACATCCTGCATTCGTAGTGATACAAATATCACCAACTCCAATGACATCAGCAGAATCTCCATTTCCCATCTTCCATCAACCAAAATCACCTTCGTCATATGAAAAAATAGTACCTTATTTGGTGAAATATGGTATTATGCTACTGAATCAACCACGCATTCGTTGAACAAATATTAACTGCGACGATCAACACTAACTGAAAGTAGATCACCCTCACCCTAAACAAGACTTACACTGATATAGACAGAATTGGTGTTGTGCGCCTTATTTTCCTTCTTAAGATTTTTCAATTCATAGAAGCATCTATTCACCTGACATTGCTTGTTGCAAAAGAAGCACATAACCTTTATTGATATCTTTGACTGACCTCTTTGACTACCTTGTCCATCTGCCATAGCCAGAATACCACTATTACATGAAGATTCATAATCATTTGTCTTTCACCGAGTCTTGTTCAAAAAAAATGATGACATCACATCATCCAACTATAGTGTCTCCTTTCCAAACAATAGTGTGGTGATGAGATTATCATATAAATCAAGAAAAAAACCCAAAAGAAGCAAAGGCTTTTCTTCTTATTCAATTTAAATAGGTATTGCGTTACCTTTATCATTAATCTTGACCGCCACCAAGGATATATCCTTCAGAAGTGTGGTGAACTCGTCTAGATGGTTACCTAAATCTCCATTCTCTGGAATTCGCAAACGATACAACCGTTTCATCAAATATAAACGATTTGTGAGGGATTTTGATTTATACCTTCTTTCATGCTTCGCCAAGATCTCTTCCAGATCTGTCAGATTCATCACTTCCCGCAATGTATTATTACACAAATACAGTTGAATCGTTATTGTCTCCAACTCTCACATATCCTGCCAATCACCATCACTGATCATTTCTGGCTTTTCGGATTTTTTCATCAACGCCTTCGATGGCATCTCAGGGAACAAAATATTTTTAACTCTTTTCTACCAATGTGTAAAATCATTTTGCCCATTGAACAATTCAATGTGAGAAGAAATCCCATGGCGTGAATCCCTTATATTAATTAGTAAGAAAATACAGATAACCTCCTTTCATAATAGATGTGGGGTCGGAAACTGATTGGTTTCAAATTTAAACTCAGTTGCGACAACAAAAAATTTATCAGAATCACCAATGTAATCATATTTCCAGACCAAATAGCATAATAAAAATTGAGGAAAAAAATTTTAACATTGAAAAACCCACCTTTCGATGTACTAAAAAAACCACAGGAAACTCTGAGAAAATTAACTATGAATCCGAGAGGACAAAAATCCATGTTAATCCCAAAACATGAATCGTAAATATAGAATAGAAACCTATGTGAAAACCCACACCCTGATATGCCTCTATCACCTCTCTGATAATAGTCTATGACAATACATAACCCTTCAAAGATCAAAATCGAACTTGCGGCGTCATTGCAGCAACTCGTTGAACATCTTGATTTGTCGCTGATCGCTGTTGTCCACACCATAGAAAACAATCACCCAAGTATCTTCTCTCCATGGGTTGTCGCGCAACACCAAAAATTGTCCTTCCTTGATTAGATGCTTCCCCTTTAATAGGCTCCCATATGCCACATATATTGATTGAAATGGAAATATGAAAATATCTCAAAAGGATATCATGAGATATTACCTGAATCTCATGCATGCAGATACACAGTGGAAGAATCGTGAATTTCTAAAAAAAATATCTTCAAATCTAAATGATATAGCATATATAAAAAATAGAGACACCCATGTGTGGGATGAACCCCAACAGCCCCGTGGGATTTTTTCCAGTAAATTATGGTGATGGTGATGTGCATCATCCCCCCATCTGTCCTCGTACCTGTAGACGATGGGGTATCGTGGAATATCAACTATGAGTGTTTGGGGAAACCCGCGGGGATAGAGATTTACATGTTACAACTGGTCATGTGTATGCGGAATAGTGAAACAACATGCTATAAGGGGTTTGAAAACCTCATATAGAACCATCTTCATGGACCCTAACTTCATCGCACTCGACCAATGCATGATTATTTCTTCAACCAAAACTCTGGTTCTCCATAGACACAGAATCCAAATGAAAGGATTGTTTTTTCTAAACGACGGACCATAGGTGGTAATATATATATATACAACTAACGAGTCCAAATACCAATTCTGAATTATTACATTTTTTTATTACTTTTACTATAATTTCTCCTCCCCATTATTTTAATTAATTTCATTTCCATTTTATGGTTCAATGTGATTTTTCCAAATTATGGAACATGGGTCGTCTTGGTAAGAATCCCAAAATGGTAATCTTTTTTTATTATATTAAAATTCTAATAAATAGATTTATGATTAATTAAAATAAAATAATAATAATTTTATAATGAGTGTATTTATATATAATATATGAAATTTTGTTTCTTAATTAATTCGATTATAATTTAATTATAATAAATATAATTAATTGTACCTAATATGTATAGTTTTCAAATTAATTTTTAAAAGACATATGATTTTTCATTGTTTAAAATATTATCTATAAATAATTATATTTTTTTGTGATGTATAATTTTTTATTATAACATTAAATAAATGTTATTTTTAGAAGAATATTAATATAATTATGATTTTATATTTCATAAATATAAGAAATATATTTTTATTTTGTTTTATAAAATTTATAATTTATAAATACTTATGATTATTATAATAATAAAAAATCTACATTATATTTTTGTTTCCAAAAATGAAATTCAAATTATTTATATTAAAAAATTAATTATATATTTATTTATTTAAGACCCCTAAAATTTTATATATATAAAACTAATTTATGAAATGGAAAAAAATTGTTCAACCATTTATATGTATAAATGCGTGCATGTTTAAAAAAATAGAGTTGACATGTTAAGATAGAACAAAATGATAAATAAAAAAATTGAATTTTAATAATATTATAAAAATACAATCATGTATTTTCCAAAATAAAATATTAAAGTAAAAAATCAATGCTAATTGATTGAATAATAAAAAGGGAGATATGACTTAGATAAAAATAAGAAATATTTTAATGATTTAAACATAATCTAAAAACAATATTAAACTTAATTCTATAAAAAATTGTGATGTTTTATTCCACTTACCATCATGAAAATCAAACACTATAATGCCCAATGTCAATCCTGAAACCCTCCATCACTTTCTATATATTTTCAGCAAACATGAATATTTTTAATAATTTAGCAGCACTTATTTTCTTAACATTGTTAAAATTTATTTTCCCTCATTGTCTTTGATTATGGAAACATGACATATAAAAATATATACACACTTTTTATAAAAACAATCGCTTTTTACATCAAAAAATCCGACCCTCATATACCAAGGGTCCCACATTTTGTTCTGCCCAATTTCCAATAGCCCAAAATACCTCAACATGCCCAAATGAATTTAAGGGTTCATATCATTACATCACATTAATTATTTTACAAAGAGTTATATATTTATATAAGTGTGTGTGTGTGTATGTTTGTGTGTGTGTGTGTGTGTGTGTCAATACACATATAAACATATATATAACATTCTAATTTCAGTGTATATGAAAATGGTTTATATTGTTTTAAATATTACTTCCAGAACCTATACAGGTATATGATCATGGTATGTAATAATTTTTGATTGTATTTTTAGATATATTTTTATAAAAAGAATATAATCATCATTAATAATTGATGAACCTGGGTTATGGGTTCGGGTCATTATACATTGTATTAGATAAATTTTCTAGTTAATTTTAGAAAATTTGATCAAAATTAATAATTTTAATTAGGCCTCCTGTGAAAAATAAATTTACATGTGAGCCCGAAATAATTACGAGGACACAATTATATTTGGGGGTGGGGAATAATGTAACATCCCAGAAACTAAAACATTGTTTTATTGAAAAAAAAATTAAAATGAATTTAAATATAACTAAATCATTCAGATAATATATTTAAAACGGGTTTCATAAAAAATAATAAATTAAATTATGTGTTTTAATTAATTTTATAATTTGTTAATTACAATAGTTAATATTTATTATACATATTATTTAGTGATTTCAAATAAATATTTTAACGGAAAATATGGTTCCAAATTTTTTAAGATGAATATTTTAAAATAACTATATTTATTTAATTATTTTTGTAAAATAGAATTGTTATTTTAATGTTAAATAATGGTAAAAATGTTCATATATAATTATAACTATTATTAAGAATATATATATATTTAAAACATATTAGATATATTAGGTTTTATTTTATAATTTATAAATTATAAATATAAATAATTACTATATTATGAAAAAACACAAAGCCATCCAGAACATCAACTCACTATGATTCACATACATGTTGACCTTGCATCCAATTGTATCGCATAACCTCTACATGTTCAGCCCCACTTCTACGCGAGGACTTCATCAACGATGGGGCACCACCAACGTTTCTCTTAGGTCCACCATCATGCTACAACCACAACATTAGCAATGTAGATTTGTTTCCCCTCCTACAACCACAATCATGCCATCCCACACAATCACCACCTCCCCTGAAACCTGCCGCTCATGACCTATTGGGATCCCTGTGCGGACACCACCATCCCACACTTGTCGTAGCTCGGTTGTACGAACTGTCAAGACTGCAATATACGTCAATCAATGACCCCATCTGTCATTACAAGTCATTGTGAAGAACATCCCCATCATTTTCCACTATTTTAATAAACATGTAAATCATGTTGTCCATAGCTTACATTGGGGTTCCATTTCAGGGAAATATTGTGCGGGTTGGATACTATCATATAGGAATCAATTATATGTTTTTCAAACAAATTTTAAATATTAAAAAATAAAAATTAAAATTGAATAAATTTTAATCGCATAAATTGGAATCTTATAAAAAAAGGTTGAATCTATTAGATAAATATTATGACTTTTAAAAAATGATTATATTCGAAATAAAATGAAAATTGTTAAATATTGAATTTGAAAGAAAATATTATATTATCATAAAATGAATAAATAAAATGAAATAAATTTAAAAAAAATATTAAAAATGTTTATTCATAACATTAATTAAATGAATTGCAAAAGGAAATAATTGAATAAAATAATATCAACTAATAATATTATTACATATAATTATTGAAGTATGAACTTTTTTAATTGAATATCAAAAATATAATATGTTATTAAAAATATTAATTTTTATTAACTGTTAAATTGAGACAATTAAATTAATTATATACATATTTAATCATATATAAATAAATATTAAAACACAATATCACTAAAAATATAGTGATATTAAAAACCAATAAATAACATTAAATTAATATACATACATACATTTACACACATACATATACATAGTCATTCATCTACTCATACATACAAAATATTCAAATAAAAAAATTTGAATACACATACACATACACATAAACATACACTTAGTCATTGGCATATAAACATACATATACATGTATGTACATATACCAATACATCTAGTTACATACCCATGAATGAAAATTCATATATATCTATACAAACTCATATATACACACACATACAACAGAAAAAAATACAAATACACTTACAAATACTAATACGCATACACAAGTACATACATATAAAAATGTATATGCATATACAGAAACATGAATTTGCATATATATATATATATATATAAACATCCATACATATACATACATGTGCATTCACATTCATACAAATCTATACATATGATTATATACACACATACAACATTAACATACACATATACAAATATGTATTCACATACAAATGTCCATAAACATAAAGTCATATATACACATAAACATACATTCATGAATACATAAACATATTCAAATATAATTTCACATACTCATACATATACACAATAACATTATCATTCACATAAAAAATAGATACACATTCACATACACTTATACATACATATGTGCACATACATATACATAAAATAAAATTTTTTCCATACATACAAATTCACTTACACAAAAACATACACAAATATATGTACATATTTGCATATATCGAACACATTCATGTACACATACACATATGTATAACATACACATAAAATTACATACATGCCTATCAACTTATATATACACACATACTAACCCTAAACGTAGATAAACACACACCCAAACACACATCATAATAGAAAAAAAAATGCATATACAAACAAAACATACATAAAAAACTCATACAAACATATATATATTAATGTATATACATATATTATTTAGTCTTATAAAAAAGATTTATATATACAATATATTTAAAAATATATACATGGTGAAATAGAAATATTATCTTAAAATATATAAGAATGTATAAATGTATAAATATTAACTTATTCAATGTTTCATTTAGTAACCTTAAACAAAAAATTCTAATAATTTTATTACATTTAACAGTGTGACAATAAAAAAATAGAAAAAGGGAACCCTTTTATAAGTGATTTTAAGAATAATAACTTAATATTTCCCTATATTCACTAGTGTAACATGAATATAAAAAATATGGTGTTGCTTATAAATGGAATTTTAAAATATATGTATTCATAAAATAAAAAGCGAACTAATAATTATTATTAAATTCTTAATAAAATGAATAATAACATGATAGTTAAATAAACTAAAAGAAAATAAATTATTTTTTAAAAATTTTATGGGAAAAATAGATTAGTTTCTGTAGTGAGTTGTTCATGTCAAAATACTCAACATCTGAAACTTACATCTGATGATGCGTGTTTGGATGGAGAGATCCATCATAGTGTGACCTGTATTGTATGATACATCAGTTGTCATTTCACCTATGGACTAATAATGTTTATCTTCTGGCATCATTGTGTTTCATCCTCAATAGTGGTGAATGATAGGTAGGGTCTAAAAGAGTCGTTTCTAGATATATATGTCCTTCTGGGTGTCCTATAGTGCAAAGAATTACACATATTGATGTAGTGATCGACATATCCATCTTACCCCACTAAGAAAGGAAGGATTTATCGATGGGGAATCGTACAAGAACGTCTCATAAATGACTTGTGTTCTACTAGGCATTGAAGATATGCAGTCGTGGATGATCATCTGGGAAAGGGTGGTGAGGGAGGGAAGTAACGATGGTAGGCATTATTGATGGGGTACAGTGGATGTTCATCTGAGAAAGTGTGTTGATGTTTGTAGAAGTTGTTGATTTGGTGTTGTGGATGGTCACCCATGAAAGAGAGTTTACATACATATCCATCTTCCCCATATTTTTCCTGGTAGGTAGTATGGGTGGGGCACTATGAAAGGTAGAATAGGCGGTGACAATGGTAGGCTATATCGATGGGGTGTCGTAGCAAGTCATTTGTGAAAGGGTGGTGATGGTCATATTCTTCATCCCCCTCTTTGGCCCGGTAGGTGTTATTGATAGGGCCCCGTGGGAGGTTTTCCGGGAAATTATGTTGATGGTCATGTCCATCTTCCCCCCATCTGGCCTCGTACCTACTGTCGATGGGGCATCGTGTTAGATCATCTGTGAGAGTTTGGGATAACCAGCAGGGACAGAGAGTTACATGCCACTTCTGGTCCTATGTATGTGGAATAGTGAGACAACATGCAATAAGGGGTTTGAAAACCTCATATAGAACATTCTTCATGGTCCATAACTTCATCACACATGACGAATGCATCATTCTTTCTTCATCAAAAACTCTGGTTCTCCATAGACATAGAATCTAAATTAAAGGATTGTTTTTTTCTAAATGACAGACCATATGTGTGTATATATATATACACATAATGAGTCCAAATACCAGTTTTGAATTATATCATTTTTGTTATTACTTTTGATATAATTTATCCTCCCCATTATTTTAATTAATTTCTTTTTCATTTTATGGTTAAATGTGATTTGACCTCATTAAGGAACATGGGTCGTCTTGGTATGAATCCCAAAATTGTAAACTTTATTTTATTATAAATAAACTATAATAAATAAATTTTTGTTTAATTAAAATAAACTAATAATAATTTTATGATGACTGTCTTTATATATAATAAATGAAATTAAATTAGTTAATTAATTTGATTATAATTTAATTATAATAAATAATAATAATTGTACCTATTATTTATATTTTTCAAATTATTTTTTAAAAGACACATATGATTATTCATTGTTTAAAATATTATCTTAAAATTATTATATTTTTTTGTAATATATAATATTTTATTATAACATTAAATAAGTGTAATTTTTTGAAGAATATTATTACAATTAATATAATATATTTCATAAATTTATGAAATATATATTGATTTTGTTTTATAAAATTTATAATTTAAAAATACTTATAATTATTATTATAATAAAAAACGCACGTTATATTTTTGTTTCCGAAAATGAAATTAGAATTATTTATATTAAAAAATGAATTATATATATATATTTAAGACCCATAAAATGATATATATATATATAAATAATTTTTTAAATGGTAAAAAAATGTTCAACCATTTATATGTATAAAAACCTACATGTTTAAAAAAACAGAGTTGATATGTTTTGATAAAACAAAATTATAAATAGAAAAAATATGAATTTTAATAATATTATAAAAATGCAATAATTTATTTTCCAAAAGAAATTATTACAGTAAAAAATCAAGGCTACGTGATTGAATAATAAAAAGGGATAAATGACTTAGATAAAAAAGAAGTATTATTTTAATGATTACAATATAAATTAATAATAATGTTAAACCTAATGCTATTAAAAATAGTGATTTTTTATTCCACCTACTATCATGAAAATATAGCACTAAAATGCACAATGTCAATCTTGAAACCCTCCTTCCCTTTTTATAGGTTGTCAACAAACATGAATATTTTTAATAATTTTGAAGCAATTATTTTCTAACATTGATAAAATTTATTTTCCCTAAGTGTATTTGATTATTGAAACACGACATATAAAAATATATAATCACTTTTTATTTGAACCACTACTTTTTACATCAAAAAATATGACACTCATCTACCAAATATCCCACATTTTGTTCTGCCCAATTCCCAATATCCCAAAATCCCTCAATAGGCCCAAAAATAGGTAAGGGTTCATATCATTGCAACACATTAATTGATTTAATAAGATTTATATATTTATATAACTCTGTGGGTGTGTTTGTGTGTGTGTGTGTCTGTGTATTGGTGTTTCTGTGTGTATGTTTGTGTGTGTGTGTGTTAATACACATATAAACATATATATAACTTTATAATTTTAGTGTATATGAACAGGGTTAATACTGATTGAAATATTATTTCCAGAACCTATACAGGTAATAAAAATGGACCAATAAATTAGAAAAATGAAGAAATATTTTTAGTATTACTACATAAATTAGTAGTAATGTAAAACATAAGGGTATTAAAAAAAATTTATGTTGTATTCAATGGGAAATCATTCCATTATACAATCAAAATTCCCACAGTCAATCTTGAATGCCTCCTTCCCTTCCTACGTGAAGTCAACAAACTCGACTCATTTTTATAACAAAAATTCAATTGATTTTTTAAATTTGGTCAATTTAATCCCATAATAATCTCTAATTATTTCACCATGACAGATAAAAACATTTAAACTTTTTTTAATGCCACATATTTCAGATCAAAACATTTGACCCTCATATCCCAAAAATCCCCCATTTTGTTTTCTGCAATTTCAAGTTGCCTCATATCCATTAATTTACCTAAAAACATGTAAGTTATCATTTCATTTCATCAAACTAATTGTTTTACAATGTTATATATATATATATATATGTGTTTGTGTGTGCGTTTATACACATAAAACTATCTATTTTATTTAATATGAAAATGGATTATTTTTCTTTAATTTTTTCAGAACCTAAATTGTAAAAGTTCATGGGTTGTAATAAATATATTTTGAATTTATAGTAATCTTTTTATATAAAAAATAAATCAGATATATTTTCATTTACCATGGGTTGCGACTTCAAAACTTTTTGGTTCTTTAATTACAATATAAATACATCTATTTTATGTACATAGAACAATAAAAACCCAGATGAAAATCATGTCAATGTTTGGTACAAAAAATATTCCATGACTTCTAGAATTCTTTATATAAATATAATACATTACTAAATTGTTAAAATTTACAATATATATTCTTGTTTATAAATATAAAATAAATATGTAATAAATTACTTTTGTTTCCCAATTTGGTGATAATATTTATTTAAATTGAAATGATAACTTATTTTACATCAATTATTTTTATTAAATAAATTATAATAGTTATTAAAAAATTAAATACATAATGTATTGTGATCACTATTTTAATATAAATGTATCTTTAATTATATGAACACACATTTTAAATGATTTTAATATAAACATACAATGTGCATTCCTTTTTTTATACATTATATATAATTAATTTTAACCTTATTCAATACATATAATTACTTTATAATATAATATATTTTAATATTTTAAAAATATTTATTCTAAATAATAATCTATCTAATGAAGTAATAATATATTAATATTGTTGAATTATATTAATTTATGATTATTTTAGATCAAATTAATTATATATGTGATGCATTTTTTTATAAATACTTCGGATAAATATAATTTATTATATATTGATGTTAGAATATGATGTTTATATTATTTAAAAATGAATATAATATCGTTACGTTAATTTATTATATATAAATTACATAATTTTTTGGTAAATATATTTTTTACCATTTTCATAAATACCAATGTTTTAGGTTAAGAGGAACCCTCACAAAGGACCAAACAATAAATCTAATTTAAACTTAAAACACCAAACCAAATTTCTAATTAAAATGTAATTTTTTATTGTAAACTGAATCTTGAGATTTTTTTGGGGGACGGTGTGATAATTCCTTTGGTGTTTAGGATATTTATGAGATAAGTGATGGCATTGTTTATTTCCGAAAAAAATCTTGGGAGTGGTGGATTGTACGACATCAGTGCTCGTATATGGATGATGTATCAAATCTTGACCAAGACACTATATTCTACACATATTTGTTTTTTTGGGGAGTTTTTAGTAGGAATTCCCAGGTATCAAAGCATATAATAGTCATTGGATGATGTTTTTTTGTGCTAATATGTTTTATGAAGGTTATAAATTCATCAAATTCTTCTTGTCGGTGAATAACCCAAGTGGTTTTATTGGTCATGATGCATCATTTGTAAAATTATACAACATGTTAAAGTCATGAACAAAATAATTCCCTCAATTATTTAATTAGAGTGGTCCATAACTCATAGAGGATATTTTCTTTTAAAATTTTATAATTATTTATATAATATGTTATGAAATGATTCCTCGTGATAGAAACCTTACTCAAAAAATTAATTAGTAACTCATCACTCCTGACACACCCAATGTATCAATCTTCTCCATAAATTGTATATATATGGTTTTTGAAATACATTAAAGTGCATGAGTCTACCTGGATGATAAAAAAACTTAATATATGAGGGACATTACACATGCCAAATAATAACAATATAAAATTCACATATGAACGAAAAATTCCAATAGGAGGGGATATTCGAAAAATCTCCCATTTGAATCCATCGTTATAAACCACTCAGTAGGGTAGAGGGCTGAAAAATATGAAAGCTAATGAATATATAACTTGTAAACATATAATTGTCCCACAAATCATCAAAATAAATGATAAAATTAAATTATTCTGGAGGAGTGGTAAATAAAAATTTATTATCAAATTGATGTGTGCCTCCAACGATGATCATCACCACATTTTCTATATTTATGTCATTCCTAAAAAATGATTACATATTTTTCCATCATCAAAAAATTAAATTTTAATTATTATACGTAAATGGAAACAAGTCTATTTGATAACATCTAGAGAAGAGGTATATATGGTTCGAATTACATACCATTAACTTATACATTCAAATCATTGATGTTGAGAAAAAAATTCCCACCAATTCTACATCCCAATATGTTTGGAATTTTTAAATTTAAAATATCATCATATCTAGAGTTTAATAATGTTAGTGATTATACAAAATCATTATTTTATTTAAAATATATGATTCCATTCATGTAAATGATGGATCATGTGATTTTCTATAATCCTACTAGTGTACATAGTTTGATTTTGTATAAATATAATATCCTAATACAATTGCCCAAAATATGGATATATATGCATATTATTTTGAAACATGTTACTAAAATATTAGAATACTCATTTGACAAAAAGGAATTTGATGTTATTTTTAATTATATAGATGATTAAATTTCACATAGGGAGTGGAATTAAAATTTCATTAAAATTTCCCAACATTTCAGGGGTATGTCTACAAATGATTATTTGGACCGTCCCATATTTATTCTAGTGAAGTGGAGTTAAAATATCTATGAATGTCATTATAAAAAATAAACCCTTTTAATATATGTGAATATAAAATTTATAATTTTATTTAGCAAAACAAATGAATATATGTTGGATGAAGGTGATATCTCTTTATTTTAAACTTAATACACATCATTTATCTCATGGATGATTGAATGTAAATCAGAAATCATATATGTATCAATATTGTTTTTTACGCCCAATCACATAGGAGTACATTTGGTTTTATTCTTAAATTAATGTTATCATGAATTGGATAACATTCATGGTGTGTGTCTATTATTATAAGGACATCATGATTGCAGATGAAATTAATAGAAACCTACTTAATAAGGATCCAAAATATTATGTTATTTAAACTCTATTTTTTATCATTCACACAACAAGGAATTTCTAACTGAACATTAGATTTTCTATTTGTGTAGAAAATTCCTACAGTGTATATTCACAAAAATCAAAATATTAAAAGGATTGTGGTTCTTATTCTTGGAAAAGTTAGAAATTGATATTTTTTTAATTTTATCCATTGGATAAGCGGAGAAACATGAAACATTTTGTAGATTATCAACTCCCTTATAATTTTTGAGGAATGAAACCTTTGATGGGATATATGTTATATTTCATTTAAAAGTATGTTGGGGATTCATATATTCCCATTATTCATCTCCTACATGCTGCAAATATCACATTTTGTCATAAATTATGGAGATAACAACATTTTATATTCTATGAATGATTTATTTAAAAATAAATATGATGATTCATGAAACAATTCTATCATTCACAACTATGGGGGATTGGATGAAGGTTAATTTGAAAAAAATGCCAACAACACAACTCTATATAAAATTTTGAATGTTCCATATAGTGGGGGCTTTTTTGATAGATGGGTATGTTCATGTTTTAATTCCATTTATTGATTCGAGATTCAATTATATATTAACCCTTTGATAAAAAATTTGCAGTACATGATATTCGAGTGAGGTATGAATAATGATAGGCATTTCTTTTTGTTTTAGAAACTAATATGAAAATGGATGCCTCATATTCCGTATCAATGATAAATGTCTTTTCAAAACATAAAACAAAATGATTGATTGGATCTTCACAGGGTTGCATATTCCATGACTCAGTGGACTATGTTTGATTAGGGATGGGTCACTTTTATGAATATTAGTGACATGATTTTCAATGATAATAATTACTATATATTAAAAATTTATTCATATAGTGATGAAAACGTGTTTCCTTGCATAGTAGTTGAATTTATTCAAAACTATCCTCATGTTATTAATTATTTGAAATACTAACCATATAAAAAACATGTTACATAAAAAACATTTCATTTTATATAGAAGTGAATTTAAAATGATGGGTTATCTAACATGATGTTATTAGCAATATAAAAAAATGATACACTTTAACATAAAATAATGCTACTTGTTCCCAAGTGATTTTTTTATTTGATCATGAATAGTGTTAACTTTAGTATGTGTTTGATGGATTTCTATTTTCACATGATAGATAAGATTTGAACTTCATAGTATCATTAAAAAAATTATATTATGAAATCTGTTTGATCATAGATTTTGAGTAGTCAATTACTAGAATGAGGTCCTATGTTTTTTGTTTGCAGACCTTCGAGTCTAACTGTTCACAGTATGCATCATATTGACTTGAAATTGATTCAAACATCATCAAGAATGATTGATGGTTAATTTTACTAAATAATCTCAATAATATGAGGGTTTGTGATATGTTTTGAGTGATTAAAAAAGTATTTGAACTAAAATTTCACTTATAATCTGAAATAATAAACATTATATTGCAAACACAAAACCAATATGAAAAAATGTGTTTCATAAAGATAATATGATAAATATGTATATGTATATTTAAATTTATTATTTAATTAACTCAATTTTATTTGATAAAATAATTCATTAAAAACATGAAAACTATTACCAATTTGTTGGAAAACAATTGGTATATACCTATACCAATGGTTTTCCAACCTATTGATATATGTAATTTGAATATTGGTGACATTATGAATGGTTTTAGGAAAACCATTGGTATATTTTCTATAAACATAATACATAATGATAGTTTTGTCCAAAATGTTTGAATAATCAACACTTATACAAATAGTTTTGGAAAAACATTTTTTATAATGTCAACTTATTGGAGACATGCCAATAGATTGTATAAAACCATTGTTATTACTATGACATATACTAATGTTTTTTTCAAAATGAATGGTATAGGGTAATATGATGGTTTTCATACCAAGGGTTCTATTCAAACCCTTCGTATAGGATCATCATATGGTTCATATACCGACAGTTTCTCAAAAACCATTGGTATAGGTCTAATTTCTCGTACGGTTGTAAATGGATTTTTCCTTCATAACCAATAATCTGATGGCCATGACACCACACCATGATGAATTAATAACATTAATAAAAATAACACATCATGATTCAGTGATGAACTTTTTTCATCCTCATCATGGGAGAACATTATTCTAATAAATAATGAATAGGATTCAACCATTGTTGAATTCCAAAAAGAATTGATATAAATCATTCAAGTTGTGATAATACATCTTAGATGATCACGTACCATAAGTCCCAATCGAATAGAAGCTCTTTGGATGATTTTTGGATGAACATTATACAAAAACAAATTGGATGGTGCAGGGGGGGGGGGGGGAATTACAGAAGTGAGAACCCTAGAAGTTGTTATTATGCTGAATCGCATTACGCTTCCAGGTTTCTATCAAAGATATAGCCTACATGATCCAAAAAGAGTAAGGTAATTAAATGTTGGTAAATTTTCATTTATTACTTTTATTACATATAAACTAAAATTTGGTATTGAGGGATAATACTCTATATATGTGGTTGAAAGAGGTCGATATTGATAATATTGAAACAAAACCATTCACCATGTCTAAAATCTTATCAATATTTGGGTTCTAAAAATGTCAGATGATCTTGGACCCATGATGGTAGATCATTGCTTGTATAGGAGTATCTAATTCACTAATGAAGAAGGGTATCAATTTATCCTCATTTATACGTCATACAATTAAGAGTTACATTAAATGGCATATTCCAATAAAATATTTCAATATGAATGTAATGTCATTGGGTGGGAATACTAGGGGATATATGAATTTAAATAAATATTCGTATTCTATTATCTATTTTCTATGGGCCAACAAACAATTAGAATTAGACATATAGAAAACAAAATATTCCTTATTTGGACATTGTTTTGTGGACTATATAATAATAGCATTGAATACTCAGAATTACGCTCTAATCAATTATGTTGAACCATACATACAATTTATAAACACACTATATGTTATTAGCATCTTTAAAATAAGAGAATATAGAGGCAACCTCCCAATTAGAAACTGCGAGGGATGTGGCCATCATCATATATTTATAAAAAAGTCATGAGAAACTGCTGATCTTGAATTTGGCTCTATTTCTAGTACGTTAAATTTTTCCCTTTTGAGGAAGAACACCCGATCCCCTGGGGGATCTCCAAAAAAAAGATAGGGTGGGGATAATGTCGATGTCTAAAAATATTCTACGCGGTAATATTTGGATTCAAGGATATGGGTGCTTAGGGATCCCAGTATACGAATAATCACACATCATATCTTTTTAAAATCATCAATTTCAATCATGCCCATGTACTTATATCCCACGCCACCAAAGGGTTTTGGGATGCATTGATTATCCCAATCCAACCAATGACATTTTTCCACATATCATAGCCAAAAAAGAACATGTTAATGTTATAGTGAAGAAGGTCAATAAAATATTTGCATATTATAAATATATACATATTAACAATTTGAATCGAATGAGATACATAATTTACTAGTGCTTCCTTCCCTTCTTTAGGGACCATCTTAAAATTCAATCTGTGAAATTTTGTCTAACCAATACATGATGCTCGAAAAAACCACTTTTTTACGAAAAATAACATGGATCCAAATATAATTATTATGTTTATCAACCACATGAATATTTAATATCAGAAAAGGTATTCCTTTCTACATGTGGTCTCAGCCTAGCTGATAAAAACATTTTATTTGGAATAATTTATCACTTTCTTATATATTTTGATGTTCTAGAAAATCGATATGAATTCTTATAGAGTGGAATGTGAAAAAAATGAAATCTACAATTAGAAAAGGAGATATGGGAAAACATCCACCATGAAATATGTTTTCAATAGAATTCAAATTAATTAACATAGAAAAAATCCATCCATCAAGACACACATGAAAGGGGAATGTGGGCACCCCTATCTAAACCACAAAATGGGCGAGCATTGAGAGAGAGTATCATTGATATTGAACTTGTATGATACTCATGAATTTTTCGTGATATTTCTTCAGTAGAATAACACTATTATAATTCTTATTTTTAAATAATTATGTATGGAATCATAATTTGGCATTTTACATTTATTTAAATATTAATGAAATTGAAATTCAAAATTTTCATTGAATGTATTTTATTTTGAATTATTCATAGAGTTTTCCGAGTAGGTTGTTATTGATTGGTCCTTATTATACAACACAATTGATTCAGCAAGAGTTTATTATGAGAAAATTTAACAATACTTGTGGCTCAGTAAATCATGTTATAAAATGCTGGTATAATAAACTACCATTATAAATCATGTATAAATCATGGGGAAAGGTATTTCATAACCCTTAAAATTTCACTAAGATAAATTTTTTTTGATGCATAATAAAAAACAAGTACAATCTCATTCAAGAGATTAACTCACATACTATAGGTTTTGAGAGTTTTGATTTGTCCAAGATGTTCTAGGGGGAGAATCGAAAGTGGTTGACATCCACAAGAGAGCATGAATGGGGAAATGAAACATGTTCTGTTAGTGTTGAATTTATATAAACAACATGGTTTTATCAGGGTTTTCCAAAAAGGTTTGATAAATATTATTTTTATTAGTGTGATATTAATGACGGCTAAAAAATATAGGTATGAATAGTGCTAAATATTTACTGAATAAAACATATCATTATTAGTACTAAAATTATAGTAGATAAAATCTATATTTATCAGAACTAATATTACACCATTGATATATATAGGTTTTATGAGAAATTTTTCATTTTGGAGCTGATGAAATTATTGAAAATAAAATAATGAAATATGAAATGAATATATATTAAAAATAATGAAAAAAAATTAAAAATAATTAACTTTATTAATGAATATATAATCATAAATGAATGATTATAAAAAAATGACTGAAATTGAATAATTAAAAATCAAGACTCCAATAATATTAATATATTTGTGATGTTTTAATAATTATATATATTAATTTCAGAAAATACAAATTTTAAATATATTAAAATAAAGCTGAAAACATAGTGTAAATTTTAACAAATTGTAAATACGTGCAAAAATATCATTTTTATGAATAATTACATGAATTGAGAACATGTACAAACAAATTAAAGAAAATATAAATAAATTCATTTTAAAAAAATGAATATTAAATGTAATGACATGGAAAATATCATCATTATTTTTTTAAACAAATTATTTGGGATTAATATGAGTCTTTGAAAATATAAGGCACTTGATTGCAAGTATTGTAGTGCCCGAAAAGGAATATTTTTCTATTTTTAGGTACGTTCTGTAAATGTGTGGGCATGTTTTTCAATCATTTGAACCAGTGCTCTGAATTAAATTGCGAGGACACTGTTTAATTCACAGCACTGGGATTCACATAAGGAAGACTTCATTTCGACCGTTTTGGTTCATGTGAAAAGGACAATTTTTGACCAATTAAAAAGAATTATAAAATAACATGAAAATGATATTTAATTTTCACTCAAGCAGTTGAGGGGCGTGGAAGGACCAATGAGATGCCAATCCGTTTAATGTCTTGACTCATTGTTTTTGTAACCACGACATTGATGCATTAAATGTGGTTCATAAATGAACTGTAATAACATGGTAAAACTCAGTTTATTTTTCAGTATATTTAATCGAAGCTTCAGTGTGGTCTTTTTATATAGAAGAGAGGAACATCTAACGAAGATATGTGGTGTCCTCCACTGACGTTGAACAAGATAATGGAATGAAATATCTAAGGGGTTTAACATAGAACTATGAATGCTGACGGCTTCATCAAACGCTGGCTATTCTTCCACCAATATGACGTCTCCAACAAATCTTTAGGTCAACATTTTTTTATTGTTTAATTCATTGAGATAATGATGAATAGAATGTTTCCTAATTATTAAAATCCTAACGCAGAGGGAGTTTTCCAAAACCAATGTGGCCCAGACCCTCCATCGCTTTATTCATGTCACGCACTTTTGGGAACATATTTCAAACTCGACAGAACCTTGAATCTATTAGCTTCATAGCAAAGGAGGCATCCTGGGAGGTCCGCCGCGAGAATAAGAGAAAATAAACCACCAAATCTCACCTGGTGGCCAGTGGAAGATCTGCCATCGTGACACCGGAAACCTGCACTGGCATCGAGTGCTAGCCACAGAAGAAGGAGGAACTGATTGGTGACGAAATAGACCCAAAGGTGCGGACGACACTTGGTCAGCTGCATTAGCGGGGCGGGGAGCCGGCACGCGCTGCGGTGAAGGGGCCGCGTCAGTGGTGGTATCACGCCCCATTAATCATGCGGGCCAAGTGGCAGCACCACATGGTGCCGCTATTGATGATCTGAATGATTCATTGAGTTGTTCAGGGAGCAGGGTGGCCACTCGCCTGGTGATCTGCACTAGTGAAATGGGATGCAGCGGCCGATGGGTCGTGCCCTTCCAGCTGGCATGGATGGTCCGTGGCCTAGTTGTATGTGCCCACTGCGGCCCTTCCAAACTGGGTTGGCCCAAGCTAGTTCTGGTTGGGCCGGGTCAGACACAGACCAGGTCAGGGAGACCAAAACTGGGTTGGGTCGGTACGTTCCGGGTCGGACCGGACCCGGACCCATTCAGGCCCCGTCTCATTTAGAGAGCCATATTTTGTGTACTAGACGTCCATTTTATGAACCATCCACAATTCTGGGATCCTTGGAGTGAGACGCTCATTTTGAGATACTCCACCTGTGTTTTGGAGAATGATTTAGTACGACCGGGTTGAATCGTACCCGAATCTAACCGGGCCTTCAGTACTAAAATAACAAAAACTCAGAGTCTCGGTGACCAGTGGATGCGCCGTATGTTTTTTTGGATCCCTTTTGACACATATTTCCATTCGTTTACTCCCTATTGGATCTTCATTGTAGTTGATTCACACATGTTAACCAGAGGTGTCAATACTATAGAACTAAAGTGCACCAAGTTTGGTGAATCTTGTGGCTTGTTGTCATATCAGTAGTGACCATGTGTGGATCATCATCTAGAGAAAATGTGTGGATCAAAATCTTGGAGACAATATATAGATCAACATCAGAACGAATCTGTGTGGATCGACATCTAATAACCCTATTTGGAACCGCATCCTAGTGACCCTATATGGATCAGCATCATAGCGACACTATGTGGATCAACATATGGAGACCAAGATTGGATTAGATTTATAAAGATCATGTGTGGATCATAATTCTAGAATCCCTTTATAGATCATAAGTGCGCGACCCGATGAGGACCATCCATAGAGCATCGTGTTGTGGATCAGCGATATACAGCCCTGTGTGGATCGACATTACAACAAATCATCCATGGATTAGATATGGAGACTTCATAATGAAATAAAATGTTAGTTTATAAAACTATTCATAATTATTCAAGAACATTGACTTCTATACCTGGTTTGAACTTAGTCTCTTGCCTTGTGCTTCATGATTGAGATCATGCTTTGTGGTTTTCCTTTTCGGAATTTTGAGAGGCATTCATGGGACATGGGTTACCTACTAGGTATTGTTATACTCACTACTACATGGGCTTCGCCCGAACCTTGTTGTGTCTTGTGAATATGGCAGGCACCCTTTACTGTGACTCAGCGTGCTAGTACATGATGATGAAATGTTGTTATAGTGGAAGTGGATAATTTTCTAGATGAGTTGTACCTACTATACAGGTATGATCCTTGGTGGATGATCGCATGTTCCATTTACTATTTTCTATTATAGTTTTATGATGCAGTTGAGATTGTGTTCTGACCACATTACTCTTAGTACACACATATATTAGTGCAGTTTTACATTGTGGCTGCCTCTTATTGTATTCTTTGACTATGTGTTTATATAGTGTTAATGGAATTGCCTTCCTGTTTTAGGGATACCCCTTTCTGGTGCTAGTCTCTGACCCCTGGCCCATGGAAGGGGAGCATGGGGTTGTCATAGCACGGGCCCTGGGAAAATTTTCATGAAAAAGTGGAATCATAGAGGTCAGTTCTACCAAAGAACTAGTACTCTATCTTTCCAATGTATCAATAGAGCTATGTTTTTTAGTGTGTTTTTTAGTTAGGGGAGTCTAGTGTTGGCATGGCTTCCAACATATCAATACTCCAGGACCAATAATTATGATTTCAAACTTGGTTCCTAAAAACACAGATTTCATATGTTTTAAATATGTTTTGCCTTTGATCTCATTTGAGTCCACTCACCGGGTATAACCTATTGACTGTGGCACACTAGTTTCTTTTCTGGATGTCTCCAGGTAGACAACCCTCCAGGATTCATGAGAGAGATCACGATGATGACCCAAAATGTGATGTGGCTTCGGAGCTGGGCCCACTTACAACGATAACACCTTCAGGTGGTGCACCAACTTCAGCACTACTCCTTGGGAATTTGTTTCCACTAGCCACATTGGCGGATGGTTCACGCTGACTGAGCGCATTGAACATGTTCCACAGATAGAGGACTCCAAGATTTTTATGCAAGACAGATCCATAGGTTGTTGTGGACTGGATGTATGTTGTGGCCATATTTTTTTGCCTATTTGCGAAACCGAGAGGGTAGATGGGGATCGTAGTTTCTAGTATTTTATAGTGCACGACAAGAAGATGGTGGATCCAAAAACACTAGTTAAATTACGATGTGACACTTTTCGTGATGGACTTTGAAATCCTCTTCAAGAAGGAGTTCGTACCAGCACCTTTATGCTCATTTTGAATACCGGAGTTGATGCCCTTATAGTAGGGCATCCTATCAGTGGCCCAGTAATCTATGAGGTTTACTGAGCTCTCTCTCTCTACTCCACATACTTGGAGAAGTCCCATTATTTATGGCCAGAACATTTGAGAATGGTCTATGGAGGGAGATTAGTGCGTCAATGATATCCCTGAATATACTGATGCATGATGGAGCTTCTATTGTTGTTGTAGAGATTCTTTTCTGAGCTGGCACCGATGATGAGAGCCACCACTAGGAGATAGGTAGCTGAGTCATCTGGAGTATGAAGCAGGCAGATGATTCATAGGTACAAGCGGGCCTAACCCTCCGGTGGATGACCCCAGGGTGCAGGTTCGGAGGTGCGGAGCTCTCAAGGAAGGGGGGTCAGCTGGGAAGCACGCTTTGTTTCATAAGTAGTGGGTAGGGACACATGGCTCATGACTACCTGACCCACCATACTGACGATCAACAGACAATTGAGGTACCACCAATGAAGAAAAAGAGATTAAATAGAGGAGTTCAACATGTTGACAGACGTGGCATAGGAGCAGGTCATGCAACAAGTGGTGGATGATGTTTTGAGGAACCACCACCACCACCTCTAGGTGGTCCACCCAGACCATATGGATCATGTGGGAAGGGGAGAGTGGAACTATAGGTGGCAGAGGCAGATGAAAAAGGCGCTCCAATGATTATTAAAGGTATGATATTAGTCTATTCTGCCATAGTTGCAGTTCTAGTAGAATTAGGGTCATGTCACTCTTTCGTTATCAAAAAACTCGTTCGGAGCTCAGAGAATATGATGGTGTCCTTGGATCAATCCTTACAATTAGAGACTCATGTGGGAGAAGAATTTAAGATTACACACTGGTGCTGATAGGGAAATCACCCTCTTGGAGGCGAGAGCATCGACTGGGATATCCAAGTCAATTCATTGAGACATTATGACGTCATCTCTGGTATGAACTGTCTATCTATATTCCATGCTCATATTGATAGTTTTAGGCACATATAATGGTGTGTTTGCAAGAATGGGATCATGTGACCCTTCACTGGTGATAATAGAACCTTTTCAGCATAGAATGAACATACTCATATGAGATTTCATCTGATCACACATCAGTTGGGTAGCATTACCCTCAGAGCAGATCACATGAGGATTCTGATTTATCCTGTAGTGGTGGAAAAGTATGACGATGTACTTCCAAATGAGGTTCTGGGACATCCTCCTTGTAGATAATTAGAATTTAACATCGAACTATTCCTAGGAATGAAACTGATATCTATGACATCATATCATATGGCTCCTATAGAGCTTCACTATTTTAGGTTAAAGCTGTAGGACATTCCAAGGAAAACATTCATAAAACCCAGTGCTTCTGCATGGGCATCCCCAATTTGTTTCCCCAATACAGAAGATACGAGTCAGAGGATTTGTGTGGACTATCGGTACCCGAACTAGGTGACTGTGAATAATAAGTATCCACACCTGAGTAGTGATGACCTTTCTTCCACCATAAGAGAGGTCGATGGATTTCGAAGAAAGACCTATGATTAGGCTATCACCAGATTATTGTACTATATAAGGACGTACCGAAGACCCCCTTCAAATATTAGTATGTCCATTTTGAGTTCATTGTGAGGCCCTGTGGCATGACCAACACTCCAACAATGTTCATGGGGATAATTAAAAGGATATTCTAACCATACCTCAATCACTTCGTAGGGGTCCTCATTGAAAAAATCTTGATATAATCAACATCAGAGCAGTAGCATGGCATGCCCCTATAGATAGAACTGGATACACTCCTAGTGCACATGCATTATTTGAAACTCTCGACATGCCAGTTCTGGATACATAAGTTCCACGTCATGGTGCCCTTTATCTGGGATGCTAGTGTTGAAGTGGATTAGGAATAATAAAGGCATTACATGCTAGGGATCCACCCATGTGTGTGACCGAGGTGCAGATTTTCCTGGGATTTTATTAATATAACCAATGATTCATAACTGAATTCTATAGGTAAGCATCACCCTTGTTAGCTTTGATGAAGAAGGGATAGCCTTTCTTGTGGGTGGAGAAGTTTCAACGGAGATTTCAGGAGCTGAGGTAGAGATAGACGAGTGCACCAACCTTGAGGCTACCAGAAGAGGGAATTGATAATGCAGTGTACTACGACACATCTGGGATGGGACATGGTTCTGTCCCGATAAAGGAGTGAGAAGTGATCACCTATGACTCACTATCATTGAGAAATCTAAAAAAACTATTTTACCGATGTCTTGGATTTAGCAACATAGTTCATTGCACTAATTATTTGGAAACACTACATCATGGGGTAACAATTTACTATTTACTCTAATCAATGGTGTCTTATTTATATATTCTCACAAATGGATCTGATCATGATACAATGGGGATGGATTTAGTTCCTACAGGACTACGACTTAATGACAGTCTACACTCATGGGAAGGGGAACATAGTAGTAGACGCACTCAGCTAAAGGTCTGGACTACAGTTTCTATGTGTGTCAATAGAGAAGCTAGCTACGTTGCAGATATTCATTAGGGATAGATATGGAGAAACTTATCTTCAGTGTATGACCGTTACTCCTTCACTCCTTCAACGATTCAGGGATACACAACATTGGTACATAGAGTATGAGGCCCGATGTGATCATATATCATCCATACGAGATCTAAATGGATTACCTGAAGGTGTGGAGAACGTTGTTGTTTTCAAAGTACACACCATGGTATCATTGATGCTTCGAGGGTAGGTGTTGTTGTAGTTCTACACATCCCCTTTTGTGGTACATCCAGGAGTAGAAAATGTGTACTAGGACCTCTGACATCATTACTGGTGGCCAAGAATGAAGATAATTGTGGAAAAGTTCATATCTCAATGCCACACTTGTCAGCAAGTAAATGCTACGAATAAGGTACCATCAGGCTTATCTCATCCAGTTGAGGTATTGGAGTGGAAATTGGATTTAATATCCAAGGAATTCATGACCGGGCTACCACATACGTCTAGGGGTCATGATTCTATCCGGGTTACTGTTGAACTACTCACAATGTCGGCCCACTTCATATCCATCTAAGAGCAGGGATCAATAGAGAGCATGGGACGTCTCAACATACATAAGATTGTATGACTTCATAGGATTCCATTTACAATCATCATAGATAGTGATTATCTTTTTACATCCTTCATGTGTAAGGTATTGATAGAGGCATTCGATACTCAACTACACTTGAGCACCACCATTCATACTAAGACATATGGGAAAACAAATCAGAGCATTCATGGCTCCGTTTGAGGCCATGTATTGGTGCCCTTTCATGTCACCAATATGCTGGCCAGTCCCATGGGACATATCATTTTTGGGTTTGGAGTTCATATAGGCTACCATAGAGAAGGTGAAGATAATTCTGGAGAAGATGATGTCTATTCAAATAGGCATAATTCATATGATGATTGGAGATAGAGACCATTGGATTTTGAGAAAGGATATCATGTCTTCATTTGGGTATCAATAGGGTAGGGGAGGAGGCGTACTATAAAGCTATTCTCCCACAGATTCACCTGGTGCATAATGTTTTCCACATGTGGTAGTTGAGGAGATACGTGCATGATTCATCTCACATTATCTACTAGGTGGGTTTGAATTCGATGATGGGGAAATGTCTGTGGAGTTTCTGATGGAATTAGAGTATCGACAGGAGTAGGTACTTCGATGGTGGATGATTCCTCTGGTGTGAGTTGGTTCCAGAAAACTGGAATCTCTATGAGAGTATATGGGAGCGGGAGGCTTAGATTTGTGTTTAGTAAACCCATTTTTTCCCAAATTTTTTGGTAGCTTTTATGGATGAAAAAACATAATGAGGGTAAAATGTAATGTCTCGGAAAATTTTATATAAATAAATCTTAATTATATGGGATTATTATGACTTTGTAAAATTATAAGGCTCTGGATTCTGAGGACAAGTGTCCATGGAAGGGTATTTTGAACTATTTTTAGGTACGTTCAGTAAATGTGCGACCAACATTATCTAACATTTGAACCATTGCTCATAATAGAAATCTGAGGAAACTGTTGAATCCGTAGTGATGGGATTCACATAAGTGATGCTTCACTTCGACCATAGTGGGTCAGGAGTAAAAGATTGTTTTTCTGTCTTTTAAATGAATAATAAAATAACATGAAAATGTTATTTAATTTTCTATCATGTGGTTGAGCTATGTGGTGGGACCACTGAGTTTTCAATCCATTAAATGTATTGAGACATTGTTTTGATAACCATAACATTAAAACATAAATTTGGTTGACAAATGATCTGTATTAATGTTATGCAACTCGGTTGATCCTTCTATATATTTAACTAAGGCTCGGGCATTAGATTTTGGTACAAAAGAGAGGAACCTATGAAGATGTGTTGTGGGGTCTTCCACTGACACGGAAGGGGGATAGGACAACAATGTTAAAGAGGTTGAACTTAGAACGACAGATGTTGAACGCTTCATCAAACATAGAATCATCTTCCACCACCACGACATCTCTATCAGATCTCGAGGTATGGGGATTTTTCATTGTTTAATTCATTGATTTCTTGATAAATTAATTGTTACCTACTTGTAATGATGATAAATTGGAGGGAGAAAAATAAATGAACAGGGATCGGACCCTCTGCAACTTCGTTTTTGTCCCGCGCTTCAGGAGAGAATTTTCAGACTCGGAAGAACGTTGTATATGGGAGCCGTTTAGCAATTGAGGCATCTCAAGAAGAATTTAGGCGCAATAGGAGGGGCAAACAGCTCACCATATCTTACATGGTGGCCCGTGGAAGATCCGGTGGCATGGTTGCAGCGGCTAAGGTTGTGGTCGGTGCTCAACAGACGCAGATGAGGGAGGCGCCACATGGTGCAGCGGCAGACCCAAAGGGGAAGCTGACAGTCTGTCGGCCACGTTTGCGAGGTGTAATTCCATCACGGGCTATATTGAATGGGTTGAAACATCGATGTCGCGTCTGAGGGAGACTTGTGCCCTGCAGATATCATGGAAAATGTGGCACTGCCATGTAGCACCACTAATTGATGAGATGAAGGGCTCTTTGAACCGTTCGGGGAGTAGGGCGGCGACCTAGCTTGCATGTTGTGCCAGCGCACTGGGCCGAGCTGGTGCTTGGCCCAGAGGTCCGAGCACATCACGGCCCAGCCGAACCGGGTCAGGCTGACTGGGTCAGACCATATCCAGACCCATTCGGGCCCTGTCTGGCATAAAATCCTTTTATTTCTTACCAAAATGTAGTTTGACAGACTTTATATGGTGCTGGGATCCTTGGAAAGATAATAACCTTTTGAAATACTACTATTGAATTTTTTATAAAGTCATTGTACGACAGGGTTGAATCATTCCCAATTCTAACCAGGCCCTCGACACTAAAATGCCAATTACTCATAGACGGGGTGTTTAGTTGACACCCCTTCTATTATGTTGGAACCCTAATGTAATGATGGTAATTTGGGTTACTCCTTCTTCCATAGTCATATTAGTTGAGGAAAGGCCGATAACTAGAAGATCAGATACTACGGAACTCAAGCACACCGAGTGTAGGGAATCATGTGGCTAACTTTCATTTGAATAGTGACCGTATTTGGATCAACATCTGGAGACCCTATGTGGATCAAAATCATAGATACCCTATGTGGATCATCATCCTAGAGACCCTATATAGATATTCTTTTACAGACCTATGTGGATCATCATCATATAGACCCTGTCTGGATGAACATCATATGAAATCTGTGTGGATCAGCATCTAGTGACACTGTAACGATCAACATCAATGTGACCCTGTCTGGATCAAAAATCCACCAACCCTATGTAGATCAAAAGTGTGTGACCTGAAGAGGACTACCTTTTGATCGGCCCATCGTGGTTCAGTGATATACATACATTTATGGATCCACATTTGAACGACTCTTTTGTGGTTTAGTTTTAGATACTTCCTCAAAATATAAAATGATATATCATAAGGCTATTCATCTTTATTCCTAAACCTTGAGTTGTATAACTTGTTTGATCTAAATAATATTTATTGTGATTCAGGATTGATATCATGATATTTGGTTTTCCTTTTATTAATTCTAAGAGAGATAAGTGATTCTCGGAGATACTATTTGTTATTGTTGTATTCACCACCACACGGTGTTCCCCCACACCTTGTTGTATCTTGTGCAATCGACGGGAATCCTTGACTGAGAATCGAGGAGGTAAGTAATGATGGTGGAAATCGTCGATAGTTTACGTGGAGTGCTATGGAGACGAGATGTACCTACCGATCAGGTAGGATCCTTGGTGGACTATTTCAAGTGTTGTGTATTGTTTTCTTTTTTATTTGATTCTTTCAGTTGGGATTGTATTTCATCACCTTTACTCTTATTACACAGTTTTACTTCTAATGTTTTTACATAGTGGTTTCAGCTTGTTGTGTTCTGAGAAAATGTGTTTTTTCAGGTTTAATGTCAATGCCTTCTCGTTTTAGGGATACACATTTTTGGTGCTAGTTTCAAAACTCTATCCCATGGAAAGCGGGCTTGGTGTAGTCACAGCACGGGCCCCGAGGGAGAGGTCGTGACAATATTGATTTCAATCATTTTTAAAATTTTACAACCTCATAAATAAAATTGATTGAGTATTAATCATATCAATTGAAAAAATCTATGAATATTAAAACATACTAAACAATTGTTAAAATTTTCAATAATTAATTAAATTAATTGTTATCACATAAAAAAATGTTGAGAATCCGATATAAATAAATTTAAATAAATCAATTATATGGATTTCAATCATTTTAAATGAATTACACCTAAATAAAAAAAATTGAATAAATATTAATCATATAAATAGAAAACCATTTAAAAAAAATAAAACATAGTAAATAATTTTGTGTAACAAAAAATTAAAAATTAAATAAATTAAAAAACATATTAAATTATATTAAAAATTAAAAATGAATAATTATTATTAAATGAAATCATAATAAAAATTTTTAAATAAAATTTAATAAGGTATGAACATTAAAAAGACAATATTTAAAATTAAATACTTCAATTACATTCAAATAATAACCATGGATTGAATCAAGGCATTCCATTAGTTGAATTTACATCGCAAGTAGTTACTCAGGCAGGTAGTTACATGTGTATGATGTGGGAATGCGTTGAATCAAGCTTGATGCATGCCACATGATGAATATTGGATGGTTCATGAATGAAACTACACCAAGACTTCTTGCATTTTTGTGGGTGACATGGCCATGTGATTACAAGCTCTGACATTGATCTTCCTCTACCTAGATATAAATAGCCAATTGATTTCATAAAAGAAGGTTAAAAAACATACACATAATAAATCAATAAAAATGAGTAGATAATATATTTATATAAATATATATAAGGAACTAATGGATATAAAAACACAAAAATTGAGACACACACCTGACCCGTTGTCCAAATGGCAGGCCATAGCACCCCATAAGATAACACAACTATATTCAATATGCCCATAGACCTCATTTATTATTGATATTGGCTCTATGTCCCTTACAATATATATGCATACCTCTATGGTGCATATGACACTAAATTAATGTGAACCTCTTTAGGATTTAACACAACCAATTGGGTCTCCCCAACAAACCAATTATGGACAGTCCCCGACCACACCATACACTTCCAATATCTCATCGAACATAATGGTGGATGTTCATAGATGGTCATCAGACCACCACCTTCATTGTTTATTGTGTGTTCACTGGTCCAAATTACAAGTCAACAAATCATTACACCACATCAAATATTAGAACACCACATACACATCGATCAAGAATCCAATGATGTTGTTTAACATCAACAATGCTGACATCGCCTCTGTGTGGGGTCATCATCACCAATGTAGAGCCACCATAGTTTGAAATGATTCCACCCTCAACATAAAACCAAAAAAATATCAATGATGGGTTGTCACAACTCCTATGTCCACAAACATGCCGTTCCTTGCATTCACTACCACCCTAAAACATGTTTCTCTAGATTCATAGTGATCTCTACACCGACACCACCAACCACCATTGGCCGTCTCTCGATGGCACACACTATCGAGATTACAAAGAAAGACCTGTAAATACCCCAACTCTCATTACATATCATCATGAAGCACATCCCCATCGTTTTAATTTTGTTAAATAAACATCTAAAACATGTTAGGAATGGCGTACATTGGGGATCACTGTCAGGAAAAAATGGTGTGGGTTGGAGATGGTCTTGTAGGAAGTAAATATATGTTTTTGAAACATATTAAAAATATTAAAAAATTATAAATAAATATGAATATATATTAATCAAATAAATTTTAACCATATTGAAAATAATAAATATTATTAAATAAATATTTATTAATATTATTAAATGATAAAATTTTAAAATTATCGAAAATTATTAAATATCGAAAATACAAAACAAATTAATAAAATAACATTAAAATTGATTTTATTTAATGAAATAAATTATAAAAAATTAAACATGTTTATTCAAAACTTTAATTACATATTTTCCAATCATATAGATTTGAATAAAATTGTATAAATATTATTATTATTATTGTTAATTATTGAAGTATGCATCTTATTAATGGCAACCACTATAGCAGCAGCAAGTTCACTATAGTAGTGGCGAGTATTTTTTGGTACTATAGCAGGCGGGTACTATATAATTATTATTCACATAATGGGCCTTGGTCCAAAAATTGGGGCCTACGGGTCATGTAATGGGATAATTTCCCACCGGGCATTCAACCTATGTAATGGATCTCCCACTACTTAGTTAAAAGATGTATTTTCATTGCTTTAATTATAAACGTAGGCTTTATACCCAACCTATTTTTAATAAAAATCAATGCATGTAATGAAAAGAGAAGGAATCATCATTTCATTGATGGGTTTAATCTAATTAATCAAAAGGAATTAGTCTCCCAAATAATCTTATCAATCTATGATGGACTATACTGAGATGAAATGAAATTGAAATAAATATATATGTAATATGGATTTGAAGTGAAAAAATAGTATAATAGAAAGGCTAGAAAAAATTTGGATAAATGGAAGAATGGAAAGAAGGGTTTTCCTACACATGATAATTGATGAAAGAAACAACATTGTAGATTAATAAAAGGAACAAATGTTTTCTAAAAGAGTAAAGAGAAAAGAAACAGTCCTGGTGACTGCAAGGGTGTGGACAAAGATTCCAATGTACACTACATTAACTATATAGAGATTGGGCATTACAAAAATGATTGCCTCACATATAGAAGGAAAATACCTCAACAGAATAAAATTGAATATAGTCAATCTATAATTATAAAATAGATGAATATTATTTATAAACATGCTTGTGTTTGTATTTAATAATAAATTTACTTGAGAATTTTATCATTGATATAATAGTGATAATATTTATGAAATTTATAAGGATTTTACTATATTACATTTTTATTTGGGATTTGAATGTGTATGATGAAGAGTGATGATGAAAAATAAAATTGAAGCATTATAACTTGGAACTTCTTGTAAATAAAATGATTGAGGGGAATATAACCTTCATTATATTCATGGTGTTGAGGTAATGTTGTTGGGATACAAAGGTGGTTGATAAAGATAAGGTAAAATGGACTGTAATGACTAATTTGGAACTAATTAGAGTAGAAAATATTATTTATTTATGGAATATATCCAATAATCTATGTTTTTAAAAAAATTATAGAATCATTCATGGTTACAATTATTTTGAAAAATTCATTTATTTAGGTTTCAATATATTACGTGATTAATGTACTCAAATGTTTTTTATGAGACAAATAAGAAATACTTCATATTTTTTTAGATATTATTGATATGTTCAATTTTTAAATAGAGTAAAAAGTTTTTATTGATTTGGATGTCAATATTTTTTAAGTGTTATATGGATTATCTTTCATGACCCGACCTTTTGATGTCCAACTCCTGACTTCCCCATGCCCACCTCTGATGGGCCAGCGGATGTGGACCAACACCGATTAGGAGCTATAAGAACTCAGTTCATATTTTAGAGGTACATTCCTCTTCTCTTCCATTTCCATAACTGTTTTTGAGAAAATATGGAAAATGGGGAAAAATCCTGAATTTTGGAACTACATGTCATGTACTTTATCCACACACAGTGTACTTTTGGCGGTGTTGGGATAAGTACATGGGGCGTGTAGCCAAGCCAGCAACGAAGGGTGTAGGAACCGACTACACACCGTGTAGTGGTACCTTACACACCATGTTGTCAGTCAGCATGCTTGAATAGTAAGGCGGTGGAGTCACCGCCAGCTGGGCGACAGTACAGACCATGTACTTGGTAGTACATGCCGTGTACTCATGTCGACAGATGAACAGTGTGGCGGTGCCGCCAAATATTAGTACTGGTCCTTTAGTCACAAATATATCAGGTTTAACTTCATGATCTCTCTGAAAAAGAAATGGGATGGGTTAGATAGATACATTCTCAGTTGGGATACATGAAACATGTTATTGATCGATTTATGCAGCATTGGTAGTGATAAATTTGAGATTCTTTCTCCACCTTCTCAGCAACCTCAAATGGTCCAACAAAATAGAGATCATACTTCCCTTTCATCCAATGATGTCGATGTCTGAATAAGGGAGAAACCAAATTTAACAGTTGGTCATCGACTAAGAACTCCAAAGTTATATATTTGAGATCAAAATAAGACATATATCCACTTTGTTCCATCAAAATTGTAACTCCCTGACACCGGTTACCCAGAGTCAGCACACAATTTTAATAAATTGGCATGATTACATGGAATCTAGTCCCGAAGGACCGATCAGTTTAGCAGTCTTGGAAATTAGATTACATACACAAATGTTACATTACACTTCAAAACATAATAATAAACATAAATAATCCTTCACGAACGTCATTATTTCCATGTCTTAACCCTGCATATCATTAACAATACACTTCTTGGAATCTTAGGAAAAATGAGACATAGTATGGGGTGAGCTCAAATGCTCAGTAAGGATAACAATATAGAAAAAATCTTCATAAATAAGCAGAATAAATTAAGAAAATATATAACTAAAACAAAAGCCTTTTAAACATGATCTTCATCATATTATGGAAACAATAAAATGAAGTAATTCCATTTACTTATTCGCATGGATATTTATCTAGACAAATAATCACATTAAATAACACTAACCACATTCATAATGATGGAATGCATAATTCCAGACTATCATAACTACATAGTCAAGGCCTTGTGCCTAGACTAAAAATAAGATTTTTCAAGACGTTGAGCCAAGACACTAGTTTGTCTCATGAGTCCTACCGATGTATCAAAGAGATATAGTGGGCTCCACCCATCACATTATAAGTCCATTGCATTCCTCATATGAAGAGGCCTAAAGATAACATAAACATTCGTAATAAAACTAGCATACGAAATGTCAATACTTTTCCCATAAACCATGAATGGTATAAAAATAACACATCTACAATAAAAAATATCACAAAACCATCAACACAATATGGAAGATTTGTATTATGGTAAATCAACTTCAAAAATTGTTTGAAATCCATTTGTAAAACTCTTTGAGAGAAATACCAATTTTTCATGAAATCATTTAAATGTCACACAATTTAGAAAATAATTCTTTTAAAGAAATTGTTGAATCAATGTGTCCCATGAAACATTTAATCTTTTGAAAGGAATTAACATTATAAAAACATTCATGTCTATATAAATAAATTCCTAAACAACATTTTGAACAGATGGACATTAATGAGAAAGATTTAGAAGAATAAATATTTAAAAAATTAAAAATGATGTTTTAGAAAAAAGTCATTTAAAATAATCCCTTTGAAAACTCTTTTATGAAACATGGAAATGGATAATCAATATTTCTCGGATGATAATTTCGTAAAAACAACCGCGGATAATAATGAGATTGTAAAATTATCCCTGACTAATTTGGTAACTTGCGAAACATACACCCCATTAAAGAAGTATCATAAAATGAATATGTAAATAAAAATCGATTAAATTGTATTACACAATGAATAAAATTATGTGCAGTACATACACCACATAAAAGGAAATAGTGGCAATATATCATGAATCTCACGTTAATAAGGAGTGAGATAAAAATCCCTTACCTTGCACCTTTATTTAGTTTATGGTACGTTTATCCTCTTGTATAAAGACTATAGAATGATATTCAATTATAGCAGAGCCATATTAATATTAATGATATCATACATTATTCATTTATTACTTTATACTACCCATTTAATAATAATTTCCATGTTATCTTTATATTTCTGGTAATAATGGCTTTCTTTATTATACAAGTTTTATCTTGTTACTCTTGATTGTATCACATAGATCATGATTTAAATACTTCCGGAATATAAAACATTATTTTTATATCATATATATTTAGAATATAAATATGTCTAATAGGTGTATATATTAAATTGATTACACCGTTTATGGAGACGATAGTTCGTACGAACGCATAAACACTATTTCTGTTTTCATAAAGTATTGAATGGAAGTATGTGAATAAGATATATATAAGTACGTAAATAATTATATAAATTTATATATTTCTAGTAGAATTATTATTTCATATATTACATACTTATTAGTAATATATATTTTCATAATCATCGATTAATTTCGAACATGGAAATGAATCTCATCCCGTCGTGGAGAGGGTAATCCGTACGTTTGCACGATCAAAAATATAATTCATTTGATATTAAAATAATATATAATATGATGTTATATAGTATATAAAGAAACCATATCATGTTATATTTATTATTTACATCAAATACACATCATTATTATACCCATCCAAATAATAACGTATTGATTAACAATTACACAACAAAGTTGAGAAGGTAAGACTTATGCATGCACGTATGGCGAAATGTAATTCAAAGGGTAGATAGAATAATAAATTTGTATGTACCATAATTATAAAAAAATAAAATTTTATATAATATACTGGATTTATTATTTTAGAATGGAAACAACAAAGAAAAAGGATGTGGAAGAAGAAAGGAACTTCAATGAGGGTGGTGAAATCATTATCTCTTCTTCGGGTTATTCTTTTTTATTTGATCAAAAGGGATCCTTAAGATGGCTTTCTGATCAATCTAAGGCCTCTATGTTGAAGGGAGTATAGTTTATAGGGTATTTGGTTGGGGTTTGGCAGAGACAAATGGCCTAGAAGGTGTGAAATAGTGTGAAGGGGGAGTGCCCTTTTATAAGAGGGGTGAAGGGCACCATACGAAAAACATAAAATTTTATATTATAAAAAATTCATATTTGGTTTATAATGTATAAAAAGTGGATTATTCAATGTATAACATGTGGATGGGTCGAAAACAAATCAACTAATAGGTTTTAGACAGGTTTGAGATACTTTATTAACCTTATCTTTTTTTAACTCTTAGTTAATTAGTTTTACATTTACCAGGTCACATTGTGTTTTTCTAATATACTATTAATAACTATACTATATAAATCCAAGAGATCCCAAGTGGTCCATTTATGATACACATATCATTATTTATGTCCTTTTTTGAAACATTAGATTTTTAGGAATAGAATATCAATTAATAATATTTGTTTTACAAACTAATTTATGTCAATTTTGACACTATTCAAAAATTGATTTTTGATAATTTCTTAACATTATTTTTAATTAGAAACAAATTCATTTATAAAATCCTAACATGTAATATTAACCATTAAAATTTGTGGATGGAATAAAAACTTTCAAATTATATTTATTTTAACATTTATAATACCAATTATTTGATTCTATCATTAATAAGGAAAATACTGCATCATAATTGGGTCATAAATAAATTTAATTATTCAATATCTAAAAATTATAAAGTAAATTCAATTATGTATGAAATATTTATAGATCTATATTAAATATTTCTACTAAAAAATATAACATATATAACCGTATATAATAATTGTTTTGCTATAAGATATATACTTATGTCATTTTTGGATTTACATTAACTTAATTAATATAAAGTGTCATTATCACTTACAAGTGGATCCATGGGGTCCCAAAATAGATCCAAAGATCCCCATGGTCGGAAATGTATCAACCAATTAGGTTAGGACATGTTTTAGTGTAATTTATTATTATTATAATATTTATTTGTCACCCTTAGTTTCTGGATTTACCATTTAAACATGGTATATAAAATATTTACTGAAGTAATTATTCAAAATGACTAAACATAAGAGTTAACTATTTACACAATTTGGGAATCCTAATTCAAAATATGGAATCCATAGCAAAAAATTTAAAACACAGATGTGGCAGAAACTAATTTAAAATTATTTTCCACTGTAAATACAAAAAGCGTGTTTTTAAATAATAATAACTATCAAACAATTGACACTTGTTTATGTCCGGTTTCAATGTGAAATTATGTAAAATGAACAAAATTTTATTAAATGGTAAACATATATTCCAAATATACTTTTAAGCAACTCAAATTCATAATTTATCACTTTTAATTATTTCGTTTAAAAAAGTTGTTTTTAATTAAAATTTATTAATTCTCACTATTCATCAAACATTGAATGTTTTTAGAAATTTTACAAAATTTCACTCTAGGATAATTTTGATATTATGAATCCAAAAATTAAGTCAATTTTGAATGATAAAATTTATAAATTCTAAAAAAGTGGGTATTACTATTAATAACGGCTATTATGAAAAGTCATGGTGTGTTAGAATCTCGAAGTTGCCTACAATGAATGATATTGCATTATTCAAAGAGAAACATACCATGTACGCTTGGTGTGTTACATTCTCACCTCCTTCAATAAATTGCATCCTTGCAATTTGAAAATGTTCTTCGAAAATAAAAGGATGAAAATAGGAAATACCCTTGTGAAAAAGCCATATTAGAAATTGGGTTAATAAAAATATAACTTTAAAAGAAATAAAGAGACGTAAAAATGTAACCCGAGATAGCCCATACTAGGAATCTATAAAAAACAGATATAGAGGAGAAAAAAACCATCCATGTCTAATGAAGAGTAATAGAAAATTGGATTAAAAGAATGTTAACTACAAGAAAACCACAATCTTGTTATTGGTTAAAAGGTGTTTGATTCCCCAGTAGGAAAAGTAAATCGACAAAAAAAATAGGTTACCTTTCATAATGTTGAGGAATTTATTTGGGAGATTTACTAATAATTATGGGAAATATACTTACTTGTCATATAGACATTCATTATTTAATAAATGTTTTCCACAAACCCATAATTCTTTCCAAAGATAATAGAACTCAAAAATATTCTATTTATCCTAACCGTATCAGGTTCCAAAAATAAATTTATAATTAATATATCAGAACATTTAAAAAAATAAAACATCATTATAAACTCTAGGGACTTCACGTAATCTAGTGGTAGGCGATAAATCCATATTTCACTATGTTTGTGGGTTTGATTTCCACAGCTTTTTCCGACATGACGGGTTGTCACACAGTCTGCGTGTTGTCCTTTTTATAAATACCCAAAAATAACATTAAAAATAGTATCCAATGTATAATAAAATCCATTCCAACCATTATAATTATTCAAAATACTTATGTAAACTCTCAGTCCAAAATTTATATGAAAGGTAAACATAATGTAGATCCTTTTTACCCCGTAATAGCATGTGAATAACTTCATCACGTATTTTTTTAAAACACTGAAACATCCTGAATTACCATTAAACCTTATTGATTACATTCATGATCACTTATTCCTTATATAATACTGGATATATTTCATCCATCAAAAAATTTTGTAAACACCAACAGTGATAGAATATACAAATCATTAATCAGTTTCAAGGCAGTCATGAATATCTAATATAATTTACACAAATCAACCATATCTTATTCAAAAATTAGTACCTCAATTTTAGGACCATATTAAGGATTATGTTTCCTTCAACCATGTAATTTAAAAAAAATTTAACTCACTGTAGGGTCACTTTACATAGTACCATAATATCTCAAATCCCCAATGAAATAGTACCACAGTAAAATCCTTATTTATTTCTAGTACATCATTGATACAACACTACAATGAAATAATTCCAAAATAACAACATAAGAACCCTAGTCATTCCTCCTCATCTGTGGTAGCATCATAACATGATTATTATCTTATTGCATCAATTACAGAATAGTCTGATGACAAGGACATTGGTTCGCATATTGTCCGAACTCCTTGCAGTCGAAGCCTTTTACATTATAAACGCTTTTCTTACCCCTATAGTCACAATCGTGGTGTCCTTTTTCTCCAAACATATAACATAATCCAATTCACTTTAATCATTTTCAATTTTGATTCATTCCATAGATATCACATTTTATAAATCCTTCTTTACCTTCTTCCCTTTGTTTGTCCTTCTCTCTACCATCTTTTCCTTCATTGGCTTCCATTCAAAGCCATAGGACTCTGAGATTTCATTACATGTCTTATCAATACAAGATATTATTTCATCATATGATGATGATACATGGGAGAGTATTTGCCTTATATATTATGGCTTAAGACCATTAAATATATTACTTTTCTTACTCTTGGGATCATGTGTTTTGCTGGAGTCCTGATTCCTTCTATTGGGCTCCATTTCTAAACAAAGGCTTACACTAGATTAGTTTATAAATAAAAATACATAATATCAAACTTGTAAAACACTTAATATAAATTAAACAGTTTATGGAGATAATAAATAATCATAAAAATGTCTTCTTTGAGGATGTATATAATAAAAAATCCTTCATAATGGTTTGTAACAAAAATGATAATTATCCTAAGAATATCCCTCGGGTGTGTCGTAACAAAGAGTGTAGCAAGGCCCGTTGTCGGGCACCAGTTCCAATTTTAGTCTTTCTCAAAATGGTGTTTTCGCAATTTACCCCTAGGTATAACTGTGCCAGAGCCGCCTCTACCTGCTTGTATCTAGATATGGATGTATTTCTCAGAAAACTCACAAAATATCTAAAATATCAAAATTCTAGGAAGTTCTTCTATACTAATCCAAAAAAAATTATCTGAGGGCCATGTGCTCTAATCAGAGTTTATCAAAATATTGTTTCCAAGGTTATTTCTAAACTTCCTCTGATACCAACTATAATTCCCCGACCACAGTTAACCAGATTCGGTGCATTATTTTAATACATTGGCATGATTACAAGGAATCAAGTCCCGAATGACTGATCTGTTTAGCATTATTGGAAAATATATTACATACATGAATGTTGCATTACACATCATACCATAAAAAACAACAAAAATAATCCTTCACGAATGTCACTATTCAATTGGATTAACCCTGTATATCAATCACAATACACTTCTTGGAATCCTGGGAAAATTAAAACATATAAATGGGTGATAATAGATGCTCAGTAAGGAAAAAAATACAGCAGAACCCTTCATAAATATGCATAAACATTTAAGTAAATGTATAACTAAAACAAAAGACTATTAAACGTCAACATCAACATAATATGAAAAAAATAAAGTTAAATAAATCCATTTACTTGTTCACAAGGATATTCTACTAGTTGAATAACAACCTTCAATATCACTAACCAATTTCATAATGTTGGGATGCATAATTCCATATTATCATAATCACATATTCAAGGCCTTGTGATAAGACTACAAATATGATTTTTTCAAGGCCATGTTCTAAGATAATAATTTTCCTCATGAGGCATACCGACACATCAATGAGCTATAGTGGGCTCCACGCATCACATAATAATTCAAATTAATTCTTCATATGAGAAGTTCATAACATAACATAAACATTCGTATTAAAACTAGCACATGAAATGTCAATACATTACTCATAAACAAATAATGGTATTAAAATAACACATCCAAAGTCAAACATATCACAAAACCCTCAACACAATATTGAATATTTGTATCTGGTTAAATAAACTTCAAAACAAGTTTAAAATCCATTCAAGAAATTTTACATAGATGAAAATGATATGTAAAACACTTTCAGAGAAATACCCCTTTTTCATGAAAAAATATGAAAGTCACACAATTTTGAAAATAGTTCATTTCAATTAATTTTTGAATCAATGTGTCCCATAACATTTTTAATATTTTGAAAGGAATTAACATTTAAAAAATACTCATCTCTATATAAGTAAATCCTTAAAAACCATTTTGAAGAAATGGAAATTAATGATAATTTTTTAGAAGAATAAATATTTAAATCATTTAAAATGATGTTTTAGTAAAAATTACATTAAAAACAATCCCTTTGAAACTATTTTATGAAACATGGACATGGATAATAAATTATTCCCAGTTGATACTTTCAAAAATACAACCTCGGATAATAATGAGATTGTAAAATTAACCCTTACCAATTTGGAAACATTCGAAACATAAACCCCATGAAAGAAGTGTCATTAAATTAATATGAAAATATAAATCAATTAATATTTATTACACAAATAATACAATTATGGTCTGTATATACACAACACAAAAGGTAATAGTGGAAATATGGCATGAATTTCACATGAATTAGAAGTGAGATAAAAACCCCTTACATTGCACTTTTCTTTAGTTTAGGGTACGTTTAACCTCATTTATGAAGACTATAGTATGATATTAAATTCTACCTGCACCATATTAATATTTATGATATCATACATTATTCATTTATGACTTTATACTAACTATTTAATAATAATTCCCATGTTATACTAATATTTCGGTTAATAATCGCTTTCTTTATCGTACGTGTGTTAACTTGTTACTCTTGATTGTATCACATAGATCATGATTTATGTATTTCCAGAATATAAAACATGATTTATATATCATATATATTTATAATATAAATATATATAATAGACGTATATATGAAATGGAAAACATAGTTTTTGGAGATGGTAGTCCGTACGTACGCATAAACGCTATTTCCGTTTTCATATAGTATTGAACGAAAGTAAGTCAAGAAGATATATGTAAGTACATAAATACTTATATAAATATATATATCTCTAGTAGAATTATTATTTCATATATTACATACTTATTAGTAATATATATTCATAATTGTAGATGAATTGTGAACTTGGAAATGAATCTCATCGTGTCGTGGAGATGATAATCCGTATGTACAGACGAGCGAAAATATAAATCATTTGATATTAAAATAATATATAATTGGATGGTATATCATATATATAGAATCCCAATCATTTTATATTTATTATTTACATCAAATAAACATCATTATTATACCCATCCAAATAATAATGCATTGACTAAAAATTAAACCACGACGTGGAGACGGTCAGCCGTACGTACACACGTATGGTGACATGTCATTCAAAGGGTGGATAGAATAATAAATTTGGAACTACCATAATCATAATAACATCAATTTATATAGAATATACTTTATTTTATATTTTAAAATGGAAACAACAAAGAAGAAGGAAGTTGAAGAAGAAAGGAACTTGAAAGAGGGTGGTGAAATCATTACCTCTTCTTCAGGTTGTTCCTTTTTATTTGATCAAAAGCGATCCTTATGTTGGAAATATGATCTAACTAAGGCTTCTTGGATGAATCAAGGATAGTTGAGAGGGTATATGGTCATGGTTCGTCCCAGAAAAATGGATTATATGGTGTGAATTAGAGTGAAGGGGGAGATCCCGTTTAGAAGAGGGGTGAGGGGCACCTTAGGAAAAACTGAAAATATTATTTTATAATAAATTTATATTTTGTTTCTAATGGATCCAAAGTGGAGTATATAAAGTATAAGGTGGTTATGGGTCGAAAACAGCTCAACCAATAGGTTTTATACTGGATTAGGTCACTTTATTAACCTTATCATTTAGTTTTAACTCTTAGTTAATTAGTTTGACATTTACCATGTCAAAATGTATTATTTTATTATATGGTTAATCACCATAATATATACTTCCAAGAGACCCCAAGTGGTTATTTAATGATACACGTATCATTATATAAGTCTTTTTTCCAATTCATATTTTGTTAGTAATAGAATATCAGTTAATAATATTAATTTTAAAAACTCATTTATGTAGATTTTGACACTATTCAATAATTGATTTTTTTAAAGTATTAACTACTTTATTAATTCGAACCAAATTCATTTAAGAAATAATAACATGTAATATTAACCATTAATATTCTTTTATGGCATTAACACATTCATATTATATTTATTTTAACATTTATAATACCAATTTTTTGATTCATTCATTAATATGTAAGATATTGCATCTTTATTGCGTCATAAATAAATTTATATATTCAATGTCTAAAAATTATAAATAAAATACCATTATGTAGGATATATTTGTAGATTTATAATGAATATTTATATTCGCAAATATAACATATATATCCCTTTGTTAAAATTGTTTTTCTAAAAGATATATCCTTATGTCATTTTTGTATTTACTTTAACGTAATTAATATAAAGTGTCATTATCACTTAAAAGTGGCTCCTTATGGTCCCAAAATCTACCCAAAGAAGCACAAGGTCATACATGTAACATCCAATACAATTAGGACACATTTTAGGGTAATTTAATATTATTATAATATTATTTTGTAACCCTTAGTTACCGTATTTACCCTTTAATCGTGGTAAATAAAATCTTTACTGAAGTAATTATTCAAAATGACTAAAAATAACAGTTATCTATTTAATCAATCTGTAAATCTTGATTCAAAATATGGAATCCATTTTTCAAAATTCAAAACCCATAAGGTGCAAAAATTAAGTTTAAATTAATTTCAGTAGTCAAAACAAAAAGCGTGTTTTTATGAACTAACAACTATACAAAGATTGACACTTGTTTATGTCTGGTTTAAATGTGAAATTATGTAAAATGAAAAAAAATGTATTAAATGGTAAAAATATATTCTAAATATACTATAAAACCACTAAAATTCATAATTTATCACTATTAATTATTTCGATTAAAAATGTTTTTTTAATTAAAATTTATTGATTTTCAATATTCATCAAATATTGAAAGTTTTCATAAAAATACCAAAATATCACCCTAGGATAAGTTGGATATTCAAAATCCAAAAATGAATTCAGTTTGGAAACATAATATTTATAAAATTTCAAAAATTGGGTATTACTATTCATAACTACTATTTTGATTAGTCACGGTTTGTTAGAATCTCGAAGTTTCGTACAATGCAGGATATTGCATTATTCAAAGGGAAATGTATCATGGAAGCCTGGGGTGTTACGAAAATCGTATGACCAATCGACTGAATATATTCCTTCATCTCATTGACCATGCTCACCCAAACCAAAGAACATTCCACAATCTCTGATTAACACAATATAGACTTAAGTGTCTGGCCATAAAAAGACGTAAAATGATACCTTATGATCATGGAGTGGTATCTTTTGTTATTTGAAAACTGAATCCTCTATAAATTATCATCCAATTCACCACTAATGTTTAGAACAGTAGTGCGAAGGATATACTCATGAATCTGTATAGATCTCTCTATCTGGCTATCAGACCTTTGAAGGTATTCAATAGTCGAATGAATAAGAGATCATACTGCCTGCTAGAGGCCTCTCCCAAACATAGATGATAACCATGGATCCCTATTAGAGACCATAATGGACGAAACTCATTGAAAATGAACAATTGGTTCCACATATAGTTTTAAAAAATCCTCTACAATGGTTCTATCACTAATTGGTATAACATGATCCAGTTTCATCTTCCTATCAATCACAACATATATTTAATAATTTTTCTATTTGGAATATGGGAACCTAACCACAAAATACAAACATATTTTATCCCACTTTCATGTAGGTACTAGATGTGGAAAAAACATATGTTTCTAGTATTTGGACTTCTCATATTGGCACATATAACAACTAGATACAAAATCAACAGTGTCTCGTATCATAGATGGAAACCAAACGTACATCCTTATATCATAGAACATCTTTTCGGTTCCTATGTGAATTTCCCACTAAAAACAATAGATATACACCATTTGATATTTCCATACAAAATTTAGTAACAAAAATGGTTCTAAAAGAATAGAATGGCCTCTCAGGAGAATGACCAATCATAAATGGTCTCCCCACCATAATGAGAGTCTCTAATTCTATGGAACTGATCATCAAGTTATTGTTCCTGATCGATAAAACTGAGAAGAGAAAATATGAACAGAATAGATAAAAAGAAACCTCAATCTCTAATTCATTGACTCAAATATGAATATTATCTTATAAAACCATCTTCATTAATTCATCACATGATTATTTCACTACCTGGGTCTTAAGTTTCCTTCTCAAAGCATCTACATCGACAATATATTACCCTATGGAATAAGTCATTTTAAAATGAATATAATGTATTTATTCAAACTAAATCCATTAGCAATGATTCAAATCATTTTGAGATATGATAGAACTAATGCATTTGTGACTAGAAAATATTGTAATAATTTTTATAAAGCTAATTCCTTCAATTCGTATGTTTATTCACCACACCTTCAAGTTGATGGTATTGGTTCCGATAATTCTTCTCGTGTGGAATAATCTAATAAGATCCATTAGGGACAACATGTTCTCCTATATAAGAAAACAGCCCAAGCCTATATCTGATGCATCACAAAAGACCATAAAGAAATGTATGACGTCTCGAAGTGTAATTAATGGTGCAATATTGAAATAATTATTCATATCTACAAAATAATTCTGACATTTATCTTCCCATGTAATCATTACTCCATTCAGAGTTAGTGTAGTCATCATAGAATACAACATCGAGAATTTATTCATGAACTCTCATTAATATCTAGCTATGCGCAAGATGATCAATATCATGGATACATTTTAGGGTTTTAAGAATGTAATAATATCCTCCACCTTCTTTAGATCATATGATATTCCTTTTTCTGATACCACATGTCCCAATAAAATCACTTCCCTAAAACATAAATCATATTTAAAAATCATCGCATGAATTTGGTTATTTATTATTAAACTCAAAACTATTCTTAGATGGTGCACATGATCATCCTAAAAAATAGAGTAAATGAGGATGTCATCCAGATTGACTATGAAAAAGGTATCAAGTTACTCATTTAACATCTTGTTCATCAAAGGCATGAAAACTAGAAGTGCATTGGTTAGGACAATGGGCCACTACTACAATATAGGCCTTTAACATCACTAGAAATAGCATTTATTAGCACAATAAATGTTCTTAATAAATGAGTGTGATTAAAATCGATGGTTTTTTATCAACACTGAAAAAGAAGCAATAATGGTTTTCCTAAATCAATAATAAAAAAATAACTGAAAAATTGTCCATTTATCACTACTTCAAAAAAATTGATAAATGAATCATTTATCAGTGCTTAATTTATCACAACTAATATAATAGTATATCAGTACATATAAATGAATTGATAAAGTGTTTTTTAGTGCCTTTAGAAGCTATGAAGAATTATACCACTATCTATATTTATAAAATCACTAATAAAGAACTTGTTCTTATAGCTTCTATGGATTGTGATAATGTAGAAATTAATTATTGGTTTTAAAATAATGGATAAATGTGGATTTTATAAATTATTTTAAAAGAGAAGTTAAAGGGATATTCATTAGTTCCCTATAAGAGAACACTGCATCACCACTGCAGTGTGCTGTAATAACATACCCTAGTAGTAGAAACAAACATGATATCAACCCAAAAAAGTCCTAATATAGTATTTAAATGAAATTAAAATTTAAATACAAATCAATTATAAAACATAATATTATTGAAATTTCAAAAAAAATTTATTCATTTACATAAATAAAAAATATTATATACATTCAAAAAAATAATTTTCTAGTTTTTTCTAATAATCCATACATGACACATATTATTTTTGAACAAAACAGACTTGGTCGATCAATATAAAATAGATTTATAAGAAAAAAATATTTTATGTCAGTAAATATATACATAAATAAATTAACTAAATGTGTTAGTTTTACAAGAAGTTATGTCATATTAATATATAAATATGCACTTAGATTCACTCTAGTAAAAATATTCATTATATTATGGTGGACATGATTTGATCAAGTCTCAAATAACATGTAGATCCTTTTCCTAATGTATAAAGACAATATAAATGTGTTTTCTCGGTTTTGAGAATGTCAATTGCCGTTTTTACTAAAATTTCATTTAAAACTAGAAACACTCTCAATTGAGGAATTCTGATCACATCTTCTATTAGTTTGAAATGAAACAGATTCATACACATCACAAATGAAATATTAATTATATTACCACAATATCAATAAAATATAATTTTGTTTGGTCGGTTTTCTATGATTGTCAATATTTTAGCTGATATGTCGATTTTAAAATGGCAATAGACTATTTGTGTTATTCAGGTCACATCATGTATCATATTGGGTTGTGCCAAATTCCTATACCACAAAAATGTTTTAGGGATCATTTTCCTAAATTATAAAACAAAGTAAATATATTATCTCTATTATCAGTAGGATATTTTTCTATTTTACAAAAATTTGATTACAATTTTTAATAAAAATAAGAAATTTTCGTCACATTTATCATGTTGTATGTCAGTTTGTGGTGATATCGAATATTAAATATCCCAAATTTTATATATATAATTTTACAAAACAATGATAATAATAATGTGTTTTAATGGTTTTGTCATTGTCACTTTTCTTTTATTAAATGATATTTTAAGATTAAAACATTAACTTTAACTCATACTGATCACATTGAGGTGAAGAAAATTCCTACACATCCCAAATGACATATGGATCATTTTCCTAATGTAATTAAATATTTTTAATGTTTTTCCCAATTTTGAGCAGGTTAGTTTTTCTTTTTAATAAAATTGATGTCAATTTGAAATATATTCATGCACTTGTATTAATTTTAGTCAAACTGTGTGTCGGATTGAGGATCCACTGATTCATGAATGTCATAAATCCAAAATGTGTGATTATCCTAAATTATCAATACCATATGAATGTGTATGTTCATTTTGGAGTATTTTATATTGGGGTTTTAGAAAAAATCAATGTCAATTTCAATATAAATATTCCCTAAGAGACATATTTGTCACATTGTGAATTGGATGGAGGTTTGTTTAATTCCAACACATCTCAAATGACATGTGGATCATTGGCCTAAAATTGCAAAATAATATCAATGTTTTTTTATGTATGTCTATTGTATTTTTTAACAGAATTTAATTTTAAAATTGAAAAATTTACTTCGAAACATACTGATCACATTGTGTATAAGATCTAGGTGGAGATAATTCCTACACATCAGAAATGGAATATTGATAATTATCCAAATGTTTTTAAAAAATTTGTATCAGATTGAGGTGGATCTGATTCCTATAAATAGCATGCATCTGTGGTTTTACCTAAAAAATTGAATAACTCCAAAATTTGTTCCCAAATTAGAAATATGAGGGCACTGTTTCATTTACTATGATGAGTTAACTATAGGCGATACATAAGTTTAGTCGGTGTGGGTCTCTAGTGAGAAAACCGGAAAATGGAATAACCATAAATAAAATAATAAAATAAAATTTTTTTATCTATCAAATTCTTATAACTCATGAAAAATCACTCAAATTGATAATATGAGAGAACTGATTAGATTTTATGGGTATTCTTTCTTTTGGGAAATCCTATCATTGGCCGGTGTAGGCCAACAATGGAAGTTAGTAATTGGTCATAAATAATATAACCAAGTAAAAACAATTTTATTGTAAAATCTTTAAAACTGTTAAATTGTAACTCGTATTAGAAATATGAGAGTATGGTTAAGATCATTAGGTGGTTTTCCCCTTAGGTGGGGCATAACCATGATTAGTTTAGGTTTAGGGTGAATGTTAATTTTTAAAGTATTTTTAATGTTAATTGAAATAAATCTGTGAGTGGGTATTTTTAACTATTAAATTGGTCCACATATCAAACATATATAGGAACCATTGAATTCAGAACATTGTGATTCTCCTAAGACTGGACAAACTTGACAGACACGAGTAAATCAAAAAAGATAAATTTCCTATTTTTAGTGAATGAAATAAAATAAAATTTAATGGTATTCAATGTCTATTTTATTGAAACAGTTTCTTCTATGCCGTAATGTATAGTCAGCACTGGGGTGCATAAATGAGTTTATGCTAAAACATTAATGAACCTCATTAATGAGAAAATATAATGATAAAAAATGTGTCTCTTACCCACAATTAAACAAGGATATAGAGTTGAAATACAATGGTTGGAATGTCTCTGACGAATGAGAGTTCTCTCTCTCTAATTACAATCACCATTGATGAAATCCATTGATACAAGGATCGATGAATTCCGGTAGGAAGGATCTGAGCGATGACGAACGTTGAAAACGGTAATGGATCGAGGATCGATGAGGGATAGGATATTAATCCCTCATTCATGATGGATCCTGAAACCAAGTGTGTGTTTAATTTTTTTTAATTTTTCCCTGTTCAAATTTTAAAACAACGAATGAGGATCAACACATGAATAGGTTGATCAGTGGATATTGTTTTCTTGCATGCATGTATTTAAATTGGGGGTTTTTCACTATGATTGATGATTATACGATATAAATATGATCCCAAGCATCCCCAATTTATAAACATTTATCATGAAGGGCACCGAACGACACGAAAAATGCCTGAGCCATCTGATTGTGCATTCTTCATGTCCACGTCCTTGAAAATTTGTCAAGGTGGGTCTGAGACGTTGGTATTGATTGCTGCGATCCAAGATCCCTGTGGTTGCATACATATCTGAGATCAATGCACTAGTGTAGACCCGATGGCCCGTGGAAGGTGCCCTCGATGTTCCACCGCCGAGGTGGTGCCACTACAGACTAGTGAATGTGGTCATAGGTAGGATTTGGTGAACCCCCAGGAACCATGATGGGGATGATGTAGTTGACTCTCCCCGGCCGGCTTGCGGAGGGGGAACGCTCAGTTTTGACTGCAATGGAAGAGGGTCTTTGTATGTTAGTAATGGTACTATCCTGACGTCGTGTAGGAGGAGCGGCTTGCTCCATTTGGGCTGCAGCGGACCATAGGGGGGAAGGGGGGCACGATCGGCCACACACACCCTAACCATACCAGCTGTGCCAGTTCGGGCAGAACTGGTAGGGCATGGGCGGTAGGCCGATGTTACCAAGCAGCACATTAAAAATTCGAGGTGGTCCAATTTAGCAGACCAGGTCATCGGGATATATCTGAGCCACACAACAGCCTGGTCTATGAACTGAAATAGGCCCTCCAGTTCATGCCAAGCTCGATATATTTGGGTCACTGTGTGACCAAACGGACTTGACCAATGACCAACCTCGGACAGGTCCAGTTAGGCCCAATGCTCAAGGATAATGGGCTCATAAGACAGTATCGGGTCATGCAGAACCCCTAGGATGGGTTTGGTGGGTCGGTCTGAAACTGTCAGACCGGGCCAAGATTGAACCGACCCCTGTTTAGAAAAAGCGATGTATCTCTCAGACCATGCATCCGATTAATGCACCATCAGTATCTTTGGGACCCATGTGACGGGGATGTCCTTAAGAAATCATCTAATTGTGATTTCTGAGATATTCAACTAGTGAGACTTCATGACTCAACTATTAGTGAGACTTCGTGACACTGCTACCCAGCAAGACTTCAAGACTCAGTTATCTAGCGATACTCTATGAAATAGTTATTAGTGATTCATCATGACTTAGCTAGCCAAGAAGACTCAATGAATATGCTATCAGAGAGACTCCATGACACAACTAACCAGTGAGGCTTCATGAATCAGAAACCTATTGAGACTCTGTGAATCATCTATCAATGAGATTTCATGACTCAACTACCGAGTTAGACTTCGTAACTCATCTATTATCAAGGATTTATGACTCTTCTATTTAAAAAGAATTCTTGATTCAAATATTGAATAGGTCTATGAAACATATAATTCAAAAAGGACTAATCAGGGATGAGTTACTTTACAGTAAATGATGTCCATTGTTTGGAACTCTTTGTCTTTCTATCAAATAATTTATGTTTTATCTATGTCTAGATGACTCTAATAAATCTAATCTTTGAGAATTATTTTTTGATTTCCATTGTGGATTTCTGTTTGACCTGAGTTGGTTTCTTGGTCCCTAATGAATATTTCGTTAGTCAACCCTGCATGGGCTTTACCACACATGTTTTTTCTGGTGCATACAACTCTAGACATGACAAAGGACATGGTTGTCGAGAAGACTATCGTATTTTCCTATCATTTTCTTGTTTTCATTTCAAAAATTGTTGGGTTTTTATTCTAGATCAGATGACATATTGTTTTTACTTTTACTCATTGGGATTTAGGGTCATGCATATTTACTTTTCCAACTCTTGGGAATAGAGGTGTGTGTGTGAGAATATAGTTACTCAGGAAAATGCATTCAATTTGAAGGTTGACATCTTTGGACCTAGTCCCCAACCTCCATCCATGGAGGTGATCTTGTGGTATGTCACGACACATCAACTAATGGACGGGTAGTGACATTTTTGAATCAATGGTGGTCATTACTACCAAAAATATAGGAAGTCTTTTTTTTCATGCAACAGTTCTAAATGTTTCTATTTCAACAGTCATATCTGGGGAGTCCAGTGTTGGTGTAATGGCTAACGTATCCAAACACTAGGACCTTGAATTTTTCTTTTCATCTCTATGAATAAAAATTTTGGTTGCATGGATCATATTGGAATTGCGTGTTTTGTCGTGACCTTTTTTATTTAGAGTTATCTCGGCAGGCATAATAAATTTACCAAGGTTACTCTTGATTCTCTTTTAAGATTCATCAACATAGATAGCCACCCACGATTCCATTGTGTGACTATAAGGTTAGTCCTCAATGTGACGAGGATTCAGTTCTAGGATAATTGTGCATAATAGTACCTTGGATCTGTTTCCCAACTATTGAAATACCTATTGGATAGTAGTTACAACCATCACTACTAATAAAGCAAACATGTAGGGACACTGCCTTACATGAGTTTTTTTGAAAGTGACCACATAGGTTCTGAGGTGAGCAAGAATTATATCTGGCTAAGGACTATAAGGAGGTGGTGACAAAGAATCCTTCTAGATAGGGAACTAGTAGATAACATGGCAGTCTTAGCAGTGAGACTTCTACATGGCTTCGTAGGGAGATTAACGGTTTTAGATTACTCATTATTAGGGTGAGGTGAAATTTTAGTGGATAAAGATTTAGAACCATTCTTAGAAAATTGTATATTTACATAAAATATATGGTGTTTGTGTGTCCATGAGCTTCTACTAGACTATACGTCACTATTTGGTTATTTATTAAGGCATTCAAACATTTATAGGTACCCGATTAATACTATATGACTAGTTCATTGATTTTCAAACCTCCTGGAAGGGTATGTTTAGGGAACTCCGAACTGGTACTATTCATAGGTGAATTTATTTTTTGGATTGGGTGCTAGAGAGAACCTTTGTGGTTGGAAGTCCTTTGTATTTGCAGATATAACTAGTCGATGTCAACAGGGGGAAATCAAGAAGCCAACATTAATCTCATATACTTGGACATGTGAGAGGTTCCATGAAGATGTTCCAAGAAGAAGTCCCAATATATGCGGTCTATACCTCAGGGCTCATAGGGTCTGTCCTCTCATCCTAGTAAGAGGTAATTATTTTCAAAAGAATGTAGGGGAAATATCTCTAGGGATTTACCATCCCAACGTGCCTATAGTGAAATAGTGGATGGTCCACCAAGGCAGAGGATGTGACCAGAACAGATGAATCTATTTGGTGGGACATGTGTTATAGGAGATAGTATAGCAGCATGATGTGTTATACAGTACAACATGTCACAACCACCACTTCAATGAGGTCCACATCCGGCTCTGGGAGACGGAGGAACAGGGTAGGGAGAAGCTGCATGCGGTCATGGAGTATGATACGATGATGCCAGGAATGATTTGAGGAATGGTCGGCATCTACTTCTAGCTTCTGTAAAAATAGACATATATGATTATCATTCCTTATTATCATGAATCTTTTTCTATAAATATATTTTCTCTTTATACCATTGACTTGATCCATACTTCTAGAGATAATTATAAAAGGATACTCGATAATCACACTTATTCAGATGATTTGATATGAACCTTGAGATGAGTGTTTTAGTTTGGAAACACTTGGTGGTAGCATCGAGGATTTACGTTGTAAGATTGGTAATAGAGTGCTCAACCTCAGTTCAGGCACACATTGACTATTTTAGGAAAAGGGATGTATTATATAAGAATCTTTGGAATGAGGTATTCTTTTGTTGGTTAAATGGATACCCATGTATCAGAAGATAAATTCATGCATAGTGGGTGCATATGATTCCGTTGAGTCATCCATTCATACCCTCATGTTAGTGGATATTTTTATATTTCAGTTCAAAACTATAGAGGTGGTGTGAAAGAACCTCCTTTCAAAACATATTTGTAGGATTACCTATCTTTAGGGGGAGGGACTTCTATATCATTCTTCACCATGAGGTGGCACCAATATTGAAAATAGTATAGCAGAGGGCCTTTGTAGATCTTCAGAAAAAGGGGTGTAGGAGAGGGCCTTTTTGATGAATGACATAATATGACCAAGTGTTTTTGGTTATGTGTGTATTGCAGAAAATTTAACAATGTGGTTTTGGAGAATCAGTTCTTTCTTCCAAAGGTTTTATAAGCACATCAATCAGTTAATAGTATTAGCCTGTCAGATGGATGGAATAGTGCCCGTAGGCTTTTTAGCAGCTGATACAATGCCAATGATTGGGTTTCCTCATGGACTAGGATATTGAGAATGTATATTCTCATAGGAAGGGAAACATGGTCACAGACACACTCAACAAGAGGTATGGATTATAACTTATGAGAGATGTGATAGAGTAGTTATCCGCGATCCAAGAGATAATACATCTACATGGAGTGCCTTCGACTATATTCTCATAATGTGATTCACTATTTATATCCCAGATGGGTAAGAGATTGCATGAGTATTTTGGGACTTTGTTACACTTGAGAAAATCATTTCACCCCAATACTGAATGTCAGACAGAGCAAACCTTTAAGACCATGGAGGGATTGCATCTTTCTTGTGTCCTTTTTTTTGCTGTTGGGTGGACCATCTACATATAGTGGTGATCGCGTACAAAAACATATATAATTCCAAAAATGGTATGGTACCATTTGAGGCCCTGTATGGGTGACCATGTATAGCATCTCGCCTTTTATCACATAAACAATCATTACATTTTACAAAACCGAGGATCATTAAGGTTTAGTGTCTTGGAAACCAGGAACTTAAAACATGAAAACATAAAACATTCTTCTTAACTCTTGAAAGGCTTCTCCTCATGTTCATCCAATGTTCATTACTGCATCACATAAGCTGGGGACATATATCAAAAGAAAGGGTGATCAGAATTCCCAGTAAGGGAAACACGAGAATCATTTTACATGTGAACTTGAGATACTTCAATAAGGTCATGAAAAGTACTTTAATGAATGAGAAAGAAACCATGAGATATATCATAATAAAAATAAAATTTTTCATAATATTAGTATGTGGCTGAGACATTTAATATTGACAATCATTTCGTTTCACCAAGTTCCATCCCCAAGGTGTCATTAAAAATTACCAAGGTTATTCACCAAGGTATCAGTCTAAAAGGTCATCTCTAGAGATTAAGTCTTTAACCAATGAATTGGAGCGCTATCTGGGAGAACCCTTGACAAGTCTTTATTATCATGTGATCCACATATATCATCAGCAATAATTTCATAAACAACCCATATATCATAAAATAAATGGGTTTCATTTTATAATCATAACATTTTAAAAACTGATTTAATAACATGATCTTTATGTCACATTAAACCCACGGGAAGGGAAAACGGGTTTCATTTATGTAAATACCAGAATTTAAAATAGAACATTTTGATATATATGTGAATACCCCTATAGAAATAAGAGATTTGAGTATTCACTTAATAACATAAAATAATTTTGAGAAAAAGAGAGTGGCGTTTTGAGACGAAAATTCTGCAGCATAACGGCTATGTTACATGGTTTTAGAAATAATTTAAAAGAGAGGGGACAAGGGTCACCCACTCATAAATGATTCATACAATAGTATGGGGACATAATATAAGGGATTTAAGAACAATTTAATGAAAATTTAAAGATATACCATACGAAATGAAGAACATGAAAGGAAGACAAAAATAAGATATCTCTTATGAAAATTCGGCAGCCTAACGACGTCACTTAAACATGAAAAAAATGAATTGACGAGATCAAAAAGGGTATCTCATCATATGAATATAAATGTTAAGTATAATAGATATAGATATCATACCCCCAAAATAATAAAAAGGAACATGAAATAATTGGCATGAAAATAGATCTTGAAAACGAGAAGGGTGAAAGAATCCCTTAAAAATTCGGCAGCCTAACGGCGCCACTTAAACATCAACAAAAATGAATTGACGAGATCAAATAGGGTCTCAAATAATATGAACATAAAAGATCAGTATTATAGATATAGATATGATACCCCAACATAATAAAAAGTAACTTTAAATACTTGACATGAATGTAGAACATTAAATATTGAGAAAGGTGAAACAATCCTTTAAAAATTCGGCAGCCTAATGGCGCCACATAAACATTCATAAAACGATTTGATGAGAGAAAGAGGGGGTATATCATTATATTAACATGAAAAGGTATGTAAGATGAATATAGAAGAACATCCTCCAACATAATAACCTGGAGCATAAAAGAAATGAAATAAAAGAGATTACTTGAAAATAAAGAGATAGGTCAGATCCCTTACCTTAAATCGTAACTCTTAAAACTCAAAGGTTTGGACCTTGAGGGCTTGGGGGCACCATGTGAGGATTCCTTGGGAGGTAAGGAGACCAGAAAGTCGTTGAGAATGATTTTGGAGTCCAAAGGATGAGAGAATGGATTGGTATTTATAGGGAAAGTGAGGGGACAAGGCATTATGGCCAAGGGAAAACTCATAAGTGGGTTTCACAAAACCATGTGCTATCCCAAGATATTTCCCATGATGTTAGGCCACATCTGGCCCCCAATACAAAAACTCATCACCTTTGGTAGGCCAACCCATAAAATATCCCATGACATCATCATGACATAGTTATGATGTCATTAAACATACCGAAACCCTAAAACAATTTTTTTACTATTCACTGAAAATTCAATTTTCTCAGAAAAATATCAAAATTTCACCTTAACCAAATATCAATGCTCTGATTTAAAAAATGAACTCCATTTAAAAAATAATAATTTTCTCAATATTTTTAATTTATTTTGTAAATAAATACCCTATTCACCAAAAAATCATTTTTTCAGAAAACTTTCAAAAAATTACCTTAACATAATATCGATTCTCTGAGTTCAAAAATGAAATAAATTTTATAAAAATAATGTTCAAAATATTTTTAATTTAAATTTTAATTACAAAAAACTATTCACTTGAAAAACTAATACTTGAATAATAATTTATGAAACGGTTATTTAACCATTTCTTGAATCACATTACTTAATCAAGGTGCTTAGATTATATTAATACATTCATTAAGTGATATTACTAATACATTTGGTCCCATTACTAATCCTAAGCATAAAATCACTATTCATAATTTACTATTCATAAAAATTAAGATGATCTTATTAGACTCTAAATTTCCTACTGAACATAATTGTAGAAGACCATTTTCATGAAAATCATTACACATTTTTAATTATTTAAGGTTTACATATTTTTTTTAAAATATCCATTCTCTAAAATTCATCAAAAATATGCATACTATATTTATCCGGACATTTGAAAAGTCATAAACATCATCATAAGAAGAAATCCCAATTTTTATTTAAAACAAAGGATTACACAAGGTAGTTACTGTATCCTTACATATTCCTTTATCACACCAGCATAGGACCTATGTGTAAGGTGTGCTAAGTTGAGAGAATCCGAGGGAGCCTCGACCAACATCGCACGAGTAGTAATTTCTATCAGTTTGAACTTCTCATGAAGGCAATCACGTTATAGATTCACACGATGATGTTTAGCTTGGGTTTGGTCCAGAGCAAAGCCCAGTGGTGCTACCTCCTTCCCAAGTTATGTAAGATGGGCTTCGATCGGTCCAAGACTACTGGGTGAGGCCATAAAATCTTTTTTCTATATTAATTAACCAAGATTACTTGTATTTAGAGACAATAATCAAAACGTTTAGTTTCCAGCGGTCATATTGACCAGTGGTCATATAACAGTCAAAACCCAATGGTCTCATTTTAATTATACTCATGTTATCAAATGAAACAGTTTTGTTGAGTATGAAAAATAAAATAACACACTAAATTAAGAAACAAGATTTATTCAAAATTTCAGGTCATTACATCTTCCCCACTTAAGAAATTGTGTCCTTGCAATTTTTAAAATTGGGTTTTAAAATTTCATTGAATGTCCCACATCATAAAAAGAGTCAGTAACACTATTACTTTAAAAGAAAGAAAGGGAAGTACAAAGGCCACCCGAGTTAACCCATACTTGGATTCCATGTAGGAAAAAATTCATATGGAAGAAAAAACAAAGGGTAATGTTCTGAGGGAGAGTGATAGAAAACATGATTAGGATAAAGTTAACCAAAAGAAAATCACAGACTTATGATGTGTGTAAATGGTCTTTGATTACCCAGTATGATCATAAACCAACAACGTTTTTATTTTATGTTCCCTTTAATAATTTTGAGGAATTCATTTACTACATAGAATAAAAACATAAAGAAATATACCCACATTCCAGTAGAGTTTCATCATTTAATAAGTTTCTACCAAACTATTATTTTCTCTAAACGATGAGCATTCAAAACTACTTGGTCGCATCAAAACACAATATTCATCTTATAGAGAATCACATAATCCACAAAATATTAACTATCTATTTCTTCTATCTTTAAACATTATCCCAAAAACACAAAGGTTAAGGTAAAACAACTTTTCAAATGGAAAGAATCCCATAGAAATAGAAACTACTTTTAAATCATCAAAGTTCCATGGTACTACTCAAAGTTCATCATAGACCATTCCATAAATAGCGGTCCTTAAAATTCCTCAAAATAAACCAAACTAAGATTGAAACCCAAATACAAGAAGGATTTGATAATATATCCTTCCAAAAAAACATCATTTTTCATCTCCAAACAACATTAACCACTCCTAAAATCTTTTAATAAAAGTAGCTAACCTAAACATATTTTACTCAAGATTGGTTAATCATTACCATAAGTAAGCTAAATTACTATAAGTCCACCTTAAATTCATCGATTCTTCAAAATTTAAGTCAACCATAATCCACAATGAAAATACCGTATTAATCTATTTACCTTGATCATATAGGGTCCCCAAAATAGTGAACGTCTTCTAAAATAATAATAATCTTTTATTCCCCTAATCATCTCTGTCATATTAATACAACAATCTTCGCATTTCCTATCACATTGGTTGTTGGGACATGTTCTTCCATTTCCCACCATTAACTATGAAGAGAAAGTATAATTAGGGGCTTAAATACTTATCCAATAATCATGAAAAAGAACTTAAAGGATATAAGGATAACTTGTAGAAGAAAATTATACCCTAACTTGTGATCCCCTAGGATCCCATATAGGTTTTCCATGATCATATATTCTTATGTGAATCTTTATTTTATTTAATCTTTGTTCCTTTAACAATGGGTCATACTAAGATTATGAATTTACCAAAGCATATCCCCCAGGAGTGTCGTAACCAAGAGTGCAGCAAGGCCCGTTGTCGTGTACCAGTTCCCGTTTGAGTCTAGCTCAAAGCGGTGTTTTCAGGTTTTACCCCTTTGTACATCTGTGCCAAATCCACCTCTACCTGCTCGTATCCAAACATGGATGTATTTGCTTGGAAACCCATTTCTCAATACTCACGAAAATACTAGGAATATTTCTTATATATAAACTTTTCTATAAGATTCTTCCTACAGTTTTCATATCCTAATTTCCACCAATAACTAAACCATCCTATGATACCAACTATATCATCACGCCTTTTTATCACATAAACATTCATTACATTTTACAAAATCGAGGATCTTTAAGGTTTAGTGTCTTGGAAACAAGGAACATAAAACATGAAACCATAAAACATTCTTCTTAATCACTTGAAAGGCTTTTACACGTGTTCATCCATTGTTCATTACTACATCTCATAACCTGGGGACATAAATTAAAAGAAAGGATGAGCAGAAGGCCCAGTAAGGGAAACAAGGGAAACATTTTACATGTGAACTTGAGATACTTCAATAAGGTCATGAAAAAAACATGACGACATGAGAAAGAAATCATGAGATATATCATCATAGAAATAACATTTTTCATAACATGAAGATGTGGCTACATAATTTAATATTGATAATAATTTCTTTTCACCAAGATCCATCACCAAGGTTTCATTAAAAATTACCATGGTTATTCACCAAGGTATCAGTCAAAAAGGTCATATCTAGAGATTAAGTCTTTACCCAATGCATCATAGCGCTATTTGGCTGCACCCTTGAAATGTCTTTATTATCATGTGAGCCACATATATCACCATCAATAAATTCATAAACAACCCATATATCATAAAATAAATGGGTTTCATTGCATAATCATAACGTTTTAAAAACTTCTTTAATAAAATGATCTTTATGTCACTTTAAACCCACGTGAAGGGAAAGCCAGTTTCATGTATGTAAATATCATAATTTAAAATAAAACATTTTGATATAAATGTGAATAAACCATTATAAATAAGATCTTTGAGTATTCACTTAATAACATAAAATAATTTTGAGAAAAAGAGAGAGGCATTTTGAGAAGAAAATTCCGCAGCATAATGACTATGTTACAAGGTTTTATAAAACATTGGAAAGAGAGGGGACATGGCTCACCCACTCATAAATGATCCTTAAAATAGTAGGGGGATAGAATATAAGGGATTTAAGAACATGTTAATGAAATTTGAAAGATATACCATATGAAATGAAGAACATGAAAGGAAGACAAAAATAAGATATATCTTATGAAAATTTGGCAGGCTAACGGCGTCACCTAAACTTGAAAAAAATAAATTGACGAGATCAAATAGGTTATCATGTAAAGACCCATAAATTTCAAGGAATTTTTTTTTCTTAATTTTCTTTGGAATTTTACAAGAGCACAGCTTCTGATGGCACCTGATTCTGAGGCCTGGTGTGCCTAGAATCATTTTCCGAAGTTTGGCTCGGGTACGTTCGGTGAACGAATGAGCGGGTTTTTTATAACTTTTGAACCGGTGCCCAGAATCGAATTCCGAGGGCACCGTTGGAATCACAGTGCCAGTATTTGCTTAGAAATTCCGCTTCTGGAGTTGCGTTTTCCCTGGTTTGGTTTTTAATTTTTGGGTTTTAAGTTATGAAATAAAATAAAAATGTGCGACAATTTTATTTTTCATTTCACTTGAAGCCTCTTGAAAGCCACTTAAAGCCACTTAATCTGAGATGATGCAGATAGGGTGCTATCCAAAAATATCCTACCCTCTTGGTAGAATATTTGTGGGGTGGGGCCCGCATGATCCCACCATTTCTTTTCCGCTAAGTAACGCACCCACGAAAACTCGTCTTTATGAAAGTCAACTGACGCGTTTTCTTAATTTCTTAACGCCCCAAATATTCTACCAACAAGGTAGGGGGTTGCGCTTCTTTTTATTTCTGTTTTGGATTTCAACAACAACAATGATTTAATTATTATTAATTAAATCTATATGTTCTCGGTCCTCGGAAATCGTCGACGTGACACCCTTCCGCGGTGTGACGATCACCTCCTTCCGCGACGGTCAATTCCGCGACGACCTCGCATCTGACAGCGACGGCGAGGTAGGGATTTTATTTTCTTGGAAATGCCTCTTATTTTCCCATGTTGTTTCCGTTCAAATGAGGAGCTCGATTTATAAAACAATTTTTTTTCATTAAAAATTGTTTTCGGATATGTGTTCATGTGTTGAACTTTATTCCTCCCGTTGTTTATCTCTAACGCGGAGGGTGCGGGCCAAACGAACATGGCCCGAAAACCCTCAGCCGTTCTTCGTGTTTTGCGGATTTTGTGGGCGATAAAGAAACGTGTCGCAGAGGCGATTTGGGGTTCCCGCAGTGAAGAACGGATCCCGGGAGGAGCAGCGACGCTGATGGGAAGAAAAACGTACCACCGGAGCGCGTCCGGGGGCCCGCAGAAACTCCCGCCGGCGCGCCGCCGGAAAAGCCCCGCCGCAGCTGAAGCCGCGGAGGCGAGCCGGTTCCGAGGCTGTGCGGAACCGGAAGGAGGGACGCGGCCCGCCCACCGCGTCCGCTGACGAGGCAGCCCCAACCGGGGCCGCGGTGATTCTTCACGCGGGGGCAGCAGGACCCCTGCGGCTTCCCCTCGCGCTCGGCCGAGCCGAGCCGGACTAGCCGAGCCGGCCCACGCCCTGACCGGGCCGGGCCGGGCCAACCGGGTCGGACCCGGGTCGGGTCGACCCAGTTCGGGCCGACCCGGGGGGGTCGGGCCGGGTCGACCCGGATCCGGACCCCCCATTTTCGGACCTTTTTGGTCTTTCGACCGTAACTTGGGTTGCAGACATCCGATCGACGAACCGTCAGTTGCGTAGCGATCCTTGGATCGAGACAGTCGTTTCGGTATACTATACTCAAGGAGCACCTTCCTTTTTGGGAGCCTACGTGGTTAAAACTCCAAAGTTAAGCGTGTTTGGCCTAGAGTAGTGATCATGATGGGTGACCTCCTGGGAAGTTTCCCGGGGTGGGTGTGAGACAGAAGGGCCAATAACTAACAGACCGGGCGTCCGATTGACGCGCCGTCTATTTCATTGAATTATCTTAATGAGATGGAACATTTGGAATACTCCACTCGAGTGTTGGACGCAGTTGGATTATGGCTGGGTTTGGTTCGCACATGAAACCAACCGGGGTCCCTAGGATGAAAAGGGTAGTAACTCACAGACCGGGCATCCGATTGACGCGCCGTATGTTGCGTTGAGACCCCTATGATGAGGTGGTCCTTTGAGATACTACTTCGTGGGACATAGAGATACCTAGAGTATCGACCAGTACCTCGTGGAACAGACCCTCCCAGAGACTAGCGTACGGAGTACGCGGACTGTGTAGCCGGCCGAGACCTGACGACTGCTTGACCGATCGACTCGGTGTGTTACAGATAGCCCAGTGGGGAGCGCTTGGTTGTAGCAGCAGAAGAATGATGGGAGAGCACTTGGTTGTAGCAGCTGGACGTAGTACTCGATAGGTGGAGTTCTACAGCAGTCTTAGGATAGTGAGCAGTACTTCAGAGTCGTGATAGGACCACTGTACACACTAGAGACGGAGCTCTTCAGCAGTTACGGTTTTGATACTGAAAATCCTGGTTTGAGCTGAGACTTTTGACCTTTGTGTTTACCTCATGATTGAGATGGGTCACATGATAACTTAGGTATATTAATGGGCATATACCTGGGTAGTGGTTATCCGTTCATTTCACAATCCTTATGTTTCCTCATGATTGAGATGGGTTAATTGATGACTTAGGTATATGTATGGGCATATATCTAAGTAGAGGTTATCTGTTGAGATCTTCTTGTGGTTATCCTTGTTGGTTTAGTGAGACCTTGAGGGTCTCAGGGTCCCTACTGAGTATCGTTATACTCACCCATGCACGGGCTATGTACGCACCTCGTTGTGTTGGTTGCAGACGACAGGCAGTGCTGATGAAGGCCGAGTGTTCGAGGACTGGACGATACCCGGAGGTGGACTACACAACGAGTCAGTACCCGGAGGTGGACTACATGACGAGACGACACATGGAAAAGGTTGACGCAGTGGGAGCGTAGAGGAGGTTATCTGTACCTACCCTTCACGTAGGATCCGTGGTGGACAACTAGGAGTTGCGCCTTCTATACCTACCATTCAGGTAGGATCTGAGGAAGATGACCCCAGAGCCGCTTCCGTCCCTCCAGCTGTTTTCTTTATCTATTTTACTTTGTTCAGTTGTAGTTGTACTTTCATTTGGGTTTGTATTCTGGCCCATTTACTTTCAGCACATCTTTTTTTGTACTTAGTGTTTTACTTCCGCTTGTACTCTGTGGTGTTTTGTTACTTTTATAAAGGAAATGCCTTCCCAGTTATCGGGATTTACGCCTTTGGTGCTAGTCTCCAGCCCCTGGCCTATGGATGGCGGTCTTGGGGTAGTCACGGCACGGGCCCCGAGGACGGGTCGTGACAAATTGGTATCAGAGGAGTTCGGTTCTACCGCAGAACTAATAACTCTGATGTTTCTTCTGTGAAGAAAAAGTGTTGAGAGTACCGAGTGTGGTTTTTAGTTCAGGGAGTCCAGTGTCGGTGCAGGTGGCCGACGTATCCATACACCAGGACCCTGACAAATGATTTCCGGCTTTGTGCACAAGAAAACTGATTGCGTGTGTGTTTTCAAAGGTTTCCCCCAAAAACAGCTCAAACCAGGTCAGCTCACCAGGTATAATCGTTTGACCGTGTTACGTTGTTGCATTCAGGATGCCTTTTCTCGGATGACCAGCTAGAGCCCAGAGGGATGTGCGTGCTGACAACCTGTCAAGTGATGAGTCTTCGGTACATGTCCCTCTTGCAGTTGAGGCACCAGCGGTACTACCATACGTTGGGACACCGATGCCACCAGCCCCAGCAGCAGAGAGTGCACGTCACTTGAGCGCACTGCATGAGTTCTAGCACTAGAGGCCACCCAGGTTCGGGGGAGAGACGGACCTGCAGGCTGCTAAGGATTGGATGGAGGCTGTGGTGGGAGTCTTCATGCTAGTGGGGACGCCATCAGACGTCATGGTGACCTTTGCTGCCAGTCTTCTTCAGGTAGCAGTAGGCAGATGGTGGAGCCACTTGTTCCAGTTTTGCGATGGGATGACCTTCAAATGGGAAGACTTCGAGACCTTCTTCAGGGTGGAGTTTATGCCAGGAGCTCTACACCCCGAGCGTGTTCAGGAGCTGCTGCCTTTGCCGCATGTTTTTCGATCAGTAGCCGAGTCATCTGTGGGCAATAGACAGATGATGCAGAGGTCCAGGAGGACTAGACCAGCAGTTGGACGATCTCAGGTTTTATGACCGGTGGTGCGGGGCACCTGTGGTGGGGTCAGAGCTAGGCGTGCCAGGGAGCTGGAGGGCGGAGAAGAGTGCGGTTGCATGCGGTCAAGGAGTGTGACCCAATGGCTCAAAAAATGATTCAAGGGACAGTCTGTGTCCACTACTAGCTGCTGTAGTAACAGACGTCGATATGAATCATTCCTCGCATTCACAATATTGTCCCAGACCTAGAGCTTCCGGTAAGCCGGGGACTTGACCCTCACGTTTGGAGATACCTTGGGAGGAGACTCGATAATCACACTTACGCCGACGGTGTGGTCAGACCCACGAGGCGAGAGTTTCGGTTGGAATCTCATGGTGGCAGCGTCAAGGCCTTACGAAGTTGGTTTGAGTATGGACTGGGCAATCACAGTTCATACACAAATTGACGGTTTTAGGAAAACTTCAAGATGAGATTTCCTTGGTCGGAAAAAAGGAAACCCCATGCAGCACGAGGTAAACTCTTTCACATGAGGGTGCGACAGATCACTCTTGAGTCAGTCAACCATACCATCGTGGCAACGGTCTTTTGAGTTCCAGTTCTAACTGAAAATGGAGACCTCTGGAGTTCGAGGATGACGACCACGTCTTCTTACGGGTCTCACCTCGACGAGGTTTATGAAGATGTGGCCAGGGATGCATGTTATCTCTGAGGTTCAATGGACCTTTATAGGTCCTCAGCTGGGTAGGCGAGGTGGTTTAACGCTTGACCCATCCACCACAGTTGCACCTGGTGCATGACGACTTCCACGTATGTCTACTTAGGAGATACGTGATCGACCCTTCGCATATCATCGACCATGAGAAGCTGGGAGATGGAGATGGAGTGTCTTTCGAGGAGGTTCTAGTGGGGATCGAGGATCGACAGGAGCAGATCCTAGGAGGACGATCGATTTCTCTGCTACACTTTCTTTGGCAGCTCGGGGACCTCCAGGAGAGCACTTGGGATCAGAAGGCTCGGATGCGTGCTCAGTACCGCCTTTGTATCCCTAAGTTTGTGTTGGAGCTTTACAGGGACGTAAAGCCCTGTGGTGGGAGTAATGTAAAGACCAATAAATTTCAAGGAATTTTTTTTTTCTTAATTTTATTTGGAATTTTACAAGAGCGCAGCTCTTGATGGCACCTGATTCCGAGGCCTGGTGTGCCCAGAATAATTTTCCGAAGTTTGGCTCAGGTACGTTCAGTGAATGGATGAGCGAGTTTTTTCTAACTTTTGAACCGGTGCCCGAAATCGAATTCCGAGGGCACCGATGGAATCGTAGTTCCGGTATTTGCTTAGAAACGCCTCTTCTGGAGTTGCGTTTTCCCTGATGTGGTTTTTAATTTTTGTGTTTTAAGTTATGAAATAAAATAAAATTGTGCGACAATTTTATTTTTCATTTCACATGAAGCCGCTTGAAAGCCACTTAAAGCCACTTAATCTGAGTTGATGCGGATCAGGTGCTATCCAAAAATATCGTACCCTCTTGGTAGAATATTTGTGGGGTGGGGCCCGCACGAGCCCACCATTTCTTTTCCGCTAAGTAACGCACCCACAAAAACCCGTCTTTATGAAAGTCAACTGACGCGTTTTCTTAATTTCATAACGCCCCAATTTAAATTGGGATGTTATATTGTTAAAATTAATTCTTTGAATTAATTGTTCGTTTCTTTTCTTTTGATATTCAAACGTGTCTTGTGTGTTAATAAAATAAGATAACTCTTATTTTATTTTGGGTTGAAACTTGTGGCGTGGAGATGATTTGGAGGAATGTGTTCTTCTTCGGCGAAGAACGCGAAGAACGCCGACCTTCGACGAAAGGCGACGAAGAAAGCCGAACCTGCGAATATCAACGACGCGAAGCCTTGTACCGTGACGCCAACAGATCTCCCTTCGTGACGCTTCTTCCGCGACGATCCAACCCCACGACAGCCTTCGATCGACAACGAAAAGGTAGGGGGTTGCGCTTCTTTTTATTTCCTTTTTGGATTTCAACAACAACATGGATTTAATTATCATTAAATAAATCCGTGTGTTCTTGGTCCTCGGAGATCGTCGACGCGACGCCCTTCCGCGGTGTGACGATCACCTCCTTCCGCGATGGTCAATTTCGCGACGACCTCGCATCCGACAGCAACGGCGAGGTAGAGATTTTATTTTCTTGGAAATGCCTCTTATTTTCCCATGATGTTTCCGTTCAAATGAGGAACCCGATTTATAAAACAATTTTTTTTCATTAAAAATTGTTTTTGGATATGCGTTCATGTGTTTAACTTTATTCCTCCCGTTGTTTATCTCTAACGCGGAGGGTGCGGGCCAAACGAACATGGCCCGACAACCCTCCGTTGTTCTTCGTGTTTTGCGTATTTTGTGGGCGATGACGAAACGTGCCGTAGAGGCGATTTGGGGTTCCCGCAGTGAAGAACGGATCACAGGAGGAGCAGCAGCGCTGATGGGAAGAAAAACGTACCACCGGAGCGCGTCCGGTGGCCCGTAGAAACTCCCACCGGCGCGCCGCCGGCAAAACACCGCCGCGGCTTAAGCCGCGGCGGCGAGCCGGTTCCGCGGCCGCGCAGAACCAGAAGGAGGGATGTGGCCCACCCTCCGCGTCTGCTGACGAGGCAGCCCCAACCGGGGACGTGGTGATTCTTCATGTGGGGGCAGCAGGCCCCCCGCGGCTTCCCCTCGCGCTCGGCCGAGCCGAGCCAGGCCAACCGGGTCGGACCCGTGTCGGGTCGACCCGGTTCGGGCCGCCCGGGGGGGGGGGGGGGGTCGGGCCGGGTCGGCCCGAACCCGGACCCCCCATTTCCTGACCTTTTTGGTCTTTTGCCCGTAACTTGTGTTGCAGACATCCGATTGACGAACCGCTAGTTGCGTAGTGATCCTTGGATCGAGACGGTCGTTTTGGTATACTATACTCAAGGTGCACCTTCTTTTCCTGGAGCCTACGTGGTTAAAACTCCCAAGTTAAGCGTGCATGGCCTAGAGTAGTGATCAGGATGGGTGACCTCCTGGAAAGTTTCTCAGGGTGGGTGTGAGACGGATGGGACAATAACTAACAGACCAGGCGTCCGATTGATGCGCCGTCTGTTTCGTTGAATTCCTCTTGATGAGACGGAACTTTTAGAATACCCCACCCAAGTGTTGGACGTAGTTGGATTATGGCCGAGTTTGGTTCGCAATGAAACCAACTGGGTCCCTAGGACGAAAAGGCTAGTAACTCACAGACCGGGCGTCCGATTGACGCGCCATCTATTGCGTTGAGACCCCTATGATGAGGCGGTCCTTTGAGATACTTCTTTGTGGGACATAGAGATACTTGGAGTTTCGACTAGTAGCTCGTGGAGCGGACCCTCTCAGAGACGAGCGTACGGAGTATGCAGACAGTGTAGCTGGAAGAGACCTGACGACTGCTTGACCGATCGACTCGGTGTGTTACGGATAGCCCAGTGGGGAGCACATAGTTGTAGCGGCAGACCCACGACAGAGGTGCGCTTGGTTGTAGCGGAACAGGGGAGCACTTGGTTGTAGCGGCAGACCCACGACAGAGGTGCCCTTGGTTGTAGCGGCATAGAGGAGCTCTTGGTTTTAGCGGCAGACCCACGACAGAGGTGCGCTTGGTTGTAGCAGCACAGGGGAGCGCTTGGTTGTAGTGGCAGACCCACGACAGAGGTGCGCTTGGTTTTAGCGGCACAGGGGAGCGCTTGGTTGTAGCGGCAGTCCCACGACAGAGGTGCGCTTGGTTGTAGCGGCACAAGGGAGCGCTTGGTTGTAGCGGCAGACCCACGAAAGAGGTGCGCTTGGTTGTAGCGGCACATGGGAGCGCTTGGTTGTAGCGGCAGACCCACGACAGAGGTGCGGTTGGTTGTAGAGGCACAGGGGAGCGCTTGGTTGTAGCGGCACAGGGGAGCGCTTGGTTGTAGCGGCAGACCCACGACAGAGGTGCGGTTGGTTGTAGCGGCACATGAGAGCGCTTTGTTGTAGCGGCAGACCCATGAAGGGAGAGCGCTTGGTTGTAGCAGCTGGCCATAGTACTCGATAGGTGGAGTTCTACAGCAGTATTAGGTTAGTGAGCAGTACCTCGGAGTCGTGACAGGACCACTGTACACTCTAGAGACAGAGCTCTTCAGCAGTTACGGTTTCGATAATGAAAATCCTGGTTTGAGTTGAGACTTTTGACCTTTGTGTTTACCTCACGATTGAGATGGGTCACTTGATAACATAGGTATATGGATGGGCATATACCTGGGTAGTGGTTATCTGTTGATTTCACAATCCTTGTGTTTCCTCATGATTGAGATGGGTTACTTGATGACTTAGGTATTTGTATGGGCATATATCTATGTAGAGGTTATCTGTTGAGAACTTCTTGTGGTTATCCTTGTGGTTTAGTGAGACCTTGAGGGTCTCGGGGTCCCTACTGAGTGTCGTTATACTCACCCCTGCACGGGCTATGCCTGCACCTCGTTGTGTTGGTTGCAGACAACGGGCAGTGCTCACAGAGGCCGAGTGTTTGAGGACTGGACGTTACCCGGAGGTGGACTACACGACGAGTCAGTACCCGGAGGTGGACTACATGACGAGACGACACATGGAGGAGGTTGACACAGTAGGAGCATAGAAGAGGCTATCTGTACCTACCCTTCAGGTATGATCCGTGGTGGACAGCCAGGAGTTGCACCTTCTATACATACCCTTCAGGTAGGATCCGAGGAGGACGACCCCAGAGTCGCTTCCGTCCCTCCAGCTGTTGTTTTTTTCTGTTTTACTTTGTTCAGTTTTAGTTGTACTTTCTTTTGGGTTTGTATTCTGGCCCATTTAATTTCAGCACATCTTTTTTTTTTGTACTTAGTGTTTTACTTCCGCTTGTACTCTGTGGTGTTTTGTTACTTTTATAAAGGCAATGCCTTCCCAGTTATCGAGATTTACGCCTTTGGTGCTAGTTGCCAGCCCCTGGCCTATGGATGGCGGGCTTGGGGTAGTCACGGCACGGGCCTCGAGGACGGGTCGTGACATATCACATCATATGAACATATAATTTCAGTATGATAGATATAGATACCATACCCCCAACATAATAAAAATGATCTTTAATGACATGAAATTAATGTAGAACTTTGAAAAAGGAGAAAGGTAAAAGAATCCCTTAAAAATTCGGTAGCCCAACGACGCCACTTAAACATTCTTAAAAATAATTGATGAGAGAAAGAGGGAGTCTCTCATAATATGAACATGAAAAGGGCATTAAGATGAATATTGAATAACATCCTCCAGCATAAGAACATGTATCATAAAAGAAATGACATAAAAGAGATTACTTGAAAAGAAAGAGAGAGGTCAGATCCCTTACCTTAAAACATATCACTTAAAACTCAAAGGATTGGATCTTGAGGGCTTTGGGGCACCTTGGGAGGACTCTTTGGGAGTTAAGGAGACCATAACATCATTGAGAATGACTTTGGAGTCCAAATGATTAGAGAATGGATTGGTATTTGTAGGGACAGTGAGGGGACAAGGAATTAATGGCCAAGGGACACCTCATAAGTGGGTTTCTCAAAACCATGAGCTCTCCCAAGATATTTCCCATGATGTTAGGCCACATGGGGCCCCCAATACAAAAATTCATCTCCTTTGATCGCCCAACCCATAAAATATCTCATAAAAACATCATGAAACAGTTATGATGTCATTAAACATACCGAAACCCTAAAAATGTATTTTAACAATTCACCGAAAATTCAACCTTCTCAGAAAAATCCATAAATTTCACCTTAAAAAATTATCAATTCTCTAATTTCAAAAATGAAATTAATTTTATAAAAATAATTTTCTAAATATTTTAAATTAGTTTTTAAATAAATACACTATTCACCGAAAATTCATTTTTTTCAGAAAAATTCCCAAAAATTACCTTAACATAATATCAATGCTCTGAATTCAAAAATGAAATAAAATTTATAAAAATAATTTTATAAATAATTTTAATTTAATTTTTAATTAAAAAACACTATTCACCAGAAAAAATAATACATGAATAATAATTTATGAAACCATTATTTAACCATTTTATTGAATCACATTACTTAATCAAGGTGCCTAGATTATATTAATACTTTATTTATGTGAGTTTACTAATCCATCTGGTTACATTACTAATCCAAAGCATAAAATCACTATTCATAATTTATTATTCATCAAAAATTAAGTTGATCTTATTAGACTCTAAATTTCGTACAAAACATAATTGTAGAAGACCATTTTTTGAAAATCATTACACATTTTTAATTATTTAAGGTTTACAAAAACATTATTTAAAATATCTTTTCTCTAAAATTCTCAAAAAATATGCATACTATATTTATTCGTACATTTGAAAAGTCATAAACATCATCATAAGAAAAAATCCCAATTTTTATTAAAAAAAAAGGATTACACAAGGTAGTTACGGTCTCCTTACATAGCCCCTTATCACACCAGCATAGGACCTAATTGTAAGGTGTGCTAAGGTGAGAGAATCTGAGGGAGGCTCTGCAAACATCGCACGAGTATTAATTTCTATCAGTTTGGACATCTCGTGATGGAGATCCTGTTATAACTTCACACGATGATGTTCAGCTTGGGTTTGGTCCAGAGCAAAGCCCAGTGGTTCTACATCCTTTCCATGTTCAGTTAGATGGGAATCGATCTGTCTAAGACTACTAGGTGAGGCCATCAAATCTTCTTTCTATATTAATTAAACAAGTTTACTTGTATTTAGAGACAATAATCAAAACGTTTAGTTTCCAGCAGTCATATTGACCAATGGTCATATAACAGTCAAAACCCAATGGTCTCATTTTAATTATACTCATGTTATCAAATGAAACATTTTTTTGGGTATGAAAAATAAAATAACACACAAAATTAGGAAATAATATTTATTAAAAATTTCGTGTTGTTACACCATGTAGATAATATCTACGCTAGATTGACCCAGGGGAGTCATCAGTCATGTGTCCATAGATGTTACCTGCTAAAACTGAGAAGGTACATGTCATCCTAGAGCAGATGAGGACTGCATAGAGAAGGAAGAAAACATAAGCTAACAGAAGATGAAGACTATTGGAGATCGGGGAGGGAGACCATGATTTCTTTCAGGTATCGCCCTGACGAAGATTACAAGTATTTTGATGGGGAGAAAAGTTATCTCTGAAGTTTATTAGACCTCTTTAGATTCTAAGAAGTGTTGAAGAGGTGGTGTACCACCTAGATCTTCCACCACAGATGCACCAGGTGCACGGTGATTTCCACATGTCATAATTGAGGATGTACATGCATGATATATAACACATATATTGACTGGGGATAGGTTAACATTGATGATGGGGAAACATTTTTGGACATCCCAGTGGAGATAAGGGATCATCAAGAGTGGGTTCATCATGGATGGTCAATTCCTATTATAAAGCCCCGACCTTAAACCTTACTTAATATTGAATTAAATGAATAATTCACATTGAGGATCTTATCAGGTTTAATGTTTTAGAGAATTATGTCATAACTATTACATCTAAAAAGATTACATAGTTGACACATCTACAAAGTTTCCATAAAATAAATAAAACATAAAAAGAAACATGTCTAGTTACATGTTTTAGATAGCATGTCTTTCCTTGATCCCATCCTTGACCCTATTCATCATTAATTCATGTGGAAAACATTTCTAAAGCATGGGATGAGCATTAATATCCCAGTAAAGGATACACAAAGAAGGAACAATATTAGTTTTTCAAAACAACAAGTAAACCATGAATACTTTACCAAAGTAATACTTTTCACCTTTATGAAGTAGTAAAACCAATTCACTGACTAAATGACCCTTACTTACCATTTTGTAACCAAACGATTGACATAAAACCCATATAAAGAACACATAACATATAAAGGTAACTTGGGACATAAACATACTTAAATGGAATAACCATATGGTTGACTTCCACACATACTTAATGGAATAGCCATACGGCCGACTTCCATACCCAATTCATTAGTGGTTATAACGTAACCACCCATCCTGGTATTCACGTCACCACCCGTCGTATGGTTTATCATGTAACCACCCTAAAATTGTCCAAGTACCATTATAGAATCATAATACATAAAACAATTATAAATGAAAAAACATTTCCATATTTAAATCACAATATATCACATAAATATATTGACTTAACAAATCCATTATCAAAACCATTTTCAATACCAAAATACATAAATGAGTATATGGTATTTATTTACTCTAAAAAAATATTACGGCCTGTTGAGGAAGCCAATGATCAAATAATACTCATGGAGGTAGAATGTTCGTTCTCAATATGTACGTTAAAAGAAACATACTTTTTGTCAATGAGTAAAATGATTCATATAATAAAGATTACTTTTAAATAAATGTAAAAGTCAAATGGGTTAATACACATTATAACGAAAGTTGTCTATAAAGAAAATATGCCTCAAAGAAAAGTGATTGAGATGAAGTCCCTTACAAAGACTGTATCCTTATATTAAGGAGAAATCAATTACATAATTATGTGTGACAAACGAATACAACAAATATAAGTGGATATTAATTGTAAAACAATCAGAGTTCATTCACACATATTCATAGAACGACATATTCAAGGAGTACAAGTTTACCCCAAAGAATCAAAATTGGGTTAAGAAGTTCCCTTGAAAAAATTCAAAAGCCTAACGACGTCGCATCAAAATTCCGAAAATGAGTTTATGAGAGATAAAAATGTTATCTAATCACTTGGACATAAAATTTACATCAATATAGATATATAATTACATATCCCAACATAATAGTATGTGAATTAAAAGACATAACAAATGAAGTCGTTTAGAAAGAGGAGGGTGAAAGGTTTCCTTACGGACTTGGGTAACTTTTAAAACGTACACCCAACGGAAAAAGGGTCATAAAATGAAGATTTAAATACCCATAAATGAATTTATATTACAAAAAGAGTAGAATAATGGGCGGTAAATACATCACTCAATGGAAATGGAGGAAAACATAGCATAAATGTCACAAGAATAAAAATTAGATGAAAATTCCCTTGCGAAAACTTGGCATCCTAATGGCGCCACTTAAAACATCCAAAAATGGTTTGATGAGATCAAATAGGGTCTCTCATAATATGAACATAAAATTTTCAGTAATATTAATATAAAATAACTTCCCCAAATATAAGGAAGATGATCTTAAAGGAAATGACATAAAAGAGAGTTCTTCAAAAGAAAGACAGAGGTATGATCCCTTACTTCACGTCCGATTTGTCTTGTTTGTTTCTTTATATTCCTGAATAATTAACTTTGGTAAATAAATAATTGAATAAGGACCACTTTTAATGATTATTATTCAGTTCATATCACATATTATAATGTTATAATAATTGGTTAATCTTGTGAGTTCATAACAGACATTCTTGTTGATGTTTGGTACATGAGTGAAAAATGAATTTGTTTGGAAATAATTGTCCATGTAGTTATAAGTAAATCATCTCAAAAATAGTATTAATGATTTAAATATCATATATAGCTAGAAAATATTCATTTTATACTACTCCAAAACATTTGGGGATAAAAATAAATGAAATTCACCATTCATGGAGACGGTAGGCCGTACGTACAAATGGACGCGACTTTCATTTCTTTGTCATATTAATGGAATTAAAAATAATTGAGAGATATATATATTATAATTAAAATATAAAATAAATTTTATATAGGTATATTATGTTAATTAATTTCATTCTTTATACATTCAATGTATTTCATGAACAAGTCACATCACTTGAGGGGCGGTAGTCCACACTTCCTAGTAAGAAATTATTGCATTTGCACAACATGAAAAGCATAAAGGAATGTTTTAAATATAAAATTTAGAAGCAAATAATAAAAATAAATACCATATATATCATATATAAAATATAGGGACATCAAAATTTCCACCATGAAAGGTGTTAATAGAAGATTGAACAATCATCATCTTGTGAGGAAGAAATTCGCCATCCACAGAAACAGTATGTTCTTTAACCATTAGACGAAGGTGTGTGTAAGTGTAACTCGAATACTTCACATAAAAACATCCTAGTATATTGAATATACTGTTTTTGTTACAAAATAATTGAATATAATGATTTTAGAGGGTTGGAGATGCAAAATAAGACAAAAGAACACAAGGGAAGACATTACCATTAAATCGGGTAACTCTTTTTGATTTGAGCTCAAAGGCTTCCTTGAGAAAGGATTCTACCCAAAGGTGAGGCTTCAATGATGAAGAGAGGTATGTGGATATATTAAATGGGCTGGGGTTCGCCGAGAAAAAGGCTTGAGAGGTGTGGGTAATGTGGTAGTGGAGGGGTCTTTTATAAGAGGAGAGGAGGGGCACTTTTGGAAAGTTATAAACTATTACTTTATTATAAAATGGTTTTCAGATTTTAAAGGTCGAAAAATTATATATTTCTAGGATAAGGTGATAAGAGTTCTAAATAAACCCATCCAATAGGTTTTTGACATGTTTAGTTCTTTGATTTTACATTATCTTTTCATTTTATTTAAATCGTTAAATAATGAGGTAATCGCTGCATCATCATGGTGTCATAAATAATTTAATTTATTTAATGTCTAAAAATTATAAAAAAAATATCATGATGTAGGAAATTATTTTATATTTCTAATGAAAATTTATAGTAAAAAATATGACTTGTATAACCCCATGTAAATTTTTTTTTGTAAAACAACAAACGTTCGTGACATTTTAATTTTGACTATAATTAAAAAGTTATTAATGTCATTTTCCAACCAAAGTGGCTCAATGGGGTCCCAATGTTGACCCATGGATTGTATTGGACGGCCATCACTCATACAATAATGGTAGGACATGTTTCAAAGTCATTTCATATTATTAAAACATTATTTTTTCCTTAATTTACACTAATTACCTCTAATCATGATTAAAAACATAAAAGTAACTATTCACAAAAAAATTATTTTAAACCCATTGAACCACATTTTACATAAAAATGAAAACAATTTATGTAGGATTTTTGAAAATCAAATCAAAGATTTGATAAGGTTTCCTCTTAACGAATAATCAGTTTTAAACAACCACTTGGTGGTTTCACTATTAATCTAAAATTTATGTCTTTCAGAAAAATACAAAAAATTCACCTTAAGGTATATTTGATATTACGAATTCAAAAATGATGTCTATTTTATATAATTAAAAACATATAAGATGCATTAATTAATTTAATAATTAATTCCCGCTGTCAAAACAAATAGCATGTTTCTAAGAAACAATATCTATTAAAAGATTGACATTAGTTTAAGACCAATTATATAGTGAAATTAATTTCAATGACCACTATTGGATTAAATGGTAAAAATACATTCTAATTTCACTTTAAAACTATTTCAAAATATAATCTAATAATATAAATAAATTAGATTAAAATGAGGTTTTTAATTAAAATACAACATTTTTTACTATTTATTAAAAAATGATTTTTATCGTAAAAATACCAAAAATTTACACAAGGTAAATTTTGATGTCCTAATTATAAAGAAGAATTTTATTTTTTTCAAATATAACACATATAATTGTAAAAAAGTGGATTTAAAATAGGTTCTCCATCAAAAGGAGGTTAATCGACCTTTTGAAGAATTATTGAATGTTTACGCTTAAAACTGGATTCATTCACATTTTCAATCCTCTAACATTTATTGTAAAAAGTAAAAATATTTGACAAACATATATAATAATTTTTTAGTTATTTCCATTCTTTCCTGCCATTACAATGGCTAGATGTTAACTACCATTAAAAATAATATTATTTTGTTATTAGAGTGCAATGTAAGATTTCAAAGGAACTCGTTGTCGTGTATTGGGTACACCATCGAGAATAGTGTTCCCTTTAACGTAATGTTAATATTTTTTTTCACAAATAGGGATAAATATAAAATTGTCATATTCATTATTTACCTGGGGTGTTACATCCTTCCCCCCTTTTGGGAATTGCGTCCTCGCAATTTTAAAATTGGGCTCGAAAACATCATTGAAAGTCCCACATCGGAATAAGAGTCGGTAAAAAATCACTTTAAAAGAACAAAAGGGAAGTATAGAGGTCACATGAGCTAACCCATACTAGGATTCCATGTAGGAAAACATGGATATGGATGAAAAAGAAATGGGTATTGTTCTTGAGGGAGAGTGATAGAAAACATGTTTAAGAGAAAGTTAACCACAAGAAAATCACAAACTTTTTGTGGGTTAAATGGTATTCGATTCCCCATTAGGGAAAGATAACAAACAACATTTTTATTATGTAACTTTTCATTGAGGAATTTATTTTTTATCTTAAGGAAACATACTTATTTTTCATGTTGACTTTCAACTATTACTATATTTCTTACAGAAACTCATACTTTCCCAAAATGTAGAGTATTTAGGAAGACTTGTTCACATTAAGAGTACTATAATAAAATTCTAGAGAATCACCCAAAACACAAAAGAGAACTATATACATCCCATGTCTTTAGACTATAACCAAAACCAAAACCAAAATGGTTAGTACAAGATCAGATAATCCATAAAAGGATAACCCTTTATATAAAGAAAATCTATTGTTAATCTCCAAAATTTGTCCAACAAAATCCAAAGTTCAATGAAGACCATAAGTAAACCAAAATAAAATTTGAAACCCAAATATTTTAAGGATTTAATCACAGAGTCTTCCAAGTTAAATCGTATCATTTACCTCCAAACAACATCAGTTGATATTAAGGTCTTGTATTGAAAAGTAATTAACATAATCACATATCCTCGATGATAGGTTAATAATTTCCATAGATGACCCAAAATAAACTTAATATTAATTCATAAAATCATATAACTAAAAATAATTAGTCAAACTAACCAGGGTCCTCACGTAGTACAGTGGTAGGCGATAAATACCAGTCGCACAGTGTTTGTGGGATTGATTCCCATAGCTTTGTCTGGCCCGACGGGTTGTCACATGGTCTGCGTGTTGTCCTTTTTCCAAACTATATAATTCTCAATTCATTCCCCAAAAAGAGATAAAATCATCAAAAATAACCATAACCTAATTTAGCCTCAATCTTATCTCATGCATTTCACTTTCCATCATAACATATAGTAACCCATAATTACCTCAAAAGTAAGGATCATATAAATACAAATGGTTCTTTATAACTATGTCCACAAAAGAACATATAACTATTCCTTGAATAAAATTTTCATATATCAAACATCATGGTTACACATACTATAAAAAGTCTTCTAATGTAACCCCATCATCAAAAGAGACTTAATACTTTTAATAATTTCACAATTACTCTTGAAGCCCTTATATCAAGCATAAAAGAAAAAATAACAATTCCACATTCTCGTCATAAGAAATCATTTAAAAATATTTATATAATCAATACATTATCAAAATAAATATCAATACAAAAATACCTAAAATAGGAATGTGTTATTTAATATTCATTTTAAAAACCATATAACTTTTAGATGATTCCAAATAAAAAATAATTGTTACAGTGGGGAAAAAGGTCGGTGTCTTCGTATACATTAATAAATTGTACAATTTTTTATTTAGTTAAATTATTCATAGTGGATGATTCCATTTGTATACCATTTAATTAAATTAAAATAAAAGGGAATAATTATGCACGTATAAAATAAAAATTTGTAATTTATCCAAATATATTGATTAATAGTGAATAATAATAGTTTTTATTGAAAACTACATTTTCATTTAATGAATGTACAAGGTAACATTTTTAAAATTGTATTAAATGTAAAATTATTTCAATTATATTATTATTATTTTATTTTATTTTATTGTAATCAATATTATATTTATTTATGTTAAAAATGTTTTGTTAACTTTTGAACGTTTTCTCTTTGGAAAACCACTTTCTCATCATTTTTGGGTTATTAATTTGAAATTAATTTTTTCATAAAAATTAATTTTTTTTTGAATAAATGTATTCTATATTATAAATTATGTTATTATATATTACATAATAATTTCATCCTAATATTTGGTAAATGTAAAGTTAAAAATTGTAAAACTTTATTGTTGTAGTTGAGGTTAAAATATTTTTTCACTACTTGAAAAAAAACATAATATATAAGTTAAATATAAATATTTAAAAAACCCATTATATATATTTATATTTCGACCAAATAACCTCTAAATATTTATATTGACCAATTTTTTTAGCTTTTTGACATTTGATAATATTAGTAAACTTTATTTTTTTTAAAAATTACTTGTGTGTCCTCTCCCCCACTAATAAGAAACCTCGATTCTTATATTCTATTCACAATTTGAAAATATTTTTTTCATCCAATAAATTAAAAACAATCCTCTTTACATCCCAACCCACATCATAGGGGAATTTTTTATATCGTAAATCCTATATCGGAAGGCATTAGGTTAAACATAAAGTGGTTTTCCAAAAAAGTGGTAAGGTTATAAAATTATAATTTTGGGTTTAGTTAATCTTCTTAATACTTATCATCTACTTAAATAATGTTGACATAATAAAACAAGTATATATCATATATTTAGATGATATTATACTAATTGAATAAATTTTACCCATCTAAAATTCCATCAAATGGTAATATAATTTTTGATCATGTGTACGACAGACTACCGCCTCCGGAGTAAATTTTATTTATTTTATATTACCACCTTTAATGGATGTGTATAATAATAGATTTAATACTTATATATTATATTATTATATAATTATAAAATTTTATTTGAAATGTGACATATACGTTTTTACCTCCAAACCCATTGGGAAATAATAATTTCGCTTGTGCGTATGAAATATCACTACCTTCAGAACCGATGTAATGTGATTCTAATTTCTATTTTACATGAATGGTAATAAGGAATGATTAAATGAATATTTAATATATTTTTAACATAATAATACTTTTATAATTATCATATCACATATCCCCTTTTAAATTTAACATAATTAATTAATTTATTATCCTTATATTGTATGGTTCATTTAATGTTATTCTATTCTTGGGATTATGATTCAAACTTACCAAAGATGTGATTGCTTTATGATACTATCTAATTTTTTCATAATTGTTTTTTTATGATTTCACTGATGAAATATTAAAATCTATATCTCTTGAAAATCTAGATTTATCCTTTCCACTGGTCATTTCATATGAATACAATTTTTTCCATCCTTGAACTCTATTTGTATACTCATTAATCGAAATGATTTTATTTATGAAAACTGACTTAATTTCAATAATTGATCAAAAACCATTTTTTCATCCATTACCATATTTTCTGAAAAAAAAATTAAAAATATTTCAATGTTCATAAGGGATTATTAATGTAATTTTTACCCATTTATACTTTTTATTTTATATTTTAATAAAAATCATCATTTTTTTTCAAAACATGCAGCAATTGGATTTAACCAAAAATTTGAAATCATCTATTATTTTAATTTTTATAGGATTTATTTTTGTCAAGTCAACTCAATGTTTTAATTTTTTTGATTCCATGTTTGGTTAATAATGATTTCCAAAATGATTTATTAATTATTATTTTTAAGAATTTATTTTGAAATAAATGTAATTTTCTAAAAGAAATGTCCCTTGTGTCCTTTAAAATAATTTTCGTTCTATGATGACATTATTTCATGTTAAAAATGATTTACTGGGTATATGATCAAATGATTTCATGCATATCACTTATCATTATAATTTATATTTATGATTAATAAATGTTTATGAAACTTCATTATATATTTCATGTTAGGATATGATGAAATTTTTATGAATCCAATTTTACTTCACTAGATCTGATATGATGACTGTTTTATGATCGTATGGAACATAAATTTATGGATTATGTGATGTGTCAGATATATTTATATCTCTAATTCATTGGGAAAATATTAATTTTCTATTAGCCTATTTAAAACCTGATATGTTATCCCATTCCCAAAAATAGGGTACTCATAATGTTATCCAAAAACCAAAGTTGGTACATGGGTGGTTATTCCAAAAAATACATGTTATGAATTTTTTATAAGGTAATCATGACATATGGTTTTCAATGATTATGGGTTTTCCACATTTCTATGTCTTATTCCAATATTATGATCTCATGGATCATGTTCTTGGATTTCATTATGATTCATTACTTATGAACTCCCAATATTTATATAATGACTCAATATTATATTATTTTATGTAAAATGTATGGATTTAAAATGTTGTTCTAATTTTTGAAAACTATTATGCACATGTTATGATAATATATCTATCTTGTTTACTCTTAAGGAGAAAATCACATCAACCATTATTTATTCCACTTGAATAGTTTATGAAGAAATATATTCTGTATAATATGTATGGGTAGTGTTATAATTATAAATAACATACATGGTGATGATGTAGTTCACATATGAACACGTTTTTATATATCTCAGATTCCAAGTCCAGTATAAATTATTAATAATCATGCTTTTTTTTTGAAATGTATTGAATAAACACTTAATAATATGTAATATCTATGTATGAAAATCATAGGTTATTATAAGTAGTATTAGATAGTACGTTTATTTATCCTTTGTATACTACTATGATAAAACCACAGTGAGATCCTTAGAGATATGTATATGGATAAGATTTTTGAAAAGAATAAATGTAGGTTTAATTCTTGGAATATTATTAAAATATATATTTAGTGGATTCCTACAAAAATCATCATAGTATGGATACAACAAGTGGATGAGGTTTTGGTATATATGTATCTAGAATTAATAAATTCAAAAAAGTTGTGTCAATAAATACTAAAGCAAAACATGGTACATGAAAATGGTCCCCACTATGCATCTACATTGACACTACCAAGGGATATGAATTGGAAGTTCCCAAATCCATTTATGCACCATCAAGAAGGATTTAAATAATAACCACTAATTACATGGGTTTAACAATAATTTCAATATATTGTAATGATGGCATGAAGAATTAGACATCCTATAAGTAATTGATAATTATTATGTGGATTCCCACAATGAGTATTGTTACAAACACTATGATTTTGATTTATTTGAGTGTTTAAACATGAAATAATCATGTATCTACAAAAATAATTAGCCAATGAAATGATTGTCCAACCATGAAACAAAATGTTTTGGGAGATGGAATTAAAAATATTATAGCTATTCTTACACTACATTCTCAAGATAATGAATCATGGTGATATTATGAATAAGATAAGTAGTTCTAATTTTTTTTGATTCTTTCAGGATGAATCATCTACATGATTACTCAAAAAATTTATTTTATTATATTAGAATATTATAAGGATTAATTTATCAGTTGGGTTATAATACAACATGAAAATATGAGTCCTGGAGAGAATGAAATTAATATTTGAACACTCGCAATGATATTGGTATCATGAGAAAATTGTATTAATTAATAATTTTATAACTCCCAAAAATACAATCTGATCAAAAATACGAGGCCTCTGTTGAGTTCAGAGAATAGGGTTTACCCTATGCACAACATAATCTTGGTCGCCATCAGGCATTGTACATGAGAGGCTTCATATTTGGATAATTAAATAAATCTAATTTTACTTATTTAATTATTCATTTAAAATCCTAACATACTGAATAATCCTAAAAATTGAGAGGATCATTTTGATTGAAGCATTGGAGAAAATTCTAGAAAATAATAATAGATCAATATCAGATCAAGGATCTTTGTACCATTAGAGTTCATATTCCTAGCCAATAATAACAACACAAAACCAATATTTTTAATTGATCTATCCAAAATTTTAGTAGGATGTTAGATTTGGGAAATGTCCATATTGTTCTTTTATTGCGATCTAAAGTGAATCAATTCTAAAAAAATGAATTGATTCACAAATAAATGGAATATTTATTTGTGGTGGGTTTATTTTTTTTGTTAGTTACATCCCTCTTCACTCATATATTTATTCGACAATAGATCAGGGTCAAAGAGTAACAATGGATGTAATTTTTTCCTCACATCTAGTGGTATACAGATTTATCCTATATTTCTTCAGATGTTTATCATCAACATTTTCATTGGATAATGGTAAAATTAATACTCGGATTATAGTCATTGCTTGACGATTATTTAGCGCAACATATAAATACCATGGAAGAGGTTCTTGATTAGAGGTGAGATAGAGTATTGTTGTTGATGGAGGAAAATCATGGGTTAGAAATATGGATCGATGGGTTCAGTTCACCCTACTTTTAAAAAATAATGTTTATTGTATATCTCAAGGGTGTGTTTCTCGAGTGGATATAAAGCCTGAATCTTGATATCTAAAAATTTGAAGGTCATCCAACAATGGATCAATGTTTTCATAGAGTAAATAGGTTATGGAGATATAGAGTATGATGTGGATGTGAAACCAGTAGAATTATGAAAATCCAGGGTTACAGGACATGTAATATGGAATTACACATCAATTTCCCTATTTTAACTACTAGGGATTCTATAGAGAGAAAACTATAAAAAAACATAATAATATATTTTAATCCATGTGACCCATGTTATATTCATGGATTTTATCACTAAGGATTCACATGAATGGGAATACCAATGTACATAATGATGAACCTAGTACCAATATAGATGTATAAGGACAAGACCAGATGGCATGAGTTGGGTGTTAGATGACCTCTACACGTAGTGTATACTTAATTATAGACCATGTACTTTGAGATTTACATATATTGTAATGTATGATCATAATGAATGATTAGGGGTTTCATAGACAAGTCTTTCACCACTGATTCGTTCAACTTACCACCATTAAGGGTGTTGGGAGCCCTTTGTTTCATCAATTTGTACTAATATCAGTGGCGTGTTTTCCTATAGTTCATACCATTGATGATACCGTGTGGAATTTTGTCCACATCTATAGATTTTGATCCTCTCTAATGGATGAGTCTGAGATAGATTTTTTGTTCTCCCACATTGTGACAAGATTTCAATCCTCTATCATTTATTCTTTTCCCCAAGGTGTGGTTTAAGAAATTTGTGTGACTTCATTACACATGGCGTTGATCCCCCATCTTTAGTCCTTTATAAGGATTAGAATATCATTAGTATTTTATCCCCTACATAGTTGGTTGAACTAATATGGATTTTTTGTGTCCCCCACCACCATCATTATTGGGTGTGATCCCATATATCGGGATAATGATTTTCATAGACCAATGAGTTTTCATGTGTGGGGCCCAATGATCATGATCTCTTGGATGAGTGTCTCCAGTTATAGCGAGACTCGTGTAGTGGGTTCCCTTGGAATGAGAATTTCATTAGAAAAAAATTTTGGCTAGTAGATTGGTCATGAATTTTTGAAGGTTTGGTGTCCTTCCAGAGTATATATGTGTCTATTTGCATTGATTATTATTTCCCTATTTCCAGAAGAATTTACAAGATGATTTTTGTTTGACGTTTTTTGTGTTTCTCGCAGTTTATTTTTATACTGACCCCTACATTGGATCATCCCTCACATGACATGTCTTATACTGATGAAGACACATTTAACAATGCCTTTGGAGCACAATGAGATAATTGTGCATAGATTGGTCTTGAAATACTGTGGTGTTTTCAATGTTGTTTCATTTGATAGTATTCCTCACATTTTGAGAAACTTATAATCTCTTTACATTTTGTTTGGGCATGTATATGGACTATTTTATCACATTATACATATTAATTTCATACGTTGATTGTGGGATCATATATGTAGTAATGAATTAGAATAAATTTGTTAAATTTCAGTTTGGTACTTTATTATATATATGTGGGTTTGTTTTTGTGTTTCTATGTGTACACGTACTTTAGGATAATTCCACCCATGATGGTGATATTCCAAATAGACGATGGATGCAAGTACTTGTACTCTTAAAGGTGGTCATAGATTAGTTTTGGATTAATCCCCATTGGGCTGAGTCATGATAGGTAGTTATCAGATAAGATAATTATACCTTAGGACTAAATTCTATGTGTTTGTTTTGTGTTTATGTTTATCGAGTTTCATTCTAATGTCAGCGACACTAGTGTTTGTGTGACGGTTGATGTATCTAGACACTACGACTCGACAACCACCTATTTATTCAATAAATGTATACATTGGATGTAGAGAATTTTTTTTAGATGCATCATATATGAACTGGTTGTGGTTTGTGTGTCCTTATTGATACAGGTCCCCATACATACTCTTTGAATGTTGTACATCTTATGTTTTTTAGGGTGCCTGTAAAAATATTTCCAACCATGATTTTATTACATTATAATTAGGATGATGAACATGGTGATTAGGTTTTAATATATGGTCATGTAGAAGATATAGTACCTCTGGTGGTTTACCCACTATACCACCACCTTTGGAGGTGTAATTACAAGTGAAATTACTGGATGAGTACGTGATCACATAGCGATTCAAAATTATTATCCACCATTACATTGTTGTTTTATACAGTGTTTTCAATGAATATTAAAAATATAATAATAAAATGAAATTTGTATTTTAATCAATGAATATATTTTTTTCAATTTTTAATAGGTCCATTTTACTTGTTTGGGTGTTTAAATTTCAGGAGGAGGACATTTAAAGATCCCATGATGGAATTCAAAAAAATGGGCCAAACTGTGACAGAGCCCAAGCATGAAATTTGAAAATTATTTGTAAGGTGGATAATGTGTGCATCCAATAGAGACAAAATGGGTATATTTTGTCAAAAATTGTGGTATACATTTTTCTAGAAGATCTTGAACCCCAATTCGTCCATTTGAAGGCCTAAAATAGGGCCACAAAGTGAAGAAATTATGGGTGGTCAATATTAGACCACCCTTCAATATTTGGTCCAAAATTCAGGCCTCATATATATAATTAGGGTAATTAAACATCCAATGGAATGAAATCTCTAACCTCAACCTCTCAACCAAATTTCATGTCAATTGAACGCGTTTTGGTCAGTCAACCAACTCGATAATGAAATATAAAAAATTCTTTCCTGAATAGTTACCTAGTCCCTTAGGCACTTGACCTATTTTGAAGAAAGTGTGATGGTTTTTCCCTAAAATAACTCCTCCCTTCATTCTATCTTGTATCACGAACAAAGATGAAGGTCTGTCGAATTAGAGATCCCTATACACCCATTTTTTTCTCCTCTCTCTCAAGTACATAAAATCCTCTTAGTGGTCAATTTGGGGGGTCTTCATTGTTGTATTCCAGAGCCCATGACATGTAATCATCATCAGGTAATTTATTTAAATTTTTATTACAATTTTTCTTCATTTTCAACTTCAATATTTTAGTTTATTCTATTATGAACAAATAAAAATCATAGAACCAACCACACTCAAATCTTCAATAGATCCAGTTTATTCGTGGAAGCTTGCAGATTCTTGTTCAATTGATTTGTATTTGATCATAACAGAATTAACACAAATTTAGGATTAAATGAATAATAATTGAGAATAAACATGTAAATCAGATACCTTATGAGGATTACATTTGTGGAGCTCGGGAATACAACAATAAACACACCACAAAATGATCAATAAGAGGATTAGAAGTACATGGGGGAGAAAATAAATAATATGGGTGAAGAGAGCTCTCCAATTCTACAAACCTTTATCCATGGTCTTTAAAAATGAGATAATGTGGGGGAGGAGTGATTTTATGGACAAAAACATCACACTTTACACAAATGAGGTCATCTGCCTTAGGGACTTGGTCACTATTCAGGTCAAAATTTTTAATTCTTTTTATCCGGCTGGTTGATAGACCAAAACACGTTCAATTGGCTTGAAATTATATAGGTAGTTGAACCATCGAGTAAACAGCCCATTTTAGGAAGAAGTATCCCAATTGGATCTCTGATGCCTGAGATATGGCTATAGTACATAATGGTGGTCCAATCTGGCCCGCCCATAATTTCTTTACATTGTAGGACGATGTTCGACATTCAAATGGACGAATTGGGCTTCATGATATTATAGGGAAATTTATCCCACATTTTTTTAAAACATATACCGATTTTTACCCCATTTAGATGCAAATATATTCCACATTACAAAAAATCTTCCAAATGCATGCTTGGGCTCTCGCGCAGTTTGACCCATTTTTCTTGATTTCCATCAAAGACTCTCCAAATAACCTACTCCTACAATGTTAACACCAAATCAAGTAGAATATCCCTATTAAAAAGTGATAAAAATCAATTCATTGATTCAAATATTAATTAAATTTTCTTATTATATTTTTTAATATTCATTACAAAACATGTCTAAAACAACAATGTAAGGGTGGATTTGAATAGTGAATTGATATGCGATCACACCCCCACAACTAAACATTTTCACTCTTGGGAAAAGTCACATATCCCTAAAAATGATGCATTTATATATTCCAAACATAATTAAGTTTTAACATTTGAGGAAATTTAAATTTATTAATGTAATTTGATCAATGCACAAACAACACCAAAATGTTCTTCATAGTGAAAATGGAAAAGGATGTATCATAAATTATATGGAAATGGAACTCAAATTGATTCATGATACAAAATTGAGAGAGAAATTAAGAAGTCAAACATTCCACTAAATATCAATGTGTATGTTTTAAAACCATTAAATATTATTCTTCCAACATTTTAACAAATAATTATAGGTTATTTGAACATAATTCAGCTTAAATGATTTTGTCCACCGAACCTGCTCTGCAATCCTTTGCAATCATATTTCAATACCACCTCACTAGAAAATTCCCAGATGTCAAAACATAAGCTGTTGACCAATATATCTTCATATGTTGCATATTTAATTTATCTACTCATTTTTTCCATAATATGCATTTGGAAAAAATCTCACACTCATATTTCATCCCTTTTTTGATCTCCTCTTGAAAATAATTGTAATATTTATAACAAGTTAAAAGGTTGAGGAGTAGTTGTTTTTGACCATCCTATGACAAAACCCATTTTTGCGGGCATACAACAGTCAGATATAAGTTTCACATGCATTGGTCTATCCTATAAAGTAATGAAACAGAACAGATTTTAAAAGAACACATGGGAATATCATTTTATGATGATAAATATTAACCTATCATATATATATCTTTCTATTTTGTATTAACTATTCACACTTTATGGTTTTGAGAAAAAATGTGTGGATATATTAGTGACATTGTTTTCCCAATAACTAATCACAAAAGTGGCATCAATAATCTCAAAAGTTTCATACGGATACAACTATTTATATCATTTTAAGTAATATAATTCACTAAAAATCACTCCCTAATGTTAAATTTATAAATATATCCATTCCATAATAAAGACTTGTTTTTACAAAATGTTAAATCTAGATGGAATGAAAAATTTCTACAAGAATTTTGAGTGAGATCCATGATTTTTGTGACCATATGGTTTGAATGTAAAAATACCATTAGAGACAAAGAAAAATATATGAATGAAGAACGATAATGAAAATCATAATGAACCAAAAAATGCATCCACGCTCTCACTCCTAACTGTGTAGAGCACTCAATGTAATAATTGAGAATGTGAGAAGGAAGGATAAAACATATTCGGTTTTACTAGCATGTTTCTTCTAGAAGGTGGATTTTCTCCACCCGAATCATCGGAAAATCCCAAAAGAAATTTTTAAGTAACATCCCATTAATGATAATACATCATCAACTCAGCTCTTGAAAAATCAATATTTCGCCAAAATGATAAACATTAGTAACAATATAAGGACTGATCCATCGAGAAGGAAGCAAACCTAGGGGGATCATTAGAGTCGAATATTAAATGAGGTCCTCATCACTAATTTGGACCTTCCTCTGATAAATCATTCTATAAAAGATATCCATTGTCTTCTCTTTATAGATTCGTGAGTTTTCATATGCATCACGTTTAATTTCTTCCAACTCTTGAATCTGTAGATTCTTATTCTCACCTGCATCTGAACAATTCATATTACAGTGTTTAAGATACCAATATGCATAGTGTTATACCTCCAATGGGCGGTGAAAAGCCGTACCATACACAATCCTGTATATTAATATTCCTATTAGGGTTTAGAAGTTGTACGGTACACCCAAAATGCATCATCCAAGCGCAATCTACAATCATTCTTGTTGGGTTGTACTGTTTGTTCCAATATTCTCTTAACATCCTAATTTGATATTTCTTCTTGAACATTAGTTTGGGGAAGATATGATGTGGATATATTATGATAAACCCCATACATAATAATCATATTTTTCTTGTTCTAATTTAAAAAATGTGAACCCAGATCACTAATGATGAATCATGGAAAACCAAACCTTCTAAAATTGTTTGACCACAAAAAATCAACAACCACTCATGAGTCATCGGTTCTATAGGCCTTTTCTTACATACATTTATATACATATTCAACCAACAATTACATGTACAAGATTGCAAATGAATTTAGAAATTTCCCAATGATGTAAATTCCCCTTGCATCAAAATTTTTTTAGAATAACATGCGATGTTGGTGCATTTCATTCCTCTTAGAGATATTCCAAATGAATTGATAATTACTACAATATTGAAACATACATGGGAACCCCTTTAAAAATATGGAAAATAATGTCTTGAGTCAAGGACTTTTCTAGCTTTACATTGAGTGTCAATGTGGCCCTTACATGCCAATTTGTCGAAGAAGATCAAAACAGAGGTGAACTCATGGTCAAGGACACACCGACGGAATACATGGTCACCAAAAATTCATCACATATATGGGTCATCCTAAATGTACCATAGAGAATAATGTTTATTTCATTGAGATTGGGATGTTTTGAAATCAGTGGGGACCCTAGAAATTTCTATAAAATTAAAAATGTCTGCAAACCATGGAGTAAGGTCCACAACATCACAAAGGTCCCCATGATGAATGAATTCTACAATGGGGATGGATGAGTTATCATGGCGGTCCAATGGTAGAGAAATCATAATATTGTGGTCAACTAAAACATTTTATACTCCCCTATTATCTCTAATCTCATGGAAATCTCTTGGGGGAGGATCATCCACTCGATGAGGCAGGGTTTAGCTTTAGGTTTCTAACAGATGAATCGAAGGGAAACATGGTCACAAACAAAAATTATGTAGATCCAAAGAAGATATGAACTAAATTTTTCCTAGGAAAAAACAATATAATATAGAACTATTTTAGTGTTTGTGTAGTTTAACTATACATGGTTAAGCATACGTGGGACATACACGATGACATGAGGAGCCTTCTCTACCCATTGTGATAAAACTTCCCCAACTACAATGATAGAGGCATCACACATAATCTCACAGGGGAGATCCCACCACGGTTGTTGGATGATGGGAGGTGATTTAAGTATATTATACAGTTAATAGAATGCATCATCAAATTTTTTTATCAAACACAAACTTAGAATCTTTTTGTAATAATTGGTATAATGGAAGTTCAATCTTACTAATGTCTTTAATTAATTTTCTATAAAAACTAAAATGACCCAAGAAATATATCACAACACGAACAAATTTTTGATATATAAGGGACGAAATTAATTCAATTATATATTAATCAAATTGGATTCACTTATTTGAAATGGCATGCCCAAGAACTATCACCCGCTCAACGATAAAGTGGAATTTCTCATTATTTAAAAAAAGATATTTTTTAATGCAGTGACCTAGGGAAAATCCTATGTGTTCTAAAAAAATCATAAAAATAAGAAATATATACCGTGAAATCATCCATAATTAATTCCACAAAGCTCTCAAGGTACTCGACATAAATACTCAACATACATCACTGAAAATAACCATGATCATTACATAGACCAAAAGGCAACATTCTGTATTCAAATGTGTCGAATGTACAAGTAAACGTTGTCTTTTCCCAATCCTCAATGGATATATAGATTTATAAATAGCCCAACTAGTCATAAAGGAATCAATAATGGGACATATTATTAGCCAATCGTTCTAACATTTGGTCAATGAAAGGAAGATGAATGTTGTGTTTTTGCATGGCTTTATTCAGTCGACGATTGTCAATATAGACTCTTCAACTATTTTGGAAATGTGTTCTATTCAATTCATTCATTTCATTTGAAAATACTATTATTCCTATTTTTAAAGGATCAATTTTTACTAGGATAACCCATTTACTGTTAGATATTTGATAAATTATACCTACAACATGTAATTTACCGACTTCCAATTTTACCACTTCATAGACAGTGGTATTCAACCAACATTGAGATTGTCTTTTGGGAATGGCCACATAATACAAAAGTATATGGTGTAGACAAATATGTTGGATAATCCCATGAATTTCAGCTAATTTCTATCCTATTTTATTTTTACACTCTCTCAAAAGGATGAGAATTTTCGATTCCTTTTGTGGAGAGAGGTTATTGGCTATAATGACGAGAAATTGGTCAATACCCTCAAAATATGAATATTTTAAATTAGAGGAATATTTTTTATATTCCAACAGCAGTGGTTTTTGGATTGAGGGAGGGGATTTATGGGGAGTGAGGCACCGTGAACTCTGTATCTTCACATGTTTATTCTCTAAAGATATAGAATCTATTGAAATGAGATTGTCATAATATTCTACGGTCATGGGTACCCCATAATGAAAACACTTATCAAATAAAACCTAAAATTTACACTTTTCTGAACCCACACAACACTCAAAACATGAATCAAAAATCAAATCATCCATGGGTGATGGAGAGGATAACAATTTAGAGTATGGATTGTGGAGAGAATTGTGTGTGTGTGTTCATAATTTGATTTCACATTCATCAAATAGACAATAAGAGTTGGGTGCTCTTCAACAGGGAGTTTTATAGCCTCAGGGATGTTAAAACATAAATTTTCTCCTTCAAAATCCATGGACAACATACCATTGTGAAATGTTCATGATCATCTCTATTATTTGAGGAATTTCCTCCCAATAATGAGAGGAGCATGTCCTTGGGTTCAGGTATCTTCCATCTCAAGAATGAGGAAATAAACTGGGAAGATGAGATTCTTCACTTGTACAGTGAGATCTTCATTCAATCCTAATGGATGCATAGTACATCAATTGGCATATGGTTTGTAAATGCTCATTGGTTGATTCTCTCTAACCTGTAGAGGAGTGTAAACAATGTGAGTTATTACTCTAATGGTTTCAACTAAATCTAGAATATTATTATAAAATAAGGTATCCCCTATGGTACATGGTATCGTGAATGTGCCTAGATCCTTGTATTCAGTTTCAATTTATGGTTGAATCAAGTCTGAGACATTCCTTCCCATGTTGACTCCATCATTCCACTTCATAATTTGCCGATTGGTTATAGTTCTTTTAGAAATTTCGCATTATGATGAATTTTCTTAACTGCATCTGACAATTGAATAATGACTTGAACATTTTTAAATCTCACTTTTATTTAATTTTCAATAACATTATCATTTTTTTTCATAGATTTAGTGAGTCTTTGAGTGAAATAAAGAGGAATGGACTGTTCATGGGAATCATTTATGATAAATTGATTATTCATTTTTCCATTTTTATTATTTGAAGGTTGGATAACATAGTTTTCAAGAGGGGGACATTGCTGTGGCATATAATCAGTAGTCTGAGAAAATTATTTACACAAACAATTTTTAACTTCACATAATTTGCATTTTTCGTTCATATTGAAAATGTTTTTTGATGATTGATTTCCATAACCATGAATCATACTCTCACTGATGGTGTCCACAACTTGTACCACATGTGTTCATTGCAGTTGAATTACTGATTCTGTGGTATGTTGGGACTAGAGGTTTTCAGATTCCATTTGTATAACCATATCCTCTAGGCTTGGTTTAGATTTGAGATGAGGTGGATGAAATTATTGTGATGTTGAAGGTTAATAAGGTTGCATTACTTGCCCTTGTGGATACGAATACTTCTTGGGGTTTCTTGAGTTTCCTCCTAGTCGGTACTAGGGTATTTTTTCAATCAATGGTTTGGATTTGGCTAGAATTTTTATCGCACTAAGGGAGGTGCTTGTTGGAATGGATGAATTGGGATGACGACTGTAGAATACTTAGCTGAATCTTGATGTTGTGGTCACTAGTCAAAACATTGAGTATTTTCAAAACAAATACCATAATATAATGGAACAGGAGGAGAATGTGAGTTTCCTTTTTCATGAGATAATTTCCTTGTAAGGGTATGAAACTCATCGTACTTGTTATCTACCTTTTGTTATAGATATTAATGACATACCTCATTAAATCCTTGGGTTTGTGTGATAGCTCTGGTACCATATTGTTGTGCATTTTGTGTGATGTTTTCTATTATTTCTTGACCTGTGGAATGATTTTTATCAACTAGGGAACCACTGTCTACAACATCAATCATTTGAAGATCCATGGGGATACGTACCTTATAGAAGTAGTGGATTAATAACTGTTTTCTAATTTGGTGGTGGGGGCATCCATAGAAAATTATTATGAATCTCTCGCATTATTCATCAAGGGTCTCTCATTGTGATTGCCTAATTACACTAGATTCTTTCCTAATTGATGCAATTCGGAAGGTAGGGAAGACATTCTCTAAAAATAGACTTCTCACACCATTCCAAACCCCAATTATTGTAGTCAAATAGTATATCCAATCTATGCCTATACCTATATGGATAATTGGAATTCCATAAACATAATTATGTCCTCAAAGAAATTTTGGGGTTTCAAGGTGGAGAAAAATATTTGGAAATTATTGAGATGTTAGTGAGGGTCCTCACTGGGGATACCATTGAATTTAAGAAGTAGTTGGATGAGACTTGATCTCATCTCAATCATGGAAGCTTCCTTAGGATATTTGATGTACGTAGGATGGTACTCCACATCCGGGGTGGTTAGTTCTTATAAGGTTCGATTATTTGCAGCAATTATTTCTTGGGTATGATTGGGATAAATTTTTGATTGGATTATGAAAACATGAGGTTCCACAAAGGATACATTAGTGTTACTTGATTGATCATAAAAATATTCATTGATTTGTGAGTGGGATGATTTTTCATTTTCAGTGTCAAATTCATGTAGTGTTTCTTTACCAGATATTGTCATGCAACAATGATGTCTAGTTTGATTGATTGATTGTTTTTTGTTTACATAATGAGATGAGTAAAAAATGGAATTTTATACTACAAAATTCAATATATATATGGATAATAAGAAGAAAAAGAGATGGAGGGAGGAATAACACAAAAATACAACTTAAAATAGGAATACATAACAATATCAAAATCAATTGAACAGGGGTGGGGTATTGAAAGGAGTATTAATTATGAAATAAAATAAATAAATAGGAGGAACAAAAAGAAAAGAATAATATTGTATCCCTAGAAACATTCCCAAAATTTGGTTTCATAGTCGAGTGTGTTAAATTAATTGTTTAATTTAAACTATAACATCTGTATTATAGCAGCATCCCATGGTCGTCTCTCGATGGAGCCATAAATGATTAATCAAAAATGATTTTGTGATTAATAATGTAAATGTGAATGTCGTTTTAGAAAAAATGTTTTTTTTCTTAATGAACAGAAGATGAATGTATATTACTAAAAAAAAATGAGTTTTGGAAATCGTGATCATCCCATATATGATTCCCTTGAAGATCAATCAAACATTTCCCTAGAGGGAAATGTATTGATCATTGATTCCATGATTTTATACATATTAAAACCATTAATTGTATATGAGTTATTACTAGGTTACCACCTAGGATTTGATTGGTCAACGATATTGTTTATTAAAATCCACTCGAAATAATCAATCCTAAATCAATGTAAAAAACAGAACTCAAATCTGGTCATCACATTAGTATGCATGAATTAATGGTGAATTTCATGAGTTCTATTGTAAGTGACCTACAAGATTTTAGTGAAATCCATAACCCCATGTGTATGATGACTTACTAAAGGTAGCCAATCTAGTTCTAGACCTTATGGGGATTCCTATAGATTATATGGGGATCTTCACAATGAGTCTTATTCAAGGAATCACTCAATGATGATTGATTTTAGTGGCTCAGTCACATTATATTAAAATGAAGTCTTGGTCAACAATTGGTCATCTCTATTTAGATAATTTTTATTTAGACTCATTTCAATTAGTAACCATCGTTGATATTCTGCATCTTTAGTAGAGAAGTAAAACTAATGAGGTGTATTTTTTATGGTTTGCTATTATATTACGACACTCCGTGGATATTGATTGGGAATCATTTTTCCAGACATAGACAATTATTTAGGTATTTTGATGGTATATCAGTGATTTAGTTATATCAATTTTCATTCCCACTTAAGAAGGTGCGATGGAGTTGGCCTTAGTGGTGGATATATTCCTAGTATTGAAGGCATCAATAGTTGGCTCATGTAGTGGGAAACTAGCAGTTGAGACCTCCGTAATTTGTAGGTAACGGAAGTTTTAGGGATATGTGCATTCCAGACAAATGAATAGAAAATCCTAGGACATATAATCAATGGTTCATGGCTCCCATGAAATCCTAAGTTAGCCACGGGAATGGTGGTGTTTCTCATTTAGTGGCCGGGGACATATATCATGGGATTTTGAAACCTGTCATATAGCTAATTGGGATACATTTTGTGGACCATTAAGGAATAGTAGATGTTCGGGAGCTGTGGTATACATGGAATGGGACATGGAATAGTGTTTGTTAGAACATTATGAGTTTGATAGATGTTTGACATATTACCAAAAACCACAACCAGGTAGACCATGCAATGCTAAATGATTTTTTGGTTAGGGATGAGTCCAACCACCGTTAATGGAGGAATATTCTTATGAGTGATTCCATTCATTCCAATTCTCAGTTTCAGGACATGGGGAATCTGGTTGATCATTCGACTCAACCCTTATACTTGGAGACTATAACAGGAGATGACTAAACTATTTCCCATTACTATAGATAATGATTTATAATTCATTGAGGTGAAAGAATTATTTGGGATCTCATTATATAATAAATCTGGATTCATAATTCAACCTTAGGTCTCGACAATATATCCACATTTCATACCAATGATGACTATTTTATGTAGAGGATGTGGTGTGTCCATAGTGACGATACGTGGTTTAACTATGTGGGTGAAAATAAGAAAATTGAAAAAAAGGATGATCTCAGGTATAAGAGAGTTATGTAAATTAATCTCTAATTAGATATCATGACACATGGAGTAGAGGAATCTATGGGCTACCAGCACCATATGCTGGTGGTGTAGTACAAGGAAATGTTTCCATAGGATGTTCATTGATTACCTCTATTATAAGAGATATAAAAATACTTTGGCATACACCACAGGATGGAACTGATATCTACACCATCATATCAGATGACTCCGATGGAGATTCTTGAGCTGGCGGTATAATTAGAGGACTTTTTGGAGAAGGAAGTTTTGAGAGCAACTATTTCCCATTGGCATTCCTACTGTTAGTCACAAATAAGGAATATGGTATTTTGAGGTTATGTGTGGATTATGATTTCATATATAGGTGACCATAAAAAATTAAATTCCACTACCAAGAATCAAAGAAGCCTTTGATCAATTGAGATGGGTGTGATGGTAATAATATATTTTACTATAACAAATCCATCATCACCTACAAAAAACATTCAATATTTAAAATAAGACATTTATATGAATCTATGATCACTAAGATTACATGGGGATTAAATTAGGATTGATGAATCCCCCAGTATTGTACATGTGTCTCAGGCACCATATCATTTAGCCATCTATCGACCAGTTTTTGGTGGTCTTCATGGATGATATTCTAGTGTATGTGTTGTATAAGTTAAATTATGCGAGAAAATTTGGTATAGTTATAGACATACTATATGAGAACAATTATTTTGGTAATATCTTGATGTGTTAGTTTTGGATTCGATAGTTCCACTTCATAAGACATTATCATAGATGTAAGAGTGAAAGAGGACCTAGCCATGGTTAAGGTAGTTCTTCCTTGGGTTCCACCCAAGAGTTTAAATAAGATGTAGGGTTTCCATTGGATGGAAGGGTATTATCTGAGGTTTTTACTAATTTTTTCAGATTTGAATTAACCTGGAAAAATTTACTCAAAGTGGGTTGCCATTCATGTTGACAAAAGGGTACCAAAGGTGTTTTCTAGAGTTGAATAAGAAGATGATGTGAGCCCCCATCTTGAGAATTATAGTGTATGGTGATCAGTATATAGATTTATTTAATGCATAAGCGGTTAGTCATGGTTTTATATGAATAAATAACCAATAGAGACTGTCTATAGGCCCAATCATTTGAGGCTGCATTATAAAATCTACATGTACCATGATCATGAGAATGTAGTGATAGTATTCAACATTAAGATATGGTAACACTACATGATGGGAATGTAGTATATCATCTACTCTAACATTAAGAGTATCTATAATATCATTCATAGAATGATATTAAACTTAAATTTAGGGGATGGATAGAGAATCTTCTAGATGATGACTTTGATATTGCATATACTCTTGATAAGGGGAACATGGTTAAAGATGGTCTCAGTAGGATATCATCTTATAAATTATTTAGTGGTAAAGGATTGTTATTCATATATTATGTTGACAGTTTTACCCCACCACATTCATAGTATGTTAAGGAAGATCCAAATTGGGATACTGACTATGTTGCCTTATATACTATGATATCCACTCAGAATTCTCATAATTGATATTCTGAAGGTGGGGAATGTGTTATAATTTTTTTAGAAGATTGTTGACGGTATTAGTTATTTTTTTAGAGAGGTGATGAGGGAGTTTCATATATCCACGTTGGTCATAAATCCATGAATGAAAAATATAAATTGATACCTATGATGTTCATTTAGGTGACCATTCATAAATATTTCTATTTTAGATTTTGTCTCAGGATCCCTCATTTTTGAATATGTGATGTTTGATTACCAGGTTATACTGGGTTTAGCTCAACCCCTTTATGTAAAATAGTGGAATTGGTATAGGATATCCATGAACTTTGTATAATGGTTACCATGTACATCCAAAGGATATGATTCCACTTGGGTGATCATATATTTAATCACAAACTCATCCCACTTCCTACTCATAAGATAATAGAGTTCCTTAGTGTTATATGGATAATTTTACATTATAGAGATAGTCTGGCTCTGAGGAGTTCCTTCAAGGTAATTTCAACCCATGATTATTACTTTACATCATGATTATTAGGAGGATTTTAGAGGAATTTGGGACTCAGATTAATTTGATCATGTCATTTCACATCCAAGTTGAGTCCATGACTAAGTGGAACAATAATATCATGGTGTTCATGATAAAAAAATAAACGTTGTATTTTTATTGTAGTTTGGATGATCACTGTCCCTTAGTCCTGTTTATGTACAACAACAGCTATCATTCCACCATTGGTATGAAATAGATCAAAGTATGGTAGAACAATCATCTTGATCCATTATTCCAGTGATCCAGTAAATTCATCACACTTAGGGCCAAATATTGTGTGATCTACGATAGTGAATGTGCAGATCATCCAAGATCATATGAGGACTACACAGAGCTGCCATAATTACTATGTAGACCCATTATAGAGGAAAATAGTGTTTAATTTGGGATTCCATGTGTTCCTAAGAGTATCATCATGTTTTTGAAGTTAGATATGTGATCTATGTGGAATGTTATCTCATATATTCTCTTTTCCTTTCTATATATTGTATAGAGTTAGGGAGGTGGAATACAACTGAGCTCTTCTATCACAGTTAGTATGAGTACATGATGTCATTCATGTGTTGTAACTAAGGAGGTACATTCACATCCCATCACAAGTTATTTAATGTGGAGAGATGGACATCATTTATAATCATAATATTGATGATTACTAAGTAGATATTATGTATTGGATGGAGGGTATCTTTTGTGTTTGATTGATTCCCATAGTATGTGTATAGTGTAAAACGAGAATCACTAAGAGAAAACCTCGGATCGGGATTCCTATATGTGTACCCACTACCCCCATTTTATTTTATTAGTTTTTTTATCATTTGGTGAAATAAATAACTATGGTTGGTAGAATTTAATGACTCTAATTTTTCAATTTTATTGTATAAATTACTATATGGAGCATTTTTGGCGGCATTCATTGAGGAAGTGTGAAACTCCAAAGACAAGTGAGTCCTAAATTAGTATTTTAGAAATACTAAATATGATTTAATGATGACAATATGTTTTTCCTAACAAATTGTAATAAATCCCAAACATTGATTGGATCGGATATCTAAAGTTGTTATTGTATTTAGTGTGTGGGTAAACCTAGGCCTATCATATCCTATGTTGACATTAGTTGTTGGGATTGAGTTCCATCCTGAAAAATAATTATAATGTGCACATTATATTAATGTAACTATGAAATTAAAATCATAACCAAATAATATCCTATCTATATGGTTTTAGGGACAATTTGATGGGTTAGCTGCAATACCATCTAAATTGAGGGAAATAGTTGGAGAGAAGCGTTGGTGGAGATCTTGAAAAATGACAATGAATTAAGACTAAATTGACGATCATTACAATTATGGAGATCATGGATCTCACCAAATATGGTATTGGTGGACCGTTATTCATCCATGATCGATCAAGAAAAATTGTTGTATTTTTTATTTTTTTTAATTTACATCCTGTTATTTTGTCCCAGTTGAACTAATGTTAATACCATGAGTAATTGTTGATTCAATTATTGATAGAAGATTTATTTTTGATGAATTTTTGTTTCTTACTTCCCTCTTCATTCATCTAATTCACTGAACACAATTCAAGGATGATAATGAACAGATACTGACGGTCGTTCCTTACATGTTGTAGTTTATGGATTTATACCCAATTTTATTTCATGTTCAAAAGTTTTATTTTATTTTTCTAATGGTTTGATTAATACCTTTTATTTAATCGTTTTATGGCCATTATTTAGTTCAATGAATCAATACCTTGGGTTATGTTCATGATTGTGGGTGAGATTGATGATAAACAATTATCGACGATGATTAGTGGTTGAATTTATGGATCCAATGATTTTTTTCTTACCAATTTTGACATTCAACGGTGATGTAATAGTTCAAGGGTGCCTTTACCGAGTGAATTAAAATCATGAATACTGATATCCAACTATGTAAACGTCGTCCAATCCTTGATCCATGGTATTTGTAAAGGAAGGAGGTGTTGGAAACAAATAGGATGATGTTGAAGGGTAACAAGTGGGATCTATAAAAACTCAGGTTAAAAGGAGTGTAACAAAAATTACATGTCATGTGGGGCCACATATTTATCCTTATGTATTATACAAGTATAAAAATATCACATGTAATGTGATCCTTTTGACATTCCATGTTACCCATTGTGGCATCTCAGTGTGTATCTCAATGGATAAACAACCACTGGTTGGCTGAGGTACACAAACACCATCAGAGTACATGGCCATGTGTAAAAACTGTTGACTATCCATACACATGCATGACTAGATGTCACAAGAACTATTCCATGATACCTATACATGTTTTTTATAATTACATACATGTTGTGTAATTTTGGATTTAGATTCCTATTGAGGAAACCCCATAAGGGATGATTAGGGGTTGGATGGACATGGAATGAACCCGTATTACACAAAATACACCCCCTTTAACGATGATTTGTGCCCTATATTTCGTTAGTTTTGTAAAACATTGGTTGAGTTTGTTAAAATCACCCATCCCCTTATGGGTACAATGCAGAATTACTTCAAAATCTCTAGATTATGATCCCCAGTGGAGGATGAGTCTTGACTTGAGTTATTTGGGTCTCTCTTTGAGACCTGAGAGTGATCCTATATCATTTTATCTTATACCCTTGGTTTTGTTTGTGGAAATTGTTTGACCTCCAAACACAAGTTTTTTATCATCCAACTAGAAATATATATTATTATAGGTCAAGGTATTACTGTTATACAATCCCAATCATATTTGGTTGATCCAGATTGGGTTTGTATTATCCCCCCACAGTCCTACTTGTGATCACCTATCAATAGATAATGATATTAATAGAGTAGAAAGTTTTTATGGAAATGTACCAATTATAAAGACCTCTTCGAGGAGTTTCTTTTGTAATATCCTGAAACATAGAGTTTTTTATTCATTAAAAGGTGTTTCTTCTTGTAGAATCCTTAGGATGTTAGTTTAGTTGTGACTATAAAGAAGTGTGGCGTCCTTACTGAGTATATCTTGATATTGTTAATGTAATTATTTTTTTGTCCTTGTTAAGAGATGACTATTTCTAATGATTTGTGTTTTCTTTTTCTAGGTTGTCCTACTGGTTATTATTATACTCACCCATGCATGGTCTTTACCCACACATGTCATGTCCTATAGTGATAAAATACCATTTTGGGGAGTCCTGGGATGGATGGGTGTTGGTGGAGAAGAGATTTATCTAAATATACTACTGCGTTTTATGGTTGGTATTGTAATATATTATTCCTCTCCTTTTAAAAAAGATAGATTCTGTTAAATTTTTGGTTTGTCTTGTATTTTTCCACTTTTATCAATTTCAATAACTTACAATTATACTTTGATTAGGGGGTCATAGTTATATGCATCCATTGGTTTCTGTTGTTTTACATTTCTGTATTGTATATGCTTATAAATGTGTCTGTGTTTGTGTACATTAGGTTAATGCCTCTGATTTGTGTGAAATATCTGCTCGGCGTTGGTTGCCAAACAATAGTTTATTAAATTTGGGCTTTGGGATGTCGCGGTTTGTGCCACGTCAGGACCTGACCCAGAAATCGACATTCCTCTAGTGATTCTGATGATCAAATTGTTTTTTTAATATGGTTCATTACCATTGAAAAGATATTTTCCATTCTCCAATCATTCGAGAATGAAAAATTCATTTTACCAATCATTCATTTTGAATACGAAGCATATCAGCAGTGCACTCTTATTAATAATATGCGATAACGGATGAAATTGACACCATTTATTGGGATGGGTTTAATATATTATTTTTTTAAATATGTACTTCTATAATATTATTTATATTAAAATTTAGAATGATTTACATGTGATAAATAATAAGGATGAGGATGCTATTAGTAAATATGAGGAAACATTTACATTAATGTAGAGATACACTTATGGTATTATTGTACATACTTAAACTAAGATTGGTCAATTCATTAGTGCCTTAATACGATGACATAGAAGGGAGTTATCTAAATGGGAAATTCGAAACTATGAATAAATCATTCATCATACTTTCAAGGTTGATATAGAGATTGTATTGACCCATAACATTCATTTTTTTTATTAGAAAATAATGATGGAATTCAAGGGAAAATCTAAATAAATTGGAGAGAAGAGGATTTTAATTCTTTCATTCTATTCATGTGAAAGGAAAAATGGATTAACAAGAATTAAGGGGACCATTAAATATTTTATTTTTGTATAGAATGGTCACCGAGTGGATAAATTTCAATGTGATTGGATGAGGAAATAAAATGATTTAAATAAAGGGAAAACTCCATAGAATGCACCTTCTATTCATCCTTGTTTCAAATGAAAGGAGTTAGTACATCTTAATAACAAGTTCATAAATGTGAAGGGTAATGACATTGATTAGTTTGAGAATCATTTTAAGCTAAATAAAAAAATGGAAATATCATATGACTAGTATTTTATAGGATGAGTGTGATAACGATGTGATTAAAGGTACAATTATTATCCTCTCTATAATTACTAATTTCATATTTGAATTTATATCTACCCACTATTTTATATATGAATTACTTGATAAGGGTATCAAAATACAACCTCATTGATTATTTGTGGAATTTACAGTAAAAATCAAAAATAAAAGGATGATCACATCATACATTTATGATTCCTCACCAATTGATTTTTTTTCCAAATGTGGTGGTTGGAAATATTTTCATTATTTCCTTGGTTGAATTTTATGTTATCTTATGCATGGATTTTATTTCACTATATAAATCCCACATAAATTACTAAATAAGTGTGTCACATTATAAATTCGAAACCACCTATTATCATCAATCATCATGATGATGATTATTATCTTTTGATAGATTTCAATACCATTGTGTAGATGATTATTCCAATTCAAAGGGGGGATTTATCAGAGATGGTTGTGGAGAAAATTAACATTGGGTATATTCATACTAACAAATATTTCACTATTTATTATTGCAATAGTTTCATAGTCTTCCATTGAATCTGGAATTTGAGATATAAAAAGAACTCTTACGTGGGGCTATTAAAATTTCAATGATTCTGTATAATATATCCATGATTGAGTTGTAAAATTTAAAGAAGAAACTCCAAGAGAATATTGATATGGTATTCATTAATCCATGTGTTCCAACATGGGGTTTCCCATTTATTTTTAATCAAAAGGTGAATCGTAATACGAAACATTGGACATACTACCTGGAGATAAACATGATTATGATCATGAACAAGTGGCCTGGACCATATATTAATTACTTTTTTGATCAATTGTGTGGATATCAATACCATTCGTTTATTGAAAATCATTCTGGATATCATGAATTTATGTTAAAGGATGATATACCATGGATAATATTTAATATAATGTATTTGAAATATGACTATATATTAATACCATTTTTTCTTTCCAATTCACCCTATATCTTCATGTATTTAATTAATCGTATCTTTATAGATGACATTAATCAGTTTGTGGTAGTCTTTATAGATGATATTCTAATGTATTCATAGATAGGGTAATATTAATTATATTAGTTGAGAATTTTACTAAATACCCTAATGATGGAGATATTTTATGAATAATTTAATTTTTTTTAAATTTTAAAATAAATGTTTTCATTTTGGGTTATATAATCTCAAGATAGGGTATATCGGTGGACCCATCAATGATGGATGTTATTGAATTATGGTGAAAAACAACCATTGTAACTTAAATATGATTATTTAATTGTTTGTTTCAATATTATGAAATGATTATGGATAATTTATCATGAATATATGATAAACTCTCCATGTTTATTCTATATTAATCCATGTTATAATTGACAGAGAAATTGTTGGAAATTGTAAAAGAACTAAAAAATTTTGGTCAATGCACCCATTCTTATATTACCGTACATTTGATAAGGGTTTTTAAACTCCAATGACACATCAAAAATAGATAGAGATCTTTTCATACTATAGATGAAATGGTTTTAGATTATCCCTCATGATAAATGTAGGATCATAATAAAAATTAAATATCTCATGATTTGGAGTATAAAATTGTAATATTTCATTAATGATTTCGAGAAATTTTCTTTACAGAGAAAATTGTGATATATATACTGATAAAAAAATATTACTATATATAATCATACCTATGTATTTGAACAGGTTCCAGATAATATGATTATAGATGAATAACAATTTTTACTACTCAATTTTTTACCACACTAGGAATGAAAATAATGTGGTTGATTCATGAATCAAAAGGATTGTGTTAGATTATCCATAATTATGGTCACAAAAGATCAAATATTTTTTTATTTTCAATGGTTGAATCTATAAATCCTGATGGAAGGTGATAAATTGAATCATTCCCAAATGAATATCCGACCAGATATCCTTGTGAAAATTAAATTGCCATTGAAAGGAGATATAGAGATGTATCATAAAGTGATAAATGTTCCTAGGTTAATCTTTTACTATGATGTAATAATAATTTTTAAAAAATATGTATGTCATCTATCCATTCCAGATTTGATGTTTTAGTTTTAATAAAAAGAAAAATGTCATTTATCATTTATTAATACCTGAATAATGATGTTTTATATAGATTTTAAGGAGAATTTCTAGTGGAATGGAATGAAGAGAGATATCAATGTATTTATATCTCAGAGCTTAGTATGTAAAATGGTTATGGTTGGAAGAACAAATCCTTAGGGGTTGTTATAACCATTACCTATACTGGAATAGAATGTTGAAATCATCACCATGGATTTTGTAATTGGAATATCCAAAAAGAATAAAGGGAATAATGTTATTTGGGTTATAGTCAATAACCATACAAATCATCAAACATCATTTTAATCTGATTATACTTCTCTCTTTATCATATTGATAAACTTTTTATTAATAATATGTTATCATTTTTTTAATTACCACATTCTATTGTATCTCATAGGGGTCTAAGGATTACATCAATGTTATAGGGAAATGTTTCGAAAGATCCTGATATAGAGTAGAGTTTTATCTTGTGTTTAATCCTCATGTTGATGGAAAATATTATAGAATAAAAAAAACCTTATAGTACATATTTATAAATTTTTATATGGATTTCAATTGTGGTTTGTATCAATTCATTCCTCTAGTTTAATTATCTTACAACAATATCATTCACTCAATAATTCTTATGGATCCATGTAAATACCACTATTTTATGAATTTTTTAAATCTCATTTGATATGATAAAGTTGTATAATGAAATATATCGAGACCAGAACCAGATGATGAAAGGTTATCGAAGGTAATATCCATTCAATATCATATAAGGTTGCTACAAAGTGGAAAAAAAGTAGTGATGATAATTTTCGATGTGTTCTAGATTTTGATGTGGTTGAGAAGTTTTTATTATGTGGTTCCTCCTAGAATGTGGTAAATATATTCCAAAATAATGGAAATCTAAGCCATTTATATTATTTCACATTGAAATTCATGATCTTATCTAGACCATAGCATGTCGGTCGGCGCTTCCACTGATCCTCTCTCAATATTATGATGTGTTCCATTTATCCCACGTATAGATATACATACCCAAAACATCACATGTACTAAACACATATTTCATAAAACTATATAATAATATTTCTTATGAGGAAAAACTGGTGTAGATTTTTTATTGAATAATGATAGATCTTTGCAACAATACAACTAACATGGTCACCGTTTTATGGTGAAACCACCAGTTTGAGGAATCAAATTAAGAAGTTGAATATGTAATAAAATACATTGTCCTATGTTTTTTTTACTAGAGTAATTATTTTTTTAGGGTAACATAATTTTAATTGTGTTTTAATGTAACCCAATAATATTTTATGTTAAAAATTCAAAACATTTAATTTCATTGATAGTTATCATTAAATTCAACATCATGTTTAAAATATCTTCTACACAATATTGATATTATAATTTAAACATGATCGTTATTACCTTTTCATTATTATTTTTCAAATAAATTTGATATACTAAATTATATATTTAGTATAACGAATTCAAATAATTAAAAAAAATTATAAAAAAGTACTTAATTTTTTGTATTTCTGTTATATGTTTCATAATTACTATATAAAAATGATTATTATAAAAAATCATTAATGTAATTATTTAGAAATTCATAAAATAAATTTATTTAAATTATAATTTGAAATTAACAATTCTATTTTATATTGGGGTATTCTTTTTGGATTTTTTATAAAAGAAGAATTTTTTATGAATAGATAAAAAAGTAGTTTAAATTGAAAACTATCTTTTCCTTTATAAAATTTCTATACATAATTTGATTAATTTTTTTAAAAGTAAGAATAGTTAAATAATATTTTTATTAATAATATTTATTTCATTTTAATCATTTTCATATCGAATCGTGATATAAAAAAATTTATTCTTTTGAATATTTTATCTTTCGAAAAGAAATTAATCAATTCATCTATGGGTTTAATATTGAATCATAATAATATGTATTTCATTAACTTCGATATGCTTTATTCTTTTCAGAAATTCCATATGTGTCCGCTACCTCGCTTATAAAAGGACATATACTATCCTCGCCAATTCAAAATTCGAAAGCTATTTGGTTAAAAAAACCATACCAAATATATTACATATATTTCTATAAAAATACTTTTTTCCTTTTTTATATGATGAATCTAATCTATGAATTCATTTTGTTAAATTGATATAGCTTGTCTGAAGAATATGTAATATATTAAAGAATATGTTTTTGTTTTACTTATTATTAAAAAATGAGAAAATATTATGAAATTGTATTGGTATAATAACAAAAATATATCCAATATAATGATATTTTGTTATTTTATTTTAATAACATATATCCATATCATATTTTATTAAATGAGAAGAAAAACAATTGATATTGTTTATGGTGGACTACCACCTAAGGAACCGATGTTATTCGTTATCGGTAACCAAAACTCATGAAATGATATAATTGTGGATTGAATATATATATTATAATAATGATATTATTATAATTGTAAAAACTTTATTACCATATCTACCTTCTTACCTCTAAGCCTATTGGGAAACAATAATGTCTCTCGTGTGTACAACGTACTACTACCACACGAACCGATGTGATGCGTTTTTCATTTTTATACTTTGATGTCAATATGAATATATTTAATGAATATATATTATATTTTTTGCATGATTATATTTCTATAATAATTATATAACATATATAGTCTTACATTCCATTGCAAGAGGGCTGCAATTATGATGTCCGTGTGTAGGGTGGACTACCACCTCAAAAAGTGATTTGATTTGTTTCATAAAAAGGATATTCATTCAAGTTAGTTATTTAAAATTTAATAAATATATATCTCATAAAAATTATTATCTAATAGTAATATATTTTTATACATTATTTTAATTCGTCTTTTGAGAAAATTGAAATAATTTTATTGTGTATGAACGGACTACAGTCTCCAAAAACAACATATTTCATTTTAAATCTCTAACATTAATGTAAAACTAAAAATACATATATACATAATGTATGTGATATTTATATCATTGATAAAATTTTATATATGATTGACCTATTATCAATATAAGAGGACTGAAAATAATAAATCAAAACATACATGATAAATGAAGAGGTTATTACCTGAAACATGATTTTAATAATTAAATATTAATAAATTGGTAATAAAATGTAATAATTAAATATTATATCATAAGAAATAATATTTTTTTGTTTTAATATATGTATAATAAACCAATATTTATTATACATGGGGATCGAATGTGTTCAAAAGATGTTCTAAAACAAGGTAATTGGTTGTCTTAATTTATTTGGGACATATGTTATTTTATGAACATATATTATTTTATGGGGTGTATATATCTCCCATTTAAAATTTAATATCACATATTTATTTATTATCTTGTCGTTGAATGTAGGATCAGGGGAAAAATTGTACTCTCACCCAGAAATGTCGATGTTGACCTATTGTAGAACTATGCTCATAACCGGGTGGACAATTTTGGGAAACAATCATTCAAAAGCACATCCAAGTGTTCTAGGAGTAGAGTGAGGAGCTATATCAATGTTTAAGAATTTGTGATTCTACTTAAGGGGGATTTAGGAATCTAGGGAAGCTCAATCTAGATCTAAGGTGGGTAAATTGCAAGGTGTGGATGCACACACTCCTACTGAAGGAAAAGGGTCTCAGAAGTGATGTGTGGAGAAATAAATTGGCTTCTATTATTGGATGATCAGGTACAGTGAGTATCATAGGAAGAATAAGAGGTACCTAATACATACAAATTTAAATACAAACTTTCCCCCTTGCTAGACGGCTTGGTGGATGCTTCGTACATCTATATGGATAGAAGTCATATAGCGGAAGATTATGCTATATAGGAATGAGATGCCAATTTTTGGGCCCATTAAAATCATTTATAGGGTGAGATTTTACTAGAGACCAGAATATATAATGGATAAACACCAATTTTTGTCAGTAGGGGTTGTATGGACACACTCCCACACCAGTACGAGTGATTTTGGGTGACGAGTCAGATAGGGAGAAGATGCCAACTACAATTATTTCATCAACTAGGGTGGAATATACCAATAAAGAGGTTGAGGTAAGCCCTAAATCACTTATATTACTTTATCCATACCCTTTTAATTATCCACATAGTCTTATTGAAACTTTTACAATATAAGAGAATCTTGAAAATGGGTAACGCAACCCCAATGAAATGGGTGGAGGTGCATTGATTGGTGTGGAAGAGGACGTTATGAAGAATGAATTCATGGACAAGGCATGTAGAGGGAAGTCCAAGAATTCTAGGGTGAATACAATTGAACCTCAGGTCCTCACTTTTAATTATGGGGTACCAAGTCCTGAAAAACCTTCTTTTTAACCCATTAATGAAGATAAGGTGTTCCCATGATTTATAACAATAAAAAATCCTCCATGTCAAGTAAATATCATTTCTCATGTCATTAATGCCCAATAATTTATTCATAGGGTCTTTTCATCAACATGTTTTCCTATTTTATATAGATCATACCTGACAAAAATTATAGTGGAGGGTTTCCATCATTGAAATATTATCCAATGATGAGGTTTCCCCTATCGTGGAATCCCTTTCAGTGAATCGGGAGCTCAATCATCTAATGCTTGTCTCTTATAATTCCTTCACATTCACAATCTGTGAGTTGTAATTGTTTGATCTGGTATACTGAAATGTTCCCCTGCCAATAAGATTGTGAGATATTTTTTTCCCAGTTATTGGATATGTTCAGGGTATATGGAAGCCCTTCACTGATAGTTTCCCTGGTTCATGAGGAGTCAGTCGTACATAGTGAACCATCCTTAGTCAAGGATGAATAGTCAGATGAAGTTTTTAGTAATGCCACTTGTGGGAAAAAATCAAGGCAATGGGAGAATCTTATGAGGATTATTTTACTTAAGATGACCATCATCCGGATCTATAACCCAACACATATACAATTATTTATAAGGATGATCCTGATGTCAACCTTCTTACAGTGTTTCCTGAGAAAGAGCCTACATCACCTGATGATCTATAAGACTATAACCAAACCAAAACCAATGGTAAATGCATAGTTTGATGTAGGTAATGGAAGTAATACAATTATTCATTTACCTGTCTATATAAATTAAACTAGTGGGTCATATGGGCTCACATCACCATTGATTGAGTAATTTGTGTACTGGAGGGGTAGACACTCTTAGTCATCACACACTAATATGATGCATTCTGATTGAGCATGTGTTTTAAGAAATCCAAAAATGGATGTTTGATGGTGTTAGGTGAATCCTGATAGAGTTCACAAGTTCCAAGAATTCAATTTGGACATCCACTATTGGGAGGGTCAAATATATGAGCACATTTCCTTCCTCAACACTCAATTGATGGTCATCATTCACCTAAGGGATTAGCTAGTTTACGTTGAATAGTAGATGAACCAATTGATTTCTCATATTGTTGATATCTAGGATGTGTCGGCACGGGCACATATAGGGGGTGATGAGCCTCATTGGGGGAATATGAGGGTGAAATTGATCTTAGGATATAGCCATAATCCTTAGAGACTAGACGCTAGATGATAGAAGCAATACGGAACTCGATTACTGGATTAGATCAATATGGGTGTTTTAGAAGACCCCGGTTGGGATACAATAATGTGGATGACCCCTTATAAATACCTAATTTTCCATTTTTAAACATTCTTCATGAATAATAATATTTTATGCTTTCTCTCATAATTACTTCACATCAATCATATTTATGAAACGACCAATAACCAATCCCAAAAATCAGATTAGTTATGCTCTGTGTGGGAAAAAAGGGACATAAATGTGATTCCACAATTGTATGATAGATTAATATAATCATAAAATAATCAAGGTATTCTATTATTTAATAACCACATAATTTTCTCAGGCTGAGATAAGTTTTAGAAAGTATATAGGGCTTTATAAAAATCAATTTTAATTTCTAGTGTTCTCTCGATGAATTAAGGAAATAATTCCAGGGGATACAAATATACCTAAAACGGTGGAATTGAGAGGTGTGAATCACAATTCCCAAATTCTAGAACCCAAGGAGTTTGACATGGTGGTACTAGATTATTTTTTACGTTGTTCAAAACATAGCATCAATATCATTAGCTTGAAATTGTGAAAATCAAAATATGGTCGACCAGTGAACATGTTTGAAACACATAACATGTCCTGGAATGTTTTCCAATGTTTTCATGGATTGTATCAGAATAATAGGTTAGCCAGTATGGAATGATTCCATTCCATTAGGGGTTCCCATAAAAAATTTAGGATTTTGATGATCTAAACAATGTGGAAACAAAGCATGTAAATTAATTGATGAAGTGTTTTAATGTATTCTAACACTCATAGAATTATGAAACAATCGATTACATCATACTAGTATTGGAATATTGGATGGATAAAAATATTCAAACTCATATTATTGGGAATAATAATAACAAATAATGGGTGTCAACTAAAAATGATAATAATACGTTAGATGGGATACAATAGAGGGAAGGCCTTCTCATGTGAGGGCTTAGTATTCATTATTGATTTATGTTATGAAATGAGTAAGTAATACATGCAGTTCAATGTAATTTAGTATGGATATTGGGAATGCATTTAATCATCATATTGTGAGGATTGTTTATTTCATTGTTAGTTTTCATGGGATTAATATGTATCCCATAGTTTAAGGTCATATTTCTAAGATGTCGCACATAATTGCTTTTCTTGTATCCTGAAACACAATATTGTTTTCTCCATGGGTAATTGCACAACACAAATGAAGGAAACCGATGTAAAGGGACATAATAGGTTTGTGTACCACAAATTTTTTGGTGAAAAATGGTGAATATCGTATGATCACTTAGCTTAGAGAGAGAAAAAAAAAATTATTTTCATGTTGTATGGACTATACTACATGTCTAATGTGTTGGGGTTTTCATCATCATAGAAAGATTATATTCAGGATTATAGAGCTATTGGGGGGATAATAATTATATGGGCATTCACATGGAATATAATTCATAAAACTCAATGTGGAAATGGATAATAATTTTCTTGTACCTCATAAATTCTTTAAAAGGCTATGGATATGGGTCATGTCACAAACCATGTTAGGGTACCATATAACCTGACCTCTGGCCTGACTTATTGAATGCCTTGAAGGGAATTTCCGATCCCCATGGGTGGGAAAGTAGTTCATTAATATCAAAAACAAATATTTTTAGAATGATCTCACCCATGATAACAATCATGATTAACTCTAAAAATATTAACATCACACAAAGATAAAAATCCTTAAGGAATATAGATAAATCATCTTGAGTTCAACATTATTAAACATTAACCAAAAACTAAAAAACCAAAACATGAGGGGATCCAACAAAACCATGATCCAAAATCACCCATGAAACAAGAGGGCCACCACCCCAAGCCACCCCCACTAACACCTACAAGAGTAGAACACAATAAATGGGTTCTACCATTCCCACAAAAAAACATCTATCCTTTACCTGGTTCATAAATAACAATGTCTAGATACACACAAGTGTTTATTTAGTGAGTGAGACAAAGACTAATAGAATTCCAACCCAATGAAATATTCCATTCTATAACATTTGAAAAGAGAAACACATCATGGAAAATCTCTCTATATACTATTACTGGTGGGCCCCTATGAATCCAGTATCTCAATGAAGAATGATTTAGTGATAATAACACATATTGATATCATGAACAAACCAGTTGAGGTTATTTCACACCACGATCTAGTGTTCTCCACTCATTAATCATTAGAAACTGTTGTATTATCAATCCATCTATAAGAAACCAAGACTCATCCGCACTAATCCAACTCACATACTTGTCCTTGTTTTCCCCCTGAGATACCTAGTATTCTATTTGTTCTCAATATCCATTTCACATGTCACATATATCTCTAATTTCACAAAAAAACATACAAAAACATGAACCACACATGAAACTCCATAACATTTCTTTTCAAAAACTCATATCTCATTCACACGCGCACAGAAACCATTTGTATACATATATTGAACCACTATTAAAAATTCATAAAAACAAATTTGAAAAATCAACAAGGACATCACACATGAAATCAATCCATTTTCAATTGTTTAAGTGACTTTTCAAATCAATCACACCATGAATCATTTTGAAAACACATTTTCACCATTCACACAATCAATAGATCATATTCAAAAATCAAAGAAATCATACCATAATCATATAATGATGAGAAAACATGTAACCACCATCCTTATGCATGGAAGTTTATATTATCCAATGTAAAACCACAACTTCTCCACAAAATGACAATATAATAAAAATATTGAAACACAAACATCATGATCTAACCCAACAACACATGATTGAAACCTTATTAAGTTGTCAAACCTACATGAATATAGGAAGTCAAAGATGAGGGAATGACAAACATAATAAAAGGAATAAATAATAAAACCAGGAACTTACATGATGATTATTGAAAATCCAAGGCCAAATACACCAAAAAATTATAGTTTGACAGTGCTAAGATGGTGCGTAGGAATCTTCTAGGGCTTCAAAACCTACATTTTCTGAATTATGGGTGGTTTGGGGTTTATATTATTGGATTATAGAAATATAAATTTATATTTGTAATGAACTGTGTAGGTTGTGCAATTATCTAGCATGGACTTCCAAATTGTGTGGAAACCATGAACCCTCCTATTTGCAAGATTAAACCATCATCATGGTTTCCTAGGGGAGGCTACACAATTCCCCTTGGGCTAGCACTTGGTTATCCCTAATCATATTCTAACCATGTTCAACCTCCTTCCAATATCAAAAGAAAAAATTTTCTCAAAAAACCATGAAACCCAATGGGTAAACAAATGGCAAAAAAATAAAAAATGTAATAACTAAAAATAAAATCTTGGATATGACAATTCTCCCCACCATGGAAAATTTCCTCCCTGAAAAATTCATTCGTGAGTATGAACAAAGAATAAAAATGGATACTACTCTACAACAAAATAATTCTTCTCCCAAGTATCATGCTTATCATTAATGTGCTTCCAAATAACTCGGACCAACTATATATAATTCCCCCGAATCAAGTTATCTTGAAAATACACAATTTTTATTGGCCGCATTAACAATGGTTTAAGCATATTATAATTCAAATTAATCCAAGATAAACATGTGAGATGAATATAGATTATAATTTTATAACTGAGAGTCATGGGACTTGTCATGACATTACAATACCTGAGATGATAATGTTAATAGATATTCCATTATACCAAGTCTCTCACTAATCTCAAATGGTCTGAAATTCCTTGGTGTTAGATTCTATTTCGTACCATGATTATGGTGACCCATGTGAGGATACACTTCCAAAAACACTAGATCACCCATAGATAATTCTAATGCTCGATACATTTTGTTGGCATATGACTTGGGGTCACACTGTGCTATGAAAAAAAATTCTTCCTCATCAACCTCACATGAAATGAATTCCCCTATACTATCCTTAGTCCCAAAAATGAGGTCTCACCCTCATCTTCCGAACATAAAGGAGACTGAAAAGGTTATCTATAAGGTGCCTCAAAGGGTCCATTTTGATTGAATATTAGTAGATAGTATTATATCCAACTCTACCAACACTTAATTATTATCCCAGAATCCTCTGAAATACAACACACATTCCTATAGTACAACATGAAATATATGATTCAACTTCTTTGTCTAACCATCAATTTGAGGGTGGTATTCAATAATCAAACGTGACCACTGACCCCATTGAATCATGAAGGCCATAATAAAACAATGAGTTGAAATGGTGGTCCCGATTAGAAAATAGATTCACCAACAAACCAAGAAGTCTAAATTTTTATGAAACATACAATCTACCCAATTCTACCAGTTTAAATGAATCTATAATCGGAAAAAAATGGGCCCACATGGTTATATGGTAAATAAATTCCCATATATAATTCATTACCCATGGATTATGAGGTAACATATTAATGAAATCCATCGATACCTCATCCCATTTACATGTAGTAATAAATAATTATTGAATTGATCTTGAGGTTCATTGGTTCTCTACTTCAATTATTTGACATGTATAACATTAGGATATGATGCCATATCTGACGACTCTCATCCCTAGCCACTACAAATAGCACCTCACATCACAAAACATCTTTACTATAACAAGATGGAGGACCCACTAATACTAGGGGCTATCTTGCATCACCACCTACAGAATACAAAACATAAACATGCATCAATCCATGGAAAACTGAACTCCCACATAAGACAAATACCACACACAAGGAACCAACCCATCATTTTGAAACATCATGGAACACTAGAACAAATTATATTTCATATGATCTTGCTGAATCAACTCCTTATGGGAAGGTGTCAACTGATCATCTTCCATGGATGAACCACCGTTATACATCATGGATTCTATATATGGGTAAAAATCCTAGAAATTCCACTCATCACTGGATAATTTTAAATCAATCGCCATAATGTTTTTTCCAAGAATCATCTACTACAATAAAATTACATTGGGTATAAACCATATTAAAATCAAACACCTGAAGTTACTCAACCCAATTATGCTTCCTTAATTTTATTATTTTTTGGATAATATGTATTAAAAACTACAATGATCCAAATAAAGTACAAAATTCTCTGAAATAAATATAATAATTCCATGTATACATGACATGATTCACTAAAACAATCTCTTAGTCTTGATATGGGAAATTTAGTTGTTGTTGTCAATGATGGAGGGAACCAAACACCACAACATGATCACCCCACATTATCACACACGAATGAACCAAACATGAGGCATCCTTTTATATCATATATCCCATTCCAGAATGTAGAAAATAAAAAATAGGGGATTTGGTCAACCACTAATTAAAATAATAAAAGGAATCTCGACACACTATGATTTATAAAATCTATACCCATTTCTAGGAGAGAATTATCATGGGAAAATCCAGATGATATAAATTCCAAACTAACTAAATGTATTAACATTCCATGCCCAAAAATCTCATAATCTAAACAATGTTCTTCTACTTATCCCATGATATCACTACTCTAATCATCTAGAGGTATACCAAAACCCCTAATTCCTAGATCACATGACCTAGAATGGTCTCCTATAGGATCCATATGGTGCATTTGTGAAACATCATATAGAGACGACTGTCATGATGTGTTCCTAAAAAACCCTCAGATGCTTCTCATGCCACTCCTTGATCATCAATCAGACTATTATTTCATCAACAAATACCATAAAAATGGAGTCCCGAAACTGGTATAACACCCTATTAATAATCATCATTAATACCGATGAATAATTTTTTTTAATCCAAATGTAATGAATAAGTAAGGAAAATGGATGTACCTACATCAGAAATCAATTTTCTGAACATCTGCATCTCTAACTCTGAACTGGAGATACCCAAAACACAAGAAGATCATGTAAAACCACCTCACCTCCATATTTTTATTTAAAAATGTCACCAATGCTGGGAAAGGGTTTTTTTATCTTAACATTATTCGTCTTCCAGTAATGTGTAGTTGACAGAAATCATACCTTAAATCATATCAGATGTGACATGATCATAAGCATCAACTTCCTTGAGCTGAGATCTCCCATGTCCACTTACTCTATATGGCCAGGGTAGACCTCCCGGTGGTGATGGAGGTAACACCTCTAATAATCTTCCACCACCCACTGGATGGCTAGCTCCTCTTCCACATCTTCCTTCACCTGTGGTCTGCCTCGATCAAATATTTGTCTCTGCCTGGGCGGTCCTTCGACCGCCTGCTAATCGTCAGTATGGTGGGTCGAACATTCACGAGCCATGTGACCCTTCCCACCACAAGAGTAACATTTCCCACTCCTTGCATGACTTGCATTGTCTCATGTTCCCAGCAGAACAGAACCCATATCCGGAGGTCATCCGTTGGATGGCCTGCTCTACTTGGACCTCGACGAAATCTATCTACTATCATCTACAGAAGACTCCACTGCATGTCGACTAGTGATAGGTCTCGTTGTTGGTGACTTCTTAGGAAGGAAACTCTACAATATAAGGGCTCTCTCTATCACGCATGCCTGTGTTGGGATGCTGAGGGAAATCATTGAAGCTTTGATATCTCTCTTAGGCCACTGCTCGATTTTCTGGGCCCTGAAGAATGGGTCTCGCACCATATCAATGGAGTGGCGTGAGAGGTTAGTGAACCTCATTGTGTACTGTTCCACCATTATGCTACCCTGATGTAGATGCAGTATCTCATGTATCTGTACAACACGTAGGGTGGCTAGGACAAACTCTACATCAAATAGGCTCTGGAAGTCTTCTTAGAGAAGTGTCATCTCTTCATGCATCGGGAGCATCAGGCTCCACAGTCCACATGATTCTTATAGAAGATGAATCGAGACAAGGATCACCATAAGGTCTTCTAGTATCCCCACTAGTATGAAGACTCTCACCATGGCCTCTAGTCAATCCTCAATTTTATGCGGGTCTGTCTCAACCATGAACCTGGGCTGCCTCTGGCGCTGGAACTTGTGGAACGTGCTCACGTGTAATGCACTCTCTACTAGTGAGATGACACATTAGATCATAAGAAAACATCTTTAAAAAGACAAATAATAAATATTTTTGTGCAGTGAGTCAGAAATCAGAAATCATGGTTATGGTGTATGTATTAGTCAGCCACCACACTAACAGTGGACTCCCTGAACTGAAAACCAAACCTGGTACCCATAACATTATGGTTTGACACACAAAAAAATACCAGAGTCCTATGTTCTATGGTAAAACTAACTCGTCTTATACCAATATGTCACGACTGGTCCCCTGGGGCTCGTACCCTGTCTACCCCATGCCGAGATTCCACAGGCCAGGGGCTGGCGACCAGCAGCAAAGGCGTAAGTCCTTAAACTGGGAAGAAATTTCTATTATAACTGAAAACTCATACAACAGAATACGTTGATGGATACGAAACACTATGTAAAACTGCATAACAAGTGAGTGCTAAAAATTAATGAGGCCAGAAATACAATCCCAACTGAATGTAAAAGTACAACTGAAAAGGGAAAAAATAAATGAAAGGTGAAAAGTAGCTCCTAGATCATACAACACAGATCCTACCTGAATGGTAGGTATATATTTCATCCTCATCTCTCCACTCCTATTAGTCTTCTCTGGGTACTGACTCATCATGTGGTCCATCTCCGGGTACAGTTGAATACTCGTATAATCATCCTCGGTCAGCAATTTATGTCATCTACATCCTACACAATGAGGTCCGGGCATAGCCCATGCAGGGGTGATTATAATGATACTCATTAGGGACCACGAGACCCTCAAGATCTCACAAATCCAACAAGGATAAACCACAATGTATGAAATCAATAGATAACCCCACTTAGGTATATGACCGTACATATTCATGTGTTATCTTGTAATCCATCTTAATAATGAGGAAAACACACGAGTTACTGACTCAACTCACATAGGTATACAACACATGTATAGAGATAGAGATAATTAGATATAGCCACTGAATCATCTATGTTGTCAGACCCACATAGGATTCAGGGACAATAGATAGAATTATCAGACCCATATAGGATTCTAGAATAGAAGTAGGAGCTATCAGACACACACAGGATCTAGGACCATCAGTAAGAAAAGTTGGAGGAACCTATGGTCCATTATCAGAAGTCGAAGCTATCAAACTCACACAGAATCTTGGGAAAGGGGTGCGAACTGTCAGACCCACACCGGACCCATGAACAGAAGGTAGAGCTGTTAGACCCACACAAGATCCAGGACCAGCTGTTTTGTCAAACCCACATAGGATCAAGGAATAGAAGTCAGATCTGACAGACCAACATAGGATCCAAGAACTGAAGTTGGAGTTGTCAGACCCACACAGGATCTAGTAACAATCGACAGAGTGCAGCCTGCCATAGGGTTTCCACAAAGCTTGCTTGATACCAGGAGGGTACACTCCTCAATCCAAGAGTCGATACGTCAACTTCCAATAAGACCCATGAAGATGTATCCCAGAGGTCGGCCATGTCATAGGGGTCTCAACGCAACAGAAGGCATGTCAATCAGATGCATGGTCTGTATGTTATTAGCATTTTAGTCCAAGGGGCCCGGTTGGATTCGTGGACGATCTAACATAACTGTTTCCCAACTGTACCCCAAACTCATATGGGGTATTCTCAAATGGAACATCTCACTCCAATAATACCGGAACCGATGGGTGTTCATAAACAGTCGTCTAGTGGCAATGATATGGAGAAAGGAAGTGAAGGGTCGGTAGAGGGCCGAGGTCCGGTCTGACTCGGTCGGACCGAATAGGTCTGGGTAGACCCAGTTACATCAGTTGGGTCTGGCTCAACCCAATGGGCGGGCCAACCTGTTAGGTTTGGCCCAGTCTACTATGCATGGCCCATCAGAATTCGAGGGTGGTTTAGCCTGGAAGTCGCCACGGGGGGGCGCGACTCACCATAATGAGTGAGACCAGTTCGGTTTGTCTAGTTTTGCGAGGGGTGTGGATTGCGCGGATCGACCCTGGAGGCCGAGACGATTCGGCCAGCGGCACCTCGAGGGATGCCTTGGTCTGGCTCTGTAGGGCATCGCGACTTGGCCGGGCAGGCCAGATAGCATCCCAGGTAGGACGGCTGGGCGGCCCGACAGGCGGGTGGCGTCCTGGGTAGGTCGGGCGGTGGCCGCGGCATGCCAGATGGGAGTCCGGGTAGGCCGGGTGGCATCATTGGTAGGCCGGGTAGGCTGGGTGGTGTCATTGGCAGGCCTTTTGGTGGGCCGGTGTGCGGTGCGGTGAGCCGTAGGAATGATGCGGTTCACGGAGGTCGCGGGTTGTGTGACCTATGTCTTCTGCCGCCTTTGTCTCCTTGTTGCTTCGTCGCCATGAAAACGATTACCACAAACAATATTTGCAGAGGGGTCAGGCATTTTTGGTTTGGCTCGCACCCACCGTGGTAAGGGAGGTATCAAGAGGCTCTTATGTATGAAGCACAACTACCATCATTCCTCTTTTTCCGATAATGGAAGAACATGGAAAAAGATCATACATAGATAAAAGTAACCACATACCATTTTTTGTATTTCTTCGTTCATTGACGGAGTCTTGGAAGGTAGACTAAGACTTTTGTGGATCGTCGCGTCTGCCACACGCTTCCAATCTCGAGCTGCGTCGGCTCCTGGAAGATACTCCACATCGGTAGGTGTCCAAGGAAGAAGTCGAAGAAGGATTTCCCCTGGCATTCTTTGAAGTAATAACGCATTTTTTCATCATTGTTCTTCCTTCTACGCTGGGGGAATTCTAATCTTCCAAACCCCTCCTCTCAAAGCACCCATGGTTTCCACCATAATGAACAATGATCACTAAAATAATATTCGACTATCTATTATTTTAGATTTTGGAACAAATTTCAAAAATAAGGGAATAAATTAAATGTCCCAACCTAATTAATTCATGAGGTTGGAAAATTTATTTAAAAGTGATGGATCAACAATTAAAGGGAGGATTTTTTACATTTAATTAGGGGGGGTTTGTGGTACCATTATTTGGGGGTTTTAGTCCCATGCGGTCCCCCCATAGTAACCTCTCGTGGGAGGTTAGGTTATGGAGGGCCCCACCACCAAAAATTCTCATGGGATGTCAAGGTGGGGTAGTCCCATCCTCCAACCTCCACATGGATGTTTTAACCAACTATAATTAAAATGAATTTACAACTTTATTTTTATCTAACCTATTAATTAAAACCCAAAAACTATCATTTATTCTCGACCAACTACCGTCGAGGTGAATGCATTCTTAAGCGAATACCAGTGATGCGAGTTCAACGGTTCCCTCAAATTTCAATTCCGAGCACCGGTTCAAAAATTATAAAACCCCCTCATATGATTCATGAATGTACCCAAAAAAATCTTCAGAAATTGATTCTGGGCACACCGGTCCTCATAATCATGATCCATATATTTTAACGGACTTGTAAAATTCCAATTTTTTTTTAAAAAATTCCACATAAATTTTGGGTCTTTAATGTTCACACAGTAGTTCTGTACAACAAATATGAATCAATAAATATGAAAATTAACACCAATTTTGTCAGTTAAAAAACTTTCAGAACATTAAATATGCATTACATGAAATGGACATAAATTTTGTCTATTAAATAAACAATCTAATCCATTCTCAATTCATAAAATCTATTCAACTGAGTGATAGATCCATTTGTAGTTCAGACAATAGTTCAGTCTATATAGAGTATGCAATTCAGAAACTATTGAAAATGGATTGCTTAGTCAATATTCAGTAATGGAGCATTAGTTGACAACACTTTTGATCCTAACATCAAGTTGTTCAAAACAATTAGTAGTGTCAAGTAGACACATAATTAGTTACACATGTTATTAATATATAAATAATTTTTTCAATAGAATCATGTCTTATCTATTAGTCACATTATTTATTATTTCTTGAAGATATAATTGTTATTGGACTTCTATGATAATGATTAATTAAATAATACATAATTTATATTTACCAAGCGCTTTATCTTCTATTAGGTATATCAAGTGCATGTTGGTTATATTACTTCTTTATTTAAGGTTACTTTTATTATTTATAAAAATTCAATGATATATTTTTTGTAATTCATTGATCATGTTCTATAATGTTGAGCCACATATTCAAGTTTTATGTTATCATCAATGGATTTTCATATATTAAAAACATTTCTATGGCTTATTTAAAAAAAAGTGTTTTATTATTGAATCCATATATAATATTCAATGAGTTCGAAAAGTTTTCATTGAATAAAATAGAATGAGGTAAGAATCAAGGTTGTAATTTAAGTTAACAATGTGAGTAAAAGTAGCCAACATTTTTGGTTTGATACATTTTGGATATAATGTAATTACATATTTCACTACCTAATTTTTTTAATAGTAATTTTTCATAAATTCAAAAACACATTCTCACTGAATAAATGTTTATCTAGACTATCCTTTTTTAAGGTGAGCATAAAAATTTTAAAATGATAACCACTTGAAAAACATCATACTGATAGTTTGTTTGTTCATATTACACTCACAACATGTATATATATATATATGCATATATCTGTTCATATATTTATTATTTCTCTATATATTACATTCTATTTGTATGTAAATTTCAGATTATATAACACAACCGAGGTTATTAATTGACCATTTACTACACCTTAACCAATGTCGTGTATTGATTCTCATTCCAACTGAACATTAAAATTGAGATCACATTGTTCATATTCATTTAGGATGAGCATGGTTTTAGGTAATGGAGGGCGAGGTGTGGCACCACCAAAATATAATACTACACTGCTACCACATCCATTGATGGAACAACTTCCAAATGTTTCTTATATCATCACGAGTCCCCCTTTCTGGAATTAGAATATTTCACACCATCATGACCACTCCCTTCATCTTATTGTGGAAAATTCATGACTTCTTAACACATCAACTAACATGTCTTTTCATTAGTAATAAATATTTGTTTAATTGTTAATCAATAATTTTATTTTTATTTCATTCCTTTTCAACATTGATGTTATTCTTAGCATTGATAATTAAAATATTACTGGATTGCTCATTTTTGTAGCTAATTCCATAATATAATATCCTACTACATTATTAACATATATTGATTTGTCCTATGATCAAATTTATTGTTGTGTCTTCCCTCCATATACATTGAAAACACTCAGAAGATATCTATTTTAGACACATTTATTAGTTTATAACATTCAAATTGGATTATTTAGAATGATTATTGTGTTTATTTTTGGATTCTGTTATGTTGTGATATGAGTATCACTTGTTATGAAAAAATCATTAATCCTTAAGTTAAAAAAATATTTCATTAACACACATATCTTCCTACATTCATAATAATTGGTGTGGATGCAATATGAAATTTATATCTTCACCTAATTATGATTTGATTTTAGATTCCATGATATACCCATATGATTTTCTATTGTCATATTTTCCTTCTAATTAATCCCTATATTTTTTTATAATCTAAAGGGATTCTTGGTTGTTGCATTTTAATCCAGTGTTTCATGATAAACCCCTTCTCAGTTTATGGAATGAGGTGACACATCATTCTATAATAGATTCAATACATTCAAATCCATTCATACAAAGATCTAGTTTATGAACATATGTATACTAAATGATTACCAAAATAATCCCATTGTTTCATATATAATTTCATCAGTAATAAGAACATCATTTATATTCACCCTATGTTACTCATATTCAAGTATGTTGAGGTGTGAAGTCATAGGTTGTGATGTGGATTCTTATGGGGCCTTCATATTTGAATTCAAATCAATATCAATGTGCAAAATTGGTTTCTGTTTAATCATTATTAGACACAAAATCCTTAATTATAATAAAAATATATGAAAATTATATCCTATGTTTATATCCATTAGTAAATAAATTATCTATACTAAATCTTGTAATTTTTTCATCCACGTATCCACATTCATTGTGCTTGGGTGTCCTCCTATATGTACTTTCAGCGTACTCCACCTCCACGGACATCGCATTCAATCATCGCTAGCCCTGATCTCAGCCTACATCTTCACCTCTCTTCCACTCTCAATCCCTTCTCCTCGTATGTAGCATAGATTTCACCTCTACCCCGCATCCTAGTATATGTCTCCCCTTCACTACCTCCCCTTCGCCATCTCAGCATCATCTTCTTCGTTGTCGCCTCCACCTGTGCCAGTACATTCCCCTTTCCACCACTACCTCATCCTCTCTGTTTTCTCATCCTCCTATTCCAATACGTGCACCTCACCCCCTCTACCTCCTCCCATTCTCCATCCCCTCCCACTGAATCTCCCCTCTCCCACTAAATTTCCCCTCTCCTCATATTAATTTTCCACATCCCTCTGATTACTAACAATATTTTTTGGAGATCATTGTTGTCGTGATTCCACGTGGCGATTGATGAGACAATCCATCTTCGATCCTTAATCTCCCGATCACAGAACTGGTTTTTGGGTGATAATTCTTGATTGATGTTGATAACCTTCATAAAAAATTTTCCTTTCAATATTTTGACATAATGGAAATCTATAAATTGATTTTGGAAGGAAGGTAGTGGACATTCTAGCTTGGTATTTTTGGTACTCGCTTGTTGGTATGTTCTCTAACAAACACCATTCTCGAGGAATGAAGTGTTATTATGATTACCAGATCATTTCTATTAATTCCAATTTAGTTTTAGTTGCTAAATTATTGGACAACAATATTCATTATTTCAAATTAATCCTTAATTTTAAATATGATTTTCTGTTTATTTTAATTTCATTTATGCGATAGTAATCGTGTAATGTTTAATTTAAAATATATTGGGATGTCCGCAACATGATCTAGTTAAACTTCAGAGATATTTTGGGATTTTTATGATATTTTTTATAAACACAATGATTGGGAATGATTATGTTACTTGTTTTTTTCATGTATGAATTCATGTCAACTAGGGAACAGATACTCTGCATAATATTTAGAGCAACCAACATAAAATTTTTGTATTATTTTAATCACATTTAAATATAATTGTGTGATTTTCATTGATTATTTTTGAATTGTGACTAATTCTCTTATCAGTTTTGTTTATGGAATAATAATTTCTATATTTTAGTACATTGGGCTTCTATGGGTGTCTAATTATTGATTCATCTATATTTTTAGGTTGATCATTTGAATGCATACAATTTAATAATTTTTATGTATCATTTCAATGATTATATTTCAATTAACTATACTTACTATAGTGAGGTTGTGCTCCTTGGTGATGGAATTGGTCATAATGAATTTGTGATGGTTACATTGATGATGAAATAATTTCAGTTGGTTTCATGGGTAAATAATATATTATTTTTCCAATGAATTGAAATTTCATACTAATTATTTTGACACTTATGTAATTGAAAGTAACTTTTACTGTAATGAAATTTTTTAGCACGCAGATAAGGTGTGTATTGTTTAGGTCCTTTTCAAGAAGTGATTTCTGGGTTCACTAAGGGAATTCATGAATGGTAATTCATTTTTGAATTAGTGTCCCCTGAAATATGTGATTTACGGGACCTATAACGAATTATTAGTATATATGTTTTCATAATTTTACTAATATCACATGATAATGGTGATGTGTTTTTGTTATATATTATAATTTTTGGATCATTTGGTGTTGCAGATGAATATGATGCATGCAGTCTTCTTAAATTATGAGGGCTATCTTCTACTACACTGGAGGATTTTTCCTGGTTGTTAACAGGTTGAGGTGAAATGTTCCATATGATTGTGAAATGTTGAGTCTTAAGAAATAAAAATGCATACAGGTTATAGTTGTGCGAGGTTATACAAAATGAAGGTTAGAAATGTGATGGATCTTTTGTTAGATAGGGAAAGTCTAAACTGCATGATATGAATTCTTCACAGTCTCTAATAAACAGAGTGGGTAATTCAATTTATACTGGTGATATTATTATGAAATCATCCACTGTTGTTTTTCATGGAATTATTGTTTTTCTATGATTTAACTTGAATATCTCTATCTATTGAGTAATAAATTCTACACATGGTGGGTAATGATGTTTTGTTTGATTTCACTTGAATATCACATTTCATTACTGTTTTTTCATTTAACTAGGGGATTACATGTAATTATAATAAATCTGCAGAATAATGTTCTACCATGTGTTAATGTATGTTTTTTCCCTTATAACATATACAGTTTTTTCTCATTATTTACATCACACATTATTTTATATATTAATCTGTTGAGTATTTTATTCTATAGAGTGTTGAATTATGTTAAGTGTTAATTTTTATAGATTGTCTCATAATGTAATTTTTTTATCTGATGTTCTCCATCATTGATAATAATATTATACTAATTCTCAGATGAATTGTATTTATAAAGTCAGTTGACTGTTACTGAATATGGTTCCTCCTAAAATGTGTAATATTAAATTCTAAAAATGTTTATCAAGTAATATTGTTTCTATAAAAAATGTATTAATATATATATATATAGATTAAATACATAAATTTATTAATTTAAATAGTAGCTCTGATATTCTAGGATAATAATTGTGATAGAAATAGTACATGTAATTTCCTAATCTAGTTAAAGAGACCCTCAGTTTGGTCTCCCTTTCTATTTACTTTTTCATCATCTTTAGTCACTAAAATCATTATCTCCATTAGTTTCACTTGTGTCTCCAAATTCATCATCATCCTCATCCCCTAAATTGATCGTATATTTATACCACCACTCTCAAAAAATTCATCAACATACCCAACATTTAGTAATTCTTTAGGAGATTCAAACTGGTAAGATAATCGATGAGTTGAAAACATGGATTAAATAATCGCTTTTAGGGATTTAGTAGCATGATATGAATATTCTTGTCAACGTATTCTTGTAAAATGTTCAAGAATCATGCTTCTTAGCTATGGAAGAATACATTCAACACTTCACCCCTTCATTTAATGATTCTCACCTATTTATATAGCATTGTAATCAATTTTGTTTTTTTACATAACATTGGAAAATCAAAAGATAACTATGGAACAAATCATTCACCTATTTATTTCATTTTTATATCATCCTTTTATACCCATCATATCATATATTTTTATTAAATTTACTATTTACAGTTTAAATACATGTATATTACCAATTTTCCTAAGTACAATATCATACATCATGTAAAATAATATATTACATAAAAATTTATATCACCACATCATTTATTTTTGAATATATTTATCTTCAATTACATAATGACAGATTTATCTTCATTCTTTTATTATTATGATTGTTATTATGGAATAAGAAATATCTCACTCATAATTTATATTATATATATTATATTTATTATATATATTATAGTATGTGCCTCTCCCCACATGTCTCTTCCACATTGATCCTTTTATGTGTTTCCCTCTCATTACCATCCACATCAATCTTCCTCCTCCCCACTTCACCCCACTCGAGATTCTTTCTCCAAGCCATTTAGACCACTCGAGCCCATATTGAATCCCTCTTCCTATAAGTTCCATCATTTTACCTCCCTGTTTCGCCCCCGAGGTTCTTTCACCCCGTTTCGGCCCCCAGAACCCACCCCATTTTCCCTTATTCATTTCATATTTCTGAACCGTCTGTGTTCCAAATCTCTGAACCCACACCTGATCCTCTGGTTATTGCCCCCCCCTCTTCCATTCATTTCGGCCTCCATACTTCGACCCATATTCATTTTTCATGTTCTAGTTCCAATACTCTGATCTGTTTTCCTCATCAAATACCAATTATCATTCATTGACATCACATAAAATTTAATTAGGCTTCCTAATAATATTTATGCATACATCACTATCAATCCCATCAACTTCCATAAAAATATGGAATCCTTGAAATTATATTTAGCATGCCTTCCACCATTAATTATGAGTACTCCTCTTTCCTACACCACCTCCTCTACCTCCTCCTCCTTATGTGTCATCATTTTAGTTGACCTCAGCCTCTCCAATTCCATCATATCCCATCCCCATCTACACCAGTTTCACTACATTTTTGTGTTCCCTGAGTAACCGAATTATATTATTTCATCTTCCCAATTCCACTCATTTTCCCATCGAGTTACATTGATTTCATAGTTCTCCACAGTAGTTTTTTTGGTGTGTGAAAATTTACAAATAAATGGCCATGTCATTAAAATGCATGGGTTGGGTACCGGTATTTAATACAAGCTGATCATGTTTTTATGATGATTTTCATAAAAAATAATTAATGAAATTAACTGTTTTAGTTAATTTGATTATATGTTATTTAAAATAGATTACTTAATTAGACCATTTATTTTGAGTATTTAAATTAGTACTCTGTAGATAAATATGAGTTTTCTTTGTTAATTACAATATTTTTAAATAACTATATTTATTTATTTATTTTTTGACGAATAAAATTACTTATTTAGAAATTAAATATGGCTAATTATTTTTTAAAAAAATATTATAATTAATAATATATAATATTTAATAAATATATAGGATATATATTTTTTTTATAATTTATGAAATATAAATATATTTTATTATTACATGATGAAAAAAGAAAATTTTATTTATCATTTAAGTAAAAATGTATTCTATATTATTTTTATTTAAAAAATGAATTAAATATACATATATATATTTTTATTTATAATTAAAAAATATAATATATTTATATATATAATATATATAAAGGATAAAAATGTTCAAAACATTATATATATAGAAATATGCATGTTTAAACAAATTAAAGCTGATATGTTTTGAAAAACAAAAGGATAAAACAAAAAATTTGAATTTATAAAAATATAATAAAAAATCATTGATTGGCCCATGGAAAATGAGAAGATAAAAAAGTATATGTGATTGACTAATTAAATTTTATTAATGATTTATATAAAAATGAAAAGTATTTTAATGATTACAAAAAAAATTAACAATAATGTAAAATATAAGTGAATTAAGAAATGTGTGGTTTTATTCAAAATTCTACTAGGACAATCTGTCAGATAAATTCCCATAGTCAGTCTTGAATTCCTTCTTCTTATTCCATGGGATGTCAAACAACATGACTCTTTTTAATAATTTATCATCAATTATTATTTTTCTTTGGTCAACAAAATTTCCCATTATTGTCTCTGACTATTTCAACTTGAAAATTAAAAATATATAAACTCTATTTATTTAAACCCTCACATATCAAATAAAAAAATCCGACCCTCATAACCCCATGTTCCCCCATGTTGTTCTACTCAATTTCCAATAGCCTCAAATCCCTCAATTGACCCCAAAACATGTAACTATTCATTTCATTTCATCAAATTAACTTTCTTCAAAAATGGTTATGTGTGTGTGTATACACATATACAGATATATAACTATATTTTTTTATTGTAAATTAAATGGTCTTATTTGGTTTTAATGTGTTTTCATAATCTATATTGGTAAATGTTCTTGGTATTTAATATAAGTTTTGTGTATTTTTAGTTGTATTTTTATAAAAAATACACATCATTTATAAGGGATGAACCAGGGTAGTATGTTCGAGTTGTTATAGTTATTAATAATATTATAAATGTTTTTATTTTTTTTGTTCACAGAACAATAAAACATCATGAGAAACGAATGTCAATTTTTTGTACACAAAATATCCACTGACTTCTATATTTTTTATTAATAATATAATAAATTAAAAATTTGTTAAATTTTTTATATAAATTATGTTTTTTAAAATATAAAGTTAATAAATTATAAATCATTTATGTTCCCAAATCAATTATTATATTTATTTATATTTCCAGTATAACTTATTTTTCATCAATTATATATATTAAATAAATAATAACATTTATAAAAAATTTTGAAAAAACATTATTATGTTCTTATTTATAATAAAAATGTATCTTGTATTATATAAATAATAATTGTATATGATATTAAAATATATGTACAGTGTGAAATCATTTATATTAAAATATTATATTATGTTAATTTTAACCAAATTAATTACATTTAATTATTTTATCATATAATTTATTTTAATATTAGAAAAATGTTTATTCTAAATCAAAATCAATATAATTAAGGAATTATATTGTAATTTAACAGTGTTATATTTATTTAATAATAGATTAGATAATATTAATTAAATATGAGATGATTTTTTATTAATAAATATTGTTTTAAAAGATACATTATAATATATAGAAGTTCAAATATGATATTTGTTTTATATATAAACAAAATTTATATCGTGAAACTAATATATTATAAATCAATTACATAATTTTTTTCATAAATATCTTTTTATGTGTTTTATTAAATTCTATTTTTTCACATCTAGTGGGAACCCCAAAAATTACCCAACCACTGAAAAACTTAAAAATGAAATTCTACCAAAAAACCCAATTTCCAAATGAAATTCCTTTCTATGATTTTTAAAATGTCCCCTGATATTGGGTTTGTTAGAGGGTGTGATGTATATTATTATGCTAGGGGGATTTATTAAATGTTATTTGGAATTGATTATTTCCCAAATAAATGATTTGGAGTGATGGATGATATTGAATCGGTGCTCTGATATGAATGATGTATCAAATAATGACCAATATACAACATTCATTTCATTGTTGTTTTGTCTGGTGTGTTTTTGGTATGATGTTCTTTGTCTTAGTGAATCTCTTAATCGTTGGATGATATTGAATGGTGTTTATGGTTATTATAAAGGTTTCAGATATAGTGGAAGCGTCTGGTGGGTGAATACTGTAACAGTTTTATCAGGTTTGATGCATCATTCACAAATTCTACAAGACATAAACGTCATGCCAAAATACATCAATCATATATTTAAATATAAAATTCCATAACACGTAGGTAATATTGTTCATTTTAAATGTATTAATAATATAAATAGTGTCTTATGAAATGAGACCTCATCATATGAACCTTTCTCAATGTATTAATAAATAACACATCACTCATAATGTATCTAATGTATCCATCTTCTTTATAAACTCAGTCATCATGGTTAATGAAATACATCATAGTGAATGAGTCATGTTGATCATTAATAGAAATCATAATGCCTAAAGACCATTACACACACTGAAAGATAGCAATATCTATTGACAAATAATAATGAAAAATGATATTTGAGGGAAAATTCTGGTAATCTACCATCTTGAATCCTTCATTGTACAGCTCTCATCTGGTTATAGGGACGATTATTTTGGAAGAAAATTGAAATATAACATGTAGAGGTAGATTATTCCTGTCAACACAAAAAATTAAATATGAAAAGATAATTATGGTGTAGGAGTTATCAATTTCCCTTTAAATTAAATGCTATGAAAATTTACTAAATAAGTTGTATAATTTCACCTCTTAATGATGACTTCATACATCCTAACACAATGTTTATTGAACATTAATTTTTGAAAAATAACTTTTCTCTTTTAAATAACATTTATATTGACAATGATTTTAGTACTGGAAAAATATAAATTAATATGGTTAATAAAATATTTTAAATAAAATTGCAATTATCATAAAAATTACCACACTAGGGATTCCAGTTTGTTGATAAACTAAAATATGTTTCTTAAATAGTAAAATGTAATATCAAATATAATTTCCATTAGTTATTTCCTCTATCAAACATCATTTTAATATATATTACCTTCTCAAATAAAATATCACCTATTAATTGTGAAGGTGCCCAACTTTCTTCAAAACTCCCATCAAATGAAGTCATCCAATATCTATAATTGCTTCTTTGGGCTAGAAATATTTGATGTACAGGAAAAAAAGGCTTTTATGAATGTTTTATCCTATCTAAGTGTGTATGATGTTCTCAAATGAGATAAACATGAGTTAATCTAATATTATATGTTAAAAAATTTTGATAACCAGGATAATAATTTCCCATTCCATAGAACATAGATTTTAAAATGAATTATTTATTGATGTATGTATGATAAAACCTAAAAATTAATTCCCTGTTTAATTTTCAATTTTCAGTCAATGGAAACCAATTAATATCAATACCTAATCATTTTCTTTATATAATAAGATACATCAAATTGAATTTCTTCTTCATCCTTAACCATGGTTGAACGTTATAATTTTGCAACATTACTATCCATATATTGAAAAAACTACATGGAAATCCAAAAGAATTCAATCTATTAGTATCTAGAATAAGATGAAGGTTTCTAGACTAATCATTTAATTTAGGATACTTGTGATTTATTTTATTTAACATATGAGAGTCTACTAGGTGAAAAAATAACTAATATATATATATATATATATTATCTATATTCTAGGTCATTTATCATTTAGCATCCTCACAATTGTATAGGTAGATAAACCATGGATTGATTCATAAGTATAATAATACATTCAAATGAAATGATTATTCATTCATTCATCTATATGGACATTAAATTTGGAATTTTTTATTTGATTCCTTTTATTTTTTAAAATAGAATACAGTAATTTAAAAGGCATGTATTCATTAATAGATCATACCCATTGAATATAAAATTCATTTAGTGAAATATGATTATTGAGGGAGCATATTATATTATCAGATGATACAATTTAGTAGTGGAATATGTTCAATAACGTTATATTCAATCCACAATATTCCAATTTTTAGACATTAAAGAATTATTATGGTATAAAATTATGTATATTTAGTAAAATTAGTATAACCATTGGTCTTTACTCAACTCATTAACTTCTAAATATGTTTTTTGTTATCATGAAGTAAATCATCAACTATAATTTTGTTTTCATCAATATGTCATTTTCAATAATAACACCTATAATAATATCATCAATATGGGTATCATCATTTCTCAAAAATATAAACATATTATATTATCTATTAAAAAAATTTATCCCTATAACTATTTATTTTCATTTTTTTCCTATGTTTACTCTCACATGTATAATATTTATGTATTTCTTGATATATCAAGTGTTCTTACTAATCTTATAGAATAATTAGACTTGAATAATAGTAGTGTAAAGACAGAATTAGTATTTGAGAAAGGTTATATTCATGTTCTTTTTTCATATTTGATGAAACCCATCATCAAACTCCTCATTCCCATGATTGGAATCCATCCATATTTTATTCATATTAATCATATTTTATTCACTAATATTAATATTTAATAAAATAAGTAAATACATAAATAGTTTAAACTTATAACCTTGAATGGTCATTTTTAAGGAATTATTTATGCTACGTAAACTTATTTTCATATGATAGTAATGGATAAACAATTTGTATTGAGATTGTTTGTTATTGTTGGAAATCATTAAAAAGGGAAGTTATGCAATAATTACTATAACAAATAATTTAATTAATTTTTTTCTATGTATACAATGAAACGTCAAGGATGGTTTCTATTGCTTCACTAAATGGGAGTAAAAAAATAATGAAAAATTGATGTTAATACATATCATCACATGGTACATGGGATTCCTGGGGGTGCTTTAACAAAAAGTTAGTTAAGAGATGATGATGATCTTTTATCAGATGATTAAAACATTGATAGTTCCCAATCACCTAGCCTTGAGAACCTTACATTTAACGAGACTCTTGGAATTATTGGGTTATAACAAAAAAATATTCGATTTGTCTTAATGGGATGATCCAATAACCTTATGTGAAAAAAGGTCCAACATATGACATAAAAAATACAATTTGGATGACATGGAATTTAGTGGGGACAATATAAAGAACAAATTAAAATAATTAGTATTTAGAAGGGATTTACTACTACCAAACATGAGGCTCTCCAGTGGGAATAGAAAAAGTAGTCAAATGAGAAACATTATTTCCATTTTTTTTATAAATGAGAATGAAAATGTAAAAATTAGTATGAACTATTTTATAAAACCTGATACAATTTTATTGGAACCATTGGTATAGGCACCAAAAACATTGGTGTATGTTATACAAAAGTATGGGGGATGGTTGGCTTGTTTGTAGATAGTATAAGCATATAAAATTGGTATTGGGAAACCATTTTTATATTTGGGTTATAAAAATAGTTTACAAATACTATGTATATTTAATATGATATAACTATACCAAATTTTTTCATTACCATTGATATGGTTTGTTTGAAAAATCCCTTGCGGGTATTGATAACTGCTCCTCGAATTTATATTTTAAACAATTAGACATTAATTTTTTTTTTCAGAATCAGAATAAGATATATATGTATATTTATATTCATATTCAATATTATATGTATTAAATGTTATTTGATAAAATTATTCATTAAAAATATGAGTACATATACCATTTCATTGGAAGACTATTGGTATTGACCTACACTAATGCTTCTCCAAAAAGTTGATATATGTATACATAATTTTGAGACCTTTACCAATGGTTTTAGAAAATCCAATATTATATGATCATTTAAAAGTATGAGATACTAATGGTTTTATCGATTCCATTGGTATTTCCAAAACATTAACCACCTATTTTAGATAAAAAAGTTGGTATAATATCATTTTATTGAATACATGCCAATAGTTTTTATATTCCAATTTGTATATATATGACATATACACATAGTTTTCTTAAAAACCAATGGTATAAGGTCATTTTATGTTTCACATACAAATGTTTTTGGCAAAACAATAGGTAAAAACTAATTTTATGTAACATATACCAACATTTCTTACAAAACTGTTTGTATATGTGTATTTGTATATGTCTAATTTCTTGTTGTGTTGAATGTGGATTGAAACCTCATGATGAGTATGTTGATGGAATCGATACCACACCATGATTCATTACTACCATTTATAATGACAATACAATTTGATTCCAGGATTTTGTATTTCCATCGTCTCTCAAGGGAGAACATTAGTCTAGTAAATAATGAATGTGATTTATCCACTATTGGATTATCAAAATAATGGGCATAAATATTAATAATTGTGATATCGAAACAAGGTTAATAATGTACCCTAAGTACCAATCTAATATGACCTCTTCCAATGATATATATATATATAAATTAATTTGAAACAAATTTAATTGTATGGGATCGACATACAGAATCGTGATGATGAGAGGGGGATATCAGGTCGAATCACATTACACTTCCAAATCTCTATATAAGATACCACATTATTTATATGAAAGGTGTCAGGATTTAAAATATTGATAAATTATTTCTCATATATATTCACCCATATAATCTTTAATATGGTATAAAGATAGAATACTATATATTTTGGGACAGAAGAATTCCACTTTCATAATAGAGACAAAAAACCAATCACCATCTCCACAATCCTATCTGCATTTGTGTTCTATGCATCTCAGATGTTCTAGGCCCCTTGTTGTAGAACATTACTTGTATTGGGGTTTTTTCATCACTAATGTGGAAGGGCATAAAATTATACTCTTCAATATTCCATAAAATTAGGAACCACGTTAAATGGAGTATTTCCATGAAATCATTTAATATGAATGTTCAGACTTTGGGCGGGACAACAATGTGACCTAGGAATTTCTACAAATCATCATTTTATTTTATCTGAATTTTGTGGGACAACATATAACTATAATTAACCACATAGAATCCTAAATATTCACTAATATATCATACGTTGTCTAGATAATTATTTTATGTGAATGGAATAGTCATAATAAAACTCTAATCCCTTTAATTAAATCATAAATGTAGTTTATAATAACACTATTCAGTATTACAATCAATAAAATGGAAGAAATTGTTGGAATCATCCCAATCAGAATCCAATAGGGATTTTTCAATCATCCCACATTTATAGAAAAATCCATTGAACAATCATCATATAGACATTGGATTAGTCTCTATCCCCCCAAAGTGTCCCTTTTGAAGAATAACACCCAATCCCCTAATGCATCTCCAAAATAGCCAAGGCAGGGGCTATGAGAATCAATTTAAAGCCCATATGGGGGTAATGTAAAAATTCAATGTTCTATCATGATAGGTTACCAGGGTTATGAATCCTGTATCATTCTTGATTTTAAAAATGAGAAATGTTTAGCATGCACATTTATTGAAATATCATACCACCCCAGGGATTATGGATGTGTTGATTATCACAAGAAAATAAATGAACATTTTCCCAATTGTTCTGACCCCAGTATAACATGTTATGGTGATATTGAATTCAGATAATCACAAAGTTAGTTATCTTAAATAAATTTATATTATTAATTGGAATCAATTGAGCTACATCATTTATAGGTGCTTACTACCATAATTAGGGACCCTCTTAAAATTCCATCACTAAATTTTTTTGTTGAATTTTTCTATGATGCTCATGTGAACCACTCATTTAGTTTGACCAAAACTCACAAGGATCAAAATATATTTATAATGTTTATCAACCATTTGAATACCCGATTTTCGGCAACGATCATCCTTTCTACAAGCAGTCTAACCCAAGCTAATGGAAATTATTGTTTTTGAATAACTAAGTGACTGTGTAGATAATTTATCAAATATATGGATAATGTTTAAAATAGATATATTGTCCTAAATATTTTCATTTTAAAAAATAAGTTTATCATATGAAATGACGAAATGGAAAATAGGTGGATTTCTTCTATAAACATTATCGATAAGAAATACGATGTATGTAGCTTACACAAAAATTATAATAGAAAAAACACCAGCCATTAAGACCCACATGAAATGGGAATGTGGGTCCCCTTTATCTGAACCCCCCATGTTTGGGCGAATAATTGATAGATTTTACCATTAATAATTATCATGAAATAGACTAAATAATGGTTTTTGATGTTATATGAGTTGATTAATAATATTATAATGTTTTGTTTATTAAAATAATTATGTATTGCATTTTTTTTTGGGAATTTCCCATTTCTACAAATTATAAGGAATTAAAAATTCTCAATTGATGGTGAATGTATTAATTTTGAATTATTTATTTATTTTGGAAGATATGGTTGTTATTTATTGGTCCTTATGATACTATGCATGTGAATCATCTACGATCTGTTATGGGAACATTATATAATTCTCGTGGAAGGTTAAATAATTTTAAAATGGTTTCATAAGAAATTACCTTTATAACCCATGTTTGAATCATGGACATAGGAATTAAATAATCTTGAAATGCTCACTAAAACCAATTTTTTATTCAACGATTTATTAAAAACAATTACAAGCTGTTTCATGAGATTAACTCACAAACCATTTTTTTTGAGATGTTTGATTCCTCCATGAAGATTGAGGGGGTGTGCAAAAGGAGGTTGACTTTCATGGGAGATCCTGAATGCAGATATGAAAAAAGTTCCCTTAGTGTTGAATATATATGACTAAGATGGGTTTAACAATTCATTCCAAAAATGTGCGGATAAATATGTGTTTTCCTAGTGACATATTAAAGACCTCTAAATCGATAAGTTTTATTAATGCTAAATTATGACCTGATAAAACCTATATTGATCATTTCTAAATTTATAGAATATAAAACCAATATTTATCGACACTAATATTATATCATTAATATATATATATATATATATCTGTGTGTGTGTGTGTGTGTGTGTTTTATGAGCACATTTCATTTTAGAGATAATAAATATAAATTCAAATAAAAAAATTCAATGAATATATATTAAAAATGAAATAATTCATAGATAATAAGAAATAGTTATCCTTGTCAGTGAATATAAAATCATAAATGCATTATTTTCAAAAAATGGGTGAAATTGAATAATTAAAAATCAGTAGTAAGAAAAAATATTGAAAAATTGTATATGTTTTATAAATTATAAAAATTATAAAAAACATTAAAAAGTAATGTATATTATAATGAAGGTGAATAAATAGTGAAAAACTCCAAAACATAGTAAATATCCACAAAAAATAATTTTTTTTATGAATAATTACATTAATCGTAATCACGTATATAAAATGGGAGATAATATTATAAAATTAATTTAAAAAAACTAAGTATAAATATTTTAAACATTTTAAAATTATAAAAAAATAATAAATATAATTGAAAGAAAATTAATCATATAAATTAAGAAAACATTTATATATTAATAGATAATAAATAATTATGTATAATTTGGATGATTAATTGAATTAATTTTAATCAAATACAAATGGGTAGTTAATAATAAAAATTGAATTTAAATAAATTTATTATATAAATTCCTATAATTTTACTAGAATTAGACCATAATAAATAAAATTGAATAAATATTAATCATAAGAAGAGAAATTTATTTATTAAATTATAACATTGTAATTAATTATTTATAAAAAAATATTAAAATATTAATAATATCGACAAATAATAGAAATTGTTTAAAATTTAAAATGAATAATTTATATTAAATGATATCATATTAAAATTTAATAAATAAAATTGAATAAGTTATAAATATTAAAAATTGAATCCTTTAGAATAATAACATCATTTACAAACACATAACAACAAGGGTTCAAATCCTGGCATGCCCCTATGTGGATTTATATTGCATGTGGTGAATCAGGAAGGTGGTGACATGAGCCTGATGTAGGAAGGCATTAATATAGCCATGACATTGGCCTAGTGATACATATAGGACTATATAATAATGACACTACACCAAACTTTTGGGCCACATTTATTGGACACTTGGCCATGGACCAATAAGCTATTTAATGGATCATTCACTACATTGATAGAAATATGCCTTTGCATTCATAAAATAAATATGAAAAAAGATACACATAAAAAATGATTAAAAATGAATAAATAGATAATATAATTATTTATTAGGTACTCAGAGATATAAATACTCCAAAAAACACACACACCACACCCACTGACCGATGAGAATGTCATTGCCTCTCCTCACAAAGGGATTAGCCAACTACATTCAATAGTCTCGTATACATTCTTTTTTATTAAAATTGGACTTATGAACCTTAAAATATATTCTTAGAAGAACATGGGTCATAAGCACTATCATTATTGTGCACCACTAAATGATTTATCAGAATTGATTGGGCCTCCCCTACAAACCAAAGAAAGATTAAGCCAAACATGCCCTATGCTTCTGTTACATCATTGAACGTCCTGGAAAATTGTAATAGATGACTGTTAGATATGCCAACATTTCCATTAATTTGGTTTTCAAGGATATGAATCACTGGGCAAGAAATCATACCACCAAATAAGCTCTTTGAGCTTAACAGACATGTAAACCTTGCATCGAAATATATTTCTTGAATCCATATGTACCAATGCTTCTGCAACGTGAAGTAGTCATCAACAATAGAGCATCGTCACCGCACTTTTTTCCACCAATAATATATTCCCACACAATCAGAAATGATGTTTCCCCCCCCCAAACAACATCTACAATCCTTCTATACCAGGCATTTTCTACCACCCCTGAACCTGCCTCTGGAGACCGATAATGATCCCTAGACTCACAATGCCATCCAAATCCTTTCGTCTCTAGATAGAACACACTATCGATACTGCAAAGCATGACACACTAATGTCTCCATCTATTAATACCATTGGTCATGAAGCACATACCCATTATTTTATTTTGTGAAAATAAACAACAAATTTTTGTTAGGGATTGTATACAATGGGGTACAATTTTAGGGGAACATAGTGTGGGTTATTGATGGTCTTATAGGAATCGTTTATATGTAATAAAAACATATTAAAAATATAAAATTATAATAAATAAATAAGAATAATATTTAATCAGATAAAATATAAAAAATTTAAAAATATTTATTCATATTAACAAATATATATTTTTTTTATATAAATGATTAAATTTCATTAATATTAAAAATTATTAATTATCAAAAATGATAAAATCTGAAATAATATTAAAAATCATAAAATTAAATGAATTGAATTATGAAAAATCTTAAAAAGATAATTCATAACATTAATTACATGAATTTAAAAAATTTAAAATTAAATGAAAGTAAATATATAAATAATATTATTAATGCTAATTATATATGTATGAAATCCATTGAATGTATATAGAAAATCTAATATGATATTATCATTTATAATTTTAATAATTGATAAAATATTAATATTTAATTAAATATATATTTACATATACATGTATAAATAAATATTAAAATTTTATATATTACAATAATATAAAATGATTATATAATAAAAATGAATAATTTTTTTAAAATACTAAAAATATAGAGATATTAAAAATGAATAAATAATATTATATCATTTAATATACATACATGCACACATACAAAACACAAAAATTTATACATACACATAATCATACAAATTTTTTTTATTAATATACAAAACACATACATATACACATACACAGATACATACATATGTGAACACGAATATAGATATAATAAAAATTATAAATACATACACATGCACATACACTTACACATACACACACTGATATATATACATATATATATATATATATTAATGTACACATACACATATGTATGACATACACATAAAAATACATACAGGCCTATTCACATATACATACTCACTCATACGAAGAATAAAGGTACATAAACACCCACACACCCACAACACAACACAACACATGCATACATAAACAAAACATTCATAAATACACACATATATACACTCAGATAAAAATTGATATACATATATTATTAAATGTTATATAAAATATTTATATATTACAAATATTCAAATATATACTTGATGAAATATAAATATTATTTAAAAATATATAACAATGTATATATTTATATTTATTAAATTATTCAATGGGTTATTTAGCAACACTAAACAAGAAATTTCTAAAAATAGTAGAACTTTTATCCGTGTTAGAAAATGGAATAGGGAATGTTAACTCATTTATTCATTTTTTAAGAAGTCGTTTGTAATATTTCACCACATGTATTATTGTAAAATGATTTTAAACAATAATTAACTTCAAATGTGTTATATTTTAAATTAATGATATTGATAAAATAAAATTAGAATTATCAATTATAATTAATTTCATAAAACAATGTGTTATAAAATGATTCTTAAATGTACCATATTATAGTATTTTTTTAATCATTGTGGGAAAAAATATATTAATTTATGTAGTTGTATTCTCATGTTAAATAAATCTACATATAAAATCTATTGTTTTCCAATATGTATTGGGATATATGGAGTTGTCGTAGTTTGTTTAGGTCCCGGTTGCAATGGAAGCGTGTTGGTGTGAGTTCCCAATATTGAATTTAGTGTTAAACAACCTTCAAACTGAGATTCATAATGATATAAAATGATGGATCTTCGGAATAGAAAGAAAAATAAAAAACAAGTGAGGGGTCCTAGAACCCTAGAGTTATGATCATCATATATTTGATATATTTAATTTAATTAATTCAGAAGAATTACAATGGAGGAATTATTTCTACGTTGATGCCTCCAGTCATGATCCTTTGATCCATCATTGGGTCGTACAATCCAAGTGTCAGAATAATCTAGTTGTGTTCCAAATATGTGCCATGTATCTCTGGACATTGCCGAAGGTATATCTAGGTGCTAGTGCGGAAGAACCATCGCTTGTGATGTACGCCTTCGATCTCCTCGATCTGATGGAGGAAGTCCTCTCCCGGTCTTGAGAGAGTTCTTGGAGGAATTAGTTCTTTTGTCATTGAATGAATTCTACAGAATTGTTGTGCACAACGATTGAGGAATAGTGTTGGGGTTGTGGGGATATTTATAATCGAGTTTGAGGTTATAGAGTTATGAAAATAAATAAATGTGTTACGTGTTTTATTTAATTCATTAACTATTATTCAAAACCCCCATGTCGAATTATTAATTCGTTGACATGTTCCCATGATGATTATAATAAATTTCATTTAATAAAACAATACTATATCCATAAAATCTCGACTGGAAAAACTACACACCATGTAATAATTAATACATGGCGTGTATTTTTATTTTACATTTTCCTTTATTACCTCAACCACATTTATTAGTCCTTCAGAAATGGGTATTCATTTCTTAAATAAAAGTAAATTCATTACTCGCTAATAAATTAATATTATTTCTCCCACAATATATTATCTCGAATACCTAGGGTCGAAATAATTGCAATAAATAATCCTTAAATAATTATTAATCAATAGTCAGGAATAATATTTATTTAACTTGTTAAATAAATATTTAACTGAGATAAACGAACACACTTAGTCTATGACCCTCTAGGTCCCTTTATCAATGGAATTAGGAGGAGACTACCTAATGTACATGGCCAGTGACTAGAAAGACGCCAAGGCACCAATAGAGATATAAGATAACACCGAAATGACGTGTCACCTCCTATTTAGGCTATATCAAATCCATCAATGGGCCTGAGATATATACATCTGTTATGGTACAAAAGGGACAAATCCTTTCTCTCATTATCTATTAATGTAGAATTACTCGTGATGCACCCAACATATCCTACCTCACTACAAACTATGGGTCATCATAGTTTTCATCAATACATCTAAGTGTGTGAGTTTTAATACCCATTAATAATAATTATAAAGTCTATGGACCAATAAACACTTCCGCATATTGGAACATACAATGACACTATGAAATGTGGATTTCCTACTAGTGGGTACTGTTCTCATAATATTCTACATGATATTTCCAATGGTACACAACATGAGAAGGTTACTCAACAATTAACCATTCCTCGCCCCTAATGGCCCATCTTATTTTTGTCCCTCCAATAACATCATCCGGCCCTAAAACATATATTCAAAAAAAGTGTTCTAGCACTTCCGGGTTCACATCATAGCAGGGATCCGCTATGACCCTTTAATGCAACAGATGACCATAGGAAATTATACCATGAATAGTCACGCATAAGAACAATCAAGATGTGATAGTGTAACACCCCAAGCTTCTACTGTACGTTTCCCTTCGAATAATGCGATAGCGTGTGTTGTACGCAACCTCGAGTTCTAACACACACCACAACTAATTAAACTAGCTGTTGTGAATAGTAATACCTACTTTTTGAAATTATATATATTTTATATTTGAAAATGGACTTCATTTTTGGACTCGGAATATCGAATTTAGCCTAAGGTGAAATTTTGGTACTTTTAAGATAACTTTCATATTTTGATGAATAGTGAAAATTACTAAATTTTAATTAAAAACAACTTTTTTAATAAAAATAATTAATACTGATAAATTATTAATTTGAGTGGTTTTAAAGTATATTTAGAATATATTTTTACCATTTAATATAATGTTGGACATTGGACATAATTATACAATTAAACCGAACATAAACAAGTGTCAATCTTTTGATAGTTATTATCTCTTAAAAACACGCTTTTTGTTTTGACAGCGGGAATTAATTTTAAATTAATTTCTGCCACTTCTGTGTTTTGAATTTAAGAAAATGGATTCCATATTTGGAATCAGGATGTTCAAATTGTGTAAATAGGTAACTTTTATTTTTAGACATTTTGAATAATTACTGCGGTAAATATTTTATTTACCATGATTAAAGGTAAATCCGGTAAATAAGGGTTAAAAAATAATATTATAATTATACTAAATTACCCTAAAACGTGTCTTAACCATATTGGTTGATACATGGTCGACCCTGGGTATCTTTGGGTCGATTTTGGGACCCCATGGATCCACTTGTAAGTGATAATGACACTTTATTTTAATTAAGTTAAAATGAATACAAAAATGACACAAGCATATATCTTTTAGAAAAACAATTTTTACATAGGGTTATACATGTGGGATTTTAGATTATAAATATTCATTAGAAAGCTAAAAATATTTCCTACATAATGATATTTTATTTGTAATTTTTATACATTAAATATTGTATTTTATTTATGACACAATGATGATGCAGTAATTACTATAATAGTGAAAAATTAAAATAATTGATATTATAAATACCCAAATAAATAAAAAATGAAACTTTTAATGAATTAAAATAATTTTATAGGATAATATGAAATCTTAGGATTGATTTAATTGACTTTTTTCGAAGTAATAAATCTGTTATGAGTTTCACAAAAATGAACTATTGAATAGTGTCAAAATTGACATAAAAGAGTTCTTAAAACAAATATTATATTATTAATTGATATTAAATTCATAAAAATCTAAGGATCGGCCAAGAGACTTATATCATTATAGGTTCATCTTTAATGGACCACATGGTGGTCTCTTGGATGTATATAGTATGTTTATTAACCATATTATATAAAAATACAAAGAGTCATTGTAAAAGTGAAACTAATTAACTTAGAGTTAATACTTAAAGATAAGGTTAATATAAGTACCCAAACCTGTCTAAATTCTATTTGTTGAGTGGTTTTAGACCTATCCCCACCTTAACCTTTGAATAGTAAACTTTGGAGCCATTAGAAACCGAATATGAATTTATTATAAATTAATATTTCTAGCTTTTCCAAAGGTGCCCCTCACCCCTCTTATAAAAGGGCACTCCTCCTTCTCATTTCTTCACACCTATAAAGCCTTTTTGGTTCGGCCAAACTCTGCCCAAGTACTCTCCCAACATCCTTAAATACAACCTAGAGGCCTTAGTTTGATCAGAAAGCCAACCTAAGGAGCCCTTTTGAACAAACAAAAAGGAAGAACCCGAAGAAGTGGTAATGATTTCACCACCCTTTTCTAAGTTCATTTCTTCTTCCACATCTTCTTCCTTTTTTCTTACCATTCTAAAATAATAACTCCAGTATCTCACATATACTATGATGTTATTATAAATATGGTACAACCATATTCAGTATTCTATCCACCCTTTGAATAACATGTCACCATACGTGCGTACGTACGGCTTACCGTCTCCACGTCGTGGTGTAATTGTTATTCAATATAATATTATTTGGATGGGTATAATAATGATGTGTAACTCATGTAAATAATAAATATAACATGTTAATGATTCTTTATATATGATATACCATCCATTTATATATTATTTTAATATCAAAAGAATAATATTGTCGCTCGTGCATACGTACGGACTACCGTCTCCACGAACGCGATGAGATTCATTCTCCATCGTATCCATTCAAGTATAATAATCATTTGATGATTTAAAAATGATGTTTAAGGAATTTATATCATTCTGGATTTGAATAATATACAACCTATCCTTTACAAACATGTCTTACGTAACAAAACATATAAACGAAAACGAGTAAGTTAACACCCGAAACAACGATAATACTAAGATATTATTAACAAAGCAACGTTAAAAGATCATATATGATATCATATGAATGCATATGATTCTTGTATAATTTAATAACAATTATTTCACCATTATACATGAGGTTAACCTACCCCAACCAAGGAAAAGTACAAGGTAAGGGTTATTTCACAATCTCTTCATTATCCAAGGTTGTTTATATGTAATAATCTACTGAGATCTCTTTATCATCCACATCCATGTTTCTTAAAAATGTATTTCAAAACATTTTTACTATGAGTTAAAGTCATTTATACCCTTTTTTACTTTTATAAGTGGTTTATGAAGGAATCTTTCGGTCGTTTTCAAAACAATTTCCTTTTTAACCTTTTCGACAGAATTAAGGTAAGAATGTTTTTTTTAACTTATACGGTGGGTGCGGCTATTTTCCACCGTTATAAAATCTTCAAAGCTTCCCTTACAAGATTATAAGAATATTTTCAAAGAAAATGTTTTATTTTATATGGATCTTAAATGATTTCAAAATAAAAGGAGATATTTCTTTAAAAATAATTTTGATTTCATCTATGTCAACATCCTTTGATGGATTTTAAGATTATTTGAAGTTGATTTATTATGATACAAAACTTCTATATTGTATTGAAGGTTTTGTGATATGTTTGACTATGGATGTGCTATTTTTATACCATTCATAGTTTATGGTGAAAGTATTGACATTTCGTATGCTAGTTTTAATACGAATGTTTATGTTATGTTTAAACCTTTTCAGATGGGAATGCATTGGACTTAATATGTGACGGGTGGATCCCGCTATAGCTCCTCGATGCATCGGTAGGTCTCATGAGACAAACTAGTGTCTTGGCACAAGGCCTTGACAAAATCTCATTTATAGTCTTGGCACGAGGCATTGGCTATGTGGTTATGATAGTCTGGCATTATGCATTCCAACATTATGAAAGTGGTTATTGATTTTTGCATGTGATTATTCGATTAGTAGAATATCCATGTGAATAAGTAAATGGAATTATTTAATTTTATTTATGCCATACCATGTTGAAAGTTCAATTTTAAAAGGCTTTTGTTTTAGTTATACATTTCCTTAAATGTTTATTCTTATTTATGAAAGTTTCTGCTATATTGTTATCCTTACTTGGCATTTGAGCTCACCCCTTTTCTATGTTTTATTTTTACCAGGAAGTGAAGATGTAAGTTATAAATGACCTACAGGGATATTATGTGGGGATATGAGTGTGGATTATGGAGACATTATGTTATTGTAGTAGTTTTTCATTTTATGATGTAATGTAAAACTTATGAATATATCTAGTGTTTCCAAGGCTACTAAACCAATTGGTCTTTCGAGATTTGATCTTTCTTGTGATCATGCCAATGTTATGTAATAATGCACCGACTCTGGGTAACTGGGGTCGGGGCGTTACAGTTGGTATCAGAATAAGTTTAGTACAAACCCTGGAAGCTAGATTTAGATAAACTCTGAATAGAGCACGTAGGCCTAAGATGAAGTTTGAGGATTAGTATAGAAGAACTTCCTAGAATTTTGGTATTGTAGAGATTTTGTGAGTTTTCCGAGCAATACATCCCTGTCTGGATACGAGCAGGTAGAGGCGGCTCTAGCACAGATGTACCTAGGGGTAAAACCCGAAAACACCGCTTTGGGCTAGACTCGAACGGGAACTGGTGCACGACAACGGGCCTTGCTGCACTCTTGGTTACGACACTCCCGGGGGATATTTGCTTAGGATAACTCTCATTTTCTTTACAAATCATTATGAAGGGCTTATGAGTATATATTTCCTCAAAGAAAACATTTTTATGATTTTGGATTATATCCATAAATAGTTCAATTTATGTTATGTGTTTTATAAGTATGGGATTATGTATTTTGATTCATAAACTGATCTAGTTTATGCCATTGTTTAGAAATGGCGCCTAGTGGAAGAAATGGAAACCCTATCAATGCACGCACTCCATGTAGGGATTTCCCTCCTGCACAAGATAATTATAGTGGGGCTGGTGATGCAACAGGTGCCGATCAGCTAATCACCATACTGGGAAAACTTACTCAGGTTATGAATAATAACCTTACCCGTATGGAGCACCCTGATCCGCAGCGTGGAGGATCAATGTTAGATAGATTCATGAGGCAATAACCACCAACGTTCAATGGGAGTACAAATCCCTTAGTAGCTGAGAAATGGATAAATTCCCTAGAGAAAATATTTCAGGGTTTGGGGAGCAGTGAAAGGGAAAAAGTTATCATGGCAGTTTACCGCCTCCCTGGAGATGCTGTTCAATGGTGGTCATTGATTCAAAACATGAAGGAAGATGATGAAGTATCAAATATGGAATGGAGGGAATTCAAAGATCTGTTTTTAGAAAAATACTTCCCTCCCGACCATCGAGCGGATATGGAAAGGCAATTTTTGAGTCTGAGACAAAAGGAGGATGAGAATGTCACAAAGTATGAGGCTAACTTTACAAGGTTAGCGAGGTATGCTAGAGATTATATTCGCAACCCAAGAAGTAAGATTGATCGTTTCTTTGATGGGTTAAAACCATTTCTCCGTCGAGCATTAGTCTCACAATCCTTTTCATCGTACGAAGTCATTGTCTCATGTGCTATCAAGACCGAAAAGGAATTCTCTAAGTCTTATGACTTTAAAGCAAAGCAAGAGAAGAAGAGACCTGCTGATCAATCTGGGAATGGAAATAAGGGGAAGAAGGGAAAGGTTGAATATCCATCTTGTGGTAAATGCGGGAAGAAACATTCTGGTACTTGCTTGAAGGGAATGGGAGTCTGTTACAAGTGTGGTGAAAAAGGCCACCAAACTCATGATTGAAAGGGGAAGAAGGAAGCTACCAACGTTCAGTGCTACAATTTCAGGGAGATGGGGCATTATGCAAATTCATGCCCTAAGAATCAGGAGAACTTACCTCAGAAAAGGCCAAGGGATCAAGGCCAGGCTTATGCTATCACTACTGCAGAGGTAGAAGCTCCGAAAGACGTGGTGGCAGGTAATTTAATGGTTTCCTCAAGTTTAGCAAATGCATTATTTGACTCTGGATCGTCGCATTGTTTCATATCTTCCCAGTTTTCTAAGAAAATTAGATATTTCCAATTTGATTTAATAAGGGAGTTTTCGGTTAAAACTCCTAAGGGAAGTATCATTGCAATAAAGTTTTGTGAATCAGTGCCCATTAGAGCACATAAATTTTCTTTATCTGCTGATCTCATCGTCATACCTATGATTGAGTTTGATATAATCCTCGGTATGGACTGGCTTTCGGACTATGATGCAAAGATTTATTGTAAGAAGAAAGAGGTTACGATTCTTGATGATAATGATAAGGAACACCTTATTTTTAGAGCATAATCGTCACCACCTAATTCTTATTTAGATCCACCCCTAGTAGCTCAACTTAATTCAATTATTGGGGAGGAAGAGAATGAAATAACTGTCGGTGAGGAAAGTAATGTTAAAATAGAGTATGTATCTGTTGTGAAAGAATTTGTAGATGTATTTCCGGAAGATTTACCTGGACATCCTCCAGAACGAGAAGTTGAGTTTTCCATTGATTTGATTCCTGGATCAAGGCCTATATCGAAGACCCCTTATAGAATGGCCACTGTAGAGTTAGTCGAACTAAAGAAACAACTAGAGGAATTGAGTAATAAGGGATTTATTCGCCCTAGTGTTTCTCCATGGGGAGCCCCTGTTCTTTTTGTTAAAAAGAAAGATGGATCTATGAGGTTATGTATCGACTACAGGAAGATCAATGCTATAACGATAAAGAACAAGTATCCCCTACCTCATATTGATGATTTATTTGACCAACTGCATGGAGCTCAATACTTTTCAAAGATTGACCTTCGATCTGGATACCATCAGTTGTGTGTGAAGAAGGAAGACATTCCGAAAACAGCATTTCGAACCAGGTACGGGCATTACGAGTTTACTGTAATGCCGTTCGGATTGACTAATTCATCCTCTGTATTCATGGATCTAATGAATAGAGTTTTCAAGGAGTATATCGATGAATTTGTGGTGGTATTTATTTATGATATCTTGGTATAATCCAAAACCTACGAAGATCATGAAAATCACTTGCGCATTATCTTGAAGACTCTGAGGAGGCATGAATTATATGGGAAGTTTAGCAAGTGTGAATTCTGGCTTCAGGAGATTTCTTTTCTTGGCCATATTGTCTCTAAAGATGGAATCTCTGTTGATCCTTCTAAGACCAAGGCAATCCATGAATGGCCAGCACCTATGAGTATAACTGAGGTACGTAGTTTTATTGGTTTGGTAGGTTATTATCGACGTTTCGTCCAGAATTTTGCCTGATTGGCTAACCCATTAACGAAGCTCACACGTAAAGGGGGTTAAATTTGTTTGGACAAAAGAGTGTGCAGAATGTTTTGAAGAACTGAAGAAAAGATTAGTCAATGCTCCTATATTGACTCTACCATCGGGGAATGATGGGTTCGTTATTTATAGTGATGTATCGAAGAAAGGACTTGGCGGTGTCCTTATGCAGAATGATAGAGTTATTGCCTATGCATCACGACAGTTGAAAATTCACGAACAAAACTATCCTACTCATGATCTTGAGTTAGAAGCTGTGATCTTTGCTTTGAAGATATGGAGACACTACCTCTATGGTGAAAAATGTGAGATTTATACTGATCACAAGAGTTTGAAGTGTATTTTCTCACAAAATGGACTCAACATGAGGCAAAGGAGATGGCTTGAATTACTCAAGGATTATGATTGTACGATACACTACCACCCGGGGAAGGCAAACAAGGTGGCAGATGCTTTGTGTAGAAAAGACCATGGAGTTTTGAACAATATGAGAATTGAAAGGGATCCAATTTTCATGGATCTAGTGAAGATGGACATGGGAATAACCAGGGAAGGTGAAACATCAATGCTTTTTCAAATGGTTGCCAAACCATCTTTACTAGAAAGGATTAAGAGTTCTCAGACTGATGATGAAGAATTTCAGAAGAATATTAAAGCTGTGAATGATGGGAGATTGAGAGACTTTGTGTATGAAGATGGAATTTTGAAATTCGGGAAGAGACTTTGTGTTCCTGATTTACCTGATCTAAAAAGGGAATTGCTGGATGATGCTCATAGTTCCAATTTCTCTATACACCCTGGGAGCACAAAAATGTATAGAGATTTGAAGGAACATTTTTGGTGGGACAACATGAAAAGGGAGATTGCTGATTTTGTGTCAAGATGTATGGTTTGTCAACAAGTGAAAGCTGGAAGGCAACAGCCTGGAGGAGTCATGCAACCTCTTCCCATACCTGAGTGGAAATGGGACAATATTACGATGGACATTGTCATGGGGCTACCAAAGACTCCTAGAAGGAATGATGCAATATGGGTTATTGTTGATCGTCTTACCAAGTCAGCACATTTTCTTGCTATAAGAGAAGATCTACCCCTGGAACGTCTAGCAAGACTATATATTAATGATGTTGTGAGACTTCATGGAGTACCCTTATCAATTGTTTCTGATCGTGATCCCCGTTTTACTTCAAGATTCTGGAAAAGTCTTCAGAAATCCCTGGATACTGAACTTCATTTGGGCACTTCTTACCACCCTCAGACAGACGGACAATCAGAACGGACTATTCAAACCTTAGAAGACAGGTTGAGATCTTGCTCACTTGACTTTCAGGGTATGTGGGATCAATATTTACCTCTGGTAGAATTTTCTTATAACAATAGCTTCCATTCGAGTATTCAGATGGCACCATATGAAGCGTTATACGGAAAGAGATGTCGTACACCAACCTGTTGGGATGACGTCGGTGAAAGAAAACTTGTAGGTCCAGAACTGGTGGAGGAAACGATGGAAAAGGTGAAGGTAATCCAAAATCACATCAGAGCAGCTCAAAATAAGCAGAAGAGCTATGCCGATAATCGAAGGAAGGATTTGGAATTTCAAGTCGGTGATCATGTTTTCCTGAAGGTATCTCCATGGAAGAGAGTCATAAGTTTTGGTAAGAAAGGTAAATTGAGTCCCAGGTACATCGGACCTTTCGAAATTCTAGAACGAATTGGGGTTGTAGCTTACTGATTGGCAATGCCTCCAAGTCTATCCAAAGTTCACGATGTGTTCCACGTATCTCTATTGAGGAAATACATGCTTGATCCAACGCATGTACTCACATATGAGGAATTAGAACTGGAACCCGATATTTCCTATTGTGAAGAGCCCGTCAGGATTCTTGATACGAGAGAACAAGTACTGAGAAACCGGACGACGCGTCTGGTAAAAGTTTTGTGGAGAAACCATAAGATAGAAGAGGCAACGTGGGAACCCGAGGAACTTATGATGAAGAACCACCCGAGTCTTTTTATGCAGTAATACCCTAGAAATTGCGAGGACGCAATTATTTGAAGGAGAGGAGAATGTAACACCCCAAGCTTCTACGGTACGTTTTCCATCGAATAATGCGATAGCGTGTGTTGTACGCAACCTCGAGTTCTAACACACACCACAACTAATTAAACTAGCCGTTGTGAATAGTAATACCTACTTTTTGAAATTATATATATATTATATTTGAAAATGGACTTCATGTTTGGACTCGGAATATCGAATTTAGCATAAGGTGAAATTTTGGTACTTTTCGGATAACTTTCATATTTTGATGAATAGTGAAAATTACTAAATTTTAATTAAAAACAACTTTTTTAATCAAAATAATTAATAGTGATAAATTATTAATTTGAGTGGTTTTAAAGTATATTTAGAATATATTTTTACCATTTAATATAATGTTGGTCATTGGACATAATTATACAATTAAACCGAACATAAACAAGTGTCAATCTTTTGATAGGTATTATCTCTTAAAAACACGCTTTTTGTTTTGACAGCGGGAATTAATTTTAAATTAATTTCTACCACTTATGTGTTTTGAATTTTGGAAAATAGATTCCATATTTGGAATCAGGATGTTCAAATTGTGTAAATAGGTAACTTTTATTTTTAGACATTTTGAATAATTACTGCGGTAAATATTTTATTTACCATGATTAAGGGTAAATCCGTTAAATAAGGGTTAAAAAATAATATTATAATAATACTAAATTACCCTAAAACGTGTCTTAACCCTATTGGTTGATACATGGTCGACCCTGGGTATCATTGGGTCGATTTTGGGACCCCATGGATCCACTTGTAAGTGATAATGACACTTTATTTTAATTAAGTTAAAATGAATACAAAAATGACACACGCATATATCTTTTAGAAAAACAATTTTTACATAGGGTTATACATGTTGGATTTTTGATTATAAATATTAATTAGAAATATAATAATATTTCCTAAATAATGATATTTTATTTGTAATTTTTAGACATTAAATATTGTATTTTATTTATGACACAATGAAGATGCAGTAATTACTATAATAGTGAAAAATTAAAATAATTGATATTATAAATACCCAAATAAATATAACATGAAACTTTTAATGAATTAAACTAATTTTATAGGATAATATGAAATATTAGGATTGATTTAATTGAATTTGTTCGAAGTAATCAATCTGTTATGAGTTTCACAAAAATCAACTATTGAATAGTGTCGAAATTGACATAAAATAGTTCTTAAAACAAATATTATATTATTAATTGATATTCAATTCATAAAAATCTAAGGATCGGCCAAGAGTCTTATATCATGATAGGTTCATCATTGATGGACCACTTGGAGGTCTCTTGGATGTATATATTAATTTTATTAACCATATTATAAAAAAATACAAAGAGTCATTGTAAAAGTGAAACTAATTAACTTAGAGTTAATACATAAAGATAAGGTTAATATAAGTACCCAAACCTGTCTAAATTCTATTGGTTGAGTGGTTTTCGACCTATCCCCACCTTAACCTTTGAATAATAAACTTTTGAGCCATTAGAAACCGAATATGAATTTATTATAAATTAATATTTCTAGCTTTTCCAAAGGTGCCCCTCAGCCCTCTTATAAAAGGGCACTCCTCCTTCTCATTTCTTCACACCTCTAAAGCCTTTTGGGTCGGCCAAACTCTGCCCAAATACTCTCCCAACATCTCTCAATACAACCTAGAGGCCTTAGTTTGATCATAAATCCAACCTAAGGAGCCCTTTTGATCAAACAAAAAGGAAGAACCCGATGAAGAGGTAATGATTTCACCACGCTTTTCTAAGTTCATTTCTTCTTCCACTTCTTCTTACTTTGTTCTTACCATTCTAAAATAATAACTCCAGTATCTCACATATACTGTGATGTTATTATAAATATGGTACAACCATATTCAGTATTCTATCAACCCTTTGAATAACATGTCACCATACGTGCGTACGTACGGCTTACCGTCTCCACGTCGTGGTGTAATTGTTATTCAATATAATATTATTTGGATGGGTATAATAATGATGTGTAACTCATGTAATTAATAAATATAACATGTTAATTATTCTGTATATATGATATACCATCCATTTATATATTATTTTAATATCAAAAGAATGATATTGTCGCTCGTGCGTACGTACGGACTACCGTCTCCACGAACGCGATGAGATTCATTCTCCATCGTATCCATTCAAGTATAATTATCATTTGATGATTTAAAAATGATTTTTAAGTAATTGATATCATTCTGGATTTGAATAATATACAACCTATCCTTTACAAACATGTATTACGTAACAAAACATATAAACGAAAACGAGTAAGTTAACACCCGAAACAACGATAATACTAAGATATTATTAACAAAGCAATGTTAAAAGATCATATATGATATCATATGAATGCATATGATTCTTGTATAATTTAATAACAATTATTTCACCATTATACAGGAGGTTAACCTACCCCAACCAAGGAAAAGTACAAGGTAAGGGTTATTTCACAATCTCTTCATTATCCGAGGTTGTTTATATGTAATAATATACTGGGATCTCTTTTTCATCCACATCCATGTTTCATAAAAATGTATTTCAAAACATTTTTACTATGAGTTAAAGTAATTTATACCCTTTTTGACTTTTATAAGTGGTTTATGAAGGAATCTTTCGGTCGTTTTCAAAACAAGGTCCTTTTTAACCTTTTCGACGGAATTAATGTAAGAATGTTTTTTTAAACTTATACGGCGGGTGCGGCTATTTTCCGCCGTTGTAAAATCTTCAAAGATTCCCTTACAAGATTATAAGAATATTTTCAAAGAAAATGTTTTATTTTATATGTATCTTAAATGATTTCAAAATAAAAGGAGATATTTCTTTAAAAAGAATTTTGATTTCATCTATGTCAACATCCTTTGATGGATTTTAAGATTATTTGAAGTTGATTTATTATGATACAAAACATCTATATTGTATTGAAGGTTTTGTGATATGTTTGACTATGGATGTGCTATTTTTATACCATTCATAGTTTATGGTGAAATTATTGACATTTCGTATGCTATTTTTAATACGAATGTTTATGTTATGTTTAAACCTTTTAATATGGGAATACATTGGACTTAATATGTGACGGGTGGAGCCCGCTATAGCTCCTCGATGCATCGGTAGGTCTCATGAGACAAACTAGTGTCTTGGCACAAGGCCTTGACAAAATCTCATTTGTAGTCTTGGCACGAGGCCTTGGCTATGTGGTTATGATAGTCTGGAATTATGCATTCCAACATTATGAAAGTGGTTATTGATTTTTTCATGTGATTATTAGATTAGTAGAATATCCATGTGAATAAGTAAATGGCATTATTTCATTTTATTTATGCCATACCATGTTTGAAGTTCAAGTTTAAAAGGCTTTTGTTTTAGTTATACATTGCCTTAAATGTTTATTCTTATTTATGAAAGTTTCTGCTATATTGTTATCCTTACTGGGCATTTGAGCTCACCCCTTTTCTATGTTTTATTTTTCCCAGGAAGTGAAGATGTAAGTTATGAATGACCTGCAGGGATATTATGTGGGGATATGAGTGTGGATTATGGAGACATTATGTTATTGTAGTAGTTTTTCATTTTATGATGTCATGTAAAACTTATGAATATATCTAGTGTTTCCAAGGCTACTAAACCAATCGGTCTTTCGAGATTTGATCTTTCTTGTGATCATGCCAATGTTATGTAATAATGCACCGACTCTGGGTAACTGGGGTCGGGGCGTTACAGATAGTGTATTTATTAATGAATAATGTACAATGTTTTTGGTTCTAAGAAACCAACTCCAACAGACTCCCACTTGGACTAGAGCCAACTGCTCAAAACGATTAACCCCTGTGCTCTCACATGATATTCGTGCTTATACAGAGATTTTCTTTTAGTCATGGGGTCCACCATTTTCTCTTCTGTGGACACACAACTCACTACAACTTCATTAATTTTATAGAAATCCATCAAGAGGTGATACTTCTGAAGTATGTGCTATGTCTGTTGATGTGACCTTAGTCCTTTTGCAAGATCTATCATTGTATTATTATATGAATACAATCTAATTGGATCGATACTTCTAGGAACCACATCAAGCTCCTGGAAAAAGATTTGAATCCAGAAGGATTCCTTTGCTGCATCAGAAGTCGCTATATATTAAGACTCTGTTGTAGAATCTTTGAAAACTGGCTACTTTGAACTCTTCCTGCTAAATGCTCCTTCATTGAGACAAAAAACATATCCAAAATTAAAAATCATATCGTTCTTATATTTCTAAAAACCAGTATTAGCATGCCCTCTGATTACAATCTCCATGTCTCCACCATACACCCTTAACATATCCTTATTTCTTCTTAGATACTTAAGGATAGTCTTTACAACAGTCCAATGTTTTTTTCCTCAATATGCTTGATATGTTCCAACCATGATCAGTGAATAATGAACATGTATCCTGGTACATATAATGACATACATGAAAAATCCTATATCAAACTCATTTGATATCATTCAAATACTTTCTTTTTTCATGTGGTGTCTGTGAACACATTTTCATAGAAATATGTAGGCCTTGTGACACTTGAACTAATCCCCTTTTGGATTTTTTCGTACAAAATCTCTTCAGTATCTAGACAATGTATGAACACTAACATAGTCCAAGAAGCCTCTTGGATCGATCACGAATGATCTTGATCCTAATAATGTAGGTTGCTTCACCCACGTCCATAATGGAGAAACACTTGTTCAACCATTCCTTAACTAACTGTAATACTGGTACATTGTTTTCAATAAGCAATATGTTGTCAACATATACTACTAGGATAACGACTTCATTCTCATTAAACCACTCATAAACCCAAGGCTCACATTCATTCTTAATGAAACAAAATTCATTGATGGCTTCATCAAATCGAATTTTCCATGACCTAGATGCATGCAATAATACATAAATGGGTATCTACAACTTGCAAAACCATTTGGCTTCACCTAATTTCAAAAACTCTTCTGGTTGAGTCATATAGACCTCTTCCATGTCCAGTTTTCTCTTGAATAGCATTTTTCATCCCACATGATTTACTTTAACTAGCTCATCGACCAGAACCTACACATGGTTATGATACATGGAATCTATCACATAATTCATATCTTCTATACATCTTGATGCTTCTGATATTTCTACTGCATCCTTGTAGGATATAGGTTCATCATTGTCTGACAATAATTATTCACCATCCTCAGTGACTATGAATCCATATCTCACTAGTTCCCTTACCTCTCTTGAGCTCCTACATAGTACTTGTGTTTCTGGAACTTCTTCCATGGGGACCTGTGGAACATGTCCCTGTACCAACTCTGGTGTATATTAAGCATCAACTTTGTCGAAGTCAATATTGCTCCCACAATGGAACTTGTCCCTGTACCAACTCTTGTCTATATTTAACATGTTATATAATCCATTTTTCATGATATCTAAAATCATGTGGGTTGCATGATAATGCCACCAACCCATGTGATCAATTATTCTTTCGTTGGAATTCTAGAATTGAACTCACGCAAACCTTACCATGGCCATGGATTTATATTGGATATATCAATTCTATCAAAGGGCCTGAGATATCTACTTCCATTATGGAACATAATGGACAAATCCTTTATCACATTATATTTTATTGCAGTATTACTCGTGACACATCCAACGTATCCTACCTCAATGAGAACAGTGTGTTGTCACAATTTTCTTGAATACATTTATGTGCACGAGTTATAATAACAATTAATAATATTATTAAAGTCTATGGGCCAATACACATGTCCACGGATTGGAAAATCCTATGACAATATGAATTGAGGATTTCCTACTGGCAGGTATCGTTCTCATAATATCCTCATGGATATTACAATGCGCTCACACAATGAGAAGGTGCTTCAAAGTTTAATGTGTCCTCACCGCTAATGGCATGTAAAATTTGTGTCCCTCAAATAACAACATCCGTTCATAGGACATATATCCAAGAACAGTGTTATGGCACTTCTAGGTTCTCATCATAATAGGGATCCACTATGACCCTTTAATGCAACTACTGTCCTTTAGACATTATCACATTCATTATCACATAGAAGGACAATCAAGATGTGATAAGGTATTCATTAATGAATAAAGTACAATGTAATTTTTTTAAGACACTAAATCCAATAGACTAACACTTGGACTAGAGCCAAATGCTATCGTCCTTTAACCTGCTAGCCTCTCACATGATATTCATGCTTTTGTTGAGATAAGCCTTTAGTCATGGGGTCCTCCATGTTCTCTTCCGTGGACACTCTACTCACTGCATCATCAATCTTTAGATAGGAATCCCTCACGATGTGATACTTCTGGAGTACGTTCTTTTTCCATTGATGTGACCTTGGTTATTTTTCAAGATCCATTGCTGCAGTATTATCATAATATAATGTAATGGGATCTTTAGTACTAGGCTCCACATCAAGCTCCTGGAAAAAGTTCCAAATCCAGAAGGCTTCCTTGGCTGCCTCAGAAGTCTCTATATATTCAGAATCTGATGTAGAATAATTGAAAACTATCTGCTTTGAACTCTTCCAGCTCACAACTTTTCTATTGAGAGAGAGAACATATCCATATTGTGACTTCATATCATTCCGATCTATCTGAAAACCAGCATCAACATACCCTATGATGACAAGATCCTCGTCTCCTCCATACACAAGGTACATATCCTTAATTCTTCTCAGATACCTATGGATAGTCGTAATATTAGTCTAATGTTGTTCTCCTGGATATGTATGATATCTGGCTACCATGATTATTGCATAGGAAACATCAATCCTGGTACATAACATGAAAAACATGATGGATCCTATAGCCGAAGCGTATGGGATCTTACTCATTCTATATTTCTCATGTTGTGTCTATAGACACATTTTATTAGAAAGATGTAGGCCATGTGACACTTGAACTAATCCCCTCTTGGATTTTTCCATATAAAATCTCTTTACTATCTGATCAATGTATGTTAACAGACATAGTTCATGTAGCCTCTTGGATCTATCACGAATTATTTTGATCCCTAGAATTTAGTGTTTTTCACCCAATTCCTTCATTGAGAAACACATGTTCAACCATTCCTTATCTGACTGTAAGAAGGATATATCCTTTCCAATAAGAAATATTTCGTCGAAATATACTACTAGAATAATGAACAAATTCTTATTAAACCTCTCATAAACACATGGCCCACATTCATTCTTAATGAAACTAAATTTTTTATGGATTCACCAAATCTATTGTTCCAAGACCTCGATGCTTACTTTAATCCATAAATTGATTTCTTCAACTTGAAAACCAGTTTGGCTTCACCTAGTGTCACTAACCATTATGCTAGGGTCATATAGACATCTTCCATGTACAATTTTCTCTTGAACACCCATTTTCATCCAACAGGCTTTACATCAACTGGCTCATCGACCAGAACCCAGGCTTGGTTCTAATACCTGGAATCCATCACAGAATTCATAGATTCTATCCATCTTGTTTTTTTGAGCTTTCTACTGCTTCATTGTAGGAGGGAGGTTCATCATTTCCTAACAATAATGATTCACTATCCTCAGTGAATAGGAAACCCAATCTCTCTAGTTACCTTACCTCTCTTGATCTCCTACGCAGTACTTGTGTTTCTGGAACCTCTTCTATGGGGAGCTGTGGAACTTGTTCCTCTACCAAATCTTGTGTATCTTGATCATCAACATCATCAAAGTCAATATGTCTTACACTATCCTTTTTGAGGTATTTATCCCTCCCGATAAAGACAGCTTGTCCAGTGACTGTTAATTTCTATTATGATGGGTTATATACGTATTATCCCATCATTTCATTGGGATATCATATAAAGATACACATAGTGCACTGGGGTGCTAGTTTTTTTCCTGAGAATGGATTCACAAATTCCTCTAATCCCCATACACATGTGTGCATCAAAATGGATTTCATTCCATTCGATAACTTGGATAGAATTCCATTTTCCACCTTAGTTGGCACGAGGTTTAATATGTACGTTGCATTTTGTAATACATATCCCCAATAGGATAATTGAATATCTTCATGATTCATCACCAACCTCACTATGTCCAACAAGGTGTGGTTCCTCCATTAACTAACACCTTTCCACTATGGTGAATAAGGATGAGTGAGTTGAGATAGAATCTTCGAATCACGTATAAGATCGATGAACTCGGGGTTCAAATATTTTCTACCTCAACCCAATCAAAGATTATTTATCTTCTAACCATGCTGATTCTCCACTTCATTCATGAATTCATTAAATTTCCCAAAGGATTAAAACTTATACCTCATTAATTATACACATCCATATCTACTACAATCATTAGTAAATTATAGAATTATGAATATCCACTTCTAGCTTCTACTAGAAATGGTCCACACACATCTGTGTGCACTAAGCCTAGAAGCATTGTGGCCCTTTCACCCTATCCACGAAAAGAGGCAGTGTCATTTATCCTTCTAAACAAGAATGACATATATCATGTGTTTTTATCTCATTAGAGTATAAATAGACATCTTGGCATAGCATTTTCAAGCACTTCTTGTTTACAAGGCCGAGACAGTTATGCCACAACTGTGTGATGTATGAGTCATGCGAGTTTGTTTCATTACTGATTTCCATCACATGGTTTTCGCAATTTATTACATACAAACAATTATTTTAATGTGACATATCATAACATAGGTTGTTATTATAAAAGAGACAACACTTATTTCAAAACATGAAAATAAATCCATCTATATACAATCAAAATACAGAAATTAGGTTCTTGGTAACACTAGGCACATAATAAAAGTCATGTGAAACCAAAATCACCCCAGTCGGCAATTAGAGGAGGTAATCGCCAATATCCCACACAACCATCCTTGCACCATTGGAAGCTCGAAGATCCAACTCTCCTCGGGAAATATTTATAAATCTACTTGGTTTATGAATTTGAATATATACATGAGCCACACAGGGTGTATCTAATACCCAATGTGTTGAAATAAAATGATTACATTCAATAACGAACACACCTTTATCATCCCCAATGCTTGTGGGTGAGGTTCCACTTCCTGTTGCCTTCCATACCACATGAAAAACACACTGCCTCTTGTTCCTTTCCCTAACTCTGGATCTTCCCCTTCTTGGATGGATGATGCTCGGGGGATTATTACCCTTTTTAAGTATTTGTACCCTTTTCATTGTCCTTTGTTTTCATAATCACAATAAGGACTGTTGTATTGTCACGCCCCATGTCCTTATCTACCTGGAAAATCAAGGATTGATGTTCCGATAGACTATTATCATTTTTGCTCATGTTATAATTGAAAGTGAAGCTAGAGAAGGTCTTTGGCAGTGATGATAGGATGAGATCTGTATGCAACTCATTCGGTAACATAATCCCTAAGATGACTAGGTGTTCAATGTAGCCAAAAATCATTACTACATGAGGCCCAGCTGTCTCAGACTCTCCAAGCTTAGTTGTAAACAATTCATTGGAGATCTCATATCTTTATTGGCACACCTTAACATTGTAGAGATCCTTAAGGTGAGTAATCATGCTATACACATCCATGATTTCATGTTTCTTCAAGAGCTCATTAGACATAGATGATAGCATGAAAAAATTGACATCTATGGAATCATCCATATGTTTCTTATAGAGAGATATTTCCTTATCATAGGCCTCGTTTCCAGTCACAACTGGAATAGGCTCTTCCAGTACATGAAATTTCCTCTCGTAGCGAAAGATGACTCGTAAACGCCTCTGTCACTCTTGAAAATGGTGAAGATGATAAGTTTTTCGCTCTCGATCATGGTTCATAGTGATATGTTTGAATTATTTTTCTTTCAGTTTCTATAAATTAAAATCATCAATGTTTTTGTACTTTATTATAAAAAATGGGAAAAATAAATAAATAAATACATATTAGTCTCCCAATATTTTATCGAAATAAAATAGCCCTCACCATTGACATTGGAATATCATGTTCCCTGAATATTCTAGTGGAAAAGATCCATATTTCCCTTCGCAATACCCCAACTAGGGTTGATCAATCAACTTGATGGGTTTTAGGTAAGCTTTCCAAATTCCAACTTCAATAACTTGCATCTCCTTGATCTGTTGAGTGGACTCCCCAATCCCGAAATCCTATTATTTTGGATTTCCACAACCTTTTCCTCTTAGCCAGACAAAGTCCTGATGTGGCAGTCAACCCTTGATGCAAGAAAAATAAAGTCAACCCAAACCTTGATTTAGATTTCCCTGATAATTGAAAGCACCCCCAAAAAGTTTTGGTCAAGCACATTGAACATTGGTTCAATTCTCACTAAGATTATGGAATGCTATGCCGACATAATATTTATTTGATGGATTTTATCATTATACATAAATTTCAATTTTATTATCTTTGATTACATGATTGTTAATATTAAGTGGGATATATTTAAGTGATTAACCATGTGTAAGATAATATTTATGCATTAGATGGTCTTTATTTTAGTTCCATATTGCATGCTCGTTTAATTGATTAAATGTGTTTTCGTGTTTACAGCTTTCCACATATCCACCTTTGTATATCCTTGGACTGGTTTCACCTTGGCTCATGACTTGAGCCTCCTCAACATTCATGGGAGATCGATTCATTATATATGAATTTATTTTACACATAGGTGAGGGTTAAAAGAGATTTTTACATAAAAGAATCACAGGGTGCACAAGCCCGACATATTAATGAGAAGAAGGCTCGCAGACCAATAAATTTAATTTAGATAAATATATTAAAGAAACCATTCACATAAAAAGGTCATGGTATTGTTCATGATCATCCATACATGCAATGATATTTATGAATAAATAAAACTATAATTCAATTCTATAATCGTTCTAGTTTACGATAAATCATGCTCAATTAAATTAATTATCTTTAATTAATCAATCCTCTTATCTTAATCCATTTTTCTGAATATCATTGACATTCTCATCAATCATAATTTTATACAACTGAATTCATTTAAAATTTTATTTTTATGTAACTTGTTCCATGTAGGTAATCTGGTGAATTCCCAATCATTAAGATGATGATAAATTAAACACACATATATATAACAACTATCTCGTGTTGTGCCTCAGCTTTACTAATGCACTATGGTACACGTCCCAAGGGTTTTTATAAAATAATAATAAATTTTAATAATTATGCGTAATTTTTGTCAGTACACTATGTGTAGTTTCGACTACATGCGTATACTTTTTTTAACCATCCCACCGAAGTACACGCCCGGGGACATGGCTTGTTGATGTACTTAAGAATTTTTTGGAGTACACATTGTGTACAGATTGAAACACATTGTGTAGAATCCACGTTAAACGGTTTCTAGCTGGGAAAGCTATGTACATGTTACATGGTCCAATCCCAATCCAAAGGGACTGAACGTCGTGTTCAGTGGACCACATGGCATGTAATCTGGAAATTGTGGCCCACCTATTGTTGGTCCACTCACGGTGTCATAAATAACTTACATTGGATCCAATACATGACCTTATTTGGCTGACCAGTCCAATACATTGAACCTAGAATACACGATGTGTGCTTCCTAATACACACCATTTTTTCTAGAGTTGTATTTCCAAGAACGTTTGGCACCTCCGGATGAGTTCCTCTATTTTATTTTAATCAAATTTAAAATAAAGAATTGTTTCTATATGGTGAATGAGAAACGAGAGAGGAGGAATGGATATTGAGATTCAGATTTTAAGGAACTATTAACTTAAAATTAAACAACTAAATTATTAAATTCATAATTCACCAATGAAAAACTATATAATTATAATATATGATATGACTACGCTGATACCACTTTTAGGTTCCAGGTGCAGGAGAAGCACATTCGTGGGAGTGCCCAACTATGATTTTAGTGTTAAACAACGTTCAAACCGAGATCAGTCATGATATAAAACTCTGGATCATCGGAATAGAATGAAGAATGAAAAAACAAAAGAGGGAGTCCCAGAACCATATATATAGGATCATTATATGTTGGTTATAATTAATTTAATTAATTCACAAGAATTACCTTGGTGGAATTATTTATTCGTTGATGTATCCAGTCATGATCTTGTTATATGTCATTGTGTCTTAGAATCCAAGTGTCTGATTCCTCTAGTGATGGTCAACACGTGTCCCACATATCTCTAGAAGTCACCGAAGGGATCTCGGGGTTCAAGCATGGTAGAACCTTGTCTTGAGATGTCTTCCTTCGATCACCTTGATCTAATAGAGGAGGATCTCTCTCGGTTATGAGAACATTCTTGGAGTAAGTACTTCATTCGACCTTGAAATAATTCTCCCGAATTTTTGTAGACAACGATTGGGGAAAAGCGTTAGGTTTGTGATGATATTTATAATCAAGATTGAGGTTATAGAGTTATGAAAATAGATAAATGTGTTATGCATTTTATTTATTTGATTAACTCTTATTGAAAACCCCCATGTAGAATTATTAATTTCTTGACATGTGACCATGCTGATTATAATAAATATCATTTAATAAAACAAAATTATATCCCCAAAATCCCGACTGGAAAAAGTACACGTCGTGTAATCATTAATACAAGGTGTGTAAATTTATTTTCTATTTTCCTTTATTTCCTCCCCCAAATTAATTTGTCCTTGAGTAATGGTTATTAATTGTTTAAATAAATGTTACTACATTACTTGATAATAAATATATGTTATTTCACCCCCAATACATTATCTCGAATAAATATTATCGAAATAAAATCATTCAGACATCCTTAAATAATTATTAAACTAGATTCATGAATAATATTTATTTAAAAGAGATACATGGACACACATAGTGTTTGACCCTGTAGGCCCCTTTCTCAGTTGCATTAGGGGGAGCCTGCATAATGTCAAAGGATAGCGTCTAGCAACATGCCAAGACACCCATAGAGAAAGAAGTTAATGTTGTAATGACGTGTAACCTCCTACGAACATTTACCGTTTAATATATTCCATTTCTCATGATATCTCAAATCAAGTGGGTTGCATGCTAGTGCCATCAACCCATGTTCTAGATTATTCTTTCTTTGAATTTCAAAAATTGAACTCACCAATACCATACCATGGCCATTGATTTATTTAGGCTATATCAATACAATCAAATGGCTTGAGATATTTAATTTTCTTATGGAATAGAAGGGACAAATCCGTTCTCAAATTTTCTATTAATGCAATATTACTCCTGACACAACCAACATATCCTACTTCACTGAGAATAGTGTTTCGTCACAGTTTTCATCAATACATATAAGTGAACGCCTTGTAATAATGATTAATAATAATCTTAAAGTCTAAGGACCAATACACAAATCAACAGATAGGAACATCCAATGACATTATGAAATGAGGATTTCTAACTGGAGGGTCTTGTTCTCATATTATCTTTCTGGATATTACCAAGGGTGCACACCATGAGAAGGTGACTCATGGTTTTATGAGTTATCACCCCTAATGGCATTTATTATTTGTGTCCCTCAAATAACATCATCCGGCCATAGAAAATATATTCAAGAACAATGTTATGGCACTTCTGGTTTCTCATCATAGCAGGGATCCACTATGAACCTTTAATGAAACAGCTGTCCTTAAGACATTATCACATGCACTATAATGAGGAAGAAAAATAATAATGTGATAAGTTATTTATTAATGAATAATGTACAAAGTAGTTGGTTCTAGGTAACCAACTCCAACATTGTGTCCATTTTTATCTGATACTCCTGTAGTCATTTAATTTCTTGAATCATACTTTTATACTCCCAATTTCAATGTGCTTCATCCTTAGTAGTGGTGAATTCCACAATGGGTCTGAAATCATCGTTCTAAAAAACCTATGTCCAAATATGTTTCTTCTGGTTCTGGTAATTACACAAATGGGGGCATACTATTATATTCATCTACTCCCCATATGTCCTAGTTGGCATTTTTGATGGTGTGACTCGATGATTTTCATTGAAAGGGAGGTCACAATGGTAGATATTTTATATAGGGTACTATGTAATATTGTATGATAAAGGGTGGTGATAATGGTAGGAATTGTAAAAGGGGCATTGTGGAATATTGTTTGAGATAGGGCGGGGATGGTGGCATTCATTATCGAGGGGGCATTGTGGTAGGTTGTTTGATAAAGGGCGATTACATTCATATTTATGTTCCCCATATCTAGCCTAGTAGGATTTATGGATGGGTTTTTGTGATAGGCCGTATCAGTTATTATCTATGTTGGTGATGTTGATGGGTTAACGTGGAAGGTAGAAAGGCAGTGATTATGGTAGTTGTTGATGTTGGGGTGTTGTGGAAGTCTTTATGAGACAGGTCAGTGATTATTATAACCATTGTATGCATGTCTGGCCTAGTATGCATTGTTGATGGGGCGTCATGATAAGTTGTTAGAGAATGGAAGGTTATAGTAATATACATCATCCCCCCATATGACCTGGTTGGAATTGTTGATGGGGAGTTGTGGTAGGTCATCTGAGAGATTCTAGAGAATGTTGTGGGGATATAGGGAAACTGGCTGCCCCTTAGCCAGAGTCTTTGGGATGGTGATGCAAAATGATATAGAACAGAAGGGGGGAATAACTTTATTTAGCGACCCTAACAACTACTTCATGCATGCCCGCTGTATCTTTATTTCTACAACCACAACATGGGATCACTAATGACACAGAAACTCGTATAAATGATGGATTCATGTCAACCATAAATTATATAAATAGTTTCATTATAAAATATGGATTAAATTGATTTTTGTATAATTAAAATAAAACTATAATATTTTTATGATTATTTTCATTTAAAATAATAAAAGAAATTAAGTGTTTAAATCAATTTAATTCTTGGAATATTACATTTCTTATAATTAATTATTCTTATTTTTTATAGTTTTAAAAATAATATTTTAATGAAAAATATGACTTTCCTTTGTTAAAAATAATTTTAAATAATAATTTTTTTAAAATATTATTATAAAATAGAAATTCTTTAATTTAATATTAATTAATGGTAAATTTTATTTTTAAAAAACTATTATTATTATTAAAATAATATATTTTATAAATGTATGAGAATTTTTTTTATTTATTAAGTCAATGAATTTTAAAAAATATATAATTATTATATTAACAAAAACAAGAATTTTATTTATGTTTTAAATAAAGAGGTAATTTTAATAATTTATGTGAAGAAAAATATATATATATATATATATAAATTAAAAACACAGAAATGTTATATTGAAAAAAAATTATCTTTTATAAAGGTTAAAAAATAAGAATCCATTTTATGTATAAAATTTTTCATGTTTTGGAAAAAATGTTGATATGTTTTGATAAAAATATAGTAAATAAAAAAATGAATTTATAATAATATAATAAAAAAATTCATGGATTTTCCAAAAGATGGTAAGATAAGAAATTAAATTGAGTAATTTACTATTTGAAAGTTAGTAATGGTTTAGATAAAATACGAATATTTTAATGATTACGAAATAAATTGATTATAATTTAAAACATAAATCTCATTAAAATTATGAGGTTGTTTTCAACCTTCCATCATAAAAATATTCAAAAAAAATTCCACCCATCAATCTCAATATTCTCTTTCTATTTCCACAGGTTGTCAAACAACGCAACTCAATTTTATAAATTTTCATAACTTAATTTTTTAACCTTGATCAATTTTTTTTTCATTAGTTTATTTAATTTTTGAAAGATGACATTTTGAAATATATAAAAACTTTTTATTTAAAACAAAACTTTTCACATCAAAACATTTAAACCTCATCTACATAGTTTCCCCTATTTAGTTCGGCTCAATTTTAAGTAACATTAAATCCCTCAATTAACTAAAAAACATTTAAGTGTTCATTTAATATCATCAAATTAATATTTCTACAATGTGTTAAATATATTTTTGTGTATATATATACATATATACACATATATAACTATAAATACCCGTAAAATTCAATGAAATATTTTTCTAAATTTTCATTGAGATTTTACAAGAATGCAGTTTCGGACGGTGCCTGATTCCGAGGCCCGGTGTGCCCGGAATCAATTTTCCAAATTTTACCTCAGGTACGTTCAGTGAACGAACTAGCGGGTTTTTCTAAATTTTAAATCGATGCTCAGAATCGAATTTTGAGGGCACTGATGGAATCACATCGCCGATTTTTTCTTAGAAACAACTTTTTCGGAGTTGTGTTTACTCAGGTGTGGTTTTTAATTCTTGGGGTTATGTTATGAAATAAAAAAAAGTGGTGTGACACATTATTTTATTTCACTTAAAACGGCTTAACCTAAGTTAAGAGGATAAGGTGGGACCCACCATATCCTACCCACTTGGTAGGATATTTGTGAGGTGGGGCCCGCACGAGCCCCGCCGTTTCTTTCCTTCTATATAATGCACCCACAACCCCCATTTTTAATGAAAGTCAAACCTTACATTTATTTTGATTATAAAACACCTCATTAAATTGGGTGGCTAAATCGTTACAATTAATTCCTTGAATTAATTGTTTGTTTCTTACCTTTTGAATTTTAAATTCTTATTTTGATAATAAAATAAGGGATGGACTTATTTTATTATGGTTGGGTTTGTGTTGTGTTAAGCTTTTGTGAGAAAAAGAGAAGATTCTTCGTTCTTCGACGAAGAACGTGAAGAACACACCACCGCCAACGAAGAACGCCAGCCTCCAACGGAGGACGATGGCTAGAGACGCCTTCCTCGGAGATCACCTAACACCAACGATGTTCCTTCCATGGTGAACCATTTCTTCCATGGTGATCCTCTTCTTTCACGGAGATCCTCTCCTTCTGCGACGGTTAATTCCGCGACGAATCGTTCATCGACAATGTTGAGGTAGGGTTTTATTTTATTTTTTAATTCGTGAAATCTTCTGTCGCCTTCTCCTATTCTTTGAACAACCTGTTATTGTTAAATAGAAGGAGGAAGGACCGCACGAACAAGACCAACACTCCTCCCATTTCTGGATGTTGATATTTTTGCGGTGAGCAAGGAAACGTGGTCCCGAAGCACCACACAGAATTTTGATAAGGAAAGGGGGAGATGTGCAGCATCGTCGCACCACACCGTTGAAGACGAACAGAATACGCGACGTCGTTGCGCCGCACCGTTGAAAATGAACCAATGATGTGGTGTCGTTGCGCCACATTGGAGAACTACTAAAGCACAGCGGCAGGAGCGGGGCTGCGGCAAAGGGGCGCGTCGCGATGGCGCCGCGCCGGACGATCCAAGGCCGCGACCGGTTCGGGCCGTGGTGGAGCAGCAAAACCAGCAGCCGGTATCGCGCCGCCGTCGTCAGAGCAAGGGGACCGGCCTAGCCGGTAACGTGGCGGCAGAAGCTGGCCGGCCGGAGTGGGCCGTCCAGACCGTGGAAGAACCGGGGGTTAGAAAACCCCGGCCGCGCTGGACGTGAGCGGCCCCATTAAGGGGTCGCAGTTGCTACACACGGGGGCAGTGCCCCCTACTTCCGAAATGGCTCGGTCGTTCGGACGAGCCCCTGGCCAGCGCGCCGCGCGCCGGGCGGCTGCAACGGCTGGTCCGCTGGACTAGACCGCCGGGCCGTTTCGTGCCCAAGTGAGCCGGACCCGGGTCGGGTCGACCCTATTCAGGCCGACCTTGGGGGTATCGGGCCGGGTTGGACCGGGCCCGAACCCCTTAATACCAAAAATCTTCTGGTCAGTTTCACATAACGTGACCTACGGGCCTCTGATTGATGAACCGTCAGTTGCGATGCGGTCCTTGGATCAAGACGGTCGTTTCGGTATATCTCCCTCAAGGTATCGGAGAACTTTGGGTTCTTCCGAGTTGGTTCGTACATGAAACCAACCGGGCCCATGGAGCGGAAACTCTTATAACTTGAGCTCGGAACGTCCGATTGTCATTTCGTCGACTTGTTGGATTCCTATTGAGGAGACGAAGCTTTTGGCATACATTGCCCGAGTTTTGGAAGCAGTAGGAGTATGGTCGGGTTGGATTGTACCCGAAATCCAACCGGGCCCCTGGAACGGAAAAGCTGATATCTTTCAGATCGGACGTCAGTTTGACCAACCGTCAGTGGCATTGGTGATCACTTTGAGAAACGGTCCCTATTAGTATACACTATGTGATTTCGGGGTACAGTTGAGATACGGAAGGGTTGGTATGCACACAAAACCAACCGGGCCCCTGGACTAAAAGCCTAATAACACACAGACTGGGCGTCTGATTGACGCGTCGTCTCTTGCGTTGTGACCCATATGACGAGGCGGTCCTTTGAGATACATATTCGTGGGACTTGTGATACATGGAGTATCGACCTGTAGCTAGTGGAGAGTACCATCCCGGAGATGATCATACAGATTATGGAGACCGTGTAGCTGGTTGTGACTGATGACTGTTTGTCTGATTCGATTCGGAGGGACTAGCATAGCCCAGTGGGGAGCACTACATTGTGAGGTGGTAGACCCATGGCAGAGGAGCACTACATTGTGAGGTGTCAGACCTGTGGTACTCGATAGGAGGAGTACCTCAGTAGGCTTTGAGGGCGAGCACTACTATGTGAGGTGGCAGACCCATAGCGGTGGAGCACTACTGTGTGAGGTGGTAGACCTACGGTACTCAATAGGAGGAGTACTTTAGCAGTCTTAGGAAAGTGAGCTGTACATCGGAGTTGTGACAAGATCACTGTACACTCCAGAGACGTGCTCATCAGCAGTTACATTTTCGATAATGAAAATCATCGCTTGAGATGATTCTTTGATCTTTGTGTTTACCTCATGATTGTTATGGGTCACTTGATAACTGAGGTATATGTATGGTCATATTCCTGGGTAGTGGTTATCCTTTGATTTCTTAATCTTTGTGTTTCCTCATGATTGAGAAGGGTTACTTGATATCTTAGGTATATGTATGGGAATATATCTATGTAGAGGTTATCTGTTGAGTTCTTCTTTGTGTTTATCCTTGTTGGTTTAGTGAGACCTTGAGGGTCTCGAGGTCCCAACTAAGTATCGTTATACTAAAAAATGTACGTGTTATGCGTGAACCTCATTGTGTTGGTTCCAGACGACAGGCAGTGCTGACGGAGGCCGAGTGTTCGAGGACTGTACAGTACCCGGAGGTGGACCTCGCGACGAGTCAATACCAGGAGGTGGACATCACAGAGAGAATATACTCGGAGGAGGTTGACGGGCAAGAGCATTGTGGAGTCTATCTGTACCTACCCTTCAGGTAGGATCCGTGGTGGACGATCCAAGAGCTGCCCCATCTGTACCTACCCTTTAGGTAGGATTCGTGGAGGACGACCCAAGATATGCTTTCTTTCTTCTAGCTTTTGAATTTTCTTTTGTACTTTCATTCAGTTGTAGTTGTACTTTCAGTTGGGTTTGTATTCTGGCCCATTTACTTTTCAGCACTTTCTTTTGTACTTAGTGTATAATTATGCTTGTACACTGTGGTGTTTAGTTTACTTTTATAAAGGCAATGAATTCCCAGTTATCAGGATTTACGCCTTTAGTGCTAGTTGCCAGCCCCTGACCTATGGATGGCGGGCTTAGGGTAGTCACGGCATGGGCCCCGAGGACGGGTCATGACAAATTGGTATCAAAGGAGTCGGTTCTACTGCAGAACATATAACTATGATATTTTTTCCCTGTGAAGAAATAGTGATTAGGGTACCGAGTGTGGTATTCAGTTCAGGGAGTCCAGTGTTGGGTCGGGCAGCCGACATATCCATACACCAGGACCCTGACAACTGATTTCCGACTTTGTGCACGAAAAAACTGATTACATGTGTGTTTCCAGATGTTTTTTTAATGTCAGCTCAAACCAGGTCAACTCATCAGGTATAAATCGTTTGACTGTGTCATGTTTGTTTCTTTTCAGATTCCTCCCCACGGACGACCACCTAGAGCCCCGAGAGTTGTTTGTACTGACAGCCCGTTGAGCGTCGTGGCCTTAGTACGGGGCTCTATCCCAGTTGAGGCACCAACAGAGGCACAAGCGGTACTACTACCCGTTGGGACACCGATGCCACCAGCCCCAACAGTAGAGGGTGCACGTCGCTTGAGCGCACTGCACGAGTTCCAGCACCAGAGGCCACCCAGGTTCAGGGGAGAGACGAACCCGCAGGCAGCTGAGGATATGCTAGAGGCTGTGGTGAGAGTCTTCAGGCTAGTGGGGACACCAGCATACTTCATGGTGATCCTTGCTTCCAGCCTTCTTCAGGCAGTAGCTGGAAAATGGTGGAGCCTAATGCTCCAGATGCATGATGAGGAGACACATCTTTGGGTAGACTTCGACAGCCTGTTCCAGGTAGAGTTTGTACCATCCACCCTTCGAGTGGTGCGTATACAAGAGCAACTTCAGCTGTGGCAGGGCAACATGACAGTGGTTCAGTATTCAGCGAGGTTCCCAAACCTCTCGCGCTACTCCACAGATATGGTATGGGACCCATTCTTCAGGGCCCAAACCAACGTGCAGGGGCTCATGCAAGAGATTAGAGCATCTTTTGTTTCGTACAACATTCCGATGCAGACATGGGTGTTGGAGCGAGCCCTCTTAGTGGAGAGTTTCCTTACTGAGCAGTCTCCAGCAGTAGGACCCACCACTAGCTGTCGTGCGGAACAGTCTTCTGTAGCAGGCAGTAGATAGATGACACAGAGGTCAAAGAGAAACATACCTACAGGTCGACCGCATGACTCAGGGACGGTAGTGCGAGGCACGAAGGGGAATGACAGAGCCAGACCTGCCATGTAGTGTTACTCATGTGGTGGGATTGGTCACATGGAACGTGACTACCCGACCCGCCATGCAGATGACTAGCAGTTAAATTAAGAACCTCCCAGGCAGAGGCAGAGGTTCAATCAAGGTAGACCGCTAGGAGCTGACCGTGCAGCTGGAGGTGGTTGACGATTCGTGGTGTTTCCACCACCACCAACAGGAGGTCCACCCCGACTGCAGGGAACATGTGGACATGGGAGAGCTTAGCTTCTGGAAGAAGAATCTTACGACTACGGAGCTCTGGAAGCGAGTGGACAGGAGCGGAACTAGTGGATTCCTTTTATTCTTTTTATATCTTGTTCCATGTTGTTGTTGTTGTTTTTACATTTCTGTCTTTGTACCATAAGCTGCAATAATACAAAGACACATACCGTTGTGTAATTTTCTTCCTTCCTTTTTACGTACTAATAGGTTATGGTTTAAACTATTGACTTGACCCTTACATTAGATAATCTTATTAGAAGAGACCCAGCGACATCACACTGATGTCAACAGTGTGACTCGACCATAAAAGGTGAGAGTGACAGTTAGATCTCTTGGTAGTAACGTTGAGGCCTTACGACGTCATACATGGCATGAATACATCACTCATGTCCGGATTGACTGTATTATGCAAATAACATGGTTCATCCAGGGGATGAGACCAGATTTCTATTATCGGAAAAGAATAAATCATAGCAACTCTTGTGGGACCAGAGAAGGTCTAGGTCATCCAATACCGGATGAGGACAGCTCAGATCTGAAAGAAGCCTTATGCTGTAGATGGCAAATTCCACTAGAGTTTGAGGATGGCGACCACATTTTCATACGGGTCTCACCTCGACGTGGAAATAGGGAGACATGGCCAAGGCTTCAAGTTATCTCCGAAGTTCAACGAACCGTTCTAGGTCCTCAGCAGGGTAGGCGAGGTGGTTTACCGCTTGAACCATCCACCTCATTTGTACCGGGTTCACGACGACTTCCATGTATCTCAACTGAGGAGATATGTGCTCGACCCTTCACATATCATCAACCATGGGAAACAAGACTTGGGCGATGGGGTGACTTTCTCAGAGGTTCCAGTGGGGACCGAGGATCGACATGAGTGGATACTACTAGGATGATCGATTCCTCTGGTGCAGTTTGTTTGGTAGTACGAGAATCTCCAGGTAAGTACTTGGGAGTGAGAGGCTCAGATGCGTGCTCAGTACCCACTTTGGTTTCCCTAGTTTTTGATGATTACTTACGGGGACGTAAATCCCTGAGGTGGGAGTGATGTAAAGCCTCATAAAAATAAATGAAATTTTTTTTGAAATTTTTTTCGGGATTTTACAAAAACGCAATTTCTTGATGGCGCCTGATTCTGAGGCCCGGTGTGCCCGGAATCAATTTTACAAAGTTTATCTACGGTACGTTCAGTGAACAAACGAGCAGGTTTTTCTAACCTCTAAACCGGTGCTCGGAATCGAATTCTGTGGGCACCGATGGAATCACAGTGCCCATTTTTGCATAGAAAAACCTTTTCCGGAGTTGCATTTACCCGGGTGTGGTTTTTAATTTTTGTGGATAAACTAAGAAATAAAATAAAAGTGGTGCGACACTTTATTTTATTTCAATTAAAGCGGCATAACCAAAGTTAAGCGGATAATGTGGGACCCACCGTATCGTACCCACTTGGTATGATATTTGTGAGGTGGGGCCCGCACGAGCCCTGCTGTTTCTTTCTTTCTAAGTAATGCACCCCAAACCCCCCTTTTTAATGAAATTCAAACTTTACGTTTATTTTGGTTAAGAAACACCTTATTAAATTGGGCGGTTAAATTGTTACAATTATTTCCTTGAATTAATTTTTCTTTTCTTATCTTTTGAATTTTAAATATTTATGTTGATAATAAAATAAGGGATGGAATTCTTTTATTATGGTTGGGTTTGTCTTGTGTAATGATTTTGGGAGAAAAAGAAAAGATTTTCTGTTCTTCGACGAAGAACGCGAAGAACGCACCACCGCCAACGAAGAACGCCAACCTCCAACGGCGCACGACGGCGAGACACCTTCCTCGGAGATCCCCTAATGCCAACGACGTTCCTTCTGCGGTGAACCTTTTCTTCCACGTCGATTCTCTTCTTCCGCGGAGATCCTCTCCTTCCCTGACGGTTAATTCCGCGATGAACGCTCGTTTCTCTACATTGTTGACGTAGGGTTTTATATTATTTGTTATTTCATGAAATATTTCGCCACCTTCTCCTTTTCTTTAAACCGCCTATTATCATGATAACGGGAGGAGGTCGGACCGCACGAACACGGCCGTCACTCCTCCCATTTCTGGTTTTTGATATTGTTGCGGCGAGAAAGGCAAAGCGGTGCCGAAGCACCGTGCAGAATTTTGATAAGGAGAGGGGGAGAAGTGTGGCGCCGTCACACCGCATCGTTGAAAACGAACCAAAGACGCGGCACAGTCGCGCCACGCCATTGAAAACGAACCAAAGATGTGGTGTCGCTACCCCGAACTGGAGAAATACTAATGAAAAACAGCCAGAGTGGGGTCGCAGTGAAGGGGCGCGGCGCCGGTGCATCGCGCTGGACAATCCAAGGCCGCTGCCAATTCCGGGTCACGGCAGAGCAGCGGAACTGGCGGTCGGTACTGGGCTGCCGGCGTCGGAGCAAGGGGACCGGCCTAGCCGGTCCCGCGGCGGCAGAAGCCAGCGGGCCGGAGTGGTCCGGCCGGACCGTGGATGAATCAGGGGTTCAAAACCCCCGGCTGCGCCTGACGTGAGAGACCCATTAAGGGGCCGCAGTTGCTACATGAGGGGGAAGCACCCCCCCGCTTCTGAAACGACTCGGCCTTTCGGCCGAGCCCATGGCCAGCGCGCCGGGCGGCTGCCCTGGCCGGTCCGCCATCCGGACCTCCAGGCCGGGTGGTGCTGGCCCAGGCCAGGCCGGGCCGCTCCCAGGCCGGGATGAGTGGCGCCCGGGCCGGACCCAGACCTGGTTCGGGTCAACCCGATTCAGGCCGACCATGGGGGTATCGGGCCGGGTCGGACCGGGCCCGAACCCCTTAATATCGAACCTCTTTCTGTAGGTTTCCCATAACATGAGCTACGAGCCTCCGATCGACGCACCGTCAGTTGCGATACAATTGATGGATCGAGACTGTCGTTTCGGTATATCGCACTTATGGTTTCGGAGAACTTTTGGTTCGGCCAGGTTGGTTTGTAAATCAATACTATCCAAGCCCTCAGACCGGAAATGCTTATATCTTGAGCTCCAGACGTCCGATTGACGTGTCGTCGACTTGTTGGATTCATATTGAGGAGACGGAACTTTTGGCATAATTTTCCCAAGGAGCGGACGCAGTTGGAGTATGGCCGGGTTGGATTGATCCCGAAATCCAACCGGTCCCCTCGAACAGAAAAGATGATATCCTTCAGACCGGATGTCCGTTTGACGAACCGTCAGCGACATTGGTGATAACGTTGATAAATGGTTCGTATGAGTATACCGTATGAGATTTTGGTGTACATTTGAGATACAGTCGGGTTGGTTCACACACGAAACCAACCGGGCCCCTGGGATGAAAAGGCTAATAACTCACAGACCAGGCGTCTGATTGACGCGTCGTCTGTTGCGTTGAAACCCCTATGACGAGGCGGTTCTCTGAGATACTTCTTCGTGGGACTTTTGATACGTTGAGTATCGACCTGTAGCTCGTGGAGCAGACCCTCCCGGAGACGAGCATACAGAGTACAGAGACCATGTAACTGGATATGACCGATGACTGCTTATCCGATTCGATTCGGAGTGACTAGCATAGCCCAGTGGGGAGCACTACATTGTGAGGTGGCAAAACCATGGTGGATGAGCACTAAATTGTGAGGGGGCAGACCCGCGGTACTCAACAGGAGGAGTAACTATGTAGGCTATGAGGGGAAGCAGTACTGTGTGAGGTGGCAGACCCATAGCGGTGGAGCACACTTGTGTGAGGTGGCAGACCTGCGGTACTCGATAGGAGGAGTACCTTAGTAGTCTTAGGTTAGTGAGCAGTACCACAAATTTGTGACAAGATCACTGTACACTCCAGAGATGGGCTCATCATGAGTTATGATTTCGATAATGAAAATCCTGGCTTTAGCTGAGTCTTTGATCTTTGTGATTACCTCATGATTGAGAAGGGACATTTGATAAGTTAGGTATATGTAAGGGCATATACCTGGGTAGTGGTTATCCTTTTATTTTTTTATCTTCGTGTTTCCACATGATTGATATGGGTTACATGATAACTAAGGTATATGTATGGGAATATACCTATGTAGAGGTTATATGTTGAGATCTTCTTTGTGGTTATCCTTGTTGGATTTTGTGAGACCATGAGGGTCTCAGGGTCCCTACTGAGTATCGTTACACTCACCCCTGCACGGGCTATGCCCACACCTCGTTGTGTTGGTTTCAGATGATGGGCAGTGCTGATGGAGGCCGAGTGTTCGAGGACTGGACGGTTCCTGGAGGTGGACCTCGCGATGAGTCGGTATCAGGAGGTGGACTTCACATCGAGGCGATAGTCGGAGGAGGTTGACGAGAAAGAGTGTTGTGGAGGCTATCTGTACCTACCCTTCAGGTAGGATCTATGGTGGATGATCCAGGAGTTGCGCCATCTGTACCTACCATTCAGGTAGGATCCAAGGAGGACAACCCAGGAGCTGCTTCCTTTCTTCCATCTTTTTTCATTTCTGTTTTAATTTTGTTCAGTTGTAGTTGTACATTCAGTTGGGTTTGTATTCTAGCCCATTTACTTTTCAGCAATTTCTTTTGTACTTAGTGTTTTACTTTCGCTTTTACTCTGTGGTGTTTAGTTTACTTTTATAAAGGAAATGCATTCTCAGTTATGGGGATTTACGCCTTTGGTGCTAGTCGCCAGCCCCTGGCCTATGGAAGAAGGGCATGGGGTAGTCACGACACAGGCCCCTAGGACGGGTCATGGCAATAACTATCTATTTTTAGCTTATATGATATGGTTTATTTTTTAAGAAATTCTATTCCCAGAACCTAGACCGGTAAAATTTCATGGTATTTAATAAGTGTTGTTTGTATTTTTAGTTATCATTTTCCAAAAATTACACATCATTTATTGGGGCTGAACCCATGTTGTGGGTTATATATTTCCTACTTTGTATGAGAGAAAAAATCTTGATAAGTTTGGAAAATACTATCGAAATTATTAATTTCAAATATGCATCCCGTGTAAAAATATTTTCCATGTATGTCCAAAATAATTGTGAGGACACAATTATTTTGATGGGGGAATAATATTACAAACCAGAAATTATATACATTGTTTTGTTATAAAATAATTTTATTAGATGCATTTATGTATAATTAAAAAACATGATAATATTTTCAGATTATTTACATTTCAAATATTATTTTAATTTAACAAAAACACGATCATGGGTTGTCCAAAAGAAAATGGTAATGTGAGAAAATAAATAGATGTGATTGATAATAATAAATAAGTAGTGATTTAAATAAAAATAAAAAATATTTTAATAATTACAACATAAATTAATAATAAAGTAAAACATAGTACTATTAAAAATAGTATCATTGTATTGAACCTAAAATTGTGACAATATACCAGTGAAATTCCCTACTGTCCACCCTTCATGGGTGAAAAGACTATTTTATAATAAATAGATCAAAGGGATACATGGCTGGCATTACAGAACATTAATCAATGGATTCAAATCCTTGATGTCAACCCAAAGAAATTTCCAAACATTTAACTCCAAACATGTTTTGATTTTCACAAATCAGCATATATTATTATATAGAATAAAATATTTTTAATGATAAATCTAAATAATTATTTTAAACATAATATCTCATTGCATGAATGTCAGTGATGGATCAAAATATTTTCTATAATACTGCTAATGTACAGAGGTAGATTCCCAATAATAATAATATGAAGCATCAATTTCCCAAAAATGGTAAATATATGAATATTATTTTGGAAACATGTTACTGAAATATTAGAATACACATTTTACAAAAAGTAATTGTGTAGTGTTTTTAATTACATTGGTGATTGATTTTCAATCAGCGAGTGGTATTAAAAGTGCATTAAAAGTATTAATTGTCTGTGTAGTTTGTCTATTATTGTTTATTTGGAGATTTTAATAATTCTTGTTGTGAATTGGAGTTAAAATATATATTTTTATAATTATAGAAGCCATACCATTTTTAATATATGAAAATATAAATTTTATTACTATATTTTGCGTCACGAATGAAGATATGTTCGATGACAACGATATGTGTTTATTTTTTTCTTAATTCCCATCAATTTTCTCATGGATGATTGACTAGAAAAATGAATTCATAAATGTATGAATATAATTTTTTTACCCCCAACAAGACAATAATACTATTTTTATTAATCGTAATAAAATGTGATCTAGAACTGTATCACATTCAGGGTGAGTGTTTCTCATTATAATGTCTTCATGTTTGTAATTCTATTATATGTAACCTACTTAGCAATGATCCTGAACATTCTATTATTTACACCTTATTTATTATCATTCATAAAAGATTATATTGTTAACTGAACATTATATTAATGATTCATATAGAAAATTCTGATATTGGATGGTAAAAAAAATCATAAATTAAAATAGATTACTGTTCTTATTCCAGGAAATTCATTAAAATGTGAATATTTTTTTAAATATTATCCATCAGTTATGTAGGGATAAATTGAAAATAGAGAATATTAAAAACACAATTGTAATTTTTGAGGAAGGAACACTTTGGATTGAAATTATGATATATTTCATTAAAATGTTTTTTATGGTATTCAAATATTCCAATTTTTCCACTCCAAGATTTAGAAAATGAATTTTTTTTTCATAAATTATGAAGATAAATGAATTTTCTCTTCTAGGATAGATTTATAAGAAAATTAATATTATGATTCCATACATGTTTCTATCATGTGTAACAGATGGTAATTAGTTGATGAATTCATTGAAAAAAACCCTATGAGAAGGCTCTACACCAAATATCTATATGTTCCTCACAATGGTGGTAATATTTAGCATGGTAGTGGGATTTATTCGAAAATATCATTTAGTTAGTAAATATTTCAAATATTAACCATAAAAAACTTTTTCCATACAACACATTTCCTTTTATATTTAAATGAGTGAAAAATAATGGGTTACATAACTAGATTTCCCTAGTGAACTGAAAAAAGAAATTCACCAAGAAGAATATGGCTACATATCCCCTAGTGAATGTTATTTAGTTATCATGAATAGTGAAAACATTAGTTAGTTTTTAATGTATTTACCTTGGTAGATGATAGATTATATTTTAAATTCATTGTATCAGTGAAAAATGAATGGATGAAATTTGTTGTTATCAAAGATTTTGTGTTATAATTTACTGGAAGGATTTCTTATGTTTTTTCTTTGCAGACCTTCAAGTCTAACAAGTCACACTATGCATCAAATTGATGTGAAATGGATTCAAACAACATCAAAAATGATTGAAAATTATTTTCCTAAAGAATCATGACATTATGAGTATCTATGATAGGAATATAGAGAGTAAAAAATGATTTTAACTAAAATTTCATTTGAAATATGAAATCATCCACATTATATTTAAAAAACATAACCACTAAGCTACAATGTTTTTCAGAAAGGTAATATGATAGAAATTTAAATACATATTTATTTTTATTCGTTTTTCTAGATAATGTTAATAGATACATTAATTAATTAAAAATATGAAAACATTTACCAAATGTTTGGAAAAGCATATGTACCTATTAGAATTTTTTTTCATACCATTGATAAGTGTATTTTGGATTTCAGTACATTTGAAACCGGTTTTGGAAAAACCATTGGTAAAGGTTTATTAAATGTAATCTATACTGATGGGTTGATCTAATCCATTTTCATAACCATCAATCATACAAATTGTTTTGGAATAAACAATTGGTATAATGTCCTTTTATTGAATATAATCCCATGGTTTGTATAAACCATTTCGTATAGCTATGAATTTTACCAATGGTTTGTTTAAAAAAATGGTATTGGGTCATATGATTGTTTAAATACTAGTGGTTATTATCAAACACATAGTAATGGGTCATCTTATGGTACTTATACATTCCATTGTTCTAATACCTTGTGTAAGGTCCCATTTATAGTAGTGTTGAAAATGGACTGAACATTCATGACAAATAATTCAAAATAATCGAGACTGCACTATTATGAATTAATACCATTAATAATAAATATGAATTCGGATTCCTTGTGGAAATTTTTTTATCCTCTCTCAAGGGTTAACTTCAATATAGTGAATAATTCCAATGTTTCAGCCACTGGTGGATTCAAAAAAGAATGGATAGAAAACATTAATTTTTTGATAATGCATCCATATGTTCATGTAACATAAACCCAGTTCAACAAAACCTCTTTCGATGATATTTTCATGTGCGTTAATCTTAAATAAATTTGATAGTGGGGTGGGCGATTGACATAAAAAAGTGAGAATATTGGAAGGGATTATGGATCAAAATCTCACTCTTCTTCCAAATCAGAATCCTGACATAGCTTGCCTGATCCAAAAATAGTAATGTTATTAAATATTTTTAAAACAAGGTAATATTTTCTCACCCATATAAAACATGATATGGTATATAGGAAGTGTACTCTATATTTTGGAATGGATCAATTCAAATTTGATAATATTGAAACAAAACCATTCAACATTTCTACAATCTTATCCACATTTGGTTTCTATGGATGTAAGATGATCTTGGACCATAGATGATAGAATGTTGCATGTAATAGAGTTTCTTCTTCATTAATGGAGAAGGGAATAAAACTATAAACATTGATATTTCATTCCATTATGTGAAACATAAAAACGGTTATTCCAATGAAATATTTCATTGATAATTATCAGACTGTGGGCAAGACTGCTAGGGTCCATACACATTTACCGATATCTTCATTGTCTATTATATATATTATATTGGCCAATGCACAAATATAATTCCCCAAATAACATCCCATGATTTCATTATTCTAACGTATTTTTCCTGGTCTATATCTTATATGCAAGTATTACTTATAATAACCCTCTAATCAGTTTCATTGAACCAAACATCCAGTTTATCAAAACACCATCACTTAATAGAATCATTAAAAAGGGAGAAAATAGTTGTATCATTCAAATATGAAACCATGAAAAATGTGGCCATCATCCAAGACTAATTAAAAATCCATGGGACACTCCAAATATTCAATTTAGCTTCGACTCCATTCTTCAAAATTATTCCCTTTTTTGAAGTACAACTGATCCCCAAAGGCATATCCAAAAAAATCTACAGAATGTGATAAATACTACCTCGACAAAAGCCCATATGGGGGTAATATTTCGATTCAATTATCAGAGTGCATTGGGAATTGGGTTTTTGAATTAGGATCTATCCATTTGTTTTTAAAAGAACCATCTAGATCATGCATATTTATTTATATCTAATAGCACCAAAAGTTTTGGGATGCATAGATTATCACTAGTTTAGACATGACCTTTCTATCCATCTTGTGTACCCCCCCCCCCAAGATCAGGTAAATGTGAGTGAATATGGTCAATAAAAATTTCCAGTAGATTAAATAAATACATATTATAAATTCAAATTGATTGAGCTACAATAATTACATGTTCTTCCTTAAATAATTTATAGATCCTATTAAAATACCATCCATTGATTTTTTTGAAAAACATGTCCATGATGATTACGATAAACACACTATTTTTACCAAAAATCACAAGGAACGAAATATATTTATCTTTTTCGTCAACAACATGAATAACTGAGTATTGGAAAATATCTTCCTTTCTATTGGATGTCTCTCTAGATTTGATTAAATTATCTGATTTGGAATAATTAACCAATTGTATGGATGCATTATCATATATATGGTTAAGCTCAAAAATAGAAATGAATTCTTAAAGTGTCCCTTGAGAAAAATAAATATACCATTGGTATAGATGATAAGGGAAATATTTGGACTTTTTCTATAACCCTTCCCCTGCAGAATATGTTTTCTTTTGCATTCAAATAAATTAAACTAGAAAAAACACCATCCAACAAGACTAAAAAGAAAGGGGATGGTGGGCCCCCTACATAAACCCCCTAGTATGGGTGAAGCACTGGGAGAGAGTACCATTGATATTAATCATGGGCAATAATCGGTAATGTTTCATGACGTTTCATCAATTGAATCATAATAACATAATGCCTTATATATTTAAATAATAATATATGTAATCACAAATTGGAATTTTCTATTTCAAAAAAAATATAATGAATAAGGTATTAATCATTATAGTGGAATATATATAAATTTGAATTATTGATATAGTTATGTAGAGTATGTTTTTATGGATTGGTCGTTATTATAATATATAAGTGATTCACCCAGGCTTGCATTTGAGAACAGTCAACAGTACTTATAAAAGTTTAAATCATTTTACAAAATGGTTGCAAAAGAAATTAAAATTATAAACCACCTTTGAATCATAGATAAAGGAATTTCCTATGTATGAATGTCTCACTAGGAGAAATTTGTATTGTGATGCATAATAAAAAACATGTACAATATGTTCAATGATATTAACTTGTATACCTCAGGTTTTTAGAGGTTTTATTCATCCAAGATGTTATAGTGGAGAGGCGAATGGGGTTCACATACCCATGACATCATGAATGGGAAAACAAAAAATGTTTCATTAGTTCCTAGTTTATATTCAAAATAACGGATTATTAGTGCTTTCTATAATGTGTTGATAAATATGATTTTTATCACTGTGAAACTAATAAATTCTTAAAATGATATGTTTTATCAGTGCTAAAATTTTCCCTGAAAAAACATATCATTATCCTGAAAAAATTTATATTATATTAAATATATATATATTAGCACTAATATTATAGCACTGATATATATAAATGTTATTATACCTTTTTCATTTTAGAGAAGATAAAAATATTTACAAAACAAATATATTAAATTAATATATTTTAAAAATGAATAAATTCCTAAAAAATAAATAAAACAATATTAATTAATATAGAATCATAAATTCTTGATAAATAAAAATCAGTGAAATTGATTAATTAAAAATCAATAGACTCCAAAAATATTAAATAATTGGTTTAGTTTTATTAATTATATTATTTGACTTAATGAATTATATATTAATATATATTAAAATTAAAATTAAAACATATTCAACAATTTAAAATATAATAAATACGTAAAAAAAATTTCACAAAATTAATTCAATTGGGAACAATACACAAAATGATGAAAATATTAAAAAATATCATATAAATAAAATAAATATATAGTTTTTCCAAATTTAAAAAAATTTAAAAATTAGTATATAAAATTTATTGAGTATTAATCATATAATTTAATAACATTAAGAATATTTAAACATATTAAAAAATTCTGAAAAAAATTTATTATTTAATTGAATTAATTGTATTCATATAGAAAAATGTAGGGAATCATAAAAAATTGCATTTAAATAAATTAATTATATTAATTAAAAATAAATTAAAGGAATTACACATTAAAAATTAAATTTAATAAATATTATTCATATTAATAAACGAATTTTTATAAAAAAGAATTTTTTTTATAATTATGTATAAATAAAACGAAAAAAATAAATAAGTTCAAAACATATTAAATTTGTAAAATATTAAAAATAAATAATTAGCATGTTAAGAAATCATATTAACCAAGACTAAATAAAATTTAATAAGCCAAAAAAATTTAAAATAGAATATGTAATATTAAAGAAAACAATTACATACATAGAATAATTAGGGTTCAAATCTTGTGAATCCTCTTAGGGGATTTACATCCTATGCAGTGACTTAGGCTGGTGGTGATGTGGGCATGATGGGGGGTTGGCGATGATGTAATATTGACGTGGGAATGGTGATGCAGACAGGATAATGTAGACATGAAGCTACACTGATCATTCGGGAAATTTCATGGGCTACATGGCCATGGGCCTATAGGCTTTGTAATTATCTTCCTCTACCAAGATAGAAATAGTCCATTTATTTCGTTAAAAAAAAAGAAAATACATATACATAATAAAATAATAACCATTAATAAATAGATAATATATATATATATATATATAAGGCACTCATGGATATAGATACCTTAAAACACAAAGACACACCTCAACCACCAGCCAATGGGCAAGCCATAATGCCCCAGGGATAACCCACCTATATTAAATAATCCTATACACTTTTTTATTGATATTTTCATTATGACCCTTACATATTTTTCATAGACATCCTTTCCTCGTAGACCCCTACATTATTGTGCACCTCTATATGATTTATCACAACCGATTGGTTCTCCCCTACAAACCAACGATGGGCACACCCTGACCATGCCTTACACTACCATAATCTCCCAATACATCATGGCAGTTTGAAATAGATGATCCTTGGACCACCACCCTCACCATCAATCACATGTTAGCCAATTAAAATCATTGTTCAATAAACATTTCCCCCACATCAGATCTTTGATATTCACAGACACATCGACCATGCATCCAATGATGTCTCATGACTCCTTTAGCACTTACACCGCCACAACCTGAGGTGGTCATAATCAATGGTGATGCCTCCATAATCGCTCATGGTTCCACCATCATGTTACACCCACATCATAAAAAATGAAGAGTTTTTCCCCCTCCTATATCCACAATCCTTTCATCCCACGCATTCACCACCACCCATGAATGTAGAGGAACAATCCTTGTAGTGATCGTTGCACTGACGCAACCATCGAACTCTTGTCATCTCTCTGTGGAGCACACTATCGAGACATCAAAGCACGACCATAAAAGACGTTATATGTATTTACAAGTCATCTTGATGAACATCCCCATCATTTTCAGTTTTTTATATAAACACTATGATCATGTTAAGTATGGTTTATATTGGGGTTCAATTTCTAAGAAAAATGGTTACAGTTATAGATGGTCTTATATGAATCAATTATATTTTATTCAAACATATTAAAAATATTAAAAAATAATAATTAAAAATTAATAAATATTAATCATATAAATTATAAATATATTGAAAATATTTTAATCAATCAAAAAAATAAGTAATAATTTTAAATAAAATAATTAATTATAAAAATATTGGAAATTATTATGTATCGAAAATTTAAAAATTAATTAAATAATAATTTAAATGAATAATTTAAATGAAATAAATTAAAAAAACTAAAAAGTTTTATTATTATAATTTATTATTGGAATTGAATCATATAAAAATGAATAAATTATATAAATAATTATAATTATTACTTCTAATTATTAAAGAATGACCTTTATTTATTGTATATTGAAAATATAATAAGTTTCTAACAATTATAAATTTTCAATAATTATAAAATATAATATTTAACTAAATATATTAATATATAAATATCTATAAAAAATATCCAAATTGTATTTATTACAAAAATGTTAATTGATTATAAAAAAATGAATAAATTATTGAAAATACTAAAAATGTAGATATATTAAAAACTAATAAATATTATTGAATAATCAAATAGTCATACATGTACAGACTTACATGTACACATACATACACAAAATAAAAATAGACATATTGGAAAATACATACACGTACTCATGCACATATACATAAGAATATATACATACACATACATGTATGTACACATTCACATACATAAAATTACCTAACTATGAATGCATTGACCACCATCGACCATAGGCCCATACATTATAGTGAGCCTCTATACAAATTTTCACATCCAATTGGTTCTCTCCTACAAAACCTTAATAAATAATCCATGACCACAACTTACACTTCCATTATCTCACTGAACGTCATGGAAGATTTTCAATGATGTACTTCAGACCACCACAAGAACCATCAATCAGTTGTTCAACAATCCAAATATATTTTCATCAAATAATTCCACCATGTTATCTCCCCAAGCTTCACAGACATTTCATGCATACATCCAATGTTGTCAGATGACTCCTACAATGCCTACATCGTCGCCTCGTGAGGTCGTCATCAGTGATGGGGTGACACCATAGGCACTCTTGGGTCCTCCACCATGCTACACCCACATCATTATCAATGAAGAGTTGTATTCCCTCCTAAATCCACAATCATTCCATCCCAAAAACTCAATGCCACCCTAGAAACCTTCCACTCATTATCGGTAGTGATCACAGTACTGGCATTGCAATCAAACTCTCGTCGTCTCTTGATGGCACACACTGTTGACTCTGAATATAACGGCCTTCAATGACCTCATATTTCATTACCAATCCTCATGAACAACTTCCCCAAGATTTTCATTTTTTTAAATAAACACCTAATTCATGTTAGTCATTTCATACATTATTTTTCTCTTTCTTAGAAAAATGTTTTGGGTTACATACGGTCTTATAGTAATATATTATATATTATTCAAACATATTAAAATCAATAAAAAACAATAAATAAATATTAATAAATATTAATCATTTAAATTATAAACATATTAAAAATATTAAATCTTATTAAATAAATATTTATTAATATCGAAAAAATATTACATTCCGAAAATATAGAAAATTAATAAATTATGAATATGAAAAAAATAATGAAATAATTTTAAATATGAAAAATTTAAATTAAATAAATTAATAATTATTTAAAAAATATTTCTTATAACATTATTTTGTGAAATTTTCAATCATATAAAATTGAATAAAAATATATAATTAAATATAATTATTTCTGGTAATTTTTGAATTGTGCACAATAATATTGGTATATAGAAAATATAATATGTTATTAAGAAAAATTATTTTTAATAATTATTTAATGGTTATTATTTAATTAAATACATAGATATTGAAAATGTATAAATAAATATCAAAATTGAATATATTACAAAAATGATAAACGATTAAATAATAAAAAAGAATAAATTATGGAAAATACTAAATATGTGGAGATTTTAAAAACCAATAAATAATATTAAATCAATAAACATACACACATGTACACATACACATATTCGTAGACATACATGCACACATACATTCCCATCATACACATATACATATTGGAAAACCCATACACATACACATACACATAGGCATATTCATTTAATCATACACATACATATATATACAAATACATACAATTACATATCCATTCGTGAACATTCATATACATATATATATACATACAAATATATACATACACCTACAATATAAAAAAATAAATATACAAATACCATACTAATACACATACGTACACATACAACTGTATATGCATAAACCTACAATTGAATTTCCATATACATACTCATCAATAAAATTGCATTCATGTAAATGCACATACATACACTTATATTAATATGTATATATACACAAATACATCATTAATAGGCATATATACACATACTCTTGCACATACACATGTACATAAAAATTATGTCATGTATATATATAAATATACATACATTGACACATACATAAGAATACACATATATACATACACAAACTCATACATATACACAAACACATACAATCACATTTTCTTTCACATAAAAAACACATACACATGCACATACACACATACATACATATGTGAAAATAAATATACAGACAATATAAATGCTTGAATACATACCCATACACATACACATACACTTAATGAAATATATATATATATATATATCTGTGTGTGTGTGAATATTTACATACACACTCATATGCACATACAAATGTGTTTATCATACACAAACAATTACATACACACCAATGAACATTTACACACACACACATACATACAATAAATGTAGATAAAAAGACACACACACAAAAAACACAGTAGATACATAAAAAACAACACATTCATTAACAAACTCAAACAGACACACATATACAAATGCTTATACATATATTGTTAAATTAACAACAAAAATTATATATATAAATATATTATAGTCACATATATATATGAATGAATATATTAATATATATTAACATATTCAATGTGTAATATAGTAACCATAATGAAAAAGTGATCCTAATTTTATGAATTTTAATAGTGTTTGAAAAAATAATAGTGAAAGCGAACCCTGTTATTACTTCCATTATAGCAGAATAATTGAATATTTCACCATATGCAGTACTGTAACATGAATATAAAAAAATATCGAATTGCTAATGGGTGAAATTATAAAATTAATGGATTGATAAAATTAAATAAATTTTATCCATTAGTATTAAATTCATAAAACAATAATTTTTTTTCATAACAGTTAAATATATCATATGAAAATATATAATATTTTTTTAATTTCTATGGGAAAATATACATTAATTTCTGTAGTCGATTGTTCATGTTATATAACTCTACATATAGAAGTTTATGTCATTACTGCATGTTGGGAGGGAGGGAGACGTCATAGTGTTCTTCTTTTTGTCTGATAATTCATCATCAATTCACATCTGGAATGAGCTATTTATAATCCAAGATTCGGTGTGCTTCATCATCAATAGTTGTTAATGAAATTTATGGACTAAAAGTGTTTTTTCAGACCACCTCAATACAAATGCGTTTCTGTTGGTGCGGGGAATTACACACTTGGGGTTAATGATTCTCATATCCTTATTATCCTACCATGGTCACTACCCACCATCATAGGTGTTGAAGATAGGTAAGTAATGTTGGTAAGAGTGTATAATTGGGGGTAAGGGTAGGTTTCTCGAGAAAGGGAGGTGACAATAATTTCCATATTCCCCCTATATAGCCTAGTAGGTATTCTGGGTGGGATTTCATGACAGTTCGTGAAGGTGATTGTCCATGTAAGGGTTGTTTACGGGGTGTCGACGACGATATAATGGGGTGATGGATGTAAGATTTGTCGATGGGGTGTCATGGCATGTCATTTTGAGAATGGGATGTGACATTAATAAACATCTTCCCCCTCTCTGGTGTTGTAGGTGTTGTTGATGGGGTGTCGCAGAAGGATTTATGAGAATGGGTGGTGATGTTCATATCCATATTCCCCCCCCCCATTAGGACTGATAGGCCTTGTCAATGGGGCGACATGGCATGTCATATGATAGAGTCATGGTTAACCCGTGGGGAAAGAGGACAATACGTAGTGCCTTGTCCTGTATATGTGGAATGGTTACACAACATGTTGATACATAGATGAGGGGTTTGAAAACATCAAATTGAAACTTCTTTAGGGACCCTGACTTATTCTACACATTAATCCAATTCATCATTCCATTTTCAACCAAAATAATGGTTCTCTATAGACACAACAACTCACAAAAATGATTGATTTTTCAAAACCTCAGACTGTGCGCACATGTGTGTGTGTGTGTGTGTGTGTATACACCTAACGATTACACATTCTACTATTGAAAATTTTCAATTATTTCATCAAATTCGCTACTATTTATCCACCCCATTATTTTCTTTAATACTTTTTTTTTAATTTTAGGTTAAATATTTTTTGACCACATTAAGGCACAAGGGTCCTTTTTGTATGATCTCGGAAATTGTAAACATAGTTTTATTATAAAAATATTTTATTAAAAAAATTTATGTACAATTAATAAAAAAGTAATAATATTTATAGTTTTATTTTCTTTAATAATATTAAACTAAATTATAATTTTTAATTAATTTCATTATATATTATTAATAATACTTATAATTAATGAAATCTAATATTTATTGTTTCCGAATTTATATTCCAAATTAAAATATGATTTCTTTTCCTTATCTTGTTATTTTTAAATAATTTTTTTTCTAATATATATTTATTTATTATAATATTAATTAATTGTATAAAAAATTAGAAACTTTTTATTATAATTAATATAATAAATTTTATAAATATACGAGATATATTATGTTTTTGTTTTATAATATTTACAAATTATAAATATATAAAATTATTATTGTTAATATTATACTCACATTATATTTTTGTTTTAAATAAAAATCAAATTTGAATTATTTATATTAAAAATGAATTATTTATATAATTTTAAAACTGTTAAAATTTTATATATAAAATATGAATTAATATAAAGGATAAAAATTTTTTAAAACATTATAAGTTTAAAAACATGCATGTTTAAATAAATAAAAAGTTGATATGTTTTGAAAAAACAAAATGAAATGACAAAAATATGAAATAATAAAAATACAATAAAAACACAATCATGTATTGGAAAAATGAAAATAGTATGACAATAAATCAATGCAACTTCATTGACTAATAATATTTGAGTAATGATTTAGTTAAAAAGAATAAATATTGCAATGATTATAATATAAATTAATTATAATGTTAAACATATGTCTATTGAAAACTGTGAGGTTGTATTCCACTATCCATCATTAAAATCTACCAGTGAAATGTCGAACATCAATCCTTGACCACTCCATCCCATTCCACGGCTTATCAAATAACTCAAATATTTTTTACCTATTTTTCTTTAGTTATTTTTTTTACATTGATCAAATTTTTAAAAATTACTAACTCTGATTATTGTAACATTAAATTTACAAATATACAAACACTATTTATTTAAAAAATCACTTATTATATTAAAACATCGTACCATCATTTTTCTATGTTCCCAAATTTAACTCTACCCAATTTCCAATAGCCTCGAATCCCACAAATGAACCAAATATAGTTAATGGTTCGTATCATTTAATCAAATTATTTATTTTAAAAAGGGTTTTATATGTGTGTGTGTGTGTGTGTCGGTGTGTGTGTTTATATTCACTTATACCCATATATAAAATTATATTTTCTGTGTAAATGATAAGTTTTTATATTGTTTTAAATTTTATTTATAGAACATAGATAGGTAAAATTTCAAGGTATGTATTAAATGATATTTTTATTTTTATTTTTATTCCTATAAAAAAATATATGCACATCATATATATGTGATGAACATACATTTCGGGATCGATTCATTATAATTGCTGTTATAGATACAGTCTAGATAATTTTTGATGATTATATCAAAATTTAAAATTTCGAATATGCCAAATATGTAAGATTCTTTTCCATATATGCATAAACGAATTATGATGATGTAATTATTTTGAGGGGGGATAATTAAATATCACAAAATATATAAAATAATTATTTTAAAAATGCTTTAATAAATTGATTTATCTATAATTATAACATATTGATAATAAATTTAAGGCGGTTTTCTTTAAAAATAATAAATTGAATTAAGTGACTCAATTAATTTTATTACTAGTTAATTAAAATAGTTAATATTATTTAGACCAAATATTTAGTGTTTCCAAATTAATATTCTAAATACGTATATAATTTTTTTTTTAAAGAATATTTTAAAATAATTAAATTTATTTAATTATTTTTTTAAAATATAATTTATTATTATTATATTAATTAAGTGTAAACCAGGTTTTTAGAAAAAAATTATTATTATGAAAAATGAACATCATTTTTTTTCTTTAAATAAAAAAATATTTTATATTATTTATATTTAAAAGAATAAATAAATGTATATATATAATCATGAAAATGTTATGTATTTAAAATGAATTTATATTATGATTAAAAAAATGTTCAAACCATTATATGTATACAATGATTCATGAAAAAAAAAATTATATATGAATTGATGAAACATAATGATAAAAAAACATGATTTTATATTAATATAATAAAAAAATCATGGATTGTCCAAATTAAAATGTTATGTTAAGGAAAATAATGGGATGAAATAAAAAGTGAGTTTTTTTTATGTAAAGTAAAAATATATTAATGATTAATAAAAACATTAGTAATAGAGTAAAACATAAGGATTTTAAAGAATGAGAGGTTGTTTTAAACATTTCATGATGACAATTAAGCAGGGAAATGCACATTGTCAATCTGGAATGTCTCTTTCACATTCTGTGGGTTTTCAATCACCTCGACTCATTTTTATAATTTTTTTTTCAATTATTTTTTAACTGTGATCAATTTTTTTCCATAAACCTATCTCATTATTGAAAAAAAACATATAAAAACATATAAATTCATTTTTTAAATACTCACTTTTCAAATCAAATCAGCTGGCCCTCATCTCTCCGTGTTCGACCATTTTGTTTTTCTCAATTTCAGTCACAGATCACTCAATTGGCATAAAAACATGTATGTTTTCATTTAATTTCATCAAATAAACATTTTTGTAATAAGTATATATATATACATATGTATATGTATATATATATATATATAACTATCGATTTTCAGTTTATATGAAAAGGGTTTATATTGTTTTAATTTGTTTTTGAAAAACTGGAATGGTAAAATTTCATGGTATGTAATAACTATATCTTTTTTTAGTCATATTTATAAACAAAAATTTCAAATAATTTATAAGTGATGAAAACAGGTTGTAGCTTCAGGTCAATATTGTTTTTTAATTACATTTTAAAGTTGTCAAGATTTTGTACATTTAACAATAAAAACCCATTAGAAAATAATGTCAATGTGTGGTACACAATAGATACTTTACATATATATTTTTCTTAATAAATATAATACTATAAAAATTTATTATAATGTTATATATCAATTATTTTTTTTATTATAAACTCAATACATTATAAATAACTTATGATCCTCAATTCAATGATAATAATTCTTTATATTGAAAAGATATCATACATTAAATCCATCATATTAATTTAATCATATATAATATTTAATATGAATAATAATTAATAGTGTATTAGGTTGTTTATTATAATAAGAGTGTATCAATATTATATAAATAAATAATTTAAATTATTTTAGTATATATTTACAATGGTAAATCATTAAAATTTATAAAAAATGTAAAATTAATTATAAAAATAATTAAATACAAATAATTAGTTTATAGTATAATTTATCTTAAAATTATAGAAATATTATTTATTAATTATAATTGATATAATTAGGTAATAATATTTTAATATTATAGAATTATATTTAATTATGAATATATTAGATCAAATGAATTAAACATGTGATTCATTTGAATTGAAATGCCTTTATGTGATTTTAAACAGATCCCTGATAATGGGATTGTGGGAGGGTGTGAGGATTCCTATATTAATTATGGGATTTATGAGATATTTGATGTAATTTATTATTTCCCTAGAAATGGATATAGATTGGTGGATGATACAACATTCACCCCTGGATATGGATTATATATCAAATCATGACCACAACACAATATTCTACTCATTTTTGTTTTCTTTTGTTATTTTTCAGTAGGGATGTCTTGGGATTAGAGAAAATATTATTCATTGAATGATATTTCATGGTGCTAATGGGATTTATGAAGGTTTCAGTTGCATAAGATTCTTCTTGTGGGTGAATGACCTTAATGATTTATTCGTGTTCGATGCATCATTGATAAAACTATACAAGACATAAATGACACGAAAACAAATTTCCATCAAATATTGACCTAGAAACGTCAATAACCCTGATAGGATATTCTTCATGTTAAATATATTAATAATTTAAATCTTATATTTTAAAATGTTACCTCATCTTTGTAACATTCTTCAAGATATTAATTAATAACGCATCCCTCATGATTCACCCAATGTATCTATATTTTCAATAAATTGTATCATCATGGTTTATGAAAAAAATTGCAGTGCCTGATTCAAGATGGACATTAATGAAAATCATAAATCCTATTGACTATTTTTCACACATAAATTTAATAGTATCATATGACACATAATCATGAACCATTCATATAGAATGGTCTATTCTCATAATCTCTTATCTTTAATCCTTCATTTTACACCTCTGTGAGAGGGTTGAATATTTTGGAATGAATGAAAATATAACATGCAGAGGTAGATGTTTCTAATAAATATTATAAATAAATATAAAAAGGTAATTGTGGTTCTGAAGTGGGGAATTTTTCTATATTTTCCCATTTAAGGGTGCCTCGAAAGATGATTATCAAAACATGGTATCTATTTATGTATTCCAACATAAATGAATACAAATTTTCACATCATCATCAATGTAGATTTTATTTTACATCCATCATGGCATATAACAATATATGATAACATCTAGATCAAAGTGATACTTGTCTATAAATATAGTACATTAACCAACTATTTTAAATCATGCATGTCGAGACCAAAAGACCCCACAATTTTCCCTTCCCAATATGTAATGATTTCAGATATTAGTAAATATTTATATATGTATGTTAAATACTGTCACAAATAAGAATAAATCATTAATGTATGAAAAGTATCTCATTCAATGCATGTCTAATATGGCTCATGAAAACTCCATAATCCCACTAATGTATATAGATTGATGAAAGATTATTCGAATATACTACTTTATTTCCCCAAAAAGGGATATGTATGCATAATAATTTTTATCATTTAAATAAAATACATTAATAATAGTTTAACCTGATGGAATATGATGGTGTTTATAAATATATATAAGATAAATTTTCATTAATTGAGTGGAATTCTTATGGAATTTAATGTTCAAACAATCTGTTTTCTTTGTCTATAAAATTATATTTGGAGCTTCTAATCATTCTAACAGTGAAAATTAGTTAAGAAATTTAAGAATATAATTATAGGAATCATACACTTGATAATATATGTGAATATCAATATGATAATTTAATTTTTAATCTCAAAAGAATATATGTTTGAAAAGGGTGATATATATTTATTTTTAGATTTAATAACCATCAACTATATAATGGATTATTTAATGGAAAAAACAATCCATGTAAGTATCAAAATAGTCATATTTAACGACAAAAACAAAGGAATGAATTTAATTTTATTCTTTAAATAATGTGATCACGAACTAGATCAAATACATGTGTAATATTTCTCAATATAATGTCATTATCTATGATTTTATTGTTATTGGTTAGCTACTTAATAATAGTCCGAAACATTCTCTTATATATACAATCATTTTTTTATCATTCATATAAAAAGGTATATCTGATTAGGTTGTTGGCTTGTGTAGAAAAATTAATATCATGGATATTGACAAAAAAAAGAAAATATTAAAAGGATTGTGGTTCATCCAGTAAAGGATAGAAAAAATGAAGAAGATTTCGAATGTCTTCCATGGGAGATGCGGGGAATCATGGATCAAAGAAATTATTGAAAACTATCTAATATTTTTGGAAGAATGAACACTTTTGGGAGGATAAATGTTATATTTAATTAAAAAGAATATAGAGGATTCATATTTTCCTGTTATCCATCACCTAGATGCTACAATACTTAATTTGTTTCTTGAAATATACTAAAAACCAATTAATTAATTTGGGATGATTTATTAGAAAATTAATATAGAGATTCTATACAATTTTATATCTAGTTTAAAGGAGGTGAATTTGTTGAATGGTTCAATTACAAAACACTAAAAAATCTTCTATATGAATTTTTTATGTTCTTAACAATTGTAGAATTTCTGAAAGATGGTTCTATTCATGGTGGATATTGAAATGTAGTTGAAAATCAATGTATCAGATTGACTACCATCATCTGGATGCTCTTGGAGACATGGATTTAGGTGAGGATGGGTAGGTACCAACTAGTCAACATCCTACATGTTAGATTGAATGTGATAATTTTTTCTTAGGGTTCTCTTATTAAATGAGGTTAGAAGTATGATACACATTGTAGATTTCTAGACATTCCCATAGATTTAGTGAACTCAACCAGAAAATCGTTTAGATGGTTCGCTCATTATTTTTGTACAAATATTATTGTGGATGGTTCTTTCCTAATTTGGAATATTATAGGGGGTGGTCACCTTAGAGACATTAGGTGGTCAGTTATTATTACTTTCTATTCATTTTAATGTACATGAAATTCAAATAGCACATAGGATAAATTTCTTCACAAGGTCCTCATGTTAAGAAAGAATAATTATTTTATGATTTTCAAGGTTGAGATGGACTACGAGGTATTAGAGATTATTCTTCATGGTAAATTTATCCCCCATGGAATTTGATCTACATTATTCATATATTCAAAATATATAATTATATTGGGAGTATTTCCCATCTTGTTTGGAGAGAATCCAATTTTGTATTGGGCACTCATTCACATGTAGAAACAATAGAGGAGTCACATATTTTCTACAATAGTTTTTCCTCTCTTCTTCTATAATGAATTTCTGTTGTCCCCTGGGATTCCCTTGGACATAACCACTCTAGACAGACATAAGCCTCATCATATTGTTCTTTAATTGGTTCATATCCCCATCCTTATATTTATATCAACCATCAATTTTTTTTCCTTCCGTTGAGGGATTACATGATAATATAATACTTTGTTAAATATGGTCTTACTTAAAATAAAAGTGATTAATGATTATAGAAATACATTTACGTTTTTTTGAGAACATCTTATTAAAATTGAATCCTCTGCTTCCTTAACAAAGATAAATGTATTATAAAAACATAAAAATTAATGCTGGCTGAGAACATTCTGTGGTTTCAATTCCTTTGAAGAAATGGAGTTATGGGATCCGGGAAGAAGCCTAGCCATAAAATCAGTGGTGTGACATTCATTGATCATAATTACTATATAATATAATTTTATTCATATGGAGATGAAAACACAATTCATTCCATAACAATGGGATTTATTTAATACAATCCTCTAGTTATTGATTATTAGAAATCTTCACCTTACAAAAACCACTTTTTATCTATTATATTTCTTATTTTTTTTAATGAATTATTAATTATGGGTTATCTAACTAGATTTTCCTAGTGATTTAGATAAAAACAAAATAAAAATTAAATATGTTTGTTGTTACCCATATGAATGGTTTTCATTTAATTTTGGATAATGCTACATCATGTAGGTGTTATATGGATATAAAATGGTCGATGATATGTTGTATTTGAACTTTAGAGTCTCTTTAGATATTACTGGATGAAAAATGGAGTGATCATATTTTTTGTGCGTTCAATTACATGAATGATGGCCTATGTTTTAGAGTGTGTTGACCATCGAGTCAATCTAGCCACACTGTGTGTTAGATTGACGTGCACATTATTCATAAAATTTCAAAAATTTCTTAAGGATCATATTCATAAATAATCATTAAAATATACGTGTTACTGATTTTTTTTGTGAGTCTAAATAGTTATTAAAAAAAATTTATTTTCTAGTATAACATTACACTCATTAGGTAATACTAATCTTGTCATGTGTTTGATATATTTGTGACCATTTCATAAACATCACTAATGAATTATAAATAAGATTCTTAACGTATTAAAACAATATAAACATGTTTGTTTTTTTTGTATGATTGAAACTTAATTTTATCTTAAATATCAATTTTAAATAGAAAACATATATTTTAAATCAATATAAGAAAACCGTTTATAATATTAATGTGTATATTATTCCTATATTTCACAAATGACATATGTGTCATTTTTAAAAAAGATACAAAACAATTTGAATGTGTTTCCTCAGGTTTGAGAATTTCATATTCCGTTTTTATAGAAATATAATTTTAAACTGAAAAAAACACTATTAGTACTTTATAAATTGAAAACGCATACAACTGAACATAATGTTGTAGAATGTAACCTCTTCATGATGTATGCATACATTATAACACAATTTTTTTGGCCATCCATTTCTAAAAAAATATATTCTGATTTTTAAATAATTAATATATCGGTATTAATTATAGTACAGAAAAAATAAATATAACAATGGATTAATAATTATTTTGAATTAAATAGTAATTATCATTGAAAATAACTCATTGGTTATGCATGTATATTTATGGAATATTATATCTTAAATAAATATTCAAATTTAACATGAAAAATTGATTCCATTTGTTTTTTACATTCTTAGACACCATTTCCATATGTTTTACCATCTCAAACGAAATTTCAACTATTAGTTGAGATGGTTTTATACCTTCTTATAGACACCTTTTGAATGATGTCATCCAATATCAGTTTTTATCTCTTCATCGTAAAAATCTATGATTTCCTAGAAGCACAGTCTTTGATGAATGTTCTAAACTAAAAAAGTGTGTTCCTTTTTCATAGATGGGATAACCTTGAGTACCTTTAAAACGGTATCTTATCAAATTATTATAAGTAGATAAATCATTGGTGATCCCCTACAACATAGCATTCAAAATTAAATATTCGTTTTGGTAAGAATCATAAAACATAACAATTAATTCCAAAATTAATTTAAAATTATCAATAAATGTATCCGAATAAATATAAATATAAATACCAAATTTAATTTATGATATAATAGGATACAACATATTTTATCTACACTTAATGCATAACTATGGTGGAATGATATAATTTTTCAACATAACTTTCCATATACTTTGAGTACAACTTTGATAAAAAATTACATTCAATCTGTCGTAAATATCATATGATGAAGGTATATGATGTAATTCCCTTAAAATAGTTACCCAGAGATAGTGAATTATTTTAATAAGTTTGGCATGATTATAAGGAATCAAGTCATGAACCACCGATCGGTTTAGATGTCTTAGAAAACAGATTACATACATGAACGTTACCTTACACATTATAAAATAAAACACAACATAAATGATCCTCGGATAACACCATTAATCCACAAGATTAACCCTTCTTATTAATCATAATAAACATCTTTGAAACATGGGATAATTAAAACATTGAATTGGGTGATCTCAGATTCTCAGTAAGGATAAAAATATAGAGGAAACATTCATAAATAAGCATAACAATTTAAGGCTATTTATAATACAATAACTAATTATTTTGAACATAAAATTTAACATAATCTGGAAAAGATGCAATCAAATAATTCATTTTAATAATTCACTTTGATATTAGACTAATATAATAATCACATGCAATATCAATAGACACTTTAATAATGATGGAATGAATAATTCTAGACTTAATAACCACATATTAAATGAATTTATCCTAGAGTACAAATATGATTTTGAAAAGGCCTTATGTTAAGACAATATTTTTTCTCATATGACCTACCATTGTATCGAGGAGATATATCAGGCTCAACCCGTCACTTAGTAAGCCGAATTCATTCCTCATATGAAAAAGTTTAAGCATAATGTAAACATTCGTATTAAAACGATCATACAAAATGTCAATACGTTATCCATAAACCATGAATTGTAAAATAATAACACATCCATAGTACAACATATCACAAAACCTTCAACACAATATAAAAGATTTGTATCATATTAAAGAAACATTAAAAATGTTTAAAATCCATCCAATTATGTTGACATAGATGAAATTGATTTTTAAAACACATTTATAGAAATATCCCCTTTTCATTAAAAACATATTAAATTAACACAATTTAGAAAAGAAGACATTTAAACTCATTTTCGAATCAAACAGTCCCATAAAACTTTGAAACAATTTAATGGAATTAAAATTTTGAAACATTAATGTACATATAAATAAATTCTTACAACCATTTAAAAAACATGGACATTAATATGAAAATATTAGATGAATAAATCATTAATACATTTAAAAAGACGTTTTATAAAAAAAATACTGAAAAAATAATCAATTTGAAAAAAAATTTATGCAACATGGACAAATATAATAAATATTTCCTAGTATATACTTACATAATGACATCCTTATATAGCAATGGGATTGTGAAATTAACCCATACCATTTTGGTAACATACGAAACATACAACCCATTAAAGAAGTATCATAAAATGAAGATGTATATACACATAAATTAAAGTTTATTACAAAAATAATAAAATTATAAGAAATACATACCCAACAAAAAATTAGATAGTGCCAATATAGCATGAATCTCATGGGAATAAGAAGTGAGATGAATATCCCTTACCGTGAAGATTTCTTTAGTCGAGGGTACTTTTATCCTCTTGTATAAAGACCGTATTATATGATTAAATTATATCAGATCCATATTAATATTTAATATATCATTCATGACTCATTTATGACTTTATAAAACAAATTAAATAATAATTTCAATGTTAAATTAAAAATCCAAGAAATAATCACATTCTTTATCATACAAGTTTTAAATTGTTTCTCTTGACCGTATCAATTATATCATGATTTAAATACATCCAGAATATAAAAAATGATTTATTTATCATAAATATTTAGAATATAAATATTTATGATAGGCATATATATGAAATGTAAAACACTGTTTAAGGAGATGGTAGGTCGTACATACGCATAAACGTTGTTTTGGTTTTCATATCGTATTGAATAGAACAAAGTGAATAAGATATATGTAAGAACATAATTAAATAAAAATATATCTCCACTTGCATTATTATTTAATATATTACAGATGTATTAATTATTTATATATTTTTATAATCATCATTGAGTTAGAACAAGGAAATGAATCAAATCGCCTCGTGGAGACGGTAATGTGTAGGTACACGCAAACGAAAATATTATTATATTGATGGAGAAATTGTATGTAATTGAACGGTATAACATATATAATGAATCATTATCATTATATATTTATTATTTACATACTTTATACTCATTATTATACCCATCAAAATAATGATGAGTCAGAATAACAAACTACACCATGGTGTGGAGATGGTAATCCATACCTACACATGTATGGTGACTTTGTCATTTATCGAATTGATAGAATAATGAATATGATTGTAAGATTTTTATAATAATATCAAATTATATAGACGATACTGAAGTTATTATTTTTAATTGAAAAAATATAGAATGAGGAAGTGGAAGAAGAAAGGAACGTGAAGGAGTGGATGAAACATTTACCTCTTTCTGGAGTTCTTCATTTTGATTTGATCAAAAGGGTTCCATATGATGGATTAATGACCAATGTATGGACTCTAGGATGAATTTAAGAATTTTGGGAGGATATTTGGGTAGGGTTTGTCCGATCCCAAAGGCTTTGGATGTGTAAAATTAAGAGAAGGAGAAGTGTCTTTTTATATTTGAGGTGAGGGTCACTTTAGGAAAAAGCATGATATATTATTTTGTAATAAAATCATTTTCAGGTTCAAATGGAACAAAAAAGAATTAGTTAATCTATAAGGTGGTTATGTGTTGAATAAATCACATAAAATTGTTTTTAGACCGGTTCAGGTCATCATATTTAATGTATATTTTAGATTTAAGTCTTATTTAAATAGTTAGACATTTACCATGTCTCCTTGTATTTTTATATTATATGGTTAATAAACACAATATAACAATAGAATAGAAACCGTTGTGGTTCATTAGAAATATAAATAAATATATAAAATTGTCAAATTCATGTGTCCAAACCTCATATTTTTAGGAATATTATACCACTTAATAATATAAATTTTTTTAAAAAACTCAATTATGTCATTTTTGTCACTATTTAGTATTTGACTTTTTTTAAATTCCATAAAAACATTATCACATTGAATAAAATTTATTTAAACATCACTATAATGTCATAATAAACAATAAAATTAGTGTAATTAATCATAAGTTTCAGTTTACAATTATTTGGATATTTATAATATAAATTATTTTAATCATTTAATAATAAGGTAATTATTGCATCATCAGAGGGTGGTAATTAAATTAAATTAATTGATGTATAAATATTTTAAATAATAAACCATTATGTAGGAGATATTTTTATATTTCAAATTTATATTTATAGTCTAACTTATCTTATGTATAACATTGTATAATAAATGGTTTAGTTATTACACATTGAAATTAACTCTTTTAACTCTTCTTTAAATAAAATTATAATAAATGTCCTAATATTATAAAAGTTGACCAAAGGGGTAATATTTTATTCCTAATAATTTTTTTGGTCAAATAATACTTATCCAATAGAATTATTTCCTGTTTTTGGGTAATTATGATATTGTTTTTACCTTAAATTACCCAATTTACTCTTTACTCCGTTAAATAAAAGTCAAAAATTATTATTCAAAAAAACATTTCACCTTATTGAACCAAATTTTACATACTAGTATTAAACTTGTCTCTCGTATTTTTGAATTTAAAATCATAGAAGCAGTAAAATTATGTTTTATTGAAATTTTCAAATGCTTTGTTGAGGTGGGTAAAAAAGGTAAAAAGTTTGATAAAATTTTATATATCTAAATTTTTTATAAAATGATGTAAATGAATTACATTGAACTTATATAGGTAATATATATCAATTTTTCACTGAAAATAAAAATAATTTAATAAGTAATTGTTTAAATAAAAATTTTGTTTTAAATAATAACGTAGTGTTTTTAAGTATTAATAAAAAATTGAGTGTTTTCAGAAAAATAAAAAAGATTCACAGTAATCTAATTTTGATATTATGAATCCAAATATGATGTTTATTTTACCTATTTCAAAACCTATAATTTTCATTAATTAATTTAAAATTAATTCTCATTTCAAAACCAAAAAGCGGGTTATTAAATTTAACACCAATCAAAAGACCGACATGCGTTTATGTAAAATTTAAATGTGAAATTACCTATAAAGATATTAATTGTATTAAATAATAAAAATATAATGTAATAATATTTTAAAACCATTTGAATTAATAATTTAACACTATAAATTATTTCGATTTAAAAAGTTGGTTTCCATTAAAATATAGTATTTTTGACTATTCATCCAAATATAAAAGTTATCAAAAAATTACTATAAATATATCATTACTAAATTATTATGTCCCTTATCTAATTAGGATTTTAATTTCATTAAATTTAATATATAAAAGTGTCAAATAGTAGTTTTAAAAAAGGATCTCCTTTAAAAGGCAGTAAAATTGCATTTTTTGAAATATACATATTTTATCCGAAAAATAGATATTGTTCTTATTTTATGTTTAAGAAAACATAATATGGATTTTAAAATTAAATAGAGTATATAAGATTCAAAATCCATTTAGTATTATAGAAAAAAAATTGAACGTACAGTTTATTAAGTCATGGTGTTCTCGAACTCGAAGTTGTGTATATCACAAGCTATTGATTTACTTTAATGAAATAACGAACTATGAAATATTGGGGATTTACATATGAACTCATTTATAAATTTAGGATACTCATGATCAGTATTATTTCACAGAATGGAGTCGATTGGGGTGATTTTTTTCTCAAATTTATATATTTTATCTACAATCCATGTCCAGTGTATTGTAGTATCCTCACTTCTGTTTTGGTTCCTAAGCCGTTTATTGATTTAGAATTACAAAAAAAATAATCAAATGAATTTTTTGATCAATCATTAATCATGATGTAAAATATAATGCGAAATTTTTTAGTAATTCCTAGTATTCTCAATATTGTGTATAATCATTTAGACTATCATGAGTTGTTTCATAAATCATACCCATTGAATGAATAATTCACTTAGTACAATATTATTGTTTAGGAATATTATTATATACTTGTAACCTATCATTCAATAGTGAAAGAAGTTCAGTAAAGCTATTGTCAACCCATACCTTGCCAACATTTAAACTATATATCTTCATTTTTGTTTAAAATGTTGAATATTTAGGATAACTAGTATACATTGGTGTGTTTTCACAACACAATAACTTCGAAAAGTGTTTTGGGTGATCGTGATGTTAATCTTTAATTGTAAATTTCATTTTCTCAATAATATATTTTACATCTCCACACCTAGAGTCAAATCATCAATACAATCATTATTGTTTTTCAAACTACTATTCATTTCATATTTTACATAAAAAAATGTTATCCATGTCACTAGCTATATTCACTTTTTTCCTATGATTACTAACTCATTTATAAAATTTATCTATTACATGATATATAAAGTGTTCAAACAACTCCTACAGACTAATTATTTTTTAATAATAATAGTTTAATCACAAAATAACTATTTTATAAGTGTTATATGCCTGATATTTTTCATATATGACGAATTCCATCCACATTCTCATTTTTATTTTGATTAGAATCCATAACTTTTTTTAATATTATTCATATTTTATTATATAATATTAATATTTAATTAAATAAATAAATTCATAGAATTTATGGAATTATAAACCAGAAATGTTGCTCTTAATATACTATTTATTCAACATAATACAAATTTTCTACGATTATAATAGATAACTTATGTGTATTGATAGTTTTTTTAGTGTTGGAAATCATTATAAAAAGAGAATGTGTGATTCCTATATTGTTACAAAAAATATAATTAATGTTTCATCTATTAAGAACATTCTCAAGTATGGTATCTAAAACTTTTCTAGTTTGGAGAAAAGAAATAGGGAGGAATTGATGTTCATAATTTTCATCACTATGTACATGTCAGACCTAGTGGTGTTTCATTGATAGGATATTTTGGATATGATGTTGAACATTTATCAAATGATAATAATGCTGATATGGTCTAATAACCTAGCATTTAAAACCTTAAATTTAATGAAACAATTGAAATTAATTGGTTATAAAGAATAATATTTTGGTTTTTATCAATCATATGAATTGATAGTGTTAACTGATAAATGGTAAAAATGATGAAATAAAAAATCCAATAGTGTCCAAAATGATTTTTGTGGGGAAAATATAAAAACTCATTAAAAATAACAATTACTAATTAGATATAAGGATGGGATGGATGTGGAAGAAAACCCTAATGGGGTCAGTAGGTGGAAGCATCTACTACAAGTTAAAATATAAATAACCCATCATATGAGGGGGAAGAATTTAGGTGATGATAATCCAATTATTTTAATTCTTCCTGAAACTCAACACCTTTCGGACACATTCAATTTATAAGAACAAAAAATTATTTCCTATGTAGAACTGGTAGGCTAAAATTTAATTTCTAATTCATAATATTTTTTTAATGGAAATGAGATTTTAATAAAGGAATATATGTAACAATATTATAGGTTATTTAGAACATGGAGGTATGTCCTCCTAACAAAAAAGAGGGTATATTGAGAGACAAGAAGAGGTAATCAAATGAGCCACCCTATTACTATCTATTTTAATAAAGGAGAATGAACATGAAAACAAGAAGATGAACTATTATAAAAAAGTCTACCCCAATGGTATGGAACCGTTTGAATAATCCCAAAAGGCATTGGAATATGATATACCAATGGTATGGGGGGCATATGGATTGTCTATCCTTGGTATTGTTCTACACAAATGATATGGGAAACCATTTGTATTGTTGGGATATACCTATAATTTTCAAACCATTTGTAAATATATTATGAAATATCTATACTGACTATTTGAAAAAACATTGTTATATGTAATTCATAAAACACTTTGAGGGTATTGATCCCCACACCTTTAATTTATATTCCAAATGCGTAACCACTAAGCTATAATTTTTCTATAAAAAAATATTATAATTATTTATATGTTTTTTATGAGTATTTTTTTGTATTAAATGGTATTTGAGTAAATAATTGATTAAAAATATGAAAACGCAGACCAACTGATTGGAAGATGAATGGAAATTACCTATACAAATGGTTTTACAGACAACTGATATATGTATTTTGAATTTTTTGTCCATTACCAATGGTTTTTTGAAGAACCATTAGTGTAGGTTCATTAAATATAAGCTATACCATTGGTTTTTTCAAAATCGTTTCTATAACAATGAAATATCAAACTGGTTTTGTAAAAATCATTTGAATAATTTCAATTTATTGAAGGCATTCCAATATTTTTACGAAAAAATGGGAATATCTATAATGTATATCAATGTTTTTTCTAAAACAATTACCATAGGGTCCAATATTGGATTTCATACAAATGGTTTTTGTCCAAACCGATCCTATATGGTCATTTTATTTAAAATAAAAAAATTGTTACAACAAAACAGTGGGTATAGGTACATTTTTATAGGTCTAATTTCCAGTAGTATTGAAAACGAATTGAAACTTCATAACCAGTAAGCCGATGGACTAGATACCACAATACGATACATTATAACCAAAAATAATGATAATGAAATGTGATTGCATGATGGAATTTTTTCCATCCTCTTTCAAGGGAAAACATCAATCTCATGAATAATGCATGGCCTTCTTACACTAATGGATCCAAAAATAATGGACAGAAATCTCGCAAGATGTGAAAATGTATCCCAGATGATCACATACCACAAGACCCACTCTAAATGATCCTCTTCCAAAGATAGATGAATCCATATAAATCTTAAACCCATTCAATTGTGGGGTATCCACATACAAAATAAAGGATATGTGAACGAGTTATCACGATGAATCTCATTACACATTCAAAAATCCTTATTTGATACAACCTACATGATTAAAAAAATCATGCTTTAAATATTGTTTAAAAATAGATTTCATATTTTCCCCCATAATATGCATTTTATTATATAGAGAGTGTATACTATATCAGTGGGTATGAAAAATTTCCACATTGATAATAGGGAAAAAACAAATCAACATCTCTACAATCTAATCTGCATTCAGTTTCTATGTATGTTAGAATCTCCTAGCAACTTCATGGTATCAAATTTCATGTATATGTGTTTCTGCTTCACTAAGGAGGAATGGTAATAAAGTTATCCTCTTTAATATATTGTACAATTAGGAACTACATTAAATATATTATTCCTATGGAATATTTCAATATGAATGTTTATAACATGAGCGGGACTTGAAGGTACAATAGGCATTTCCAAAAATCATCATTTTCTATTTACTATATTCTTTGGGTAAATTTATACTTATAATTATTTGTATAACATTCCAAACATTTGTTAGTAGAACATAGTTTGTACTTGTCTATACTGTGTTTCATGGAATACTCATAATATACCACATTTCTATTTCATTGAACCATACATTCTATTTATTAGAACACCATCCATTATTAAAATCATTAAAACAGGATAAAATAGAGGGTTTCTTCTAATCAGATACTCCATGGGATGTTAACATCATTTCACAATTATAAACTCTCCAAGGGACCCTCTAGGTCTGGACTTTGGTTAAATCCCTTGTCCCTAACAACATTCTCTTTCTATGATTAATTTTCGATCTTCCCAGGCATCTCAAAAACAAATCTACAGTGGGGGATAAGGGAAACATAAAAAAACCTGTATGGGGGTAATATTTTGTTTCAATGATCCAACTACATATGGAATAAGTGATATAAATCTTGGTCCATAATTTTTTTCTAAAATAGAAATTTTTATCATGCGTATGTACTAAAATCCCTTACCAACACATGTTTTATGGATGATAAGATTATCCCATGACACAAAATGAACTATTTTCCCATTATTCGCCCCCATTTGAACGTCGAAATGTGAGACTAAATATTTCCAATCACAAGGTTAGATAGAAAAAATAAATACATATTATTTATTAGAATCGATTGATCTATATCTTTTATAAGTTATTCCTTCCCAACTTTAGAGACCCTATTAATATTGAATCCCACAATATTTTTTTCATACATTATCATAATGCTCTATTAAAGCAAAAATTTTGTTTCACCAATAATACAAGGGATCAAAATATATTTATTCTGTATATCAACCACTTAAATACCAAATGTTTAGAACATTAACTCTTTTCAAAAAGCAGTCTCAACGGAGCTTATGAAAATTTTCGATTTGGAATAAATAACTGATTGTCTGGTTTTTTTCTCAAATTTTTGTATAACCTAGAAAATATATATAAAGTATTAATGAGTTTTAATTGATAAATCCAAATCTACCATTGGAAAAAAAACATATGGTAAATTTGTAGACTTTTTATCTATTACACCCCCCAATTAAATATGTTTTCTTTAGACTCCAATGAAATTTAATTTTAAAAAACACCATCCATCAAGACTCAAAGGAAAGTTGAATGTGGGTCCCCCTATCGGACCAGCGAGTTTGGGGGAAGCCTTCATAATGTTTATCATTTATATTGATCATGATGGATACTTAAGAATATTTTTTAGAAGTTACATCAATTGAATAATAATAATATAGTACTCTATTAATTTAAATATTTATGTATGGAATCACAATTTGGATTTTTTATTTCTATGAATTATAATGAAATGGAAATTATTAATTGTAGATTAATGTATTATATTCATAATTATTGATACATTTTGGCTGAGTAAGTTGTTATTGATTGGACCTTATTATAATATGAATGTGATTCAACTAAGATCGCAAATAAAGACATTCTAGAATACTAGTATTATAGTAATCCATTTTACAAAATCGTTGTAGAAGATGTTTTTTTTATAAAACATGTTTGAATCATGGAGTTTGGAATTACATAATCATGCGCTTCTAAATAAGACCCATTTATTTTTCATCACATACTAAAAAATAGATACATGTTGTTTTATGAGATTAACTCACATTCCATGGGTATTGATAAATTTGATTTATCCATGATGTTTGAGGGGGGTCGTCAAAGAAGGTGGACTTCCACGAGAGAAATTTAATTCTGAGAAGAAATAATTTCCCAATTTGTTAATTTTCTATGACTAAGAGTGGATTATTAGAACATTCAAAAAATTACTTATAAATATGTGTTTTATTTGTGTGAAATTATTAACCAGTAAAAAAGATAGTTTTTATCGATGATAAATTATGAAGCCATAAAAACTATATTTATATGCATTAAAATTTTAGAAAATGTAACAATATATATCATAAATAATATTATATCATATATATTTATAGGTTTGATGAGTAATTTTCTTTTTAGAGTTGATAATAACAATTTTCAATAAAATTGAAATATATTAAATGTATATATATTAAAAATGGATTAATTATTAAGCACTAAAAAATAATTATCCTTATTAATGAATATAAAATATTAAATTCACAACATTAAAAAATGAGGGAAATTGTATAATAAAAAATCAATAAACTCAAAAAGTAATAAAAAATGGATATGATTTGTTAATTATATTAATTATTAAAAACAAATAAATTAATGTATATTATAATAAATATATAGACATAGTGAATGTTTCAAAACATAGTATATACATACAAAAATCAATTAGTATGATTAATTACATTAATTGATAACACATAAAATAAATTGATAAAAATATTAAATAATTCATTTAAATAAATTAATTATATAGAACTCAAACCATATAAAAATATTACAACATAATAAATAATAATTAATGAGAATTGATAATATAAATAATAAAAAAGTTATGAATATTAAACGATTCTAAATAATAATGTAAAATTTGAATGATTAATATAATTTATTTTAAACACATAAAAATGTGTCGAATCTTAACAAATGCATTTAAATAAATTAATTATATAAATATGAAAAAAAATTATAGTAATTTGTCCTTGAAAAATTACAATTAATAAATATTAATTATATAAATAAAAAACATGTTTATAATATTAAAACAAAGTAAATAATTATGTATAAATACATTATAAAAATAAATAAATTCCAAAAATATTTAAAACTTTTAAATATTAGAAATGAGTATTTAATATTCAATGAAATCATTTTAAAAATGAATAAATAAAATTAAATAAGTTAAAAATATTATTAATAAGTTAATATGAATTATTAATTAAATCAATTACAAACACATTAAAACTAGGGTTTTAATCCTAGAATTCCCATTATGGATTTACATCGCATGATGTTACATAGGAAGGCCATGAATTTGGCATGATGTCGGAAGGTGGTGATTCAGGCATGATTTATGCCTAGGGACAAAGATAGGATGATGCATGTATGATGCTACATAGAGCCTTTAGCCACATTCATGGGCCACATGGATACAAATACACCAAAACAAACACACACCTCACCCACCAGCCACTAGGTCGGGCATATCCCCACAAGGGATAACCCCCATATATTAAAAATGCCCAAAGACCGCCATTTCTATTGATATTGGATCTAATAACCATACTACTTATTACCAGAAAACCATGGCCCATACACCCCAACATTATTGTGAACCACTATATGATTTTTCACACCCGATTGGGCCATCCATTAAAACCAATTATGGATTAATGCTAACTATGCTGTGTGATTCAGTTATCTCGTTGAACATCGCAATTGACTGTTAGAGATGACCATCAGACAACCACCCTCACTGTCTGTCAGATTTTTGTCAATCTGAATCACCAATCACCCGAGCCTACAACCACAACACATCTCCGAGCTTCACAGACACATCGACCGTGCATCTAAAGTTATCTCCTAACTCATACAATGTCGACAAAGTATTTTTTTTATAGAAATATCATTTCAAACTGAAAAAAAACATTATGTACTTCATAAAATTAAATAAAAGACTAATAAATATAAATAGGTCAAATATAGAATAAATACCTTTATGAAGAGACCGAATTGTACTTGAGTACATCACACATTATTTTGTATAGTGCTGATAATTTTTTTCTACGATCACTTCTTCTCATTATATAGAAAAAATTGTTAAATAAAAAACAATAATCGATAATTTTATGTCATAATTATGTTTATGAAAACATACTATATATTTATCAGGTAAAAATGATAAGAAAATTAACTACCTATATTAAGTGAGAGGATCTAAAAATTTACTAAAGAAGTAATAAAATGTATCCTATTCACAATGTCTTCATATATTCTGACATAATGTTTGTAGGCAATTCATTTCATATAAATCTTTTCCATTTTTTAAATAAATATGTGTTGATTTTATTCTTATTACTAAAAAATATAAATAAATAGTGAATATTTATTTTTAGTGAAGTGTAATTATCATTGTAAATAACTCATTATGAATGCTAGTTTGTTGATGGAATACAAATTCATTAATAATTTTCAAATGTATTACCCAAAATAAAATCCATTAATTTTTTTCATTTTTAAATTTCATTTCTATATATTTTACATTATCATTCTAAATTAAATATATTAGTGGAGATGGTGTGTTACCCTCTTCCAAACACTAATTGAATTATGCCATCCAATATCGGTATTTATATCTCGTGGGTATAAATATATGATTGCATAGAAACATAGTATTTGATTAATTTTTTTTACAAAAATGAAAGCTTTCCCTATTCAAAAAATGTGAAAGAAATGAGTTCTTATAATACTATTTCTTAAAAAATTACGATATGTGTAAAAATCATTTACTGACCCATGAAACATTTCATTGAAAATGAAATATTCATTTTTATAAGAATCATAAAACATAACTAATAATTCCGACATTAATTTCAAATTATTAATAAATAGTTCTAAATAAATATCAATATAATTACCCATTATCTTTCTTATATAATAATATACAGCATATACTGTCTTTTCTTCATGATTATCCATGGATGAATGTTCCAATTTTTCATCATAACTATCCTTATACTATAAGTACAGATGTGACCTTGGCTCTTTTGCGAGAGCCACCGCTGCTGTTTTATCATAGTAGAGTGTGATGGGATATTTACATCCTTGGATCACATCCATCTCCTAAATGAATATTTGCATCCAAAATAATTCTTTAGATACCTCATTAGTGGTGATATACTCAGACTCTACTATAGAATCTGTGACCACACTATTCTTTGAGATCTTTTAGCTCACTACACCACTATCCAAAGTGAAGAAGTATCCGGTTTGCAACTTCATGTAATCCTGATCTGTCTGGAAACTAGCATTTTCATATAATATGATGAATAGTTCGTCATCTCCTCCATAAACTAGGAACATATCCATGGTACATCTTATATACATAAGGATACATTTTACTCATGTCCAATGTTTGTCTCATGGGTCATCATGATATCATTCTACCACAGTAAATGTGCAGGCGACATCCAGACTAATACATATAATTCCATACATGACTAACCATATCATTGAAGTGAATGGATTCCTTGTCATTATCTTTCTTTCCTAATGTGTCTCAGAACAATTTTTCTTGGATAGATGAATGCCATGTAATTCTATAAACAATCCCCTCTAGGATTCTTCCATAATGAATATCTTTAGTATCTTATCAATGTATGTCCCTTGAAATTGGCCCATAATTCTCTTGGATATATTATTAAGGATCATGATCCCAATAATATATGTTTCCTCGCCCAATTACTTCATGGATAAGCATTGATTGAACCCTTCCTTAGAAGGCTTTATGACTAGTATCTCATTTCCATAAAGTATTATGTCATCAACACATTCCATTAGGAAAACAACTGCACTCCAACTCAACCGTTTGATAACACAAGGTTCACATTATTTCTTGATAAATCCAAATTTCATTATGGATTCATAAAAATGAATGTCCCATGACTTGGATTCTTCCTTTAATCCAGAAATGGATTTTTACTACTTAACATATTTTCCACTATTGGAGACATAAACACTTTAGGTAGTGTCATGTAGACATCTTACTGTAGGTTTAAATTAATGATGACTATTTTGACATCCATTTTAAAAATCTCATATTTATGGTAAGAGGTAATGTCCAAAAGAATTCCGATGGATTTCAGCATGGGAAATTTTTTAAAGGTTTCATCGTAGTCAATGCCTTGACGTTGTTTGAAAACGTTTTCCTCCATGCATGCCATATAGTTTATGACATGTCTTTCCATGCCAAATTTCTTCTTGAGTAACAATTGTCAACCAATAAGATTTACATAAAATAGAGGATATAATAAAATACATATATTGTTTTGGTACATGGGATCCATTTCAGAATTCATGGATTATTCCAACATGGCCACATTTGTGCCACTAACTGCTTCCTTGTAGGTTAGTGGGTCATTATTATCAACTAATAATGAGTCCCCATCATTAGTAACTTAAAAAATATAATGTTTTGGTTCTCTAACATCCCTTGTACTCCTACACAGCTCTTGTGTCTCTGGAACAGTTCTTTCATCCACGTGGATTTTTTGAATCTGTTCTTGTACCAAGTGTTATGTACCTTTAGCTGCAGCATCACCAATGTTTATCTGGCTCCCACTATACATTTTTTATATGTTCACCCTCTCAAGGCATGTGGAGTGTCTTTAAACTATAACATTTTTTTCTAAGGGGTTGTATAGGTAATATCCCCTTGTTACCTTGGGGTATCCAATAATGGTAAAGTTTTCACCTTAGGGATGAAACTTTGTCACCTGAAGAGGCCTTAACTAACACATCACTTCCCCACACATGTAAATTTGATAGTATAGATTTCATTCCACTACCGAAATCATATGGAATACCGTATATAAATTTAGTTGGTATATGGATTAGTTTGTGTGCTCCTATTTGTAACATATATCCACAAAAGGATAATCAAATAATCACATGGATCATCATTGATATCACCTTGTCCAATTGGGGTGATTCCTCATTTCACTCACAACATTCTACTAGGGTTTGTATAGAGGATTGACTTGGGATATGATCCCAAACTCTCGTATGTAATATATGAAGTATTGATTAAGATATCATCCACCTCGGTCTGAGTGGAGATTCATAATCTTCTTAACATGATGGTACTCATCTTCATTGATTTATTATTTAAACATATCAAAAGAATCCGACTAATACCTCATTATGTATATATATCCATATATTCAAAACTCATTAGCTAATTTTATGAAGTATGAGTTCCCCCCACCCTTTAATCAACTAGGAATGGTCCACACACATCGGTATGAACCAATTAAAGATATTATGTAGTCCTTTTACCTTTCCCCATAAATGGGGCTATGGTCATTTTTTCCTTGTAAACATGCATGACATACCCCAAGTGGTTTTTGTTAGAAATAATCTAAATATCCTTCTTGATATAACATGGTAAAGTACTTATACATCCAAGACCTAACCGATGAATCCTTAGTTTTATGTTGTATGAGTCATGTGAATTATATTTTTTATCCATATACAATACTTGGTCTGTGTAATAGAACATGTAAATAATTTTGAATATATGTGCCCTAACAAAACAAATTCTATATTTGTAAAATAATACACATTCATTTCCGAACATGGAAAAAAATCAATCTATGTCTAATATGGATATTGAAATAATGTTTTTAGTAAAATGAGACACCTAATAACAACCCATTAACACCAAGATCACCCTAGTTTGAAACATGAGGTTGTATTCCCTGAAAACTACAACAACAAGTCTGGCTTTGTTAAATGTTTGTAGATCTACCTCCCCTTAGTCAATATTACCCAATCTTTTTTTATTTTATTTGGAGTCATATTTGAGTACAAAAAGAATTATCTGATACCCAATTTTTAGAAACATATAGATTTCATTTGATAAAAAATGCACCTGAATCTTACCATTGCTTCTTATGCTAGATACAGTTCATCTTCCAGTGTCCCTTCTTTCCACATGCGAAACAAACTTCCTCCTCTTTCCTTGCCTGACCTTTGATCATCCATTTCATTTGGAGGACATGAAGAATATTTGGTCTTAAAGCACTTCACCAACCCATTCTTCTGGTTCACCATAAGGATAGAATTATTTTTGCACTTCATATCATTGTCAACAAGGAAAATGAGGACAAGAAGATCATATAAAGACACCATAATGTTGTTCATATTGAAATTGAAAAAATAGAGAATCATTGAGGGGGAGATGTGAGATTGAGATTAGTGCCCAATTTTTCATGGATATTGAAGCCTAAAACATTGAGGCACTTAATGTAGCCAATTATATTGACTACATGAGGCCCATTTGGGTCACCTTCTCCCAGATTACTATAAATTTGTTACGTAGAGATATCATTCCTTTCCTGTATTTCTCTATCTAGGTAAACACCATGAATGTTCTTGAGCATGCTAAAAGCATACATGATTTCATGAGACATAATGAGCTCAATAAACATGGATGACAACATCAAACATGGATCATCGACCCTGTTGTTCATGAGTTTCTCATACATAGGTAAATCCTCAACGCTCACCTATTTGAAAGGTGCATCAGGTAATGCTGACTCTAGAATGTAAGACTTCCGTTCATGGCGTAGGATAACCTGATAGAGTTCATACCATTCCTGAAAGGTACCTCCAGTGAGGATTTTGTCTCTAAAAAGAATTGGTCATAGGGATAGTGTGGAATACGAGCTTGTCATTTTTCTTTTACAATTAAATAATATGATCATTAATAAAATATTGATTACATTTTATTATAGATAATAATTTTTTTATGTCTCCCGTTATTTTATCAAGTCCCAATGTCCCTCACCACTGAACACAGAATGTATTGTTTTCATGAAATTCTAATGGAAACGGTCCATATTCCCTTTCACATAACCCAAAAAACTGTTGGTCAATCTATTACAAGGTTCTTAGGTAGTAATGACTTTTCCAACTGCGGTCTTGCAGCTCCTTGCTTTTTTGAGTCGACTCCACAATCCTGATATCATGACTTTGGATTTTCATAACACGTTCCTCCAATATTACACCATCTCTAGAATGGGATACTCCTCGGGATGTAATATGGTTTACTCATCCTGAATCCTTTCTCAATGGCTTCCTCTATTAATGTAAGTGTCCTAACAATGGATAGTAAAAAATCTAAGTTTATTGAGTTTTTCCCTTAATCATGTAACAAAATGTTTGATCTAAATTAAAGTTTTATTTGAGGGATTTTAATTTCTCAATTGTGAATTGCTTATTATCATAATCGCATTCATGTAAATATTATATGGAACAAACATAAGTTATTAACCATGTCTTGAAAATATTTATGCATAAATCCGGTTTATTTTAGTTCTATCTTTCATGATATATTAATTCATTTATTATTTAATCGTGAAAACCCATCCATAATGATAACCATGCAATTTCCAGAATTAAAATAATGAGAATGATCATTATCTTTATTAATGGACAGTGTGTCATGTGTTTTATAAATGATCATTGACCTATGGGAGTAACACCTTGATCCTTTTGGGTTCATGGTTACAGCTTCCCACTTATCAATATTTGTATCTCCATGGATTGGTTTTGTCTCAGCTCCATCATTAAAAACATCCAATACCATGGGAGTTCCATCCATTACATATTACTTTTTTTAACAAACATTATGGTGATGAATAAAAAGGTGTTGTACATAAAATAAAAATTTGGCACAAAATTGCTACATATTAATGACGAGAAGGCTCAGAGGCCAAAAAAATAATTTTAATAAATAAATTAAATGAAACCATCCATATTCATAGTTCTTGGTCTAGCTAATTATGATCCCTAAATTTAATGATATTTATAGAAAAATAAAACTACTATTAATTTCATTAATAATTATTTTTTAATATAAAAATTACATGGATCAATTAATTATAATATTTAATTAATTAATTCTTTTATCATAAACCATTTTTTGAATTTCCAAGAGATTATTGTCCTTCAAAATCTTAAAAAAATAATTTCATTTCATATTACTTTTGTATTTATTTTTTACTTTTACTAAATCCTAGTGAATTCCTATTAATAACTACCCAAATAGTAGAAATTAAAATTACACAGATATTAAATTAAACAAACATATATATAAAACACCTAGAACATGTTGTGCTTCATCTTTATGCCTCCATGATGGTATATGTATTATGGGGTTGAATAATATAAGAAATTTTTTATAATAAATCTACATAATTTGGATGAGTTCACGTAGTGTACTTCCAACTACACATAGTGTACATTTTTTACCATCCATCTAAAGTACACGCCCGAGAAAACGCCGTGTGAGTGTACTGAAGACATCATTGGAGTACACAAAGTATCTAGTTGGTCACACGATATGTAGTTCCTCATTACACAGTATCCAGTAAAGAAATTTGTGTACATGGTACATGGTCCAATCCTATCCTAAAGGAACATCACATTCTATCCAATGGGCCACTCAACATGTAATCTATAAACTAAGTCCCACATATTCCTGGTCAACACACAGAGTTTTTATGATTTAGAAAAACCCTGTTGACATGAATTGGTTTGGCGGACCAGACTAGTGGTATTAAACCATGTCTACAAGAAGAGTACTGATGAATACATGTTAAGCGTACATTAGTTGTACATTCAAGAACCTTGGGCACCTCCGGATGAGATACACTGCTTTATTTTAATCAGAATTAAATGAAAATATCATTTCTCTAAGGTGAATGAAAAATTAAAGTTCCGAAATAGATCTCGATATTCATATTTTCAAAATGAGTAAAATGAATTGAAATAACTAAATTATTAAATGAATAAATCATCAATGAAATATTTAAATAATTATAAACTATGATTTTACCCCTCTGATTCAACATGAAGGTTCTGGGGGCAGCAGAAGAATGGTTGGAACATATCCTTCCAGAATTTCATGTATAGGAGTTGCTACTTTATTACAGAGGAATTGTATCAAATTATACTCCTTAATAAGTCATACCATTATGATATACATTAAATGTAGTATTCCAATTAATTATTTCAATAAGAATTTTTAGAACTGATGTTGGAATCAAATGGGCCAAAGGTTTTTATAGAAATATTCTTTTACCATTATTGGTATATTCTGGGCCTACATACACCTATAATTCACCAAATAGAATCCCAATAATTCATTATTCGAAAGCATTTTTCCTGATATAAGTCTCATATTCATGAAATACTCAGAATAACCTTTTAATCCAATCCGTTTAACCATTCATCTAGTTTATCCAAATACCATCTATTATTATCCCCATTAGAAAAGGAGAAAATAGTGGAATCCCCCCTAAACAAAACATCAGGGGATGTTTCCATTGCCCTAAATTTATAAACAATACATATGAACTTGTAGATCTAGAATTTATCACCATATATAGACCTTCAAAAGATTCCCTTTTTATGACGAACACCTGATCTACAATGGAATATAAAAAAAATAGTTTCGGGGGAAAGGTATAAATCACAAAATCTTGTATGGGGGTAATATTCGGATGCAATGATCTGAGTTCATAGGAAAACATGGTTATGAATGTGTTTCAATCAAAAGTTTTTTAATTAGAGAAACCTTGATCATACACATTTTTTGATATTTTATACCTCCACTTGGTATAGGGATGCATATATCACCCCTTGACACAAAATGACCTTTTATCTGTAAGAACCAAGATTTTTCTGTGAAAGACATTAGAATATTCTTGATGATATTTCAGATCTGCGCCTTCGGACGATGTGTGATTCTGAGCCCTGGAGTGGTCAGAATTAAATTTTCAGTGCGTTCAGACTAGAAACACAAAATAAATGGGAGAAATCCAGATCGGTGAACCAGATCGGAGATCCGAGTGTACAGATGGGTCCGGAATGGGGTGTTTACCCTAGGAACGGCATAAAGCATGTCGGCGCGGGACATTTGGATCACTCTCCCACTTCTGGAACGTTAAACATATAAATTAATTAATTATTTATTTATATTAATTGTTAAACTCGAGTAACTCCTAAACGGTAGCTAGGATGGGAAAATTGAGGGCACATTTGAGTCCGGAGCATGCCGTTTACTCTAGGAGGGGTATAGTTTTCACGGGTGCATCTCATTTTTGAAAAATGTAACTAGGGGTGTTTTCATAATTTGGCGGCCTCAGGCGCTAAGTTTAATAACATTTTAACGATGCCTCAGATTAAAATTATGAGACCTCTATTGCACTCAAAATGTTGTTTTTAGCCTAGGGGAGGCTTAACCGCGATCCCACAAGAATTTTGGGTTTGGGGCAGTCGGGCGGGTGTTTAAGTGATTTGTACTTAAACACACCCACCCCTTCTTCATCTTCTATATCATCCTTAAATCCTCTGCTCTCCTCCAGCTCCAGCGAAGCATCTCCGGCGAGGCGATCTTCGGTGAGGCGCAGAGGTTCCGACGGTCTGCACATGAAGCGTCCGACTACACCCTTTGAGGTACGAGTTTATTGTTTTCGGTTTCAATTTCTCGCAATCATTGAGTTTAGTTTATAGCATAGAACTGTTATATGATTGTTGATCTATGCCCATGATCGTGTAGTACGTTATCCGAGCTATCCGACGCCTTTCTCAGATTCACAATCCGATCTCTGAGGCCTCCGCAGCGGTTCAGGGAAGGTTCGCAGGTTTTGGGGTTCTCTGGCCGGCACGATGGTCCGGCAGTTTCAAGCGGCAACGAAGCGATGGTCCAGTGAACTTCGAGAGGCTGTGCGACAGGGGGTTCCGACGAGGGGAGACGGTCAGCGGGGCGGCCTAGCGAACGGCTGGCCGAGAGCACCGGTCGAGGGCGCCGTCCAAGGGTGCCTGCAGAGGGCGTCGTCTGAGGGGCCACGGTTGGGGTCGTAGGAGCACGACCCCACGGGGAGACCGAGACCCACATGACGCAGGACTTCGCATGGACGCGACTGACCCTGTCGGCCGGTCGATGGAGGAGGTGCCCACACGGCGTGCGGGCGAGGGCCTCGCAGGAGGTAGTAGGCTTCTGTGCAGCTTTCCATCAGTCTGGAAGGGCTAGGGCCAGGCGGCGGGGCCACGGTCCCAGCGGGCCGGCCGGAGCGGGGCGGACCGGCCGAACCAGGCCGGTCCGGCCCTGGGGTAATTCCCCTTAGACCATTGGACAGCCGTAACATTTTCTACGGGCGTCCGTTTTGAACACCGTCTACGGAAGAGCGGACCTGACACAGAGGCATACCTCTTGATGTGGTTTCGAGAGTTTTAACTTCCAAGACAAGGGGCTCGGTGGCACGACACGTGTGTAAAGCAGCTAAGCGGCCTACTCGGGAATTCTTGTTTTGGAAGGCGCAGACGCGTCCGACGTCCGTTTTAAGTGCCGTCAGTGGCGTTGGAACCCTGGTACAGATTCAGAGTGTTCCAGGGTAGTTTCAGGCACTGAGCCCAAAGTTGAGGCACGTGCCCCACTTCCCGACATTCGAGTTACGAGCAGCGTTTGACGACTTTTTCATCGGACGTTTGTTTGGGGCGTGCAAGCAGTCATTTCTGGATGTTTTTCTGAGGGGATTGCAATGGTGAAATCCTCCTTCTCTAATTCGGCACGATGGTGTTGTGCCAAAGAGGTTTGTTTGGGCGTCGACAGAGATTTTGCATCTCTATCACTGGGCGAGCGTTTTGGACAAGTGAATAGTCCACCATCAGTGCTTTTTCGAGAGGATCGCAATGGTACGATCTGTTATTTGTGTTTCGGGACCAGGATGTTGTTCCCACGTATCACCGCTCATGTGCAGTGTGTTGGAAAGCATCTTTTTCTCCGGATATCCTTTGCGCTCAAGTGATCAGTCCTTTTGATGTGTTTTCCCGAGGGGATCGTAATGGTGTGATATGCCTGACTGTTTTCTTGGAAGTGGCTCAGGATCACGGGACAACGATCGGGCGTGAGGCAGTGTTGGTGGATTTTCCATCAGATATTCGTTTTAGTCGAGTAAGTAGTCTATCTCGAATTTTTCTTCGTGAGGATTACAACGGTGTGATATGTTCAGGAGAGCGGATCCTCTTACACGATCTTATTAAATGTGGAATGTGATGGTGCCCTTGGGGTGGTTCATCTACTATGTTTGTAGTGGACCCTTAGTGTGTGATCATGTGAACACCCGTTTTAGTGAAGTAATGATTGAATACATGTGGTTGGTTGTGCCCCAGTCATCGAGGAGGCAAGTTGGAGATGTTACGTCATGCCATCGCGTTGATTTTGGGTGTCGGGTGCACGATAGCCCTTGGTCTGAAAGTGAGGTATTATTTGGGAGTATACGGGAGTTCCTGGAGGTACATGTGTTTTGTACCAGAGACATTTGTGCACTTGGATGGGTTTAACATGGGGAAACACGTCATGTGGGCCCCAAGTGCGTGGTAAGCTCTGCTTTGTGTACTTTGACATCTCGCGATGTAGAGGGTCCCTCTATGCTCTTTTGTATGACCACCAGGGAGGCGTTTTTCCCCTGGCTCTGCGCTCGTTTGTTTGACCAGCACTGTGGGGTTTTTCCCCTGGCTCTGTTCTCGTTTGTTTGTCCGGTAGGGTTGAGTGGTCTCCCCCTGGATTCGTTTTCGATGGGTCGGCCGGTTGCGGTACTAGTGACACCCAGTGAGAGAACATGCACTAAACCTATTTTGGGTGAGTAGTTCTGGAGTTGGGTGGGTGCGCGATACACACTCCGTGTTCTGTTGGCCAGTTTGGTACCCTCCAGTAGAGATGGCCAGACTAGTTCTGAGTTTTACCCTCCAACGGGATTGGGCAGTGGGTTGCTCACTGACTTCTAGGGTTTACCCTCCAGCAGAGACTGGGCAGTGGGTCACCCCATTCCCTTAGGGTCTACCCACCAGCAGCGACTGGGTAGTGGGTCACCTGACGCTATTAGGGTCTACCCTCTAGCAGAGACTGGGCAGTGGGTCACCCGATGCACTTAGGGTCTACCCTTCACCAGAGACTGGATAGAGGGTCACCCAACGACCTCTTAGGGTCTTCCACAAGCAGGGATGGGAAGTGGGTCACCCGTCGTCTAGTGCCAGGTCTACCCTCCAGCACGGCTAGGCAGTGGGTCGCCTGCCGACTTATTCCAGGTCTACCCTCTAGCGAGGTTAGGCAGTGGGTTTTCTGATGATGTATTAAGGTCTACCCACGAGTGGGGCTGGGCAGTGGGTCGCCTGATGATTTATTAGGGTTTCCCTTCACCAGGGACGGTCAGTGGGTCACCCAATATCTGGTTATGAATTACCCTCCAGCAGGGGTGCCCAGTGGGACACCCGTTGATGTTCTAGACTCAGTCCTTTCTAGTATGCTAGTCTGTGCCTTTCCTCTATGAATATAAAAGTGGGACCCTTGGTTTTACGGGTCGGTGATGGAACGATCTTATCTTTTAGGAGACCTCTCGATTGCAGGGCAGTGACGAGGTGTGGTTTGACTTCCCCTAGAACTCTCATGTATGAGGGTCACTTTCCCCACTGAGACGCGTTCTTGTGACTCGATCTAAAACCATGTGGGAGATTCAGTGCCACCCAAAGCTGATAGAGTCGATGTGTGGTGATTGAGCCCCTTGGCTTGTGGTTCGGGGAAGATGTCTGGGATGCTGGGCATCGATGTAGTTTACAACTGGGACTATTGGCTACTCATTTTCTGGGATGAGCTATGGGATGGAGTTTCCCTTATGGTCTTGTTCGGGATTCTTGACAGAGCATATGGATTTGAATATACCTTGTTATGGTACCCACTTTTTGGGATTGGTTTCTCTCCTTCTAGGAGAGGTGAAGTCACGCGAGATATGCCACGTGCTTTCCACGTCTAGTTTCTCATAGTTTCTCGAGTCAACTCTCCTGCTATAGGTAGCAAAGACTCTACGAGAAGTTCATCTTCTCACCGTTTCCAGCTCCTTTTTTCTGGACGAGTCCACCTTTTATATTTTGTTGGGTTGAGCTGGACTCTCTACTGGTATTCTACTGCACACACTGTTGTACTCCTCTATTATTCTTGTTCTCTCTAATGCTAACCCATCGGTACCCTCTTTGTTGCTCCCTCAAGCCTTCAGGGTATCTTACTGAGTATTTTTATACTCACCTCTTCTTGGGATTTGCCCGCACATGGTGTGCCCTTGCAGATGACAGATAGGTTGGTCGAGAATTCAGTGGAGCATAAGAGTTTGGGAGCATGGACCGCGTGCGGTGGTCGTAGTTGGGTTCCAGGTGGGGAACCCTTCCTGCTGTTTGTTTTGTATACCTGTTTCCAGGTTGTGGAAATTTTCCAAGTTGGGAGTGTGTTTTTTCCCTTTTCTTTTTAGTTTACTTTCAGCACCTACTTTGTACTATTTAGAGGATGATGCACATTTGCGGTTTTTATATATAGCAGTTTCCGTTTTCATTACTTGTCTTTTCATTTACTCTACACTATTGCATTGAGTGTGCTGCATTTCTGTGTATAGGTACTTAGGAAAAGGCCTCCCTGAGTTATTGTGCCGTCAGCGGTGGTCGCCTGCCCCTGCCCTATAGAGGTGGGCTTGGGGTAGTTGCGGCTCGATCCCGGGTAGAGACGAGTCATGAAAAAGTGGTATCAGAGGTGGTTCGTTCCATGGGACACTATTTAGACGACCCTAAAATAAAAGTAATTGGTTGCGAATTATAGAAATAGTGTTAACGTGTCTCGAGAGTGGATCTCAGGACATGGAGTCCAGTGATGTTGTGGCGGCCGACCAATCCATTCACCAGGACCTTGATAAACCGCTTGTTGACTCGGCATGCTGAGACACTTGTTGTAGAAAAAATTTGGTTTGTACATCACATAGGATTTAGTATTTGATTGTCCTTCTTGAGTCAGATCCCCATCATTGTTACTGTTATATACATATATGGTCATCTGATCGAGGAACAACTTGATAATATTCAGGATGTCTCCGCGAAGACATCCAGACAAGGTATCAGGTTGGGTGCATGAGGACGACCCTGTGAACTACGATGCCTCAGTCTAGGACCCATCATGCAAGCCCTTTTCTCTGGGTGGGCCGGTAGCATCACCCCCACCTGTTGAATATTAGACAGCTTCAGCAGATCATGATGAGTTTGAGCGTAGGTTGAGCGCGCACCATGAGTTCCAGCGGTAGAGACTGATGAGGTTCATTGGTGAGCCAGACCCTTAGGCAGCAGAGGTTTGGCCTGAGGCAGTGGTTCACCTTTTTAGGCTTGTGTAGACGATGAAAGATCAGAGAGTGGCTTTGGCAGCCAACCTTTTTGGTGGAGCAGCTTGGCGTTGGTGGAGTCTGGTGACTCAGCTTCTTGACAAGTAATCACTTTCATGGGATGACTTTCAGTTGTCGTTTCGTGAGGAGTATTTCCCCTCATACATGCGCTCTGTTTGGATTCCTGAGTTCCAGCAGTTTCAGCAGGGAGGGATGATGGTGGCCGAGAATGCGGCTAGTTTTGCAGACCGTGATTGCTTTGACCCGGACTTGGTCCATGACAGTAACCCTCGAGCGCAAAAGATTGAGCAGGGTCTCCGCAGAGAGATCCGGGATGTTATCATACCCTTGGGCATTTCCACATATGTCGGGGTGCTAGAACAGGCACTCGTGACAGTGGGCTTTCTGTCATGTTCTAGAGTTGGTTGTGGCAGCATGCATGACGGAGCTGAGATGTCTACTGTAGATAGAAAGCGCCGGATGACAAAACCTCGATACAGGTGGCCTTCCCACTGCTGGTTTTGGAGACATGGTCGCATACCACTGTGGAGAAAAGGTGCATGGCCTCAGCCGAGGATTCCCTTCCGTGAGTGGATATCGGGCCGTGGTAGTACACCATAGTTGTGTCGGAGGGCACCAGGGCATGCCAGAGAGCGTCGATGTTATGCTTGTGATGGGCGAGGTCACCTTTCATGAGACTGCCCTACCTAGCATGCAGAGAGCATTGGGCATGCAGCAGGTGCACCACTACGACAGAGGCAGTGCCGTGATCAGAGTAGTACCCAGAGGGGTGGTGTAGCAGAGGAGAGGGAGGAGCTAGATGTGGGGGACGGCTTTACGAGGTCTTCTCATAACCACTAGGCGGCCAGCGACAGGCTTTGGGAGCTGATAGATGGGGACTACGGACTGCCGCGAGCTTTGGATGTCTACGATCCTGGAGGGAAAGAGGTGATAAGAGATACACTCTACATCGCTTCTGATTCTTGCAGCAGAATTGATAGACTCTGTATGTGGAATGCTTTCCTCCCTACTCCTTATTTGAGTTTTTATCAGGGTGGCGCGGGGCGTCAGGGTACCCCTGTGTGGGAAAGGTAAAAATGTGTCAGAACCTTCTATTTTGTCGATGGTGATGACACCTTCTCCTTTCGAGCGTGTAAGAGAGTCTTGGTCATGGGAGATCCACTGTGAATCTTGCATGACCAGATACCCTTTGGTGCTTTACAATATGGATATTCTGAAGGAGGGAATCCCCGGGCATTGTTCCATGTACAAGTGGTGATTCCTATCGCGTGGTGCCACATAGAGGTTTGACTGGGGAGGTGAGATACCCCCGAGGTCCTTTAGACCATTTAAGACCGTGCAGAGGGATGGAGAGGTTCCTTACCGCCTTGCCCTAACCCAAAATGATGGTTTGGGTGCACGATGTCTCCCACGTGACTCACCAGAGAAGAGGTGTGCATGCTCCTATGCATGACATCGGTGAGGGTAGACCTCACATGAACGGATCTAATCTTTCCGTCTGTGTGTGGTTGCACAGAGCTGTGCATAAGACCTTCTGGGTGCGGAGGTGTCTGGTGAGGGCTGAGTACCCTGAGTTTATTCCTTGGTTTTGATTTTTAGGGACAAAATGATTGAAATAGGGAATGATGTAAGAACCCGATTTTTCTGTGAATGACTTTAGAATATTCTGGATGATATTCCAGAGCAGCGCCTTTAGACGGCGTGCGATTCCAATCCCCGGAGTGTCCGGAATTAAATTTTCAGTGCATTCACACTGGAAATTCCAAATAAATGGGATAACACCTGAAAGGTTATCCATATCGGAGATCTAAGTGCACGGATGGGTCTATAATGGGGTTTTTACCCTATGAATGGAATAAAGCATGTCGGTGCGGGATGTTTGGAACCCTCTCCCACTTCTGGAACGTTAAATGGATAAATAAATAAATTCATTCATTCATTTAATGGTTCAACTCGAGTAACTCCTAAATTGTAGCTTGTACGGGAAAACTGAGGGCACCGTTGAGTCCATAGCATGCCGATTACCCTATGAGGGGTATAGTTTTCGCGGGCGCGACTCGTTTGTGAAAAATGGCCCAATGGGACTTTTCCTAATTTGGGGGCCTCAGGCTCTATGTTTAATAACTTTTGAACGGGGCCTCATATTAAACTTCTGAGACCTCCATTGCACTCGGAGCATTGTTTGTAGCCGAGGGGAGGCTTAACCCCGACCCCATTGAAATTTTGGGTTCGGGGCTGTCGGGGCGGGAGTTTAAGTGATTTTTACTTAAAAACACTGACCCCTTCTACTTCTTCTTCTTCTTTCTCAAACCCTCCACTCTCCTCCACCTCTAGCAAAGCATCTCCAGCGAGGGGATCTCCGGTGAGACACAATGGTTCTGACGGTCCGCACACGAAGCGTCGGGCTACGCCCTTTGAGGTAGAGGTTTATCATTTTCATTTTCAATTTCCTGCAATCATTGAGCTTAATTTATATCGTCGAACTATTATCTGATTGTCAATAGATGCCCATGATCACGTAGTACGTTATCCGAGATTTCTGACGCCATTCTCGAAATCTCAATCCGATCTCTGAGGACTCTGCAATGGTCCGACGAAGGTTCACTTATTTTAGGGTTCTATGGCTGGCATGATGGTCTGATGGTTTCAAGCGGCGGTGGCGTGCTGGTCCGGCGAGCTCCAGGCGGCGGCGCGACAGGGGGTTCCTGCGAGGTGAGTCGGTCAGCGGGGCGGCCCGTGGAACAGCCGACCGAGAGTGCCGACCGAGGGCACTGGCTAAAGGTGCCGGCGAAGGGGCAGCGGTCGAGGTCACAGGTGTGCGACCCCGCGGGGAGACCGAGACCCGAATGACACGGGTCTCCGTGTGAATGTGACCCACCATGTCTGCCGGTCGGTGGAGGAGGCGCCCGCGCGGCACGCGGTCGTGGGGCTCGCAGGAGGCGGAAGGCTGCTGTACGGGGGTCAGCGAGTCCGGCTGGGCCGGGCCCAGGCAGCCGGGTCGTGGTCCCAGTGGGCTGGCTAGGGCGGGCCGGCCGGAGCGGGGCGGACCGGGCGGACTGGACCGGCCCGGCCCAGGGGTAATTCCCCTTAGACCTTTGGACGACCATAACTTTTGCTACGGGCATCCGTTTGGCGCGCCATCTGCGGCGGCGCGAACCTGACGCAGCGGCGGACCTTTTTAGGTTGTTTTGGGGGTTTTAGCTTCTGATACGAGGGATTCGGGGGCATGGAACATGAATAAATCAGCTAAGTAGACATCTTGGGAATTCTTGTTTTGGACGGCGCGAACACGTCCAACATCCGTTTTAAGAGCCGTCAGTGGCGTTGGAACCCTGGTACCGAGGCATAGCATTCCAAAGTTGTTTTAGGCACTGAGGCTGAAGTTGAGGCGCGGGCCCCACAACCTGTCTTTCAAACAGCAAGTAGGGTTTATGACTTTTTCATCGGACTCCCTTTCAGGGTGTGCAATCTGCTATTTCTGGATGTTTTTTTGAGGGGATTGCAATGGTGCATCCGCCCGCTGAAATTCGGCATGATGGTGTGGGGCCCACGAGGGCCATTTGGGCGTTGATCCATTCTTTGTGTTTCGGGACTGGGATGTGGGTCCCACGTAGCACTGCTCGTCTGAGGTGCGCCAAAATGCATATTTTTCTCCGGATATCCATTGCGCTCAAGTGAGCAGTCCTTTTGATGTGTTATCCTGAGGGGATCGCAATGGTGCGATGCACGTGACTGTTTTCAGGGCCGAGGCTCATGATCACAGGATGCCGATCAGGAGTGAGGTGGTGTTGGTGGATTTTCCTTAGGATATCTGTTTGAGGCGAGTATGTAGTCTATCTCTCATGTTTTTCCACGAGGATTACAACGATGTGATCTGTTCAGGCGACCAGAGCCTCTTACGCGATCTTATTAACTGTGGAAATGTGAATGTGCCCCGGGGGTGGTTCTTCTATCGTGTTTGTAGCGGACCCTTCGCGTGTGATTTCATGCACTCCAGTGTGAGTGAAGTAATGATTGAATACATGTGGTTGGTCGTGCCACAGTCGTTGAGGTGGAAAGTTGGAGATGATGTGTCACGCCTTCGCGTTGATGTTGGGTGTTGGGTGTACGATATTTCTTGGGCGGAATGTGAGTTATTCTACAGGAGTATACGAGAGCACCTGCAGGTACGTGTGGGTTTTACCTGAGACGTTCGTGCGCTTGGTTGTGGTTAACATGGGGCCACTTTTCGTGTGGGCCCCAGGTGCTTGTCGAGCTCTGCTTTCCCTACTTTAACCTCTCACAATGTAGAGGCTCCCTCTGTGCTCATTTTCTTTACCAGTAGGGAGGATGTTTTCCCCTGGCTCTGTGCTCGTTTGATTGACCAGTAGGGTGGAGTTTTAACCCTTACTTTGTGCTCATTTTTTTTGACCAGTAGGTTTGAGTGGTATCCCCTAGTTTCGTTCTCAATGGATCGGCTGGTAGCAGTGCTAGTGACAACCAATGATGGAACATGCGATGAACCTATTTAGGGTGAGTTGTTCTAGAGTTGGGTGGTTGCGCGATACACACTCCGTGTTCGATTGTCCAGTGATGTACCCTCCAGTAGATATGTACATAGAATTTCTGAGTATTACCCTCCAGCGGTGCTGGGCAGTGGGTTTCTCAATGACTTCTAGGGTTTACCATCCAGCGGAGACTGGGTAGTTGGTCACCCGACGCTCTTAGTGTCTACCCTCCAGCAGAGACTGTGCAGTTGGTCACCCAACTCTATTAGGGTCTACCCTCCAACAAAGACTGTGCAGTGGGTCACCCGACGCACTTAGGGTCTACCCTTTAGTAGTTGCTGGGAAATGGGTCACCTGACGGCCTCTTAGGGTCTACCCTCTAGCAGGGTTGGGTAGTGGGTCACCCATCGTCTACTTCCAGGTCTACCCTCCTGCATGGATGGGCAGTGGGTCACCTGTCGACTTATTCCAGGTCTACCCTCCAGTGGGGCTGGTCAGTTGGTCACCTGATGTTGTATTAAGGACCACCCTCCAGTGGGGCTGGGTAGTGGGTCGCTTGATTATGTATTAGGGCATACCCACCAGTAGGGCTGGGGAGTGGGTCACCCGATATCTGGTTATGAATTACCCTCCAGTAGGGCTAGGGAGTGGGACAACCATTTACATTACCGACTCAGTCCTTTCTATTTGGCTAGTATGTGGCTTTCCTCCATGATTATTGGAGCGGGACCCTTGGTTGTACGGGTTGGTGATGGAAGGATCTTGACTTTGTGGAGACCTCTCGACTACAGGGAGTGACGAGGTGTGGTTTAACATTCCCTAGAACTCTCAATAATGAGGGGCACTTTCCCCACCAAGACGTGTTCTTGTGACACGATTTAAAACTGTTTGGGCGAGTCAGTGCCACCCAAACAGGATAGTTTCAAAGTGCGGTGATTGAGCCCCTTGGCTTACGATTTGGGGCAGACGTACGGGATGCTGGGCATCGATGGAGTTTAATTCTGGGACTGTTGGATACTTGTTTTCATAGGATGAGCTACGGGATGGAGTTTCCCTTATAGTCTTTTTCGGGCTTCTTGACAGAGCATATGAATTTGTATATACCTTGATTCGGTAACCACTTCATGGGTTTGGTTGCTCTCCTCCCAGGAGAGTTGAAGACGTGCGGGGTATGCCACATGCTTTTCGCGTCTAGTTTCTCATAGTTGTATGACTATAATCTCATGAAATAGGTAGCGATTACTTGACTAGAAGTTCATCTTCTCACCATTTCCATCTCCTTTTATCTGGAGGAGTCTACCACTTTTCATTTGTTGGGTTGAGCTGGACTCTCTACTGGTATTCTACTGCACTATCTGTTGTACTCCTCTACTTTTCCTGTTCGCTCTCCGGCTCACCCATCGGTGCCTCCTTTGTTTCTCCCTCTAGCCTTCGGGGTATCCAACTGAGTATTTTTATTCTAACCCCTGCATGGGATTTGCCCGCACATGGTGTGCCCATGCAGATGATAGATAGGTTGGTCGTGACATCAGTGGATCATAGATGTTCTGGAGCTTGGCCCACGTGCGGTGGTCGTAGTTGGGTTCTCGGTGGAGAACCCTTCCAGTTGTTTTCTTTGATACCTATTGCTAGGTTGTGGCACTTTTCTTGGTTGGGAACGTGTTTTGTGCCTTTACTTTTTAGTTTACATTCAGTACTTGCTTTGTATTGTTTAGAGGTCAATGCACATTTGTGGTTTTTATATATAGAAGTCTCCCTTTTCATTACTTGTTTTTTATATTACTATGCACTATTGCATTGAGTGTGCTTTGTGTTTGTGTGTATATGTACTTAGGAAAAGGCCTCCCCGAGTTATTGTGTCTTCGACGCTGGTCGCCAGCACTTGGCCTATGGAGGTGGGCTTGGGGTAGTTGCGGCGCGAGCCCGGGTAGGGTCGGGTCGTGACAAAGTGGTATCAGAGCAGGTTCGTTCCTTGGGACACTGTTCGGACGTCCCTAAAATAAAAGGAATTTTTGGGGAATTAGGACAACAATGTTAATGTGTTTTGAGAGTGGCTCTTAGACCAGGGATCCCAGTGATGGTGCGACGACTGATGTATCCATTCACCTGGACATTGATAACCCGCTTGTCGACTCGGCATGCTGAGACACTTGTTGTAGGGAGAATTTGGTTTGTACATCACATAATATTGAGTCTTTGACTGTATTTCTTGGGTCATATCCCCATCGTTGTTATTGGTTTATACATATATTCTCATCTGATCGCGAGACTTCTTGATAACATTCAAGATGTCTCTGTGAGGACATCCAACCAAGGTACCAGATAGGATGAATGACGACGACCCCGTGATTACAAGGACTAAGTTTAGGACCCATCATGCGATCCCATTTCTCCAGGGGGGCGGTAGAAGCACCCCCACCTGTTGAGAAGAAGAAAGCTTCAGTAGAGCAGGCTGGGTTAGAGCGTTGTTTGTGCGCACTCCGTGAGTTCAGCGGCAGAGACAATTGAGGTTCAGTGGTGAGCCAGACCCTCAGGCAGCAGAGGTTTGGCTCGAGGCAGTTGTTCTCCTTTTCAGTCTTGTGTAGATGCCGACAGATTAGAGAGTGGCTTTGGCAGCCAACCTTTTTTCGTGGATCATCTTGGCGTTGGTGGAGTCTGGTGACTCAACTTCTTGAAAAGTCGTCGCTTTCATTGGACAACTATCTGTTGCCTTTTCTGGAGGAGTTTTTCCCCTCCTGCATGCGCTCCGTTTGGATTCATGAGTTTTTACTGTTTCAGCATGGAGGGATGAAGGTGACCGAGTGTGCAGCTAGTATTGCAGAACGTGGACTCTTTTACCCGGACCTGGTCCCTGACAACAACCCCCGAGCGCGATAGTTTGAGTAGGGTATCTGTAGAGAGATTCAGGATGTTATCGTACCCTTCAGCATTTCCACATATGTCGGGTTACTAGAGCATGCGCTGGTGACAGGGGTCTTTCTGTCACATTCTAGAGTTGGTGGTGGCAGCAGGCATGACAGAGCCGAGATGTCTGCCGTAGCTAACAAGTTCTAGATGACAGAACCTCGATACAATTGGCCTTCCAAACGCTGGTTTTGGAAATGTGGTCATATTCCACTATGTAAAAATGAAATAGGGCCTCAGCCGAGGATTCCCTTCCGTGAGTGGCTCTCGGGCCGTGGTCGTACACCACAGTGGCGCCGAAGGGCACCAGGGCATCCCAGAGAGTGCTGGTGTTATGCTTATAAAGGGCAAGGTCACCTGGCATGGGACTGCCCGACCAGGCATGTAGAGAGCATTGAGAAGGCAGCAGGTGTTCCACCACGACCGAGGCTGCGCCGTGATCAGAGTAGTACTCATAGAGGTGGTGCTAGCAGAGGAGATGGAGGATCTGGTAGTTGGGGGACGGCTATACAGGGAATTCTCATCACCACTAGGCAGCCCACGACAGGCTTCAGGATCTGATTGTTGGGGACCTCGGACAACCGCGAGATTTGGATGACTATGATCCTGCAGGGCATGAGGTGATAAGAGGTATTCTCTACAGCTCATCTATTTATTGCAGTAGAATTGATAGACTCTGTGTGTGGAATGAATTCTTCCATGCCCCTTTTTTGAGTAGTTATCAGGGTGGCGTGGGGCGTCGGTGTAACCCTGTGTGGGAATGGTAAAAAGGCGTAGGACGCTTCACTTAAGTCGATGGTGGCGACACCATCACCATTCGATCGTTTAAGAGCGTCTTGGACATGGGAGATTGACTGTGAATCTTGCATGACCAAATATCTTTGGGTGCTTCACCATATGAATATTTTGAAGGAGGGAATCAATGGGCCTTGTCGCATGTCCAAGTTGTGATTCCCGTCGCGGCGTGTGACGTAGAGGTTTGACTGGGGATGTGAGATAACCTGGAGGTTGTTTGGACCGTTTGAGACCGTGCAGAGGGATGGCGAGGTTCTTTACCGCCTTGCCCTAACCCCAAAGGCTGGTGTGGGTGCGCGATGTCACCCACGTGACTCACCCGAGAAGATGTTTGTGTTCTCTTATGCCCGACATCGGTGAGGGAAGACCTCATGTGAATTGATAAAATCCTTTGTTCTGTGTGCGGTGGCGCAGAGTTGTGCATATGTTCTTCTGGGTACAGAGGAGTCAGGTGCGTGCTGAGTACCCTGAATTTATTCCCTGGTTTGGATTTTCAGTGATGAAATGTTTTAAGGATGGAATGATGTAAGAACCTGGTGTTTTCTTTGAATGTATTTGGAATATTCATTATGAATTTCCAGAGCAGTGACTTTAGACTGTGTGCGATTCCGTGCCCCGGAGTGGCCGTAATTAAATTATCAGTGAGTTCACAGCGGAAAGGCCAAATAAATGGGATAACTCCTAAACCATGATCCATGATCAGAGATCCGAGTGTATGGATGGGTCCGAAAAGGGTTGTTTACCCTATGAACGACATAAAGCGTGTCAGCGTGGGACTTTTGGATCCCACGCCCACTTTTGGAATGTTAAAGTGATAAATAAATAAATTAATTTATTTTTTTAATGGTTAAACTTGTGTAACTCCTAAACGGTAGCTCGGATGGGAAAACTGAGGGCATCATTGAGTCCGGAGAGTGCCTTTTACCCTAGAAGGGTGTAGTTTTCACGTGCGCAGATCGTTTGTGAAAAATGGCCCCAATGGCGTTTTCATAATTTGGCGATCTTGGGCGCTAAGTTTAATAACAGTTGAACGAGGCCTCAGATTAAAATACCAAGACCGCCATTGCGCTCCGAGCATGGGTTCTATCCTAGGAGAGGCATAACCCCGACCCCACCGGAATTTGTGTTTCGGGGCTGTCGGGCGGGCGTTTAAGGGATTTGTACTTGAAAACACCCTCCCCTTATTCTTCTTCTTCTTCTTATTCCTCAAAACCTCCCCTCTCCTCCAGCTCCGGCGATGCATCTCCGGAGAGGTGATCTCTGGAGAGCCTCAGTAGTTCCGACGGTCTGCAAACGAAGCATCGGACTATGCCCTTTTAGGTAGTGGTTTATCGTTTTCTTTTCCAATTTCTAGAAATCTTTGATGTTAATTTATAGTGTTGAACTGTTATCTGATCATCGATTGGTGCCCATGATCGCGTAGTACGTTATCCGAGCTTTCTGACGCCTATCATAGAATCACAATCTGATTTTTGAGGCCTCCGCAGCAGTCCAGAGATAGTTCGCGGGTTTTTGGGTTCTCTGGCTGACACGATGGTGCGGCATCTTCAAGCGGTGGCGACGCGGTGGTCCGGCATGCTCCAGTCGGTGGCGCGACAGGGGGTTCCGGCGAGGGGATCCAGTCAGCACGACAGCCCGATGAATGGCTGGCCGAGAGCGCCATCTGAGGGCGCCGACCCCGCGGGGAGACGGAGGCCCTCATGACGCGGGTCTCCACAGGGATGTTACTGGCCTTGTCGGCCGGTCGTTGGAGAATGCTCCCGCGCAGCGTGCGGGAGATGGCCTCGTGGGAGGTGGTGGGCCACTATGCGGCAGTCCACGAGTCCGCCTAGGCCGGGCCCATGCGGCTAAGCTGCGGTCCCAGCGGGCCGGCTAGAGAGGGGTGGACCGGTCGGACCACGTCGGTCCGACCCAGGGGTAATTCCCATTAGACCTTTGGACGCCTGTAACTATTTCTACGTGAATCCGTTTTGCGTTCCGTCTATGGCGGCGCGAACCTGACATAGTGGCGGACCTCTTGATGTGGTTTTGGGAGTTTTAACTTCTGAAACTAGGGCTCGGGGGCACGACACGTGTGTAAAGCAACTAAGCAGGCTTCTCGAGAATTCTTGTTTTGGACGGCAGAGATGCGTCTGATGTCTGTTTTAAGAGCCGTAAGTGGTGTTGGAACCCTGGTTACGAGGCTGAGCATTCTAGGGAAGTTTCAGGCATCATGGATGAAGTTGAGGCGCGTGCCACAAGGCCTGTCTTTCGAGCTGCGAGCACCGTTTTACGACTTTTTCATCGGATGTCCATTCGGGGTGTGTGAGCAGTATTTTCTGGATGTTTTTCCGAGGGGATTGCAATTGTACAATCCACTCACTCAAATTTTCCATGATGCTGCGGCACCCACATGGGCTGTTTGGGCGTCGATGGTGATTTTCCATCTATATCCCTGGGCGACAGTTTTGGAAAAATGAATAGTCCACCTTGGGTTCTTTTTCGAGAGGACCATAATGATTTGATACGTTCTTTGTGTTTCAGGACCGGGATGCGAGTCCCACTTAGTACTGCTTCTGTGACGTGCACTGGAATGCATCATTTTTTCCATATATCTGTTGCGCTCAAGTGAGCAGTCCTTTTGATGTTTTTTCCCGAGGATATCACAATGGTGTGATGCGCCCGACTATTTTTGGGACCGAGGCTCGGGATCACGGGACGCCGATCGGGCGTGAGGCAGTGTTGGTGGGTTTTTCGTCGGATATCTGTTTGAGGTGAGTATGTAGTCTATCTCGCATTTTTTCTGTGAGGATTACAATGGGGTGATCTGTTCAGGCGAGTAGAGCCTCTTGCGCAATATTATTAAATGTGGTATTGTGAAGGTGCCCCAGGGGAGGTTCTTCTACTGTGTTCGTAGCGGACCCTCGGCGTGTGATCGCATGAAATCCAGTGTGAGTGAAGTAATGATTGAATAGATGTGGTTGGCTGGGCCCCAGTCGATAAGGTGGCAAGTTGTAGATGTTACGCCATGCCTTCGCATTGACGTTGGGTGCCCGGTGCACAATATCCCTTGGGATGAATGTAAGGTTTTCTCTGGGAGTATATGGGAGCGCCAGGAGGTACATGTGGTTTGTACCAGAGGTGTTCATACTCTTCGTTGGTGTTAACTTGGGGCCACATGTCGTGTGTGCCCCAGGTGCGTGCCGAGCTCTGCTTTGCATACTTTGACCTCTAGTGACGTAGTGGGTCCCCCTGTGCTCTTTTGTTTGACCATCAGTGATGAGTTTTTTCCCTAATTCTACGCTCGTTTGTTTGACCAGTAGGGTGGAGTTTTTCCCCTAGAAATATGCTCGTTTGTTTGAAGAGTAGATTTGAGTGGTCTCCCCCTGGTTTCGTTCTCGATGGATAGGCCGGTAGTGGTGCTAGTGACACCAAGTGAGGGAACATGCGTTGAACCTATTTTGGGTGAGTTTTTCTGGAGTTGGGTGGGTGCACGATACTCACTCAGTGATCGATTGGACAGTGTTGTACCCTCCAGTAGAGATGGCCAGAGCAATTCTGAGTATTACCCTTCAGCGGGGCTGGGCAGTGTGTTGCTCACTTACTTCTTGGGTTTACCCTCCAGTAGAGACTGGGCAGTGGGTCACCTGACACTATTAGGGTATACCCTCCATTAGTGACTGGGCAGTGGGTCACCCGATGCTATTAGGGTCTACCCTCTAGCAGAGACTGGGATGTGGGTCACCCGACAACCTCTTATGGTCTACCCTCTAGTAGGGATGGGCAGTGGGTCACCGGCCATCTAGTTCCTGGTCTACCCTCCAGCAAGGCTGGGCAGTGGGTCACCTGTTGACTTATTCCAGGTCTACCCTCCTGTAGGGCTGGTCATTGGGTCTCCTAATTATGTATTAAGGTCTACCCTCCAGCTGGGCTGGGAAGTGGGTCAACTGATGATGTATTATGGTTCACCCTGCAGTAGGGATGGGTAGTGGGTCACCCGATATCTAGTTATGAATTACCCTCCAGCAGGGCTGGGCAGTGGGAAAACCGTTGACATTCCAGACTCAGTTCTTTCTACTAGGCTAGTTTGTTTCTTTCCTCCGTGATTATCGGAGAGGGACCCTTGGTTGTACGGGTCAGTGATGGAACAATCTTGACATTGGGGAGACCTCTCGACTAAAGGGCAATGATGTGGTATGGTTTTAATTTCCCTAGAACTCTCAAGTATGAGGGGAGATTTCCCCACCAAGACTCATTCTTGTGACGTTCTCTCAAACCGTGTGGGAGAGTTAGTGCTACCCAATGTGGATAGTGTCGAAGTGCAATGATTGAGTCCCATGGCTTGTGGTTCGGGGCAGACGTGCGGGATGCTGGGCATCGATGGAGTTTACTTATGGGACTGTTGGATAATCATTTTCTTGGGCCGAGCTATGGGATGGAGTTTCCATTATGGTCTTGTTCGGGCTTCTTGACAGAGCATATGGATTTGTTTATAACTTGTTCTGGTACCCACTTCATGGGTTTGGTTGCTCTCCTTCTATGAGAGGCGATGACTCGCGGGGTATTCCACGTGCTTTTTGCATCTAGATTCTCATAGTTGGTTGAGTCTACTATCATGCTATACATATCAAAGACTCATCGAGAATTCATCTTCTCACTATTTCCAGCTCATTGTGTCTGGATGAGTCTACCTCCTTTCATTGTTTGGGTTGAGCTGGACTCTCTAATTGTATTCTGCTGCATTCTCTATTATACTCCTCTAATTTTCTTATTTTCTCTACTTCTCATCCATCGGTACCTCCATTGTTTCTCCCTTGAGCCTTCGGGGTATCCTACTGAGTATTTTTATACTCACCCCTGCCTGGGCTTTACCCGCACTTCGTGTGCCCTTGCAGACGACAGAAAGGTTGGTCATGACTTCAGTAGAACATTGGAGTTCGGGAGCATCGACCGTGTGTGGTGGTCGTAGTAAGGTTATAGGTGGGGAACCCTTCCTGCTATTTTTTTTGTTTACTTGTTGTCGGGTAGTGGCACTTTTCCTGGTTGGGTGTGTTTTTTCCCCTTTTCTTTTCTGTTTAGTTTTAGCACGTTCTTTTTATTGTTTAGAGGTCAATGCACATTTGTGGTTTTTATATATAATAGTTTCCCTTTTCATTACTTATCCTTTCATTTACTCTGCACTGTTGCATTGAGTGTGATGTGTGTGTGTGTATAGATACGTAGGCAAAGGCCTCCCCGAGTTATTGTTCCTTCGACGCTGGTCGCCAGCCCCTGGCCTACGGAGGCGGGCATGGGGTAGTTGCGGCTTGAGCCCGGGTCGGGATGGGTCGTGACATTCTCCATCATTAATAACCCACTAGAACATGTAATTGTGAGAGTGAATTTTTTCAAAAAATAATTCAGGAAGAAAAAATAAAGGCATATCTTTAATTGGAAACGATTGAGCTAAATCATTTATAAGCTCTTCCTTCCCTACATTAGATACCCTCTTAAAATACCATACATAATTTTTATTTTCTAACTTCTCCATGAAGCCCAAGAGAACAAATTTTTTTGTTTGACATTAAATCACAGGGGACTAAATTTATTTATTAGGCTTATCAACCACATAAATAATAGATAACAAATAATGATCAACATTTCTAAAATCATCCTCCCCCGATCTGATTGAAATATCAAATTTTGAATAATTACCAGACTGTATAGATGATTTTTCTAATTTTAGATATGTTAGAAAATAAGTAAGGATTTTTAATAATTTCCCCATGAGAAAATAAAATCTAACATTAGAAAATAATTGATGGGAAATAGGTTCACATCATCAGTAAACCTTCCCCCCATGAAATATGTTTTCATTATATTGCACATATATTAAATTATTATAAACACTGGCCATCATGTCAGAAAGGAAAGGGGAATGTGGGTCCCCATATATGAACCCTTATTATTGGAGAATAATTGAGTGAGAGTATCAATGATATTTATCTTAAAGGATAATCAAGATTATTTTTTATGTTGCATCAGTTGAATAATAATCTTATAATACTCTGTTTATATAAATAAAATTTTATGTAACCAAAATTTGGAATTTTCCATTTCTAAAAATTAAAATGAATTATAAATTATTAATTGATGTTGAATGAATTTTATTATAAATTATTGAAATAGATTCACACAGTAGCTTGTTATTTATTGGTCCTTATTATACTATGCATGTGATTCAACTAGAAACTCATATGAGAACATTCGTCAATAAACGTGGAAGAGTAAATCATTTTTTAAAATGGTTGCATAATATCTTAAATATTTAATCTATTTATTAATCATAGGATAATGAATTTCATTTGATGTAACTTCCCACTAAGACAAATTTTTTTTTGATGAAATATAAATAAAAAGTAAATGTAGTTTCAAGAGATTTACTCAAATACAATTAGTAATGTGAGATTTGATTTTTTTATGATGTTTGAAGGGGATTAGAAAATGAGGTGTACATCCACGAGAGAGCTTGAATAGATAAAATAACTAAGTCCCATAATTTTTGTATTTATATAAACAAAAATGGATTATCAGTGCCTTCCAAAAAATGTTGATAAATATGAGTATTTTCAGTGTGAAAATAAAAACCACTAAAAAATTTAGGTTTTTTCAATTATAAAATTTTTACCGGTAAAACATATCATTATTCGTGTTCAAATTATAATAGATAAAATCTATATTTATCACCACTATTATTTTATAGCTGATATATATTTGTTTTATTAGCACTTTTTTATTTTATTTCTGATAAAAAATATCTAAAATAAAATCAAAAAAATAGTATGTTAATATATATTAAAATTGTATTAATTCATAAATAAATAATGATATTTATCCTTATTAATGAACATACAATCTTAAATGCATGATTTTAAAATATGACGGAAATTGAATAATCAGAAATCAACAGGCTCAAATAATAATTAAATAATAGTTATATTTTATTAATGAGAAAAATTAATTTATAAATATTATAAATGAATATATATAAAATTTAAATGAATACATAGTGATTTTTTTAAATATTATAAATATATAAAATGAATTTGAATGAATAATTACATGAATTGAGAACAAGTACAATGAAAAGATGAAAATATTAAAAAATAATTTAAATAAAATAATTATATTGCGTTCAAACATATCAAATAATTATAAAAACATTATAAAATATATTTAATGGGAATTTATAATATAAATTAAATATGTGTTATTAATATCAAAACATAGTAAATTGTTATGATAAATTTCAATGAATATTTGAATTAATTGTAAACACCTAAAAATATTTAGAATCCTAAAATATGCATTTAAATAAATTAATTTTATAAATTTTAAATTTTTTATGATAATTACACTATAATAAATGAAATTGAATAATAATTAATCATATAAATAAAATACATTTTTATAAAATTTAAAACTAAAAAATATTAATGTATAAATATATATTAAAAATGAATAAATTCCAAAAATATTGAAAACATTTAAATATTTATAATTAATAATTAATATTAAATTAAATAGTAAAAAATATTAAATAAAAGGGAATAAGTAAAAAATAATAATAACTGAATCTGTAATATTAATTATATCAATTACATACACATAAAAACCAAGGATCATATACCGGCATTCCCCATGGGGGATTTACATCAAATGTGGTGACTCAATAATGAAGTGACATATGTATGATGCAGATATGTGGAGATACAGGCATGACGTGGGCCGGTGATGAAGACAGGAAGATGCATGCCTGAGGATACACCGAGCCTATAGGCTACTTTTTTTAGACACATGGCCATGGCCTTAAGAGCTATGTAATGGATCTTCCTATACACAGTTAGAATGTTGCCTATTCTTACATAAAAAAGAAAAAAAAATAAACAAATAATAAATGAATAAAAATGAAAAAATAGATTATATATTTATAATGAAAATGAGGATAAAAATACACCAAAACACAAACACACCTCACCTACTGACCAATTGACAAGCCATAGCCCCCCACCCCAGGGATATGAAATATTTATTTAATATTCTTATAAACCTCCATTTTTATTGATATTGGCCCTAAGACCCTTCAAACATTTGCGTAGAACACCATGACCCATAGGCCCCTATATTATCTTACACCACAATAAGATTAATCACAACAAGTTGGACCTCCCTTAAAGACAACAATTGACATGCCCCAACAACACCATTCACATCTGTTATCTCACAAAAAGTCTTTAAGGATTGTTATAGACGACATTCTAACCACCACCCTCACCCTCAACTGTTAGTTTTATGATCCCAATCAGCTGTTAACAAATCGTAGAAATCATCAGCTTTCTACGCTTCACAAACATGTCAACCTTGTATCCCATGTTATCTCTTTACTCATCCAATGCTGAAACCACCACTGTGTGAGGCCATCATAAGCAAAAGAGAATTGTAGTCGTCTCTCTTGGAGCCATCGTCAATGAATGCCACCAAAATTTTCAATGAAGTGTTTTCTTCCTTCCTACATCCCTAATCCTTCCATCCCATGTGTTGGCCAACGCCCCTGAAACAAGTCGCTTGAGACACGTAGTGATCCTTGAACCAACAAATCCATCCAAATGTCACCATCTCTCGAATTCATGCACTATAGAGACTATAAACCACAACCTTATGTTACCCGATTCGACATTACATGTCATTATGAAGCACATCCCCATCATTTTCATTAGTTTACATAACAACCAGAATGTTATTTGGTTTGGCGTACGATTGAGTTCAATTTTTTGGAAAATTGTGTGTGATGGAGATGGACTTATATGAATCATTTATATTGATTTCAAACATATTATAAATATGAGAACATAATAAAAACAAATGAATAAATATTAATCATTTAATTTACTATCATATTGAAAATATTATAGTAAATTAAATAAATTTATATAAATATTAAAAACTGATTATATTTAGAAAATATTGATAATTATTAAACATTTAAAATGGAAAAAATAATAATGAAATAATATTAAAAATGAAAATATTAAATGAAAAAAATACAGATTTTTTAAAAAAAAAATTCAAAACATTAATTACATGTATTTCAAAAATATAAAAATGAATAAAATTATATAAATATAAATTATTATTACTACTAATAATTGAAGTATTTAAATTATTAATTATTTAATTAAATATATACTTATTTAATAATGTATAAATAAGTATCAAAATTGAATATGTTAAAAAAATAAATGAATATATAATTAAAAAGAACAATTTATTAAAAATACAATAAATTGGGAGATAATAAAAACAAATGAATAATATTAAATCAATAAACAGACATGTACGTACACACATAAAAATGTACTGGAATACATGTACACATGCATACACAATATAACCATACACATATTGGAAAACATATACACATACACATAAAAATAATCATATGCATATAAACATACTCATACAAGTATCTACGCATACACATACATACATTTACACACCCATGCATGCACATTCATAGATATCTATTCATACACATATATACCTACATATACAACATAGAAAAATTCACATACAACAACACATACACATGTACGTACATATGAAAATGTATTCAAACACACATACACATGAATTTTTATATACATACACATCCATTCAATTATATACATGTGTGGACACATACAAACAAATATATACATATGACTAAATACACACATAAAATATTAAAATACACATATACACATACGCAGGAACATACATATACCCATAAACATGGCGTCATACATTCACATATACAAACATTCACACAAAACTCACCCACACACACTGTGTGTCCAATTATGTTAGTTAATTATTAAATTTACACGTTATGTAATGATTATTCTGATTTTTGATTAAAAATTATTTACGGATTCCTGATTGAATTTATTTTGACAGTATTTTTGTGGGAATATATTGTGGGGGAAATAATATATTTATTACTGAAGAAATGTAGTGATATTTATTTGAGAAATAAATTGCCATTATTCAAGGTCTAAAAGATGTGGTGGATGAAATTATGAAAAATGGAAAAACAAAAGTACACATAATGTATATTAAATATAAAAGTCATGTATTTTTTAGAGGAACTGATGAGAAATAATAATATTTATTTAATTAAATATTATTAGGTATAAATATATTTGCTCATATCATGTAATAATAATAATCAACTGTTATTATTAGACACAGGGTTCGACTAAGAATTAAATGAAATTCATATATGATTTCCAATAATTGATTAATTTTAAAATTCTATGTAATTAATATCCCAATTATTAATTCAAATTAGCCAATAAATTTTTTTTGTGGTTTCGCACAAGGGATTTGGAAAAGCTCTGAATCCAAGAGGGAATTCATTTTTCCACCATGAACACTCTGATATTACGAGATAGATATCCACCTCCACAAGATCAAGGTGATCGAAGGAAGACATTGCATGTGAAGGCTCTTCCGCACTATCACCAAAATATCCTTTCAGCGATGTCTAGAGATACGTAGAGCACGGGTGGATCACCGATAGAGGAATCCTACACATGGATTATACAACGCAATGACGGATCACATAAGATCGTGACCAGGAACATCAATGAAGAAATAATTAGATAAAGTAAATTCTTGTTAATGCTATAATTAATGTTGGGTACACCCACCAATGCACTTCTACTATGCCCAAAACCTAATGAAGTCTCATTCATGAATGATATGATGATTGGGGTTGTTTTAATCATAGAAAAAATGGTATAGGACCTTATTTATTTTAGATATTTTCATGACCTTGGGAATTTCATGAGTTCAGTGGTGAAATATCTACACACAACCCTCATGTCATGTAAGAATAATGATTTCGATATTTCTGAGGTAGAGAGGAATTCCATGGTGTTGGTGTGTATTTTTCAAAATAATTGTGATCCCCCAGGGAATTTGGTCGACATTATTCATTTCTACCCAAGAGAGTCTTGTGAAGGGAGTATTGACCATCTTGTTTAGAGAGAATACAATTTTGTAGCGGACACTCTATCTCTTGTAGGAAGGGTAGATGAGTCACTTATCATCTACAACAGTTTAGTCTTTTTACTCATGAATTTACTTCTTTTCTTAGATGGGATACCCATGTAATTCACCACTTTAGACACCCCTCGGCGCCTTATTCTCTCTTTTTCTAATAGGGTTCTTTTCCACGTCCTTAATTTTCTTATATAAAATTAATTTTTCTTCCTCTAGATGAGGGATTATATGGTAATATAATCCTTCAGAAAAAAACATGATACATGAAATTCAATTTATTTATGAATGTAGATAGGCATGTATTTTTGTTTAGGAAAAATTATGAAAATGATTGCCTCCTATTAGTTATCACTGAGAAATGCCATTTAAAAACATAAAAAATAATGTTGTGTTAGAACTATCGTAGGTTACAAATCCAATAATGCTTTGGAAATGTTTGATCTGGGCTAGAGAACAGCCAAAAAAATAAGTGATGTGACTTTGACTGATGATAATTAATTTATAATATAAATTTATTAATATGTAGATGAAAACATGTTTCTGGTTGTGGTATTTGGATTTATTCAAAAACTATCAACTACTTATTGATTATTTAAAATGAACAACTTAAAAAACATTTTGTGATCTAACACATTTTTTTATGTGAATTTAAAATTATGGTTTATTTATCTAGACATTCAAAGTGATTATAATAATAAATTATTAAATATGAAATATGGATATTGTTCCCTTGGTGAATGTTCTTTATTTTATCACGAATAGATCCAGCATTGGTATGTGTTTAATTGATTTCACTTTAAATTTTAGTGGTTATATTTGAACCTCATATTCCCATTAAAAAGGACATGATGAAAAATATTAAGATCATATATTTTAAATTATAAATTACTTAAATGGTGGGCTATGTTTTTGTGTATATGGACCATCGATTCAAAATTCTCACACGGTGCATCAGATTGATGTGAAATTGATTTAATCAATATAAAGAAAAAATTAAGGATCATTGTACATAAAAATAATTAAAATATTTCTGTTTTTTATAGTTTTTAGTGAGTGATAAAGTTTTTAACTAAAATTTCATTTCTATACTCATATCACATAAATGAAGTCGAACAAATATCCTCATGAATTCGGTTGATGTATAACCATTTCCTAAACATCAGAAATGTCTTATAAATAAATTTCATAATGTTTTATGAAAATATAAATTTTATAGATTTTTCCTATGATTAAACCATAGTTAAAACTTAAATATCAATTTTAAATATAATAAAATCATTTTAAGTCATATTGGTCACACCATGTATAATATTAATGAAAATATTATTCCATCATGTCACAAATGAAATATGTGTCATTTTTCTAAAGTACCAATATAATTTGAATGTGTTTCCAAAATTTTAAATATATCTCATTATATCATTAATCAAAATAATATTTTAAACTGAAAAAAAAGAGTCCTTTATAAGTTGAAAGCACACAATACTAAATAGAAATAGGTCAAATAAAAAATATATACATTTAGGATGTGAAAAAATATTACATGAGTCCATTATCTATATTGTAGACCAGGTTGATAATTTCATTCAAAGTTCATTTTTATATCTTCATATAGAACAATATGGTTTAATAAAAACAATTTACAATGATGTCATTTTAATTTGATATTTATTAAAATTGGATGCAAAAGTATTAGTTAAATATTATAAGGAAATTAGTTACAAAAAAATAAATAAAATGATTCGATAATTTACTAAATGAGTTGTAGAAAGCCACATCTCCATGATATTTTCATACATCCTAACAAAATTTTGGATCTCCATTCATTTATTAAAAAATATATTTCCTATTTTAATTTAAAGTTATATTGATAGACATTGTAGTTCTGAAAAAAATATAAACAATTGTATTAATAATTATTTTAACTACAATTGTGATTATAAAAAAATAGCTCACTAGGGATTCTTGTTTGTTCACAAAATAGAAAATCAATAAAAAAAATTAAAATATAACAAAAAAAATCATTTCCATTAGTTATTTACATAATCAAAATCCATTTATATATATTTTACATCCTAAAAAAAATTCACCGATTAGTGGATAATGTGTTTTACATTCTCAAAAACACTATCGAGTTAACTCATCAAATATCGTTATTTATTTCTTCATGGTATAAATATATGATGTCTTGGATACATAGTATATGATAATTTTTTAACCTAACTATGATTGTATGTTGTCCACAAATTGGGAATCCTCGAGTTCCTCAGTTTCTATATCATAAAATTTTACGATAAGTATAAAAATCACTCTCATCCTACACTTCAAATATTTTCAAATGATATATTCATTTATTTAAGAATAATAAAAGATAACAACAAATTCCCACAATAATGTAAAATTACCTATTAATTTATCCAAATAAATATCAATATCTATACCCAATTTTTTTCTTTATATACGAACATACCAAATATTTAATTTTCTCTTCCTGCTTAACCATGGTGGAGAATTATAATTCAGAAACATAAATATCCATATATTGTGATTAATTATTTGAGAAAATGGACTCAATCAATCAGTAGATAGCATAAGATGACGATTTTTCAAAAAAAATTCCAAAATTAGGATACTCGAGGTCAATTTTATTTCACTGAAGAGAGTCTATTGGGTGAATTTATTTCCAATATTTATATATTTTATCTATATGAATCATCAATTTTCTTACACTATCCTAACTTTTTTATAGGATCCTAAACATTTAATTGATTTAGAAGTACCATAAAACATTCAAATAAATATATTCATCATTTTTTTGTCTACATGAAACATAAATTCGGAAGGTTTACTGATATTAATAAATGTCATAAAATTGTATACAATCATTTAGATGGGAATGCATTAATTAATATATTATAACCATTTATTGTAGAATTCATTTAGTTAGATATTGAATTTGAGGAATCATATTTTATTCTTATATCATGTCATTCAGTATAGAATGAAGATCAGAAAATATACTGTCAATCCATACATTCCCAAACACTACTCTATACTACTTTAGTATTTTTTAAAATGATGTATATTTAGTACATCTAGTATATATTGGTGTCTCTGCTCATTCCTCTAACTTCTAAAACTGTTTTGAGTGATCATGATATTAATATTCAATTTTAATTTTATTTTCATTAACATGTCATTTTCATAATCCCATATTAAATCATATATTCAATACGTTCATCATCATTGTTCAAACTTCTAATCATACCTTTTCATCTATAAAATAAAAATTTATCCCTAACACTTTCTATTTTCAGTTATTTCTTATGTTTTCTCTCCCATTTATAAAATGTATCAATTTACTTAAAGATCATCTATTCTTCTAAATCTTATATACTACATATCTGTGAATAGTTATAGTGTGATCAAAGAAAAAGAATTTGAGAAGTGTTATATGCCTGATCATTTGCATATCTGATGAAATCCATCATCATACTATTTTATCATATGATTTTCCTCCATCCATTCATTATTAATATTAAACAAATTATTTTAAATAATATTAATATTTAATAAAATAATTAAATACATATAATATATGAAAATATAACCCTTAATTTTTATTATTGATGAATTATTTATGATACAGAATACTATTTTTAAAATCTAATAAACGATATATTATGTGTATTGAGATTGTTTTGTATTGTGGTAAATCATAATAAATGGAATGTGTGATATCTATATTGTAAAAAGTTTTATAATTAAATATTTATTTGTTAAAAGACAAAGAGTTAAAGGATGGTTTCTATAGATTCTCTATGTGGGAGTTATGAAATTTAGAGGAAGTGATGTTCATGCATTTAATAAAATTTTAAATACAGAACATGGTGTTGTTTTAGTGATAGGAATCTTAAGAGATAATGTTAATATTTTTTCAGATGATGACAATGATGATATGTACCAATTAATTATCCTTAAGAACCTTATATTTAATGAGAATCCAAAAATAAATTTATTATAATGAATAAAATTCTGTGGTTTTCTTGATGGGATGAATCGATAATGATAACAGAAAAAAGGTCAAATTGATGACCTATGAAATACAATAGAGATTAGAATGAATTCTGTGGGGCCAAGAGAAAGAACACAATAAGAAAGATAGGCCCAATTAATAATTAGAGATTCAGATGACATGAAAGTGGAATTAATCGACTATTGGGTCAGTAGGGAGAATAAACTATTAGAATTGAAAATTTTATGACCTATTCCTATGAGGGAACAAATTTTAGGTGATGATAATCTCATTATTGGAATTCATTCTAAAATTCACATATTTTTAACACATTAATTTCATAGTGACATGAAATTGTTTCTTATGTTGAACTGGTATGTTCAAATTACATTTCGAATTGATGATATTTTTTTATAAAATGGGAATTATAATAACAAAAATTAAATAAAAATTATAGGTGATATCAAAAAAATAGTGATGTACTTATACCAATCAAGAGGCACTCTAGATAGACCATAAGAGGTAATCAAATTAGCGGTAAAGACACCAAAATTTCAAGGAATGTTTTTTCTTAAATACATTGGAATTTTACAAGTCCACAATTTCTGACGGCACCGGATTCCGAGGAGCTGTGTGCCCGTAATAAATTTCTGAAGATTTGTTCGGGTATGTTCAATAAACGTACGTGCAGGGTTTTCTATCATTTGAACCTTTTCTTGGAATTGAAATCTAAGGACACCGATGAACTCGCAGCGCCAGTATTCGCTTAAAAGGACCTTTACCGCATTTGCGTTTTATGCAGGATGGAAAATTTCTAGTAATTAATAATAAATTAAAATAAATTAAATTGTTGTGTGCACAATTTTATTATTAAGGGGTGGTTTTTTCCTCCAATGAGGAGTTGGAGGTGGGACCCACATCCTACATAAACTCTCATGGGAGAATAATGTATGTGGCTCCCACACGAGTCCCTAACCCTTCAACTCCCCCTATAACTACTTTCACCCCCATTAAACTAATGGAGTCTACTTGAATTATTGAGGCAACCACCCATCATTTAATTGGGGTGAACCCTCCACATTCCACCCTCCTCTCACAAATGTTCCAACACACTATCCATAAATGAACAATTAATTAATTGGCTTCTCTAATATTTGTTTTATTTTGAATTGCATGGCTTCATTGTAATTTTGGAGAGCCTATTATTTCTTTTGGCCTTGGAAAATATTTTGTGCAAAAGGCATGGGAGAATTCAAATTCTCCAATGACAGAGTTGAGGAGATATTCTCCGATGAAGAACATCTTCCATGAAGAATATCGCCAACAACTAGCGACCTTTTTCCTACAACATTGACAAAATGATATCTATCCTACGTGACACCCGACCTCCGTGATTCTCTTCTTCCACATCTCGTCGACATGAAATGTTCATGAAATTGAGGTAGGGGGATTTTTTTACTTTAAATTATTCCCATGAACTTCAACGCATACCTTGTTCGACATTAGCTGTTTTGTTATAATATAACCCGGAGGGCGCGGGCCAAACAAACAAGACCCAACATCACTTCATTTGAATATTGTTGATTGACGACAGAGGTGAAATGAATGTGTGCAGTGTCATCGCAGCGATATGGTGGAGAACCACGAGATGGAAGGGGCGACGACGACTGGGGTCGGCGGCGGCAATGGCAGCCGCGAGTAGTATGCTTGGAGGAAAACTGTGGCCTGCAACTCCAGAACACTCGGCTGAGGAAACCGGCTGGGTAGGAGAGGTGGCGCTGCTCGACGCCTCCATTAGAAAAAGCTAGGGGGTGTTCCCCACCGTTCCGTGCTCGGCCATATGGGGAGCTGCAGTCAACCATAGATCTGGGCCGCCTGCGCACAGGCCGGGCCTCCTGACGCACGGGTCGAGCCTCCTGCCCACGGGCCGGGCCGCCCGTCACGTGGGCCGGGGTGCCAGCCACGCGTGGTTGGCCACCCTGTGTTTTCTATGCCAGAACTGTCGGGCTGGCCTATGCCCTAATGGGACAGAACCAGACCCGGGTTGGGTCATCCCGGTTTGGGATGATCAAGGGCGGGGTGGGCAGGGACAGATCAGACCTAGACACCCCCCCCCCACTTCGGGCTACATTAGGTTTTTTGCCCATAACATGGTCTACAGACCTCCGCTCGACGCAATGTCAGTTTCGATGGATTCCTTGGATCGAGAAGGTCATATCTGTAAAACACACTCATGGTTTTTGAAAAAAATTTGTATGGCCGGGTTGGTTTGATCCCGTAACCAACAGGGCCTTCGTAGTAGAAACGCTTATAACATAAGGACCGAATTTATGATTGATGAGACTTCAACTACGCTGGATTTATATTGATGAGACGGTTCATTAGGGATACTCTAGTTGAGTTTCGTACATATTTGAAGTATGGTTGGGTTGGTTTGAGAATAAAAACCAACCGGGCCCCTAGAACAGAAATTACAATAACTCACAGATCGGGTGTCTGATTGACGCACTATCTATTGCGTTGATACCCCTATGATGTGGTATTCCATTGAGATACATCCAGCTAAGACGTCGTGACAATTTGAGTATCTACCAGTAGCTGTTGGAGTAGATCCTCTCAGAGATGAGCTAACGGAGTGCAGAGACTTTGTAGCTGTAGACATGACGACTGCTTGACCGATTCGACTCGTAGTGATTCGATTTGCCCAGGGGATGGATTGCCCGGTTTGGAGGCAGACCCACGGAGGACGGAGAACCCAATTTGGTAGCAGACACACGGTTCTCTATAGGGTGAGTACCTCTGATGACTATTTGGGGGAGTGTCCAGTTTGGTGGCATAACTACAGCGGATGAGTGCCCGGTTTTGCAGCAGACTCACAGTACTCGACCAGAGGAGTACCTCAGTAGTCTAAGGTCAGTGGTTAGTGCCTCAGAGTCACAAAAGGGCCACTATACATGATAAGGGAGGAGTTCACCAGTAGTCATGGTTTCGTTAATGAAAATGCTGGTTTGAGTTGAGTTAATGACTTTTGTGTTTTCCTCATGATTTAGATGGGTTACATGATTACTAAGGTATATGTATAGGAATATACCTAAGTAATTGTTATAAGATGAAATCATACTTTTTGGTTTATCCTTGATGGATTTTTTGAGACATTGAGTGTCTCGGGGTCCCTACTGAGTATCGTTATACTCACCCGTATACGGGCTATGCCTGCACCACGTTGTGTTGGATGTAGACGACAGACATCGATGACCAAGGGAGAGTGTATGAGGATTGGATGGTACCCGGGGGTGGACCTCGTGATGAGACCGAATTTGGAGGTGAGGAACATGCATGTAGCAGTGAGAAGAATTTTTGTACTTACCATTCATGTAGGATCCGTGGTGGACGATCCAGGAGCTACTAGTCACCATACAATTGTCTGTATTTTAGTTGTACCCATTATTCCTTTCAATGTACATTACTGTTGGGCTTGTATATCTGGCCCCTTTACTTTCAACATGCTTGTAGCACATTTTTTACTTAGTGTTGGCTTATTTTGGTTCTCTGGTTCTGTGTTTTTACAATTTATAAAGGCAACACCTTTCCAGTATTATGGAATTATGCCTTTGGTGCTAGTCACCAACCCCTGGCCTATGGAAGGTGAGTGTGGGGTAGTCACGAAGCGGGCCCTAGGGGGAAGGTCGTGAAAATTTGGTATTAGAGGACGTCAGATCAACCGCAGAACTTAGGAATATGATATTTCTTTCCTCTGAAGCAATAGAGTTGGGTACTAAGTGTGGTTTTTAGTTCAGGGAGTCCAGTGATGGTGTGGGCGGCCGACATATCGATACACCAAGACCCTGACTCCTAACTTCCGACTCAGTTCACAAAAACACTAATAGCATGTCTGTATTCATAAGTTTTCTTTAATTTAGCTCAAATTAGGTCAGCTCACTAGGTATAGTCTTTTGACTGTGTCATGTGTCACATCTGTTACTTTCAAGATGCCTCCCAGCGAACGACCAGCTTGAGCCCTGAGAGTTGTACGTACTGACAGCCCGCCAAGCGACGAGGCCTTAGTGTAGCCTCCATCACAGCGGAGACACCAATGGTACCATTACCTACTGGACTACCGTTACCACCAGTCCCAGCAGTAGATGGTGCGCACCGCTTGAACGCATTGCATGAGTTCCTAATACAGAGCCCTCTGAGATTTCAAAGTGAAACAGATTTACAAACAGCTGGTTACTAGCTAGAGATTTTTGCACGAGTTTTCCAAATAGTTTGGACACCAGCTGACATGATGGTTCACCCAACTGTTAGTCTCTTTCATGGAGTAGCAGATAGGTTGTGGAGCCTAATGCTATAGTTTTATGACAAGGAGACCCTCACATGGGGAAATATCGCGGGTCTTTTCAGGGAGGAGTTTATACCAGTGCCTCTACACTCTGTGCGTACTCAAGAGCTGCTGCTCTGGCCGTAGGGGTTTCCATCAGAAGCTGAGTCATCTGTAGCAGACAGTAGACAGATGACACGGGTTCACGAGCATGTTAGACCAACAGATCGACGACCCCAATATGTGGAAACGGGGGAGTGAGGAACCCAACTCTGAGGGAGACCTGAACGGAGAAGAGTCTATTATTACTATAGGGAATGGGGTCACAAATCATGTGACTATCCGACTCCCCGCGTAGTTTATCTACAGGCATTGGTGGATCCACTAAGAAATAATCAGTGGCAGGAGCTTGAGCATCAGTCGAGCGGTGAACATGGTAGTGGACGAGGTCCTTCAGTGGATGGTGCTCAGAGTCATCAAGCACTACTACTCCCACCCTGAGATGTTTCACCTCGAGCTCTGGAAGTAGGTGGACAAGAGCAGGACTAGCTCCAGGCATAGAGGCCTTTGTTGATGATACTTATAGCATCACTGATGTAAATTTTTGTGGTTGCTTTTTGTATTTGTACATTGAGTTGTAGTAATAAAACACAGTTGTCCTTGTGATGTTCGCCTTCCTGCCTTTTGTGTTGTTAATACAATGTGGATACAGTTAAAACTATTTACTTGACCCTCACATTTGAGATTCCTACCGGAGGAGACCCAGTGACCAAAAACTGATGTCGACGGTGTGACTCGACCCTTAATGGTGAGATCAATAGTTGGATCTCTTTGTAGTAGCATCATGGAATAATTATCTCATCAATGGCATGAATTAGTACAGTTCATGTCAGGATTGAATATATTAGGAACATAATGTGGTTCATATAGCTGATGATACAAGATTTACCATTTTGAAAAAGGAGAAATCATAGCAGCTCTTTTAGAACATAGGCGAAGAAGGGTGATGTTGAGTTCTTACAATTGGCTAGTCACACCCATAGTTCGTTGAGCGAATAGTTTACAGTTTAATCTAATCACAGTAGTCTCTGATGTGTCTTTTTTCAGAAGGATCTGAACCTAAGATAGCAGCGACGTCTTGAGTTCCTCCACGACTATGACTATGAGATAGTCTATACTCTTGGGAAGTGGAACATTGTTGTGGATGCGCTCAGCAGGAGGACCGATATTTAGCTCCTAGGAGAGGTGACAAAGAAGCTGGATGTCGTACATATTTCCTTTGTGGATAGAGATGGTGCAGCCTATCTACAATCTCTAACAATCACTCCTCCTCATTAGTAGATTAGGCGAGGTGGCTTGCCGCCTAGCCCTTCCACCTCTATTGCACTGGGTGCACAACTTCTTCCACGTATCTTAGCAGAAAAGATGTGTGCATGACCCATCCCAAATAATCAAACATGGGGAGATGGACATCGATGACAGGGAAACATTCACCGACGTTCAAGTTAAGATTTAAGATCGGCATGAGCGAGTCATACATGGACATTCGATTTCTCTTGTGCGCATTCGCTAGAAGCATGGGAACCTCCTGATGTTACCATGGGATCGTGAGGATCAGTTGCGTGTTTTGTACCTCCTTTTTGTTTCACTATTGTGTATTGTACCTCTATGGGGACGTAAATCTCTGAGGTGGGGGTAATGTAATGACAAGGAAATTTTAAGGAAAATTTTGTCTTTAAATATTTGGAATTTTATTAGTCTTTTGATTTGGATGAATCCTGATTCTGAGGCCCAGAATCTATTTCTGATGTTTTGTTTGGGTATGTTCAGTAAACATACCTGTGGGTTTTTCTATCTTTTGAACCGCTGATCGAAATTGAAATCTGAGGACACCGATAAACTCACAACATCGGTATTTGCTTAAGGGGACCTTTACCGCAGTTGTGTTTTATGCAGGATGGATGTTTTTCATTGAGGATTTATAATAAATTAAATAAAATTGTTGTGTACACAATTTAATTGATATGGGGTGGTTTTTTCCTCCAAGGAGGAGAGATAGGTGGGTCCCACTTCTCACATAACCTCCCACGAGATAATATTTTGTATGGGGCCCACACGAGTCCCTAACTCTTCAAATCCCCCTTTAACACCTTGCAAAACCATTAAACTCATGGAATACCCTTGAATTAATGAAGCAACGACCCTTCATTTAATTGCGGTGAACCCTCCACATTCCACCCACCTCTCATGAATGTGCCAACACACTCTCCATTAATGAACAATTAATTAACTGGATTCTCTAATATATTTTTTATATTGAACTGCATGGCATCATTATAATTTTGGAGAGCCTATTATTTCATCTGGCTGTGGAAAATATTTTGTGGAAAAGGGTTGGGAGAATTCACCTTCTCCAATGAAGAACTCGATGATGTATTCTCTCAACGAAGAACATATTCCATGAAGAACATCGCCAACGTCTTGCGACCTTTTTCCTTCGACTTTGACGGAACTATATCCATCCTACCCTACGACCGACCTCCAGGATACTAATCTTATGTGTCTTGTCAACGTGCAGCTTTCTTGAAATCGAGGTATGGGGATTTGTTTACTTTATATTATTCCCATGCTCTTCGACACATACCTTGTTCGACAGTAGCCTTTTTGTTATCATATAATGCGGAGGGTGTAGGTCGAACAAACACGGCCTGACTTCCCTATGTATATTTATTGTTGACTGATGATAAACGATAATTTAAAGGGCATGGTACTGTCGTACCACGCCGAAGGAGAACCACAAGATGGAAGGGGAGTCGATGATAGCAGGAGGCAGTGGCAACAGCGGCCACACGCCATTTTCATGGTGGAAAACCGTGGCCCCCATCCATGGGCTGCTCGGCCGAGGAAGAACCGGCCATCCACATGCCAACCGGAATAGAAGAACCAGCTGGCTACAGCCGGCTGTACAGGAGGACCGTGATGCATTTTAAAGTCGCTCTGTGGGGAAATCGCGGCCCGCGTTGGGCGGGCCGCATCGTCGGAAGAACCGGTCGGCCATCTACCAGTCATGTGGAAGAAACTCTGGTTCCATGAGGTGCCGCGTGGAGGAGATAGCAGCCCGCTTTGCTGTTCGGTCATGTCGGAGGAAACCGGCCCGCTTTAGCCGACCGGGCAGGAGAGGTGGCGTCATTCGGTGACGCTGTCAAAAATAACCCAGGGTCCACGCCCCCTGCTCCTCACTCAGCCAGATGTTCGAGCCGCGACTAGCCCTTGATCCGGGATTCCGTCACGAAGGTCGGGCTGCATGCCGCGCGGGCCGAGCTGCCTGCTCGTGGGATGGTCTGCCTACCACACGGGCCAGGCCGCTAGCCTCACAGTCCGGGCTACCCCCGTATGGGCCGAGCCACAACCATCAGGTCATGCCTCAACCTAACAGGCCATACCCGGACCCCGGTTGGGTAACCCAGGTTTGATCCGACCCAGGGCGGGTTGGGCCAGGTCAGATCGGACCCAGACCCCCCCCCCCCCCCTCTTCAGGCTACTCTCGGTTTTCTGCCCATAACATGAGCTATGGACCTCTGATCGATGCACCATTAGTTACGTTGAATCCTTGGATCGAGATGGTTGTTTCGGTATATCATATTCATGATTTTGGCAATGTTTGGGTATGGCCGGGTTGGTGCGATCCCATAACCAACTGGGCCCTCGGTTCAGAAACGCTTGTAACATAAGGATTGGACGTCCGATTGATGTGAAGTCAACTAAGTTTGATTCCTTTTTATGAGACAGTTATTTTGGAATACTCTACTTGAGATTTAGATTTAGTTGGAGTATGGTCACATTGATTTGAGCCTAAAATCCAACTGTTCCACTTGAACAGAAATGCCAATAAATCACAGATCGGGTGTCCGATTGACGTGCCGTCTGTTGCGTTGAGACACCTATGACGTGGTGGCAGTTTGAGATACATCCACCTGAGACTTTGTGACACATGGAGTATCGAACAGTAGCTTGTGGAGTAAATCCTTCTGAAGAAGGGTAGACGGAGTGCAGAGACCTTGTCTCTGTACACCTGACGACTAGTTGACCGATTCGACTTAGAGTGATTCGATTAGCCCAGTCAACGGAGAGGCCAGTTTGGAGGCATTCCCATGATGGACGAAGTGCCTAGTTTGGAAGTATACCCATGGTACTCGAATGGAGGAGTACCTCTGACAGCTATTAGGGGGAGCACCTGGATTGGCGGTAGACCCACAGTAGAGGAGCACTTGGTTTGGCAGCAGACCCGCGGTACTCGATAGGTGGACTACCTCAACAGTATACGATTAGTGAGTAGTGCCTCATAGTCACTATAGGGCCACTGTACTCGACAAATGTGGTGTTCTCCAACAACCGTTGTTTCGTTAATTAAAATCATGGTTTGAGAGAATTCAATGACCTTTGTGTTTTCCTCATGATTGAGATGGGTTAATTGATAACATAGATATATGTATGGGCATATAACTAAGTCATGGTTATCCGTTGAAATCGTACTTTGTGGTTTATCCTTGTTGGATTTTGTGATACCTAGAGGGTCTCGAGTTCCCTATCGAGTATCGATATACTCACCCCTGTATGGTCTATTCCCTCATCTCGTTGTGTTGGATGCAGACGAGGGACATCGTTGACCAATGCAGAGTGTACGAGGACTGCATGGTACCTAGAGGTGGATCTCATGACGAGACATTATCTGGAGTAGAAAGACATGCATGGAGCACTGGTCTATCTCTCAATACCTAACCTTCAGGTAGGATCTATGATAGATGATCCAAGAGCTTCTAGTGACCATCCTTCTTTTTGTCTTTTAGTTGTACCTATTAGTCCTTTGATTATAAGTCATTGTTGGGCTTGTATTGTCAGCCCCTTTACTTTCAGGATGCTTGCAACAAATTTTTTACTTAGTTTTTGCTTTTGATTGTTCTCTGGTTGTGTGTGATTATGATTTATAAAGGAAAAGCCTTACCAATTTTATGGAATTACGCCTTTGGTGCTAGTCACCATCCCCTGGCCTATGGAAGGTGGACTTGGGGTAGTCACGATGCGGGCCACGGGGGATGGGTCGTGATATGAACCAGCCTATTACAATTTATATAATAATATAGAATGAAAATAAAATTATGAGGTTGATCAATTGTAGAAAAGTCGATACTATGGGTTTGGATCTATTGGTATAGTCCCCAAAACCATTAGCATGGGTTATAGGAATTGCAAGTGGGGTCGTTGGCCTTCGTCGTCGGTATAGACATATAAAAATGGTATTGAGAATACATTGGTATAGTTGGTCTATAGAAAAAGATTAAAAACAGTTGTTATATGTAAAATGATATAACTATACCAAAAGATTTCAAAACCATTGATATATATAAATAAAAAATTCCCCTATGGGTTTGGATCAACACCTCTCGAATTTATATTTCAAATATATAACCACTGTGCAAGAATTTTTATTGGAAAAATATTATTATATAAATGTATATTTATATTTATATTTAATTTTTTATGTATTTAATGTAATTTGATAAAATAATTCATTTATAATATGAATACATATACCATTTTCATGGAATGCGGTTGGTATTAACCTATACCAATGGTTTCCAAAAACATTAATATATGTATATTTAATTTTTGGACCATTAACAATTGCATTGAGAGAAATTAGTATTGGATAATTATATATATATGATACCAATGGTTTTATTGAATCCTTTTTTATAACAATTACATATACCAACAATTTTCGAAAACCATTAATTTAAATATCTTTTTATTAAAGACATGAAAATGGTTTATATGGAACCATTGGTATAGTTATGACTTAATCCAACAGTTCATTTTGAAACCATTTGTATAAGATCACATGATGTTTATCATACCAATGGATTTGGAAAAACTATTCGTATAGGTCTATTTTCATAGGTCCAGTTTCTAGTAGTTTTGAAAATGAATAGAACCTTCATAATTATTTTTATAAAGAACTGGAGACCACAATATGATGCATTAATACCATAAATAATGAAAATATAATCGGATTCCATTAGTTTATTTTTCCATCATCTCTCAAGGGGGAACTTCAATCAAGTGAATAATGAATGGAAATCATCAACCAGTGGATCCCTAAAACGAATGGATATAAATCCAGTATGTTGTGATAATGAAACCCAAATGATTGTGTACCACAAGACCATATCTAATAGAACATTTTTTGATGAAAGATTCTTCCAATTTAGTCTTAAACACATTAGATGGTGGTGCTAACCTTATAGATGTGAGAAGATGCAAATTTTTTTTGCGAAGATTCTCATTATATTTCCAAATATCCTTCAAAGATACTACCATATGGATAAAACATTTGATAGGTTTTGAAATATTGTTAAAATCTAGGTCATATATTTTTACCCATAAAAACAATGATATGGTATTAATGGAGGTTATTATATCTGTGGGGATGAAAGAATTACTATTTGAGAATAGAGACACAAAACCATTCACCATATCCTCAATCCTATATACATTTGGGTTCTATTCATGTTAGATATTTCTACACCCATGATGTATAACATTACATGTATTTGATTTTCTGCTTCACTAATGTATAATGTTATAAAATTATACTCTTTAATATGTTGTACCATTTTGAACAACATTAAATGGACTATTCCAATTAAATCAATCAATAAAAATGTTCAAAACATAGAAGGCGCCTCTATGGGACATTGGGATTTTTATAAATCTTTTTTCCTATTATCTGTATTTTGTGGGACAAAATAAACCTATAATTTGCCACATTTATTCCCAAACATTCATTATTCAACATGTTTACCAGAATACACATAGTTATTATAATTATTTAAATGGGATTAAATTTTTGAATCCTCCCAATCAGAAACAACCATGGAAGTTTCCATCATAACACATCTACAATCAATCCACTATATACTTCACATATTCAATAAGAATCATCAATTGTCCCCAATAAGAGTCCTTTTTGAATTATAACACACAATTACCTTAGGCATCTCCCTAAAAAGATTGGGAGGGGGGCTAATGGAAACAATGCTAAATCCCATATGAGTGTAATATTTGGATTCAATGAATTATGTTTATAGGGATCCATGGTAATCAGACATGTTACATCGATGATTTTATAAAAGATGAATTTTATTCATGATCATGTATTAAATTCCCATTCCACCATAAGGTTTAGGGATGAATAGATCATCCCAAGAAGAATAATGATCTTTTTTACCATCATTCATTCCCCAAAAGAAGTTGGTAACATGATATTGAATTTGGAAAATCACGCATTCATGTAAAATAAATAAATACATACAATTAATTTGAATCAATTGAGATGCATAATTTATAATTTATTTTATACCTACTTTAAAGAACCTCTTAAAATTCCATCCCTTAATTTTTTTGACTATAATGTCCATGATGTTTGAGAAAACCACTATTTTAGTTTGATAGAAAATCATAGGGAACCAAAAAATATTTATTATGATTATCAACAACGTAAAAATCCAATGTTGGACGATGATATTCCATTAAAAAAGTATTATCCCCAAGCTATTGGAAAATTCTAATTTGGAATAACAAACTTATTGTCTGGATTCTTTATCATATATTTAGATAAGGTTCAAAATGGATACGGTAAATAGGATGAATTCATCTGTAAAAATTCCCACCATGAAATATTTTTCCATTAGCTTCCACAGAAATTAAATTAAAAAAAATACATGCCTTCAAAACAAACATGAAAAGGGGAATGTGGGTAACCCTATCTAAACCCCTGGGAATGGGAGAAGTATTTAGAGGGTGCAACATTGGTATTGATCCTGAAGGCAACTCAGTAATTGTTTTTTGAACAATTAGTTTAATAATAATATTATAATAATATTTTAATTTAAATATTTATTTGGGGAATCAAAATTTGGAATTTCCCATTTCTAAAAATTATAATAAAATAGAAATTATTTATTGTAGTTGAATGTATTTTAATTTTAATTATTTATATATTCTGGAAAAGTAGGTTGATATTGATCGGTACTTAATATACTCTGCATGTTATTCAGCTAGGATCTCTTATGATAACATTAAATAACACTCATGGAAGAGTAAATCGCTTTAAAAATGGTTAAATAAGAAATTCCGTTTATAAACCATGTATGAATCATGGAGTAAGGATGTTCATAGGCCCAAACTGCTCACTAAGACCAATTTCATTTTCAATTCATAATAAAAAACAAGTACAAGAATTTTCATGAGATTCACCCACATAACTTAGGTATTGAGAGGTTTGATTCAACCATGATTTTCGAGGGGGAGTGGCCAAATAGGATGACATCCACAAGAGAACATGAATGGGGAGAAAGAACATGTAACAGTAGTGCTACTTTTGTTTAACCTGAAAGGTTTTATCAATGATTTCAACAAAAGTGCTGATAAATATGATTTTTATCAGTGTGATTTTAATAATCACCAAAAAAGATAGGTTTTATCAATGTTAAATTATGTTGTGATAAAATCTATCATTATCAGCACTAAAATTATTGTAGTTATAATCTATAATTATCAGCACAAAAATGGTATCACGTTAATATATATATATATATATATATATATATGGGTCATGACAACGTTTCATTTTAGAGCTGAGAAAAAAAAATTAAAAATTATTAAATTGAAATTTATCACAGATGTATTAACTCATAAAAAATAAAAAATAGTTTACCTTATCAATGAATATAAAATATTAAATGCATTAAATTCAAAAATTGTGAAATGGAATAATAAAAAATCAATAGAATCCAAAGATATTAAAGAATTTAATTTTAATTATTTATTATAAAAATTATTAAAAAATTTAAAATTAATATACACTAGTGTAATTTGAGGTATTTATGATGTGGTAATAACGATGGGATCCCGTAAAAAATGGCTTTATCGATAGGGTGCCTTTGAAAATATCCCATTTCAGAAAACGGCGTAGCAAATAATGATTTAGGCGACGGGCCCATCATAAAAAATAGTATTTGTGATGGGGAATTTTACTATTGAAAATAATCTTCCGATAATATACATTATATATAAATAATCAATTTGTGATAGGCCCATCGAAAAAATAATATTTTCGGTGGGGATGTTCCCCATCGCAAATTAGCCTCCGAATATATAAATTATATATAAATAATCTTTTTGTGATGGGCCCATAGAAAATACTACTATAAAAATATATATTTAAACAATTTGCAGTTGGAACAAGTCGTATCAGGTCCCATCGAAAATAATAAACAAAGTAAAAAATATATAGTTAATAAAATTATGTTTAATGAATAAATAATATAAATAATATTTATATTATAGAAAAATAAAAAATTTTAAAATTCTAAATATTCTGAAAAAATATTAAATTATCATCATATATTCATCTTATTACTATTATTAGTAAAATAAAGAACCATTAAAAAATACGATAATATAAAAATATAATACTAAAAAAATATATTTAATAAATTTATGATTATATGAATAATAATATTAATATTATTAAAATAATAAAAATTAGAATATTTTTTAAAATTTTCAATATTCACAAAAAAATAAAAACATGAAATTAATAAAATATTATTATAATTACTTGTAAAATAAAAAATCACTAAAAATATATTTCTAAAAATTATTATTATAAAATTAAAATTTCAAAAAATTATATTATGCATTATTCGCACAAATATAACAGACGAAAACTATAAATACTTCATATTAAAAAAAATCTAGAATTCAAATGTTTTTAACAGAAAAAAATCATTTGGGGTCATCATCTGGAGGATATGGAGGAGCTATAGACTATGGTGGAGGAATCTATTTCCATAAAATTCTAGTTATATAGAACATGTATTCTATCTACCTGTGATTTTACTGATTTTGTTGTTGTTGCCATCGACTCATATCCTTCTCATACAATTGTTGTTGATGCTGGTGACACATTTCTTCATGCTACATCTGTAAACTCTCCATAGTCTCAGTCTGGGTTACCAACTCCTCATGATACTATTAGGAATAAGATGACGCCTCTTACAAGCTCCTCTCGAGTTGGACACTGACATTACAGTTTTACAATAATAATTACCATGAGTCAAATGAGAGATGATTCCATCTATTCATCCCTTCTCAAAGCCATAATGAGTAGCCTGCATCCATGCCGCCTAATCAAAATGGTGTGCACTAGTTTGATCAGTCGTCTCATCCTGACTGTCATCATATGCCTGAGAGATCACAACCTCATATTACTCCTTCAATTCCAACATGAAATTAAAATTGTGAAAATATTATATGCAGTTAATAGTAAAACTGAAAAAATACTTACCACAATTTGACGTTGGAGATCACCTTTACTCTCTCAAGTTGAAGGATCACTGTACATGCTCGGATAAACGTCGTTCTCTGTAATATCGGGATGCTCGACTACATTTTAAATTACAAAATAAATTTTTTATATTTAAATATATATTAAATATTTAAAAAAGATACTTATTAGACTCTCTCTATTAGTACTGAATGTACTCCTACCAGCTCGATGTGTCACCTACTGTCTCCCCCGGTTATGTCTACCCATTGAAGATAACCTCTGAAATCCACCAAAAACCATTTTAAACATAATCTATCTCAAATGTGAGATTAAATGTATTCTGGTTGGTGGGATCTAACCAACTCTTCAAATTCTATCACTCCTTCTTTCGTAATGGTTATCCTTATAAAATTGTTAAAATAACCGACAGAAATAGTCCCACATAGACACCTTCCATGCCACATGGATAATGTAATTCATGCAATAATCGATGGGATACCATAAACCATTAAAATATTTTATAACATCGCATTCTTATGAAAATAAATTTTAAAATAAATAATATATATTTACTTACCAACCGATGACTGAAGATTCAAAGACACACATTACTAATAATCAGTTCCCTTGAGATACATGGCTGAAAAAAATAATTGTGCAAGATAGCGCTCCCCTGTCCAACAGATAAAAGCACAAAAATATGAAAAAATAATAAATAATCAAACAATGAGTATATATATAAATATATTAAAGAAAGATGAATAAAATATACCGGTTACCATACATATGTGTGCGTGGATTGAATCCAAGACATGGATGTCACACAGGGATTGGGCCAGGAATCATCAACAATACAAGACTATGTGAAAAATGTGTCAATGATCACCTTCATCATCATCTTAATAACTTAAGATGTCAATGTCTTCATATTCCTCTCAGAACCATCAATATCCTCCTGAGTTTTATTTTCTTCATGTATTGTCATTTCAAATTCAGTTTTAATTTCATTAACATCTTTGTCACCATTGACACTTATTTATGGGGTGTCATCATCGATATTCACATCTCCTTATGAAAAATTAGTATTTTAGGTAGTCTATGAAAAAAATATCAATTCCTTCAACTTCAGGGGAACCACAATCAGTTTGAATAAAATGATTTTATTGGAATGTCATTTTTATTATTCTCCACCAATCACTTAGGTCTCATGAAGTAGCACGCAACATAGCGTAATAAATTTGATGTGCTTGTTGATCCTGTAAAAATGGTTCATTTAGTGTATGACGAAATTTATTTTTAATATAAATGATTTCATGAGTCAGATAAACATGCAAGCCTCTATTAGTATCCAACCACCAAAATTTAAAAATGATTATGTAATTCCGTCCTAGAAAGCACAACTCAAAATTGTCATCCAGAGTGTCATAAAATTCAACTTTAGTTTCTATATGTTGTGATCCTCTCAAGAAAATTCCATGGTTCATTGTTTTTTATTCCCTATATGCATGTGTATGAAATTGAAAACCATTCACCACATATTCATTGTACGATTTAAACATTTTGGATGATGGGTTACTCAAAATACATAGTTGGTGATCAATATTATCATCATGTTGAGACACCTGAAAATTTTAAAAACAATTATAAATATAATAAATTATAAACTAAATTGATATTAAAAAATCAATAATTTTTGTTACCAATATTTGAAACCATTGTATATTTTTTTTGACTGTGTTCTTCAAGCGCACATGCTTTAATTTGTGGATGTTGTTTCCTGATATGATTACCCTATAACCAAAAAATAATATATTGTTACATATTGTAACATAAATTAAATAATAAGATATATAAGCACTCGCAATAAAAAATATTTCATTACATCACAGTTGAGGATGACATATATATAAGCTATGTGATATTCATCATCTGAAAGCCATCATTCATGAACTCCACTTATGCCATGATTTGGATGATAAAAAAGAAATTATTTAATAATGATTTTAAATTAAAACATCCCACATTCCATCCCATGCATATGTGTTTTGGGTGATATTCAGTTTCAAAATAATGAGAGCAGAAAAAAGTAATTATCATTTGCAAATATCTTTCACTAATTTATCCTTCAACTAATTCATTGTTACGTACTTTTTCTTCATTATCATCTGGTATCTCTCAAATTGGTAAATTCATCAAAACTATGCTAGACCTCCACATTTATCATCATGTGTCAAATTTAATATCAGATACTCCAGTGATTCAAATAAATCGGGTGAAATGATTTTTTCCATTTTACATATAATTATAGAAACATCTTCTAATAGTTTTCTTAGTGCATCGTAGTCTGTTGTCACTACACAAATGACTCAAAAATAATATGATATTTCTGTTTTCAAATTTCAAATCACATGATCTAACAACCCTCAAAATACAATCGACATATGTATTTCCATTATAACATGTCAATCATGACTTTTTTATCAGGTAATATGACCATTCTTAACACATGTACCTAAATTAGAAGCATAACCATCTAAAAAGTATGAAATCTGAAACACACTGACAAAATAATAAGAGACATTATTTGGACAGTGTATAATCTACTTTTGGATTCATTAAAATATGTGATCTGACAATTTCAAATTTGCATGACCTCCAAAATTTTGAAAAACAACAAATCAGTCCAATATGGAATATCCCTATAAAATGCCCCATTTTATTCAATTATGTTCATTTCCCAATCCATGAATTCCTTGTTGGTTTACTGTTGGCCAAAATGTGATGGGATGTATTGAAAATGAAACTAATTTTAACTTTGTACCTGAGATCATTTTTGATTTTTCATCCCGTTTAATTGTTCCTTTTCTGAAATGTGATTTGATCCTCCAAAAAAGACGATCAGTTGGATGAAATCTGCTATGACAGTCAAAATAACAAAAATGTTTTTCCCTTGATGAGCATAATGGATTTGTTTCCATTTACACATTAAGGTTAGGATTTTGGACCATTTGTACTCTTTCCAAATAACATGCGATATTTCAAAAAGTCGTTAATTATCCACATCAATGTAGCTTTTAATATGAAATTTTGTTTTACGGCAAAATCATATGTACTAAGACTATTACTCCAAAATGCAATAAACTAATCAATAAATGGTTTCAGAAAAATATATATATTTTCTTCGGGTGTCCTATGATTAATATGGTCAAAAATATATAGGGATATCTCATCAACATCCATGGATATAAAATTTATTGAGTTATTAAGGAAGGAAAACATGAAAAATGACTGCCAAAAGAACCAAATAGACAGAAAACTTCAATAGAATGACCTGATGTCATGTTTTGGCCTTCTAAAGCAGCAGACAGATGTAGATGGTAAAAATGATATTATGATTCACCATAAGATGGATGAATCTATCTTTTATCAGTTAAAATCATGGTTTTTTCCCAGACATCATTGATGTTGTGTTCTAAGACATAAATTTACAATGCATCCTAGGTGTAAGGGGAAATATCTCAACTGCCTTACATGAATCGATCTAGACTCCACATGGTTGATCTTTGGTATACCTCAATTTTCCACAGGTGGGAAAACACTCCACTGAATCATTTTCAGGTAACCGTGTTTTAACTCAAAAACATATCTAATAAAAATAGTGGTTTTACATTGTATTATCTGATATAAAGGTCATAAATTTTGAAGCCGCTTCTAATTTTCATATCATGAAACCAGGATATAATTTATCGTAAATATACCTCAACAACCCATAAAAATCAGATTGTGCCAACTCAGGAGTCAAATCAATACCATCGTGAGGTTCATTTTTTTGAATATATGGGCCTATAACATTTTGTAATATATTTTGAAAACGTGGTGGATCTAAAATCATGTAATTATTATGTTCTCTATAACTGCATTCACATTGTTGATACCAAAAAACATAATTTTGTTGAAAATCAAACCACTAGAGATGTCCCCAACCTTGTCAAATGTGTTAAACGTTCTCATAGAAAATTCTTTACAAGAATACTTTTTTGTTTCTTCTGAAAAATATTATATTTTTGATGATTCAAACGAAATTAAAACATTAACACCCTTAATATATATAGGATTTATACCATTATCATTTGGATATCTGTTTTGATTTATCAAATAACGATCATCTAATAATTATTTTAGTCGACTTCCTTGTTCCATAATTTTATACGATATCATAAATCATTAATGTTTTTGAATAATTTTAAATTATGAAAACACTATCTAAAAAAGAAGATAAATCATTAGAATTACTTTTTAATTGTTAACGCTGAAAAAAAGATCGTAACTCTCAGAGGAAGTTTCGGAATGACAGAGCGAAGTCATATTCGGAATCAGAGGCCCGATCCAGAGGCCTGAGATGTGGGGCGCAAAATAAAGGATGGTTCACGCGAAAAATTGTTCTGTGCACGTATAATCATTGGGTTTTGTGGAATTGAGCTGATGATGTGCGTAATCTTTGCACGCCCTATTTCTGCGCGGAGATTTTTTGTACGCCGGCTGTGCTCGGTGCGAAGAATTTCGCGTGCCGCCTGGATTCCGCGTCGGAGGTCGCCTATAAATACAAGGTGACCCCGAACGGTTTGGGTGTTGAGGAATATGAAGTGACTCCCGTGCGAGCAATTCTTCTCCCCCTGTGTGCAAGATGACTTCCAGGTAAAACCCTCATTTCACGCAACCTTTCCCCGGAGTTCGCCGTTGCACGCAACTCCACTAGCTTCAGTGAATTTACCCCCTCCCCAGTGTTCCAGCATTGCGCGCGATCCGTGTCTCATGCGCGCAATAACCTGACGTGCGTGCAATACCCTACGTGTAGTTCCCTCTCCACGTGCAATTCCCTTGCTCCAATTTCACACCGTCCAGGACTTTTGTGCACAAACCTTCCCTTTTACACGCAAAGCCCAGGACTCCTCACCTTGACGTGCCATGGATGCCCCTAGCATCGGCACCTGATGACTCCCCTGTCGGGCATGCGCGCCATGTGTTGTTTTCTCGTACGGCCATCCAAGCTCGTGCGATGAATCCTCAAGGTCCCTTGGGACATGTTTCCCGTTGTGTTGCTTTTCCTTATGCGTCTCTACATAGGCAAGCTAACGGCTATTGCTTCTTCGCATAACCACTCTAACGTGGACCCGCTGTGGTTCGTCATGCGGCCCCATTCATCATGGCCTTGTCAATGCCTTCCCTCCCACAAGGGGTAGAGGGAATTGGGCATGTAAGACCTCGAGGTGTGGAGTGAACCCACCTCGTCCAAGCAGCATGACATTAAACTGCTAAGCACATCGTCCTTAACACAAGACGTTAAACTGTGGTCTGACCCCGTGCTTCGCACGCAGGGTCCCACAGCTCGGGTATTCTTTACGCCACTCATCTCCACGGGAATGGACTCTTACTCATATGTAATGAGATCCTCCTTGTCGGAGCGGCGTTTGTCCATGGGGTAAGGGCCACCTCAGAGCGTAATCCCCTAGCCTTTCTTGCGAATGATTGCACCCATGCATCTCCATACATCCCCCCTGCCAAGGCCAGTTGAGTCCTTTTCCCACTGCGCTTTGTCGCACCACGGGCCTCCACCCTGGAGTAAGCCCAGAAACCAAGGGCCTCTAACCACACGTAAGCCCCTATTTCCTCTTTGGGTTGCACAACGCGTAAGCCCCATTCCGCTTCTCACAGACGCAGCCTTCGTGACGTGATCGTCTGGTCCCTGCTGCCTCTTGTTTCCCACATCGAACATGACTCATGTGGGCTTAGAGCGCACATCGACCATGACATCCTCTTATGGGCCGCCCCAGAGCGTAAGCCCTATCCCAGCGAACTATGTGGACTTTGATCCGTGCTAGCGTACGGTACGTAGGAAGCCTCCACGAGGTTCAAGCCCACCACCTGGTCGTCCCGACCTCTCCATGTTGGTTCCACGACCACCTTGTGCCGCCTCAGAGCGTATGCCCCAAACCCCTCATCCCACATGACATTAAACTGTATTTTCCCCGCATGACGTTAAACTATATGACGTCCCGCATGACGTTAAACTGTATCGCATCCCGCATTACGTTAAACTTTATCCCCCTCTTAGGCCGTCTCAGAACGTAAGCTCCATGTCTCACACCACCATCCATCCTGATCCTTACCCGGGCCACCACATCCCGGTGAGATCATGCCACCCCATCCCACTCCATGATATATGGGAAGCTGCCCACGTCGTGGCCCCAACATCGGTGTTCCCGCCTAGGGGTCCTTCAACCCGATCTGTCTCCTCAAGACGTTAAACTCTCGACATACCCTATGTTAAACATGGGAAGCTGAGGAAAAAATCATATGGTACACATTCCCCGCGTTCAATGTGGGATGCCTCGGGCTTCCACACCCTCGAGGATCCCTATGATGTGGGACCAAAGACAGACATCCCGACGACGCCCCAACGTGACCATTCTCCTCACCGAAGGATGCTGCCTCGACAAGACCCCTTGGAGCGTCTTGACAGAAGCTGCGTAATGAACTGGAATCCATGTAGATATGGCACCAATAATGATCTTCCTGAACCCGTCTTAAATCTATGTGGGAGACCCGAACTAGGTAATGACCTCCGAGGAGGAATCCACAGAAGGAAGAACTGACATCCCATCATCCCGGTATCGATCAAGGAGAAGACGTACCTGAACAAGGAACGGATGACGCCTGCCTTTGGAAAGTGGGAATGCGGGGTAACAAGCAGCGCTTCCTCCCCACAGACGGATGCGCACGCCCCGACGAAAGTTTCGGAAACAAAAAATGGTGAACCCAACGAGAAGCTTTTTTCCTCAATACGGGGAATGGTAGCCATTGGGGCGTCAGGAGAATAGAATAACAACAGGTCTGGGAAACCCTTACTAGGACATGAACCCGACAGGGTTCGAGGCGATCAGGACGTGGACTATTCCGTTCAGTGACGTCGTCAGCGTGGATCCCACTCGCCGACCATGGATGACAGAATGATGTTGGGCCTTGGTTGTTGATCTCATTTCCTATTGATGCTAATGGGTTCATCTCCCTGTTTCCAGGAATAATATCACTGCATTTGGATCTCGATCACCACCTTCCCACTGGCGCAGGGGCAGCGACAGTACCGACGTGGCTACCCCGCCCGGTCCCACCTATTCCACGGTCGCTCCGGCTTCGACCGTCGTAGCAGTCGGGCGCTCGCGCCCCCTATATCCATCAGAAATCATCCAACGGAGGGTGATCAATAACCTGGATCATAGGTATGATGAGGAAGGGGTCATCCCCACCAGGGGCATGGCCCACTTGGATCTAGAGGCGGTTGCACCTCACCACCATCGCTGCCCTCGAGGGCCGCGCAGGGAGCCGCCGTTCCCCATGCCAACATTCAACCGCTTCGAGAGCCTATCCTCGGTGTTCCTTGACACATCCCTCCCCTACGCTAATGAGGTGGGTGATTTCCGGGTCCACCCAATCAGTGATCCATCCCAAGGGTTAACGATAAGAACCCCCGCCAGGCTGCATCGACGCTGCCGCCCAACTCCCCGAGCTAAGGAGTAGGCAATATTCATTCCTGCACTGCTGGTTCTGGCCCATCTGACTCGACGCCAGCGTCAAGAGCGAGCGGGAGAGAATTCCCGTCCTGGGGCACCAGCATCAGCAACCACGGTGGCCTGAGACACTGCTGACTCCTGTTACTAGATCCACGCACATGTTGAGCAAGGGCAGCTGCGTGCCCGTATAGGATCGAAACCCCGACGGCCCGGTAGGCAAGTTGGGTCGAATCCCCTGGTCGCGGACACTGAAAATGGCCACTGCGGAGCATTCTGCGGTAGTGCCGCTCACCATGAGGGCTTTTTCCGTTCCACAGATCTGGGATGCTGAAAGCTTCTTCGCGACGGCTACGCTCCGGGTATGACTCCATCCAGTGCCCACTGCATGGGGTACGAGGTCACTCCCCCTGCTGTCGGCCGCGAGCATGGAGCATTTGTGTATCCAGTCGCTCACTCACATGGAGGTCCTCCCCATGTCCCTTTCGACGTCTGTCTCGGTGCTTCTCTCACGCCAGCCTTCATTCCACTCGGCCCTAACTCTATTGTGGCTAGGGGACCCAATGAAATAAATCGTACTTACCCTAAGGAGCTACCCAGGTGTAGAAAGGCCGGGCGTCGTCGCCGTAGGAGGAATGTCCGGGGAGTCCAGACGGAAATCAGAGCAGTTCATATCTCGGATTCTGAGGCCGAGTACAACTCGATGATGGAACCTTCCTCCCAGCCCTTTGAGTTGAGGGAAGCGATGGGGACGCGACATGTCAGTCTCGTACTCCCCGAATGCGAGATCCGTATGATTAACTCCTGCATTCGAAGGTATATCTCAGAAGCACCCCCCGCCCCTGTTAGGGAGGGTGAGGAACTTTTCTGGGGACCGATGGAAGAATCGCGAGGCGATACAACCTCAGCGAGCACCGACGCGGTGACAGGTGGCCCATTCGCCGGCCCATCCTATCGCGACGTGGCAGCCAGGGCACTACAACCCCAGGAGGATGACCCAAGGATCAGCGGCCAATCGACCTTTTCGTCGTATTCCACACTGGCTAGCCCACCGCCCCGATGGCCTTCCTCGCACCATTTCCAATTCCCCGACCATCCTCTGTGGAGGAGCAGGGGCAGCAAGTCCCGTACCCCAAACTGGAGCCGTGGAGCTTCTGGACTATTCTTGCAGTGGGACACTTCCTTGAGAAGATTTGGCCGGTCGCAGAATCGGGTTTTGATGCGCCAGAGTTACTCACCCCGGGAGAGTTTGAATGCTGCCACATGATTCTTCGGGTGACTCACTCCCTATTGACGGATCACCATGAGGCACATCAGCAACAATGCGTCCAGAGTTTTCAAGTACTCCGCAGAGTTATTGAGGAGGCCACCCCCCACGCACACGTCCGCGGGTGGGGGTAGTAGGCTGTTCTCCTATTCTGTGTGATCCGTCGGTAGCCTGATCCACTGGGTGGACCTGAGGGAATGTCACCAAGGGCAGTAGCAGTCAACATGGATGACCTTTCAGATGAGGGAAATATTGTGGATCCCCTCGACAGGGACTCACCCCCCGAGGACATGCCGCTACTAGACCCATCTGGGAGGATTACTCGCCAACATCGGAGCCTCTTAGGTCTTCCCGTACCCACGGAGGCACTAGCGCTGGGCCGAAATATATGCAGGTGTAAATATCCCATCATGTATGTCAAAATTTCCGACCCATCTGCCTCAGTGAAGAAGGTAGAAAAAGATACCGAGAAAGCCACGATGCTCCAACATCTAGCCGAGAAAAAGAGGCTGGTTGATGAGCTTCTGGACGAATGCATTGCAGAGCGGCGGCCTAAATACGACAACCCTAGACCAGGAAAACAGGGGAAGGAGCATCTAAACCTTGCTGAGATCCCCCCGGGCAACCGTGACTGTGTCGTTTTCGCCGACAGGGGAGACACTGTAGCCCATGGAAAGAGGGCGCAATATGTTTTGCCAAACCCTATCGAGCGGTGAGACAACCTGGAGGACCCTGCTCGGTTTCCTCCCGCCGCTTCGACAGTCGCTCCGCCAGCTGCCCCACGAGCCGCTGAGCGTGACTATCATATCAAAGAGCCTGAAAATTCGCTTGTGGTTAGATATCCCCATTAGGACATGAATCCACATCCTGATGATCTGATGGAAGTACTGATCGCTCACTTGGAGGCCCTAGAAACTCGACAGGTGGCGATCCCACCGGATGGCAAGCCGTACCCGCATGGGTGGATGACATGTCGGCCCCGCCGGGATTTGGGAACCACACATTTTCCCCCTTTAACGGGACCAGAGACCCACCACAACACATGGCACACTTCAACTCGAGGTGTGAGACTATGTTAGGGACTCCGGCGCAGCTGGAGGCTACCAAGTTCTGAAGCTTCATTCAGACACTTTAATGACCAGCATTCATCTGGTACATCCAGCTATCTATTGGATCTATGACTAGCTGGGAGGACCTTCGCCGGAAATTCCTCTAATAGTTCTGTTCCACAACCCGGATGATGAACATTGAGGATCTCTTCAGGTGCAAGAAAAGTCCCGAAGAGAGAGTCGCGGACTTCATCGCCCGGTGGAAGGGGCTCACGTACTCCCTTAACATGCTGTTGACTCAGGGGAAATTACTAATTATGTGTGTAGGGATCGTCAAGGCAGAGTTGGTTCCTTCCATGATAACGTATAATTACCCTGGAGGGTTCCGGGACGTCTCGGACAAGGCTCAGCGCCTCGAAGAAGCCATGAAGCAGGCGGGTCAGGCACGGCCGCTGCCTCTTGTAATCTCTGCAAGGAGAGACGCCAGAGCCGAGCCCAATGCTGTGGCACAGATAGAGGCCCCCAGATAGCTAGAGTTTCTACCAGTGAGGCCAACTCAGCCGGATTATAGGGGTCCACCCCCACAGCCTCTGGCCCAGCAGTGATCACCTCAAAATCGGCAGGCGCCTCCGCATAACGCACCGCCACCACCTAGGTGAGGTAATCCGGCTCCGCCTCCTCATCCTACTCCTCCGGCCCCTTGCCATGGTCATCCCCCAAGAGTCCACGTTCCAGACAGATGGAATCGAGCTTACTCATTTGGCGAGGCCTAGGTCCCTGGTAATTTATGTAGTGCCTTAGAGCATAGGATCGTGCGACTTCTTGAGTTCCAGAAGCCAGAAGTGGCGTGTCTCACAGATCACCATAACTACTGCCCTTATCAACGGTTCTTGGGACACACCATCCAGCAATGCTATGTGTTCAAGGACTGGATCCCAGACCAGATTGACAACAACATAGTCAGGTTGGGCCCAGCCCCGGCACAGGTGGCGGGTCTCTTTGTGGGATCAGATGGTCGTAGTGATGATGGGGATGGGTGGGAACAGGTTTCCGACCGTGGGTCCCAGAAGTATAATGACTGGATGGCCCACAGGACGGTCGCCCATGCCCATGGAATCATCTGTGCCCACCTGGATCAGCCAGAGCCCTCGAAGTCTGCGAGCGCCGCTTTGGTGTCGTTGTCCTAGCCTACTTCTTCCCAGAAGAGTAGGCGGCTGTGCAAGAATAAAGAACGTGCCCTACCATTGCCGTCATCTTCTCGCACTGTTGGCGATTTCATGCCCCTGGAAATGGGGATCCCTCTGAGACCCCGTACAGTAGTGGATGAATCCTCGAGTGAGAGCCTGGGGTATGCTTTGGTTAACACCGTAGAGTTAGTAAATCACTTTTTGCCTCCCGACAACGAGGAGCGCCAGGTGGACCTCCCCGTGAGCTCGGGGTATGCTTCAGTTAACACTATAGAGTTGATAAATCTCTTTTTGGCTCCCGATGACGAGGAGCGGCAGGTGGACCTCCCCGAGAGCCCGGGGTATGCTTCGGTTAACAATGTAGAGTTGGTAAATCCCTTTTTAGCTCCCGACGACGAGGAGCGCTAGGTGGACCTCCCCAATGTCCCTAGCTGTCACCAACGTCGACAGAGCCTTGGCTATGTGAATCACCGGGGCATGGTAGTCGTCAACTCCAATCAGGCTGTGCATGCTACCGAGACTAGGTAGTAGTCCCGGTATAGAGAGCAGCACTCGCGGATCCCTCACCTGGTGGAAACAGATTCGCTTCCACCACTGTTTGTGTTGCTGGATCGGGTGGAACCGCCTTGCCCACGTCGAAACCAGCCCAGCCCTACCACTGGACAACTACAGCCTTTCGGTCCTAGCATGGAAGCCACCTCCCGTGCTTCAGCCGGTGAACAGCGGGACATGCCTAGTACCAGTCAGTCACTGGTCCCGCCAGCAGGGCCCGTCATGCCCCCAATCGCAGAGCAACCTCCAGTAAGTAGAAGCTCATGTTTGGTGCGAAATTATGATGTCCTGAAGAATCTGTCCAGAATTCCGGGAAGGCTTTCCATCCTTGAGGCCATTTTCCTATCATCCGAAATGCGTGAGGCACTCATCGAGGCTCCAAGGAGCCCCCTCCATTTTGAAGCGGTGGTCGCGGTCTTAGAAGCCTTTCACACCGAGGTGATTGAGGACGATGAATGTCAGGCAGTTATTTAATTCTATGGTGAAGATGAAGACCCTCTCATATAGGGGTACATCTTCCCACTGTACATCACCGGCCAGTTCAATGGCGAGGAAGTCCGTAGCTGTCTTGTCGACACGGGTTCTGGGATTAACATGATCCTAACTCAGACACTACGAATACTGGGGTTATCCGTGGATGATTTAACTCCCTCCAACCTCAGAATCTAGGGGTATGATAGGACCGAGCAAACTCCACTCGACATGATTCGTCTGAAGACCCAGTTCGGCAGCTTAATAGCCTATACTGAATTCATGGTTGTCTCTCAGGACACTGCCTACAACGCATTGATGGGAAGGTCGTGGCTCCATATTCACGCAGCGGTTCCCTCATCATACCATCAATACCTAAAATACTCCCTTAAGGGTCGAGTGGCTGTGATCCAAGGAGATAAGTCTCTGTTTTCCTCTTGTGAAGCTCGTTACCAGGACGCTGACTACTACAAGAGCAAGGACAAGCAAATCCTGGCAGGTGAGGTTGAGCCCGCCACTGTCACGGGTGATCCCTGGGCAGGTTTGGATGACGCATATGTCCTCCCAATCCATCGGTTGGAGGCCACAACTCCCGATATGCGAGAGTTCTTTGTTATCTCGGGTACCAGAGGAATGCATATTTATGGGTCTAAGCGATGGGGGGAAATCACCTCGTACTCTTACACCAACAAGGCCCAGGTGATCCCCGATCCTCCTACCCCTGTATGATATCGGGACGTTAGGCTCATGGAAACGACAGAACATCATACGTGTCTGTGTCGCCGAGCCGGGATCGACCGGCTCAAGCCAACACGTCACCACTGGTTTGATATCGTAAAGCGTGGACCCTTGGGCCACAGACCGGAGGGGATTGGATCAACCTCCTTCATCGCCATGGTCTCCACGGTGCATGAGTCTCCCGTCGTGATGACCTCTGCCGCCCAAGCCGGTGCCATCTCACCATCAGGGTTGAGCAGCCCCGAAACGGATCCCCCCGTGGACGATCCTTCCACAAGCAGAGAAGAAGACCTGGAAGATGCTCCCCCTACATTTGAGGAGGGCGTCCATACCACGGTCGATGAGCTAGTACAGGTGAACCTCGGTAGTGAGGCGGACCCGAGACCCACCTTGGTCAGCGCCGCTATGCCTCCCGAGGAATGGAAACAGTACATAGACATCCTCAGACAGCACCTTGATGTGTTTTCCTTGAGTTATGATGAGATTTTAGGACTAGATCCCAAGGTATCCGTCCACCGCCTTGGCCTCCCTACAAACCATCGCAGGTTCAAGCTGCCTCCCAGAAAAATTCACCCCTTTCATGGTGCCATGGTTGAGGCCGATGTTGATAAGATCATTAAGGACAACTTCGTCAAGGAAGTCCAGTACCAAAGGTGGCTATCCAACATTGTGCCCGTTAGGAAGAAGAACAGATAGATCATGGTCTGCATCGACTTTCGTGATCATAATTTCCACCGTCCGAAGGATGACTTTCCCCTTCCCGTGACAGAGTTGTTGATCGACGCAACGGCCGAGTTCCAAGCCCTCTCCTTCATCTATGGGTACTCTAGGTACAACCAGATCTGGATGGCCCCTGAGGATTAAGATTTCAATGCATTCAAGGCCCCCCATGGAAATTTCTGCTATCGGGTCATGCCCTTCAGCCTGAAGAACGTGGGTGCCACCTATCAACGGGTTATGCGCCACATATTCAAGCCGATCCTCGGGATGCTGGTGGAGTTCTATGTATATGACCTAGTGGTTAAATCTCATCAGCAACAGGACCATCTCAAAGACCTTGAAAAAGTGTTGGGTTTGATCCATTCTCGCCATTTGAAGATGAACCCGTTGATGTGTGCCTTCAGGGTCACCTCCAGAAAGTTTCATGGCTTCATCGTTATGTATCGAGGTATCATGATCGACCCCAAGAAGATCAAGGCCATCCTTCAGATGCCTCCCCCAAATAATATTCGGGAGCTTCGAGGCCTCCAAGGACACTTATACTATATGCTCTGATTCATTGTGAATATGGTTGGCAGGTGTCAGGCATTTTCTCGACTCATGAAGAAAGGTGCCGCCTATGGGTGGGATGAAGAGTGTCAGAACAATTTTGAGGAAATCAAGCAGTATCTGCTTCAACCTCTGGTCCTAATTCCACCTGTTCCCGGAATGCTGCTGGTCCTTTATGTGACCGCCATGGAGTAATCCCTCGGCACCCTTCTCGCCCAAAAGAACACCGATGGAACAGAGAATAGCCTCTTCTACCTCAGTCGCTTGCTCGTTAACACAGAAATTAGATATTCTCCCATCGAGAAGAGATTCCTGTCTCTCTTATTCGCCGTACAGAAATTTCGGCACTACTTATAGCACCATGAGGTACAGCTGGTCTCTCGGGTAGACCCGTTGAAATTCATCCTGATCCGGCCTATGTTGACCGGCCGATTGGCACGCTGGGTGGTGATCCTCCAGCATTTAGACATTAGGTTAGTACCTCAGAAGGCCATCAAAGGATAGGCATTGGCAGACTTCTTAGCTTCCCACCCAACCTCTGTAGACCAGCCACTGGATTTGGGCTTTCCAGATGGGGTAATCCTCTCAGTCGATAACGCCACCCCATGCTGGAAGATGCACTTTGAGGGTGCCTCCCGATTCCATACCAGTAGAAGGCTCAACGATCCTAGGCGTAACAGAGTAGACCTAGGTATCATATTCATCACCCCGGAGCAAGTTGTTCTGCCATATTATTTCTTGTTGTCAGAAGGCTGCACCAACAATGAGGCGAAATATCATGCCCTCATCACTGGCCTCGAGTTGGCTCTGAAGGTTAACGTACACCACTTGTATGTAAAAGGGGACTCTGAGCTAGTCATCAAGCACGTTAACAATGACTACGTTGTCAGGAATCCGAAACTCATGTCATTGTTGGAATGCACCCTTCATCTAATGGCTATGTTCCCCTCCTGACCAGATGTCGTTCACGTTCCGCGGTTGTAGAACAGTCGAGTAGATGCTTTGGCCAGGCTGGCCGCATCACTCGTGGAGCCCGAACAGGATGACCTAATCATCCACGTGGTGCACCGAAGAGTCATTGCTCCTGTTATCCGAGAGTACGATCGTGGCCCGCGAGTGAACCATCTCACCACTGGTGCCCCCGCGTCAGGACCCCCAGGGGCTTCAGGCGTGAGGATCGATACAATTCCTGATAGGAGGACACCCTTGTTTGAATATCTCCGACACGACAATCTTCCTATGGACCGAACATAGCGGGAATGAATCTGGCGCCGCGATCCACAGTTCACCATTCAGAGCGGTCCCAGACGAGAGCACCTCCTTTATAGGAATGGGTTAGACGGTGTTCTCCTCCCATGTATTCAAGGAGTGGAGATCCCACAGGTCGTGCAGGTAGTGCACGCTGGTTCCTGTGGCACCCTCCAGGAAAATTTGATGTTGTCCCACAAGATTCGGCGGCTGGGATACTTCTGGCCCTCCATGATCCTCGACTACATCGAGTGTGCCAAGAGGTGTCTTGCTTGCCATGTTCATGCTATCATTGTGCATAGGACACCATAGCCTCTCCATACTACTAAGTATTCTTGGCCCTTTTTAGACAGGGGTTGGATGTCATAGGGCCTTACCCGCCGGTGATGGCCCGCCAGTGCCGGTTCTTCTTAACCGCCACGAATTTCTTCTCATAGTGGGCAGAGGCAGCCCCGCTCAGGGAGGTCAAGGCTGGTTCTATCGCCGACTTCGTGAGCTCCAATATCATTAACCGGTTTTGAGTACCTCACACTATCCTCACGGATAACAGAACCAACTTTCAAGCGGCCGAGCTGAAGAGACTGTACGCCAAGTACAAAATTCGCTCTAAGCACACCTCCCGTTATCATGCGCCGAGGAATGGACCGATTGAGGTGTTTAACAAAACCCTCTCTAACATTATGCAAAAAATGGTTGGTCAGAACAAGAAAAGTTTGCCGGAAAAGCTCCCCAACACCCTTTGGGCTTATAGGAAGACGGCTCGCAATTCCACCCAGGTGATTCCATATTCCCTGGTATACAGAGCTGAGGATATCCTTCCCATCGAGGTCCAGTTTCCCTCATTGCGCACGGCGGTCTATGACCAGCAAGCATCAGACAGAGTTGCCGAGATCTGTCTAGCCGAATTGGAAGCACAGGACAGAAGTAGGCTTCGCGCAATACATAACATAGAATGGCATCAGAGCATGATGGATTGAGCTTTCGATAAGAAGGTTCACCTCCGCTCCTTCCTGCAAGGTGACTTGGTGTTGGCTCTCAGAATGCCAATGATTCCCGGCAGGAAACCACTCAAGTTGGAGCACAAGTGTGAGGGGCCTTTTATTTTCCATAAGGACTTTCCCAATGGCGCATATTCCATGGTGACTATAGATGGTGAATGTATCACTCCTCCCACCAACGCCATGTTCTTCAAGAAGTACTTTTCCTAGACTGTATGGTCCTGCATGACCTTAAACTGTATGGTCCTACATGACCTTAAACTCTATGGTCCAGCACGACCATGAACTACACTCTGCCCTACATCTGAGATCTTTGGTCAGAGCTCTAAGACCTAAAACTAAGATCCATATTTTGTCCAACATTACATTAAACTGTATTGCCAGAACTACGTCTACCTTGATTCCCATCCTAATGGGATACGTAGGAACGCCCAGACCTTTTGTCCTTGGGTCCAGTATGAGGTCCATTGTCACTTCTGTTTTTCCTTTGGGACCTCGACCATAGGGTCGCATGGCGTGGTGTGACATTATGCCCCCATTCACGTAAGGTTTTCAATAGTTGTACCACACGCACCATGTCCTCAGGATTTAGCCCTCCTCTATCCAATGGCATTTAGAGATGCTTTCAAGAACTATGTGTGGCTTTATTCCCATCCTTATGGTATACGTAGGACCGCCTGAACACCTAGATGTCAGGTCCAGCCCCATCTCTTAGGAGATCCCACGATCTCTCGGTTCCTAGGGTGTTTGGCATTACTCCCCCTCTTTTTCCTGGGGATCCGCCATCTTTTGGCCACTCTCGGACTGAGCCCTCTGACCCTTTACAGTGGTTTGCTGATGTGCTCAAGGCACTCTGGTCTACAACATGGAGTGCCATATTCTACTTAGGCATGTTCCATCCACATGCTAAGCTTTGTCTTCCCCTTCATTCGGGTCCACGTCATCCTTTACACCTAGAGGGACCCCCATGAACGACCTGGATACAACGTCCAAGGGCTCTCCTACCGTCATGGGCCAACGCCCCCGAGGGTTTCAAGAAACATATTGATACAAATATCGCATTGCGAACATGGTCAGCTGTTGATGCTCATTTTTTTTGTCCCCATGGCTTACATGACAGGATGCAGCGTTGCGAACATGGTCAGCAGTAATCCTCTGTCGTCACGCCGGCTTCCCCAGGAACTTAATGTTGGTGGCATGGATCATGTCATGTTCTGCCCCAATACATCAAGGTGGAATCTCGACACTCCTTTTACTAACCCTCAGTACACCCCTGCACATCAGACAGACCGAGCTATGTAACAGTGTCTCTCGGGGCTCCCGCGATCTGAGCGCTAGATTATGTGCTTGGGTCTCTTCTTTACGGGTTGCGTGCAGCTTGACCCTCATCCCCATGGAGAATGAGGAGTCACCCAGACATTGCGTTTTGGGACCAGTATAGCTGGGAGATAGCATCTCCTACCCCTCCCTGATTGTTGAACCCTCGTAGGCCCCTTTGTCATGAGGCTCCTCTCTCAGCTGGTCCAAACCATAGGACCTTAAACTATGTTGTTGGTCCAAACCATACGACCTTAACCTACTTTTTTGGTCCAAACCATACGTCCTAAAATTGTGTTGTTTGTCCAAACCATACGACCATAAACTGTTTTGTTGGTCCAAACCAAACGACCTTAAACTGTGTTGTTGTTCCAAACAATACGACCTTAAACTGTGTTGATTGGTCCAAACCATACGACTTAAAACTGTGTTGTTGGTCCAAACCATATGACCTTAAACTATGTTGTTGGCCCAAACCATATGACCTTAAACTCTGTTCTCATCCAAAGCATATGAACTTAAACTGTGTTGTTGGTCCTATCACACAACCCTAAACTGTGACATTTTCGTCCTGGACGCAAGACGCAAAACGACACCGCATTGTGACCACCTCGTTGTATAGGACATCGTTGGGTATTGGTCTTATGCCATGCCATTTGTCAATGCCTATCATGGCTTGATCCTTGTGGCAACACCATGGCCTAATACTTTAGGTCTGTCACTTCGCAAATAAAAACCCCACTCACCTCAAAGGACAAACATGATTTATCAAATTCCTCTTCTTGTAGTGCAAGGGTCATGACCGCACTCCCCCTTTTTTTCTCTGGCATTGGTATCTTACCATTTCAACTTCCAGAACAACGTATGCCTTTATTCTCATTCTTATGTGATAAATAGGAACATCTGGGGCACTTCCCCACGGGTCCAGCCTACCTTCGTGTTCAGTCCCTCGACTCGAGCATTTCCCCGGAGAGCACATGGTAAGTAGGGATTAGGTCCACATTTACGTCGGGTTTTGTAACCACCTTGCCAACCTCTCGGTCCATGCTCTAAGACCTAAATCTATGATCATCTCAGTCCGAGCTCTAAGACCTAAAACTAAGATCCTCTCGTTTCGAGCTCTAAGACCTAAAACTAAGATCTTCTCGGTCCGAGCTCTATGACCTAAAAATAATATCCTCAAGGTCCGAGCTCTAAAAACTAAAACTATGATCCATATTTAATCCCGCATGATGTTAATCTATATTACGTCCCACATGATGTTAAACTGTATTTCGTCCCGCATGACGTTAAACTGTATTTCGTCCAGGCTGCAGGATATTAAACTGCTATGTTTTTTTTCTCAAGAACTACGTGTGTCTTGATTCGCATCCTAATGAGATACATAGGACCTCCCGGACATTTCTTCATGGGTCTAGAACCAGGGATTACTAAACCCCATCCTTCCTTATTTTCGGCCCCTCGGCCCGACTTCATGGGAAGTGGTGTAATCGGGACATCTACCCTGAACATGTTCGGGATGCCCCAAGATAATCATGGGAAATGAGAGTTCTCTCACCAAAGAGGTCCTGCCTTGAAATTGGGACAACCTGTGATCAGGTTGGTACATCCGCCTAATGCACCTTCGTTATGGTGGTGAAATTTCGGGAGTGTTGGACTATGTTCGAACAAACCACCACACACCCTTCCACGCCTTGCGTCCCCCCTATGTTCGGATGGATTTCAATTCCCCTGGAATTACCCCGCTTGTGTGTTAGAGCACATTGAGAAGTAGACACATCGATCAGCTTGGGGTATCCTCAGAAGTTCGGGCCCAATTTTGGATACCTGAATCTTGGTCAATGCCCCACAATTGAACGAAATGATGGTACGAGCATCTTATGCATCTTGCGTTGGGAACGACCCACAAGAGCCTAGGGATGAGTTGTTATTCTTTTCGAAAATATGGTTGAGCGCATTAAACAAAGGGTACAAATGAATGGATTTGGCCACATATTGGATTGAACTGATGAGCAGTACAAGAAGAAAGTTCATGAGATGGAAAAAACAAAGACCTTAGGGATTAGCGTGCTGAAGCGATCTTTCTAGCACTTCTACCCTCTTACTGGTATCCTCCAGGACCGGTTCTCGCTCTTTGAAGAATCTCTCATCATCGTCCACTATAGAGCGCAGCCTGCCAGCCATTGCATGTTCATGTGCCCGCTCGGTTTGAAGTACGATCATCTGGTGACTCGCCTCCACCAGTTGATCATGTGCCTCATCCAGCTAGGCTGTTAGTTGCTCCACGAGCTCAGAGCATGTTGCGATGAAGGCCTACTTATCTGCTGCCTACCCTTCGAGGTGCAGGACTTCATGCTCCTCCCTCATCAGCGCTTGATCTCTCACCGATCCTTCCCGGCACTGGGAAATGTCGGTGCGCCAGATGCTCTCGCGTATCTTCTCGGCCATGTAATCACAGACCGTCAGATGAAGGCACCGAGCATCAGCCCCTCTGGCGAATAGGAAGCACATCCAGGTATGAAGTGATCCCATCTGCCTCAGCCAATCTGACTGGGGCTGCCTGAGGAAGCACTGGATACACATCCACCATTTGCGCCGTGCCATCCGGCTCTCCTCGGCGGCCTCTGAGTCTGAGTCATCTAACTCCTCAGGGTCCGTGGGTCGGTATAAGGGGAAGGCCGCCAACAGATCGGTAGCAAGATCCGTCCCAGGTATGTCTTCGGGAGGAATAGAATCCTCGACGTCTGGGCAACCTTCTCTCGCCCCAGCAGCAATGATGCCTCCACCAGCTTCCGAACTCATATTAGGAATAGCATCACTGATGTCCGCCACCCCCTGTTCATCAATTGTCGGGGCCGACTCAGTGCAGAGAGCATGTTCCGAGTGAGATGGTATGTCCGCCGCTGGTCCACTATAGGATGGCCCGGGCTTCGCAGCCTAACGTGCCTCCAGTGTTGAGATCACTGCGTAGGGCATACGCTGGTCAGACAGGATCTTTTGAGACCAAGCACTAGTAGTAAAGCATGAGACATACATGAATCCAGAGCATCGGTCCCCAGTGTTTCGGCCGCTGTAGGAGTCGCCGTAACGGGAGACCCCTCTGCGCTTGATAATTCAATGGTGGGTGTCAGATCCCCATCATGTCCCACTGGTTCCTCTCCTCCCTCCTCTAGTGGGGATGCCCATCCAGCGCTCAACAACTCTTGAGTAGGATGGGGAAGTGTGTTAGAATATGGAAAGTAGAATGGATGAATGAGGGAAATGAATGAAGACAGAGACAAACCTCGATAATATTAGTTATGTCGAGATCAGAGTCAGCAATCTCTCCACTCTCTCGGAGACTCCCTTGGTAGGTCTCCCCTTGCGACCACTCATCTTCAGGCTCCTCTTCTTTGTCTTCTCCCTCGCCTTCATCCTCTCCAGTTTCCTCCTCCCCCTCTGGCTCCTCGTCACTGTCGCCTTCTCCCGGCGGCATCGCTTCTGGATCATGCTCCTTGACGAGCATCACATTCACTAGGAATGTTGTCTCCGCAATCCGCCCTCGTTGGCATGCGTATGCATCCATGGCCGTCAGATAAGCATGCCGCCGATGGAAGTTTACTCGGTCGGTAATTCGAACGAGCCCGACCTCTAGAAGTTGGATCCCGTTTTGCATTATCTTATGCCAGATGGCTTCGATGGTCAGCAATTGCTGAAGGGTCATCCAGGCCGACCACAGTGCCGGGAGAATTGCGTCTTGGGAAGGTTCAAGCAGATATCTTATCTGCTTCCAGAGTAGTTCCCTGGCCACCTCATGTGACCCCCAATGCGGGCAATGAGGACGTGGCAGCACCATGTGATGTTCTCAATGCCGATGTCCCGGCCTGCACGGGCCTCGCTTCCTGACGCGTCCTTCGTTCCACCCTTCTGACAGCAGCGTGCCTTCTTTCCCGTCACCCGGTTTCTATGTGAGTAACCTTGAGTTGCCAGACGTTCTTGCGTAATAGCCCCTCAGGGTACGCAATGGTCCAGTTTTCAGCATATTCGGTTTCTAGTCCGACATCGACCCTAGTGGGAGGAAGAGTAACGACGTCGCCAGAGCCGAAAGTGGTAAAAATCAACCACATATGGCGGAGGATGCATGGATTCTTCTCCTTCCAGATAGCCGTGAATACCTTCTTAGGCATTCTTTGGAGGCACCTGAACTGCCTGTCGAATCGGGATGGCACGTAAGGCTCACAGATCACCTTCTCGTCGATCCGACCCATGAGCACCCTGCCTCGAATGCTCTGGAAATATTCCTGCTGTTCCAGAGAGCCTCGCCCGTTTTCCACTAGTTGGCCGGCTAGGGTGTAGAACAGGCTGAAGTTGAAGTTGGCGTGGTTGCCGATGCAGATCCTCTCGCCCTCCTCATTGACTGTCATCGGCGCCACACCTGCGATGTTTAGCAAGGTAGGCCACATAAAGTTCCCCAGAGGACGGATGGCGTTTGGGAAAGTATATCCGCCGAGATGAGCCGCCACCCAGCCATTGATGATCTAGAAGGGACCACATAATCTCTGAGGCGACCCCCTTGTGAGATGCGCCCCCTGATGGTATACAGCTTGGCCATCACGGGGGACGCCCAAGTTGAACTGTTTTTGGCTGCCATGGAGCCCACCATCACCAAAGTCGCTGGATGAACCCCCATCCTCGCGTCCCGCACTGGCAGGATCCACACGCTCCGGAAGGCGGCAAGGAACCCGGCATACCAGGTGTTCAGGTCTCGGGCTTCAATGACGCGGTAGTCCCATGATTGGTATTGCCCCTCCTCTAGGGTCTTCTAGTATTAACCGTCCTTGCTCTTATGAGTCGCGATTGGGCACTGTTTTCCCCGTCTCTACATCTTGACGGCAGGATCCTTCTCCAGGATCATGCTGAACCATCCCTTGTAGGCGATGTCCTTCAGGAAGTCCTTGAACCCTAGCCTCTCCTTGTCCAGCTGCAACAAGTGCCATGTCAGCATAGGCATCCGCGACCTGTCTCCCCAGGTGTTCTTTGGATGAACAAATTCGTTGTATTGGTAACCCTCTAGTGGGATACATACGATGCATTTAACGTCCCCGAGATTGACGCCGACTTCCCCATGATGAAGGTGGAACGTGTTGGTTTCTGGAGACCACCGGGTGAATAGCTCCGGTCCGAGTTCAGGCTGGCAGTGGAAATGGAACTGCGATGTCCATACCGCCTCAAACAGGCCGATATACCGCAGTTCGTCCCCGAACTGGTCATAGGTAGGTTGAACCTAGAACACCCAGGCCCATTCGCTGGTGAAGTTACCCCCAGACCGCAGGTCCCAATCCTTCAGCCAGCCCTTCGTGTCATCTGTGATGCTTTGAAGGAACGTGCTTGCGTAGAGGGCCGAAGAATCCTCCTCCACAGGATCGTCCCTGGTAATGGTCCTAGTCCTCGGGTTCAGGACATAAACATCCATATGTCTGGTTTCCCTGGTAGGATAGCCGTTGTTGGTGATATTGTAGCGAGGATGTTCGTCCTCCAGAGTCACCCAAGACCGCGGCGTGTCCACCTCAAAGCCCGGCAGGGGATCCTCCTCCAGGATGCCGAAATTCCAGAGCGGGAGGTTGTTCGACAAGGGATATGCCTTTTGGGCCGGAGTCAGCAGGTTGAACAAGGTCAGATTGTAAGAGACAATCACCTTGGAACCATAAACCTCCTCATTTGCCACCATTTCTGTCCTACAGGCAGTGACTTCCCCCTCATCAACTCAGTTTGCAGCCATCTCAAGTCTGTCGGGTGTCGGGAAAAATCAGGATGCAGTGTGCGGAATCAGAGAGATCTGCGTGAAATCTGGATGATTTGCGTGGAATCTTAGAGATGAGCGCGGAATCGGCACGCGGAGTGAGAAAAATCCCAAATAGGAGCGAGATCATGACCGAATTTCTGATGGAATTATGCACTGCTAGTGAGTTATTACGCGCAGCCGCGGAATCGATTTCACGCACGAGAGCGATAATCTTATTGCGTAGAAAAAGCAGACATACAAATTTGGGACCCAGCGCCCCTTTTTATAGGTGAGGCCAGGGTTCCGCGCTGCGCAGAAATAGGATTTCGTGCGCGTCCGTAGTTGTGCGTTCCCTTTCGGAATTTTGCGTGCAACATGATAAGGAGACAAAGCTTTTCGGTGTTTCGGCGTTTCCCTTGGAATATGATCGTTGCGACCTCTCTCCGATCCAATTCCAAGGGGGGCATTTGTTGACGCCGAAAAAAAAGACTGTAACTCTCGGAGGAAGTTTCGAAATAATGAAGCGATGTCATATTCGGAATCAGAGGCCCAATCCAGAGGCCCGGGATGTGGGGCGTGAAATAAAGGAGGCTCCGCGCGAAAAATAGATCTCCGTGCCTAGAATCACCGGGTTTCGCGGAATTGAGCTGATGAGGCACACAATCTTTGCGCGCCCCGGTTCTGCGTGGTGAGTTTTTGCATGCCGGCTGCGCTCGGCGCGAAGAATTTCGGGAGCCGCCTGGATTCCGCACCAGAGGTCGCCTATAAATACAAGGTGACCCCGGACGGTTTGGGGGTTGAGGAATCCGAAGCGACTCCCATGCTCGAAGATCGGCTCCCCTTGTGCGCAAGATGACCTCCAGGTAAAACCCACATTTCACACAAACTTGCCCCATATATCGCCTTTATGCGCAACTCCACCGGTGTCAGTGAATTTTCCCCCTCCCCATTGTTCCAGATTTGTGCGCAATCCGTGTCTCATGCGTGCAATACCCTGCCGTGCGCGCAATACCCTGCACGTAGTTCCCTCTCCGCGCGCAATTCCATTGCTCTAATTGCGCGTCATCCCAGAGTTTTGTGCACAAACCTTCCCTTTTGTGCGCCAAGCCCAGAACTCCTCACCTTGACGCCACAAGATTTAGCCCCGACACCAAGGGCCGCAAGCCACGCGTAAGCCCCTATTTCCACTTTGGGACACTCAACGCCTAAGCCCCATTCCGCTTCTCATGGACGCACCCTTCGCGACGTGATAATCGGGTCCCTGCTGCCTCTTGTTTCCCACACCGATCATGACTCACGTGGGCTTAGAGTGCGCATCGACCATGAAATCCTCTTATGGGCCGCCCCAGAGTGTAAGCCCCGTCCCAGCGAACTATGTGGACTTTGATCCGTTCTAGCGCACGGTACGTAGGAAGCCTCCACGAGGTTCAAGCCCACCACCTGGTCGTCCCAACCTCTCCATGTCGGTTCCCCGACCACCTTGGGCCTCCTCAGAGCGTAAGCCCAAAACCCCTCGTCCCACATGACGTTGAACTGTTTTTGGTCCCGCTTGACGTTAAACTGTATTCCGTCCCGTATGACGTTAAACTATATCGCGTCCCTCATGATGTTAAATTGTATCCCCCCTCTTAGGCCATCTAAGAACGTAATCCCCCTGTCTCACTCCACCATCCATCCTAATCCTTACCCGGGCCTCGACATCCCGGTGAAATCATGCCACCCCATCCCACTCCATGATATATGGGAATCTGCCCTTGTGTTGGCCCCATCATCGGTGTTCCCCACTAGGGGTCCTTCAACCCGATCCGTCTCCGCAAGACGTTAAACTCATGACATACCCCGTGTTAAACATGGGAATCTGAGGAAAATCTCAGATGGTACACATTCCCCACATTCGATGTGGGATGCCTCGGGATTTCGTGCCCTCGAGAAGCCCTGTGATGAGGGACCAAAGGCAGACATGCCGACGACGCCCCAACGAGACAATTCTCCTCACCGAAGGTTGCTGCCCCGAAAAGACCTATTGGAGCGTCTTGATGGAAGCAACGTAATTAACTGGTGTCCATGTAGATATGGCACCAGGAATGAGCTTCACGAACCCGTCTTAAATCTATGAGGGAGACCCGGACTAGGTATTGAGCTCCGAGGAGGAATCCACGGAAGGAAGAACTGACATCCCATCATACCGGTTTGATCAAGGAGCAGACGTACCTGATCAAGGAACGGATGCCGCCCGCCTTTGGAAAGTGGGAATGCGGGGTAACAAGCAGTGCGTCCTCCCCACAGACGGATGCACACACCCCAGAAAAAGCGTCAAAAACATTAATAATTAACATTATTTATGGGCGACACAATTTCTAGTGGATTACCGACTAATATTTTATCTAATAGCTCATTTACATGGAACTTTCTCACAAAAAATTCACAATGAAGAATCTTCTCAGAGGTACGCATTTTCATTCTCATGCAACTGTCACCGCTTGAAAACATTATGAAAAATGTGGTCCTATGAATGCATATTCAAACTCGTTCATACAATATTGGATATTCATTCATAGAAGCATACATTTCAAAAATTTTTGAGTCGGTGAATGTTAAAAGGAGATTATTTATCGAGCTAAAGGAATGCTGCCGGTCCACTAGAAATTGGTCTATGTTATTAAAAGTTATTAAAAATTAATAAAAGTTATTTAAAGTTATTAAAATTTATTAAAATTTATTACAAATGATATTATTCCTAATTGTTACTATTTATTCCTACGTGTTACTAATTGTAACTATTTATTCCTAATTATTACTAATTTTTAACATTTCTTCCTAATTATTACTAATTGTTATCAGTTGTTACAATTTCATCCAGATTGTTTCTAATTGTTACTAATTGTTTCTAATTGTAACTTATTGATACTAATTGTTACTAATTTGTTCCTAATTTACCTAATTTTTCAAATTATGGATAATTACGTCTAAAATTTTTAATTATTGGTATTTATTACTATTTATTAATAATTATTTCTAATTATTCACAATTATTGCTATTTATTGATATTTATTAATATTTATTGCTATTTATTGATTAATTTTCCTAATTATTTCTAATTATTTCTACTTATTTCAAATTATTACATCTTATATCTACTTATTTCTACTTATTGCTACTTATTACTACTAATTGATACTTATTGTTAATGATTGATTCTTATTTCTACTTATTGCAACTTATTGCATCTTATTATTGTTCATTGCTACTTATTGCTACTTATTGAAACTTATTGATACTTATTGATACTTTTTTATACTTATTTATACTTATTGATACTTATTGCTACTTATTGCGACATATTTCATCTTATTTCAACTTATTGATACTTATTGTTACTAATTTCTACTTATTGCTACTAATTGCAACAAATTTCTAATAATTGCAACATATTATTACTTGTTCCTAATTATATATTCTAATTCCTAATTGTTAAAAATTATTATTTATTATTACTAATTATTGAATTTTTTTCATTATTATTAATAATTATTACAATTTATAACAAATTATTACTATTTATAACTAATTATTATTAATTATTAATTATTATTTTTGAATATTACTAATTATTACTAATAATTTCAATTTATTACAATTTATTACTATTTATTACTATTTATGACTGTTTATTACTATTTATTACTATTTATTACTAATTATTACTAATTATTACTAATTATTAATAATTATTACTATTTATTACTATGTATTCCTAATTATTATTAATTATTGCTATTTTTACTATTTATTAGTACTGATTACTATTTATTTGTATTTATTACTAATTATTACTAATTATTACTAATTATTACAATTTGTAACTAATTACTACAAATTATTACTTATTATTACTAATTATTAATAATTAGTACTAATTGTTACCAATTATTAATAATTCATACTAATTATTACTAATTAATACTAATTACTACTGTTTATTTGTAATGAATACTAATAATTAATAATTATTACTAATTATTAATAATATATACTATTTATTACTATATATAATTAATTATAACTATTTTTTACTATTTATTAATATTGATTACTATTTATTACTATTTATTAGTATTTATTAATATTAATTAATATTCATTACTATTTATTACTATTTATTACAAATTATTATTACTTATTACAAATTATTAGTATTTAATAATATTTCTTACAATTTAATAGTATTTATTACAGATTTTTTCTGTTTTTAACATTTATTAATATTGATTACTAGTTATTACTAATTATTACAATTTATTACTTATTATTAGTAATTATTACTAATTATTACTATTTTTTCTATTTGTTACTAATTATTACTAATTATTACAATTTAATAATATTTATTACTATATATTACTATTTATTACTATTTACAAATATTTATTAATAATTATATCTCATTATTTCTAATTATTACTAATTATTACTAATTATTACTAATCAATAATAATTATTACTAATAATTACAAATTATTACTAATTATTAAATTTTATTACAATTTATTACTATTTAGTATAATGAAATTTATTCCTATTTATTGCAATTTATAATTATTTATTCTTATTTATGATTATTTATTCATATTTCTTCTTATTTATATAAATTTATTCCAATTTATTTCAATATATTATTATTCATTGCTATTTATTGTTATTTATTGACAAATATTACTAATTATTGCTTATTATTTCTAATTATTGCAAATTATTACTAATTATTGAAAATTCAAGCTAATTATTTCCAAATATTCCTAATTATTACCAATTCTTTCTATTATTTCCGAATTATTACAAATAATTTCAAATTATTACCAATTATTATTAATTATTACTTTTTATTACCAATTATTACACTATTACGAATTATTACAATTTATCAATATTTATTCCGGCTTATTCTATTTTTTATTAATTATAGCTATTTACAACTAATTAGTAAAAATTAGCCCTAATTATTAATAATTACTGATTATTTTTTCTTATTACCACTAATTATTACTAATTACCTCTAATTATTACTAATTATAAATAATTATTACAAATTATCCCTAATTATTACAAATTACCACTAATTATTACTAATTTGGGTTAATTACTATTAATAACTACAAATTACAGGTACTAATAACTAATTACCGCTAATTATTAATATACAATACAAATTGTCGTTAATAATTATTAATTATTACTAATTATTAAGAATTGGGTGTAGTAATTTCAATTTATTATTACGAATAAATATTGTTAACAAAACAATTTAAATATAATTTAATTTCATTTAATCAACAATAATAAAAATAATCATTAAAACTGAATGAAATGCTACATTAAATAAAATATAAATACCTTAAAACAATATCTCATGTTGATGTAGACAACATCACAATTTCTTTTTAAAATAAAGCAGAGAAATTTTAACTCTAAAAACAGAGTTGAGAGAGACAGAAGAAGTGAGAATCTAGCCGAAGAGAAGGAAAACCGATGAGGGTATGTATAAAATAGATTTGTTGTGACAGTACTATTTTCAAAGGGTCCTGTCGCAAATACATTTCACCGCATTAATTAATGTCAGTAGTTAAAAGGCTATTTGCGATGGGTCTCATCGTAAATATTTGTATGTTGTCACTTTTTTGCGATTGGACATCATCTCGTCATAAAAACATATTTACCACAACTAGTATTAGTGACGGGTCCAATCACAAATACCCTCCGACCAAGGCACGATTTTTAATGGGGAAATCCCCCCATCTCAAATAACCTTCCCTCTATTTGGTGCACATACCATGCCAAATTCGAACAATTTTTTAGAACGAATAATTACATGAATTGTTAACACATAAAAAAATTGATGAAAATATTAAAAAATGAAATTCAAAAAACTAATTATATATATTTCAAAACATATTAAAATAGTTAGAACATTAAAAACCTGAATTAAAGTTAATAAAATTAATTGAAAACATGTAATGAATATTATAATATAATAAATAAATTTCTAAAATTTGAAATATTAATTGAATTAATTAGAATCACATACAAAAAGTATAGAATCATAAAAAATTAATATAAAAAATTTATTTTTATAACTTCCAAACATTTAAAAGGCATTACACGTTAATAAATGAAATTATATAAATATTAATCATATAAATAAAAATCTTTTTTATAATAATAAAACATAGTAAATAATTATGTATAAATAAATATTCAAAAATTTTAAATTCCACAAATCATAAAAATTGATAAATATTTAAAATGAACAATTAATATTAATTAAAATCATATTAAAAATGAATAATTAAAATTTAATAAGTTATAAAAATTAAAAATTTAATCGATAAGAATAATTACATTAATTACATACACATAAAATCTTGAGTTTGAATACTATCATGCCCCTATGAAAACTATAGTCCTGAACTTTATTAAATTAAAATATAATTGAAAATTAATAAATATCATAAATGAATGAAAACAGAAATAATATTAAAAATTAAATAAATTAATTAATTAAATTAAGAGAACTTTGAAATGTTAAATTCATAACATTAATTACATTAACTGGAAACATATAAAGTAGAGTAAAAGTAAATATATAAATATTATTATAATATCTAATAATTGAAGCATGCCTTATATAGATTGTATATATAAAATCTAATAGGATATTATCCTTTATAATTTTTACAAATGGTTAAAATATTATTATATAATTAAATATATATATATATATATATATATGTGTGTGTGTGTGTGTATAGATGAATTTCAAAATTCTTTATATTACATAAATATTTAATTATTACATAATAAAAATAAATAAAAAATTGAATATACTAAAAATGGAGACATATTAAAAACCAATAAATAGTTTTAAATGAATAAACTGACATACATGCACATCAAAAAAACCACACATATATAAATACACAAACTCACACAAATGAATATACATATACAACACATTCTCATGAACATTAAAAAACACATACACATGAACATACACACATCCATAAATATCTCAACATAAATATACATAAAAAATATAAATATTAATACACATTTACACACACACACACAAACACATAAATACATACATATATGCATATATACATACACATACACATACTGGTACCCTTTTGTATAACATACAGATACATTTAAATACTCTCCAATGCATATATACATACTCACAAATACAAACAATAAATGTACAAAAACACACACATAGAAAAACAAAACACAACAGATGCTTACACAAACAACACATACATAAACATGCACATACACAAACATAGATGAAAATGAATATACATATGTCATTAAATGATATATACTCCAATTTATATAAAATATATTTACATATATATACTTGATGAAAAATAAATAGTATTTAAAATTATATATATGAATATATTTATATTTATTGTGTTATTCAATGTGTCATTTTGCAACCCATAAAATATCTCACAATAGTTGAACATTTATCAGTGATTGAAAAAATCATAGAGAAAGGAAACACTTTTATTATATTTTATAAGTAGCGTTGAATAATACACCATGTACAGTAGTATTAAATTAATTTATCAAATATTGAATTTTCAATAGCTAAAATTTAAAATTTCATATAGTGATAAAATTGAATGAAAATTATTAATTACTATAAAATTCATAAAACAATGAATTATGAAAAGATGAATAAATTTAGCATATGACAATAGATTATTTTTTTAATCGTTATAGGAAAAATATGGAAATTTCTGCTGGAGCTTGTTCATGTTTGTTCACTCAAAATTTGATATCTATTCTTTGTAACTCTCTGTTGGGAGGGAGGGAGACATCAACGTTCTACACTTTTTATTTGGTAATTCAGTTGTTCATTCCTTATAGACTAAACCTTTTATACACCGGGTGTTGTTGTGCTTCATCCTCAATAGTGGTTAATGACAGGATGTGGCCGAAAGTGTTATTTCCAAAAACCACAGTTTCAAGGGGTTTCTTGGGGTCTGGGGAATTACACATATGGGGTCAAAGACTGCTAAATTCACATTACCCCACCTGGCCTTGTATCCGTTATCTATGAAAGTATGTGGACGATAATCGTGGAAAGGGAGGTGATCGTGGTAAGGGTGGACGATGGGGAACTGTGGAAGATCATTTGTTAAAGTACGAGGACGATGGTAGGCATTATCTATGGGGCGGGGTGGAAGATCTTCTGAGAAAGGAAGTGATGGTGGTAGGCATAGTCGATGGGGAATTGTGGAACGATGTCTGATAAATGGTGATGACGATCATATCCACCTTCACCCTATCTATACAAGTAGGTGTTGTGGATGGGGTTTTGTGACAGGTCGTGTCGGTGACTTCCCATGTAGGGGTTGTTGATGGGATGTTGTGGTAGGTAGATAAGGAGGTGATGGTGTTAGGCGTTGTCGATGGGGTGTCGTGGAAGGCTGTTTGAGAATGGGAGTTGAAGGTATTATCCATCTTATGCTTGTCTTGCTAGTTGTCATTGCTAATGGGGTGTCATGGAACATTGTCTCAGAATGGGAATGTGATTGTTATATCCCCACCTTGTCTGGCCTGATAGGAATTTTCAACGGGTTGTTGTGGAATGTTGACTGAGAGAGTCTATGGAAACACAATGTGATAGAGTGTAACAGGCTACACCTAGGCCAGCGTCTGTGTAATGGTGACGCAAAATGAAATAGAATAAAATGGGGGTTGAAATCCTCATACAAAACCTTCTTCAATGTCCATATCTTCTTCATCCCAATTGAACAATGCATCTTTATTTTTTGAATCAAATAACTAGTTCATCATGGATAGATAAACTCATAGAATAGATGGATTATAGTAATCCCCGGCTCCTGTGTGTGTGTGTGTTTGTGTGTACATATACTCCTAACGATTCCACATTCTAGTGTTGACTAATTTTAGTGTTGTCATTACTTTCACTGTTATTTCTCCTCCGAATTATATTTCATAATTTTTTTTTCATTTTATTCTATGATGTGTTTTTACCTAATTATGGAACATTGGTAATTTTTGTAACATCCTAGAAAATTTAAATAAATTTTTGTTATAAAAATATTTTCTAATGGATTTATATATAATTAAAAAATGATAATGTTATTATTTCATTTTCATTAAAAAATAATAAATGAAATTATGTTTTTAAATTTATTTCATTATAAGATAATTATAATAATTATAATTAGTTATAAATATTATTTATAGTTTAAAAAATAATATTTTAAAGAAAAAATATGATTTTCCACTATTTAATTCAATATTACAAAATAAAAAAATAATTTTTAAATTATTTTTCTAAAATTGAAAATTTTAATATAATATTAATTAAAGATAAAACATTTTTTATAAAATAATTATTATTATTAAGATAATATGATTTCTAAATGTATAATATATATTATGTTGTTGATTTATATAATATATAAATTATAAATATATATAATTTTTATATTATGAAAAAAATTCACATTATATTAATGATTAAAATAAAAATGTAAATTGAAATATTTCTATTAAAAAATAATATAAATATATATATTAAAAATTCTAAAATGTCAAATATAAAAATAAAATTTTTTATAATTTTTAAACATGTTTCAATCAATTGTATGTATAAAAAGATATATGTTATAAAAAAATAAATGTTGACATGTTTTTAGAAAAATCAAAATGACAAGACAATAATATATGAATTTGTAATAATATAATAAAAACACAATAAGGGATTGGCCCAAAAAAGTACGATAAAAAATAAGTATACTATTTGAAAAATAAAAGTGGTGTAATGGTTAAGATAAAATATTTGAAATATTGTATTTATTATAACCAAAATTAATAATAATGTAAAAAATATATCTATTATAATTTTTGGGGTTGTATTCTGCCTACCACCATCAAAATATACCAGCACAATCCCCCCTGTAAATCCCAAACACCTTTTTCCCTTTTCATCGGTTCTCATACAACTCGACTCATTTTTTATAATTTTGCATCAATTGTTTTTTTAACATTGTTAAATTTTTTTCCATAAGATCCTTCAATTATTACAACATGATATATACAAATATATAAACATGTTATACTTAAACCACCACTTTTCACAACAAAACATCTGACCCTTATCTTGTTATGTTCCCACATTTGGTTATGCTCATTTTTTAGTAACATCAAATCCGTAAATTGACACAAAAAAGTTAAGGGATCATTTCATTTCATCAAATAAATTATTATACAAATGGTTATATATATTTATATCTCTGTGTGTGCATGTACATAAATAAACATATATAAATATCAATTATTAGTGTATATGAAATGGATAATTTTGTTTTAATTTTTATTTACACAACCCAGACCTGCAAAAGATAATTTTATTTAATATGTGTGATATATATTTTGATTTATCATTTTAATAAAAATATTCACAAGATTTATTGGGGCTGAACTGGGGTTCTGGGTTCAGATCATTATACCTTGTATGAGAGCAATGATTTAGATAATTTTGAAAAATTTCATTGAAAAAAATAATATAAAATAGGTCTCTTATGAATAATTTTTTCCCTATATGCCCGAAATAATTAGGATAACACAATTTTATGAGGGGGGATGAATTTAACAAACCAGAAATTTTAATCATTGTTTTATTATAAAAATCATCTATTAGATGGATTTCTATATAATTAAAAGAAACATATAATATTTTTCAGCCAATTATCATTACCAAAAATTTTGTAATATATCTAAAACACAATCAATGATTGGTCAAAATAAAATGGTAACATAATCAAATAAATATACGTTATAAAATAATAAAAAGTTAGTAATGATTTAATTTAAAAAAAGAAATATTTGATTGATTACAATATAAATGTTTTTATAATGTAGAAGAAAATTATTTAAAAAATTGTGAAATTATATCCATCCTTCCATTGTGAAAATCTACCTGTGAAATTCCCACTATCAATCACGAACACCTCCTTCACATTCCATAGGTTTTCAAACAAAATAAATATTTTTTACAAATTTTCCTCAAATAATTTTTTTTACATTGATAAAAAAAATTTCCATAAGTTTATTTGAATATTCAAACTTGAAATACAAAAAATATATAAAAATCTTGTTTTTTAAACCCTAACATTTCACATCAATACATCTGACCCATATCTACCCATGTTCTCCCATTCTGTTCTGCTCAGTTTCCACTCTCTTCAAATCCCTCAATTGACAGAGAATGTGAAAAATGTTGATTTCATTTATTAAAATTAATTCACCAATGGTAAATTCATGTATTATAAATAATACATATTATTAATTAAAATTTATTGATATACATCCTTTATAAGTGCTTCCTTAACTACATTAGAGACAATCTTAAAATTCCATCCCTAATTCTTTTCTCTATCTTTTCCATGATTCTTGAGAGAACAATACATTTACATTGACCCAATATCACAGGGAACCAAATATATTTATTATGTTTATCAACCACCTCAACAACTATGGTTTGAAAAATATATTCCTTTATACAAGCAGTCTCACCAAAGAAGATATAATTATTTGATTTTGAATAATTAATGAATTGTATGGAGTATTTCCCATATATTTGGATAAGTTGAAAAATAGATATTAATTAATAAATATAACCCCTTGAGAAAAATAAATATACCATCAGAAAAGAAGAGATGAGAAAATGTGGAATTCTTCTATAAACATCCCCCCATGAAATATGATGTTTATAGCTTCTTTGAAAATTTATTTAGAAAAAACCATCCATAAAGGCACACATGAATGGGGAATGTTGATAATGCTATCCTAACCCCATAAATTGGGAAAAACATTGAGAGGGTGTACAATTTATATTGATCTGGAAGGAGACTCAACAATTTTTCATAAAGTCACATTAGTTGAATAATAACATTATAATTATATGTTTATATTATTAATTAAATTTGGACTCACAATTTTTAATTTACCATTTATATAAACTATAATGAAAAATAAATTATTAATTGAATTATAAATTATTTTATATTGAATTACAGTTATTGTTTTGTAGAGTTGGTTGTTATTTATTTGTGCATATTAAACAATGAAAGTAATTCAGTAAGGCTCTCTTATGATAACATTCGACAATAATCGTGGAAGATTAAATCATTTTACAAAATGGTTTCTTTAGAAATTAAATTTACAAACCATGTATTAATCATTTAGTATGGAATTTCATAAGTATGAGCTGCTCACAAAAATCACTTTTATTTTCAATGAATAATGAAAACCGCAGACAATAATTTTCATGATATTGACTAACAAACCATATGTATTTGAAGGTTTAATTTGTTAAATAAGATATATGGTGAGTGGAAAAAAAGGCTTACTTCTATGAGTGAGTTTGAATGGGGAGAAGAAACCAATTTCCATAGTGTTGATTTTATATGATCAAGAATCGTTTATCAGGGATTTCCAAAAAGTGATAATAAATATGAGTTTTATCAGTGTGATATTAATAAGTGATCAAATAGATAGGTTTTCTCAATGGTAAATTATTACATGATATAACCAATAATTATCATCACTAAAATGACAACAGATAAAACTTATATTTATCAGTACTAAAATTTTAGCACTAATATATACAGTTTTTATGACCACTTTTCATTTTAGAGATGATATAAACTATTTAATAAAAAATAAAAAATTATTGAATCAATATATATTATATAAATTATTCGTAAGATATTTAAGAAAATTTACATTATCAATTAATATTCGATCATAAATGCATAATTTTGAAAAAAATTGGTGAAATTGAATAAAAAAAATTACATAGACACCTAAAATATTAAAAAATTGGATAAATATTATCAATTATATGAATTATAAAAAAAGATAAAAATTAATATATATTATATTGAATATGAATACATAGTGAAAATGTAAAAAAATAATAAATATGTAAAATAATTTATAGTAAAAATTACATGAATTGTGAACACGTAAAAAAATAGGTGATAATTTTAAAAAATGTATATAAATATATTATTTATATAGATTTCAAAAATTATAAAAATATAGCAACATAACTAATAAAACATATTGGTAATTAATTATATAATTTTAAAACATGTTATGAATATAAAGACATGGTAAATAATTATGTAAAATTGGAATGATTAATTTAATTAATTTTATACACATTAAAAAAGTATTTAATTTTAAAAATAGAATTTACATAAATTAATTATATAAATTTTAGACATTATAAATTGATTACATCGTTATAAATGAAATTTAATAAATATTAATCACATAAATAAGAAATTATTTTATATTTTTAATACTTATTAAATAATTATGTATAAATTAATATTAAAAAAATATGTAATTAAGAAAATGTTAAATATTAAAAATGAAAAATTAATTTTAAATGAAATCAAATTGAAAATGAATAAATAAAATTTAACAAGATATATATATTAAAAAGTGAATCCATACGATTAATTACATCACTAAAATACACCCAAAACCAAGGATTGAATATTTCTATTCCTCTAGGGGTATTTATATAGCATGCAATGTCTCAAGTAGGCGTGGACATGGGCATGAAATGTGCATCCAGTGATACAGGCAGGACATAGGCCTGGTGACACATATTGGATGATACAACCATGATGATACACTGTGCCTTTAGGCATTAATATTAGGCCACATGTTCTTGGTCATACAGGCTATGTAATAGATCTTCCTCTACTCAGATAGAAATTTTCCTTTTATTTCATTAAAGATTAGAAAAAATTACAAATACAAATTAATAATAATGAATAAAAAATATATATATATATATATATTATGTACTTGAGGATTAAAATGCATCAGAACACACACACACCTCCGACACCAGCCACATGGAATTGAATAACAGCACCCCATGGGACAACCCACATATATTTAAAACTACCAGATAATTATGGATGAAGGAAAACTATTGGGGGACATATGTCCGATTTCATTAAAAATTATGTTGTGAATTCTAATATTCCCATTATCCATCCCCTAGATTCTACAATTGTCATATTGTTGTCATAAATTATGAAGATAAATTCATTGGTCCTTTTGGGATACCTTTTTATTAAAAGAAATATCATGATTCAAGACACATTTCTATCATATGTAAAGGAGGTTAATTTTTTCATTGTTTCCTTCAAATAAAATCATTAAAACAATCTTTTATATCAAATAATTATATATTCTTCACAATGGGGTGAATTTATGAAAGATGGTTCTTTTTATGTTGAAATTTCATTTATTGATGTGGTATTCTTTGAACTATAAGAATTTGATTAAAAAGGTTCCACTTGAAATTCTAGTGATGTATGAACATAGATAATCACTTAGATATATTTTGAGAACATCTTTTGTAAATCTAATCCTTTTCATTGTTGATAACGAGAGATAGCTTATCAAAACATTAAAAATAATGATGTGTGAGAAAATCCCAAGGTTAAAAATCCCCTGAATCGTTAGAGTTGTTTTATCAAGGATAAATCATCTCTAATAAAATCAATGACATGACATTCATATATGATAATTTCTTTATAAGATAATTTATTTATATGAGTTAAAAAAAATTCTTGGTATGATATTTGTATTTATTCAAAACTATAATCAAGCTATTCATTATTTTAAATCATCAACTTACAAAAACACTTTTCCATATAAAACATTTATTTTTATTTTTAGGATAATTAAACATTATGGGTTATCTAACTATATTTTCATAGTGATTATGAATATTTATTTCATGAAGATGAAATTAGACTAATGTCTTAGGGGTGAATGTTTTTATCTTCATTAGCACCACTATCAATAGGTGTTATAAGGATTTATGTTTTTACTTGAGATGCATTCTTTAGACATCATTGTATCGTTGAAAAATGAATTGATGAAAATTAGTGTGATCATAGATTTGGAATTATAAATTAAATGAAGGGTGTAAATTGATATTTTATATGATGAATATTATGTAAAATTGTCACAGTCTGTGTTATATTGACTTGAAATTGATTCATTCAACTTCAAGAATGACATAAAGATATTTGTCTTAAAAAATTACGAGAATATGATCATGTTTCATAGGTTTTTAGTGAGTGAAAAATGTTTTTAACGAAAATATGAATTCTAATCTAAAATACCACACATTAAGTCACACTGATCTCATCATGAATTCGATATATTTATGGCAATTTCCTAAAAATCAAAAATCACATAAATATAGTTTTCATGTATTATTAAGACAATCTATAAAATCTTGTTTGTTTTTGAGGGATTGACACAGTATATAATCTTAAACATAAATTTTAAACTAATCACACACATATTAAGTAATACTAACTAGAACATGTATCAGATTATGGTGTAGATGATTACTATATGTCAAAAATGTCAAATGGGTCATTTTTAAAAAGAACCAAAAAATTTCATGTGTTTCTCTAATTTTTAGTATGTAACATGGATTTTTTATAGAAATATAAATTTAAACTGAAAAATTACCGAGTGTCCTTTAGTAATTAAAAAAACTCATTACTGGTTATAAACATTTAAAATAATGATTATAAACCATAATGAAGAGAACTAGTATTATATTAGTGAATCATCCTTATTGTAGACATTTTTTTATTCCTTTCAAATAATATATCACATAATGGATAGATTAAAAAATAATTGGTTATGTTATTTCTTCATGGTATTTATAATAATTAACTACATATGTATTAGATAAAATTATAAGGAAATTAATTAAAATACTTATATAATATAATGATAAAATTTATTGTTGTAGTTTTAGGATAACACATGTTAATTATGTCTTCAAACATTATGACACAATTTTTTTTGACCATAAAATTTAAAAAAATATCTATCCACTTATAAATAAATGTCATATTTACAATCATTGTAGTACTGAAAAAATATAAAAAATTGGTCTAAAAATTAATTAAATGAAATTGAAATTACCCTTGAAGATACCTAATTGGGGATGCTAGTTAGTTAATGGAATTCAATATCCTTCATAAATTTGTAAATTTTATAAAAATAAGTATTTCCATTAGTTTTTTACATTCTCAGATGGAATTCCAAATATATATTAATCATTCAAATAACATTTAAAATATTATTGGATATGGTGTTATACAATAATCTAAAATACTATTGAATGATATCATCCAATATTAGTATTTCAATAATAAAGGTAGAATTCTATGATGTCCTGAAAAAAATAGTGTTTGATGAATTTTTTAACATAACTATGTACCTGGTAAAGAAATTAGACAACCTTGAGTTACACTTATAGTTTATCTTAAAACATTTTCCATCAATACAATAATTATTTATCATCCCAGAAAAAAAAATTTCAAAATGAGTTATTCATTTCTATAAGAATCATATCACATAGCAATTAATTCACACATTTATTGCAACTTTTAAATCAATGGTACCCATTAAAAATCAATAACCTGACACATATTTCATTACATAATTAGATAAAACACATTGTATTTTAGCATCATGAATAAACATGGAATATATTCAGTTATATACTAGTTCCTAAACATTGGAATGATTTTAAAGTATCGTAACATTTTAACAGGAATTGTTTCACCATTCATATATCAGGATTCACCATAGATTGGGAATTTTTAAGTGATTCATTGTTTTTTCAAAATACACCAAAATTATTTAGATTGGCATGAATTCATTCATAGATCATAACCATTTAATGTATAATTCATTTATTGTAATATGTTTTTTGAAGATGCTTATTATATTATTGGATAGTATCATTCAATAGTGAATGAAATTCAGAAAACTTGGTTTCAATCCACAAATTTCAACCATTCATGCAATATTGCATTTGTATGGTTTAAAATAATGAATACTTAGTACAACCAGTATGAATTTGGGTCTTTGCAAATTTCATTATCTTCAAAATCATTTTTGGGTTATCATGAAGTTAGAACCCATTTGTAATATTCTTTTCCTCAATACAACTTTCTCCATAATCACACCCATTATTTTTTCTTCAATACAGTCATAATAATTATTTCCACATCAAATCCTATCATATTATAAACGAAAAATGTAACAACCCGGAGCCGAAAAACCACCTGATCAATGATAAATGGGTCGAGTTCTACTACATTAGGCGCACTTCCCCGAACCCCAAAGGATGTCTTCTAGCTGCAAGGCTATTATGGGTAATGTGGGAAGACATTACCCTCCCAAAAGAAAATAATAATGGTACTGGTCCTTGTATAATAATAATGATGCAGCAAAATAAACAACTCAGCAAACTCGAACCAGACCCACAGAGCGGAAGCACATTCAATATCAATAAATAACAAAAGAAATTAAATATATACAACAACAGAAGAAATAAACACAATTACAAGAGGATCACTTGTAACTATTACTGAACAGAAAAACATGCATCCAAAGAAGGACATACATATCAGAATATAAAAATGTACTAATTTATTTGAAATTGTATATACATAACATGTAATCATGATACTATAGGAATTTAGAGAAAACAAGGTAACCCTACCTAGGATGAACATCAAGGTCCATATCATCTCCATGAAACAGATAATACAACTCAACTCCTGAAGCTGACCTATTTCCCGCAAAGAAATCTATAAATTTTGCATGCGTCCCGAAGGGCACGAGCAGTGGGTTAGTCAAATATCAGAAGGATACCACCCAATAGTGCGTACATAATAAATTTTTTTTAAGAAGACATGCATTTATAAAAAAAATGAGTAAAAAAATGATGTATAAATAACACAAAATCCAATGGTGCTTCACCGTCACCATGGACTGTCACCTGATTTGGCCAATGCCTTAATCTCTGTCATGCAACCCAACACCGAGTTCCCCCGACATCGCGGGTCTCAAGTACCGACATCCCGAAGGCACACCCAAAAATATTAGCATGAAGGAACAGTGATGTGTGTTCTTATATAAGTACCAGAGGGACAACGATATCTGCCATCAAATAACGTAACTAGTGGTAAAATGATGTCTACCAACAATTATGTTCCAGAGGGACAATGATGATTGTCCTCAAATAATGTAACCAGAGGTACATCGATGTCTGCCCTCAAATAACGAGGATCCTCTTCCCCCAACAAGATATTCTCTATGATATCCCATGAAGGCTCCTCACCTTCAACATGGCTTCCTATGGAAAGAACCCCAACCAAAATTACTTAAACCGCTTCTAACAGGTCCTATTACCACAAGTGTGGTAAAAAAACATCATTACAGATTCTCTCTGTGTGCACACTAATCAATATCTAGGTTATTTGTAATCACCAAAATAGTACCCAAGACACAATGTCTCTGGAACCTCATGTCCCTACGACTATGTCTCTAATGTTTTATGGAATCTCCATCCCAGTAACCTGGGTCATGCCCTACCTGATAGTCATCATGCATCAAATTGATGTCCAATTCACCCAATCCCATGGTCAGAATCGCCAAATGTAACCCGGTCCAAGCCCAACCTATGATCAACATTACTAAAGAATATTCATGCCATGCCCAAAACCACCATAATGGTCTATCATATTCAATTCAGAAATTGAATATATAACATATTTAAACAGAACACATAAACAGGAAAACCATTCTAAACAGTTGAATTTCCATAACTCTATAGTTAACAATAAACAACACTGAGGTCTTAAATGCCTCTACCAAACCCAATTATTATCAATCAATAACACCGATGTCTTCAATTCCTCTAAAAAATTTATATAAAGTTAAATAATCTAAACTCAACCATTTAAAACATTATAATTCAAATATAACCATTTTGGCATCCCCCAGCCAAAATGACCCAATGAACAATGACCCCTCCTCCCCCCCCCCACTAAAGAAAAACTGGTAACATGCCATATAAAAAGGCATCCCATAGGTCAAGAAATCAATTCTATATAAAAACAACATATAAAAAGTGTTCCAATCAAAATAACCAAAAACGCGCCGAAGACAGCTCCACCCAAGTGACCCCGAAAACACAAAAAGAGGTATGCACCACCTACCTGAGAATTTTATGATTCTACTCCTCTGTTAACTACCTCTATTTAAGTCTAAAATACTGTAGATATTCAAAAGAGTCAAAACCCCTCAAAACCATATAACTCGTTCTAGAAATGAAATAAAACAAAACGAGTCATGAAGAATAGAGGCCTTAACGAGGGGCTGACCACGCATCAAAACATGATCGAAAATGAGTTCAGATGAATATCAATGAGAAATTAAAAGTCCCGACATACTTGGATCGTGAAACTCGGCAGAAAAACGGAGTTCCCCCTCAAATTGAAGCTACTGCTCATTTTTTTTATAAAAATGAAACTACAGGACGATTACTCTAGGACTACACGCCGTGTATATCATTTAACAGTTCATATCGCATATAGAATTCCACCTATATATATTCCCGAACATGCCAACATGAGTACACGGGGTGCAGCTAGGGGTACATGGCATGTAATGGGTTTTTCTTCTCATCCTCACCAACTTACCCACATGCCATTTGTGCCCCTCAAACATGGCTAGACTTCAAGTCATGTCCAAGTAGGAAACGACTTGTACATGGCTATATGTTTCTACCTAGCCAAATGGCCTACACACCATGTATGGCCTTTATATGGTCAAGGGTACACGACATGTCTAAAACTACATGTCGAATAGTACGAAATTTCAACACGGTCATCACACGGAATGTACATGGCGAGCACATGACCAGTCACTCGACTAACATATACACAACATTTACTTAATTTACACGGTGTATAGATTTTAAATTTCCATAAACTCCCCAATTTATCTAGATTTCTTAGGAATAAGTCAAAAATTGAAATAGGGTCGCGATTTTGACCCATTCTAAAAACTCGATTTCTTACAATCTCCCCACCTCAACATAGATCATCCATGATCTATAAAACAAATCCCAAAAATGGTACTGACATACCACACTAATTAAAGTAATCTGGACTTCCCCGTTCTCAAAGGTCCCAACTAAATTCATCAAGGGGGATCCCCACCTAAGGAATTTCTTAACTCAGTCTCAACAAAACAATAATAAAAAAACATGATTTAATAACAGGTTTTTGGGACGCATAGTCCTTCCGTGATGCATCATCACCCCAACACCTTATTGGTTATCAAGTGTCATTCCCTACACCCAACGTATCCTGCATCGCATTGGTGACAACCTCCACGAGGTCCTGCATCCAATGAACTCTAAGAAATGAACCAGGTTCCTAGCCCCTCAAGTAACCCGCATCCTCAATGCCTCGATGCCCAAGGCACCTTCTGTAAAATGCATCCTCGATTCTCAGATTCCCACAACAACTCATGTAGCCTACATCCTCAATGCCATGATTCCCACAACAACTAATGTATCCCACAACCTCTATGCCCCTAATGCTATAAATCTCATATATATACATATATATATATATATATATATATTAGACACCCGATATGGCGCCAATCCCTATGAATAAAATCTAGTCAGTCTGTATAGATCATGTGCATCAAGTGAAATCAAAATCTACATTCCTCTCACAGTCATACCAATAAGGAAACATGGAAATCACAGACACACTTGTGGTGTACCTCTAACCGCCATCAGCTGACCAGCCTACTCAGCCTCTGGAAACACCACATCGTGCACCAGTCCTGAAGTACAGCTGCCTGATTCTGGACCTCCATGCAGTGCTGATCCAGCGAACGGAAACTGACCCCTCAGCTGGATCCCCCTATCTCGGCCATGTCCTCTACATGTAGCTGAACTGCAGCTACCCTCTCATGGTACAGATCCTGAACCAACTCCAGATTCCACCATCTGTTTAGGTCCTATCTACCAGTTGTCTGAGAATGCTACTAGAAAAACATCTCAATGTGCCCGACCTGTCCACATGACATGCACTCCTTTTGAGTCCTATCAAACTGAGTCCAAACATGACCTGACTGTCCACACTAAATGCAAACTATTGATTAACTGCTACGAGGTGGTCTACCTATGTTCTTGCCCTGACTGCCCTGCAGGAATGCATCTCTTCCTCATTTACTTCTATCTAATCCCTCACTTGAAGATGTCAACCGGCCAGACTGAGGCATATCCTTCTGGTTTCCCTCCTCTATGAGTGCATGATTCTCTTCCTATGAAAAAGATCCTAGCCTGAAAATATTCACCAAGACCCGAATGGTGTCTCGTATTCCATCGTCAATATTCCTCACCCTGGACTTATCATTGCGTACTATACTAGGTGCGATGCAACACAACCTAGTGAAGGTGGATGCACAGTCTATGAGGGACAAGTCTCCCTGCTCAAGTCTCAAGAACTATCAATCTCTCTCTTCTCTCAGTGTCTCTGGGTAAAAGTGCACAATGAACCTGTCCTCGAAGTCCTTCCATGTAATTACCTCATTCTTACGATCTTGAACCTGTAAATCACACCAAAGCATTGCTGGTCCTCTCATCATGTACGTCACAACCTTGAACCTCCATCCTAGAGGCATCTCGAGCTGCTCGAAGATCATCTGCATACTCCCTATCTAGTTCCCAGCTGCATGTGTACCACACTCATACTAAAAAGGTTGCGGGAAATACAAAATTAACTCCCGCGTCAGACATTCCATAGAAGATTTTTTACCATGGACACCATTTTCGATCCCATACAATACATTCTCTAGGAAATCTCATATCGGCTCATCGAGCCATGGTCTGAATGCCGCGAAACCCCACTGTTGTCATGCCTGCACTTGATCTTGAACCTAATCATGTCCCTAAGCCTATACCTGTGTCTCCTGCTTTGCCTGAATTGTTTCCTGAACCTAATCCTGCACATGCGGCACTATACCATCTCTCGTCTGATGATCCATCTGAGTTTCCCAAAAAATAACCCGTAGTAATCAATTAATGTTCATACTGCATAACTATTACCCTTACTCTCCCCACAGCAACCATTCCCCATGGAATCCCGACCTCGTTTCCTCTTTAGCATCCCCTAACAGATCCATGTATCAAAAGTAACTCGGCCCATTCCCGTCCAAACATATAATGATTCTTCTAACCGACAATCGAGTCACCCAATCCTTGTGATCTATATCATCTCAACCAATTGTACCTGCCTAATAGTACAAGATCCATACCCAAATACCCTGTCACATGCAATTCTACAAATATATAAATCATGGAATACACATTGAAACAACATGAAATTCTATTTGGAGTATCACCTATTCACATTTCAAATCATATAAAGCATGGTAATTGATTCTATTCGCATAGTATTATCACATCATAAAGCATACATGCAGTTATGAAATTGAAATACCCTAAAAACATCACTCACCAAGTGATCCAACAAGGTAGAAATCATATGAACATTAATACGAGAAAAGATCAAACAACAATTCCCACCCCTAGAAACATGTTTCATTTCTCAATATTGGGGCTGCAGGCACCCATGCACATGCATGAAACCCATTTTTAGTAACAACCTATCTCTAGTATATCATATCCCAAATAGTAAATCCAACAGAAATTAAAGTGAAGTTTCAATCTCATTAGTGTCCAGTAAAATGATGCTACTAAATCCCTGTCATGAACTCCATTCATACAACTTTGTAACGCCCCTAACCGGAAAATCCACCCGAACATTACTAAACGAGTTGGGTGTTACTAGCTTAGGCGCACCCCCCCCCCCAAATTTCAAAGACTTCCGACTAACAGTAATGGTCTTAACAGTATATTGGGGAGTCTATTCCATCTCAAAGAATAATAATAATGGTATTGGTACAAGTATAATAATATAGATGTAGTGGAATAAAAGACTCATTAGACTCGAACAAGACTCATAGAGTGGAAGCACATTCAATATAAATAAACAGAAGAAACAATTAAATATAAACAATAGTAGTAGAAATAAACACAACAACATGCTAATCACTTGTAAATATAATTTAACAACTTAACATTCATCTAATGCAGGTCATACTTATCAGACTATAAAAAGGTGCCAATGGATAACCAATTATAGCTACAAAACAAGTAAGCATGCAGATACAAGAATATTAAAAAAAAAGAAGGTAACTCCAGCTAGGCAGAACCACATGGTCCATTCCATCTCCATGCAACAACAAATACAACCCAACTCATGAAGCTTTCCACTTTCCCGAACACAAATTCATAAAGTCAGCACGAGTCCTAAAGGGCCTGTGTAGAATGTGAGACCAATCTTAGAAGGATGCAACCCAATGGTAAATATCTAATATAATTATTTAAGCAGATATGAATTTATAAGATAAGTAGTAAATAGAAAGATGTACAAATTACACAAACCCCATTGTTGCTCAGCAGCCACCATGAAGTGTCACCTGCTTTGGCCAAAGCTAGAATCTCTGTCATGCAACCCAACACCATGTACCCTCTAACACCACGTGTCTCAAGTACCGACGTTTCGAAAGCATGAAAAACAATATTAACCTATAGGAACAATGATGTCTGACCTCATATAAGTACCGAAGGGATAACGATGCATTTCCCTAAAATAATGTAACCAGAGGTACATTGATGTTAGCCCTCAAATAAGTATCGGAGGGACACCGATGTCTGCCATCAAATAATGCTACTGGAGGGACATCGATGTCTGCCCTTAAATAAAGGTGATCCCCATCCCCCAACCCAAAATCATCTATGCTATCCCCTGAAGTCCCCTCACCTTCAACGTGGCTTACTATGTCAAGAACCCCCAAACCAAAAGTACCTAAACCACAACTAACAAGGGCCTATACTCACACGAGTGGTCAAAACCACCTCATTACGGATTCTCGATGTGTGCACACTACTCAATGTATAGGTGAGCAGTAATTACCAAAATAATACACAAGCCACAATGTCTTTGACACCTCAAGTCCCGGTGGCTATGTCACTCACGTCTGATGGTATCACCATCCTAATAACCCCGACCATGCACAACCTGACAAACACACTACCTCAAACCGACGTCCAAGATGCCCAATCTCGTGGTCAAAACCACCCAACGTTACCCATGCCAATCCCTATCAATGATCATTATCACTCAAGAATATCTATTCCATGACCAAAAACACCTAATGTATCTAGCATATGAAATACATCTATTGCATACATAACATATTTAAACAGAAAACCTAAACAGGAAAATGTTCTAAACAGTTGAATTGCCCTAACCGAAATGTTAATAATCAACAACACTAAGGTCTTGAATGCATCTAACTAACCCAACGGTAAACAATCAACTTCAATGAGGTCTTGAATGTCTCTAAAAAAATTTATATCATGTTTAATAAACAATACTCAAGAGATTAACACATTATAATTCAAATATAACCATTTTGGAATCCCCCACCCAAAATTCCTCGATGACCAACGACCCCACGACCGACCCCTCTCAAGAAAAACTGGTATCATGGCATTCCAAAATGAATCCCATAATTCAAGAAATCAATTCGATACGAAACATCAGATTAAACGGGTCCCAATCAAAATAACTGAAAATGTGCTAAAGGCCGCGCCACCCAAATGAACAAGAAAACACAAAACTAGGTATGCACCACCCACCTAATACTCGTACGATGCAACTCCTCTGGTAAAATCCTAGAATTAAGTCTAAAACGCAGTAGATCTACAAATGGTTCCAAACCTCTCGAACCCATATAGCTAATTCAAGAATAGAAAAAAAAATCTCAAGAGGAATCGAGGCCTTACCGATGGGGTTCCAACACATTAAAACATGATAAAAAAATTCTTGGACAAGGATCCGAGAGCAATTCAATGTCCCAAATGGCTTGGTTTGCAAAAAACGGCAGAAAATTGGGGTTCTGCCTCAGAACAAGGTTACTGTCCATTTTAATAAAAAACGAATTACGCGGCATGTACTCTAGGACTACATGTCGTGTATATCATTTAATTGTTTATATGGCTACATGAATTCCTTGAATTACATTCCATAATTGGAAGACATGAGTACATCGTGTGTACCTATGGGTACACAGAATGTACTGGGGTTTTCATCTCTTCCTCACAGACTTTCCCACACGACATGTATATCCCTCTTACATGGCTAAACTAAATGGCGTGTACAAGGAGGACATGGCGTGTACATAGTTAAATTTTTCTACCAATACAATATTCCAACATGCCATGTATGTCCTCCACATGGTCAAGGGTACAAGATGTGTCAAAAATAACACATCGTGTAGTAGAAAATTTCTACACAGTCATCACACAACATGTACTTGGTGAGAACTCGTCCAGTCAATCACCTATCATATACACGGTGTGTTATTAAAGGAAACTGTGTTTAGCTTGGAAATTTCTAGAAACTACCCAATTTCTCCAATTTTCCCAGAGACAAGTCAAAAAATCAATCAGAGTCGGGATTTGGACCCATTCTAAAAACCCAGGTTCATATAAAAAAATTTTAATCCCTACAACTAGCTCTATTAAATTTGTACCAATTTATACTCCCAGAATTATTAAATTTATATATTTATTGATCGATCCAGTCTTCTTCCAACTTCAATAGAATAATATTCCATTAATAATAAATGTTTAAACACAAAAAACGTTTTTGAGGGGGGATAAATGCATGATATTTTGCAAATTTGTTGAAACCCTTCCACAAAATAATTCTTCAAATCATTATAATCCTACCATTTTTATTCATATTAATCCTATTTAATTAAATAATATAAATATTTAATAAAATAAATTTATACAGATATTTTATGTACATATAACCAGGAAAGGGTATTATTATTTAATTATTTACACAACATAAACAAATTTTTCTAAAATAACTATGGATAATGGATGTGTATATAGATAATATTTTAGTTTTTGGAAATAACTAAAAATGGGATTTTGTGATATCCAAATTATTACAAATAATCTAATTAAATTATAATTAATTAATTTTTTTTATAAATGTAGGTTTATATATTTTTTCTAGGTTTTAGTAAGGCAATATGGAGGAGTTGATGTACATACATTTGTTCTCATAGTAAATAGAAGATATTCTACAGTTTCAGTGATAGGTTATTTTGGAGCTGAAGATGACCATTTATTAGATGATGATTATATTGATTGGGACCAATCACATATCCTTACGAAACTCATTAAATTAATTGTGTATAATGAATAAAATTTTGGGGTTTTCTAAATGGGAAAAACTGATAATTAACTTAAAAATGTAAAAAATGATGACATAAACATCCAGTTTTTTTGAGAATAAATTCAGTGGATCCATGAGAAGGAACACAATAAAAATAAATACTGGAATTTTAATTATATCATAGGATGAGAGGAATGTGGGAGGAATCCTTTATCATGATAGTAGGGGGAAGCAACTAATACAAGTGAAAATTTAAATGCCACATCCAATGATTGTAAAGAATTTAGTTGATGATAATCCCATAATTGGTGTTCTTTATACAACTAATCATCATTTGGACACATTAATTTTAAAGGTACAAGACATTATTTCTTATGTTTTAGTGGCATGTTAAAATTTCATTTCTAATACATGTTCAATTATAAAAAATAATAATGAAATTTTAATAATGAATCCTTTAACAATAAATTATTAGTGATATCAAACAAGGAGGGATGACCTCCAACAAAAAAAGAGGCTCTCCAGAGTGACAAGAAGGGATAATCTAACGAGACACACTATTTCTATGTCTTTTAATAAATTTGAATGATCCAGAAAATAAGAGGATGAAATATTGTAAAAATCCTATACCAATGCTTTGTAACCATTTGTATAGGCCCAAAAACCATTGGTATATGGAATAAAAATGGATTAGGGGACTATTGGTGTTTTTGTCAATGGTGTAGACCTATAGAAACTTTTTTTTTAAATTTTGGTATAGTATGTCTATACCAATAGATTACAAACCCTTGTTATATTTAATATGAAACACAGACACCAAGTGTTTAAAAAAATATCAATATAGGTAATTAAAAAACCCCCTTTTAGGTTTTAATCATCGCACCTACGATTTATATTTCAAACAACTAACCACAATGCTATAATGTTTTTTTTGGATTTAAAATATGAAAAAATTTATATATATATTTAAATACAATTTGTATAGGTTCATTAAATGTAATACACACTGATGTTGTTATCCAGGAATTTGGTATACCAATCACATAAACCAATGGTTTTGGAAAAACCATTGGTATAACATCATTTAATTGAATACATCCCAATGTTTTGTACAAAAACATTTTTGTAACTTAGACCTAAACCAATGGGTTTCCTAGAGACATTGTTATACGGTATTTTGGGAGATTAAATTACAATGTATTTGGCCATACCAATGGTATATTGTCATTTTATTGTTCATATACAAACAGTTTCTCAAAAACCATTGGTATAGGTCTATTGGTATCAGTTGAATTTCTAGTAGTGTTGTAAATGGATTCAACATTCACAATAGACAAGGTGGAATACTAGAGACCCCAATATGATGAATTAGTGACATTAATATTGATAATATAGTCAAACTACATGATGACATTTTTTCATCCTCTATTAATGGAGAGAATCAACACATTGAATATTTCATGTGCTTCTTCAATTGGTGGATCCCAAAAATAATGCATAGAAATCAATCAAGTTGTGAATATACATCCTAGATGATCGTGTACCACAAGTCCAATCCAATAGAACCTAAAGAAAGATAGTTTATTCAATATTAATCATAAACACATTGGATGATTGTGTATCCATTAATAGTTTTGAGAATATGGGAATGGGTTATCAAGATGAATCCCATTATTCTTCCAAATATCCTTCTAAGATACAACCTAATTTATCCAAACAGAGTTGGTTTTGAAATCTTGTTAAAAAATATGTTATATCATATTTCCAATATATACATTGATATTGTATAGATAGGGTATACCATATATGCTGGAATGGAATAAGTACCATTTGATAATAGAGACCCAATTCCAATCGCCATTTCCATAATCCTATATGTATTCATGTTCTATGCATGCATGATGTTTTTAGCCCCTCTATGGTAATTCATTGCATGTATAAGAGTTTCTAGTTCATTAATGAATAATGATATTTAAGTATCCTATTTATTATTTCAACCCATTAAAAACAACGTTAAATGGTGTATTTCCATGAAGTCATTCAACAAGAATGTTCATACAATTGGTGGGCCTTTAATGAGCCAAAGGCATTTCCATAAATTTTCATTTTCTATTATCTGTATTCGGTGTGCCAACATGATCCTATAAATCACATCATATCCTACTGAACATTCATTAACCGTAGATTTATTTTCATATTCTATATCTCATGTCCATGTTATATTCAAAATAATCATTCAATAACTTTCATTGTACCATACATCCAATTTAGCTTAACATCATCCATTAATAGAATCTTTAAAATAGGAGAAAATTGTGGCATCCTCCCAAAAAGAAACCACCTGGGATTTGTCCAACATCCCATATGTATAAAATGCACAGGGAACCTCTATATAATGACATTATCACCATCCCCAATCCCTTAAAATGGTAATTTTCAAATAAGAACACCTGATCCCCATAGGCATATCCAGAAAAAGCTGGGTTGAGGGATAAGGGATACATCACAAAAGGTCATAAGAGTGAAACATTTTGATTCAACGATCTGAGTGTATAGTGAAAATGGGTATTGAATCATGTTTCATCCTTGAATTTTTAAATAGAAATGAAGAACATGTACATGTACCATGTGCCCTCTAACACATCTTGTCTCAAGTACCGACGTCCCAAAATCATGTCCAACAGTATTAACCTAGAGGAACAATGATATCTGAACTCATATAATAATTGTAGGGACAACGATGTCTGACCTCAAATAATGTCACCAGTTGTACAACGATGTTAGCCATCAAATATGTACCGGAGGGACAACGATGTTTGCCGTCAAATAACGTTAATGTAGGGAAAGCGATGTCTGCCCTCAAATAACGGTGAGCCTCAGCCCCCACCCCAAAATCCTCTATGATATCTCTTGAAGTCCCCTCACCTTCGACGTGGCTTCCTACGACAAGCACCCCCCAACCAAAAGTACCTAAACTGCAACTAACTGGGGCCTCTACACACACGAGTTGTCCAAATCACCTCATCACAGATTCTACCTGTGTGAAAACTACTCAATGTATTCTTGAGAAGTAATCACCAAAATAATACAGAATCCACAACGTCTCTGACACCTCATATCCCTACAGCCATGTTGGTCACGTCTGATGGAATCACCATCCCTGAAACTCGGGCCATGCCCAACCTGACAATCATAATACCACAAACCAACCTCCAAGATGCCCAATCCCCTAGTCAGAACCACCCAATGTAACCCATTCCATGCCCAACCTGTGATCATCATCACTCAATAATATCCATGCCATTCCCAAAACCACCCCAAGGGTCTAGCATATGGAATTCATCAATAGAAAATACAACATATTTAAACAGAAAACACAAACAGACAAACATTATAAGCAATTTAATTACCCTAACCCAAATGTTAACAATCAACAACATGGAGGTCTTCAATGCATCTATATAAGCCAACCGTTATCAATCAACTTCAATTAGTTCTTGAAATCCTCTAACGAATTTATATCATGCTTAATAAACTATACTAAATAGTTTAAAACACTATAATTGAAATATAACTATTTTAGAATCCCCCGACCAAAATGCCTCAATTACCAATGACCCCTATACCGGCCACGTACAAAAAACACTGGTGACATGGAATACCCAATGCCATCCCATAGGTCATGCAGACAATTCAATAAGAAACATTTTATTAAACGGGTCCCGCACAAAATACTAGAAAATGTGCAGAAGTTCGTGCCACCAAAACGACCACGAAAACACAAAATGATGTATGAACCACCTACCTTATACTCGAATGATGAAACTCCTCTAGTAACAACATTCAATTAAGTCTAAAATGCAGTATATCTACCAAAGAGTCCAAACCTCTCGATCCCCTATAACTCATTCTAGAACCGAAATCAAACAAATCGACTCAAGAGGAATCAAGGATTTAATAATGGGGTTCCAAGACATCAAAACAAGATCTAAAAAAATATTTAATGATGATCCAACAGCAATTTAATGTCATGGCTTTCTTGGTTCGTGAAACCCGGCTGAAAAATGGAGTTATGCCTCTAAACAAGGCTACTGCCCATTCTAAGTAAAAAAGGAATTACATGGCATGTACTCTAGGAAAATATGTCGTGTATATCATTTAACTGTTCATATTTCTTCTTGAATTCCCCCAAATTACATTCCATAACCTGACGACAAGTGTACATGGCATGTACCTATGGGTACACAGTGTGTTCCAAGCTTTTCTTCTCTTCCTCCCCAACTTACCCACACGCCATGTATATCCCTCTTACATCGAAAACTGAATGGAATGTCCAAGGAGGACACAAAATGTACATGGTTAAATGTTTCTACCCATCCAATAGGCCTACACGCCATGTATGGCCTCCACACGGTCAAGGGTACATGACATGTCAAAAACTACATGGTGTGTAGTAAAAAATTACTACATGGTCATCACACAACATGTACTCAGTGTGAACATGGCATTTCACTCACCAAACATATACACAGTGGGTTCTTAAAGTACCCCGTGTTCAGCCAGTAAATTTCTAGAAACTACCCAATTTCTCCATTTTTCCCAGCGACAAGTCAAATATTCAAACAAGGTCGAGATTTTGACCCATTCTAAAAACCCAGGTTCTTAAAAAAAAATTAATCCCTACAACTAGCTATTTTAAATTTGTACCAATGTATACTCCCACATTTATTAAATTGAACTAATTTTGTAGAGATCTAGTCTACTTCCAACTTCTCTAAAATAATAATTACTTTATAATAATAGTGTAAACAATGTATTTTAGAATGGATAAATGCATGATCTTTTGAAAATTTGATGAAACCCATACACAAAATCAATCTTTAAATCATTAGAATCCTACCATTTTTTATTCATATTAATCATATTTGATTCAATAATTAAATATTTAAATAAATAAAATTATACATAGATTTTATGTACATATAATCAGGAAAGGGTATTGTTATTGAATTATTCACACAACATAAACATAGTTTTCTAAAATAACTAGGGATAAATGATTCTTATATAGATTATATTATAGTGTTGGAAAAAATTAAAAAAGTGATTGTGTGATATCCACAATGTTACAAAAAATCTATTTAAATTATTATTTATTGAAAAAATAATATATATAAGATGGTTTATATAGTTTTTCTTGATTATAGTAATGAAATATGGATGAGTTGATGTACATACATTTCTTCGCATAGTAAATGGAAGACATTTTGTTGTTTTAGAGATAGGTTACTATGGAGCTGAAGACGATCATTTATTAGATGATGAATATATTGATGGGGAACAATTAGTTATCCATAGTAAACACTATAAATTAATTGTGTTTAACGAATAAAATTTTGGGGTTTTCTCAATGGGATGAACTGCTAATGTTAATATAAAAAAGTACAAAATGATGACATAAAAAACCGATTGTTTAGAGAATACATTCAGTGGATCCATGAGAAGGAACACAATAAAAATAAATACTCACATACGAATTATACCATATGGTGGGAGGACTGTGGGAGGAATCCTTTATCGGGTTAGTATGGGTAATCATCTACTATGAGGTAAAATTAACAAACTACATCCAATTATTTTAAATAATTTAGTTGATGATAATCCAATAATTGGAGTTCTTAATACAACTAAACATTATTTGGACACATTAAGTTTATAGGGACATGAAATTATTTATTATGGTGAACTGGCATGATTATATTTAATTTCTAATTCTAGATAAATTTTAGAAAAAAAAAATAATGTAATTTTATTAATGAATTCTTTAATAAAAAATTATCGGTGATATCGAACAAGGATGAATGTACACCAACCAAACAATATGATCTCCAGAGAGACCAGAAGTTCTAATCTAATGAGACACCTTATTTCCATCTCTTTTAATAAATTTGAATGAACTAGAAAATAAGAGGATAAAATATTGTAAAAATCCTTTACCAATGGTTTGGAACCATTGGTATAGGCCCTAAAACCATTGGTATATGGAATAAAAATGGTTTGGGGGACTTTTGGTGTTTCTTTCATTGGTGTAGAAATATAGAAACGTTTTTTGTAAAATTTTGTAATTGTTTTTCTATACCAATAAATTACAATCCATTGGTATATTTAATATGAATTACAGACATGAAGAGTTTGCAAAACAATCAATATAGGTAATTAAAAAAACCTCTTCAGGTTTTAATCCTCACACCTATGATTTATATTTCAATCACCTAACCACTATACTAAAATGTTTTTTTGGATGAGAAATATGAAAAATATGTATATTTATATTTAAAAACAATTAGTATAGGATCATTAAATGTAATATACACTGATGGTGTTCTCCAAGAATTTGGTATAGCCATCACATATACCAGTGGTTTTGCAAAACCCATTGGCATAAAATCCTTTCATTGAATACATGCCAATGGTTTATACAAAAACATTTGTGTAAATACGACCTAAACACATGGTTTTTCTAGAACCAATGGTGTAGGGTCTAATGAGGGATTAAATTCCAATGTATTTGGCCATACCATTGGTATATTTTCAGTTTTTTTCTTATACAAACCGTTTCTCAAAAAACATTGGTATACGTCTATTAGTATATGTTGAATTTCTAGTATTGTTGTAAATGGATTCAACATTCACAATAGACAAGCTGAAGGACTAGAGACCACACCATGGTGCATTGTTACCAATAATAATTATAATACCATCAAACTACATGATGACATTTTTTCATCCTCTCTTAATGGAGAAAATCAATCCATTGAATATTTCATGTGCTTATTACATTGGTGGATCCCCAAAATAATGCATAGAAATCAATCAAGTTGTGATTATGCAACCTAGATGATCACGCACCACAAGACCAATCCAATAGAACCTATCGAAAGAGAGTTTATTCTATATTAATCATAAACACATTGGATGATTGTGTATCCATTTATTTTTGCGAGAATTTGTGAATGGGTTATCAAGACGAATCCCATTATTCATCCAAATCTCATTCTAAGATACAACCTAATTGATTCAAAAAGAGTTGAGTTTTGAAATCATGTTAAAAGCTATTCTATATCATTTTACCAATATATACATTTATATTGTTTAGATGGAGTATACCATATCTATGCGAATGGAAGATGTACCATTTGATAATAGATACACAAATCCATTCACCATTTCTATAATCCTATATGTATTCATGTTCTATGCATGCATGATGATTTTATCCCCTTGATTGTAGTTCATTGCATGTATAAGAGTTTCTGGTTCACTAATGAAGAAGGATATAGAATTATTCTATTTATTATTTCAACCCATTAAGAACTACGTTAAATGTTTTATTTTAAATAAATCATTCAATAAGAATGTTCAGACCATTGGTGGGACTGTAATGTGCCAAAGGCATTTCCATAAATCATCAATTTATATTATCTGTATTCCGTGCTCCAACATGTACCTATAAATCACAACATAGCCTACCAAACATGCATCAACTGAATATATATTTTCTTATTCTATATCTTTTGTGCATGTAATATTCAAAATAATCATACTATCCCATTTATTATACCATACGTCCAATTTAGGTGAACATCATCCTTTAATAGAATCCTTAAAACAGGAGAAAACGGTGGCATCTTCCCAATAAATAAACCACCAGGGATGTGTCCATCATCACATATGTTTAAAAATCCGTGGGAAACTCTAGATCATGACATTGTCTTCATCCCCAATCCTCCAAAAGGGTACATTTAAATAAGAACTCCTGATCTGCATTGGCATATCCAGAAAAAGATAGTATGATGGATAAGGGCTACATCGCAAAAGGCCGTATTGGTGAAATATTTTGATTCAATGATCTGTGTGTATAGTGAAAATGGGTTTTTAATCAGGTTCCATACTTGAATTTTTAAATAGAAATGCAGAACATGTACATGTATTAATAGCCCATACCAGCACTAGGATTAGGGATGCAAAAATTATCCCAGTCCAACTAATGAGGTTTTTTATCCATAGTTCATATCCCACAAGAACATGGAAATGTGGGAGTGAATTTTGAAAATCAAAAATTCATTTAACATAAATAAATACGTTTTATTAATTATAATCGGATGATCTACATACATTATATGCTCTTTCCACCCCTACGTTAGAGTCCTCTAAAAATTCCAAGGCTGAATTTTTTGTCTAACTTGTCCATGAATATTGAGAGAACCAATCTTTATGTTTTACCAAAATTAATGTGGAACAAAATATTTTCATTAGGTTTATAATCTACATGAATACCTGAGTTTTGGAAAATATCTTCATTTCTATAAGCAGTCTCACCGGTGCTGTTGGAAATATCTGCTTTGGAATATTTAACAAATAGTCTGTATTCATTCACTAATTTTTTATAAGCCTGAAAACATAAATGAAATACTATAGAGTTTCAGTTGAGTTCATGAAATATACCATCATTAAAGTGCATATATTGATGATCTATTTTTTTAATATCCTTCTTGTGTCCCTCAAAAGGGATATATATGCATTATAATTTTAAAAATGACACTAAAACATAAAAATCCTCATTTGAAGTAAATGAATTTTATATTCATTTTAAACATGACACTAAAACATCTATGTGGATTTTATAAAATAGTTTATTTGAAGTTCTAATATTTTTTACAATGAATTGGTGTTAACATGTTTATGAATATCATTTGGGGAAACATACACTTGATAATATATACTAATATAAATTTGATAATTTTATTTTTCAAAACAAATGAAGATATATTTTATGAGGGTTGTATCTATTTAATTTTACCTCAATACCCATTATTAATCTGGGGGAGGATTGGATAAAAAAATTCATGTATGTATCCAAACCATTTTCTTTACCCCCAACAATACAAAAAGACAATTCAATTTTATCATAAAAGAAGGTGACCTTGAACTAGATCACATATATGGTAATAGTTTATTAATATTAAGACGTCATGTATTCTGATTCAATTATTAGTAACCTAATTAAAATTATTTGAAACATTTTCATATTTATACACTATATTTTTTTATCATTAATACAAGAAGTTGTTTCTGAGTGAACATTAGAGTTTTATTCTGTGTAGAAAATTAATTCCATTGATTTTAAATAAATGAAATTATTAAAAGTATTGTAGTTATTAATACTAAAAAGGTCATAAACTGTGAAGATATTTTATAATTTTACCCATGGTAAATGATTGTATAGTTGGAACAATGAGCATATTAACAACTATTTGATAATTATAGAGTTAGGAAAAATTTCGAAGTGCTATGTTAGATTACAATAAAATTTATTATGGGGATTCAAATATTTCTATTATCCATATCACATATGTAAAAATTATTACATTTCTCTATTATTTTGAAAATAAATGTAAAGGATCCATTAGGATAGATATATAACAAAAGAAAATTCATGATTCATGAATTGTTTCATTCATGCGAAAAAGAGTGGAATTAGTTGATTGTTTTATTGAAAAAAATCCCTATATACAAGACTCTATATAAAAAAATAATATGTTCCTCACAATTGGGGGAATTTATAAAATAAAAATATTTTCTTATAGAAATTCCATTTATTGAAGTGGGATTATATGATAATATAATACATTTGTAAAAAAATGTGCTACTTGAAATTTTAATGATGTTTGAATTTATATAAGCATGTCATCATGTATGAGAACATGATATGAAAATGGGAGCCTCATATTCCCTAACAATTAGTTATGTATTTCCAAAATATAAAAAATAATGTTTGTTGAGAGCATCCCAAGGGTACAAATACCCTGATGCATTGGAGTTATTTGATCATTGATGGATCACATCCAAAAAATCAACGATGCGCCATTCATTGTTGATAATAACAATTTTAAAAAACGTTATTAATATGATGATGAAAACATGGTTCTATGCATGGCGGTGAAATTTATTATAAATAATCATTTAATTATTGATTATTTGTAATCATAACACTACAAAAACTATATTTATTCTAAAAATTTATTTTTATTTTTATGTTCATTTGAAAATATTGGATATCTAAATAGGTTTTCATTGCGATCCAGAATAAGAAATTAAGGATGATGATATATGGATACAGTTCCCCAAGAAGTTTTTTTTATTTTATCTTGAATAGCACCACCTTTGGCAGGTGTTTGATGTAATTACATTGGTATATGAGAGGTTATATTTGAACATCATCATCTCATTAAAAAAAATTTGATGAAAATTATTGTGATTATATATTTTGAGATATATAATATTCGATGATGGCCTATGTTTTCATGTACATAGACATTTGAGTCAAATTTGTCACACATTATGTTAGATTGTTGTGAAATTGATTCATAAAACATCATGAATGACTTAAAGATCACTATCATAAAGAATAACGAAAATATGAGTCTGTTTGATACGTTTTTATTGTGAGAAAAATGTTTTTATCTAAAATTTAATTTCTAAAAGATATCAAATACACTATGTCATATTGATCTCATAATGAGTTTTATTGATATCAAAAAATTTCTTAAATTTCCAAAAAGTCTTATGTATAGTTTTTATAAATTACTATGTTAATCTAAGCATGTATTTTTCAGTGATTGAAACATAATATTAACTAAATTATAAACATTAAATAGAAAAAATATAATTAATGTCATACTGATAACACCATGTATCATATTAAGGTCTAGATGATTCCGACATGTCATAAAGGACAAATGGGTAATTTTTCATATGTATTAATACAATTTGAATGTGTTTCAACAATTTTGAGTCTTTCATGTGACATTTTTATTGAAATATCTTTGAAACTGAAAAACCACATTTAGTCTATTATCTATTTAAAAAAATAGACTAAATAAAAAAATATCAAAGGTAGGATACATACCATTATGAAGTGAACAAATAGTTCATTACAACATCATTTTTATTGTATACATTTTTGATAATTTTCTTGTTTGATAATTTATTCACTTAATTCATCAACAAGTGAATAACTAAAAAACAATTATTGATGATGTTATTTACTCACGGGATTTTTGATAATTAACTACATTATTATCAAGTAACAATGATATGGATATTAACTACTAAAATGATGTAAAAATGAGTAAATTTATAAAGGAAGTTGTAAAATTCCACCACTTCATTATTTCTATATATATTATAACACGATGATTAATTTACATTCATTTATAAAATAATATATTAACAAATTTCAATAAATTATATTATGAAAATCATTTTATTACTAAAAAAATAAATAAAAGAGGATTAATATGTGTTTTAAATGAAATTTAAATTATTAGTGAAAATACTTCACCATGGATGCGAATTTATTTATCGAATTAAGTGTCATTTCAAAATTTCTAATTGTAAATCCCAAAATCATTTCAATTAGCTTTTCAGATTCTCAAATGATTTTTTCATAAATTTTACACGCTTAAATGAAATTTAACCTATTAGCAAAGATGGTGGTATAAATTCTTCCAAACTCCCATCGAATAACATCATCCATTATCGGTATTTATGTCATTATTGTAGAAAACTATGATTTCATAGAAACAAAATCATTTAATAATGTTAAAACCTAACTAATTGTGTACCTTGTTAATAAATTGGAATAACTTGACATCCTCTAAAATTACATCTTATCAAATTACAATAAGCATTAATATAATTTATCATCCCATTCAATGTAGTTTTCATAATGAATTATTCATTTCTGTATGAATAATACAACATAACAATTGAATCTATAATTAATATAAAATTTTCAATCAATGGTTCCAAATAAATATATATATCAATACACATATTTATTCCTTATATAAGCATACACAACATATTGTATTTTCTATTCATGATTAATCATGGTGTAATGTTATAATGTTTCAAAATACCTATCTATATAATTTGAGTACTTCATCTAATAAAAAAACGATTCACTCCTTTAGTAGATAGCCTAAAACGAGACTTTCTAGACTCATTACCAAGTTTAGGATAATTGTGATCAATTTTATTTTATGGAATATAGTTTACATTGTTAATGTTTTCCCAAATTAATATATCTTACTTCGTGAAACATCAATTTTCTTGTAATATCCTCACTTCTATATTGGTGACTAAAAAATGTATTAATTATATGGTACCATAAAAATTCAAAGTAAATGATTCATCAAGGGTGTGTCGAGATGCACCATACATTGTGAATTCTTTAAGTGATTCAATGTATTTTGAAATTACAATACAATCATTTAGATGGAAATGTATTCTTTCATAAATCACACCCATTGAATGTATCATTCAATAAGTGCAAAATGCTTCTTGGGTAAGGTAATTATATTTTTGGATCATATACTTTAGTATATAATGCAATTTAATAATGCTGGTGTGAATCCATACATTTCCAAATTTAACTCTATATTTCTTTAGTGTGGTTTCATATGATGTATGTTTAGTACAACAAATACACATCCATGTCTTTTGACAGCACATTATCATCTAAAAAAATTTCCATGGTCTTGACGTTATTCTTTAATTTTAATTTTCCTTTCCTCAATATGATATTCTCCATCATCACACCTATAATCATATCGTAAATATGGTCAATATCATTGGTAACACTTCTAATAATATCATATTTTCCATAAAACGAAATTATATTAGAGTCATTATCATTATTAAATTATTACATATGTCTACTCTCATATTTATAAAATTTATCTATTCCCTAATAGATAAGGTGTTCTTTGAATTAATCAAGAATAATTAGTCCTGAATAATAATATAATATACCTAGAAAATGTATTTGAGATGGGATATATCTATGATATTATGAAAATTTAATAAACACCATTCTCATAATATTTTTTCTTATGATAAGCATCCATAAAATTTTTGTTCATACCAATCCTATTTGATTCAATAATATTAATAATTAATAAAATAAATAAATTCAAAGAATGTTTGATGTTGTAACATGAAAATGTATTCTTAAAGAATTATTTATGCTATATAAAACTATTTTTCTTTGATAATAACATATAAACGGTGTGTATTGATATTATTTTGTACTATTAGAATAAATAAAAAATAATTTTTTTATATCTATAATGTTACAAATAATATAAAAAATTAATTTATTAAAATAAGTGGGATCATGAACGATGTGTCTAGGTTATCTAGGTGGGATTAAAGTAATAAGGTGGAGAAGTTGTTCATTCATTTCTTCATATGGTACATGTAAGAGATGGTGGCATGTAAATGATAAAGACCATAAGAGCTAGGAATGATCTTTTATTAGTTGATGAAATTTTTGATAGGGCCCAACCCCCTATCCTTTAAAAAATTACATTTAATTTGACTCATGAAATTAATTGGTTACAATGTATAAAATACTGGGTTTTTTCACAATTGTGTGAACAAATAATGATACAAAAATGTTCATAATGATGTCAAAAAAAATCCAATACTGATGTGAATAAAATCCCTGGGTCCATGAGAATGAAAAAATTCAATATAAAGGCCCAATTAATAATTGGAGATGAGGATGGGATGAAAGTGAAATAAATATGTAATATTATTAGTAGGTGACTCAACTAATACATGTGAAAACATTCAAACCACATCAAAAGAGGGAATGGAATTTGGGTGATGATAATCGAATAATTATAATTATTACTCCAACTCAATATCATTTGTTCATATTAATTTTAGAGAGACAACACATTATATTATAGTTTTAACTGGTATGTTCAAATTTCATTTATAATACATGGAAAATTGAAAAAAATCATTACAATAATGGAACATATATCAAAATTATATGTGACATTAAACAGGTAGTGTTGTCCTCCTACAAAACAGGTGAATCTTCTGAGAAACAAGAAGATGTAATCTAACAATCCACCCTATTATAATCCCTTTTAATAATCAAGAATTACCATGAAAATAAAAAGATAAACTATTGTAAAAAGGCATATTAAAATGGTTTGGATCAATTAATATAAGCCCTAAAAGCATTAGTTTATGATTTACCATTGGTTTAGGGTGCTGTAACTCTGTCCATCATTTGTATAGACATATATAAATGGTTTTGGAACACTATTTATATAGTTGTTATATATCCATATTTTTCAAATCTATTCATATAGGAAATTCAAAAAAGACCCACATTTTCATAAAATCAATTAAATTCCTAGTGATCATGACATTTCATAAATTTTAATAGTCATATTTAAATTTATTATTTTATGTATTCAATGATTAATGCTAAAATAAATAAATAAAAAATGATAACCTATAGCTAATTTTTTGAAATACATTTGTATAATCCCATACCATTGGTTTTCCACACCATTAGTATATTTATTTTGAATATTGGGATATTTAACAGTTATTATGAAAAAAATATTATAATAGATTCTTTAAAGTTAATCCATACCGATAGTTTTATACAAATTGTGGGTATAACCATGACTTATACCTATGGTTTCGGAAAAACTGTTTGTATAATGTCTTATTATTGTATACATGCCAATTGTTTGTATAAAAACACTTGTATATCTATGACCTTTAAAAAAGGTTTTTCAAAAACCATTTTTATATGGTAATATTATGGTTTTAATACTTCTGGTATAGGCCAAACCATTGGTATAGGGTAACATTATGGAACTTATATCAACAGTTTCTCCAAAACATTTGGTATATGTCTATTGTTATAGGAACAGTTCCTTGTAGTGATGAAAATGGATTGAACATTCATAACTAATAAGCTGAAGGACCGAAGACCACAATATGGATCTTTAATACCATTAATAATTAAAATACTCTCTCATTCCATGACTACAATTTTCTATCATAAGGATAACCTTAATCCAATGACTAGTGCATGGGATTCATCAACAAGTTGATCCCTAAAACAATGGACTGATATCTTGCATGTTTTGATAATGTAACCCAATTGAAGTGGTACCAAAAGCAATATCCATAATGGACCTTTTCCTAAGAGAGCTAAATCCAAATTATATGATAAACACATTAGATAGGGAATCCATCACTTATATAATAGTGAATACAAGAGGGGGTTTTCATGCGATATCTCATTACTCTTCTATGTCTCCTTCCATGATAAAACCTGCTTGATCCGAAAGGAGTTAGGTATTTTAATCATGTTAAAAACAATTATATATGATTTAACACATATAAACCACAATATGGTACAATGGGACTAGACAATATATGTGGGGATTGAAGATGTACTCATTGATAATAGATACTCAAAACCATTAACCATCTCCAAAATCCACTTTTAATTCATGTTAAATGCATGTGAGATATTCTTGTCCCCATGATGGTATAACATTGCATGTATAGAGTTTCTACTTCAGTAATGAGGAAGGAGATCATATTTTACTCTTTATTATTTTCATACCATTAAGAAATAATTTAAATGGAGTATTCCAATTAAATCATACAATAAGAATGTTTAGACCATGTATAAATTATGTTGAGTTCAGTTTCCTTATATATTGATCATCTTGTTTTTCATTTTTTTTGTTTGGTTGTTTTTATTTTATTGGCCAACAATATTCCCTTGTTGTACTATAATGATGACTGACAACATTTACCAACCCTTGTGGATTGGTAACATCATTCAAGACATGCCAGAGATTGGTTCACGGTTGACCCAGGCTGGATCATGACATGAAGAGTTGTCACACGTCCTTCATTCACACTCTTTCCATCACACGTGTACACCACCACCCTTAAAACTAGATACATGTGATGTGCAGTGAAAATCGTGCTATCCTTTATGTCCATCCCTCACCACCACATGATAGAACAAACTGTTAATACTAAAAATAACAACCTTCAACAACACCATCTATCATTACCAGTTATCGTGAAGCACATCCCCATTTTTTTGTTTGATTAAATAAACACCTAAATAGTGTTTGGGATGGCGTATTTTTCATTTCAATTTCAGGGAAAAATGTTGTCTGTAGTAGATGGACATATAAAAATCAGTTAGATGGTTTCAAAAATATTATTAATATTAAAACATAACAAATAAAATGAAAAAATATTAATAATATAAATTTCAAATATATGGAAATATTAAATCATGTTAAATAAATATGTATAAATACTAATAAATGATTAAATTCATTTAATATTGAAAATTTTAATTTTTGTAAATGAAAAAATTTAAAGAAAATAATTTATTAAATGATTACATTAATTGAAATTAATTACAAAAAAAATTAAAAATACAAATTAATAACATTAATTAAATGAATTATAATCATATATAATTGAATAATATTAAACAAAGAAATATTATTATTATAGCTAATTATAGAAGTATGCATTGAATTGAATGTATATATAAATTATACAATTTTATTAACGTTTATAGTTAGTATTATTTGATAAAATGTCATTATTTAAATAATTATATACATATTTATCAATGTATAAATAAATATTTAAAAATATATTATCTTAAAAAATAAAAAATTTATTATAAAAAATTGAATAAATTATTGATAATACTAAAAATAAAGAGATATTGAAAACCAATAAATAATATTAGATCAATTAGCATACATACATGTACCCACATGCATACACATAGACATACATCTACACATACATAAAAAATTTACACACACACACACATATTGGAAAACACATACACATACACATAAGCATAGGAATATAACCATACACATACATGTATGTACAAAAGAAAATACATATAGTTACATACCCTTGCATGCACATAAATAAATATCTATACATACACATATTTACATAGTAAAAAATAACAAATCATATACACATAAAAATACAAATACCCATACACATGTATGTACACATACAAATGTATATGCATCCACATACACATGCATTTTCATATACATATACATTTACACAATTACATACATGTGTATGCACATACATACAAATATATACATATGAATATATATTCACATACAATAGTAACATACACATGCACATACACTTGTCCATAAACATGTACATAAACATAAAGATACACATACACATATACATTCATTCACGCATACATAAACACACTTTTATTTAAATACACATACACATACGTATATACATACATATTCAATCACATTTTCATGAAAATATAAAAAACTATACAAATTCACATACACAAATACATGCTTATGTTCACAAAAATATACATACAACAATTTTTTTAAAATAAATACACATACAATATTATCAACATATATATCTACATATAAACATTACACATACACATACATGTACGCATATGTATAACATACACATGAAATGGTCGTGATAGGATATAGAGTTGATTGTCTGCGTAGGGGCACTTTATGGGGCGTTGAGGCACGTAGAAATGGTGGTGACATTGGTTGTTATTGTTGATGCAGTAACGTGGCAGTTCGATTGAGAATAGGTGGTTATGGTCATATCAATCATCCTCATACCTGGACTAGTTGGCTATGTTGATGGGTCTCCATGGACGATTATCCACTGATTGGAGTAACGATCATATCAATCTTCCCTCTATCTGACCTGGTAGGCATTGTCAATGGGTCTAATTAGAAAGACATCTAATAGAGTATGGGAAAACTCATCGAGGAATAGGGAAATAGGAATTTCATGGGACCACATCTATGTAATGGTGACAAATCATGTTGTGTCATAGAAATTGGATCATAAACGTCATATAGAACCTTCTTCACAGACCCTAACTTCTACTTCATGATTGACCAATGCAACATTTTCCAACCAAAAACCAGGATCACCATACACATAAAATGATAGATTCTATTGAACCTTAGCATGTGTGTGTGGGTGCGCACCATACAAGTCCACATACCATTGTTGAATAATTTCTATGTTTTCATCACATTAACTATTATTTCACCTCCCTATTATTTATCGTATTATTTTCATTTTATGTTTCAATGAACATTGGCCAAATTTAGGCTTATGGATCATTTTATAATTACATTATAAATACATATATATTTTTTACATGGAACAACAAAAAAACATGAAATGCATGTCAATGTGGGGCACACAAAATAACCCATGACATCTATATATTTATTATTAAATATACTACATTACAAATTAGTAAAAATTTACCATATCAATTATGACTTTTAAATATAAACAAAAATAATTTAAAATCACTTATGTTTCTAAAAAAATTGATAATATTTATTTATATTGAAAATAATAATTATTTGACATGAAGTATATTTATTAAATCAACTATAATATATATTAATACTGTAAAGATGCAATGAAATATGTTCATGATTATTATTGAATTGTATATTGTATTATATAAATAGATATTTAAAATTATTTAAATATAAAGATACAATATAGAGTCATTTATATTTATATATTATATTAATTTATATTTATGTAAATAGAATACCCATAATTAGTTTATAATATAATATATTTTAATATCATAAAAATATTAATTATAAATAATAATTGATTAAATTAAGGCATAATATAAATATATTTTACATTTATATTTTTTAATATAGTAGATCAAATTAATTTAATATTTGATGCGTTTCTATTAATATATAAAATCAATAATGATACATTATAATATATTTATGATAATATATGACATTATTTATTTATAAATAAATATTATATCATGAAATTAAAATATTATATATCTATTAAAGAATTGTGTTTTGTATATCAATTTTTTAGTCTTTTTATAAATACCATTTTTCAAGGATAAGTGGGAATCCTTACAATGGACTCCACCATAAGAAAACCAACATTCAAATTCAAACACAAAACTAAATTTCAAATTGAAATGTATTTATGATATTTTAAACTAATCCATGATATTGGGTTGGTGGGATGGTGTGATGTTTCTTATGACTTTGAGGGAATTTATGAGATATGTGATAGCATTTTTTAATTCACCAGAAAAAGCATGGGAGTGAAGGATGATACAATATAAATTCATAGATATGGAGGATGTATCAAATCATTATAAAGATAAAATATTATACTCATTATTTTGTATGGGTATCCTTTCATAGGATGTTCATTGTCTCATATAATTTCATAGTCATTGGATGATATTATAAATTTGTGAAGGGTTTTAAGATAGTTTTAGATGTAGTGGATGTGTATAGTGCCTGAATAACCATAATGGGTTTATTAGGTTTGTTGGATCATATGAAAATTGTTCAAGACGTAAACATAATTACTAAAAAATTCCATCAAATATTGTTATTAAAAATTCTATAACCAATGGAATATATTCATCATATAATATTTATTATTAATTTTAATCATATATATAGAAATGATAACTCATATTAGGATCCTTCCTCAACATATTAATTAATGACGCATCACTCATTACATACCTAATATTTAATATTATCTATATATTGTACAATCATGGTTTATCAAATAAATTCCAGTGAGTTAGTAATGATGGACATTAATAAAAAGTATAATTTTGAAGGACCATTATAGAAACAGATAGATAAATATATCCAAGGACACACAAGAATGAATTATTCCTATAGGAGGTTCTATTCTAATAATCTCTCATCATGAATCCATCATTGTACACCTCTTAGTATGTGAAGGGGATAATAATTTTGGATGAAAATGAAAACATAAAATGTATAGGTTGAAGTTTCCCATAAATCTAAAAAATAAATATGAAAAGATAATTATGGCACATGAGTGCTTAATATCACATTACATTCCCATTGATGATAACCTCCAATGAGCTTCAATAAAACAAGTTCTTTAATTATGTCATCCCATAGAAATGATGAAATTTTTCTCATCATCATCAAAGTAGATTGTCATTTTCAGTCATAAATGGAAACAATCCTATTTGATAACATCTGGATCGATGGGATACATGGCTATAATTACAGAACATTAAATAATTAATTCAGATTATAGATGTTGAGACAAAATATACCCCCACATTTAACTTATGAATATTTTTAGATTTTTAAAGATAAAATACTCTTATTATCTAGATTTAAATATTCATAGTGATTTTTATAAATCATTATTTTAAATTGATGATCTAATTCCTTGTATGTCAGACATGGATGAAAAGATTCCATATCAAAGCTAATTTACATTTTTTGGTGCATGATTATTGGAATTTGCTTATTGTGTCCCCAAAAGGAATATATATGCATAATATATTGAATCATGTGACTAAAATATTAAAATCCGTAGTTTATATAAAATAATTAGATGACGATTTAAATTATATAGAAGAATAATTTTCATGTTGCGAGTGGAATTATTAGTGCATGAAAAGTTAAAAAAACAGTGTGGTCTATATAAAAATGATTATTTGGAGCTTCTAATATTTAATACAGTAAATTGGATTTAAAAAATTTTAGAATATAAACACGGTAAACATTCCCTTGATAATATATGAAAATATCAATTTAATAATTTTATTTTCATGAATAAATGAAGATATGTTGTACTTGGGTGATATCTCTTTATTTTTAGCTCAATACAAATAATTTATTTAATTTAAGATTGATTGGAAAAAAGAATTCATTTTTTTACCAAAACAGTTTTACATACCCTCAACATCACAAGAGGGCATCTCTTATTAATCTGAAAATAATTTTTGTAGGAACTATCTAACATACATGGTCAGATATTATTGTTATAATGTATTGGATAATGCAGATTATATTAATGGTAACCTACTTAATAATGATCAAAAACATTATCCTATATATACAATCTATATTTGTATCATTCTTACAGGAACATATTTCAGATTTAACAATTTATTTGAAGGTTCTGTAGAAACATCCTCTCATTGATGTTAACAAAAAAATATTTAAATTATTGTGGTTGTTCATCATTTAGAGGTTAGAAAATATGATTAATTTTTTTTATTTCGTAACTGAGGGAAGTGGGGATAGATGGAACATTGCGAAAATTGACAAGTACCTGATTATTTTGGATGATGGAACAATATGGGGGGACATATGTTATATTTATTTAAAATGTATATAAGGGATTCAGGCATTCTCATTATAAGACTCCTAAATGACGAAATTATCACATTTTTGACATAAATTATGAAGATAATAGAATTGTATCATTTGGGATATATTTACAAGAAATGAAATATCAATACTCATGACATGATTCTATCATGTGTAATAGATTGTAATTGGTTGAAGGTTACATTTAACAAAATTCCTAAAACAATCCTCTATATCATTCATTAGCATGCTCCTCACAATGTTGGGAATTTCTGAATGATGGATCTATTCATGTTGAAATTTCAATTATTGATTTTGGATTATATGATAAAATTATCCATTGATAAAAGAGGTGAATTCATAAAATTCATCTTAAGTATTAATTTAAATATGCACATTTATATGTTTGATAATATCATATGAAAATGGAATCCTCCACATCCTTAAAAAATGGAAATGTCTTTTTCAAAACATAAAAAATAATTTTAGGTGATAAAATATCTGGGATAAAGATACCCTAAATCAATGGAGTGGTTTGATCAGGTATGTGTAATCATCATACAAATCTGTGACATGAAATTCATTAATGAAAATTACTGTATAATATTAATTTATTTATATGAATATAGATACATATTTTGTTGGGTGGTAGTGTTATATATTAAAAACTATAAACTAGTATTTGATTACTTGAAATAATCACCCAAAAAACATTTTTTCATTCAACAATTTTATTTTTATTTTTATTTCAATCAAACAATTTTTTTTTTTACTTGATTTTAATATTTATTTTGAACAACAAATTATTTATGATGAAGTATGGCTACTATTACAAAACTAAATGTTCTATATTTGATCAAGAATAACACCAGCTATCATAGGTGTTTGATTGATTTTCATTGGTATGTGAGAGGTTATATATAATAATTATTGTCTCTTTAAATAAATAATAGATTAATATTTGTGTGATCAAATAATATAAGTTATTAAATAAATAATGTATGGAATATGATATTTATGTATGTGGAACTTCAATTTAAGCTGGAAACACTGTTCATTATATTTTCATGAAATTTATTTACACAAAATCAATAATTAAATAAGTATCATATTCTTAATGAATCAAAAACATATAATGGTGTATGGAATGTTTTTAATGAGGGAAAAATATTTTTTACTAAAGTTTCATTTCTAAAATAAAATCACAGACATTATTTCATACTGATCTCATCATGTATTCGATTCATGTCAACTAATTTTTTAAATATCGAAAATGACATATAGTTAATTGTATTAATGTATTAACTTAGTCAATGAATGTTTGATTGTTTCTCAATTATTGACCCATAATTTGAACTCAAATATCAATTTTAAACAGAAACACACATTTTATGTCATACTGGTCACATAATGTATTATATTAATGTGTATATGATTCTTAATTGTCACAAATGAATTATGGTTTATTTTAAAAATTACTAATACAATTTAAATGTGTTTCCCCATTTTTGTATATGTCAGAAGCCTGTTGTTTTAGTAGTATCGTTTTAAAATGAAAAATACATTAGTAATTTATAAACAAAAATTCTCACTATTGAAAAAGAATTATTAATATAAATAAGATATAAATTGATAAAAATAACAAATATTTTATTAGTGAATCATCCTTATAGTATAAATTATTGATAATTTTTATCTATGCACATTTTTTCTCATAAAATATCGATAAATGGTTAAATAACAAACTATTATCAATGATGTTATTTATTCTTGATATTTTTGAAAATTAACTACCTATGTATCTGGTAAAAATTAAAAGAATATTCACTACAAAATTTAAATAAAATGATGAGAATATTTAATAATGATGTTCTAGAATGTCACCTCTTCATGATGTCTACATATGTTCTGACATAATGTTTTTTTCCTATCATTTCTAAAAAATTAAATTTAATCTTTTAAATAAATGCTATATTGATATTCATTGATGTAGTAAAAAAAATATAAGAAAATGTATTATTATGTTTTTTAAAGAAATTTTAATTATCATAAAAATTGCGTATTTGGGGATACTAGTTTGTTGACGTAATTAAATATCATTAATAATTTTTCAAATGTATTATAAAAAATATTTCCTATTAGTTTTTTACTTTCTCAAACTACATTTTCTTATATTTTACATTATCAAAATAAAATTCACCTATTAGTAGTGATGATGTTATACATTCTTCCTAACTCCTATAAATTGATGTCATCCAATATCCGTATTCATGTGTTCATGGTGGGAATTTTTAATGTCCAATAAACACATTCATTGAGGAATTTTTAAAATATCTATGTGTGTACCTTGTTCACAAATGGGAAAACATATAGATCCTCTAATACGATATCTAAACATTCTGACTTAATCATAAAAATCATTTATCATCTCATTAAACATATCTTTCAAAATGAATTATTCATTTCCATTAACAATCCTAAAACATTTCAACTAATTCACACATTACATTAAAATTTTAGATCAATGGATGCATATAAAAATCAATAACAATAACCATTTTATCATTATATAAGATGATACAATATATTGTATTCTTTCATCATGCTTAACCAATGTGGAATGTTATAATTTTATAACATAAATATCCATATATAATGAGTATATCTTTGAAAAGAAAATTATTTAATCTTTCAGTAGATTGTATGAGATGAAGGTCTCTTGAATCATTTATAAATTTAGGATACTCCTGAACAATTTTATTTCACTGAATGTAGTCTAAAAGGTGTAATTTTTTCTCCTATTTATATATTTTATCTACATTCCTTGTCAATATGATTGTATAATTCTCACATCATTATAGATTTCTAATACTTGAATTTTTTTAATGGTAGAATTTAAATTTAAATGGTATTGATTGGTCATTCATGTATAGAAATGCACAATACATTGGGAATTTTATTCAGTAATTCATATTAATATTAAAAATAATATAAAATAATTTATATGAGCATGTATTCTATCATATGTCATACCGATTGAATGTATAATTCGTTTAGTTAGATTTGTTTGTTGTAGAAGATAATTATATTTGGGGATCATATCATTAAATAGAGAATGCAGTTCAGTAATAATGGTGTCAATCAATATCTTGACAAATTTTACATTATATTGCTTCAATATGGTTTAAAATGATGTATATTCAATGCAACCAGTATAGATTTGTGTCTTTTCACAACATAATATATTATAAAATAGTTATAGTTCCTTGTGATGTTAATATTCAATATTAATCTTATTTTCTTCAATATGATATTCTATGACTTCACACCAGTTACCATAGATTCAATATAGTCATTATCAATTTTCACACTTCTAATCATATCTAATAATCCATAAGACCTAATGTTATACATGTGAGTATATATATTTAGTTGTAACCATTTTTCACACTCAAATTTTTAAAATTGATCTATTCGATGACAAATCAATTGTTCTTCCAACACCTCTATAATAATTTGTCATGAATAATAACATTGCAAAAACAAAAAAAAAATGAATATTTGAGAAGGGTTATATGCATAGTCTTGTGAAAATTTGATTTACCACATCCTCATACTCATTTTTAATATGGTTATCATCCATCCATTTTTTATTCATTTTAATCATAAATTATTTAGTAAAATTAATATTTAATAAAATAAATAAATACATACATATTATGAACATATAAACATGAAAGGATTTAGTTAAGGAATTATTTATGGGGCCTAAAAGTAATTTTATATGATAATATGTGTTAAATTATGTTTATCAGGATTGATATTTATTGTTGTAGTGCATTAAAAAATGGAATTTTTGATATCTATAATGATACAAACAATCTAATCAGATTTTTGTCTATCTAATAGAAGTGAGGTAATAGATGGTATCTATAGCTTTTTTATGGTGCAGTAAAGAAATAGGGAGGTGTTTATATTCATACTTTCATCACATAGTACATGAAAGACCTAGTGTTGTTTAAATGATTGCAAACATAGTTGATGAAATTTATGTTTTATCATATGTTGAAAACATTTAAATGGTCCATTCATCAATTCTTGAGAACCATATATTTAATGAGACATGTTAAATTTATTGTTTATAACGAATAAATTATTGGTTTTTTCTCAAGGGGATGAAACGAAAATGTCAACTAAGAGGGTGTAAAATGATGACATAAAAATACAATAATTATGAGAATGAAGTTAGTGGGGAAAGGATAAAAAACACAATAAAATAATGATCCACTAAATTTTTGAAGATGAGGATGGGATGATAGTGGATGAAATCCTCAATAAGTTCAACAGGGGGAAGAAACTTCTATGAATGAAACATACAAACCCCATTCTACGACGGAACGGATTTTAGGAGATTATAATCCAATAATTAGAATTCAAACTACTACTGAACATCATTTTGACACAATAATTTTAGAGTTAAATGACATTATTTATTAGGATGAACTGTAATGATCCAATTTCATTTCTTATTTATGATCAATTTTCTAAAAAAGATTAATTTTAATAAGGAATCATAGATAATAAATTATAGGTGATATAAAATATGTTGGGATGTCTTCATTGCAAACACCATGCTCTATAGAGATACCAGATGAGGTAGTAAAATGATCCACCCTCTTACCATTATTTTTAATAATTTATAATGAACATGAAAATAAGAGGAAGAACTATTTTAAAAAATCCAATGCCAATAGACTGGAATAGTTGGTAAATCCTTAAAACTATTTGTATATGAAAAACCAATGGTTTTTGGAACATTTGATTTTCTATCATTAGTATATACAAATATAAATGTTTGTGGGAGCCATTGGAATAGTTGGGGGTAACCAATGTTTTAAAAAATGTAGGTATATGTAACTTGAAATATCTATACGAACATTTTGAAAAGCCAAAGATATTTGTAATTTGAAAAATACCTTGATATTTTTTCTTCCTGAATCACTGATATATATTTCAAAATTCATACCAATAAGAAAAAATATTCTCTGGAAATATAAGAGGGAAAATATGGGTATGCATATTTATAAATATTTATAACTTACTATATGTTATCTGATTAAAAAATTCAATAAAAATATTAAACCAAATACAAATTGTTTGGAAAATAATTTATATTGACCAATAAAAATGTTTTTGCAATCCAATGATATATTTTTTTAAATTTTGTGGCCATAATAAATTTTATTACTGAAGCATTGTGTATAGCTTTATTAAATTAAAGCAATACATAGGGTTTTATCCAAACCATTTGTATGATGTAATTTTATTTATGATATGTTAGTGGATTTTATAAAAACTTTTTTATAGCTATAACACATATCAAATGTTTTATAAAAACCATTAATATGGGTTCATATGATGGTTTTCATAAACAAATTTTTTGTCCAAAACGATTATACATGTTCATTTTATGGTACATATACCAACATTTTCTCCAAATCTGCTGGTATTGATCTTTTGGTATTTTTCCAATTCTTAGAAGTGTTTACAATGGATTGAAACATCTTAACTAGTAAGATGATCTATTATAGATCCCACTATAATTAGTTAATACCTTTAATAATGACAGTATAGTTTTATTGAATCAGGAAATTTGTCAATTTACTCTCAATGGTGAAATTCAATCCATTGAATAAATTGTGTGCTTGATCCACTAGTGGATCTCAAAAAAAATATGGAGGGAAATATTTTATGTTGTGATAATGAAAACCAAATAATCATGTACCATAAAACATATTCTAATTTTACCTATTTTGATATAGTTTCACACACATTTATCATAAACACATTTGATGGTGGGGCCTCCACATACTTAAGTTAGAAAACATAAAGGTTTTAACAAGGTGTTCCTCATTACACATCTAAATCTCCTTTTGAAACACATCCTTCATTATCCAAAAAGAGGCACGGTTATAAAATTTGTAAGGACTATGTCATATATATTCACTCATATAATCCATGATATTTTAAATATGGAGTATAGAATTTTTTATGGAAGAAGTCCACATTGAGAGTAGAGACACAATACCCTCCTCTGTCTCAATAATCACAACCAAATTTGGGTTCCATGCATGTTTGATGATTCATGGACTGTTGATGGTAGATCACAGCATGAATAAGTGTTTCATATTCAATGTTGAGGTAGGGTATAAAATTATAATATTTTTTATTTTTTACAATTTGGTCTACATTAATAGAAGAATTCCTATGAAATATTTCATAAAGAATGTTCAGACCTTCGAGAGGACCGCTGGTTGAATCATCATTTCTAGAAATCTTTATTTTATGTTATCTATATTCTATGTGCCAATGTATACCTATATTCACAAAATAACCACAAAAACATACATTATATTAGAAATTATTTTCCTAGTCTATATCATTCTTTCAAGGAATACATAGAATACCCCTCTAATCAGTTTCATCGGACTATAAATTTAGTTTATCAAAATGCCATCTGTTATTAACATCATTAAAATGGGAGAAATCAGGGGATTCCTACAAATGTGAAACTTACTAGGATGATTTCATCATAAAGAACTTATAAACAAGCCATGGGACCCACAAAATCATTATATTGGCTCTCTCTCCAGTCCACCAAAATTGTTCCTTTAGAATAAGAACACATGATCCTCAGAGGAATCTCCAGAAAAAAATCATGGTTGATAGATAAAGGCAACATTGCAAAAGCCTGTATGTGGGTAAAATTTGGATTCAATTATATGATTACATTAGGATCCAGGGATATGAATCTGATTTGATCCTTGCTTTTACAAAATAGAAATTTTGATCAGGTTCATGTATTGATAACCCATACCACCACATGATTTAGGGATTCATAGAATACCACAATCCACCAAAACAACTTTTTTCAATTATTCAGACCCCAACATAAAATAGCAAGGTGAGAGAGTAGTTCATGAATCAAAGAGTTAGGTATCATAAGTAAATACATAATATTATGTGGAACCGACTGAGAAAAATTAGTTATAAGTGCATAATTCCCTAATTTAGATACCCTCTTCAAATTTCATCCCTGATTTGTTTTTTAACATGTCCATGTTGCTCGAGACAAACTGTATTTTAGTTTGACCAAAAATTAAATATATTCAAACATATTTATTAACTTTATGAATCATCTGATTACCTGAGGGGTAAAAAAGATCATCTTTAATAAAATTAGTCTAACCTGATGTGATAGAAATTTCATATGTGGAATAATAAAATGTTTTAATGTATGATTTAGGTTAATATTTGGTATGCTGGAAAAAATAAAAATAAAATTAATGAGTTCATGTTGATAAAAAAACTACAAATTTAAAAGAATAAATGGGAAATAGGTGGGCTTAATCTGTAAACCATTCTTACATGAAATATGTTTTTGTTATCTTGTAGTAAAATTAAATTTGAAAAAACATAAGCCATCAAGACATAACAAAAATGAAAATGTCGACCACACAATTTGAACCCCTTGTATGGTTGATGAATTGAGAGAGATTGCCATTTATATTGATCTGGAAGGATACTGAATTTTTTTATATTGCCTCGGTTGAATAATAATATTATAATGACCTATTGATTGAAGAAAATAAATATGGAATCCTAATTTGCAAATCTGCATTTTTATAAATTATAAAGAAAAATTAATAAATTAAATGTATTTGAATGAATTTTATTTTGATTTAGTAATATAGTTTGGTAGAGTAGGTTGTTACTTATTGGACCTTATTATACTGCGCAAGTGATTCAGCCAAGCATTCTTATGATAAAAATCAATAATACACACAGTAGAGCAAATCCATTCAAAAAAAGGTTTTGTAGGAAATTATCTTTATAAACCACATATTAATAATTGAGTATGAAATTTCAAAAACATAAATATCTAAATAAGATAGACTTTTTCTATAATGCATGATAATTGTAAAAGAAGTTGTATCAGATTAACTCTTGTATCTTTGGAATTTAGAGGATTGATTCATCCATGAAGATCGAGGTGGAGTTCTGAAAGTGGTTGATTTCAACTAGAGATCTTGAATGGGGAAAAGAAACAAATTCTCTTAGTGTTTAATTTATATGACCAAGACTGTTTTATCATTTAATTCAAAAAAAGTGCCAGTAAATTTTATTATTATCATTGTGTCATTAATAACTACTAAAAATATATTGTTTTTCAATGATAAATTTTTCATTGACAAAACCTATTTAAGTTAGCACAAAAATTAAAGAAAATAAATCCTACATTTATTATCACTATTATAATGTCACTGATATTTATAGGTTTCATGAGAACTATTCATTTTATAGCTGATAAAAACTATTTATACGAAAATAAAAAATATATTAAATGAAAATATATTAATAATTAATGATTTATAAAAAAATTTAAATAAATTATATTTATTAATGATTATACAATCATAAATGTATTGTTTTAAAAAATGAGTGAAATTGAATTACTAAAAATCAATAGACATAAAAAAATATTAACAAAATGGATAAGATATATTAATTATATTTATTATTGAAAAATAATTAAAAATGTATATATATTAAAATAATGATTAATACAAAGTTGAATTATTAAAACATAGATAATATGTATAAAAAGATTTTTTAAGAAGTATTACATGAATTGTGAACATGCAATAAATGATGATGAAAATATAATGAAATGAATTAGAAAAATTACTTATATAGATTTTAAAAAATTTAAAAATATTACAACTTATTAAATAAAAATGAAGGGGAATTGATCATATAAATTTAAAAAAGTTTAAGAATATTAAAACACAGTAAAAAATAATGTTAAATATGAATGATTAATTGAATTAATTTTAAAAACAAACATTGAATTTATAGATTCCAAAATAATAAATTAAAATAAATTTATTATTTAAATTTCAATCATTTTAATGGAATTACAACTTAAAAAATGAAATTGCATAAATATAAATCATATAAACAAATTACTTTTTTTAACATTAAAATGTAGTAAATAATTATGTATAAATTAATATTCAAAACATAATTAATTAAAAATAATAATATCTGTAAAATATTAACAATTATTTATAATGATTAAATGAAATCATAATAAAATTTAATAAGGAAATTTTAAGAATTAAGGATATTTAAAATGTGAATGTGTAAGATAAATAACATTAATTACATACACTTAAGGACCCCGATTCGAATCATGGCATGACCCCTGGGGGATTTACATCGCATGTAGTGAATCGGGAAAGCGGTGATGTGGGTGTGATGCTAGAAGGCGGTGATGTAGGCATGACACAGGCTCGTTGACACATAAAGTATGATGAAGGAATTGTGCTAAAGCAAGCCGTTCGGGCCACATTATTTGGCCACAAACCCTTGGGCCAAAGTTTTGTGTAATGGAAATTCCTCTACCATGATAAAAATATGACATTGATTTCATAAATAAAAAATAAAATACATATACATAAAATATTAATAAAAATCAATAAATAAATCATATATACATTTATATTTTTGTTACTTGAGGATAGAAAAAAAAACCATACACACACCCCACCCACCGACTGATGGGTAGGTCGTTGCCCCTAAAGGGATAACCCACCTATATTCAATAAGCCCATAGACCTATTTTTTATTTACATTGAACCAATGAAACTTATAACATATGTCCATAATATCATGTCCCATAAGCCCTAACATTATCATTCACACCAATAAGATTTTCAAAACCGATTGGGACTCCCCTAATAACCAACGATGGAATGGACTGGACCATGCCTTGGGCATCCATTACGTTATTGAACATCGTGACAGATTGTAACATATGTCCATCAGACAACAACGACCACAATCAAACCAGGAGTTTGATGATCCCAATGACTAGTCAACAAAGAATACAACAACACAATCAATATGAGAATCACAGACACCAATTTGTGTCATCAAAATCTCTAGCTCGAGTCATGCAACGTCAACACTATCGTCACATGAAGCCTTCATCATTGATGGAGCACAACCATAATTGATCATGGGTCCACCATCAACCTATTCCCACAAAATTAGCAATGAAGAGTTGTCTCCCCTCCTACATCCACAATCCATCCATACCACAGAATAACCACTATGCCTGAAAACTACCGCTTGAGACTAGTAGTGATTCCGGCCCAAACGCAACCATCCAACACTCCTCATCTCTCTATGGAAAATAGTATTGATAATAAAAAGAATGTCTTTTAGGGACTCCATCCATCATTACTAGTCATCGTGAAGAAAATCCACATCATCTATGCATGTGTAAATAATCCCCTAAATGGTGTTGGGGATGGTGAAAGTTGGGGTTCAATTTCATGGAAAATGGTGTGGGATAGATATGGCCTTTTAAGAGTCAATTATATATATTTAAAACATATTAAATAACAAAAATGTAATAATTAAAAATGAATAAATATTAATAAAATTAATTAAAAACATATTGATAATATTGAAACTTATTAAATAAATATATATAAATTTAATAAAATAATTTAATTCAAAAAATATTGAAAATTATTAAATATCGAAAATAAAAAAATTGAAAAAAATATTAAAGATCAATAAATTATAATAAATAAATTACATAATATTTAAAAAAGTTAACTCATAACATTAATTACATGAATTAAAAAATTAAAAAATTGAACAAAATTAAATAAATAAATACTATTAATACTTCAAATTATTGAATTTATCATTTTATTGATTGTATATAGAATGTATAAAATATTATTAACATTTATAATTTTTAAAAAATGTTAACATTCTATTGTTTAATTAAATACATACATATTTAAAAAAGTAGAAAAATTTATAAAAATTGGATATATTTCAATATTATTAAATGATTAGAAAATAAAAACTAATTAATTATTAGAAATACTAAAAATGGACAGATATTAGAATCCAAAAAGCATTATTAAATCAATAAATATACTTAACTGTAAAGATATATATATATATATATATAAATGCATTTACAAACATGTACACATACATACACAATATACACATACAAATATTGGAAATCACATACACATACTAATACATATAGTCATTGGCATATAAACATACACATACCCATATATACAGTTACATGCTCACGCATACACATATATAAATATCTATACATACACATATATAAATACACATATAACATAAAAAATACATGTACATATACACAAACATATACAAATAAAAAACTACAGTAAAATATAAATATATATGAATACACATTCAAATGAATTTTCATATAAATAAACAAACATACAATTACATATATGTGAATGTGGATACATAAACATCTATACATATGACTATATACAAACATACAAAATTAACATACACTTATACACATACGCATGCACATACCCATGGACTAAAACAAGATGATATAAATACACATATACATACATGCACACGTAGATAAAGACATACATATATACGTACAAATACTCATACATACACATATACACAGAAAATCACATTAACATGATTATTCAAAAAGGCTTAAACATTCATATACACAAACACAAACAAATGTGGGGATACGTGTATAGGCAATACAAATTTATAAATAAATAAACGTACATGTACACATAATAATACACATACACATAAAAATATATATAACATACAACTAAAATTACATACAAACTGATTAATATAAACATACTCACACATACAAATCATTAATGTACATAAACAAATAAACACACACAACACAACACACCATATGCATACACAAACAACACAAACATAAACACACATATACAGACACACAGATCAAAATCCAAATACATACATTATTAAATGTAATATCAACTATTTTAATATATTTTACATTCATATATATACATGATGAAATATAAATATAATTTAAAAATATATAAAAATGTATACATATATATGTGTGTGTTAACTTATTCAATGTTTAATTTTGCAACCCTAAACAACTACACATAATTGTAGGACATTTATCATTGATAGAAAAAATAATATAGAATGGGAACCATATTATTAATAATTTTTTGCAGAAGTGTCGAATACATCACCATATGAAGTAGTGTAACATGAATATAAAAAATAGGGAATTTATAATGGTTGAAAATTTGAATTTAATGGATTGATAAGAATAAATGATAATTATCATTTAGTATAAAATTCAAAATATAATGAATTGTGACTTTATATTTAAATATAAAATATGATAATAAATTAATTGTGTTTATCACTATGGGTAAAAATTGAAATAATTTCTAGAACTAGCTCTTCATGTTTGATAAATCAACATCTAAAATTAGTTTTTCAACGTAGCGTGTTCGGGGAGAGGGAGGTATCATAGTGTGACCATGTTTTTTTGATACTTTAGAATTCATTAAATTGTTTAAAACAACATTTCATACTCCTGCAATCAGTGTGCATTACACTCCGTAGTGGTGAATGATAGGTAGGGGTCTAAAGCATTCATTCCATATTACTCTGTTCTAATTGGGTGCTTCTGCTGCGGTGAATTACAGACAAGGGGTAGAGAACTTCATATCAAAATTCATCCATTTTTTATTGGAAGGTGTTGTAGATGGGGCATAATGGTAGATCATATTTGAATGTGTCGTGATGTTGGTAGTCATTTTCGATGTGGTGTTGGGGCAGAACGTCGTCGGGAGGTGAAGGAGGGTAGTAACCGTAGTAGTCATTGTCAATGGTTCACGATGGAATTTCATTGGAGAAATGGCAGTGAAATTTGTATGAATTTTCGATGCGGTGACATAAAATGTTTTTGGTGAAAGGGTTTTGATGGACATATACATCTTCCCCATGTCTGTCTGGGTAGGCATTGTCAATGGGGCGCTATGATAGATTGTGGTGGTGACCGTCTATGTAGGGGATATTAATGGTGCATCATGGTATGTATAATGGGTGGTGACTATGTAAGGAATTTTCTATGGGGTGTTGTGGTAGGTTGTTTGAGAATGGGATGTCATAGTCTTATCCATCATCACAACGTTTGGCCTAGTAGCTGTAGTAGATGGGGCACTATGGAAGGTTGACCAAAAAATGGTTCTGATTGTCAGATCTGTCATCCTACCATCTGGCCTGTTAGGAATAGTCAATGGGGCATCGTGGTATGTCATACGAGAGATTCCAGGGCAACCCGTTGGGATAGTGTGAAACAGGTTGTCCCTTGTCCTATATCGATAGAATGTTGACACTACATGATGTAGTATAAAATGGGGGTTTGAAAACCTCATGCATAACCTTCTTCTTGGATCCTAATTTCATCTTAATGCTCTTCCAATGAATCAATAATTCCTCAACCAACTCTCTAGTCCACCGTGGATAGGAATACTCATTGAATGGATAGATTATGGTAAACATTGTCCAATGTGTGTGTGCCTATTCACCAAACGAGGTCACGAAATATTGTCAACTAATTTCAATAATTTCATTAAAATCAGTATTATTATTCCTCCATATTATTTTCATTATTTTATTTTTAAATTTATGGTCCAATTTGTTTTGATGTCATTAAGGCACATGGTTAATTTTTTAATTACATTATAAATATACCAATTTATTTGTAAATTGAATAACAAAAAATCCATGATAAAATCGTATCAATGTGTGGAACACAAGACAACCTCGAAATTCGATATTTTTCATTATAAATATAATACATTATAAATTTGTTAAAATTTATTGTATAAATTATGTTTTATTAAATAGAATCATAACACATTATAAATCACTTGTGTTTCATAAATATGTGATTATATTTATTTATATTTCAATGATAACATATTTTACATCATTTATATATATTAAATAAACTAATGTATTTATTAAAAATATAAATATACAATGTATTATGTTCTTCATTTTAATAGAAATGTATCTTGCGTTATATAATAAAATAATTTAAATTATTTAAATGTAAATTTAAAATGTTATATCACATATATTTATACATTATATTAAATTCATTTTAACATAATTCAATACCTATATATAGATTATAATTAATTAATTTTTAATATTATAAAAAATTTATTCTAAAACATTATCAATATAATTATGTCATATATATTATTATTAGAAAATAATATTTATATAGGAATATTGTAGATAAAATGAATTGAATATCTAATGCATTATTATTTATAAATACATGGGATAATTCTATTCATAATATATATATTTATAAATATTATCTTTATTATATTTATAAATAAATGTATTATCACGATATTTATATATTATATATAAATTAACTAGTTTTTTATTCATAAAAACATTTTTTAGTGTTTTCAAAATTACCATTTTTACAGGATAAATTGTATCCCTCACAAAGGAAAACACAATTTTATGGATTATATAAAATCAATGCTAGGATTTTTATGATGTAACAAATCATGATAAAAATACAATTCTCTAATTTTATATGGGGAGTTTTAGGAATTAATGTTTTGGGTTTATAGAATATCTTAGTCATTGGATGATATTTTTTTTGTGATGATAGGGTTTTACGAATGTTTCACATGTAGAAGAAGCATCTGGGGTTAACAATCGTAATAGTATTTTCAGGGTTGATGTATCATTCAAAAATTGTACAAGTTATAAGAAACCTTACAAGCTAAACATTTCCATAAAATATTGAAAAATACCACAATACATAGAGGATATTTTGCATGATTCACTAGTTTAGAAAACATTATTTTCATCGGTTATTTTTTATTTTTTACGTCGGTTTTTTGCTAACGTTAATACAAACGATGTTATAAATAATGTTTTTTACGTCTGTTATTTAAAAAACGACTTAAAAAACACAACATTATTGTATTTTTCACATCTGTTAATTAATAACCGACATGAAAAAACCATGGGGGGGGGTTTATAACATTTGTTATTATATAACCTCTGTGATAAACCGGGGGGGTTATCACGTCGGTTATATAATAACCAACGTGATCAACCCATGAGGGGGATTTTTATCACGTTGGTTATTTAATAACTGGTGTGATAAACCCCTAGGAAATGGTTTATCGTGTTGGTTATATAATAACCGACATGCTAAACCAGTATGGGGGGGGGTTTATCACATCAGGTATTTAATAACTGACATGATAAACCATTTCCCAGCCCTGTTATCATATCAGTTATTAAATAGCCGACATGATAAACAATTCCACATGTGTTTATCATGTCAGTTATTCAAAAAACTGACGTGATAAACCCTTCCTGATTCCTTGATCACGTCAGTTATAAAATAACTGACTTGGAAGAACAATTTATTTTAAAAAATATCAAATGTAGTCCTCTGCTCTCCCGAGAAACAACAAGAAACAAAATCAAGTATTCGTACCACAAAAACCGAAGTAGATCAAAACAAGAACTAAAGAATAATTAAGCATTTACATTGATAACATTTAAAACATACCCCACTGGACATCCCTCCCACCACCCCCTGAACAACACCCCTCACCCCACTGGACAACACCCCCACACCCCTGGAATTCCCCTGGACCCCACGGACCACGCCAAATACCCCGGGACAACCCCCACCCTTATGTTAATTCCCCCACACCCTGGATAGCCCCCCCCCCACACTAGACAGCCCCCACCACACCCCTTGACTGCTCCCGACCCCCTGGACATCCCCAAACACCCATGGAAACCCCCCCCCCCCCACCCACCCTCATGTATACCCCCACCCCCTGGACAGCAGTCCCACACACCTAGACAGCCCTCCCACCACCCTGAAACATACAAAAAAGTAACCAAAAACAATCCAGAACCCCCTCACCCCACTAAACTTCCCCCACCACACCCCTGGACACCCCCCAAACCCCGGGACATCACCACCACCCCATGGACATCCCCCCACCCTTCTGTAGACCTTCCACCCCTGTACTACACTCCCATGCCCCTGGATAGCCCTCCCACACCCTTGAAAAAAACTAAAAAGTTACAAAAAACAGACTAGAACCCCCTCAACCACCATGACAGCCCCACTACACCACTTGACTGTCCCCCCATCCCCATGGAGACCCTAGACCCCCCCACTGGACAGCCCCCCACCCTAGGAAACCCACCTCACCCTACAGTACACCCCCACACCCATGGACACCCCCTGGACTACGTTCCACTCCCCTGGACCGCCCTTCCACCTGGCTGGAAACGCTCCCACCCCATGGACAGCCCCCACACTCTCATGAACACCAAGGACCCCCCACCAGACAACACACCCTGACCCCTAGACAACCCCACCCCCCTGAACAACCCCCACATCCTTGGAACCCCTCCCCCCAGACCAGAATCCATACCAGAAAAACCATCATAAGTAGACAAAAAGATGATGTAGTGAAAAATTAAACATTCACATATATAAAATTCAAAGCATACACTATCAACATCAAAAAAACTAAATCCAACCTAAACGACTACCAAATACACAATTACAATGACAATATTCAAAATTAAATTTTACATTACAAACAACTAAATTTCAGTCAAACCTGTAAAATAATTTGACCTCTCCACTTGTAAGTGTTTGATGTCTTCAAAAGTATAGGGTTGAGGGTCTCAGAAAGCTACAAATGAAAAGGATATTACATAACTTGTATAATGATTAAATCAAATTGATATATTATGGAAAATTTTAAGAGGAAATCTTACCAGGTCTAAATTTAAAAATGTTCGAGTTGATATTATTTCATACATAAATCATAACAAATAATATCTGCATTCGATGACTCCTTGTTGTTAATGAAAAATCTATTTTAATGAGTGTAAATTCAATATATTATTTTTATGTAATAGATCAAAATTTAAAAATTATAAATTGATATTTACCTTCGCATTTACATATTTGAACTTCTAACTCTTTTTCATTGTGGTTTTTGGAAAGTAGACTCATCCCCTGTTAGAAAATAATATGAATGGGGTAAATTAAAAATTCATTATAATATATAAATCTATTTTTAAATTGAAACATAATTATCCAATAAATTCATAAAACTTTCCCGCACATCATCATGGATAGAGAATATCCAATAATTTTTTCTCTCCCTTGGGAAAAAAACACCTTACATCCATTGATCACTGATAAAAGAAAATTTATGGTTAGTGGTTTTTTATGATAAAAGATAACAAACACTTTGAGAGAGACGTGTTTCATACCTCCCACAAAAAGGAATCATCCATCATTGTGTCACTATATTATTTTCAAGTATTTCAACAATATAAAACATTATTTTTTCTTCATACAATGCACATGCTTCAGGTGAAATCAATTGCGGGTCCATGAATCAATATACATCTGTCAGCTCATTCCTCTCACAAATTTTATAATGATTCCTAATAAAAAACAGACATAAGTATACATTTTTATTAAATATAACGCAGGGAAAGTGTGTTATGACTTACATGGAAAAAATTTGAACCATGCTGATGCCCAACATATCCCTAGTAACTAGCTCCATGATATCAGTTTTCATAATCCACACAGTAATTTCACGTCCACAAACATGAGTTTCCATTGGGAACTCATAATGACCCGCCAACAAATTTGAATATCATGACAATCTGTCAAGATTACTAGAATATGTATCTTATGTCATATCGATTTGTCTTTGTTTTTTTCTATACAATATTGCATCACCTTTAACGTATTCCTGTAAAAATAATTAGAAAAATATATTAGTTTTCAAATGATAAAAAAACATGAATAAAAAAAATATATAACATTCATACCTCGATGGTAATGAGTCAAAGAATACTAGATGGTCAAATTAAAAAATGTTCTATATTAGGTCCAACATTCGTCACCTCATATGTAGGTAAAGGTACTAGAGCCGATCTATCTATAATATATTGTACAGTGACCCTCTGATTCTCTACCTCTAATTATTGATGATGAACTGTATCTACTATGCAAAATAACAAAAAATATGCAACTATTGGATTTGAGGATCATCAACATAAAACTTGAAATACGTAGAAAGACAGGACATAGGAGTATGATAAAAAATGGGGTCTGTAGGCAAAGGTTGGGGAGTAGGAGCTAGTGGCATAGGTGGAGGATAAATAATGGGGTTCACAGGAAAGGTGGAGGAGTGGGAACAACAATATGTAATTATCATTCCATTTCTGCTGACATAGAATTTACTGACGCTCTAATCGTTTCCTCCATCGTCGCATTAATATTATGAACATCAGCCTCCATGGATTCTATTTTTTATAAATCCATTAAATGTTAGATGTTGATGAACGTGGAAACACTTTTCTTACTGATACACATGTCAGATATCCTCTTACATGACCAGGATGTTCGGGCTTTCCCAATGATACAAATAAAATATCTTCCCTCAATGTAGATTTAAATGCCCCATATGCACTTCTGTTGTCCTGAGCATTCTTATGAAATTTATAGCCAATAATTTCATAACCTTACCATGTTATAACATTTAAACATGGACCACCCACTATCCATTTTAATGTCTCTGATACATCTAATCTACCAAGAATGGCCTTTTTAAACCATGAAAAAAATGTTTTGTTTTGATCATTCAAAATCCCCATTTCGTTCTTCTTTTGATGACATTGTTTCAACTCATTAATTGCAATATGATATACGGTTGAGTATCAGCTATGTTATTCAAGATGTGTTATTATAAATTCTTCATCTGTTCAGCTGACAATGACTTGACCTTCATGCCATGAATCCCCTCTACCTCATTTTTAAATCATTCACGGTGATATGGGGGAAAACCTATGTGTTGCGTCGTAGCCAAGTAGCTCGTACAAATCTCTGCAACCTCCTCATAAATATTCTTTTCAATAATAGAGGCTTCAAGTCGATATGGATTCCTAACATACACCTTTAATATTTTCATATACCTTTCAAAACGATACATCCAATGAAGATATATAGGTCCACAAAGGTTTATTTCATGAACCATATGAATCAATAAAGGCATCATTACATCAATAAAAGTTGGAGGAAAATATATTTTCAATTAACAAAGTATAAAAATTCCATCCTTTTACAAAATTTTCGAAGTAACCACATCAATCGCCTTTTTAAAAATTGAATTGAAAAAATAACAAAACTTCATTATAGTATTTCAGACACGGATGGGAAATATTCCACGCAATGAAAATGGTAGAATTTATTGAATCATGACGTGAAAATCATGTGATTTCATACCAATCAACTCCAAGTCCTTCAATGAGACAAAATTCTTTACACTTAAAGAATAACCTTGAGGAAATTTGATTTCATGATGAAATTGAAAGAAGCTAATTTTCTCCCTCTCCGATAATTTATGAAAAGTAGGGGGATTAAGTGTCCATCTTCCATTATGAGTGGGATCTAAATCCAAACATATTCCCATTGGTAGTAAGTATAATCTTGCATTCAACCCATATTTTGTCTTTCCTTTCATATCTATCAATGTTCCAATCATACAATCACTGATATTATTCTACCCGTTATTGACATCAATATTATGTTTAACATCATGATACCTCCAATATTGTTGCTCAAAAAATATTGACCTTTTCATCCAAATATGTATATCATTTCTAGATTTCTGTTTCTTTCCCAATGTCACATCAAGGTTCGTCACCCACTCAAAATAAAGGTCAAGGGATAAAGGTTTTGGAGCAGTATCAAATTCTTGTGAGCCATTGAATGCCTTTTTTAATATTTTATAAGGTTGATCCAAAGGAATAACCATTCGATGAACCATGTACAATGTTTTCCTCCCATGATGCAATTGACTATATGACGTTTGTTTTTCGCAAATTGGACAAGCTTTATACCCTATAACACTGTATCCAGAAAAACTTCCAAATACTGGGAAGTCATTTCTAGTGAACATAAGCACTGCATGAAGATGAAAATATTCCATTTTATAAGAATCCTACACCGTAATACCACCATCCGATAACAGTTTCATATAATCAATCAACGGTGACAAGAAAACATCAATATCATTTCCGGGTTGCTTTGGACCATAGATCATTATACACATCATGACATATTTTCTCTTCATACAAACATTATGATAGAGGTTTTAAATTACCAATGAAACGGGCCATGAACTATGTGTGCTACTAAGAGTTCGTTATGGATTCATTCATTCAATGCACAACCCTAGATTAAGATTTCTAATTTCATTTCCAAATGTAGAATACTGCTCATCAATTTTCATCTATTGTGGAAAATCAGCTGGATTACCTAATTTTCCATCACATAACCGCTCATCAGAATGCCATCACAACCTTTTTTCATCATGTGAATTAGCAAATGAACATTAGAAATGATGAATTATTGGAAGATACCAATATACCATAGAAGGGATCTTTGTAATCTCTACATCATCCTCTGATTTTCCTTTCACCTTATACCGTGATGTCCCAAATTTATGACACTCTCACATAAATTCATATTCATTCCTATATATAATGCAGTCATTCAGACATGAATGTATTTTCTTATATCTGAATCCCATCAGGGATAATATTTTCTTGTCCATAGACTATGAATCTGGAAGATCGATATATTTTTGAAGAATGTCTTTCATCAATTGTAGCAGCTCTTTAAAACTTCTGTCACTCCATCCATGTTTTTCCTCCAGGTTAATCATTATTAACACTGCTGAAAAAACTGTAAAATCTGTACAACCAAGATATAATTGTATTTCAGCATCACCATATAGGTGTGCAACTGTCAGTTCTATCTCAATTTGTTCTGCTACAATATCACGAATCATTTCATCAATTCCATCGGAGTTACTATCTTGGGAATCATAATCATTAGTGAAATTCTGTCTAGTTTCACAATGCAAAATACAAGGGTTGTATGTCGGATTAAAACCATGACAAATCAGATGATATTTTATCTCTCTAGTTTTCAACTACTTCATATTCAAACATTTCAGGCAATGACAAAAAGAAATGTCACTACTTGGAACATTTCTTTATCATACTCCAAAGAGGAATCAACACCTTCCTCATATTCATTGCTCATTCGATGTGAAGTAATCCATCATCGACTAATTATTACCTATAACGAATATCTAAATTATATATATTTTTATGATAAGAATAATATATGTTTATATAAAAATAATAATAATTTGAATAGAATTATTTCTGAAATATATAACAAATCTATGTGTATTTTAAAAAAATATTCATGATTATTATTTTAAAAACAAATAATAGTTAGATATAATAGATTTAAATTCCATTGAATCGTAGAAAAAAATAGGGCCTACACTTGTTGATAGAAAATTGGAAAAAATGTAGTAAACCTGAGAATCAAATCAAATTTGAAATAAAAACTCAGATGAAGAAAATCAAAATGTAAATCCAATCATCACGGAACAATCATCATGTCATAATCTCGGAAACCACGATGTAGCAGTCAATCACAACTAAAACTTATCCCCCACCTCCTTGGACACCCCCTGGACACCAACACCCCCTTGGATAGCCCCCACCCCATGGACACCACCCCCACCCCCTTGGACACCGCATGGATACCACCACACCATTGGATAGCCCCCCACACCCCTTTTGGAGACCCCCACCCATGGAAATCCCCTCACCCCTCTAGAAAGCACCCCCACCCATCCTGGACACCCCCTACCCCATTGGACACCCCCTTGGATAGCCCAAACACCTCCATGACAGCACCCCCACCCCTACCCCCATTAACACCCCCAACCAACTGGACTGCCCCCCACACCTAGATAGCCCCCACCCCTCTAGAAAGCTCTCCCACCCATCTTAGACACCACCCTCACCCCCATCCCCCTTGGACACCACCCTGGACACCCCCAACACTCTGGACAGCCCCCCAACCCCCAGACAACCCCTCCCAACCCTCTGGTAAGGCCCCCACCCCCTTGGACACCCACACCAACCCATCACCTTGGACACCCCCTTTACCACCCCCAATCTTATGGACAACCCCCACCCACTGGACATCCCACACCCCTCTAGACAGCACCACCACCCCTCCTGGACACCACTACTACCCTTACCCCCTTGGAACCCCCTTGGACAACCCTCCAAAACGTCTAGATAGGCCCACACCCCCTTGGACACCCCCCACCCACCCACCCCTTTGGACACCCCCTGGTCACCCCCAACCCTCTGGACATCCCCCACCACCTGGACAGCCCCCCACCCCTCACAACATCACCCCCACCCCTCCTGGACACCACCCCCACCCCTACCCCAATGGACACCACCCTCGACACCCCCAACCCTCCGGATAGCCCCCACCCACTGGACAGCACCCCACCCCTATAGGCAGCACCCCCACCCCTTCTGGAATCCACCCCTACCCTATTTGTATTACATGTCTTTCCATTATAAAAGAAACATCTGTGTCTTCCAATATTTTCAGATTAAGAAGTTTCATTCCAAGTTCATCATGTATGACACTAATATTAACGATAAACCATTTACATTTAATAAAATGAACTTTAATTTTAATTTAATCAACCTCCCATATGTCTTCAATCACTCCATAATATGCACTTGATGCTAAAATTGGGTTTTTTTACTTATCACTCGAAAAATGCATTGCTTCTACAAACATCAATACACCACTATTCTGAACTGCACTTCAGTTGTCATGAGCTTTCTTATCAAATGTATAGCGATTAATTTCATAACCAGACCATGTTATCACATATAAACATGGACCACCCACTATCCATTTTAATGTCTCTAATACATCTGATATACCATGAAAGGTCTTTTTAAACCATGACTAAAATGTTTTGTTGTGATCATTAAAAATCTACATTTCGTTCTTCTTTGGATGACATTGATTCATCTCATTAATTGAAATGTGATATATGGTTGAGAATCAGCTATGTTATTCAAGATGTATGATTCTAACATCTTCATCTGTTGAGCTGACAATGATTTGAATTTCATGCCACGAGTCCCCTCTCCCTCATTATTAAATCATTCATGGCATGATGGAGGAAAACCTATGTGTTGCTCTCAACCTAGTATCTCATAAAAAACTCTGAAACCTCTTCAGAAATATACTTTTCAATAATAGAGGCTTCAGGTCGATATGGATTCCTAACATACACCAATAATATTTTCATATAACTTTCAAAACAATTCATCCAACGATGATATACAGGTCCACAAAGCTTTATTTCTCGAACCAGATGAATCAATAAATGCATCATTATATCAAAAAATGTTAGAGGAAAATACATTTTCAATTGACAAATTATAAAAATTTCATCCATTTCCAAAATGTTCAAAGAATTCACATCAATATCCTTGTTACATATTGGATTGAAAAAATATCACAACTTCATTATAGTATTTCAGACACAGATGTGAAATATTCCACACAATGAAACTGGTAGATTTTTTTGAATCATGACTTGAAAATCATGTGATTTCATACCAATAAACTCAAATTCCTTCAATGAGACAAATTTTTACATTTGAAGAATAACCTTGAGGAATTTTGATATCATGATGACACTGACAGAAGATAATTTTCTCCCTCTTCGATAATTTATGACAAGTCAGGGGAAGAAATGTCCATCTTACAGTAAAAGTGGGATCTAAATCCAAACGTATTCCAATTAATAGTAAGTCTAATCTTGCATTCAACCCATATTTTGTCTTTCCTTTCATATCTAACAATGTTCCAATCAAAAAATCACTGATATTATTCTACTCGTCCTTGACCTTAGTATTATGTTTAGCTTCATGATACCTCAAATATGGTATCTCAAAAAATATTGACCTTTTCTTCCAAATATGTCTATCATTTCCTGATTTATGTGTCTTTCCCAATGTCACATCAAGGTTTTTCACCCTCTAAAAATATAGGTCAGGGGATAATTTTTTTGGAGCAGTATCAAATTTCTGTGATCTATTGAATGCCTTTTTTAGTCTTTTATAAGGGTGATTCAAATGAAAAAACATTCTATTACTCATGTACACAGTTTTCCTCCCATGATGCAATTGACAATATGACGTCTGTTGTTCGCAAATTGGACATGCTTTATTCCCTATAACACTGTATCCAGACAAATTTCCATACAATGGTAAGTCATTTATAGTCAACAGGAGCAGTGCATGAAGTTGAAAATATTCCATTTTATAAGAATCATACATCATAATACCATCAGCCCATAACAGTTTCAGAGAATCAAACAACGCTGACAAGAAAACCACAATATCATTTCATGGTTGCTTTGGACCATAGATCATTATACTCAACATGACATATTTTCTCTTCATAAAAACATTAGGAGAGAGGTTGTAAATTACCAATGAAACAGGCCATGAACTATGTGTGCTACTGGGAGTTAGGAATGGATTCATTCCATCTATGCACAACCCTAGTCTGAGATTTCTAATTTCATTTGCAAATGTATAATACTGCTCATCAATTTTCTTCTATTGATGAAAATCAGCCGGATTACGTAATTTTCCATCACATAACCGCTCATCAGAATGCCATATTAACCTTTTTGAATCATATTAATTAGCAAATAAACGTTTTAAATGATGAATTATGTGAAGATACAAAAATAACTTTGAAGGGATCTTCATAATCTCTACATCAGCCTCTGAATTTTCGTTCACCTTATATCGTGATGTCCCACATTTATGACAATCTGACAGAAATTCATATTCATTACTATATATAATGCAGTAATTTGGACATGCATGAATTTTATTATATCTGAATCTCATCGGGCATAATATTTTCCTGTCCACAGAATATGAATCTGGAAGATCGTTATCTTTTTGAAGAATGTCTTTCATCAATTGTAGTAGCTCTGTCAAACTTTTGTCACTCCATCCACGTTTTTCCTTCAGTTTAATCAATATTATCACCGCTGAAAAAACTATAAAATCTGTAAAACCATGATATAAATGTTTTTCAGCATCACCATATAGGCATGCAACTGTCAGTTCTATCTCAATTTGTTCTGCTACAATATCGCGAATAATTTCATCAATTCCATCGAAGTTACCATATTCGGAATCATCATCATTAGTAAAATTCTGTTCAGTTTCACCATGTCAAATCCATGGGCTATAAGTCAGATTAAAACCATGAAAAATCATTTGATCATTTATCTCTCTACTTTTCAACTTCTTCATATTCAAACATTTCAGGCATGGACAGAAAAAAATTTCAGTACTTGGAACATTTCTTTAGCATATTCCAAAATGGAATCAACACCTTCCTCATATTCATCGCTCATTCGATGTGACGTAATCCAACTTCAACTCATTATTACCTATAAAAAATATCTAAATTATATATATTATTATGATAAGACACATATATGTTTATATGAAAAAAATAATTATTGGAATTTAATTTTTTTGAAATATATAACAAATCTATGCATATTTAAACAAAATATACTTGAATATTATTTTAAAAACAAAATATAGTTAGATATAATAGTTTTACATTCCATTGATTCAATTAAAACCACAGGGCCCACACTTGTTGATAGAAAATTGAAAAAAATGGGGAAAACATGAGAATCAAATGAAATTTAAAATAAAAATTCAGATGGAGATAATCACAATGTAAATACAATTATCTCGCCATAAAAATCATGTCATAATCTCAGAAACCACGATGCAGTAGTCAATACCAACTGACACTTATCCCACATCCCCTTGGACACCCCTTGGACACCACCACCCCCTCGGATAGCCCCCACCCCATGGACACCCCCCCCTTGGACACCCCATAGACACCAACACATCCATGGATACGCCCCACCCCTTCTGGACACCCCCACCCATGGACATCCCCCCACCCCTCTAGATAGCACCCCCACCCATCCTGGACACCCCCACCCCCTACCCCATTGGACACCCCCCTGGACATCCCCCACCCCTCCTGAACACCACCCCCACTCCCTACCCCCATGGACACCCCCTGGACACCCCTGACACACAGGACTACCCCCACCCCTGGATAGCCCCCACCCCTCTAGACAGCACCCCCACCCCTTCTAGACACCACCCCCACCCCCTTCCACCTTGGAAACCCCCTGGACACCCCCAACCCTCTGGACATCCCGCAACCCCTGGACAACCCCTCCCAACCATCTGGATAGGCCACCACCCCCTTGGACACCCCCACCCACCCACCACCTTGGAAACCCCCCTTGAATCCCCCCAACCTTCTTGACAGCCCCCCCACCCACTGGACATCCCCCACCCCTCTATACAGCACCCCTACCCCTCCTGGACACCACCCCCACCCCTACCCGCTTGGATACCCCCTGGAGAGAACCCAACCCTCTGAACAACCCCCACACCCGGACAACCCCCAAACCCTCTAGATTGGCCCACATCCCCCTTGGACACCCCCACACACCCACCCACCAACCCCTTTGGACATCCCATGGACACCCCCGACCCTCTGGACACCCCCACCCCTTGGACAGCCCCCACCCCTCTCGACAGCACCCCCACCCATCTTGGACACCACCCCCACCCCGACCCCCTGGGACACCCCCCTTTAAACCCCCAAACCTCCAGACAGCCCATGCACCCTAAATAGTGTCGCAACCCTCTAGACAGCACCCCCACCCTCTGGATAGCCCCCCCCGGACAACCCACCCATCCCTCTAGACAGGCCCCCACCCCCTTGGACAGTCCCCCACCTCCCCCACACCCACCCTCTTGGACACCCCCTGGACACCCCCAACCATCTAGACAACCCCCACCCCCTGGACAACCCCCACCCCCTGGACAACCCCCACCCCTCTAGACAGCACCACACCCCTTATGGACACCACCCCACCCCCTACCCCCTTAAACCCCCTGGACCCCCCCCCCCCCAACCCTCTGGAAAGCCCCCACCCCTTGGAAAACCTCCAACCCTCTAGACAGCACCCCACCCCTCCTGGACACCACCCCCACCCCCACCCCCTTGGACACACACGCGGACACCAAAAACCCTCTGGACAACACCCCCACCCCCATACAACCCCCAAACCATCTGAACTGGCCCCACCCCCATGGACAACCCCCCACCCACCCACCCCCAGGACTCCCCCCCCCCACCCCCAGACACACACCCCTGGACTGCCTCCCCCACCCCATATTCATGGTCACCCTGGACAGCTGCCAACCCCCCTGGACATCCACCAAACCTCTTGACAACCCCTTAGAACCATGGGATTTTAACCTCAAGATACTAGTTTTTGTATATCTAGAGATTTTAACCTCAAGCTACTAGTTTTGGTATCATGACACTATTCAATATGAGAACAATGAATTATATCTCTTACAAGCCTAAAATTCTATATTGTGCAATGAATCAGGTTTAAAGAGAGTATGATGACTAATAGTAGTCCAAGATAATAAGCGATGTTAATAGATTACGAACAACAAAAAGTGATACCCAAAATAAAACCTCAAAGTCCATACCATCTCCTACGAGTATAAAATTCTCTATTGTAACTCTAACTAGGCAGAACCTCTAGGTCCAAACCATCTCCATACAACAGAAAATACAGCCTATCTCCTGAAGCTGGCCTCTTTCATGAACACAAATTCATAAAGTTTGCACGTGTCCCGAAGGGCCAATGAAGAATGTGAGACAAATCTCAGTAGGATACCACCCAATGGTGCATATCTAATATCATTATTCAAGTAGACATTCATTTATAAGATACACAGTAATTAGAAAGATGTACAAATGACACAAACCCCAATGGTGCTCAGCAGCCACCTTGAAGTGTCACCTGCTTCAGCCAACCCTGGAATCTCTCTCATTTAACTCGGAACCATGTGCCCTCTATCACCACATGTCTCAAGTAATGACTTCCTGAAAGCAATCCCAGCAGTATTATCCTGGAGGAACAATGATGTATGACCTCATATAAGAACCGTAGGGACAGTGATACATGCCCTAAAATAATGTAACTAGACTTACACCGATGTTAGCCCTCAAATAAGTATCAGATGGATAATGATGTCTTCCATAAAATAACGTTAATTTAGGGACAGTGATGTCTACCCTCAAATGATGGTGAGCAGCAAACCCCAACCCAAAAGCCTCTATGATATCCCTTGAAGGACCCTCACCTTCGACGTGGCTTCCTACGACAAGAACCCCCAACCAAAAGTACCTATACAACAACTAACAGGGTCCTCTACTCACATGAGTTGTCAAAACCACCTCATCACAAATTCTCATTGTGTGCACACTACTCAATGTACATGTGAGCAGTAATCACCAAAATAATACAGAAGCCACAAATTCTTTGACACCTCGTGTCCCTGTGGCCATGTCGGTCACGTCTGATGGAATGGACATCCCACTAACCCGGGCCATGCCCAACCTAACAATCATACTACCTCAAACCGACCTCCAATATGCCCAATACCATGGTCAGAACCACCCAACATAACCCTTCCCAAGACCAACCAGTGATCATCATCACTCAAGATTGTCCATGACATGCCCTAAACCACATAAATGGTCTAGTATATGCAATTAATCAATATCTTATATAACATATTTAAACATAAAACATAAACAGACAAACATTCTAAATAGTTGAATTTCCCTAACACAAATGTTAACAATCAATAACACTAAGGCCATGAATACATCTAACTAACCCAATGGTTATCAATAAACTTCAATGAGGTCTTGAATGCCTCTATCAAATTTATATCATGTTCAATAAACTAAACTCAATAGTTTAAAACATTATAATTAAAATATGACCATTTTGGAAGGCCCCAGACAAAATGCCTCGATGACGAACGACCCCTTGATTGGCCCCACTCAAGAAAAACTATTAACATTGTATCCACAAATGAATCCCATAGGTCCAGATGTCAATTATATAAGAAAAATTTGATTAAATGTGTCCCGCTAAAAATACAGAAAAAAGTATGAAGGTTGCACCACCAAAATGACCATGAAATCATAAAAAGAGGTATGCACCACCTACATGATACTCGTACGATGAAACTCATCTAGTAACAACCTCTAATTAAATCTAAAATGAAGCAGATCTACAAAAGATTTATACCCTGTCAAACCCCTATAACTCATTCTAGAATCGAAATCAAACAAAATGACTCATATGGAATCGAGGCCTTATGAGGGCGTTCCAACGCATCAAACCGTGATCAATACAAAGGTTGGTCGAAGATATGAGATCAATTTAATTTCATTGATGGATTGGTTCGTGAAACCCAACAGAAAAACAATGTTCTTCCTCAAAACAAGGATACTGCTAGTTTTAATGAAAAAATGGAATTACATGGCGTGTAATCTTGGACTACTAGTCATGTATGTCATTTAATTGTTCATATGGATGCTTGAAATCCCATGAATTTCTATCCAGAACATGACGATAATAGTACATGGCATGTACCAATGGGTACACAGTGTGTACTTGGGTTTTTTTCTCTGCCTCAATAACATACCCACATGCCATGTATATCCCTCTTACATGGATAAACTAAAAAACATGTCCAAAGAGGATGTGGTGTGTACATGGTTAAATGTTTCTACCCATCCAATAGGCCTACACTCCATGTATGGACTCCACACGGTCAAGGGTACATTACGTTTCAATAACTACATGACGTGTAGTAAGAAATTTCTACACAGTCATCACACAGCATGTACTTGTTGATAACATGGCCAGTCACTCACCAAACATATACACGATGTGTTCTTAAAGGACACCGTGTTTAGCTGGGAAATTTCTAGAAACTACCAAATTTCTCCAAATTTCCCAGAGACAAGTCAAAAATTCAAACAGGGTCGGGATTTTGACCCATTCTAAAAACCCAGGTTCATACAAAAAAATTTAATCCCTACATCTATATATATGAAATTTGTACCAATGTATACTCCCACATTTATTAAATAGATCTAATTATTGAAACATCTAGTCTACATCCAACTTCTCTAAAATAATAATTCATTAATAATAACATTGTAAACAGAAAAAATGTATTTGATAATGGATAAATGAATGATCTTTTGCAAATTTGAAAAAACCCATACACAAAATTATTCTTCAAATAAACAGAATCCTACTATTTTTTTTTCATATTAATCATATTTGATTCAATAATATCAATATTTAATAAAATAAATTTATATGTAGATTGTATGTACATATACCCATGATGGGGTATTATTATTGAATTATTTACACAATGTAAATATATTTTTCTAAAATAATTATGGATAAATGATGTGTATATAGATTATATTGTAGTGTTGGAAATAATTAAAAAAGGGATTGTGTGATATCCCCAATGTTACAAATAATCTAATTAAATTATAATTTATTGAAAAAAATATTAAATATGGTTTCTATAGTTTTTCTCGGTTTTAGTAAAGCAATATGGATGAGGTGATGTACATACATTTCTTCTCATAGTAAATTCAAGACATTGTGATGTTTTATTGATAGGAAACTTTGGAGATTAAGATGATAATTTATTTTATGATGAATATATTGATTGATACTAATCACTTATCCTTATGAAACTGTTTAAATTAACTGGGTATAACAAATAAAATTTTGGGGTTTTCTCAATGGGATAAAATGATAATGTTAACTTAAAAAAGTACAAAATGATGACATAAAAATCCAATTGTTTTGAGAATAAATTCAGCGGATCAATGAGAAGGAACACATTAAAAATAAATACTTACATATAAAATAGATCATAGGATGAGATGAATGTGGAAGGAATCCTTTATCTGGTTAGTAGGGGGGAATCAACTAATACAAGTGAAAATTAACAAGACACTTCCAATGCTTGTAAATAATTAAGGTGATGATAATCCCATAATTGGATTTCTTACTACAACTAAACATCATTTGGATACATTAATTTTATAGGGACAAGACATTATTTCATATGATGAACTGGCATATTAAAATTTCATTACTAATTGAAGATCAATTTTAGAAAAAAAATAATGTAATTTTAATAATGATTCCTTTAATAAAAAATTATTGGTGATATCAAAAATGACGGATGTCCTCCAACCAAATAAGAGGCTCTTTAGAGTGACTAGAAGAGCTAATCTATTGAGATAACATATTTCCATCTATTTTAATAAATTTTAATGAACCAGAAAATAAGAATATAAAATATTGTAAAATTATCATACCAATTGTTTGTAACCATTGGTATAGGCCCCAAAACCATTGGTATATAGAATAAAAACTGTTTGGGGGACTATTGGTGTTTCTGTCAATGGTGTAGTCCTATAGAAATGTTCTTTGGAAAATTTTGGTATAGTTTTTCTGTACCAATAGATTACTAACCATTGTAATATTTAATATGAAATACAGACACCAGGAGTCTTCAAAACTATCTATATAGGTAATTAAAAAAAACACCTTCAGGTTTTTATCCTCGCACCTATGAATTATATTTCAATCACCTAACCACTATGCAACAATGTTTTTTGGAAGAAAAATATGAAAAATATGTATATTTATATTTAAAAACCATTAGTATTGGTTAATTAAATGTAATATACACTGATGTTGTTATCAAGGAATTTGGTATAGACATCACATATACTAATATTTTTGGAAAAAACATTGGTATAACATCATTTCATTGAATACATGCCAATGGATTTTACAAAAACAATTTTGTAACTAAGACCTAAACCAATGGTTTTTCCAGAACAATTTTTATAATGTCTAATGAGGGATTCAATTACAATGGATTTGGCCATACCAATGGTATATTTTCATTTTATTGTTCTTTTACAAACAGTTTCTCAAAAACCATTTGTATACATCTATTGGTATAGGTCAAATTTCTTATAGTGTTGTAAATGGATTCAACATTCACAATCGACAAGGTGAAGGACTAGAGACCACACTATGATGCATTAGTACAATTAATAATGATAATACAGTCAAAATACATGATGAAAATTTTTCTTCCTATCTTAATGGAGAAAATAAATTCGTTGAATATTCCATGAGCTTCTTCCATTAGTGGACCCAAAAATAATGCATAGAAATCAATCAAGTTGTGATTATGAATCGTAGATGATCACATTCCACAAGACCAATCCAATAGAGCATATCCAAAGTGATTTTCTTCCATATTAATCATAAACACACTGGATGATTGTGAATCCATTTATAGTTCTGAGAATATGGTAATGGGTTATGAAGACGAATCCCATTATTCTTCCAAATCTCTTTCTATGATACAACCTAATTTATCCAAAAGGAGTTGGGTTTTGAAATCTTATTAAAAACTATGTTATATCATTTTACCAATATATACATTTATATTGTATAGATGGTGTATACCATATATATGGGAATAGATGATGTAGCATTTGATAATAGAGAAAAAAATCCATTCTTCATTTCGACAAACCTATATGTATTCGTGTTCTATGCATGTATGATGTTTCTAGACTCTTGATTGTAGTTCATTGTATGTATAAGAGTCTCTGGTTCACTAATGAAGAAGGATATAGAAGTATCGTATTTATTATTTCAACCCATTAAGAACTATGTTAAATGTTGAATTTCCATGGAATCATACAATAAGAATGTTCAGAACATTGGTGGGACTGTAATGCGCCAATGGAATTTCCATAAATCTTCATTTTCTATTATCTGTATTATGTGCACAAACTTGTACCTATAAATCACAACATATCCTACCAAACGTTCATTAACTAAATATAATTGTTCAAATTATATATTGGTTGTGCATGTAATATTCAAAATAATATTTTAATCCGTTTTCGTTGTACCATACATCCAATTTAGATGAAGATCATTTGTGAATAGCATCTTTAAAATTGGAGAAAACTGTGGCATCCTCCCAATCTAGAAACCACCAAGGTTGTGTCCATCATCCCATATGTATAAAAAGCCATGGGACCCTCTATATCATGGCATTTCCTCCATCCACAATCCTCTAAAAAGGTACATTTCAAATAATAACACTTGATCCCCATAGGCATATCCATAAAAACACGGGTTGAGGGATAAGGGTTGCATCGCAAAATCCCATATGGGGGAAATATTTTTATTCAATGATATGAGTGTATAGTGAAAATGGGTATTGAATCAGGTCCCATATTTGAATTTTCTAATATAAATGCAGAACATGTACATGAATTTATATCCCATACCAGGACAAGGATTAGGGAAGAAAAAATTATCCCAGGACAACTAATGAGGTTTTTTTATCCATCATTCATATCCCACAATAACATGGAAATGTGGGAGTGAATTTTTTAAATCAAAAAGACACTTAACATAAATAAAGAAATTTTATTAATTATAACCAGATGAGCTACATACTTTATATTCACTTTTCGTCCCTACATTAGAGTCCTCTTAAAATTCCACTGCTGAATTTTGTTGTCTAACTTTTCCATGATTCTTGAGAGAACCAATATTTTTGATTTACCAAAAATCAAGTGGAACCAAATATTTTAATTAGGTTTATAAACCACTTGAATACCATAGTTTTGGAAAATATCTTTGTTTCTATAAGCAGTCTCACCAGAGGTGTTGGAAATTTATTGCATTGGAATATTTAAAAGATCGGCTGTATTTTTTCCCTAATCTTTTATAATCCTGAAAACATGAATTCAATATTATAGAGTTTCATGTGAGTTAATGAAATATAAAATCATAAAAGTTCATATATTGATGATCAGTTATTGTAATATCCTTCTTGAGACCCCAAAAGGTATATATATGCATAATATTTTAAAACATGACACTAAAATATCTAAATACTTATTTGACCAAAATTAATTCTATATTCAATTTAATTATATAGAATATTATTATTAATGTTAAATGCTGAATTATTACGGCATTAAAAGTTCTAACCATCTATGTGGTTTTTCTAAAATAGTATATTTGAAGCTTCTAAAATTTATTACAATTAATTTGGTTTATCATATTTATGAATATAATTAGGGAAAACATACCCTTGATAATATATAATAATATCAATTTGATAATTTTATTTTGAAACACAAATCAAGAAATATTTCATGAGGGTTATATCTATTTAATTTGACCTCAAAACCCATCACTAATCTAGGGTAGGATTGGATAGAAAAAATAATTCATGTATCTATTCAAACAATTTTCATTACCCCCAGCAATACTGAAGGACATTTAAATTTTATCATTAAAGAAGGTGACCTTGAAGTAGATCACATATATGATCATAGTTTCTAAATATTATGACTTCATGTATTCTGATTCAATTATTAGTTACCTAATTAATATTATTTGAAATATTTTATTATTTATACACTATATTTCTTTATCATTCATACAAGAAGGTACTTTTAAGTGAACATTAGTTTTTTATTTTATTTAGGAAATTAATATCATTTATTTTGAATAAATGAAATTATAATAAGTATCGTAGTTATTATTACTAAAAAAGTCATAAAATGTGATGATATTTCTTAATTTTACCCATTGTAAAAGATTTTATACATGTAACAATGAGAATATTAAAAATTGTTTGATAATTATAGAGTTAGGAACACTTTGGGGGTGATATATTAGATTACAATAAAATGTATTTTGGGGATTAAAATATTACAATTGTCCATCTCTAAGATGCTTACATTCTCACATTTCTCTATTATTTTGAAAATAAATGAATAGGTTCCTTTGGGGTAGATTTATAAAAAAATAAAATTCATGACTCAAGAATTGTTTCTTTCATGTGTAAAGGAGGGGAATTAGTTGAATGTTTCATTAAATAAAATCCATATATACAAGACTGTATATCAAAAAATAATATGTTCCTCAAAATTGATGGGATTTTTAAAATACAGATCATTTCTTATAGAAACTCTATTTATTGATTTGGGATAATATGATAACATACTAATTTTGTAAAAAAATGTGACACTTGAAATTTTAATGATGTTTGAATTTATATAAGCATGTTTTTATTTGAGAACAGAATATGATAATGGGAGCCTCATATTCCCAAACATTGAGCTATGTATTTCCAAAATATAAAAAATATTGTTTCTTGAGAACTTCTCAAGTGTAAAAATCCTCTGATGAATTGGAGTTGTATGATCACAGATGGAGCACCACCAAAAAAAATCAACGATGTGACATTCATTGATTATAATCACAATATTAAAAACATTTTTAATATGATGAACAAAACATGGTTCTATGAATGGTGGTAAGATTTATTCAAAATAATCATCTAATTATTGAATATTTGTATTCATATCCTTACGAAAAACATTTTTGAGCTAAAAATTTATTTTTCATTTTTATGTTCATTTGAAAATATTGGATATCTAACTATGTTTTCATTGTGATCCAATATAATAAATGGTTTGCTTAAAAACCATTTTCAAATGAATATGAAAAAATATTTTTTTTCTGTGATTAAACATAATATTTCCTAAAATGTAAAATTTAAATATAAAAAATATATTTAATGTCATACTGATAACACCATGTATCATATTAAGATCTAGATTATTCCAACATGACATAAAGGAATTACGGGTAATTTTTAAAATGTACTAATAAAATTTGAATGTGTTTATCCAATTTTTAGTATTTCATGTGACCTTTTTATTGAAATATCATTTTAAACTGAAAAAACACATTTAGTCTATTATATATTTAAAAATACTACTAAATATAAAAAAATCTGATGTAGTACATATACCTCTATTAAGAGAACAAATAGTTCATTAGTACATCATCCTTATTGTATACATTTGTATAATTTTATTGTATGATCATTTTTTCACTGAATACGTCAACAAATTAAAAACTAAAAAACAATTATGGATGATGTTGTTTACTCATGAGATTTATGATAATTAACTACATAATTATCAATTAACAATGATATGGATATTAACTACAAAAATGATGTAAAATAATGAATAAATTTATAAAGGAATCTGTAAAATCTAATCTCATCATGATTTCAGTATGTATTCTAACACAATTATTAATATACATTCATTTGTAAAATAATATATTTCAAATTTTAAATAAATTATTTTATTAAAGACATTTTATTACGGATAAAATATAAATAAAAGAGCATTAATAAGTATTTTAAATGAAATATAAATTATTAGTGAAAATACTTCATCAGGGATGTGAAATTATTGATGGAATTAAATATCATTTATAACATTCTAAATGTAAAAATCCAAAATCATTTCCATTAGGTTTTCACATTCTCAAATGATTTTTTTTCATATATTTAAATTCTCAAATGAAATTTCACCTATTAGCGGAGAGGGTTTTATGCATTCTTCCAAACTCCCATCGAATAACATCATCCAATATCGATATATATGTCTTAAGTGTAGAAAAATATGATGTCAAAGAAACAAAATCATTCATTAATGCTAAAACCTTACTATGTGTGGACCTTGTTAATAAATTGGAAAACCATGACATCCTCTAAAAATATTTCTTATCAAATTACAATAAGTATAAATATAATTTATCATCCCATACAAGTAGTTTCCAAAATGAATTATTCATTTCTGTATGAATAATACAACATAGAAATTGAATATATAGTTAATATAAAATATTCAATCAATGGATCCAAATAAATATATATATCAATACACATTTTTATTCCTTATATATGAATATACAACATATTGTATTTTCTATTCACGATTAATCATGGTGGAATGTTATAATTTTTTAAAATACCTAACTATATAATTTGAGTACTTATTGGAATACAAAAATGATTCAATCCTTTAGTAGACAACATAAAATGAGAGTTTCTTGACTCATTACCAAATTTTGGATACACGAGATCAATTTTATTTCATGGAAGATAGTTTACTGGGTGAATGTTTTTACCATATTTATATATCATATCAACTCGCCACATCAATTTTCATGTAATATCCTCACTTCTCTATATGTTACTAAAACATGTATTAATTATAAAGTAATAAAAAAATTTAATTTAAATGATTTATCAATGGTGTATTGAGATGCACCATACATTGATAATTTTTAAATTGATTCATTGTATTTTGAAATTACTATACAATCATTTACATGGAAATGTATTCTTTCACATATCATACCAATTGAATGTATCATTCCATTAGTGCAATAAGATTCTTGTAGAACCTAGTAATATTTTGGGATCATATACTTTTGTATATAATTCAATTTAATAAATCTTGTGTCAATCCATACATTTCCAAATTTGACACTATATTTCTTCAGTGTGGTTAAATATGATGTATGTTTAGTACAACCAGTACACATCTATGTCTTTTAACAGATGATTATCTTCTAAAAAGATTTCCCATGGTCATGACGTTATTATTTAATTATAATTTTCATTTCATAAATTTGATATTCTCCATCATCACACCAATAATCAAATCTTAAATATTTTCATTATAATTGTTCACACATCTATTCATTTCATATTTTCTATAAAACGAAATTATATTCATGTCAGTAGAATTATTAAATTATTAGTTATGTCTACTCTCATATTTACAAAATTTATCTATTCCATGATAGATCAGGTGTTATTAAAATTCCTCAATAATATTTAATCCCGAATAATAATATATTATACCTAGAAAATGTATTTTAGATGGGATATATGTATGATATTATGAAAATATTATAATCCCCATTCTCAAATTTTTTTTTCTTATGATTAGCTTATATCCATTTTTTTCCATAATAATGCTATTTGATTCAATAATATTAATAATGAATAAAATAAAAAAAATTCATTGATTGTGTGTTCTTGTAACTCGATAATGTAATTCTTAACGAATTATTTATGCTACATAAAACTATTTTTCATTGTTAATAATGTATAAATGATATGTATTTATATTATTTTGTATTATTAGAAAACATAAAAAAAATTAATTATTTATATATATAAGGTTATAAATAATATATGAAAATTTTAATTTATTAAATTAAGTGAGATCATGTTCTGTGTGTCTAGGTTATCTAGGTGGGATTAAAGTAATAAGGTGGAGAAGATGTTCATTCATTTCATCCCATGGATCATGGAAGAGCTGGTGGCATGTCAATGATAGAGACCATAAGATCTTGAGATGATCTTCTATTAGATGATGAAATTTTTGATAGGGCCCAACCCCCTATCCTTGAGAAAATTACATTTAATGAGTCTCGTGAAATTAATTGGTTACAATGTATAAAATATGTGGTTTTTCAAAATTGAGTGAACAAATAATGATAAAAAAGTTCATTATGATTACATAAAAAATCCAATATTGTAGAAAACAAAAGACCTGGGTCCATGAGAATGAAAAATTTTAATATAAAGGCCCAATTACTAATTGGTGATGGGGATGGGATGAAAGTTAAATGAATCTGTAATGGGATTAGTAGGTGACGCAACTAATACATGTGAAAACTTTCAATCCCCATCAAAAGAGGGAATAAAATTTGGGTGATGATAATCCTGTAATTGTAATTATTACCCCAACTCAATATCATTAGTACACATTAATTTTAGTGAGACAACACATTATATAATAGGTTAAAATGGTATGTTCAAATTTAATTTATAATAAATGGATAATATTCAAAAAATAATTTTAATAAAATAAAATATATCAAAATTATATGTTACATAATACAATTAGGGTTTTCCTCCTACAAAACAAGTGAATCATCCGAGAATCAAGAGGATGTAATCTAATAATCCACCCGATTACAATTCCTTTTAATAATCAAGAATCAACCTGAAAATAAAAAGATCAACTATTTTTAAAATGTATATTAAAATGGTTTTGATCCATTCATATAGGCCCTAAAAGCATTGTTTAATGATGTACCATTGGTTAAGGATTCCGTAACTTTTTCCATCATTTGTATAAATATATATAAATGGTTTTGGGATATGATTTATATAGTAGGGATATATCCATAGTTTGTAAATCTATTGATATAGGAAATTTAAAAAAGACCCATGCTTTCAAAAAATCAATTAAATGACTCGTGTTCATGTAATTTCATAAATTTTAATAGGTATATTAAAATTTATTTTTTTATGTATTCAATGATTAATGTTAAAATAAATCAATAAAAATTATAACCTATACATAATTTTTTGAAATCTATTTGTATAATCCATACCATTGGTTTTCCAAATAATTATTATATTTATTTTGATTATTGGGACATTTAAAAATTTTTATGAAAAATTTATTATTATAGATTCATTAAATTTAATCCATACTAATAGTTTTATACAAATAGTGGGTATAACCATCACTTATACCTATGGTTTCAAAAAAACTATTTGTATAATGTATTTTTATTGAATACATTCCAATTGTTTGTATATAAACACTTGTATATCTATGACCTATTAATAAAGTTTTCCAAAACCATTTTTATATGGTACAATGATTGTTTTCATAATTGTGGTATTGGACAAACTGGTGGTATAAGGTAACTTTATAGTACATATATCAACAGTTTCTCCAACACTATTTGTATAGGTCTATTGGTTTAGGACCTGTTCCTAGTAGTGTTGAAAATGGATTGAACATTCATAACTAATATGTCTAAGGACTAGAGACTACACTATGGTTCATTAATACCGTTAATAATGACAATATTGTTTGATTTCATGATTAAAACATTCCATCATAAGGAGAACATTAATCCAATGAATAATGCAAGGGATTCATCAACAGTTTGATCCCTAAAATAATGGACCGATATCTAACATGATTTGATAATGTAACCCAGTTGATCATGTACCAAAAGCGCTAATCTTAAAGAATCAGTTCTGAAGATAACTAAATCCACATTATATAATAAAGTCATTAGATGGGGAATCCATCACTTATATAATAGTAAATACAATAAGGGGTTGTCTATCCATATCTCATTACTCTTCCAAGTCTCCTTCCATGATAAAGCATGCTTGATCTGAAAGGATTTAGGTATTTTTATCATGTTAAAAACATGGTTATATAATTTAACCCATATAAACCATGATATGATACAGTGGGAGTATACAGTACATGTCAGGATTGAAGATGTACACATTGATAATAGATACTCAAACCCATTCACCATCTCCAAAATCCTTTTTTGCAATAGTGTTCAATGCATGTGAGATATTCTTGTCCCCATGATGGTATAACACAGCAAGTATAGGAGTTTCTACTTCACTAATGAGGAAGGGAATCATATTTTACTAATTAAAAATTTCATACCATTAAGAAAAAATTTAAAAGGATTATTCTCATGCAATCATTCAATAAGAATGTTTAGACCATGTATAAGTTATGTTCAGTTAGGTTTCCTTATATATTGATCATATTTTTTATCTTTTTTTGTTTTATTTATTTAATTAGCAAAAAATGTTCCCTTGTTGTACTATAATGATGACCGGCAAAATATTCCAACCCTCGGGGATTGATAACACCAATCAGGACATGCTAGAGATCGGTTCATGGTTGACCCTGGCTGGTTCATGACATGAAGTGTGGTCGCCCCTCCGACATCCACAATCCTTCCATCACACTTTTACACAGCCGCCCTTAAAACCAGCTACATGTGACACATAGTGATTCCCGTGCTATCCTTTATATCCAACCCTCACCATCACTTGATGGAACATATGGTCAAGCCTATAAATAATGACCTTCAATAACCTTATCTGTAATTACAAGTTATCGTGACGCACATCCCTATTTTATGTTTTATTAAATAAACACATAAATAGTTTTTGGGATGGCGTATTTTTCAGTTAAATTTCAAGGAAAAATTGTGTCGATTGTAGATGGACATATAGGAATCAGTTATATGGAATTCAAACATATTATTAATATTAAAACATTACAAATAAAAATGAAAAAATATTAATCATATAAATTTCAAATATATTGAAATAATGAATCATGTTAAATAAATATATATAAATAACAATAAATGATTAAATTCCAATAATAATGAAAATTTTAATTTTCATAAATGAAAAATTGAAGGAAATAATTTTAAAAATTATTACATTAATTGTAATTAATTACAAAAAAATTTAAATAAGTTATTTCATTACATTAATTAAAATAATTATAATCATATAAAATTGAATGAAATTAAAAAAATAATTTTAATAGAGCTAATTATAGAAGTATGAATTAAATTGAATGTATATATATAATATAATATTTTTTTAACATTTATAATTTGTATTATTTGTTAAAATGACATTATTTAAATATCTATATACATATTTATCAATGTATAAATAAATATAAAAAATATATTATATTAATTTTTTTTATGTTATTAAAAAAACTGAATAAATTATTGAAAATTCTAAAAATGAAGAGATATTGAAAACTGGTAAATAATATTAAATCAATTAGCAGATATACATGTAACCACATACATACACATATACATACATCTACTCATACATACACAATTTATACAAACACATATTGGAAAACACAAACACATACACAGAGTCATAGGCATATAAGCATACACATACATGTATGTACAGAACAAAATACATACAGTTACATACACATGCATGCACATGAAAACATATCTACACACACACACATATATACATTGTCAAAAACAAAGAATCGTATAAAATACAAATATTAATACCCATACACGTGTACATAAACATACAAATGTATCTGCATCCACATACACATGAATTTTCATATACATATACATTCACATAATTACTTATATGTGTATGAACATACATAAAAATATATATATATATGAATATATATTGAAATACAATAGTAACATACACATGCACATAAACTTGTATATAAAAATGTACATAAACAAAATGGTACACATATACATATACATTAATTCACACATACATAAACACCCTTTATTTAAATACACATACTCATATGTATACACATAAATATTCAATCACATTTTCATGAAAATATAAAAAAAATACCAATTCAAATACACAAATACATGCTTATGTTCACATACATATACATACAACACAAATTTGTAAATACATACACATACACTATTACATACACATTTATCATCATATATACATTACACAAACACATACATGTATACATATGTATAACATACACATGAAATTACAAAAACACCCATGCACAAAAACATACTCACAAACACAAAAAATAAACAAACATAAATATACACACACACAAAGCAAAACACAACAAATGAATATGAAAACGACACATACATAAACACCCACATACATACATTTCTATCTTCCCCCATGTAGAATGGTAGGTTTTATCGATGTTGCATCATAAGAGATCTTATGAGAATGGGAGACGATAGAGTTCAGTGATCGTGGTAGGAGTTGCCGATGGGGTATAATGACAATTTGTTTGAGAAAGGGTGCTGACAGGTGTGGGCATTGTTGATGGGGAACTATGGAAGGATTTCTAATAAATTGAGGTGATGAACATATCTAAATTCCCTCTATCTAGAATGGTTGGAATTTTAGATGGGGTTTTGTGATATGATATAGAGGTGACTGTCTGCGTAGGGGCTCTTTATGGGGTGTTGAGGAATGTAGAAATGGGGGTGACATTGTTTGGCATTATTGATGTGGTACCATGGTAGTTCCATTGAGAATGGGTGGTGATGGTCATATCAATCATCCACCTACCTGGACAAGTTGGCTATGTTGAAGAGTCTCCATGGACGGCTATCCATCAATGGAGTAGTTATCATATCAATCTTCCCTCTACCTGACCTGGTAGGCATTGTTGATGGGGTTTCTTAGAAAGAAATCTAATAGAGTATGGGGAAACTTATCTGGGAATAAGGAAATAGGAATTTCATGGGCCCTCATCTATGGAATGGTGACACATCATGTTGTGTCATAGAAATTTGTTCAAAAACCTCATATAAAAGCTTCTTCACAGACCCTAATTTCTTCATCATGATTGACCAATGCCTCTTTTGAAAACAAATAACCAAGTTCTCCATACACATTGAAATGATGGATTCAATTGAACATCAAAATGTGTGTGTGTGTACACACCATACAAGTCCACATACAATTGTTGAATAATTTCAATGTTGTCATTACATTAACCGTTATTTCACCTCCCTATTATTTATCGTATTATTTTCATTTTATGTTTCAATGAACATTAATAAATATAATACATTACAAATTAGTAATAATTTTAATATCAATTATGTATTTTAAATATAAACAAAAATAAATATAAATCACATAATTTTCTTAAAAAAATTGATATCATTTATTTGTATTGAAAATAAAAACTTATTTGACATGAACAATATTTATTAAATCAACTATAATATATATTAGTATAGTAAATATAAAATGAATTATGTTATTCATTATTAATTAATTGAATCTTGTATTATATTAATAGATATTTTAAATTATTTAAATATAAAGATACAGTTCATAGTCATTTATATTTATAAATTATATTAAATTAATTTTGTGTAAATCCAATACCCATAATTAGTTTATAATATATTATATTTTAATATCATAAAAATATTTAATTTAAATCACAATTCATAAAAATATGGCATAATATAATTATATTTTAAAATTATATTTTTTAATATAGTAGATCAAATTAATTTAATATTTGATGCATTTCTATTAATATATAAAATCAATAATGTTACTTTATAATATATTTATGACAATATATGACATTTTTTTTTATAAATAAATATTATATCATATAATTAAAATATTATATATCTATTAATGTTTTTTTCATATAAACAATTTTAGACTTTTTGTAAATACAATTTTTCATGTTTAAGTGGTAAACCTCACAATGGAATCTACCATAAAAAAACCAAAATTAAAATTTAAAAAAAATACAAATATCAAATTGAAAAGTATTTATGTTATTTTATATTGATCCCTGATATTGGGATGGTGGTAGGGTGTGATGTTTCCAATGATGTTGTGGGAATTTATTAGATATGTGATAGCATTGTTTAATTCCCCAGAAAAATAGTAGGAGTGATGGATGATACAACATATATTATTAGAAATGGATGATGTATCAAATCATTATGAAGATAAAATATTATACTTTTTTTATGGGGATCCTTTCATAGGATGTTCTTAGTCTCATGTAATTTCATAGACATTGGATGATATTATAAATTTTTGATGGGTTTTAATATGGATTTAGGTGCAGTGGAAGTGTCTAGTGCATGAATAAATATAATGGTTATATTAGGCTTGTTGGATCATTTGCAAATTGTTCAATATGTAAACATCATGACTAAATATTTCCATCAAATATTGTTGTTGAAAATTCCATAACCCATGGAAGATATTATTCATATTAAATTTAATATTTATTTAAATCATGTATATATAAATGATAACTCATATTAGGAACATTTCTCAATATATTAATTTATAATGAATCAATCATTACATACCTAATATTCCATCTTATCTGTATATTGTACTATCATGGTTTATGAAATACATTCCTGTGAGTTAGTAATGACGTACATTAATAAAAATCATAATTTATAAGGACCATTACAAAAACAGATAGTTAAAAATATCCAAGGACACACATGCAGGAATTATTCATATAAGACGTTCTATTCTAATAATCTCTCATCATGAATCCATTTTTGTACAAATCATAGTATGTTAAGTGGTTAATAAATTTGGAAGAAAATGAAAATATAACTTTTAGAGGTTGATGTTTCCCATCAATGCACAAAATAAATATGAAAAGTTAACTGTGGCACATGAGTTCTCAATATCAGATTATTTTCTCATTGATGATAACCTCCAATGACCATAAAAAAACATGGCCTTTATTTATGTCATCCCAATGAATTAATGAAATTTTTTATCATCATCATAAAATTAGATTTTCAATTTCAGTAATAAATGGAAACAAGCCTATTTCAAAACATTTGGATCAAATGGATACATGGCTAGAATTACAGAATATTAAACAATTATTTCAGATTATAGATGTTGAGACAAAATATACCCCCACATTTATCTTCAAAATATTTTTAGATTTTTATAAATAAAATACTCTTATTATCTATATTTAAATATTCATAGAGATTATTATAAATTATTATTTTGAATAGATGATATAATTCCATGTATGTCATACATGGATAAAAAGATTTCATATTCTAGATAATTTACATTGTTTTGTGCATGATTATTAGAATTTTCTTATTGAGTCCCCCAACAAGAATATATATGAATAATATTTTCAATCATGTTACTAAAATATTAGAATCCTGAGTTTATATAAAATAATTGGTTGGTGATTAATAGTATATAGAAGAATAATTTTCATGTTGCGAGTGGAATGTTTAGTGCATTAAAAGTTATAAACAACAGTGTGGTTTGTATAAAAATGAATATTTGGAGCTTCTAATATTTAATAATATTAATTGGATTTAATAAATCATAGAGTATCAACATGGTAAACATACCCTTGATATTATATGAAAATATCAATTTAATAATTTTATTTTCCTACATAAATGATGATATGTTGTACTTGGGTGATAACTATTTAGTTTTAGCTTAATACCAATAATTTATTTAATGTATGATTCATTGGAAAAAAGAATTAATTTTTTCTCAAAACAGTTTTACGTACCCTCAACATCACAAGAAGGCATCTCTTATTAATCTAAAAATAAATTTTTCAGGAACTATCTCACATACATGGTTAGAGTTTATTATTATAATGTCTTGAATAATGCAGATTATATTAATGGTAACCTACATAATAGTGATCAAAAACATTATCCTATATATAAACTCTATTTTTGAATCATTCTTACAAGAACATATTTCAGATTTAACACTAGATTTGATGGTTCTGTAGAAACATCCTATCATGGATGTTTTAAAAAATAACAATATTTAATGTATTGTGGTTCTTCATCATGGAGAGGTTAGAAAATATGAATAATTTTTTAATTTCGTTAATGTGGGAAGTGTGGATAGATGTAACATTGTGAAAATTAACATCTACCTACTTATTTATGATGATGGAAAAATTTGGGGGGAGATATGTTATATTTCATTAAAATGTATATAAGGTATTCAATTATTCTCGTCATAGGACTCCTAAATGATGAAATTTTCACATTTTTACATAAATTATGATGATAATGGAATTTCTTCCTTTGGGATATATTTATAAGAAATGAAATATCAATATTTAGGAAATATTTCTATCATGTGTAATAGAGTGTAATTGGTTTATGGTTACATTGAACAAAATCCCTAAATCAATCATCTATATCATTCATTAGTCTGTTCCTCATAATGTTGGGAATTTGTGAATGATGGATCTATTCTTGTTGAAATTTCAATTATTTATGTTTTGATTATATGATATTATTATCCGTTGATAAAAATGGTGCAACATGAAATTGAAGTTAGGTATGAATTTATATAAGCACATTTATATGCTTGATATTATCATATGAAAATGAAAGCATCCACATACTTAAAAAAAGGAAATGTCTTTTTTAAAACATAAAATATAATTTCAGGTGATAACTTCTCTGGGTTGAAAATCCTTTAAATTAACGGTGTTGTTTGATCATGGATGTGTAATCTTCAAAAAAATTAGTGACATGATATTCATTAATTAAAATTACTGTATAATATTAATTTATTATTTAGAAGATGAATACATATTTTGTTTGGTGGTAGTGGTATATATTAAATACTATAATCTAGTATTTGATTACATTAAATATTCACCCTAAAAACCATTTTTTCATTCAACATATTTATTTTTATTTTTATGTTAATTAATCATTTTTGGTTCTCTTAATTGATTTTAATAGTGATTTGGAATAAGAAATTATTTATGATGAAGTATGGCTACTATTCCCAAACTAAATGTTCTATATTTTATCATGAATAACCCCTTCCTTCATAGTTGATTTATGGATTTTCATTGGTAGGTGAGATGTTATAAATAAACATTTTTGTCTCTATAAATAAATAATCGATGAATATTTGTGTGATCAAATAATTTGAGTTATCAAATAAATAATGGATGTCCTATGATTTTTTTGTATGTGGAACTTCAAGTAAAACTGGTAACACATTACATTATATTGACATGCAATTGATCCAGAAAAAATCAATAATTAAATGAGTATCATTTTTCTAATGAATCACAAAAATATAATGGTGTTTGACATGTTTTTAGTGAGGGACAAATATTTTTTACTGATGTTTCATTTCTAAAAGAAAATCAGACACATTATTTCAAATTGATCTCATCATGTATTCAACTCATGTCAACCAATTTTTTAAATATCACAAATGATATATAGTTAATTGTATTAATGTATTAACATAGTCTATTAATGTTTGTTTGTTTCTCAATTATTGACCCATAATTTGAACTCAAATATCAATTTTAAACAGAAACACACATTTTATGTAATATTGGTCACACCATGTATTATATTAAGGTGTAGATGAATCATAATTGTCAGGAATGTTATATGTGTCATTTTAAAAAAAACTAATATAATTTTAATGTGTTTCCTCATTTTTTATATGTTAGATTCCTATTCTTTTAGTAATATGATTTTAAAATGAAAAAAAACCTTAGTCCTTTATAAATAAAAAATACTCACTATTGAACATTAATTATTCATATAAAAAAGATATAAATTGATGAAAATTACTAATAGTATATTTTTTCATCATCCGTATAAAATACATTATTGATAATTTTTATCTATGATCATTTTTTCTCTTAATATATCGATAATTGTTTAAATAAAGAAACTATTATCAATGATGTTATTTCTTATTGATATCTATGAAAATTAACTACCTGTGTATCAGGTAAAAATGAAAAGGATATTCACTAAAAAATTTAAATAAAATGATGAGAAGATTTAATAATTATGTTCTAGAATGTCACATCTTCATGATGTCTACATATGTTCTGACATAATTTTTATTTCCTATAATTTGTAAAAAAATAAATTTACTCTTTTAAATAAATGGTATATTTATATTCTTTGTAGTTATAAAAAAATATAAAAAATGTATTATTATGAATTTTAATGAAATTTTAATTATCAATAAAATGTCTATTTTGGGATTCTAGATTGTTGATGTAACTCGATATCATTAATAATTTGTCGAATGTATTATCAAAAATAATTCCCATTTGTTTTTTACTTTCTCAAAATACAGTTCCTTATATTTTACATTATAAAATAAAATCACCTATTAGTGGAGATGATGTTATACATTCTTCCAAACACCAATCAAATGATGTCATCCAATATCGGTATTCATGTGTTTATAGTGGAAATTATTAATGTCCAATAAACACAGTCATTGATGAAAATTTTAAGCTAACTATGTGCGTACCTAGTTCAGAAATGGGAAAACCTATAGTTCCTCGAATACAATATTGTAAAATTTTAACCTAATAATAAAAATCATTTATCATCTCATTAAAAATAAATTTCAAAATGAAATATTCATTTCTTATATTAATCCTACATCAAAACATCTAATTAACACATTGAATACAAATTTTATATCAATGGATGCATATAAAAATCAATAACAATAACCATTTTTTTATTACATAAGATGATACATCGTGTTGTATTCTTTCATCATGCTTAACCATTTTGGAATGATATAATTTTATAACATAACAATCCATATATTTTGAGTATAGCTTTGAAAAGAAAATAATTCACTATTTCAGTAGATATTATTAGATTAAGGTCTCTTGACTCATTTCTAAATTTTGGATACCTGTGAATAATTTTATTTCACCAAATGTTGTCTTAATGGTGTACGTTTTTCCATTATTTATATATTTTATCTACATGCCTTGTCAATATGATTGTAGAATTCTATCATCTGTATAGGTTTCAAATCCCAGGATTTTTTTAATGGTACCAATAAAATTTAAATGGAATTTATTTATCATTCATGTATCAAAATTCACCATACATTGGGAAATTTTTCAGTAATTCATAGTAATTTTAAAAATAATATAAAATCATTTAGATGAGAATATATTCTTTCATAGGTCATACCCATTTAATGTATAATTCTATTAGTTAGATATGTTTGTTGAGGAAGATAATTATATTTGGGGATCATATCATTAAATAGAGAATGGAGTTCAGTAATAAAGGTGTCAATCCATACATTGAAAACATTTACATTATATTGCTTCGATATGGTTTAAAATGATGTATATTCAATACAACAAGTATAAATTTGTGTCTTTTCACAATTTAATATGTAATAAAATAGTTATAGGTCGTTCTGATGTTAATATTCAATTTTAATCTTCTTTTCCTCAATATGATATTCTCCGACATCACACTAATAACCATAACTTCAATATAGTCATTATCATTGTTCACACTTCTAATAATATCTGATTATCCATAGATCCTAATTTTATACCTGTGACTAGATATATTTATTTGTAACCATTATTCACACTCACATTTTTAAAATTGATCTATTCGATGATAAATCAAGTGTTCATCCAACACCTCTAGAATAATATGTCTTGAATAATAACATTTTAAACACAGTAAAATATTTGATAAGGGTTATATGCATGGTCTTGTCAAAATGTGATGAACCACATCCTCATACTCATTTTTAAATTGATTATCATCCATCCATTTTTTATTCATTTTAATCATAAATGATTTAGTAAAATTAATATTTATAAAAAAAATATATACATACATAGTATGATGTTATAAACATGAAAGGATATACATAAGGAATTATTTATGGGGCATAAAACTATTTTTATATGATAATAAGGGTTAAATTTTGTTTCTTGGGAATGATTTTTATTGTTGGAAGGAATTAAAAAATGGAATGTTTTATATCTATAATGTTATAAACAATCTAATTAACATCTTTCTTATTGAATATAAATGAGGTAATATTTGGTATCTATAGATTTTTTAGGTTGGTGTAATGAAATATAGAGGAATTTATATTCATACATTCCATCATTTAGTACATGGAAGACCTAGTGTTGTTTAAATGATTGGATACATAGTTGAATAAATTGATGTTTTATCATATGGGGAAAACATATAAACGGTCCATTCATCAAGGCTTGGGAACCATACAATTAGTGAGACACTTTAAATTTATTATTTATAACAAATAAAAGTTTGGTTTTGTCTCAATGGGATGAACCGATAATGACTACTAAAAAGGGGTAAAAATCTGACTTTAAAATAAAATAATGATGAGAAAGAATTTAGTGGGGAAATGATAAATAATACAATAATATAATGATCCACTATTTTTTTGAAGATGAGGATGGGATGATAGTGGATGAAATCCTCAATAAGGTTTGTAGGGGGAAGAAACCTCTATGAATGAATCATACAAACCCCATTCTATGAGGGAAAGAAATTTTTGTGATTATAATCCTATAATTAGAATTCATATTACTAATCAACATCATTTGGACACATAAATTTTATATGGAAATGACATTACTTCTTAGGTTTAACAGTAATGATCCAATTTCATTGCTTATTTATGAACAGTTTTCTAAAGAAGTTTAATTTTAAAAAGTAATTATAGATAATAAATTCTTGGTGATATCAAATAGGGTGAGATGTACTCCTAACAAACAAGTTTCTATCTAGAGATACTAGATGAGGTAATAAAATGATCCACCAACTTACAATTATTTTTAACAATTTCTAATGACCATGAAAATAAGAGGATGAACTATTTTAAAAAATTCAATGCCAATTGTGTGTAATAGTTAGTAAATCCTCAAAACTATTGGTATATTAAATACCAATGGTTTTGGGATCATTTGATTTTCTATCATCAGTATATACCAATATTAATGTTTTTGGGAACCATTGGAATAGTTGGGCTGTACCAACGTTTTAAAAAATGTTTCTATATGTAACATGAAATATCTATATGAACATTTCGAAAAGCCAATGATATTGGTAATTCTAAAAATACCTAGATGGGTTTTCTCCATGAAACAATAATATATATTTCAAAAACCTTTCCACTAAGAAACAATATTCTTTGGAAATATAAGAGGGAAAATATGTGTATGAATATTTATAAATATTTTTAACTTACTAAATGTTATATGTTTAAAAAAATAAATTAAAATATTAAATCCAATAAAAATTGTATAGAAAAAAATTCATATTGACCAATAACAATGGTTTTACAAACCAATGATATATGTATTTTAAATTTTGTGACCATAATAATTTTTTTTTTAAAATCATTTAATATAGGTTCATTAAAGTTAAGCAATACATTTGCTTTTATCCAAATCATGCGTATAATGTCATTTTATTTATGATATGTCAATGGATTGTATAAAACCTTTTGTATATCTATGACCCATACCAACAGTTTTTTCAAAACCATTAATATGGTGTCATATGATGGTTATCCTAATTTTTTTATTCAAAACGATGATATATGTTCATTTTATGGTACATATTCCAATATTTTCACCAAATTTGTTGGTATTGACATTTTTTTTATTTTCCAATTTCAAGCAGTGTTTAAAATGGATTGAAACATCCTAACTAGTAAGATGATGTATTATAGATCCCACTATGATTAATTAATACCATTAATAATGACAGTATAATTTGATTGAATCAGGAAATTTGGAAATCTACTCTCAAGGGTGAAATTCAATCCACTAAATAAATTATGTGCTTCATCCAATGGTGTATCCCGAATAAAATGGATAGATATATTTTATGTTGTGATAATGAAAACCAAATAATCAAGTACCATAAAACGAATTCCAATAAAACCTCTTCTGATGATAGTTTCATCAACATTTATCATAAACACATTGGATGGTGGGTCCTCCACATTCTAAAGTAAGAAGAAAAAAATGTGATTATCAAGGTGTTCCTCATTATGCTTCTAAATCTCCTTCTGAAACACATCCTTCTTTATCCAAAAAGTCGCATAGTTTTAAAATTTTTAAACACTAGGTCATATATTTTCACTCATATAATCCATGATATTGTAAATATGGGGTATAAAATTTTTTTATGGAAGAAGTACACATTGCCAATATAGACACAAAACCCTCCTCCATCTCAATAATCATATCCACATTTGGGTTCCAAGCATATCAGATGATTCTTGGACTGATGATGGTAGATCACAGCATGAATAAGAGTTTCATCTTCCATAATGATGTAGGGACTAAAATTATAATATTTATTATTTTATACCATTTGGGTCTACATTAATAGAATTATTCCCATGAAATATTTCAAAAATAATTTTCAGACCTTCAGCAGGACCGCTGGGTGCCATCATCATTTCTAGATATCTTTATTTACTATTATCTATATTTTATGGGCCAATGTATACCTATATTCACAAAATAAACACACAAGAATACATTATATTAGAAATTTTTTTCCTGGTCTATATCATTTGTTCATGGAATACATAGAATAACCCTCTAAACAATTTCACTGGACCATTCATTTAGGTTATCAAAATAAAATCCGTTATTAGCATCAGGAAAATGGGAGAAATTAGTGGATTCCTCCCAATGTGAAACATCCTAGGATGATTTCATCATAAATAACATATAAACAAGCCATGTGACCCACTATATCATGTCATGGGATCTATCTCCAGTCCTCCAATATTGTTCCTTTCGAATAAGAACACATTATCCTTAGAGGAATCTCCTGAAAAAAATAATCAAGGGTGATATGTAAAGGCTACACTACAAAAGCCTATATGTGGGTAATATTTGGATTCAATTATATGAGTACATAAGGATCCAGGGATATGAATCTGGTTTTATCCTAGATTTTATAGAATAGAAATTTTGATCATGTGCATGTATTGATAACCCATACCACCACAAGATTTATGGATCAATAGTATATCACAATCCACCAAAACAACTTTTTTCAATTATTCTGTCCCCAACATTACATAACAAGGTGAGAGCAATGTTTATGAATCAAAGAGTTAGGTTTCATAAGTAAATACATATTATTATGTGGATTTTACTGAGAAAAATAATTTATAAGTACATCATTCCATAATTTAGATACCCTTTTCAAATTTCATCCCTAATTTTTTTGTTACTTGTCCATGATGCTCGAGACGAACACTATTTTAGTTTGACCAAAATTCACATAGATCAAAACAAATTTCTTAACTTTATCAAACACCTGATTACCCGAGGAGTAAAAAAGATCATCTTTTCTGAATATACTCTCACCATATGTGACAGAAATTTTATATTTGGAATAATAAAATGATTTAATGTATGGTTTCTCTTATTATTATGTAAGCTAGAAAAAATATATATATTATTAAAGAGTTCATGTTGATCAAAAAAATCTACCAATTTAAAAGAAGATAAGGGAAATAGGTGGAATTAATCTTTAAACCATTCCCACACGAAATATGTTTTCTTTATCTTGCAGAAAAATTTTATTTGAAAAAACACAGGCCATCAAGAAATAAAAAAAATAAAATGTCGACCACACAATTTGATGCCCTGGTATGATTGATGAATTGAGAGATAGTCCCCTTTATATTGATCCATAAGGATGATGAATTTTTTTTATTTTACCTCAGTTGAATAATATTATTATAATGACCTGTTGATTGAAAAAAATAAATATGGAATCACAATTTGGAAATCTCCATTTCTTGAAATTATAAAGAAAAATTAATTTATTAATTGTATTTTAATGAATTTTATTTTGAATTATTAATATAGTTTGGCCGAGTAGGTTGTAAATTATTGGCCCTTATGATGCTAAGCAAGTGATTCATCCAGTCATACTTATGAGAACAATCAATAATACACACAGAAGAGTAAGTCATTTCACAAAATGGTTCTGTAGAAAATTATCATTATAAACCGCATATTAATCATTGAGTATGAAATTTAAAAATCCTAAACTTATAATTAAGACAAATTTATTCTATAATGCATGAAAATTTTACAAGAAGATGTATCATATTAACTCAGGTATCTTAAAATTTTAGAGGATTGATTCATCCATGATGATCGAGGTGGATTGGTGAAAGAAATTGATTTCCACTAGATATCATGAATGTGGAAAAGAAACAAGTTCCCTTAGTGTTTGTTTTATATGACCACGATTGGATTATCATTTCATTCAAGAAATATGCTATTAAATTTTATTTTTATCATTGTGAAATCAAAAGCTACTAAAAATTCATGTTTTGTCAATGAAAAATTTTTCATTGACAAAACCTATTTTTATTAGCACCAAAATTATAAAAAATAAATCCTACATTTATCATCACTAATATAATATCACTGATATATATAGTTTTTATGAGAACTAATCATTTTAAAGCTGATTAAACCTATCTATACGAAAATAAAAAATATATTAAATGAAAATATATTAATACTTAATTATTTCTAAAAAATTAAAAATATATTAAATGAATTATTTTCAAAAATGAGGGAAATTGAATTACTAAAAATCAACAGACATAAAAACATATTTTCAAAATTTATAAGTTATATTAATTATATAAATTATTGAAATGAATTAAATATTAATATATATTAAAATTATGATGAATACAAAGATGAAATATTAAAACATAGATATTAGGTACAAAAATGTTTTTTTAATATGTATTACATGAATTGTGAACACGCAGAAAAAGATGATGAAAATATTTAGAAATGAATGATAAAAATTAATTATATTGATTTTTAACAATTAGAAAGTATTACTACTAATTAAATAAAAATGAAGGAGAATTGGTCAAAAAAATTTAAAAATTGTAAAGAATATTAAAACACAGTAATACAATTATGTAAAATATGAATGATTAATTGAATTAATTTTAAACACATACAAAAAATTTTGAGATTCCAAAATAATAAATTAGAATAAATTGATTATTTAAATTTCAATCATTTTAAAGAAATTACACCTTTATTAATGGAATTTATTAAAAATAAATAATATAAAAAAATTACTTTTTTATAATATTAAAACATAGAAAATAATTATGTATAAATTAATATTAAAAACATTACAAATTAAAAATATTAATATATGAAAAATAATAAAAATTAATTATAATGATTAAATGAAATCATATTAAAATTTAATTAAGGAATTTGAATATGTAAAGATAATTAAAAAGTGAATGTGTAAGACAAATTACATTTATTACATACTCTTAAAGGCCACGGTTCGAATCAAGGCATGTCCCTTATGGGATTTACATGCCATGCAGTGACTCAGGAAAGCAATGATGTTGGTGTGATGCTGGTAGGTGGTGGTGCAGGCATGACACAGGCTTAGTGACACAGAAAGCATGATGCAGGCACGGTGATACAACAAGCCTTTCGGGCCACATTTTTGGGCCACAAGGCCTTGGGCCAAGCTTTGGTGTAATTGACCTTCCTCTACCTTGACAATAATAGGTCATTGATTTCATAAATAAAGAATTAAATACATATACATAAAAAATGAAGATAAATGAATAAATAGATCATATATAGATTAATATATTTGGTACTTGAGGATACAAATACACAAAACCATACACACACCTCACTACCGACCATTGGGTAGGTCGTAGCCCTCAAAGGTATAACCCACCTATATTAAATAGGCCCATAAACCTATTTTTTATTAACATTGGACCTATAACACTAATATCATATGTCCATACCACCATGTCCCATAAGCCCTAACATTAACATTCACCCCTATTGGATTTTCACAACCGATTGGGACTACCCTACTAACCAACGATGGAAAGGACCGGACCATGCCTTGCGCAACCATTACCTCCTTGAACATCATGACAGATTGTAACATATGAACATCAGACAATAACAACAACCATCAAATCAGGATTTTGATGATCCCAATGACTAGTCATCAATGAATACAAAAACACAATCACTATGTGATTCACATACACATATTTGTGGCATCAAATGCTCTAGCTCGAGTCCTGCAACGTCGACACGATCATCACGTGAAGCCTTCATGATTAATGGAGTGGAACCATAATTGATCTTGGGTCCACCTTCATCCCATTCACTCAACATTAGCAATGAAGAGTTTTATCCCCTCATACATCCATAATCCTTCCATACCACACTTTGACAACTATGCCTGAAAACTACCGGTTGAGACTAGTAGTGATCCCAGCCCAAACGCAACCATCCAACTCTCCTCATATCTCAATGGAACACACTATTGATACTACAAAGAATGATGTTCAACGACACCATACATCATTACTAGTCACCGTGAATAAAATCCACATCATTTGTGAATGTGTAAATAAACCCTTAAATGGTGTTAGGGATGGTGAAATTTTGGGTTCAATTTCAGGGAAAATTGCGTGGGATGGATATGGTCTATTAAGAATCAATTATATATATTTAAAACATATTAAATCTCTTAAAACATAATAATTAAAAATGAATAAATATTAATCATATAAATTAAAAACTTATTGAAAATATTGAAGCTTATTAAATAAATACATATAAATTTAATAAAACAATTTATTTCCATAAATATTGAAAATTATTAAATATCGAAAAAATGAAAAATATATTAAACATGAATATATTATAGGAAATAAATTACAAAAAATTTTAAATAGAAAATTCATAACATTAATTACATAAATTAAAAAAATAAAAAATAGAATAAATTTAAATAAATAAATATTATTAATAAAACAAATTATTGATGTTTTCAATTTATTAGTTGTATATAGAATAGATAAAATATTATTAACATTTATAATTTTTAAAAAATGTTAACATGTTATTGTTTAATTAAATATATAAATATTTAAACATTTATAGAAAATTATAAAAATTCGATATATTTCAAAATTATTAAATGATTATAAAATAAAAACGAATTAATTATTAGAAATACTAAAAATGGACAGATATTAGAAGCCAAAAAGCAAAATTAAATCAATAAATAGACTTAACTGTAAAGAGATATATATATATTAATATATATATTCATTTACATATATGTACACATTCATACACAATATATACATACAAATATTGGAAATCACATACACATACTCATACACATAGACATTGTCATATAAACATACAAAAACACATATATATAGTTACATTCTCATGCATACACATATATAACTATCTATACATACACATATATACATACACATACAACATACAAAAATACATGTACACATACACAAACATATACAAATACAAAACTACATTAGCATATAAATATATATGAATACACATACACATGAATTTTCATATAAATCAACAACCATACAATTACATAAATGTGCATGTGAATACAAAGAAATATATTCATATGACTATATACACACATTCAAAATTAAAATACACATATACACATACACATGAACATACCCATGTACAAAAACAAGGAGATATAAATACACATATACATACATTCACACATAGATAAACACAGACATATATACTTACACATGCTCATACCTACACATATACACAGAAAATCACATTCACATGATTATTAAAAAATACATAAACATTCATAAACACAAACACATACAAATGATGTGATACGTGTAGATACAATACAAATTTATAAATAAAAACACATACACACACACATAATAATAACCATACACATAAAAATATGTATAAAATACACATAAAATTACATACACACCGATTAATATAAACATACTCACACATACACACCATTGATGTACATAAACCCCCCCACACACACACAACACAACACACCTTATGCATACAAAAAACGACACAAACATAAACACGCACATACTGACACACAAATACAAATTCAAATACATACATTATTAAATGTAATATCAAATATTTTAATACATTTTACATTCATATATGTACTTTCTGAAATTTAAATATAATTTTAAAATATATAAAAATGTGTACATATATATATGTTTGTGTGTTAACTTATTCAATGTGTCATTTTGCTACCCTAAACAACTATGCATAATTGTAGGACATTTATCATTGATAGAAAAAATGAATAGTGAATGGGAACCATTGTATTAATGATTTTTTTGCAGGAGTGTCGAATACATCACAATATAAAGTAGTGTAACATGAATATAAAAAATAGGGAATTTATAATGGGTGAAAATTCGAATTTATTGGATTTATAAGGATAAATGATAATTATAAATTAGTATTAAATTAATAATATAATGAATTACGACATTATAGTTAAATATAACATATGATAATAAATTAATTTTGTTTATCACTATGGGTAAAAATTGAATTTATTTCTACAACTGGTTGTTCAGTTTAGATAAATCAACATCTGAAATTAGTTTTTCGGCATAGCGTGTTGGGAGGGAGGGATTTGTCATAGTGTGGCCATGATTGATTGACACTTTATCATTCATTAGACTATTAAAAACCACCATTCATACTCCTAGAGTCGGTGTGATTTACACTCAGTAGTGGTTAATGATATGTAGGGGTCTAAAGAGTTCATTCCAAACTAGTATGTCTTAATTGATTGCTTCTGCTGCGGTGGATTACATACAAGGGGTAGAGACATTTATATCCATATTCGACAATTTTTATTGGATGTTGTTTTAGATGGGGTATAATGGTAGATAATTTGAGAATGGGAGGTGATGTGGGTAGGCATTTTCGATGAGGTGTTGGGGAAAAACGTCTAGGGAAGGGTGGTGAAGGATGGTAGTGACCATAGTAGGCGTTTTCAATGATTCATGGTGGAATTTCATCTGAGAAAGGGATGTGAATGTTGTATGAATTTTTGATGCGGTGACATGGAATGTTTTATGTGAAATGGTTTTGTTGGACATATACTTCTTACACATGTCTGTCTGGGTAGGCATTGTCTATGGGGCACTGTGACAGGTTGTGGTGGTGACCATCTATGTAGGGCATATTAATGAGGCATCATGGTTGGTATAATGGGTGGTGACTATGTAATGAATTGTCTTTGGGGAGTTGTGGTAGGTTTTTTGAAAAAGGGATGTGACATTCCTATCCATCTTCGCAATGTTTGTCCTGGTAGCAGTAGTAGATGGAGCACTATGACATGTTGACCAAAAAAGGGAGGTGATTGTCAGATCGATCTCCCTACTATCTGGCCTAGTAGGAATAGTCAATGGGGAATCATGGTATTCCATGTGAGAGATTCCAGGGATACCCGCTGGGATAGTATGAAACAGGTTGCACCTTCTCATGTTTCTATAGAATGGTGACACAACATGATGTAGTATAAAATGGGGGTTTGAGAACCTCATACATAACCTTCTTCTAGGATCCTAACATCTTCTTAATTTTCTTCCAATGCATCAATCATTACTCAACCTAATCTCTAGTCCATCGTAGACACAGAAACTCATAGAATGGATGGATTATGGTAAACATTATCCCATTTTTGTGTGTATATTCACCAGACGAGACCAGATACCAGTGTTGACTAATTTCAATGATGTCATTACAATCACTATTATTTGTCCTCCCTATTATTTTCTTTATTTTATTTTTAAATTTATGGTCCAATTTGTTTTGATGAAATTAACGAACATGGGTCAAATTTTAATTACATTATAAATATACCAATTTATTTGTACATTGAATAACAAAAAATCCACGAGAAAATCATTTCAATGTGTGGTACACAAATCGAACTCAGAATTCTATATTTTTCCTTATAAATATAATACATTATAAATTTGTTAAAATTTATTGTGTCAATTATGTTTTATTAAATAGAAACATAATACATTATAAATCACTTGTGTTTCATAAATAAGTGATAATATTTATTTATATTGCAATGATAACATATTTTACATCATTTATATTTATTAAATCAACTATAATATTTATTAAAAATATAAATATACAATGTAATATGTGGATTATTTTAATAAAAATGTATCTTTTGTTATATAAAAAAATAATTAAAATAATTTAAACACAAACATACAATGTTACATCATTTATATTTATAAATTATATTAAATTCATTTTAACTGAATTCAATACCTATATATAGTTCATAATTAAATAGTTTTTAATATTATAAAAAAATTTATTCTAAAACATAATCCATATAATTAAGTCAAATATATTAATATAAGAATATAGTATTTTTTTAGGAATATTTTTGATAATATGAATTCAATACCTAATGCATTTTTCTTTATAAATACAATGGATAGTGTTATTTATAATATATATATATATTTTTAAATATTATCTTTATTTTATTTATAATTAAATGAATTATCATGATATTTATATATTATAAATCAATTAACTAGTTTTTTATTCATAAATACATTTTTCTGTTTTTTTCAAAAATACCATTTTTACTAGATAAATTTGAACCCTCACAAAGGATAGAACAATTTTATTGATTATATTAAATCAATGCTTGGATTTTAATGATGTAACAAATCATGAAAAAAAACAATTTTCTAATTTTTTTGGGCAATTTTAGTAAGTAATGTATTGGGTTCATAGAATCTCTTAGTCATTGGATGATATTTTGTTGGGGTGATTGGTTTTATTAATGTTTAAAATGTTGTATAAGAATCTAGGGTGAACTATTGTAATTCTATTTTTAGGTTTGATGTATCATTCAAAAATGGTACAAGGTGTAAGAAACCTTATGAGATAAAAATTTCCATCAAATATTGAAAAAATAACACAATGCATAGAGGATATTATGCATGATTAATTGATTTTTAATTTAAATAATTTTATTATAAATGATACCTCATCTTAGGAACCTTCCTCAGAATATCATTTAATAACACGTAACTCTTGATGCACCAAATGAATCCATCTTCTCCATAAACTAAATCGTATTTGTTTATGAAATAATTTATAGTGCATGGGTCATGGTGGACATTAATAAAAATCATAACGCATAAGTACCATTATACATAATGATAGATAACAATATCTCATGACACATAAATATGATCAATTCTTATAGGAGGTTCAATACTCATAATATATTTTCATGAATTCTTCATTGTACACCTCTCAGTACGTGAGAGGGTTAATAAACTTGGATGTGAATGAAAATATAACATTTAGAGGTATATGTTTCCCATAAACCCGCAAAATAAAAATTAAAATTGAATTGTGGTGGAAAATTGGTCAATATAGTTCTATTATCTCATTGAAGAGTTCCTCTAAAATGGATCAACACAACATTATATCTAGTAAGGTATTACATAAAAAATGATTAAATTTTTTCCCATCATCATAAATCTATATTTTCGTCTATAACCATCTAGGTATACAAGTCAATTTTAAAACATCTGGATCATATAGATACTTGAATGCCATTAAACAACATTAATTAGTACATTCAAATCATATATGGATAGAGAAACATCCCAAAAAATTTAACATCACTATATGTTTAGATTTTAATAAATTTTCAACAATTATTTTCGAGAGTAAAATATTTTTAGAGATAATAATAAATAATTTTTTAAAAGAAGATGATCACATTCCATTAGAGTCAAATATGTATCAAAACATTTTACATAATCCAACTTATGTAAATCAGTTGGGGCACAATTACTGGAATACCCTATACGAGTCCCCCCAAGAAGGGATATATCTGTTAAAATTTTTGAAAAAAGTAAATAAAATATTAGAATCATAGTTTTTCATATAAGAATTTGATGGTGATTTTAATTATATAGAATATTAATTTTAATGTATTTAGTGGAATTATAAGTGAATTAAATGTTAAAATCATATGAGGGGTTTGTCTCAAAATGTTTATCCGGGTATTCTAATAATTCATACAATTAGATGGTGTTAAAAAATTTATGAATATCATTACTGGAAAATTACCATTGATAATACTTGTGAATATCAATTTGTTAATTTTAATATGAAATACAAATGAAGATATGTTTGCTGAGGGTGATATCTATTTTTGTTCAGTTTAATACCCATCATATATCTCATGGATGATGGAATGGAAAATATAATTCTTGTATGTATATAAAATGTTATCATTACCCTAGGAAACACATAAATAAATTTTTTTGTTAATATTAAACGAAGGTGATCATTAAATGGATCACATAAATGGTGAAACATTCTTATTATAATATCATCATGTATGGTGATGTAATTATTGGTGACCTACATAAAAATTATCCAAAAAAGTATCTTATATTTACAATCTATTATTTTCTCATTCATATAAGAAGTTATTTCTAACATAATAATTAAATAGTGGTTCACGTATAAACTTCCATTCATGGATGTTTGTAAAAGTGATAATATTAAATGGATCGTTGTTCCTCTTCTTTGAAAAGTTTGAAAATGTGACTATTTTTTTAATATTATCCATGGGAGAAGTGGGGATACATGGAACATATAGAGTACTAAAAATGACCTCAAAATATTGGAGGAAGGAACTATTTGTGGCAGATATGATAGATTTCATTAAAAATTGGGTAGGGGATTTAGATATTCTGAATATCCGACTCCTAGATGCTACAATTTTTACATTTTAAACATTTTTTATGAATATAAATGAAATTGTTCTTTTGGGATGTATTTATATGAAAATTAATATATATATTTTAGACAAGATCCTATAATGTATGAAGGAATATAACAGGTTTAATGATTCTTGGAAGAAAATCCCCAAAAACAGTAATCTATATCAATCATTTGAATGTTGCTCACAATGGGGGTAATTTCATTAAAATGGATCCCATATTCATAAATTAAATTTATAGATGATGGATACTATTATAATATAATCCATTAATAATAAAATTATACATGAAAATATAGTGAGGTATGAATTTAGATAATCATGTTTGTATATTTGAGAATATCTTAAGAATATAGATCCCTACTCTTCCCAAACAATGAGAAGTTACTTTTCAAAACCTAAAATATGATGTTGGGTGAGAAGTTACTATGGATTAAAATCCATGACTCATTGGAGTAGTTCGATAAGGGATGGATCTCCACCAAAATAATTAGTGATTTGATATTAATTGATTATAATTACTATATAATATAAATTTATTCATATAAAGATGAATTCATGTTTCATGGCATGGAGGTGGGATTTTCTCAAAACTATAATCAAGTTGTTGATTATTCAAAATATTTACTTTTCTAAAACCACTTTTCATATAATTTTTTTTCAATATGTAAATAAAAATTATTTTTTATCTAATTACATTTTAATAGTGATTCAGAAAAATAAATTCTTGAAGTTGAAAAATGGAAATTGTTCCCTAGGATAGTGTTTTTATATGACTGTTAAATGTGCCACATTCGGTCGGTGATTGATGGATTTACATTGGTATATGAGATGTTTTATTTTAATGTAAATGTATCATTAAATAATAAATTGGTGATAATTAGTGAGATCATAGATTTTAAGTTATCAATTACATGATGGATGGACTATGTTTTTCTGTTTGTAGATAATCTAGTCAAACTCATCACAATGTGCATCAGATTGATGTGAAATTAATTATTCAAACACCATGAATTACTTAAGGAGAATTATCCTAAATAATCACAAAAATATGACTATGTTTGACATTTTATTAGTGAGTGAATATTTTTTTAAACAAAAATATAATTTCTTAAACAATATCACAGATATTATGTCATACTGATCTCATCATACATAAGATTTATGTCCATCCATTCTCAAAAACATCAAAAACTACCTATTGATAATTAATATAAACTATTAAGACAATCTAAGAATGGTTTTTTGGGTTATTAGTAAATGTCACATTTTTTTAACCAATATATATACTTTCAAAATACACATTTTAAGTCATATAGATCACACCATGAATCATATTAAGGTGTATACGGTTTATACATGTCAAAAATAGCATATAGGCCATTTTTCAATTTTACCAAACCAATTTTAATGAGTTTTCTCATAATAGAGTATGTCACTTAACTTTTTTAGTGAAAAATAGTTTTACATAGATGAAACATGTTAAGCCCTTTACCAATAGAAAAAACAAACGACTGAACATAATCATGTAAAGTAAATAAGACATACCATTATGAAGATATTAAATAGTGTAAAATCATGGACTTTTCTGAATAAATCTCACGAGTATTTTTAGGTACTTTTTGTTTTTCTTTAGGTGCCTTTGAGTTGTGTTATGACTCGGGGTGTCCATGGGTGAGGTTTTTAAGAAACTATGGAAGACATTGCTTATGCACAGTTTGCACTCAGTTTCGAAAAAATGTGTAGATATGGGAGGTATCCTTGATTGGTTCAAGGATTTCCTAACCATTTCAAATTAATTTTGGTAGGTAGGTGAGGATCACATGGTTGACGAGCAATTTGGGCAAACCGTGTGGCCTCCAAGGAAACGTCGTGTACACGACCCAGTTAATTCGAAAAAATGGTTTTAAAACCACCGAAACCCCTAAAACCTTTCTAATCCGTCCTTTGATAGGGATTGAAAATTTTTAGATGTTCTGAAATCCTTATGAATGTATTTCAAGGTGATCCGAACACATCTCATTGAGACCAAATGCTCTGATTGACGATCTTCTCTCATCCTAGTCTATCGGTACAATCCTGATGCTTTTCCAGTTCATTCTCTTATCTTTTCTAGATTATTTCTTGAATGATCTTACCTATTATCATGGATCTATACCTATAAGATGAGATACAGATCTATTATTGTGGGTCTAGATCTATATTTTCATGATATTGAGTAATTTATCTTAATTTGGGATTTAAGTATTTATATGCAAAGCATGATCGATGACATTGTGCCGCTCAGATTTTGGGGATTTCCATTGCGCTATCATCTGCCAATAAACCGAGGTAGGTGGTATTAATCGAACTACCATTGTCATGATTTATGATAAGTGAATTTCAGTTTATTATTTTTAGATTCCCTAGATAAATAATTTCTTAAATTGGCATAATTAGGAATGTTGAATAGAGTTTTTTTGCTACAATGGTTAATTGATAATTGAGTCATATAACCAATGAAGTGGGTTTCCCAAATTTATATTTTGGAATTTTTATCCATTGTTATTTGGTAAATGAGATATTTAATTTATTGGTATTATATACTTTATTAGGGTTATTTAATTATGGAATTATTTTTGGTTATGTGAGATAATTAATTGTGATAATTAATTGTATGCCAAGATATTGACCAAAGATAATTAATTCTGGGAATTAATTATATTCCATGTAATTATATAAGATAATATATTGTGATAATTAATTATATCATGATGGAATTTGATATGGATATTTAATTGTAAAGAATTAATTATTGAATGATAATGGAATTGATTGATTAATTAATAGATGAATTAATTAATGGGTTATGTGATTAGTTAATTTTTTTAATAAAATTATGGGCTTTTAATGTTTATCTAATAATTATATTTGTAATTAAATAATTTGGAATATTCATCTGAAATATATAATGATTTAATGAATGAGACATTTTTGGTTCGAGACATGGCGTTCTAGACACATTAGAAGTTGGGACATAGAAAATTCATTCCACCGCAAAAGCTATCCAACGATTAGATTATGGGAAGCTAGGAATGATGACCTACACAAAATGTGATATAATGGGATAGTAATTGAGAACAACACGTAATGAGATTTGGGGCACTAGTAATTACGACATACACCAAAAAAATGATAACAACGAATGATGATTTAAATGAGATTTTAGGTTGTTAAGCATAGATACCTAAAAATAACGAATGATAATATTGAATGATGCTTTAATTGAGAAACATGAATTGAATATGGGCCTAAATTGATGTATTATTATTAAAGGTAAATGTGATAATAGTTTAAATTATGCATTGTATTTTATTCTTTATAAAGGTTCCTGAACTATATTTTGACTAAACTAGTTGTTGAAACTGTTGGTGGTGTCCTATTGAGTTCTACTCCGACCATATTTGGACGACAATATTGGCACCAGAGTTTACATTTTGTTGTTGGAAATGATGAAGGAAATTGCATAGGATATATTTCTGTTTGGGATTGGAGCACCGGAGATGGAACCAGATATGTTTCAGGGCCCATTTAGGAGACTTCATAACATTACTTTTCGTTTTATTATAGACACATGACACATGCATATTCATAGAATGATTTATCCTTCAGCAGAGTATTGAATTATTTGGTTTTGACTATCATATTTCATGGTATTGTACGGGTTATTTATACATTTCAGAATGTGGTTAATGTTGATTGATTTGGTTGCTGTATTATTCTGATAAAAGAGGGTTTAATCTCCCCAAGACATAATTACCAGATCATAGTGACTAGTCGACACACTCTGGAATACAGGGAGGTACGCTTGATGGAATATGACCAACCTGATCGGGGCACGGCTCAGTGGAACATAGGTCAGCACAACACAATGTGCTATCAAATGAGTTTTCTTTGATGTCATATTCATTAATATTACAATTTTGGGAATGTTAAATAAGAGACTATAATGATTTGAGGAATTAGAATGAGCTCGTTCATGGGAGTTTCAAACCAATGCATGGGGGAAAATCATAGTAATCTGGGAGGGATTTTTGTGATTATTTTTTGTTGTTACAGTTGGATATTATTTCACCTTAAGTTATGACCTTGTTTTGTGATGTGATATTTGTTTTAACAGTTTTTGAATGTTTAGTGATGGACTAAAGAGACACGATACATTTCTTCATGCATCATTCTAGGTACTCAGGTTTGCTGTGACATGCATCATTCTACGAACATAATGGAAAATGGTATATGGGTATGTTGATGAAAATGATCATTTTTTCTTGTTGTGAGATTGATATAATTTTGCAAGTTGAGAATAAATAGGTGTCTACTGAGAACCATAATTGTTTAATTGAATATGAAAAATTCATTAATTTCTGAATTAATTAATTTCATATTGTGTATTTAATTATTTGCAGAATTGATTAGTGACAATGAATGTACCCTTATTTACCCAGACCATGGAGTAGTATTGTTTAGGGTAGTGATAAGGCTTCATTGTTTACCGTGCGACAAGAAAATAGGTGAAAGGACATGTGGAATCATTTTCTGTTAGTATATCCCCTTATTTAAATGATTTATGGTTGAGTTTTGAGACCTAAGACATGTGTTTGTATTTGTATAGATTTTCCTCTATGACGCTTGTTGCAGGAAGAACCAATGGTTATGGCCCTGAATGAACATCCAGACATGGAGCATGAGAATTTTTTGGTGAAAGTTAATGAAGAAGGGGAATATATCTAAGAGATATTTTCACATTTCATGAAATTCATTGATAGAGACCCATGGAATTTTTTGAAATAAATTTTTTAGTTGTCAAGGGAGTTTCATCTGCATCACCTTCTTAATTTTTCTAGAGAGGGAGGACTGGAGGGAGAAAATATATATATATATATATATATAATCCATAATGAAGATACTATAATATATTTGTATATTATGTCTAAGAGGTGGGTCATGTTGGATTTTTATATTCTATTGGGTTTAGTAAATCCCCAGTGAAACATTCTGGTATTATCTGTAGATAATGATGATATATTATTGAATTTTTTTTTGTATAAATTCATTGAGATCTTCTATCAAGACACAATGCGGCATGGGAAGGTTTTATATTTTGTTCATCTAACCAAAGGAATCATGACCTTAATGGAATACGATTAACCTTTCACAGATTTACAGATTTTTTCTCTTGTATTGGCGGCATATGAGTATTCTTCAGGAAAAAAAAATTCATGACATAGTTATGTTTGAAATAAAATCCCAGGTGAATATTATTTGTCTGAAGAAATAATCAGAAATTTTTAATCAGTATCTCATTTAATAGGGTAACCTGAAATAATCAATCATTACTAGAAATGTATTTGTATGATAATGTAATTGGCTTTCCGATAGATGGGAGCAATGTAATGGGAATCAAAGTTAAGATAGTGGAAATGAAGGTGGACATACAGGAGGAAAAGTTGCACTGGATCTTTCTAATGTGCTTTTCCACCAGTGTGGTAGGTAGGGACAATATCATACCAATTTTCCCCATCCACCATTGGAGTGATGGTTTTGTGATAAAATTTGGAACCTACAGATGTTCTGTAGGAAACAACTATAGGCTGGTGCTGAAGGATAAACTTCTAAGAGTCATAGTGTTGGAAGAGGGTCTTCTACTCCATATAGGTATGGAATATGGAGTTCGACATGAAGAGGATATAGTGGTAGTGAATGTGTTGGTTTGGTGTACGATCATCGGTACCATCCGAGTATTTCTACTCTAGGGAGCCAAACGACACCACATAAAATTAGGAAAGGACAGTTAAGTGAAGTGCATCCTATATATATTTAGAGCGAGGTTGTTCAATAGATAGTGAGAGGTATTGTAATAGTATATTCATCTTTATATAGTTCCTTGTTTTATTCCAGTGTGTCTCATTCCTTTATATATTCAATCGTTGTTAATGGTTTGAAAAAGGAGGAGGAGTCCGTAAAAGAGATGATGAATATAGACACGCCATTAAGATCATAGTCTTGAGATATCATTTTATGAATGGGATATTTGATAGTGATCAGAGAGTATCATTTCTTTTGTGATATATTTGTCATTAATATAATGATATTCGACATAATTATGGTTATGGACTTGGTAGTCGCATACTGATCTGAAATAGTTTGTTACCACATGAGAGTGTCCTTTGTATTTCTTGAAGGTTACACTTATGTCTTTCGTTGGGAATGGGATATCCATGCAGGAAAATACAATACATTTACTCAGGAACTAGGAGAGATCATTTTCCTAGTTTATAGTCCTTTTCTGGATTATGGGAGTGGTAAGAAAGACATCCTTCCACTATAAGAGCTCCTTGTGATTCAATTATATTGGCCAACGTCGTGGAAAATTTCCATAAATGTCTATCACACCAAAACCCTCTCCACCAATTGTGTGTTTGACAATCCCAATCAATGGTCAACAATATATACCACAATATAATCACTTTGAGCTTTATAGACATTTCTATTGTGCAAGGAATGATGTTAGTCGACTCTTGCTTCAAAGAAACTTCCACCGCGTGAAGCCATCACTGGCGTTGGAGTGCTGACTCCATCATTCATGGGTCCACTAGAATGCTATGACCACAATATAAGTGATTAAGATTATTTTCCCATCATACATCCAAATTTCTAATATCCCATGTGATTGATTACATCTCTGAAACATGGCGCTCGAAACCCATTTTGATCCATGCACTGACGGAAGTATCCAACCCTCACTGTATTTCAATGGAATGCACTGACAAGAATGCACAGCATGTCCTTCAACAACCCCATCAATCATTACAAATCATTGTGAAGCACATCCCCATCATTTCTCTTATTTACATAAACTACTAAATAGTTTTTGGAATGGTGTACATTGGGGTTCAATTTTCAGGGAAAATTATGGTGGTTCGTAGATGGTGTAAAAAGAATCAATTATATGGATATCAAACATACATAAAATATTATAATATAATAAATTACTATGATTAAATATTAATAATATAAAATAAAAACATATATAAAATATTGAATCATATTAAAAAAATATGTATAAATTTTTTAAATTGAGTCAATATAAAAATATTGATAATTATAAAATATCAAAAAATGGAAAAATATATCTATTAATTAATATTAAAAAGAAAAAATTAAATGAAAGATATTTCTAAAAATAAAAAAAAGTTAATTATTAATATTAATAATATGAATAGAAAAAATATAATATTGAATGAAATTAAATAAATAAATATTACTTTTATCGCTAATTATTGAATTATGTAATATTTAATTGTATATAGAAAATAAAATATGTTATTAACCATTATAACTTTTTCTAATTGTTAAAATTTCCATATTTAATTATATATTCACATATTTAAATATGTTTAAATAAATAAAATAATTGGACATATTACATAAATATTAAAAAAATATATAAATAAAATGAATAAATTACATAAAATACAACAAATAGAGAACTATTAAATAACAATAAATAATACAAAATCAATAATAAAAAATACAGGTACACATATACATACTAAATATACAAATACACATTTAGAAAACACATACACATAAAAAACCACATTGGGATAGGCATTCAAAAAACACATATATTTTATTATATATTAAGGCATGAACATACATTAATATTTATACATACCCATATATACATACAAAGGCAACATAAACAATTACATTTACACATACTCAAACACATACACATACAGATGTGCATTCACATACAAATGTATCTGCATACACAAACACATCAATACAATTACATCCATTGGAATTCCCATACATACACATCTATACATATGACTATAAACACTCATACAACATTAACACACAAATATACACATACATATGCTCATACACATGTACACAAATATAAATATGTACATTCAAACATACATACATGCACACATACATAAACAAACATATATTTTCTTACACATAATCATACATACACATACACATACAAACACAATCACTTGAACATAAAAAAACACAAACACATGTACATACACACATATGTACATAACATCACATACATATAAATACAATAAAAAATTATAAATACATACACATACCCAATCGCACACATATTTAAAAATATTTATATATTTATGAATTTATATGCAATAAAACATGAACATGTACACGTATTTATAATAAACACATACAATTACCTACATGCCTATGCACATATACGAACTCAAACATAAAAATAGAAAACATATGTAAACACTTGCACACACACAACACAATAAATCCATACACAAACAACACGTACATAAACGCACACATTTATACCCACATATATTAATGTATATACATATATCATTTAATTATTTAATTTCAGAATAAATTTAAAAATTCATATATGAATAACATATCTAAATAAATACATGGATATATATATCAAAGAATTTTTTCAATAAAATATTAATAAATCATATTTATATTCGTTATATAAACAGTTTTCAATTACAGTATATAGATATACTATTATATTTTTATTTACTGATATAAATTTTATTATTCTTTAAATATAAAATTAAGAAAATAGGATTAATTTTTTTAATGTTATATACTCAATTTATATAAATTATATTTATAAATATATACGTGTTAATATAAAAATGTTATTTAAGAATACCTAAGTATGTATATATATATTTTTCATATTAAATGTCTTATTTTGATACCCTAAAAAAAGTTATCATATTTGTAAGAATTTAAATATTGTTAGAAAAAATAAAAGAAAAAGGGAACCCATTTTATTATTGTTTTTTAGCAGCTCCATTAAATATTGGATGATATGAAATAGTGTATTATGAATATAAAAATTAGGGAATTGATAATGGTATAAATTTTAAATTTAGTGGATTGATAATATTAAATCATAATTATAAATTAGTATTAATTTATTCATTCAATGAGTTATAATTTGATAAATATATATATAATATGTGAATACATTATATATTTAATCATTGTGGAAAAAATAAATTAATTTTAGTAGTTTTTTCATGTTTGATAACTCAAAATATAAAAATTGTAGTCCAGCGTTACGTGTTGGTAGAGAGGGATACGTTTACTCGGGCCCCATTTTGCCCGACATATTAGCAGTCATTTACATTTAGACTCATCCTTTTATACTTTCAGCGTCACTATTCAACTTACTCAATAACGATGTATAACAGGTAGGGGTTGAGAGCTTTATTTCCAAACACCTCTATCGTAATGTGTTTCATCGTGTGTGGAGAATTATAAGCATGTGGGTAGCGACCATAAAATAAATATTCCCCCATCTGGCATGGTAGACGTTGTCGATGGGACACCAGGGATTATCGTCTGATAAGGGGCACTAATAGTGGTATGTGTTATTGATGGGGTGTGGTTGAAGATCATATAAGAAATTACAATGATGGAGGATGGTTATTTTGGTTGGATTTTCCTATAGGGTGCCACTAAGTGTCATCAGAGAAAGGGTGGTGACAGTCGTAGGTGTTTTCGATGGGGCATCATGACAGGTTGTCTTCAAAAGGAAATTGACTTCCATATCAATAATCCCCATATCTGTCCTAGTAGACATTGTGGATGGGGCACCGTGATAGGTCATGTTGGTGACTCTCCATTTTGGAATTTTTGATTTGGCAATGTGACAGGTAGAAAAGATGATGGTGGTGGTAGAAAATGACGATGGGATGTCCAGGTATTTCATTTGAGAACAATTGGTGTTAATCATATACATATTCCCCCTGTTTGTATGACAAGTGTGGTTTATTTGGATACATGGAAGGTTAATCGAGAAAGGATGGTGACATTCATATCCATCTCCCCACAATTTTTCTTCGTAAGCATTATCAATGGGGAGTCATGGCTGGTGGTCTTAGAGAGACTGGGAATCCCAATGGGAAAGATGGCGACATGCTGCTTCAAGGCCTACATATATTGAATGTTGATGAAAAATGTTGTAGCATAGAAGGGTTGTTTGAAAACCTAATATATAACATTATTCAGGGACACACCTATTCTTCATTCTTTTCCAATGCATATTGTTTCGTCATCTTAAACTATTGTTCTTTGTATCCACAAAAACTCATAGAAATGATGAAATCTTGTAATCATCGGCCTATGATTGTGTATATATAAACCTAATGAGTCCACATAATAAATTTTTAAATGATTTCATTATTTTTACTAGTATTTCTTCTCCCCATTATTTTCCATAATTTATTATTTTTATTTTATTTTTCAATGTGTTATAATGTCATTACATAACATGGATAATTTTTTAATTACGTTGTAAATTCAACTTTTTTTCACATATAACAATAAAAAACCAACAAGAATAGCATGTCAATATGTGGTGTGTAAAACCTCCCTTGACTTCTATATTTTTCATTATATATATAATAGATTAAAAATTGGTTAAAATTTACTATATGAATTGTGTTAATTTAAATATAAACATAATAAATTATATATGAAATTTTTTTCTTAAATTAGTGATAAAATTTCTTTAATACAATGGTAAACTATTTTACATCAATTATATTTATAATATTAAATATAATATTTATTAAAATTATAATTATAAATTTTTTTATGTTATTCATTAAAATAAAAATGTATATTGTATTTTGTAAAAATTAAATTTATATTCATTAAATAATAATATACAATTTATAATATATTATATATATATATATATATGTAATATTAAATTCATTTTAATAATATTCATTATATATAATTAGATTATAATATAATATATTTTAATATTATAAAAAGTTTCAAATTTATAATCAATATAATTAAAGAATAATATATTTATATCATAAAATTATATATATTTTGTAATATATTAGAAAAAATTAATCAAATATTTGATGCATTTTTTGTTATACATAGAGTCGATATAGTGACATTATAAAATATCGTTGTTAATAAATGATATTTATTTTATTTATAAATATGTATTATATAATAAAATTAATATATTATATATCAATTAAATATTTCATCCATAAGTACCTTTTTTAGTGTTTTCATAAAATCCTTAATTGGGTACCCTCACAATGGTCCCAACATTAAAGGAAAAATAATTAAAAATTCCAACAAAAACCCAAAATTCTAATTGAAAGGTGTCACAATTATTTTAAACTCAACACTTATATTTTATTGGTTGGAGGGTGTATTTATTCTGATGATGTTGAATGGAATTATGAGATATGTGATAGAATTTTTATTATTACGCAAGAACAGGGTTGGGAGTGATGCATGATATGAAATCAGTACTCAGATATGGATGATTTAACAAATCATGAACAAGATAAATTTTTATACACCAATTACTTTTATTTGGGAAGTAATCAGTATGAATGGCTGGGGATTATAATATCTATTATTCATTTGTTGAAATTTTATAGAACTGGGGGGTTTGATGAAGGTTTCAGATGCATCGGATGCATCTAGTGGGTGAATAACTGTAATGGTTTTTTCTTATTCGAATTGTCATTTAGTAATTGTAAAAGACGTGAATATCATGACTAAAAATATTCTATCAAATATCAACATAAAAAATTCCATAAACCATATAGGATAATCTTCATGTTAATTTTATTATTAACAAAAAATTTATCTTATTAAATGATACCTCATCTTATGAACCATCCTCAACATATTAATTAATAACTCATAAATCTTGAAAAACAAAATTTGTCAATCTTATCTAAAAAAATTCATCGTTGTTTACGAAATACATTAAAGAGCGTGAGTCATGATAAATAATATTAAAAATCATAAATCCTAAAGACCATTATATACACTAACAAATTATAATATCTAATGACACATAACCATGAAATGTAACTATAGGAGTGTACATTATCATATTCTCCCATCTTGAATCCACCAATTTACACCTATAAAAAGGTTAGGGGGTTGATAAATATGTAATTTAATGAAAATTTAACATGTATACTTTTTTTATTCCAAGAAATGTTCAAAAATATTGTTTAAATATAATTTTTCGAGAGGTGTGGTCAATATCACATTATTTTCTATTTGAAGAGTACCTCTAAATATGATCCCCACCATATGGCCTCTATTTTTTTCTTCCCACATAAATGATTAAAATATTCCCACAATCAAAAATGTAAATATTATTTATTGTCTATAACGGGAAACATGTATATTTGATAACATCTTGAAAAAAGGTATACATGGTTGGCATTAAAAATTGTAAAGACCCGGATTTTTCCATGTAAAATTTTTAATTAATGGAATTTTATGAGTCTTCCAAAATTATTGGCGTGTGAATACAAGGTCAGGTGTTCCCACAATTAATTTCTAAAAATTTTTATGGTACATTCAATAAGCACATAACCATATTTTCATAACATTTTAACCGCCACTCGGATTAAAAATTAGAGTGCAATGTTGAATCTGCAGTGCCAGGATTCGTTTAAGGGAGACTTTACAGTGACCACAATAGGTCTCAAGAAGATGTTATGTTTTGTGAATTTTAATAGAAATGAAAAGAAATAAGTTTATTATTTTATTTTCTTTCTTTTCCACCAATACGGAAGTTGAGTGTGGGGCCCGTGCTGAGTTAGGAAAATGAATGAAATGACTAGCCAAATCCTATGTAAATATGTCGTTAGGGAATTAAGAATATTCCTAATTTATGATACCCCATTAATTCCACACATCGTTAAATACCCTCCCCGTCCCACAAAAATATGGAGCTTATGGACAGGTATTAGACATGATTTTCCTAGCAACAATGGATTGTAAGAGTGTCATAATGTCAATCCCATAAAGGACAGAGCTGATCATATTGGGAGGTGACGTGTGAAACTGAAATCCCGAACCAGAGTTTGACATTCAAGCACCAGTAGGGGCATATTATTTCGGTGATGGAGAACAACAAGACTCCATCAACCGCACGCGCTCTCCAACATTTCAAGGTAGGGGGTTGTGGGGATTTATTTTTATTCCACAAAATTCTATCTAAAATGATAAGAATGTGTCACCTCATGAAAAAGATGATTCGTTAATCGGTATCTATAAACGGGGGGGGGGGGGTGAGTTTATTTTTTTGGAATTTGTTTTGGAGTCAGGAAATTAAGTGTAGTAAAACATTCCCTCAAAATTCCCTCGGAATAAACACAAAAACTGATGGTGTGGGTCGATAAGAACAAGGTTTGATCCCTTCTATTTGAGCTTTGATTGTGATCGCCCAATATTGAAGGGGTGGAAATCCAAATCAAGGCCTACCCCAATGAGGGACATGAACCCAGGAGCCCGTAGTTAGTGACAAAGTAGGAAATAGGACCTGGTGCGTGACCTGCAACCCGAAGATCTCCATGCCGCTAGAATCGACACCAGTGGGGGTGCACGGTGGCGCTTTAGAGGCTCGCAGAGGTTCCGCCCGCGTGTCTGGTGGTTCAAAGGAGGGGTGTGCCCATGGTGGTACTCCCATGTGGTAGCAGGGTCGCGGCCTGCGCCAGATGCGGTGGGAGTAGAGGCTGCTTGTTCGACCGATGATCAGTGGATGAGGAGCACGCCAACGGCTCACCCGGCAGCAAGGTCATGGCTCGTCACTGTGGTACAAAGGATTCGCATCGCCACGTTAGGTCAACCCCTATGGGTTGACCGGACAACGTGGATTCAAGCCTAGTCATCCTTACACATATGCACTGCGTCTGGGTTTTTCGGGAGGTCCGCGCAGCCAGGAGTGTAACCCCATTGGGTCCGCCCAGCGGGCCGACCCGCCACCCAGTAGGCTAACTAGTGAACCATCCAGGTTGGGCCACGACCTGCGGGCGATTTTGACCCCAGTTGGCTTGACCCAGGTCATTTCGTGTATGACCATGCCAAACCATGTCGGGCCGGTCTGACTGATGCGAAGAAGACTCGGACCCATACCGTCTAGTTTCACAAAACATGCCCTAACATTTAAACATGACATTCATATGAGGAACCGCCTTCCATGTCTGGATCACTAATACACGAAGGTATTTATTAAGACACTTGACCATAGTTTTGGAGATTTTTTCATCATGTCTGAGTTGGGTCAAATATGAATTCAACTGGGCCCCCAGCACTAAAACGCCAGTATCTATGAAACAGTGCATCTAATTGACGAGTCGTTTGGGCATTTGGAAACTCTCAAGGAGACATATATTTTTTATTAAATTTTGGTGAATTACAAGGATATGAATATGTGGCATGTGTATTGAGGACTGTTTCTCTCATAAAGACTGCATATGGAACAATGGGGTTAGCTGAGACTTGAAGGTTGCTTAACATTTTGCCCAGTGGGAAGCGGCTTTGTGTGACCCAGTAGGCCCATAGTGGGGAGTGGCTCTACTTGAAAAAGAAGATCCACAATACATTTCAGGAGGAGTACCTCTGTTTGTCCATAGTAGGAATAAGCTTTGTGCGACATGACATGCCCACGGTGGGATGCATCTCTGTGTGACACGACATGCCCACAGTACCAATCAATGATGGGTACCACATCATTTCAAGGTTAGTGTAAAGCGGCTCTGTGTGACCTGGTAGGACCACTATATTCATTATAGGAGGAGTAATTTAGCATCTGAGGAGTTCGATGAAGTGGAAACCCATCCATCCTTGACATAAAGTTATAAATGTTGTGAGTTTACATGTGTTCTTTACATTTCCTTATTTCTTAGTGGTTTTTCCTTATTTGAAAACTAGGATACCTATGGGGGTGTCTGGGTCCCTACTGATTATCTTTATACTCAACCCTACCTGGGAATCACCCGCACATTGTTGTGTCTAGTGAAGATGATGTACAACACTGATTGAGTTGCCATTCACTTTTTGGTTGTTATTTACTTTTTCATTTGTATATGTACTTTTTTTGGTTGTGCTTTTATTTCTTCCCCCTTTACTTTCATCACACTTTACTACAATGGTTTACTTAACAATTTCATTTGTTGCATTCTATTCTGTGGGGTTTCCATTTGTTGAATTCTACTCTATGAGTTTGTACAGGTTTAAAGGCAATTCCTTTTAATTTTAGTGATACACCGTTCCAGTTCTAGCTGCCATCCACTGGCCTATAGAAAAGAAATCTTGGGGTTGTCACGACACGGGCCCCAAGGATGAGTTGTGACAAAGTGGTATCAAAGGTGGTCTATTCTACCTCATAGACTAGTAGAATGTGTTTTTTAAGCGCAATAATTAAGTGTATTGTGAGTCTGATCATCAGGTTCAGGGAGTTCAGGGCTGGTGCGGTGGATGATGTATCCATTCATGGGATCCATGAGTCATGCTTTTCAGTTCAATGCACAAAAATTCTAGTAACGTTTTTGTTTATTGATTAGAAATAAATGTCAGGCCACTAGGTATAATATTCTAACTATAGCACATCATGATTTATCTTGGAATTCCTCTACGAGGATGACCAAACAAGATCCAGATGCATTAGGACAACCCTCTCATTGCTGAGTCATATTTCCATGGACCAGGGTTTGAGATGGCCCCACCGAGTGGTTCCCTAGTTCTACGGACACTTTATGGTGAGCCCCTACTGCATGTTGTTCTGGTAGATCACGTTCATTGGAATAGCTCCCAACATGAGTTCCAGAGGAATAAAACTCCTAATAGTGTTGGCTTACTCTAGGATGTGAGAGCTTCTGCTTGTATATCCTATTAGTGGCATCGAGGCCATACAACATCATCATAGGTAGGGACTTCTTATCTATATTCCATGGTTAGATCGACTACATTACGAGCAATGTGTTGTGCTTCTGTAGGGATGGGACCAGTTTTTTCTTCACTTGTGTGAATGGAACCTTTTCTTCACAAGATGAACATACCCAGAGGAGGGTTCAACCGATCATTCATTTTTTGGATAGCCTTACCCTAGAGGCCGTTAATTTTGAGTGTTTGAACTATCCTATTGTGGTGTACAAATATCCTGATAACTTACCTGATGATGTCCTAGGACTAACTCCATGCAGAGAGATATTCTTTTAAATCGACCTATTCCTTGGGATGACACCTATATCTACACTAGCATATTGAATGGCTATGTGGAGCTTCGTCGGATACGTGTATAGTTGGAGGAAATATAGGTAAATGGGTTCATAAGAACCTATGATTCTCCATGTGCAGTCACAATTTTGATCTCCGAGAAGGAAAACAGGATTTTGAGACTCTGTGTGGACTATCAGCACCTGAACTAGTTGACCAATAAGAACATGCATCCACTTATGAAAAATTATAATTTTTTTGATCACCGTAAGGAGCTCATTGGATTTAGAAGAAAGTGATCATATCAGGCTATCATCATCTCATGGTTCGAGATGAGGATGTGTAGAGGACAACCTTCAGATGTCGGTATGGCCACAATGAGTTCTTCGTTATGCGATTTGTTGTTACCAACACCCATTCAGTGTTTATGGGACTCGTTATCAAGATATTCTAGCCAATAATTTATTACATTGTATTATTCATCATCAAATAAAATTTTGAAATTCTCAGCTAATGATGAGGAGAATGCTTATCATCTGCAGATTGTTCTAGATACAATGTGAGAGCACTAGCATTATCAAAAACTTGGGAATATCTATTCCTAGATATTAGAGGTCCACATTATGGGACATGTTATCTCTAAGGTTGGGGTTGATGTAGATCCAAAGAAGATATAGGCAGTTCATGCATGGAAGCCACCCAGGAGTGTGGTCAGGGTGCGATGATTCCTACGATTCTCCAGATACTACTAGAGATTTGTGTCGTACTTTTCTATAGTTTCGGAATCTTTTAGTGCATTGGCGAAGACGGGGAAGCCAGAAGACAACGTAGTGTATGTTTTCTACAACTAAACATATGGGAATTGACTTTGGTTTGTCTGTATGAATATGCAAGCAGTGATTGCCTATGGGTCGTGATAGATGAGGCAACATGAGTATAATTTTGATACCCATGACCTTATGTTAGCAGTATTAGTCTTCTCCTTGAGGATATAGTGGCATTACCTGATGGGAGAACATTTTATGGTCTTCTCTGATCACAATAGTCTCATGTACATCTTCTCTCAGAAGGACCTGGACAAGAGACATCACTGATAGCTATTGTTTCTCCTAGACTATGAATTTGAGATAGTCAATATTCTTGTAAAGGGTAATGTGGAAGTAGATGCATTAAGAAGGAGGTTTGTATTTCACATTATGAGTGATGTGAAAGAACATTTAGCTGTGTAAATTATATCATTGTGGATTTAGATGGTGATTATTACCTCTAGTATATGACATTCACATCCTCACTTTTTCAGAGAGTCTTGGAGGAGTAGCTTGGGGACGTTGATTGCGAGACTCGACATTATAAGAAATCCTGAGGGACAAGCACCATATGGATTTTATAATGGTGGGTATCATGTCATCCTCTTAAGGGGACATACCATGGTAATTGTGGCACTAAAAGAGGAGTTGGTGGGGGAATTCCATAGGTCCCCTCTGCCAGTACATCTTGGGGTGCTGAAAATCTACAAGGACCTCCTACATCAAAAGTGGTGGCACATGATGAAGAATGTTTTAGCAGAGTTTTTTTCATGATGCCTCATTTTTCACCAAGTCGGCCCACATCTTACCTATCAGAGAGTATGGACCAGTAGAGAGATTGGGATGCCTCTACATACATGATATTGTGTGTCTCTCTGGGGTTTCATTAATGATCGTCTATGGCCATGGCACACGTTTCAAATTTACTTTATGGATGAGATTGTAAGAGCTGTTCGAGACTCAACTATGATTGAGAAATACATTTCATCTGAAGATGTATGGTCAGATAGAGTGGACCATACAAGTGTTGGATGGCATGATTCGTGCTTGCGTCCTTGATTTTGGCCACAGTAGCGAGGATCGCTTGACCTTATTGGTGTTTTCTTACAACAATAGTTACGACTCAACCATCAGTATTGTGTCATTCGAGGGTCGTTATGGTAGACATTGAAGATCACCTCAATGTTGTATAGTCCCAAGTGATTCATCGCTAATGGGACCAAAGTTGGTATGGGCTACCACTGAGAATGTGTGGGTCATCTAGGAGTGGATGAAGACTGTGCATAAGCGGACAAAAGTCTTCTGCTCACAAGACGTGGAGACCATTTGAGTTCCAAGAGGGGGACCATGTATTATTTTGAGTATCTCCTCTCTGTAGAATATAGATATTTGGCCAAGGCTGTATGTTATCACCGTGGTTTATCAGAACATTTCATATACATCAAAGGATAGGAGAGGTGGAATACTTCTTGGAACATCTACTGTAGTTGGAGAGGCTGCATGACATCTTCCACATATCTCAGCTGAAGTGATACAAGAAAAACACATCTCACATCATCGATCATGGCGAGATGGACTTGGATGATGGGGCAACGTTTACCTAGGATCTAGTACAAATTTAGGATTGACAAAAGTGAGTCCTTTGTGGGTGCTCGATACCTCTGGTACACATTTTTTGGCAGCATGGGGACCTCCAAGAGAGAACATGGGAGTGAAAGGCTCAAAGTCATGCCCAGTACCACCAATTGTTTACTTAGTCTATGTTGTGGCTTTTAGGGATGAAAATCCCTAAGGTGGGGAGAATGTAAAGACCTGGATTTTCCCATGTAAATAATTTTTTTAATTAATTGAATTTTACGACTCTGTAAAAATTTATGGGTTTTGAATCCAAGGTCCGGTGTGCCTAGAATTAATTTTTTAACATTTTTACGGTACATTTAGTAAACGTGTAATTGGATTTTTCTATCTTTTGAACTGGTAATCAGATAAAAAATTTGAGGGCACTGTTGAATCTGCAACTCCAAGATTTGAAAAAGATAGACTTTATTTAGACTACAACTGGTTCCAAGAAGAAGTTATGTTTTTTGAATTTTAAATGAATTTAAAAAAAATATATATATTATTTTATATTCATTTTTTTATTCCAACCGACATGTTGAGTATGGGACCCATAGTGAGTCAGGCCAATGAATGGATTGACTTACCAAATCCAATGTAACGACATCATTTGGGAATTTGGAGAGATCTTAATTTATGATCCCCCATTAATTCTCCATGTCATTACATACCCTCCCCCACTCCTATAAATTTATAGCCTGGGGAGGGGTATTAGACATGCATCACCAAACTGCACAATGTTGTAGGAGTTTCGTAACTGTGGGACCTTATAAGACGGAGCTGATCCCAATGGCAGGTGATGTGCGACACCAAAATCCAAAAACCATGAGATTTATATTCAAGCAGTTGCAGGGGTGGATTTTTAGTGGGACTATGAACAAAGAGACTCCTCAACTGCAAGCACTCTCAATCATTTCGAGGAAGAGTATGTGTTTATGGATTTTGGTTTTTGTCGTAATTTTTTCTAAGATGATAAGAATGGGTCAAATCATGAACAAGTTTATCCGTTTATCAATATATATGTGTGGGATGGTTTCATTTTTTGGGAATGGGTTTGGAATCAAGGTATAAAATCCAATAGAACATTCCCCTAAAACACCCATGGAAATATCTCTAATGCGGATGGTGCGTGTAGACACATACAAGGACCGAGACCCTCTGTTTGTGCGTTGATTTTGATATCCCAATTTTAAAGGTGGATAAAATCCAAATTAGGTCCTAACACAGTGAAGGATGAAAAACTAGGAGCCCACAGGCATAGAAAACACATGAAACTGGCCCTGATTCATGGCCAGTAGCCCGGCAAACACACAGTTGCTGCCACTGGCGCCGTCTGCGTGTCCAGCGTAGAAGAGGAGGGGCGCACCCCAAGCGGCACTCTGATGATGCAACAGGGACGCAACATGCACTGGTCGAGGAGGGATCAATGGCTACATGATCGAACGGTGGCCGGGAGATGGGGCATGCGCATGCAGCGCACCCGGCTGTAAGGTCCCATCCTGTCGGCTACAACGTGGTGGACCCACAACACCAAGTGGCACCACATTATGTCAACCCTCATGGGATGACCCACTTATGTGGTTTTGTGCTTCTTTATCATTACCAAAATGCACCACATCTGGGTGTCTTTGGCGGTCCGCGTTGCCAGGCGGGTGGCACAGCCAGGTCGGACAAGCAGGCCGACCAACGACCCAACTGCCAGACCGGCGGCCCAGCTGGGTCAAACCAGCCACAGTAGGCTAGGATGTCCCATTTCGGGTCAACCTAGGTCGATCCAGGTTTTCCCATGCAGAAGTAGGTTGGTTCGGTCCAACCAAGGCATACCAAACCAGGGCCCAATACAATCATGTATGACAAAATTGGCCCTAACATCTAAACATGATGTCCATTTCACGAACTATCTGTGGTCTAGGGAACCTTAGGAAAAGGTGTCCATTTTTTAGACAAACCACCTATGTTTTGGAGAATGTTGTGGCATGTCCGGGATGGGTCAAATATGAATCCAACTGGGCTCTTAGCACTACAATGCCCATATCTCTCAAACCATGCATATAATTCACAATTCATTGGCAGTATTGGGACACTCTTGAGGATATGGGTCTTTTGACAAACATTGTGGTGAATTCCATTATTATCATAATGATGAATGTGGCTTGATGAGCGGTTCTCCAACTCAGACTATGTATGGAGGCCTGTGGTTGACTGTGACCCAAAGAATGTTTGACAATTGGCACAGTGGGAAGTGACTCTGTGTGACCTAGCATGACCATAGTGGGGAGTGACTTTGTGTGACCCATCATAACCATGTTACATGATATTAAGAGTACCTCAGTTCGTCTTAGGAGGGAAGTAGCTCTATGTGACCTGACATGCCCACGGTGGGAAGCAACTCTATCTGACCCGGCATGACCACGGTACAAATTACTGATGGGTACCCCAATATTTCCATGTTAGTTGGAAGTGGCTCTGTGTGACCCGGTGGACCCACTAAACTTGATATAGGAGGATTTATCCAGTAGTTGGGGAGTTTTATGATGTGATAACTATTTGACAATTGACCTAAAGTGATACCTGGTGTGTGGTGACTTGTGTTGTTTAATTTTGATTTTGGATTTTTGGGTTATCCTTTGTGAAAATCTAGGATTCCTATGGTGGTCTTGAAGTCCCTACTGCGAATCATTATACTCAACCCTGCCCGGGCTTCACCCACACCTTGATGAGTCTTTTACTAACAACATAAAACATTGATTGAGGCTAAGTGAGATGGGATTTGGAGATGCTTGGAGATAGAAATTTTTGGTGTGACATGACGCATGGTCTACATATCATTAGGTGTTCCAACACATCAGGTTGGATCCATGGTGGAAAATCCAAGAGATGCCTTTCACTTTTCTTCTATTTTGTAATTTTTCAGTTGTACATGTAAATTTTTTAGTTGGGCTTGTATTCGAACCTCCCATTACTTTCAATGCACTTTACTATAGCACTTTACTTCACAATTTCTTTTTTTAGTGTTCTAGTCTATGTGGTTTCCTATTTTTGCATTCTACTCTGTGATTTTGTATAGGTTTAAACTAATGACCTACTTGTTTTAGGGATAATAATTTTTATTATGCTAGCCACCAGCCCCTGGACTTTGTAAAGTGGGATTGGGGTAGTCATGGCATGGGCCCTGAGGGATGGGTTCTAAAAAAAGCATTAATCGATGCATTCAAATCATTGATGTCGAGAAAAAATATTCTCAGTAATTTAACTTTCAAAAATATTTAGATTTTTACAAATCAAAATATCTACTTATCTAATAATGAATATTTTCACTAATAATAATAAATCATTATTTTAAGCAGAATATCTCATTCTATACAAGACAAAGATGATTCATACGATTTTACATAATCTAGGAAAATCACAAATTTTGATTCCTGATAATTAGAGTATATGGCTTAAATTTCCCAATAAAAGGATATTTATTTATAATATTTAGAATCATTTTACAAATATATTAGAATCCTTGTTTGAAAAAAGTATAATTTTATTGGTGTTTTTAGTTATATAGAATTTTAATTTTAATGTAGCATTTGGAAATAAATAATCATTAAAATTTCCTACCATCATTGTGGTTTCCCTTAAATTGTTTATATGGAGTTTGGAATCATTCATATAGTTTATTGGAGTTAAAATATCCAAGAACATTGTTATAGAGATGATACCCTTTTTAATATATGTGAAAATGAATTTGATAATTTTATTTTTGAATCATGAATGAAGATATGTAGGATGAAGGTTTCATTTTTTTATTTTTAGCGTAATACACTTCATTTATCTCAGGAATGATAGTATGGAAAAATTAATTCATATATGTATCAATAATGATTTTTATCCCCTATGTCTTTTTATATTAAAGGTAAAAAATATATAATTTTCAACTGTTATATTTATGGGAGGTGATTAAAAAATATTAAAATTGAAGAAATACCATTTTTAATTACATTCAATAATATAATATTCTTCTTTTTTTAGATCCATAATAAACTTCTCTATTATAATTTCCACACCCTTTTCTATTTTTCCTGATGAGGGGATGATATATAAGACTATATTAAATTTTTTCAGTCCTTCTACTTGACTTGGATCTTAATTTTTTAAAAATATCATTAATAATTTGATCCTATAATAAAGTATACCATACATGTGCCAATGTTTATTGGTATAAATACTAAGACTGAATAACATTTTCAGATTTCATGTATATTGATCATAGAAACAAAAAATAATTAGTTATATTTTAATGAAGATTAAAGAAATATATAAATTTCAAAGGCAAAAATTACATACAATATAGAATTTATATCACCAATTGGACATATGATTCTCCAATGTTTATTTATCTATAAACTCGTATATAAAAAATGGATGATTATTTATTTTACTCCTAAAAATATAATATAATGTTAAAATTTTATTTTAATCTCTCAATCTATTTTCCATTATGGATCAATACCATTCAATAATTCCTATCATATCTATAATGTTAAATAACATATATAATTGAATAGATTAAATACTATACATAAAAAATTATAATAAATAATCCTTTAGAAAAATAAACAAATAAGGTTATATATTTTACCTTTATGGACTCCCATAACATATCATTCACTGATACGTCAATGCTCCTATAATCATGGAATAAAATAATTACACTATAATGACTATTTTTGGTCATGTAAATCATAATATTTTTGAAATATGGGAGAAATATGTGGTCATTATCATTTAAATCATTTATCAACCTTTACATTCCACATTCTTTGAAATGTTATGGTAAATTTCTAAAGATATTCCTATTATTTAGGTAACTCCATCTCAAGATACGAAAAATGGTTGGAAATTTTTTCAATAAATATAACTTTAGTTTTTTAGAAATTATTTAACTAAAAAATATATATTTATATGATGAAACCAACATACCATAGTTACCCTACAATAACGTTTTAATTTTAGGGAGATGTATACTACCACATTGAATAATTTTGTATATTTATATGTATAATGTAATTTTTTTTTAAAAATAATTTTTTTTGTTACAAATAGAAATAAAAAATTAAGTCATATTATTTTCAATAAAATAAATATCTAAAAATTGATAAAAAAATTTCAATACAAATGAAAAAAATATCATCATAAAATCTGTAATTTTGTGTACATGTATTTTAATAGAAATAAATTAATTTTATATGTAAATTTTTTTAATTTTTTATAGTAGAATTTAAATTATATATATTTTTTGAATACAAATGTATACCTAGAAGTTAAGAATATAAAGAAAATATTTACAAAAAAATGATAATGGAAAATATTTTCTACTAAAAAATAATTTTATAAATCTAATCAATATAAAAAATATGTAAATTTTTTTGAATTATCAACATCTATATTTTTTATATCAATGATTAAAAAATAATATTTTTAAAAATGTAAGTTTCACAAAAAAATACTAACCTAATTAATCAGTAGATTAATGGAGTTTTTTTTCATATCACATATTTGTAAACATTTCTTGTTTTATAGAAAATGAATACATCACAGCTATTACTATATTCATGTAATCATATAATAAATGATAATATATCTTCAAATTATTTAACATCATCAATATTCCCCTCACCCAAATTATTTTTTCAATAAAAATTAACAACCAAATGATCATTTAATGGGTCAAAAAGATAATTTAGTTTTCATACATATCCATGGTAAATAATTCCACTTTAAAACAAAATATTTTTAAATAATAAATTACAAATCCATACTCATCATGTTTCAACCCACTGTTACTGTAAACCCTAATACACTTAAATATAAGTAACCACAATTTAGTTTAATTAATCTCTCATGTATCCTTAATAACTAAAAATATTATTATTGTAGTAGAAATGTGGTTTTCATAATTATAACTCACAAAATATGGTGTTTTATCCATGAACATGACAACAATATATTGAATATTACACTTTTCTTATTAGTTTTTAAGTCAAATGTGTGACCATTTATGTCAAAACTACACCATGTTATCACATTAATACTTGGACACCTTCATAATAATTTTAATGTTTTTTATTTGCATAAATTAATATTTAATAACTCATTAAAAAATAAAAAAAATTATTTTTATATTCATCTATTAACTAATTTTAATTTCTGATCAGATAACATATCAATAATTCAACAATATGTATTTATATGTATAGTTGAATGTCATCCATATTGATCAATATGTATAAATGATCATCCATAACATAATAAAATGTAATTAAATTTACCATTGATATATATATCCCATTAACATCACAATCAACCGTCAAATTTTGAGATACGAGTAGACCAAAATTCTCTAATACAACAAAAAATTAGTAGATGAATTAATCACATAATATGATAAATTATTCTAAAATATTATCTGTATTTATTAAATTAATATTCTTATCACATCCATAAAAAATCACATATTACATTAAAAAGATTAAATCCAATGTATTTAAACTGGCCCAAATATTATTATCTCTTGCACCAAATGAATCAATATATATACCAGTATATTAAAATAATTTGTGAAAAAATATATTTTTATTTAATAAGCTATATGGAAAGCATCATTTTCCCAAAAATATAAAAAAAACAGTTTCAATTTGTTGTATATGGAATTTAAAATGAAACACTACATAATGATTTTATTTTTGACATGTATAATCAATCTGTCCCACAATGCATCCAATAGTATCTATTTCTTAAATACATGATATTCATCTGATTTGATAGCTAATAACATCAAATTAAACAATAGACCCATTTTATTAGGTTTTAAGAAAACCGATTATGAAATTTAACAACATGAAGATGTAGAAAAACATGTACCATCTCACTCATTCTTAGTGTGTGACTATCTATAGGAAAAAATTCAATTTCCATTCATAGTTAGAGGTAACACCCAATTAATTCACATGATAAGTGAGTTTATTATGGTATATAATTCATAATTAATACATTCCATTATGTTTGAAAAATTTACTACACAATTATCATAAATGTTTTTCTTAACATGTATATTATCAGTATTATTGTGTACCTAAAAATTTGTTATAAGACTAAATGAATAAAATGTGAAATTTATTCAATATATATGATTTAATAATATAATATATTTTATTTCTAAATGTGAAATCAGTATTTTTTACAATTGTATAATATTTTTTATATAAGTATTTTTAGGCAAACAATCACAGTCATGTAAAACATTAAATTCTGTTTTTGATCACTGAAAATGATGACCTATTCAATAAAAACAATTATTCCCACTGTGTACTATAATTTATCTCTTCTTAAATATATGGAATGTATTACCCTTTTCACAAATTAGATAAGATTTATGTTCCTTAACCCTATATCTATATAAGATTCAATATAATGGAATGTCATGTTTAGTGAAAAATTTTATAATAAACAAAATAAAATACACTTTCATGTATACATAAAATATTTTCACACATGCCATCCATAGAAATTGAAAAACGTAAATTAATGGGGATAAATAAAAATTAATATAATTTCCAGGATATTTTGGAAAATAAATGATCATGATCATCATTACATATTCCATATTCATACATTTCTATATGGATAAGTAATATACAATAAACCTAACATGCCCCAAATTATGTAATAAACTATGGGTTCAATGTGGATTTGTTCAATTTGTTCATTTTTCTATTATGAGGTTTTTAATCATCATTTCAAAAATCAAATTTTTTAGAATAAGTATCATATATTATGGCCTATTGAAAGGATGAAATAATTTTTCATTAGATATTCTCTCATCGATATGATAACATAACCTCTTTGATTCATTAGAATATTAAAATATTCAAATCAAATGAGTAATTATTTTATTATTCTAGATTTTTTTTATTCATATGTTTTATTAGTATTCATGACAATTAATCATGATTTGGTTTTTAATCCATTTTATATAATGATGTCCAACATTTAAGAAATTCTCAAAAACATATAATTATTTCAAATAGATGAAAAAGTTGTTGAGAAATAATTTATCATTTTAAAAATCCATCAAAATGGTTATTATATATATATATATATATATATAAATACCAAAATAATTGTAATCTATATTCTTATTTCCTTCTATAAGTATCACATTTAAAATATCATGCAATTTGGTGAAGCTTTTATCACAAAACATATTTCACGCTTTCAAGATAACTAATCATGTAATTTTTAATGTCCCGGACCTCTCCGATCCATTACTTTGTGAAATGTTGGTGTTGGATGTGTTCTGGGAGGTCAAGAGCACTTATCCCCAACATTTTTCCAATTTTCCTGTTCTGTGAACAGTTTTTCCAGTTTTATGAACAGTAAAAGATCGGTACCACTGATCAGTAGCACAGATCGGTAGCACAGATCGGTAGCACTGATCAGTAGCACTGATCGGTAGCACTGATCGGTAGCACAGATTGGTAGCACTGATCGGTAGCACAGATCGGTAGCACTGATCCGTAGCACAGATCGGTAGCACGGATCGGTAGCACTGATCTGTAGCACTGATCGGTAGCACAGATCGGTAGCACCGATCGGTAGCACAGATCGATAGCACTGATCGGTAGCACAGATCGGTAGCACAGATCGGTAGCACAGATCGGTAGCACAGATCGGTAGCACCGATCCGTAGCACAGATCGGTAGCACAGATCAGTAGCACAGATCGGTAGGTGTACAGTAATAGTGGGTGAACAGTGTTTCTAGACTCCTACAGTTTTGCCCCTTTTGACATTTCCTTTGATGTAAAATACATTTAAAGCCTTATTTTAAAGGCTCTTAAGGCCGTTTCAAATGCCTTAAATCCTATATTAATTATTCCTAAGGCTTGGAATGTTTTACTTGGTCAAACCGCGTGGGTTAATGCGATCCGTTTTAATGGAGAATTAACCGGATCATAAACCGTCACCTCGTCAAATATTAAAAAGGGACGAGATATCATTCTCCTTTGTTCTTTCCCTTTGTTCTCAACTAAGAGGCACTAGAACCATTCAATCCTTTCCGTAGGAGTTGCAAAATCAATCTTTACTCCTAGGATTGGTTCTGCTCTGTTTTTTTTGCAACCAAGCTGTGTCGATCATTCTTCCACATAAGTTGTCGCGAGAGAAGGATTTTGGGCCGCTGTGTGGATAAAGGACGTCATGAACTCTTCGAGGTAGGGGATTCATGGCTTCTCTAATTGTTTACGTGCAACTGTAGAATTAGCATGATTTATTCCTTTGGATCACAATGAAATTGACCTAAATAAATACTTGAACCAGATTAAAATAATTGGATGATCGCATGTTGTTGCTTTATACCGTGACAACGGTTTGCCTCATGTTTTCCTAGATATAGTGATATCTATGTTTTCATTGATTCGTTGTTCGTTCATGATAGAAATTGATAACGAACGTAAAGCTGAAATTAATTGTTAATTAATTGGCTAAAGATAAAGAGGCATGTAAATTAATCTGGTTATTGTCGTTGTTGTAGTTGTTCTAATTTAAGGATAATAAAATTAGGGAAGTAAGCATGGTCATTTAATTGTGATATCTTGCTGATTAGGTATCCAAGATTGGAACCTACGAATAACAAATCTGCCAATTCCATATGGATTAGAAAACAGATTATGTGGGAATTTCAAAAGGGTTATGAGTTACCCGCTTGCTTTTAAGGCTGAATGCCTTGTGGTTTGGAGCTCTGAGTGCTCATTGTGTTTGAAGGCTGAATGCCTTGTTAAAGGGCCGAGAGCCCATTTTGTGATGTTTGTTTTTCTGCTGCTTGTGCTGTGATGTGAGCCTAGATGGTTGTTGTGATATTTGGAGGCATGGAGGCCTTGTGGTTATGGCAGCGGATGACGCCTAGGGTGGCGAGATGCATCGGTTTATGCATATGGGTGTTAGGGAGGACACCAGTGGTGATGGAATGGGATGGATGTGGTTGCCGGTTGCTTACGGTTTTCTTGAATGTTAATCGGCTTTGCTTTTCCCCACTTCTCAAGGCAGCTGGTCTTGCTACCATTCTTCTGAAGGAGGCGAAGTCGCGCGGGGTATGCCACGTGCTTTCCGTGTTTAGCCTCTCGAGGGAGAATGGGTATATGCTCTTTATATAGGCGACAAAGACTCGATGAGTGGTATATCTACTCACCGTGTTGAGCCTCCTTTGTGTTTAGAAGCATAGGATGTTTTTCTAGAATTCCTGGGAATGTGGAAAAGTAATTCTGTAATGAATGTTTGATTAAATGGTGAAAATCCACGGGGATGGAGATGCTGGAATTTAAAGGTGATGCGAATCTTAAAAAGGAACAGTTGTTTTGAAAGTGATGCCAATTCAGTTTAATGTGGAATTGTTCATTCGTAATTAATGTTTAAAGACTTCATTATTGTACAGTAGAACTGATAAATGAGAATGGTGTAATCTAATAAAGCTCTTCAATTTGTTGTGTGCTTATAGGATACCTAGTCTTTGAAGTAGCAGCCTGGAGTCTGAGAGACGTTAGCTGTAGTTTTATCTAAGACTAGGTAATTCCCATAGTGTGGATGTGAGATATATATATATTCTGTACTTTTTGTGTTTCTATATGCTACTCCACCCTGTCGGTAAGGGAAACTGACACCCCGGGGATTCTGCGCCCTGGGGGGTGTTTTCCCGAACATTCTGATGGGTGGTTGAATGGATGAATACCCCCTTTGGCCCCACACTCTTCTCTTGGTAGATCATTGTGCTGGTAGGCACAATGGTTAGTTTTACCCATATATGTGTGTAGAGGGCTGTGATGGATTGTGGTTATTTCCCACACATATATTCTGGATATAGTATCCTATGGACTACTATAGGTCTAACGTGTATAGGCTATAATGGCTTGAGGATCCTTACTCGGAGTATGGGCTGTAATGGCTTGAGGTAGTATACCCGATGTATGATACATGTTATACGAGCTGTGGTGGCTCCCGGAGACTACATGGTTACTTTGGATGTGAGGACGGTGTGGTGCTTCTCCCAGGTGTCTGCGGGCAAGCCATTTTGGTGCACGAGGTGCAGATTGTGGAGCATAGCCCAGGTGTCTGCGGGCAAGCTTTTGGAGAGAGATGCACATGATGTATGTCGTTGGGGAAAAGCGGCAAACCAGTGGGGAAGTAGTAGCGGGGTACCCTTGATATTCTTTACTATATGTTATATTCTTGTATGCGTTACTTGGTGAGAGTATCCATGGTGAGGTTGGGAACTTAGTATACCTGTTTAGATAACGAGTTAGTTTCACTTGTTGTTCACTGGGCTTTAGCATGCTTCCTTTACTTTTTCACGAGAGGCTTGGGGAGGATCCTACTGACTATACTGTTATACTCACCCTATGTATATATAAACTGTTTTTCAGGTCACTTGGAGCAGGTTGGAGATCAAGCTGGTTACTACTAGCTTGCGGTTGGAGGAGGAGCTGTTCGGGCTCGTGGTCATTGTCGTTTTTCTTTTTTTGGGTACTTTTAGTTTTCCCTTTCAGTTGTAGTACATTTGCATGACATTTCATATATGTACTTGGGTTTCTTTTATATTTCAGTTATGAGTTGGAGTTGGTTGGAGTCTATTCTATCTCTCTCTTCTGCATGTGTTCACTTAGAGGTCATTATCTCCCATCTCACATTGCCGGCCCAGGAGGGGTACACATTGTGGGGAGGGGGTCGTGACAGAGTGGTATCAGAGGTCTGGTTGAGGGATAGGATGGAGTTTGGAGTTAGGAACTGGTGAGGATGCATGGGATGGTAGGGCAACGATGTTATTCTTGTTTAGAAAGTAGGGTAAACACTGGAGACCGGCAGAGACATAGGCATTTAGGCCCCCCTATGATATGTTGCACGGACCTTTAAGCTTATGATGGCTACTAAACAAAGTGATACCGGTTGCAGGGTAGAGACCTAGGAAAGGATCATGCATCATTATTCTTTGCTCTTGTGTTTGAATGGTTAGACCTTGGGATAGGTAACCTAAAATTAATAAAACAAAACAATTAATTAATTAATGTTGATTCTTCCATATTGCAGGCTTAGGAGCTCTAACTGTTGTTATTTTTCAGGTATGGCTCCAGGTCGACGTCCTCGTAAGGTTTGCGCAGAAGATTCCCAACAGGCTGTTCCAGCAGATCGCCGCCGGGTAGTGGTTGACAGAAGTACGAGGGCTCCGTTTCAGATGTAGTCACAGAAGGCTGGTTAGAGGAGGTTGAGATCGGCTTCAGCTCGATTCGTGCTCGGAAGGAACATTGGGTGTCCTTGGTTGTGACGATGCTGCGTGGAGCAGCGAGGCAGTGGTGGTTCTTGTTCCTCGGGGATCGTGAGGAGTCAGTGATCTCATGGGAGGAGTTTCGAGACAGGTTTAGAGTCGAGTTTGTTTCGTCGACTGCGAAGTCGTCCAGTCCCCAGGAGCTTCTTACCCTTCGACAAGGGAGTTCCAGTGTTCGAGAGTTTGGAATCCGTTTCAGGAACCTTCTACGATATGCTTCAGACCTATTACCAGATGATGAGGCCAGGGAGAGGCATTTCGAGGAGGCTTTGCATCCATAGATCCAGCGCCAGGTCACCCCATTTATGCTGAAGACATATCTAGAGGTGATGGCGAGGGCAGAGGTTGTTGAGAGGACTTTGGCTAGGACCGGATCATCACGAGTGGGGAATCGTCATGATTCCTCATGAAGCAGAGCTGTGGTCCGGGGTTCCCGGTTTTCAGGGCAGAAGAGTTTCCGTTCACCTGGGGGTAGGTCCCATCCCTTTCCATCTCGTTTCTCCGGAGGTAGCAACTCTCAAACCTATGACAAGGGATCAGGCGCTTGCTTTTCTTGTGGTGGACGTGGTCATCAGCAGCGTGAGTGCCCAACTTTTCAGAGCAGTCATCGTGCACCAGGCGCTCCACTCCAGGTTCTTCCGTTGAGGCAGTTCCAGCCAAGGCAGCAGCAGCAGGTTGCACCAGCTTTAGATCACCCGAGGGTAGATGGAGCAGGCAGAGGACAGCCCCATGACGCTCCCCGTCCTCAGAGAGCAGAGCGTGGCCGTGGTGGTGTTCGTCATCAGGGTCAGAGAGGCCGCGGAGGTGGTCGTGGTCAGCTTCATGATCTAGCGTTGCCAGCCCCAGGCGATCCGGATGTCATTCGAGGTACCCTTTGCTTGTTTTCTACCTTGGTGTATGCCTTGTTTGATTCAGGAGCAACACACTCCTTTATATCCCCCACCCTTGTCCATTCGTTTGGACTTGAGGTAGAAAGGCTTTCAGTGACCTTGGCATTGACTACGCCAGTTGGAGGTCGACCTGACTTGTTTGAGATATGTAGAGACTGTGAGCTAGTATTGGGGAAACACCGCTCTTGGGGAGATTTCCTATGTTTGCGAATACAACCATATGATGTCATTCTTAGCATGGATTGGTTGTATTCGGTGCAGGCTGTTGTGGATTGTTACAGGAAGAAGGTCGTTTTCTTTGATGAAGATGGAGAGAAAGTGGTATTTGTTGGTGAGAGAGATCCTCGGATGAGTCATAGACGAGATCCATCCTTATTATCCATGATGGTTGGGATGACGCTGAGTTCTTCAGAGGTTCAACAGCTGGCGTTTTCTATGGTCATAGAGGAGTACCCTGATGTCTTTCCAGAAGAGGTTGTATCCTTACCCCCTCGTTGAGAGATCGAGTTTGGGATCGAGCTACAGCCAGGAGTGTCTCCTATCTCTATGTCTCCGTATAGGATGGACCCTTCTGAGTTACGAGAGCTACGTATTCAGCTCGATGGTCTGTTGTAGTGTGGTTTTGTTCGGCCAAGTGTGTCAGCGTGGGGTGCACCAGTTTTTTTTTGTGAAAAAGGCTGATGGTCATTTGCGGTTGTGCGTCGATTATCGTCGGATAACAAAGTGACAATAAAGAACCGCTATCCTCTCCCGCGGATTGATGACCTATTCGATCAATTGAAGGGTGCACGTTGGTTCTCAAAGATCGACTTGCGATCAGGATATCATCAAATGCGTGTAAAGGATGAGGATATCCCGAAGAATGCATTCTGTTGCCGTCATGGGCATTATGAGTTTGTGGTAATGCCTTTCGGTGTGAAGAATGCTCCAGCTGTATTGATGGGGTTGATGAATTATGTGTTCCGTGAATTCTGGGACATGTTTTTTGTGGTATTCATTGACGACATCCTTGTGTACTCCACATCTGAAGAGGAGCATGCAGAGCATCTACGGGCCGTTTTGGGAGTTCTTCGCCAACATCGGTTGTTTGGGAAGTTGTCCAACTGTGAGTTCTGGGCTCGATAAGTTCGTTTCTTGGGACATGTTGTGTCCCAACAGGGAGTAGTTGTGGATCCTTCGAAGATAGAAGCAGTGGTGTCTTGGACAGCCCCCAAGACCGTGTCAGAGGTGCGAAGTTTCCTTGGTCTCGCAGGCTATTATAGGAGGTTTGTATCCAATTTCTTTCGAGTTGCGACTCCTCTGACATCTTTGACAAAGAAGTATCAAGTGTTCATATGGACTGATCAGTGTCAGATATCTTTCGAGTATCTAAAGGAGAAGTTGGTAAGTGCTCCAGTCCTTTGTCTTCCAGCGGAGGGAGTCCAGTTTGATGTTTTCTGTGATGCTTCGCATCTGGGGCTAGGCTGTGTCCTCATGCAGCAGAGGTCTGTTGTTTCATATGGGTCTCGGCAGTTGCGTCCCCATGAATGCAACTATGCCACCCATGATCTTGAGTTGGCAGTCGTGGTGTTTGCGCTGAAGTTGTGGAGACATCACCTCATTGGCGAGCGCTTTGTGGTTTTCACCGATCATAAGAGTTTGAGGTATGTTTTCTCTTCAGCGGGATTTGAAATTGCGGCAGCGTCGGTGGATGGAGTTCTTGCAGGAATACGACTTCTAAATATCATATACACCTGGGAAGGGAAATGTTGTTGCTGATGCACTGAGCCGAAGGTCACGTAATGATGTTGTGCGTGAATCTGGTGATTCCTGGAGAGTGATGGAAGAGCTATCAGCTTTGCATCTTGATATGGGAGAAGTTGGGGGTAGAGGTTGTCTTTTCCAGATGACGGTGCATTCATCCCTGATGCAAAAGGTGGAAGAGTCTCACTTGGGTGATCCAAAAGTAGAAGTTTGGAGAGACATAGTTGTTTGTGGTGAGGCCCCTGATGGTTGGTCGGAGGATGAAAAACACAGAGTGTTGTATCATGGAAGGCTTTTTGTTCCCTTGGTGATGCGCGAGACGGTTCTCCGAGAGTTCCATAGTTCACCCTTGGTGGTACATCCTGGTGTGACGAAGATGTACTGATCCTTGAGGAGACAGTTTTGGGGGCCTGGGCTGAAGCGTTCAGTTGCAGAATGTGTGTCTCGATGTTTGGTCTGCCAGAAGGTGAAGGCCGAACACCGTGTTCCTGGTGGTCTTCTCCAGCACTTAGAGATTCCTCAGTGGAAGTGGGAGGAAATCTCAATGGACTTTGTTACCGGTTTACCTCGAGCTCCGGGAGGACATGATGCTATATGTGTGGTAGTGGATCAGTTAACTAAATCGGCCCACTTCATAGAAATCAAGGAGTCGAGCACAGTGGAGGTTTTGTCGAGGAAGTATCTGGAGGAGGTGGTGAGGCTTCACGGAGTACCTAGGATGATCATTTCTGATCGAGATCCTCGTTTTACCACTAGGGTGTGGAGAGGTCTCCAGCATGCTTTTGGCTCTCAACTGTGCCTTAGCACTACTTTTCATCCTCAAACGGATGGTCAGACAGAGCGAACAATCCAGATTCTTGAAGACATGTTGTGCTCTTGTGTTCTTGATTTTGGAGGTTCATGGGTGAAGAACTTACCATTGGTAGAGTTCGCTTACAATAATAGTTTTCACTCTACCATCTGCATGGCACCGTTTGAAGCCTTGTATGGCCGGCCATACCATTCTCCGTTGTGCTGGACTGGGGTCGGAGAGTCCGCAATTCTCGGACCAGAAGTAGTGCAGAATACAACATAGATGGTTCAGGTGATTCGTGAGAGGATTAAGACAGCACAAGATCGTCAGAAATCATATGCTGATCAAAGAAGGAGACCCTTAGAGTTTAATGTTGGGGATCATGTGTTTTTAAAGGTGACTCCCCGTCGTGGGCAGCGAAGGTTTGGTCGTGGGAGTAAGCTTTCTCCCCGTTTCGTTGGGCCTTTCGAGGTGTTAGCTCATGTTGGAGGTGTGGCGTATCGAGTAGCACTTCCCCCTCAGATGATTCGGATACATGATGTTTTCCATGTATCATAGCTCCGTCGGTATCTTCATGATGAATCTCATGTTATCTATTGGGGAGAGATCGATATTGATGATGATGCAACCTTCGAGGAGCGACCTATGGAGATACAACACCACAAGGAGAAGGTGTTGCGTGGGAGATCTATCCCTTTAGTTCGTGTCTTGTGGCGATACGGTGGCATGAAAGAGAGTACCTGGGAGCGTGAGTCACAGATACATGCTCAGTACCCAGAGTTGTTTAATGTTTAATTACTTTCATGTAAGGATGTTTTCTTTGTGGTTGGACCTTTCATGATTTATTTACATACTTTTTTTTTGTGATGTTATGTTTGAATTGTTTGTTTCCGTACTCTCGGATGTCGCAGTTTTGTTCCACCTTTTGAACAACTCATGGTGGTTTTTCCCTGATAGGTATCTTATGGGGTGGTTGTTCGGACCCCTCTTTTCGTCTGGGTTGGTTTTTAATTCTCAAGGACGAGAATGTTTTGAGAGGTATCTAATGTAATGGCCCGGACCTCTCCGGTCCATTACTTTGTGAAATGTTGGTGTTGGAGGTGTTCTGGGAGGTCAAGAGGACTTATCCCCAACACTTTGCCAATTTTCCAGTTCTGTGAACAGTGTTTCTAGTTTTATGAACAGTAACAGATCGGTTGCACTGATCAGTAGCACATATCGGTAGCACAGATCGGTAGCACTGATCAGTAGCACTGATCGGTAGCACGGATCGGTAGCACAGATCGGTAGCACCGATCGGTAGCACTGATCGGTAGCAGAGATCGGTAGCATAGATCGGTAGCACGGATCGGTAACACTGATAGGAACCACTGATCGGTAGCACTGATCGGTAGCACAGATCGGTATCACTGATCGGTAGCACAGATCGGTAGCACAGAGGGGTAGCACAGATCGGTAGCACTGATCGGTAGCACAGATCGGTAGCACAGATCGGTAGCACAGATCGGTAGCACAGATCGGTAGCACAGATCGGTAGGACAGATCGGTAGCACCGATCGGTAGCACAGATCGGTAGCACAGATCCGTAGCACAGATCCGTAGGTGTACAGTAATAGTGGGTTAACAGTGTTTCCAGACTCCTACAGTTTTTCCCCTTTTGACGTTTCCATTGACGTAAAATACATTTAAAGCCTTATTTTAAGGGCTCTTAAGGCCGTTTCAAATGCCATAAATCCTATATTAATTATTCCTAAGGCTTGGAATGTTTTACTTGGTCAAACAGCGTGGGTTAATGCGATCCGTTTTAATGGAGAATTAACCAGATCTTAAACTGTCAACTCGTCAAATCGTAAAAAGGGACGAGATATCATTCTCCTTTGTTCTTTCCCTTTGTTCTCAACTAAGAGGCGCTAGAACCATTCAATCCTTTCCGTAGGAGTTGCAAAATAAATCTTTACTCCTAGGATTGGTTCTGCTCTGTTTTTGATGCAACCAAGCTGTGTCGATCATTCTTCCACATAAGTTGTCGCGAGAGAAGGATTGTGGGCCGCTGTGTGGATAAAGTACGTCAAGAACTCTTCGAGGTAGGGGATTCATGGCTTCACTAATTGTTTATGTGCAACTGTAAAATTAGCATGATTTATTCCTTTGGATCACAATGAAATTGACCTAATTAAATACTTGAACCAGATTAAAATAATTGGTTGATCGCATGTTGTTTCTTTATACCGTGATAACGGTTTGCCTCATGTTTTCCTACATATAGTGATATCTATGTTTTCTTTGATTCATTGTTCGTTCATGATAGAAATTGATAACGAACGTAAATCCGAAATTAATTGTTAATTAATTGGCTAAAGATAAAGAGTCATGTAAATTAATCTGGTTATTATCGTTGTTGTAGTTGTTCTAATTTGAGGATAATCAAATTAGGGAAGTAAGCATGGTCATTTAATTGTGATTGCTTGCTGATTAGGTATCCACGATTGGAACCTACGAATAACAAATCTACCAATTCCATATGGATTAGAAAACAGATTATGTGGGAATTTCAAAAGGGTTCTGAGTTACCCGCTTGCTTGTAAGGCTGAATGCCTTGCGGTTTGGAGCTCTGAGTGCTCATTGTGTTTGAAGGCTGAATGCCCTGTTAAAGGGTCAAGAGCACATTTTGTGATGTTTGTTTTTCTGCTTCTTGTGCTGTGATGTGAGCCTGGATGGTTGTTGTGATATGTGGAGGCATGGAGGCCTTGTGGTTATGGCAGCGGATGACGCCTAGTGTGGCGAGATGCATCGATTTATTCATATGGGTGTCTGGGAGGACACCAATGGTGATGGAATGGGATGGATGTGGTTGCTGGTTGCTTACGATTTTCTTGAATGTTAATCTTCTTTGCTTTTCCCCACAGCTCAACGGAGATGGTCTTTCTACCATTCTTCTGAAGGAGGCGAAGACGCGCGGGGTATGCCACGTGCTTTCCGTGTTTAGACTCTCGAGGGAGAATGGTTATATGCTCTTTCTATAGGTGGAAAATACTCGACGGGTGGTATATCTACCAACCGTGTTGAGCCTTTTTTGTGTTTAGAAGCATAGGATGTTTTTCTAGAATGCCTGGGAATGTGGAAAAGTAATTCTTTAATGAATGTTTGATTAAATGGTGAAAATCCACGGGGATGGAGATGCTGGAATTTAAAGGTGATATGAATCATAAAAAGGAGCAATTGTTTTGAAAGTAATGCCAACTCAGTTTAATGTGGAATTGTTCATTCTTAATTAATGTTTAATGAATTAATTAATGTACAGTGGAACTGATAAATGAGAATGGTGTAATCTAATAAAGCTCTTCAATTGGTTGTGTGCTTATAGGATACCTAGTCTTTGAAGTAGCAGCCTGGAGTCTGAGAGACGTTAACTGCTGTTGTATCTAAGACTAGGTAATGACCATAGTGTGGATTTGAGATATATATATATTCTGTACTTTTTGTGTTTCTATACGCTACTCCAACCTGTCGGTAAGGGCAACTGACCCCCCAGGGATTCTGAGCCATGGGGGGGTGTTTTCCCCAACATTCTGATGGGAGGTTGAATGGCTGACTACCCCCTTTGGCCCTGCTCTTTTCTCTTGGTAGATCTTTGTGCTGGTAGGAACAGTGGTTAGTTTTACCCATATATGTGTGTAGAGGGATGTGATGGATTGTGGTTATTTCCCACACATATATTCTGGATATAGTATCCTATGGACTACTATAGGTGTAACATGTATAGGCTATAATGGCTTGAGGATCCATACTCGGAGTATGTGCTGTAATGGCTTGAGGTACTATACCCGATGTATGATACACATTATACGAGCTGTGGTGGCTCCCAGAAACTACCTGGTTACTTTGGTTGTGAGGACGGTGTGGTGCTTCGCCCAGGTGTCTTCGGGCAAGCCTTTGTGGTGCACGAGGTGCAGATTGTGGAGCTTAGCCCAGGTGTCTGCGGGCAAGCCTTTGGAGAGAGATGGACAGGACGTATGTCGTTGGGCAAAGCGGCAAACCAGTGGGGAAGTAGTAGCGGGGTACACTTGATATTCTTTACTATATGTTATATTCTTGTATGCGTTACTTGGTGAGAGTAGCCATGGTGAGGTTGGGAACTTAGTATACCTGTTTAGATAACACGTTAGTTTCAATTTTTGTTCACTGGGCTTTAGCATGCTTTCTTTAATTTTGCACGAGAGGCTTGGGGAGGATCCTACTGAGTATACTGTTATAATCACCCTATGTATATATAAACTTTTTTTCAGGTCACTTGGAGCAGGTTGGAGATCAAGCTGGTTACTACTAGCTTGCGGTTGGAGGAGGAGCTGTTCGGGCTCGTGGTCGCTGCCGTTTTTCTTTCTTTTGGGTACTTTTAGTTTTCCCTTTCAGTTGTAGTACTTTTGCATGACATTTCATATATGTACTTGGGTTTCATTTATATTTCAGTTATGAGTTGGGGTTGGTTGGAGTCTATTCAATCTCTCTCTTCTGCATGTGTTCTCTTAGAGGGTAATGCCTCCCATTTGTGTGTGTATTATACCCTCGGTGCTAGTCGCCAACCCGGGGCTTACTGGAGGCGGGACTCGGGGGTCATTATCTCCCTTCTCACATTGCCGGCCCAGGAGGGGTACACTTTGTGGGGAGGGGGTCGTGACATCATTATTGGTTACAATGTATATTAATTGTGACATGAGAATAATAGTTTCACATCATCTCTATAAAATAACTCAAAACTGGGTTTTTTTCAATTTATTCAACAACAACATCAAATTTTTTTTATCAATTACATTCAATGCCTCTTTCAGAATATCTTTGTAATATTTAATTATGAATAAACCATGATAAATATGATTTTTATTGATTTCACTATACCCTAATTTTCTAATTTTCAAATACATCATTCATGGATAGAAAATCATATAATTTTTATCAGGATTTCACGTATAATATTCATGATGTTATATACCCATTTCTCATATTCATCACCAGTTTCTCATTAAATAATCCAATTATGATCCAATAATTTCCTAAACTCAATATAGAATAGATTAATATATAAAAAACATTAATCTTTTAAAAATATAGAATAATATATATTTACGACATATAATAAAATAAATATTCATACATTTATAAATTTTTGGAAAAATTGTTTTATCTGGAAAACATATTATAACTGAAAAACCATTTTCAAGAGGAAAAATTTAAATATAAAAATTATTTATAACTACAAATAAAATTTATAACCATATAATTATAAAAAAATGAAATATTAAAGGGAAGGATTTTTTTTCAATGAAGTATTTATAAAGTTATGTAATTAAAAATTAGAAAAGTTACAAAAAAATATAAAATCAAATAAAATCTCAAATATATATAATCACAATAAAATTAAAAAAAATAAACTATTTATAATAATATAAATTTAATATTTAAAATGATATACATAGAAAAATAACAGTTGAATAAAACATATAAATAAAAAATAATTATTTAATATTCGTAAAATAGGATTATAAAACATGGTTTCTGATGATAGTAAATAGATATTGATGTCTTAAAAATTCACTCAAGGGTGGTGAAAGAAGGGTTAATGACACAATGTTGAGGATAAAATTTTGAAAAATAAGAAATAGATATTTACTCCATTAAATGTTATAGATTGACACAAGTCAAGTGGGTTAGGATTTCAGTGGACTGAATGAAATCTTTGGTAGTGGAAGAATGATGATTGGTAAAATATTGAGAAAAAAAAAATAAAAGTTTAAAAATTGAACTAATGTTAAATATAGTGTGTGTGTGTGTGTGGGGTAAGTTCATGAGTAAATATGATTCCAGATTATGAATTTTTTTTTGAGAAAATGATCATAAGAACATGCATATTAAATAATTTTTAAATAATTTAATATCGCTCTTAGAATAAAATGATGTCAAATGTTCTCAAGAGTGACATTTAATATTGGATTATTCTGAAACCAATGCTGAAATCCATGATGAAAATATAGTAACATTTTTTTTATCATTATCAATGATAATAGTAGTATAATTTAACTTTTATCATCAGTTATACCAAACAAATTTCTAAATTTCGGTGTAAAACAATTTTCTTTTACTAGTAATATTATATGTTGTTCGACAAAAGTGGAAATTCCTTCTTGAATTTTCCCATTTATTCTAGGTATGTACTATGACTATATTTAATATCCCAATGATCCTTGTATTTAGAGTGGGGCCCATATTACATAGTATAAAAAAAAATCCTTTAAGAATACAATAAATTTATATTAACAAAAAAGTTAGAACATATATTTGTTTTCCATATGTATATATCATACATATCATGGAAATCAATAGTTCTCCCCCTAATCATTTTAAAACAAGTGGAAATATATTTTTCAAAACAAATATTCTATGATCACTATTCTATCTTCAATCGATAAATTTATATCTCTATTTTTTATAATATATCCTCATTTCCTGGGCCTGTTAACTATGTAGTTATAATATATATACAATTATCATCAATCATCAAGTAATAAAACGTTATTTATCATCAATAATCCCAATAAAATTATCATAGATGGCTTTTATTGACATTATAATGCAAATAGTTTTTATCATGACAATAACTATAATGGTATAATCTTATAATATTTATAGTAATCTATAGTAAATTTAAATAAAAAATCATTATTTATTTGTACCACAATTTTTAATTTTTGTACACTTAATATTGACTATCCACATGAAGTAGAAATTCCAAAATACCTAGCTCTTGAAATTTGTTATATGGAATCAATTATTGAAATAATCAGTACATTTATGTATTATTTTTTTCATTTACTACTTCTTTGTCATAATAATTACTCAATATTATTAATATATTACCAATTATGGTTAGCAGAATAAAACAAATATAATTTAAACATCAAACATAATATGTGTTTCGGTAAAAAAATATCCCACTCGGCTTTGTAGTGTCTTCTGTTCCTATTCTATCTGATCATCATACATGTCCTATAAATTAATGAAGTCTATTATGACCCCAATGAAAATGTAATGTTTCTATGTGTTATAGAAACATCTACATTATTTACTATTTATATATCTAATTATTCTCATTTTCCAATTGATAATAAAAAGTAGATTCACATTGTGTTTAATTGATGTTCATTTACACCTACAGACTAGTTTTGAAAAATGGTTCACATTTGGCTCACTATGAAGTACCCAATGGATTAAATATCATATTGGAACAAATATTGTATCAATTATTCAATATTGATGGAATATGGTTAGTTATTGTACATATATTTTTGAAAAATATCTTGGAAGAAATTGCTTAATATATTATATTCAATTAATACATTTTATATATCTCTCTTCACTACAATGAGAGATTTAATGTATAATTAAATTTATGGTTTTGATTATCATCACACTACATAATAATTATCAATTAATAATGATTTTTTATAAAATCTACAGGCCTACCCATATTATCATAAATATTATAAAAATTATATTTATTTTACAACTATGTATTCATAAAATACCACAATGGAATTTTATGAAATATATTATCATTCAATTAATTATTTCTGAGAGAGTATTTAGTGTGATCTTTCATAACAAATTTTATTCTTATTGGGGTATCAATTTATTTCTTAATTATTAATTTTCAAAAATATGATATTGAAATTTTTTATATACATATTGAAATAGGTTAATAGATGCTAAAATAAACTTCAATATGAAAAAATTAAAAAATATATATTTTAAATTAGAAATAATTATCATAACACAATTAGTTTCGGGAAACTATGAAATAAAAACCCATCCATATATCAGAATAGGAGATAAAATTTTCCCAAGAAACCCACATCGAATAGGATACAGGATGGTGTCTAGCACTGAGAATATTTGAATATTATATGGGAGAATTATTATAATAATACCTATTAAAAAATTTAACAATTCACCAATAGACATTTTATAAATAAAATTTAACAGTCAATATTTACAAATTCCAAAAAAATATTAAATGAAATAAGACATAATTCTCCCAATGATAATACATATCTAAAATAGAAATATCCACATCTATAAATGGTAAAATATAATTACTCAATCATCCTCAAAATCTCATACAATTCAACATAAGAATCACTATAGAGGGGTGATCCTGAAGATGTAATCACTAGGATCATATCACAAATAATAATAAGATACATGTGAAAATAATGTATCATGAAATATATTTTTAAGGAAAACAATGTAAGGGAAGTTGGAAACAAGAATTACATGGTTCAAATTACAATAAAAAAGGGTGTTATATTTTATCCCTATAACCATTCAATAAAAAAATTATTGAACCCCGTTGATATGGGTATGACTTCATCCCCACCCAAAATATATTCATAGTTGTTGTATGGTTCTCCTACTAGAATCAGTCAACCAATCCATCATATCAACTCACCTCTATTATGGGTAGAGCATATCCTTACCTACCACAATATCTCATAAGGACTAATTATATCTAATTAGAATAACTATAAAAGAGATACATGAAAATCAATTTCCTTCTGTCATCATATCATATACTCGTGAATCCCATTATAGGAATAAAATTATATAACCATGTTATATGTTCAAATAATCACATAAAATAAAATTTAAACCTATAAAAACGTCAATCATCAATAATATTAGTCAGAGACATTAATAATCTATTTAGGTGATGATTAATGAAAATAAAACACAGAAATATATACAGTGATAACATAATCAATGTAGTGACCAGATCCTAGTAAGCTAAGTGTTGTTAACTTTCTTTATTTCATAGGTGTGATTGTAAGGAATCAAATCCTAACAGTCTAAAAAAATTAGTAGTTTAAGAAGAACATATTAGATACATGTTATGAATTTATCATTTGGAATTGAAAATGAAAACATTTACATAAATAACTAATAAAATACATTTTTGAAAGCTAATTCAAATATCACTTCTTCATAAATTTTGGAAAGGAAAAAAAATAAAGTAGAGCTCAAATTCTTTGTAAGTGTTAAATATAAGTTAGGCTATCTTGAATCAGTAATTACTATTAAATATTAAATTGAATGTCACTAAAAAATACCCCTTAAAAATGTTATAAGGAATAACCCATATAAAAATGTAAATAACTAAAAACCCATGAAATTTAATAAATAAATGAGAAGGATGTGCATTAATAATCCTTAACGTTAAATAATTTGGAGGACATTCTATTAAAATAACTAGATAAGTCATAATCAATAAATTTATAAATTATTATTTTCATATAACTTTTCATTGTGAAAATATCAAAAATAATAATATCTAAAATATGAAAATTGGAAATGATAAATTATTGGATTTCATGTTTCATAGGTATAGGTAACATTAACCTTCATTATCTACTCTTGAGATATTTGAAAAATACTGGATAAAAAATCTTCTGATTTGGCCTATAGATTCATCTCATGAGCCTATTAATGCATCAGGGGTCTATGATTTAATAGTTCCTACCCATGTCTTCATGTTCAAAAAATTCCTCATATATTGGATAATTTAATTTATTTAATTAACTATTTACCATATCATCAAATATACTTATTATGATAAGAATTTAGATTTGTTAATATTTCCACAATTAATCAAATAAAAAAAAATTATGCTTTGAATCAAAATGCTGGTATACGATTTAGGTAATAATAATATCCATCATAAAAAATATGGATATTTATGATAAATGAATCGTCCAATGAAAAATTAATACATAAAATAAATACCAATAATGTTACGGACTGGAGCATTTTTTGTCCTAAAAATTTATTAATGAAAATAGAAATGTAGTGAAACAAAACAAAAATGTGGAACCGAAAGATCTGACAAAACATAAAATGGAAAAACAATGCATCCCAAAAACACCTAACAGTCTAAATACCCACACACTATTAATAATAGAAATCCAAAAATCCCTAGAAAAATGGAATAAATTAGACCCAAAACCCACCACAGGCCTAATGTCCAGTGAGAACCATCCAATAATAAAAACATTTATTGAATAATAAGATATGACGATCCACATGCCCCACTCAACTACAGTTTGAGGTCAATCCGTAGGTCATGGTTTCCTCCCACCAGCAATGTGGAAGTCAACATCGCTATCCTATATCTGTCATCCGAAGTTTTCACCCCCAACCATGTGAAGATGGTATTAGATCCAATCATCATATTACATCATTCCCCTATGAATTGCATCCGAAATAGACTCACCTACCACCAGCCTATAATATGCCCCTCATCCTATCGTTGCCTCCCGCATCCCCATCTGTGTCCATCACCTGCATTGTCTTCATCGCCACTTCCGATGATGCCATCGTGGGTCAAGTTGTCTAGATCCCAGATCATAATCACTGATCCATCATTAAATCATGATGTTATTACATAGGTCATACTGAGGTCACCTCCCCACTAATGTGTCCCCATCCTGATCTGAGGTGATCATTGCCCACTGGGAAAAACATCTCCTCCATTCACATAAAAACTTGTCAGGAACCTAGATCTGGGCCCATTTTGACCACCAAAGATGAAATCATAGATGATCTAGTAATCATCATCGAAAATTAAATCCTTCTTGATCAACATGTTCTTATTTCCCCTCATCAACCTCTTTCCAACCATCACAAAATTTTTATTCCCCACCGGTGATATGTTCCTTCCGTAATCGATATGTTGCATCATTAGAGGCTTATTTCCCCCTAGATCTACACACTTCGGTAATGAATCATGTAAAACCAGAAAAATAAAATCACAATATCTTATGTGGGATCTTCACCTTTCCAAAATTCCATAATTCCACCCGTTGTATATCTCTTAATAATTCTTTCCTTTTTCATGAGTAGCCAATGGAAAAAAGATCATAGCACCCAACAACTTCTATATGAGCTCAATTGAGATCAGTGATGAGAAAATTAGAGCAATAGATTTAACAATATTCATAAAATAATATACATAGATATTATCTCCAATATATATTGAATCCATCATCACATGAATGTGATAATTTCATGATAAAGTTAATAATAACAAAATAAAGTGAGATTGTTCAATAACATTTACAACATCGTATTTTTGCAACTCAAATCCCCATGGGTGAAATAAAAAAAATTGAAAATTAAAATTCCATAAATAATTATGTATGGTTTACTATATATTTTATAGGATTGTATATACACCATATAAAATTAAACATGGTCATAATAAATAATACTTCTCAATGGAATTTAAATTGAGATGAATTCCATTACCTTATGCTCCCCATTGGTTGAATATGATGTAACCTTGGGTATAGTGGGTTTAAACAGGTTATTAAGTTATTGCTAAACCATATTAATATTTATGACATCATATATGATTCTTTTATAACATCATACTACATTTTCATTAATAATATTTTATTATTTTCTTCATTTTAGGTGTTAATTCCATTTTTTTCAAGTATATTTGGGATTCTTATTTTAGTTCCTCTTACTTCGATCATTATTTCATAATCTATTGAATGTAAACTATTAATAAAATATCATATATATTCATTATATAATTATTTATATTAATACATAATATTTTTTGATAGGTAATGAAATGAAATATTCATGGGGATGGTCGATTGTACGTACACATGAAAGTTGGTTTGATTTTTTTATATTGAAATATACAAAAGGAAATTATATATATATATATTATAAATTTTTTATAATTTTTATTTCATTTATTTCACATATTTTTAATAAACCCATCTTTAATAAATTCCATTTAGTGCATGAATGAATCACATCGATTCATGAGGCGGTAGTCCAATGTAGTCACAAAAAATCTTAATGTATTACAACCTAATTGAAATCATGATGTTATGTGAAATATATAAATTAAATAACAATAAAAGCATCAAAAATATAAAATAAATATTACATAGACTAGAAATATATTTTTATTCCCATCCTTTAAAGGATTTAATGGGAAAATAGATGACATCAGTTCACATGTCCATAGTCATCTATACACAAGATCAACGATTTTGTAACCAATTTTATATATCTTTATGATTTTTTAGGTCATAAACATAACATAAAAAAAATCTATTTATATTTAATATATTTACGTTATTATCGAATCATTATATTATAATAATTTAATTAGATGGAGAAGGAAACAAAATATAAAACACTTTTAAAAAATTGATACCTATTCTTCAGGTTTACTTCGTAGATTTGCACTAAAAACATTAAATGATTTCATTATATCCATAAAAATTATTATAGGATGATGGTAGGGTAGTTGGGGATTATTTTTGGAATGTTTTGGATGAAAAAAAATGTTTTGGGGGTGTGATATTTTACCGGTGTGAGTTCCATTTTATAGAGAATGAGAGTGGCATTCTTATAAATACCAATAAGTGATCACTATTGGCAAGTATTCCTTACCTTATGTGCTTCCAATAATGAGTAATTTAGGACATAAGAGTGTATTCAGTCTTATATTAACATAAAATGAGTTCACTAGATGACTCTAGGTCATTTTATCCCTAATATTAAATTTTAGTCCCTCGACAAACTCGTTATTCTCTTAATAACTGCTATAATTTATAATTATTTTCACAAATAATTTTAGTAAAAATCTGACCTTATTAGTGATTATAAATTAATCTTTTTATAAATATGGATTTTTTTAAATAAAATTATAATATAATAATTGGTTGATATTAATTTAAAATTAACCCAATAGAAGTGTTGAGAAAATGAGTTTTTAATGTGAAAATATTCATTAGTTTACTAACTTTTTATATGTATATTCAATATAAAAATGATTATAATGACATAAATTTGAATAGTAGATTTATAATTTATCGGATTTTAATTTAAAACCAATATATAATATAATTTAACATTATATATTATTTATTTGAAAAATCATTTTTCAATTAAAATTCAATATATTTCACAGTTCATCATAAAAATTAAACTTCTCGGAAAAATACCAAAAAATCACCCCAATATAATTTTAAAAATTCTTTTCCATAAATTAATATTATTTTTTCAAATTATATTTATAATAGTCCCAAAATAATTTTTTGAAAAAAATTATGCTATCAAAAAGACAAAAAAACCTAAAGGGAAATTTACCTTTTTATGCATAAAAATATATTTCATCTTATGTTATGTATGTCATATATATTGGATGAATATAGAAACTCAATATTTAATTACATATATATATATATATTATTAATATCATTCACTAATTGTAATTAATTTAATTCTTTTGATAACTCATCTTTTGTTGCATAGGAAACAGTTTTTTATAAAAGAAATTCATTTATATATAATTTCTTTTTATATTCATTTCTAATTAACTAATACCCAATGAATTAAATAATATATTTTCATAAAATATTGATTCTTATTTATGACATCAAATTTAATGTATATAAGATAACTACCATATTAAATTATAATATACCTAATATGTTTTTGTTCGGTAAAACTCAGTCTTACATGTAGAGAAAACTCTCAAATAAACTCATCTTGATGTGTAATGAAAACTAACTGAATATTGTGTTCTTTGAAATCTAATGAATTTATTGAATTAATTTAAAATTTACACTTTATCAGTGATTTATTTTGATAATTTGATAAATGGAATCTATTTTCAGTTCCTTTTTAGTGTTGAAAAAGGTATCAAATAAATAGAAATTATTAAAAAAATGGAAATTTATAAAAATTTTAAAAAAATTTATAATTAAATAATTATTGAAAAAAATGAAAAAATTTAATATACACATATATAAAATATAAATTTAAATAAATGAAATATTTTAAATATATAGATATCTATAAATAATGTTTTTTAATAATTAAATAAATAAAAACTAATAAAATTATTAAATTTAAATAAATAAACAAAAACTATACATGTCAAAAAATGTTATAATTTAAAAAAATTAAAAATAAATAAATTGCAAAATTATTAAAAAAATATTGATGAATAAATTACTAATGAAGATGAATATATTTAATATATATATATAATAATTATAGATAGTATTAAATAATATATATTCAATATAAATATTTAAGTAGATTAAAATATAATAATTAAAAAATTATTAATGTTTTATTCATTTTTATTGGTTTTTATACTTAATTACTCATTAATACATTATAAATTGAAATACGTTCACCTGTATATATATATATCAATATATATATATATATATAGAATATTTCATAAATAATGATTTATATAATACAATGCATTTTTGCTAACATTAAAGAAGCCATATATTTAGTGGAATGTATTTAAAAATTAGAAACAATTAAAAGAACTGACTAACTACATCGAGTAATGGTAATTATCGAATGTCATTGGATTTCTCAATTTATCATGTATTTAACATCTGTTACATTGATTTCATATATATTGAAATAATTAATGCATTTTTATATATGACGCAGACGCACAAATATTTACGCAATTAATAAAATCTTATATAGGAAAAAATACAACTAGATTTTATGTAACCCATTCAAATTTTAGTATTCATTTTATAATTTCAATATAACATGATATATTTAATTATTATGTTTTTAATTGATAATTTTTTTTACTTTCTTATAATAATATTACACATAAGAATTATTTATTGATATTTAATATTTTTATTGTTTGTTGGAATTTAATGATTTTCTATTATTTATTTATATATATATTAATTTATTATGTTTTAATATTTACAATATTTATTCATCTTTATTTCAATAAATGTCAATATTTATTTAATTATATATATATAATTAATAAATTTTTTCCTTTTATTCAATATTTTTAAAGTGTAATCATTTTTTATTCAATATCACTCACTTTTAACATGTATGAATTTGAAATTATATATTCATTAACAATTTAAAAAATATATTTGTAACAAAATATTTATAAATAAATATTAATATGTTAATCTATTAATAATTAGATATTTACTCTGTTTATAAATTAATATGTTCATAATTATGAATAAATATATTTTTTTAAAAAAAAATCATATACTCGTAAATTATTTAATATATATTGAAAAATTTATAAAATTTTAAAAAATTAATTTAGATATTGAATTTATTGACTACATTTATATTTATATTTATATTTATATCTATTGTATATATATATAATGATTTAAATATATAATAATTATTTCTATAATTATTTATATAATTATAATTAAATTATTTTGTATTTAATTTCTTATAAAGTTATAAACAATAATTTTTAATATTGAATATAAATAAATATATATATATATATATATTGATAAAAAAGTTATTATATATATATTTTTGTAAATATATATAATAATATAAATATTTTCATAATTATAAAATTATAATAATTAATTAAATGATGAATATATTTACTATATTTATATTAATATATAATTAATAAATATATATATAATTATATATAAATATATAATGTTATAAATATATTTATAATTATAAATAAATATTTAGAAATATATTTAGAAATATGATTAGAATCATATTTAGTAATATATTAATATTTAAATATTATATATATATATATATTAAATTATATATTAGTAATTATAAATAAATATATATATTTTTTAAAATGTTTATATGGTTAAAAATAAATAATTATATATTTATATAACTATAAAATGATAATAATAAAATATTTTATCATATAAATGTATTTACATTTTATAATTTATAATTATTATTGTAAACATGTAGTCACCGCTATTGATTTTGTGCTGCTAAAAATGAATTAAATACGCAATTTTTCAGATCTAATAAATATTAATAATTATCAACACTAAAAAAACATTGATTAAAGTTTTTTTTTGCAGCGCTAAAATTATTTCAGTAAGAATGATTCCATTTATGGGTGATTGTTAATTTATCACAAATAAAATGTATCTATATCCGCACTTTTTCAAAAGTGCAATGAAAAGTCTCCAGGATATTTTTAATGAAACCTAAAACACTAATTTTAGCAGTGATATCTCAATATTTGATAGATGTACCATGGTATTTGTGCTTCTCCTCCAGGAATCCTTGTCTCAAATCAATGCTCGAATTAGGGATCAAGAAACTACAATGCTTGAATCAACTCTTCAGTCAATATAAGGCTCAAATCAAGGAATAATTAAATCCACGATTTCAAAATATCTCTACTTTCTATAAAAAAATCAAATTTTGATTCCAATTTAAGTTACTTTATCCTCTATCTCACTTTAATGTTTGTGTTTTACCCCTTCTTCATTAAGCCTTCTACTAGATATTTCTAAGTGTCTTGTATCATCTAGAATATATGTGGGTACATGTATTTATTCATTCTCTATTTCTTTAATTTGTTTCAAGTTCGTAAGTGATTAATTTTTTTTCTCTAAAACCATTATTTTTTTTATTTTAATTATATTTAAATATTCATGTTTGTTATGGTTTTAATGGGATTATAATTGATTTCCAACTGGGATCACTAGTATTTGACATTGTTTTCGTATTGCATTCAATGGATTAATTATATTTCCATCTTGTAAAATGTTTATGATGGTTTTCATAAATTTCTTTTGTGTTTTCAAATTATTTTAGTTTTTATAAAATCTATTTCGGTAAAGTATGAGTTCATGAAATTGATTAATTGTGAATTCCTTATTTGATACTTTTCGTGGGATTTATTTTGTTCTTGTATTATTTATTTATGACCAATGTTATGGATTCCTTATTTCAGATATTATTCTTATACGCATATGTATTACTGTGTATATATATGTATATATTAGACACATTCACATATTCAAAGAAAAAATGTGTATATTTTTATTGAGATGTATTTAGAAATATATGTATGTAATTAATTATTTTAATAACATTTAATGAGAAGTTTTAAAATTTTAGAATGTTGAATAAATTTGGTTTTCACATACATGTTTTTAAAAAGGGTATTATTCTTGGTTTTTTCATTTAAAAATAGTTTTGTATTTCTAATTTTTTTAAAATGCCTCAAGAAAATGATTTCTTTTCAAGTGATATTTCACATGGGTTTTTGAAAGGAAGAACAATTTCAGTTGTGTTCTTGATTGAGTATATATATTATTTATGGAATGGATGATTACTTACTGTGTAATTTTTTTCTTTTCCCAAGTTATATCATAGATAGTATAGTAGATATTCGGGGCCTCCTCTATTATAATTAGCTATTAGAAAGTGTTAATTATTGGATTCCATTAGAGGCATGGGTTTCATTAACTGTATTGTTCACATAATTGGGTAGTATTCAATGAGTGAGTCTGTTATATTTAGTATATATAGGTCAGAGATACTCCCCATGTGTTTTGTCATATAAATTTTCTATTATATATATTGTTTTTAAACACTACACTTTTATGGAAAAATGTCTACATTTACCTTATTTAATTTTATTTCATAAATATTCTACACCTTAGTTTCTTATTTTTATTTTCATTATTTATTTATTTAATTTAGGTTATATTTTGTTGTACTAGGTTTTACTTCTTTGTTAAAGTTCTTTAAAAAATTTCAAAATGGATCTCAATTTTTTTAATAAATAAGGGCTAGGATATGGAAAATAATATTCAATTGAATCAATTCATTTAAATGTGAAAAAAGAAATATTTTAATAATGGTTTATAAATGATTGTTTAAAATATAATTAATTTTTAAATATCGATGAAAATAAAACAAACATGATGTATTTTAATAAAATAATAAAAAAATATTCATCATATTTAAGTCAATATATCATTCATGTAAATTGGAAAATACTATCCTAAGATTATAACAATGATGGATTTTTAAAAAGATTTTCAAACATCTAGTTTTTAGAGACTATTGTAAATTTATTAAAAAAATCATTTTGATTTTAACAACCTTATTTCGAAACCCTTGGGTTATAATTTTCTATAGTCTACATTTGATTTATATTATTTTTATTGATTATTATTATGTGATAACAGTATGATGTGATATGTGGATATTTGGTGAATTTTCTCTAGGCTTGTTTAGATAACACCATATAGACGCACCCATATGTGTATATATAGGTTATTTGTTTTCATTTATATTTTGAGGTTATGGTCTAATGTTTTAAAATTGAATAGTTATCTATGTATATTTATACCATTTAAAATCATGATTTTAATTTATATTTAATATTATTTAAAGTACAGAAGATATTAGAACATAAATATTTATATATACAACCTTGAGTTTTTATAAAACTATTTTGTTTAAAAAAATTATTTATTTTATGTCTTGAGAATCATGATACACCAATTCAATTTTTATTTAATTGACACAACAATTAAATCTTGTGCCACACACCACCCCAACATGGCTTGAATTTCACACAACATTGAGTTTCTAGTAAACAATATTTTTTATTATAATTTTTAAAATAGGTTAGTTATAACATAGCTGTTAAAATTTGTGTTATGAATAGTAATAAATAATTTTTATATATTATTTATAATTTTTTTATATAAAATACATATTGATAATTATATATGTAATTATTTTAAATGTCTTTGAAAGTAAGAAAATACTATTTTCTCAAATGACCTACATTTAATATCCTTATACAAAAAATAATACAATTAATTTTAGAAAAAGTTATAAATTTAATATTATATAATAAAGACAATTGTTTTAATTGATATTGTCACGACCCATCCTCAAGACCCATGCCGTGACTACCCCAAGCCCGCCTCCCATAGGCCAGGGGTTGGCGACAAACACCAAAGGCGTTAATCCCGATAAAAGGTAATGAATTTCCTCTATAATGAGAACAAACACCTTAGAGTATGCAAAACTGATGTAAACACTAAGTAAACTGTATATATAAGCAAGTGCTGGAAAGTAAATGGGCCAGTATACAATCCCAACTGAAAGTACAGTACAACTGAAAGACAAGCAGCAACCAACATGATGTCCTCTAGGAACTCCCACCTGAAGGGTGAGTACAGTTAGTCTTGTCGGCTCCTTGAGTCCGACCATCCTCTCCGTGTAAATCCCAGATGATAGACCACCTCTGGGTAATGTCCTGCTCATCAAGCCTCAACCACGATTCGTGCTGTCTATTGTCTACATCCAATGCAACGTAGTGCGGGCGAAGCCCATGCAGGGGTGAGTATATGATACACAGTAGGGAACCCGTGACCCCCAAAGGTCTCCCAAAATCTACAAAGGATAAACCACAATGAAAAATAAAATCATGAAGTATCAACCAACTCAACAAAGGTATATGCCCATACATATACCTATGTCATCTTTTCCAGTTCTGCTCCTACACACGAGCTCATGTACAACCCAGTCCACACAGGAAAAATATATCTCAATCCTCACAGGAAAGTACGACCAATTCAACACCGGAATGCATAATCCAATCCACAGAGGATATCAAGTCAATCACATTGAAGATAATGATTGATATTCAAGACTCAGCTCACACAGGTATACAATTCACGAAGATAGGTGGAGATGATTAGATGATGCCTCTGAATCATCTCCTCTGTCATTCTCACATAGGATCTTAATAAATAAGTCTTCACTACCGAATCCACGAAGGATCCAAGTATAGTAGTCATTGTCGTCGAACCCACGGAGGATCCCAGCACGGTAGTCAAACCCACAGGCGATCCAGTAAAATAGTCTTCCTCGTCGAACCCACCGAGGGTCCTAGTACGGTAGTCATTCTTGATGAGCCCACTAAGGATACTAGTACAATATTCCTCCTATTCTAACCCACAGAGGATCCTAGTACGTTAGGCGTCCTTGTCGATCCCACAGAGGATCCTAGTATGTATGTCATCTTCGTCACAACCAACTCTAGTGTTCCTGCACACAGCATGCTCAATTCTTGGATGGTCTGCCCCACGAGCCAAGGGGGTCAATACATCAACTGACATGAAGTCCGGAGTTGATGTATCCGAAAGTTCCGTCTCATCTATAGGATGACAACGCGGTAGAAGGCCCGTCAATCGGACGCCCAGTCTGAGAGTTATTGGATTTTTTCGTCCCCAGGGCCCGATTGTTTTTTAAGTCAATAACAACCCAAATGTACTCCAACTGCATCCAAACCTCGAGTGGAGTAAGTCAAAATAACCTTCTCAATATGAGGAATCGAACAATTTCAACAGAACGTCAAATCAGATGTCTGGAGCTCCAGTTATAAGAGTTTCGACTCTGAGGGCCCGGTTGGTTTCGTGTTCGAACCATCCCGGTTAAACAAAAAGATTTCTGAACCCCTATGTTTAATATACCGAAATGACCGTCTCGATCAAAGGATCACTACGCAGCTGACGTTGCATCCTTCAGAGGTCTGTAGCCTATGTTATGGGAATTTGAAAGGATCTGTCCGGATACATGGGGTTTAGGCCCACTCTGACCCAGCCCAATACCCCATGGGTCAGCACGAAGAGGGTCATCCCGACCTAAGTCTGGGTCCGGCCCGGCGCAGGCGGTCTGGCCCTGTTCGGCCAGTCTAGCCAGGTGCCGGTGCCCGCACGCTGAGCGGATGCAGAAGGGGGGCTCTATTTTCCTGAAACGGGGGACCCCTGTGGGGTCCGCCGTAGCTGGCTGCCGAAGGTTACAACCCACAGCCTTCACAAACATGGATGGCCGTTTTGGCTGGTGGTTGGGCCACCATACGACCCCCCGTGGGTCCCGCCTCCCTTGAACACCGGTGGACGGATAACCGCCCGCCCTGCAGAACCGCTGTGGCCCGCTATTGTCTTCGGCTTCCTTCTGCTTCACCAGTGTGGCACGACGGAGCCCCACTCCTTCGCCGCTGCCCTCTCCCTCAGTGGTTTCCTCATTCCCACACGGTGCAACAGCACCGCACCACCTCCGTTCCAAACCACGATGAAATTAAACAACAAAAAATGGGAGGAGGACTGACCGTGTCTGTGCGATCCGACCTCCTCCCGTTATATTGATAATAGGCAGCCGATAATTTACTCATGAATCTTCAAATATTCATTAGTTGTTAAAACAACCCCTACCTCAACAACGATGTCAAAATTCTATGTCATGGTTGACGTCGTCGGCATACGTCCTCGGTGGAAGGCGTCTCACACCGGCTGTAGAGAGGATAAGAACGACACGTCCATCACTCCATGTGGTGAAGACATTCTTCCTCTAGGTCTTGACGTTTTTCGCATTCTCCAATGAAGAAGAGGAGTCCTATATTCTCCAATTCCCCACACAACCAACCAACCCCAAATAAAATATGTATCTTCTTATTTTATTACACAACCAATGCATTTCCAAAATTCAAAAGTTGATATAACATAACTTATATAATCTTAAACTTGTCAAAATTCAATGAAGTTAAGTTGGCAACATTAATGTGAGGGAGTGTCAAATAATTAATGTGGGGGTTTTAGAGATGTTAGGGAATTTGAATGGATGGGGATAATGTGGGCCCTAAATCACAAAATTCAATAAAGATTATTTAGGTTCCAGTGGGTTCCAACCAACATCCACACATGGGGTTAAACCACTTGGAAGTGAAATACTGTCGTACACAAAATTATTTCACTTAACACTTAATACATTTTTTATACAAATCTTTTCGAGAAAACACAACTCCAGTGAAGGTATTATTAAGAAATTACCATCGCTGTGGTTTCATCAGTGCCCTCAAATTTCAATTCTGAGCACCGGTTTAAAAGTTAGAAAAACCAACTTCTTCGTTCACTGAACCTCATGTGTCGTCAGAAACTACAGACTCCAAAAATCCCAAAGAAATTAAGAAAAAATTTCCTTCAAATTTACGGTTCATTACATTTCTCCCACCTCAGGGATTTACGTACCCATAAAGATACATCACAAACTAGGGAACCAAATGAGTGTACTGATCATGAATCCGAGTCTCCCGCTTTCATGCGCTCTCCGGGAGGTTCTTGTGCTGCCACCGGATACACAAAAGAGGAATCGACCACCCATGTAGTACTCGCTCAGGTCGATCTTCGATCTCCGCTGGGACCTCCGCAAAAGTTTCCCCTTCATCGATGTCTTGCTTATCATGCTCGATGATATGTGTCAGATCATGTACATATCTCCTCATCTATGATACGTGAAATACGTCATGCACCCAGTGCAATAGAGGTGTTAGAGCCATGCGATAAGCCACCTCGCCTATTCTTCTGAGAACCTGGAATGGTCTGATGAAGCACGAAGATAGCTTGACTCCCCGCCCAAATCTCTGTTATCCATGCAGAGTTTAGACCTATAAGGAAACGTGATCACCATCCTCGAACTCTAGTGGTCTCCACCTCCTTACAACATAAGACATATGTCGGCATTGAGCTGTCCCCATCTGTTACTGGAAGATCTACACCTTCTCAATCATTGCATGAACCATCCATGGTTCTACACGTACTCACCCCAACACTATCCAAAAAGGATATCTCATGACACGACCAACTATTATCTCCCCACTCCTAACAGCTGAATGCCTGATCTCCTACAAAGAGCATCCGCTACAACATTCCCCTTCCTAGTAGATTAAACTATCTCGATGTCATATTCCTGGAGGGACTCAAGCCATCGCCTCTATATCAGGTCCATGTCCTTTTGAGAAGAGACACACCTGAGACTATTATGTTGGTGAGAACTATAAACTGTTCACTCAATGACCAATGGGTGAGACTAGAAATTTGTAAGAACTCAACTCCACGCTTCATCGTCTACGATCTACATGAGCTGCTGAGATTGCTCCACTACCGAAAAAAGATATCTCGTCTCATCCCCGGGATAAAACACATCCTTTTCCTAATATAGTCAATCCTGACTAAAATGGTACTATTTCATGCCATGGACAACATCGTAAGGCCTTGACGCTACAACCAAGAGATCCAACCATTACTCTCTCCCCCAAGGGTAGAGTCACACTATCGGCAATACTGTGTGGTCACTAGGTAACCTCCAGTAGGAATATCTAATGTGAGGTTCAAGTCAACTGTTTTATATGGATCCTCTCATCATCATCTATATAAAAAGGATAGGGAAGAAAATATCTCAAGAACACGTGTCTTTTATTGCTGCAGCTCAAGGTACAAAGACACAAAGCATCAACAAACAAAACATCAACAATGCTAGAAGAAATATGAACAAAGTCCCCATTTTTGGATCTAGTCCTGCTCATGTCCATATGCTCCCCGAGCTCAATGGTTATAGGCCTCAGCTGCCTGAAGCTGAGCTCTCCCCTGTCTACCCATTTCCTACGGTTGGGGTGCTATTCCTGGTGGTGGTGGTGGTAGGGCCTCAAAGCATTTCCCACCACCCTCTGCTCGACCAGCTCCTCTTCCTTGTCTTCCTGCTCCCTACAGACCGCCACGTTTGAACCTCTACCCAGGAGGTCCCTAAAACACTTGCTGCTCATCTGTAGGGTGGGTCGGGCAGTCTCGAGCCATGTGACCCAACCTGCCGCATACACACACTATCTGCTCCTTGTGTGGATGGTTCTGATTTTTGTGCCCTGAACAAACGAACCGGTATCCAGAGATTGATCATCTAATGGGTTGGCCCTCTTGGTCCTCTATGTCATCTGTCTACTTCCGGATGCAGAAGACACTACTGTGGGACGTCCTGCGGAGGGTGTCACTAGTGGTGACTGCTCAGTGAGATAACTCTCCACTAGAAGGGCTCTCTCCAGCACCCCCCCTACGTCAGGATGTTGATGGTGATTATCGAAGCCCTAATCACATTCCTCAGTCCTTTATTGATGGTCCAGGCCCTATAGAATGGGTCTCGTTCCATGTTTGTGGAGTAGCACAAGAGATCAGTAAACCTCGCTGAGTACTGGGCCACAATCATGCTGCCCTGCCGCAGCTGTAGTAACTCTTGAATGCACACTGCACAGAGGGTGGCTGGAATCAAATCCTAGTGAAAGAGGCTCTCGATGTCTGTCCAAATTAGAGATGCCTCGTCGTGCACCTGGAGCATCAGGCTCCACCATATACCTGCTGCCGTGTGTAGCAGACTCACCGCAAGGATCACCATGATGTCAGCTGGTGTCTCTTCCAATCTAAAAACTCAAACAACATCCTCCATCCAATCCTCAGCTATCGTAGGGTTTGTCTCTCCATTGAACCAAGGCTGTATCTGATGCTAAAACTCATGATGTGCACTAAGTCAACGTTCACTCCCAGCGGATGAGGCTGGTGGCATCGGTGGTTTGACGGGTAGAGGTACCGCTGGTGCCTTCACTGTAACGGGGCCATGTACCAAGGCCTCGTCACTCGGTGGGATGCCATCTCGCAAAACGCTCAGAACCCTAGATGGCTGCCATCATGGATCCATCCTAAAAAGAAACAGTTGTGCCATGATCAATGCAGTATACCTGGTTAGATGACATAAGTAATCACATAGAAATCATTGAAACCCACATGAAATCAATCTTTTTTTGCACTTAGTCGGAAATTAGAAGTCAGTGTCCTGGTGTATGGATACGTCGGCCACCGCACCAACACTGGACTCCCTAGAATGATAACCACAATAAATACCCTTAACACTATTGCTTCACATAGATGAAAAATCAGAGTCCAGAGTTCTACGGTAAAACCAAACTCCATTAATACCAATTTGTCATGACTCGTCCTCGGGACCCATGACGTAACTACCCCCAACCCACCTCCCATAGGCCAGAAGTTGGAGACAAGCACCAAAGGCATGAATCCCGATAAAAGGGAAGAAATTGACTTTATAAAGAGAAAAAACACAATAGAATACACAAAATTGAAGTATACACTAAGTAAACTATATATACAAGTATGTGTTGAAAGTAAATGGGCCAATATACAAACCGAAATTAATGTGCAGTACAACTGAATGACAAGCAATAACCACCAGGACATCCTCTAGGAACTCCCACCTGAAGGGTGAGTATAGTCAGTCTCTTCCACTCCTCGAGTACGACCGTCCACTCTATGTACGTCCCACATGATAGACCACCTCCAGGTACCATCCCGCTTCTCAAGCCTCAACCGTGATCATCGCTGTCTGTCGCCTGCAAACAACACAACATAGTGTGAGCATAGACCATGCAGGGGTGAGTATATGATACTCAGTAGGGTCCCCGCGACCCCCGATGTTCTCCCTAAATCCACAAAGGATAAACCACAAACAAAAATACAATCAGGAAGTATCAACTAACTCTACTTAGGTATATTACTATACATATACCTAAGTCAATAGTTCCAGTTCTGCTCCAACAAACTAGCTCAAGTAAAACTCAGTCCACACAAGAAAAATATATCTCAATCCAAACAGGAAAGTACAACCCATTCCACATAGGAATGCATAATTCAATCCACACAAGATATCCAGTCGATCACATTGAAGATAATGATTGAAAGTCAAGACTCATCTCACACATATATACTATTCACAAAGATAGTTGGAGATGATTATATGTTTCCTATGAATCATCTCATCTACCGCTCCCACATAGGATCCTAGTACAGAAGTCATCACTACTGAATCCACATAGGATCCGAGTATCGTAGTCATCATCGTCGAACCCATGGAGGATCCTAGCATGGTAGTCGAACACAAGGAGGATCCAGTACAATAGTCATCCTCATCGAACCCATAGAGGATCCCAGTACGGTAGTCGTCCTCATCTAACCCATGGATGATCCGAGTATGGTAGCCATCCTCATGGAACCCACGGAGAATCCCAGTATGGTAGTCATCATCGTCGAACCCACAGAGGATTCTAGTACGGAAGTCATCTTCATCGTATCCTTCTCTAGGGTTCCCGCACATAGCATGCTCGATTCTTGGAGGGTAATTTCCACAAGTCAAGGTGTCAATACATCAACTGACACGAATTCTGGAGTTGGTGTATCCAAAAGTTCCATCTCGTCGAAAACAACACAGCGCGACAGATGGCGCGTCAATCAGACGCCCTGTCTGAGAGTTATTGGTTTTTTTCGTCCTAGGGGCCTGGTTGGTTTTTATGTCACAGCCAACCCGACCATACTCCAACTACGTCAAAACCTAGATGGGGTAGTACAAAATAAACTTCTCACTAAGAGGAATTCAACAAAGTCGACAACACGTCAATCAGACGTCCAAAGATCAAGTTATAAATGTTTCCCCTCCAATGGCCAGGCTAGTTTCGTGTTCAAACAAACCCGGCCATAACCAATGTTCTTTGAAACCCTAAGTGTAATAAAATGAAACGACCGTTTTGATCCAAGGATCTCTACACAACTAAATGTGAGTCGTTCGGATGTCCGTAGACCATGTTATGGGTGTTTGAATGGAACCATCTGGAAACAGGGGGTTTGGGCCTGGTCCGACCCGGCCCAATACCCCCTGGGGCGGCCCGAACGAGGTCGACCCGACCAGGGTCAAGGTCCGGCATGGTTGGGCGTGGCCCGGCCCAGCTGGCGCGGGTCCGACACATCCGGCGTGGCCCGTCCCGGCACTGAGGTCTGGCCCTGCGCGGGCGGCCAGGCCCGAGGCGGGCATCCTGGAACAACGCGGGCGGTCCGGCCCGCTGTGGCCAGTCCAACCCGGTGTGGGCGCCCGTACGCTGAGCGGATGTAGAAGGGAGGGGGTGCCGCCCCCCTGTTTTCCCAAAATGGAAGTCCCCTGTGGGGTCCGCCCTAGCTGGCCGCGGGGGGTTACAACCCCCGGCAATCCCGAACTAAGTCGGCCGTTTGGCTGTCCGGTGAGCCACCACGGGACCCCATGTGGGTCCCGCCTCCCTTGAAAGCTGGTGGCCGAATATCCCCACCCCCCCCCCCCCCCCAAGAAGAACCGATGCGCCCCTCCGCAGTGGCCCGCTATTGGCCGCGACTTCTTTCGACTTCACTGGCACGGTGCAACAGCGCCGTGCTGTTTCGCCAAGGCCCACTCCTGGCGCGATTTCCACGTTTTCGCGCGGTGTCGTTGCACCACTCTGTCTCTGTTCCAAGACACGAAGACATTCATCAACAAAAAGGGGAGGAGGTTCGACCGTGTTCGTGCAATCCGACCTCCTCCCATTATTTTGATAATAGGTGACCGATAATTTAAAAAACAAATCGTCAAATATTCTTCAATTGTAAAACCAACCCCTACCTCAACAAGGATTTCAAAAGTCAGTGTTGCGATTAACGTCGTCGGCATATGTCCATGGTGGATGGCATCTCACACCGGCTGCAGAGAGTAGAAGAACGACAGGTCGATCACTCCATGCGGTGACGACGTTCTTCTTCGAGGTCTTGATGTTCTTGGCGTTCTCCAACGAAGAAGACGAGTTATATCTCCTCAAATTCCCCACAGAACCAACCAAACCCAAATAAAATATGACTCTTCTTATTTTATTTCCCAACACATGCATTTCCAAAATTCAAATGTTTATTTAACATAACTTATTTAATCTTGAGCTTGTCAATATTAAATGATGTTAAGTTGGAAACATCAATGTGAGGGAGTCTCACATAATTAAAGTGGGGGTTTTAGAGATGTTAGGGAATTTCAAGGGATAGGGATCATGTGGGACCCACCTCACAAAACCATTTCAAGATGATTTAGGTTCATGTGGGTTCCACCCAACTCCCACACATGGGGTTAAACCACTTGTAAGTGAAATAATGTCGCACACAACATTATTTCACTTAACACATAATACATTTTTTGAACAACTATTCTAGAGAAAACGAAACTCCATTGAAGGTCTCCTTGAGAAATTATCAGTGCTGTGGTTTCATAGGTGCCCTCATATTTAAATTCTTAGAACCAGTTTTAATTTTAAAAAAAAATCGCTCATTCGTTCACAGAACGTACCCGAGCTTAACTTCGGAAATTGATTCTGGGCACACTGGCACTCGGAATCAGGTGCCGTCAAGAAATCGTGGACTCGTAAAATCCCACAGAAATTAATAAAAAAATTTCTTGAAATATACAGGCCTTTTAAATTACTCCCACCTCAGGACTTTATGTCCCCTTAAATATACATTACAAACTAGGGAAACAAATGAGGGTGCTGAGCATGAATCCGAGTCTCCGGCTCCCATGTGCTCTCCTGAAGGTTCTCATGTTGCCACCTGATGCGCACAAGAGGAAGCGACGGCCCACATAGGACTCGCTCTTATAGATCATCGATCTCACCTGGGACCTCCGCAACAGTCTCCCCATCATCGATGTCTATCTCCTGATGGTCGATGATATGCGTCATATCGTGCATGTATCTCCTCTGTTGAGATATGTGAACGACGTCCTGCACCCGGTGCAACTGAGGTGGTAGAGATGGGCTATAAGATACCTTGCCTATCCTGATGATAACATGGAATGGTTCGATAAAGCGCAGAGATAGCTTGCTACCACGGACAAATCTCTATAATCCACGTTGAGATAAGACCTGTAGGAAAAGGTGATCGCCATCCTCAAAATCTAGTGGTCTCCGCCTCCTATCAGCATAAGGCATCTGTCGGCTCTGAGCTGTCCTCATCCGCTCCTGGATGATATGCAACTTCTACGTCATAGCCTAAAAAATCCATGGATCTACACATACTCACCCCAACACTATCCACAACGGATATCTGAAGATATGGCCAGCTGTTTTCTCAACACATCTAATAGATGAATGACTGATCTCATACTAATAGCATCCGCCACAACCTTCCCCTTCCCAGGAGTATAAACTGCCTCGATGTCATGGTCCAGGAGGGACACAAGCCATCACCGCAATCTCATGTTCATGAATTTATAAGAAAATACACACCTGAGACTATTAATTTGGCGAGAAACGTAAACTTTTCGCTCAAGGAACAATGGGTGAGACTATCCATTTGTAAGAACGTAAATCCAAAATTCTTCGTCTACGATCTACATGAGCTGCTAAGATTCCTCCACTACAGAAAACATAAATCTGGTCTCATCCCCTGGATGAACCACATACTTTGCCCAATACAGTCAATCATGAAAATAATGGTAATATTTCATGCCATGGACGACGTCGTAAGGCCTCGACGCTACTACCAAGAGATCCAACTGTTACTCTCTCCTCCAAGGGTAGAGTCACACTGTCGGCAGAAGTGTATGGTTACTAGGTATCCTCCAGTAGGAATCTCTAATGTGAGTTTCACGTCGACAGTTTTATCCGGAACCTCTTATTATCAATTACATAAATAGGACATGGAAGAAAACATCTCTAGAACAAGTGTCTTTTATTACTACAGCTCAAGGTACAAAGACACAAAGCATCCACAAACCAAACATCAACAAAGCTAGAAGCAACATGAACAAAGTTTCAATGTCTTGGTCTTTTCCTGCTCTTGTCCATATAATCCAGGAGCTCCATAGTCATCGGCCTCAGCTACCTAAAGCTGAGCTCTCTACTGTCCACACGTTCCCAGCGGTTGGGGGTGGCCTTTCTGGTAGTGGTGGTGGTAGGGCCTCAAAGCGTCGCCCACCACCCGCTACTCGTGCAGCTCCTCTGCCACTTCCTCCTGGTCCCTGAAGACCTCCACGGTCGAACCAATACCCGGGAGGTCCCTCTACTTCCTTCTTCTCATCTGCAGGGCGGGTCGAGCGGTATCAAGCCATGTGCCCATGCCTGTCGCATGCATAACACTATCTACTCATCATGTGGCTGGCTCTGTTTCGTGTTCCCCACACAACCAAACCTGTATCATGCGATTGATCATCTGATGGTATGGCCCGCTTGGTCATCTATGTCATCTGTCGACTACTGGCTATAAAAGACTCCACTGTGGGTCATCCTACGGAGGGTCTCACTGCTGGTGACTACTTAGTGAGAAAACTCTCCACTATAATGGATCTCTCCAACACCCCTAACTGTGTCGGGATGTTGAGGGAGATCATTGAATCCCTAATCTCATGCCTTAGTCCCTGATCGATGGTCCGAGCACTGAAAAACGGGTCTCTTACCATGTCTGTGGAGTAGCGTGAGAGATCAGATAACCCCACCGAGTATCGGGCCACAGTCATGCTTCCCTGCAGTAGTTGTAGTAACTCATGAATGTGCACCGCACGAAGGGTGGATGGAACAAAATCCGAGCGGAAGAGGCTCTCAAATTCCATCCAAAGTAGAGATCCCTTGTCGTGAACCTGGAGCATCAGTTTATACCATCTACCTGCTACCACGTACAAGAGACTCGCCGCAATAATCACCATGAGGTCATCTGGTGTCCCTACCAATCTGAATACTTGAACATCAGCCTCCAGCCAATCCTCGGCTATCTGAGGGTCTTTCACATTGCAGAACATGGGCCGTATCTGACACTGAAACTCGTGCAGTGCACTATGGAAATATGCACTCCCAGCGGCTGGTGCTGGTGGCATCGGTGGCTCGACGGGTAGAGGTACCACCAGTGCCTCCGCTATAATGGGGCCCTGTACCGATGCCTCATCACTAAGTGGGCTGCTATCTCGAACAACACTCAGAACACTAGTTTTCTGTCGTCATGGAGCCATCCTGAAAAGAAAAAACTGTGCCATGGTCAATAAAATATACCTGGTGAGCTTCCACAAGTAATCACAAATAAAACATTGAAACACACATGTAATAAATTTTTTCGTACACTGAGTTGGGAATGAGAAGTCAGGATCCTGGTGTATGGATACGTCTGCTGCCGCACCAACACTGGACTCCCTGGACTAATAACCACACTAAATACCCTTAATAATATTTCTTCACATAGAAGAACACTTATAGGCCAGAGTTATGCGGTATAACTGAACTCTTATGATACCAATTTGTAACGAACCGTCATCGAGACCCATTCTGTGACTACCCCATGAACGCCTCCCATAGGTCAGGGGTTGGAGAATAGAACCAAAGGAGAGAATCTGGATAAAATGGAAGACATTTCATTTATAAATAGACCAAACACCACAGAGTACGCAAAACTAAAGTAAACACTAAGTAAAAAGTATATACAATAAAGTGATGGAAAGTAAATGGGCCATCATACAAACCAAACTGAAAGTTCAGTACAACTGAAAGTCAAGCTGAAACCACCAGGATGTCTTCTAGGAACTTCCACCTGATTGGTGAGTACTGTCAGTCTCTTCGGATCCTCGAGTCCAGACGTCCTCTCTGTGTATGTCCCACCTGATAGACCACCTTCGGGTACTGTCCCGCTCCTCAAGACTTAACGATAATAATCGTTGTCCATCCTCTACAACCAATACAATGTAGTGCAGGCGAAGCTCATGCCGGGGTGAGTATTCAATACTCAGTAGGGACACCGAGACCCATGAAGGTCTCCCAGAATCCAGAAAGGATAAACCACAAAGAAAAATACAATCAGGATGTATCAACCAAGTGTACTTAGGTATATGCCCATACATATACTTAAGTCATCAGTTCTAGTTCCAGTCAAACACACGAGCTCATGTACAACCCAGTCCGCACAAGAAAAATATATCACAATCCACATAGGAATGTATGACCCATTCCACATAGGATTGCATAATCCAATCCACACAGGATATCAAGTCGATCATATCGAAGATAATTATTGAAAGTCAAGACTCAGCCGACACATGTATACTATTCACGAAGAGTGGTGGAGAAGATTAAATGTTTCCTATGAATCATCTCCTCTGTCGTTCCCACATATGAACCTAGTACAGAAGTCATCACTTCCTAATCCACAGAGTATCCAAGTATAGTAGTCTCCGTCGTCGATGCCACGGAGGATCCCAGCACAGTAGTCGAACCCACAGAGGATCCAGTACAATAGTCTTCCTCATCGAAACCACGGAGGATCCCAGTGTGGTAGTTATCCTTGTCGAACCCACAGAGGATCCCAGTATGGTAGTGTTCCTCATCGAACCCATGAAGGATACTTGTACGGAAGACATCTTCGTTGCAGGCATCTCTAGGGTTCCAGCACACAACATGCTCGATTCCGGGAGGATGCACTCCACGATCCAAGAGGATTGATACATAAACTAACAAAATGTCCAGATTTGATGTATCTCAATGTTCTGTCTCGTCGAAAGGAACACAACGTGACGGATGACATGTCAATCGGATGCCCAGTCTTAGAGTTATTGGCTTTTTTGTCCCCGGAGCTCGGTTGATTTTTAAGTAAAAAACAACCCGACTATACTCCAACTGCATCCAAAACTCAGGAGGAGTATTCCAAAACAACCACCTCACTAAGAGGAATCCAATAAAGTTGACGGCACGATAATCGGATGTCCGGAACACAAGTTATAAACATTTCTTCTCCAAGTGCGCGGTTGGTTTCTTGTTCAATCCAACCCAGTCATACTCAAAGTTCCTCAAAACCCTCAGTGAAATATATTGAAATAACAGCCGCTATCCAAGGATCTCTACAAAACTTATGGTGCATCATTCGGAGGTCCTAAGCCCATGTTATGGGCATTTGAAATGATCTGTCCTGAAACCGGGGGTTTGGGCCTGGTCCGACCCGGCCCAATACCCCCTGGGTCTGCTCCAACCGGGTCGACCCAACCAAGGTCTGGGTCCGGCCTATTTGGTCATGGCCCGGAATAGGTGGTGCGGTTCCAGCCCAGCAGGCACGGCCCGACCCGGCGCGGGGGTCCGGCCCTGCGCGGGCGGCCCGGACCGGGGCGGGCGGCCCGACACGGCATGGGCGGTCCGACACATGGCGGGCGCCCACGCGTTGAGCGAACGCAGAAGGGGGCGGCCCCACCTACCTTGAATGCTGGAAACCGGATATCCGGCCCCCCCTTGCAGAACTGCCATAACCCATTCTTGGCCGCGACATCCTTCGGCTTCACCATAACAGTGCGACAGCACCTCGCTGCTTCGCTGTGGCCCGCTCCGGCCGCGGTAAGCTTGTTCCCGCGCGATGTCATTGCACCACGCCGCCTCTGTTCTAAGCCACGATGAAATTCAACAACAGAAACGGGGAGGATGTTCGACCATGTTTGTGTGATCTGACCTCCTCCCGTTAATTTGATAACAGGCGGCCGATAATTTAACGAAGAATCGTCAAATATTCTTCAATTGTAAAATCAACCCCTACCTCAACAATGATATCAAAAGTTGGTATCACGATTGATGGAGTCAGTGTACGTCCAAGGTCGATGATAGCTCACACCATCTTCGGAGAGGAGAAGAATGGCACGTCGATCACTCCTTCCGGTGATGGCGTTCTTCATTGAGGTCTTGACGTTCTTCGTGTTCTCCAACAAAGAGGATGAGTTATATCTCCTCCAATTCCCCACACAACCAACCAACCCCAAATAAAATAATACTCTTCTGATTTTATTACCCAACCCATGCATTTCAAAAATTAAAATGTGGATTTAACGTAAATTATTTAATCATGAGGATGTCAAAATTAAATGAAGTTATGTTGGCAGCATTAATGTGAGGGAGTGTCACATTATTAAAGTGGGGGTTTGAGAGATGTTTGAGAATTTGAAGGGATGGGGCTCATGAGGGACCCACCTCAAAAAATCTTATCAACATGATTTAGGGTCAAGTGGGTAGCACCCAACTCCCACACATGGTGTTAAACCACGTGGAAGTGAAATAAAGTGGTACACAACATTATTTCACTTAAAACATAATCCATATTTTAAACAACTCTTTTCGAGAAAAAGCAACTCCAGGGAAGGCCTTCTTAAGAAATTACCAGCGCTTCAGTTTCATCGGTGCTGTCGCATTTCAATTTCGAGCACCAATTTAATAGTTAGAGAATCCCACTCGTTCGTTCACTAAACGTACCTGATCTGAACTTCGGAAATTGATTCCGGTCACACAGGGCCTCGAAATCAGGTGCCGTCAAAAACTGTGGACTAATAAAATCCAAATAAAATTAAGAAAAGTTTTTCATGAAATTTACAGGTCTTTAAATATATTTATAAAATCATTTTGTTGTTAATTGTAGTTATTTTTCTGCAAAACATCATTTTACGGTGTCTAGTGAATAATAATGATTTTAGTTAAAAACTATATTTTCATCTATATTTTTTATATAATTAAATTATATTATAATTTAATTTTAAATTTTAATTAGATATATTTTACCAACACTAATCCATAATATGTGATTTTAATCAATTTTACAATTAAATTTGTTAAAAAACTTTTCAAACATTTATGTCTTGTTACATTTAAACCCCACTTTTTCATCCCATTTACGAGATTAAATTTCCATTAATGTAGGACATTTATGTGACTATAAATTTGAAAATACAATCCATATATAGATTTAAAATATTTAATAATTTCATATAAGATAAAATGTGTCTTTAAGCAACAATATTACTGAATGTGATTACAATTATTTATAGTGCTTAACAGTACAATTAACATGTCAAAGGACTAAACCATAAACTTATGTCGTTAAATTCCATTTTTAATATTCAAAAATCCATCAGATGTTATTATTCATACCATATCCTACATTTTATAAAATTTGGACCATTATTGGAACAACAATATAGGGAAAAACGTTTGGGGTCCCTTTTCAATAATTTACAAGAATATCACTTCTACTCCACTATAAAAATGACACACAACCGTACCACTTATTAACACCTCTCATGAAATTTTGATAAGAAAATAAATTAATAAATCTCTTCCCAACATCCCGAAGTTAATCCTATAGAACATAACATGGGAATAAATCCAATCATGTAATCCCTCACATGAATACTCCAAGGAGTTACCCAAAGAAGATGTAACATCCTTCTACAAGATCTTTTGTCTTATTTTCAATATGCACCCCTAATAATTTCATATTAGATGATTATATAATATAATATGTATAATAAATATACTAATAAGATTTAAATCTATGGTTTCTACCTAATCTTAGAAACATATCAATATAATGGGTAACGAACATACCTTTCGTGTGTACGGTGGACTACCTCTTCACGAGATGATGTTGTTCGTTTTTCCATTACAACCTATCATGGGTGGGAATTATGATGGAAGAAATGTATTTATTTTATATAAATGAAAATTATTATTTATTTATGATTATTTAAAAACTAAATATAACATACCATTATACTTTATATTATATGTATGTACGCTAACATTATTATTAGACGTGTGTACTGCTGCCTCCTCAAAGTGATGTGATTCATTCACACATTAAATTGAATGTATTAAAGATGGTTTTAGTAAAATTCAATAATATATTTGATATAATAAATTTATGATAATTATAATATATATATATATGTTTACATATATTTCAATAACATACATTCTATTGAAACACAATAAAATAGAAACAACATTCAAGTGTACGTACCACCTACCGTCTCTCTGAATGGTGTATTCAATTTCATATTTATATATATTTTAAATTATTTTAAGTATATATATATATTGAGTATATATTATAGTTAAATCAGGTTATAAATTATATAAATAATTAAAAAAAGATCTATGTAATAGGATAAAAAACACGTCATAACTCAAACAATTCAAGTGCACGTACTGCCTACCGTCTCCGAGACTCGTTGGTATCTCGGGTCTTCTCGTCCGCTCTGTGTACGTCCCACCATGTGGTCCACCTCGGGGTACCGTCCAGGTCCACACGCCTCGATCTCGATCAGTGTTTTCCATCATCTCCAACCAACACAATGTAGTTCGGGAATTGACTGTGCATGGTTGAGTATTACGATACTCATAAGGGAACTTGAAACCCCCGATGGTCTTCCAGAATCCATGAAGGATAAACAACAATGGATTATTAAAAACACGAAGTATCAACCAACACTACATAGGTATATGTAGATACATATACCTAAGTCATCAATCTTTGTTCATCTCCAACTTCTGATCCCAAGCCCAATCTGGTCCACACAGGAAAGAATTAAATCACATCAATGATAAAGATTGAATGACAAGTCTCAGATCACACATGTATATATATTACGAAAATGTGTGGAGATGATTATATGTAGCCTCTGGATCATCTCCTCTACCAATCCCATGCAGGATCCTAGTACAGATGTCGTCATTGCCGAACCCTTGTAGGATCCAAGTACAGTAACTATCGCTCCCAAACCCACATAGGATCCAAGTACAGTTGTCATCGATGCTGAACCCACAGTGGATCCAAGTAAAGTCATCCTGGCTTCCGATCCCATGTAGGATCCATGTAATGTCTTCATCATCAACGAACCCACGGAGGATCCTAGCATGATAGTCGTCGCAGTCGCAGCCAGCTCTAGGGTTCCCACAAACTGCGTAATGGATTCTGGGACGGTCCGCTTCTCGAGTAAAGGGGTCGATACATTAGTTATCACGAATTCTTGAGTTGATGTATCGTGATGTTTCTTCTCGTCAAAAGGATCCCAAGGTGACATATGGCGCGTCAAATAAATGCATGGTATGAGAGATATTGGCATTTCCGTTCCAAGGGCCCGGTTGGAAAATATATTGATTCCAAATCTGGCCATTCTCCAATGTTTTCTAAAAATCACATAGAGTATTACAAAAGAACTGCCACATCATGAGGGTACCAGCACCGTAGATAGCGCGTCGATCAGAGGATCGGTCTTTGAATTATTCACCATTATGTGAATACGAACCCGACCCGTTATGCCTGATGGGCTGGCTGGTCAGGTTAACCCAGTTTTGACTGGTCTGACCTTGCAGGGGTGTTAGAATGGCCCGAAGGAATGTGCAGCTCGGCATGAGGGGTGCGGCGCGGTGTGACCCGGTGGGGCGCAGCCCGGCCGGGCGCTGCCCCACTGGATCGACCAGCTGGCCAAGCGACTCGGCCTGAAGGCCGAGCACTCTTGGGGGGGGGGGATCCCAAACTGGCGGTGCCAAGTGGGGTCTCCCTCCCTAATAGGCCGGCTGGAGCGGGCCTCCCATCTGGTGGAAGTGGCCCGCACGGGTGTCCCACAGCTCATCTAGCGCGACACCCTCCTGGCGCCGCAGCTTCACTCCACACGGACGAACGACAAGCCGGCCGTTCCTTCGGCCGAAGCGTCCCATGAAGCAGGTTGTGGTTCCTTCCGCATAGCCAGCGTTACAGTGCCGGCCTCCTCCGACGTGGCCTGCGATGGCTGCGGATCTGTGTCCCAGGGAAGGCGCGACGACGTCGTGCTTCCTCCGTCGTGGCACGCTAGGCTGCCTCTTTTATTTGTGTGTGTGACAACAGCCATTGTGCCGCTGACCTCTTCCATGTTCTTCCTCCGGTCGCCGATTCCAAAAATATCAAATTCCATCATAGGGTTGTCGGGACATGTTCGTTCGTCCCAGACCATCTGCATTAGGTGTAAACACATGGAAGAATTAGTTTCAGAAAAATCAATGAGGATCATGTACTATTTTAATCAAAAAAATTTACATAATCCTCCTACCTCGAATATGGTTCGTTCATCGTAGATGTGGAATGTGATGTCGCTCCATCAATGATGGGAAAGAACCGTCATCATTGGGGAGTTCCCCGTGGTTTTATTTCCTCTCATGATGCAGAGAAAGTAGATGATTGGAGAAACGTGGATCGTTCTTCGCCGAGTCGTTCTCCGTTGATGGTGGGTGTTATTATTCGGAGAAGAACACTATTCTCTCAAGTGCTCTCTCCCTTCACAAAACAAAATCCACAAAAATAAAATAATAACCTAAATCAATTATTTTATTAACACGTACAATTTAAAATTCAAAACATTCAAACACTTAATTAATGAATTGTAGGATTCAATTTATTAATTAACATGTTGGCATGAATTTATGGGGGAGGAGAAGGTGAGGAGATCTCATAAAAATTTTAGGAGTGGTCTACATTAAACAAGGGAGTTTAATGTGGGGTTTTATGAGAGTTATGGGAGGTTATGTGGGTGTGTGTGCCACCTCTAACTCCCCTAGTGTGGAAACAACAACCATCCTTAAAATAAAATTTTTCTCCACCAATTTTATTTATTTAAATATAATTCCCCTAATATAAATTCTCAACCCAATTAAAACGAAATTGTGGTAATTGTCCCCTTCAGCGAATACCAGTGCTACAAGTTCATCAGAGGCCTCAGATTTCAATTCCGAGCACTGGTTGAAAAGATAGAAAAACCCGCTCTTTTGTTCACTGAACGTACCTGAGCTAAATATCAAGAAACTATTTTAGGCACACTGAGCCTCGGAATCAGGTACCGTCAAAAGCCACATACTTGTAAAATTCTATGTAATATAGGATTATCATTTCCATGAAATGTCTGTGTCTTTACATTACTCCATCCACAGGAACATATGTGACCATAAAGCTACAACAAAATCTAAGTAATCAAAAGAGTGTATTGTGCACGCATCTGAGCCTCCCACTCCCATGTGCTCTCCTAGAGGTTCCCATGCGGCCAACGAAAGAACACTAGAGGAATCGACCATCCACGTAGGACTCGCTCTTGTAGATCCTCGATCTCTATCTAGACCTCTGTAAAAGTAGCCCCGTCATTGATGTTTAACTCTCTATGATCGATGATGTGGGACAGTTCGTGCACGTATCTCCTTAGCTAAGATACGAGGAAGACGTCGTGCACCCGGTGCAACTAAGGTGGAAGGTCCAGGCGGTAAGCCACCTCGTCTACTCTACTGGGGACCTAGAAGGGCCCGATGAGGCACGAAGATAACTTTCCACCCCGACCAAATCACCATATTCCACGTAGAGGTGAGGCCCATAAGAAAACGTGGTCGCCATCCTCAAATCCCAATGGTCTCCGTCTCTTATCAGCATATGACTTTTGTCTACTCTGTGCAGTTCTCATCTGCTCCAGGATGATCTACACCTTTTCCATCATAACCTAGACCATCTCTGGTCCTACAAGTGCTGACTCCCCAGGGTCAGTCCGGCATAGAGGTGATCTACATGGTCAGTCGTATAATGCCTCATACGGTGCCATCCCGATGGTGGAGTGGTAGCTGTTGTTGTATGCAAACTCCACCAAGTGTAGGGGATCCTCACAGCTACAACAAAAGTCTAGGACACATGCACGGAGCATTTCCTTGAGAGTCGGAATGGTCTTCTATGTATGGCCATCCGTATGAGGATGATATGCGGTACTCAGGCATAGCTGTGTCTGAAATGCCTCCTGCAACCCCTTCCATTGCTGGGAAGTAAAATGGGAATCTCGATCAGAGATGATAGATGATGGAACACCATGAAGCTATAAGATCTCCTGAATGTAAAGGCATCCAAAGCTCTCTACTGAGCCTTTCTCTCTCATCGGTTGGAAGTGGGATGACATTGTGAGTTGGTTGATGAACACCCAAATAGAGTACTCTCCTCTAGATGTACGTGGAACCCCCATCATGAAATCCATTGATATCTCGTCCCACTTCCACTCCGGAACCTCTAAGTGTTGTACCAATCTTACTGGTACCTGGTGATCTACCTTCACTTTCTAGCATGCGAGGCATCATGAAATGAACTCTGCTACTGCCATCTTCATACCCGACCACATGTGCTATTTTCTGAGGTCTTGGTACATATTTTTCACTTCCAGATGTACCCCTATAGTGGATGTGTGGAACAATTTCAAAACATCTTCTTATAGTGAAACTGGTTCCATGGTACGTCCCCTGAAGAGGATTGCATGCTATCCTCCTTCATAAAACCCATCTGCCGCCTGCTGTGACGTAATCTGAGCATGTCGCGTCTCATATTCAACGTCCCCACGATGTGCCACACTGACCCGCTGTAGTAGTGTAGGAGTGACAGTGAGAGACTGTAGAAAGGATTCCCCATCTCTATCCACGAAGGATATCTATTACGTGGATAGGTGCTCCGTCACCATGCCTAGAAGATGAATGCTCGATATCCTACTATATGAATCAGCTACTACAGTCCTCTTAAAAGTAGTATAGACTATCTCAAAGACATAGTATTGGAGGAACTCAAGCCATCTTCGTTGTCTCATGTTCTGGACCTTCTGCGAGAAAATTTACAAGAGAGTCTGGTGGTCATAGTAAACAATAAAGCACTCACCCATCAGATATTGTCACCACATATTTAGGGCGAAGACCACTGCTACAAACTTCAGGTCAGGGGTAGAGTAGTTCTGCGCTTTTTGCCTCAACTGTCATGAACCATAGGTGACCACTGCCTACTCCAGCATCAGGAACCACCCGATTCTTGTCCTTGATGTGTTGCATTAAACCACGTACCCATGGTCCTCCTCTGTGTTCCTCAAGATGGTTGAAATGGTCAATATCTCTCTTAGATCCTGGAAGCTTTGCTAGAATCTATCTAACCACACAAAGGGTTTCCCCTTCTTCGTCAATGATGAAAGTAGTTCAACAACACAATAGAAGTCTGGAACAAATCTCCGATAGTATCCAGCCAGGCCCAGGGAACTCCACACCTCTGTCATCCTCGTGGATGGCTCCCAAGCAAGCACTACCTCGATCTTCGAAGGATCCACTACAACTCTCTCCAATGAGATGACGCGCCCCAATAACTGTACCTCTCGAATCCAGAACAACAACATCGAGATCATAACATAAATATAGTGACCTCGGAGTGTCTCCAGTACAACCTTCATGTGATAGGTGTGATCCTACTCAGTATTCTAGTATATCTGTATGTCGTCAATGAAGACTACGACAAAACGATTGAGGTAAGGATGGAAGATCCTGTTTATGAGACTCATGAACTCTTCTCGAGCATTGGTTACGTCGAAGGGCATATCCAAGAACTCATACAGGCCATACCGACACATGAAGTCCATCTTCTGAGCATCCTTGTCTCGAAATCTGAGATGATGATAGCCTGAAATGAGGTATATCATAGAGAACCATAGTGCACCATTGAGCTGATCAAAGAGGTCATCAATCCTCAAGAGTGTGTACTTGTTCTTCACGGTAACCTGATTTAGGTGACAATAGTCAACACACAGTCGTATGATCCCATCCACCCTCATGGAGAAAAGAATCATAGAAGCCCAGGGAGAAACACTGGGTTGGATGAATCCCTTTCCCTGTAATTACTCTAGCTGTACCCGCAGCTCACAAAGCTCAGCAAGATCCATCTGATAAGCTGGAGTGGATATCAGTATTGCATCAGGGTACAATTTTATGTATATGTCTACCTATCTTTTAGGAGTTAGTGCTGAATTGTTTTCATGAATAATTACCATTTACTTATCCACCACAATAGGAAAACTAGGACTCACCACATCAACTGCTCATAGGTTGAGACTAGCCAACTGATGTGTGATCGACTGCCCTCTCCTCTGCGTAAGCCCATCCTGCATTGCAAAGGCTTCCTTCTTGCCGTTGAAGGTGAATTTGGTCCCATCCGTGCAGACACACTGCACTTTCCAACTAATACAGTCGATCTGGGCATGGACAGTTGATAACCAATCCATACCCAATATGATGTTGTGTGGCCTCGACTACGCTTGAAGAAGATCCCAGAATAAGCTCTCGCCTCCTAGAGTATGCTCACACTGTCGGAACCAGTGCGTAATTGTCGAGTCTTATCCTGTAGGAGTCTCTAGATGTAAGGATTGAGCCAACAGCTCTGTCAGAATCTTTGAGCTCTGGACAAGGGCAACAACAATAAAAGAATGAATCGCTCATGCATCTATAAGAACTACATCAAAGGTGGAGTAGACAAAGATAGTACCTAAAATCATCTCAAGTTCACCATGGTCATAGGCCTTGACTGCATTGAGCTGATAATGCCCCTATCTGCCATCTCTTTGTGGTCGGGGTGGTCCTCTTGGTGGGGTTGGTGGTAGAGCCTCGAATTTTCACCAACCACTCGCTGCTCAGCCAGCTCCTATGCCTTGTCTTCCTACTCCTTGCAGACCGCCACAGTCTTACCTCTGCCTCTTCCTGGGAGGTCCCTGTATTTTCTACTGGTTGTCTGCACGGCGGTTCGGGCAGTCACGATCCATGGGACCCAGCCTGCCACATGCATAGGACTGCCTGACCCTCGTACGGCTGGCTCTGAAATGTGTGCCCCACACATTCGAACCAGTATCCTGAGGTCTCCCAACTGATGGCCTAGTCTAATTGGACCTCTGCGACATCTGTCTATTACGGGCTACAGAATAATCCACTACATGTCGCCCTGCAGTGGGTCTCTCTGTTGGCGTCAGCTCAATAAGAAAGCTCTCCACATGAAGGGCTCGCTCTAGCACTCCTGCCTGTTTCGGAATGTTGAGGGAGATTATCGAGACACGATCTCATGCCCCAGTCCCTGCTCAAAGGTCCATGCCTGAAAGAATGGGACACTTACCATGCCCGTGGAGTAGTGCGAGAGTTCAGTAAATCTCACCGAGTACTGAGCTACATTCATACTGCCCTTCCAATGATGAATTTACTCCTAGATGTGCACCGCACTAAGGGTGGTTTTAACATACTCAGAGTGGAAGAGACTCTCGATGTCTGTCTAATGTAGAGATTCCTCATCATGCACTAGGAGCATCAGGATGCACCATCTATCTCCTACTGCGTGCACTAGTCTCACGTCAATGATCACAATAAGGTCAGTTGGTGTCCCTTCTAATCTGAAGACTCTAATGATATCCTCCAGCCAATCCTCGGCTGCCTGAGGGTCTGTCTCTCCATAGATCTTGGGCGACCACTATAACTAAAACTCGTGCAACACACTCAGGAAGCATGCACACTCTGCCGTTGGGGATGGTGGAATTAGTGGCTCAGTGGGTAGTGGTTCAGCTGGTGCCTCCGCTGTAATGGGGCCCTCCACCGAGGCCTCATCACTCAGTGGGCATCCATCTCGCACGTAACTAGAAACCCGGGCTCACTACCTTCATGGGGCCATCCTGAAATGTAACTGGTGCACCACCATCAAACTGTATACCTGTTGAGCTGACACAATGTAATCACAATGAATAATTTTGAAACACACATGCATAAATGTTTTCATGCACTGAGTCAGAAATCACAAGCCAGGGTCTTGCTGTCTAGATACGATTTCTGCCGCACCAACACTGGACTCTCAGGACTGATAACCACACTCAATAATCTTAAGACTATTGCATCACAATGAAGAAATTATCAGAGTCCTATGTTCTATGGTAGAACTGACTCCTCTGATACCAATTTTTCATGACACTTCCTCGAGGCCCATGCTGTGACTACCCCAAACTCACCTACCATAGGCCAGGGGTTGTAGAATAGCACCAAAAGAATAAATCCTGATAAAAGGTAAGGTGTTACCATTATAAAATTAAACAAACACTATAGAGTAAAAAATTTACTTACTATGTAAACTGAGTGCAAAATTAAGTACTGAAAAGTAAATGGGCTGGTATACAAACCTAACTGAAAGTACAGTACAGTAAAACTAAAAGGAATGTACATAAGCAGTAAGGTAAAGTTGCAACCACCGAGTCGTCCTTCGAGAATCCCACTTGAAGGGTCGGTATAGAAAGTCTCGTCGGTGTCTCTGTTTAGTTCATCAACTCCAAGTACATCCCACCAAGTGGTCCACCTACGGGTACCATCCAGCTCCACAAGCTTCGACCATGATCAGTTATTTCCATCGTCTTCAACCAACTGAACTTAGTGCAGGAATTTCCCTGTGCGAGGTTGAGTATTACGATACTCAATAGGGACCCCGAGACCCCCCAAGGTCTCCCAGAGTCCATGAAGGGTAATCCAAAAAGGAATGATAAAAACATGATGTATCAAACAACTCTACATAGATATATTCCCATACATATACCTAATCCATCAATCTCAGTTCAACTCTAACATCAGAGCCCTTGAACAATCTAGTCCACACAAGAAAGAATTCAATCACATAAATGATAAATATTGAAAGACAAGACTCAACTCACATAGGAATACATCTTACGAAGAGGGGTGTGGATGATTAAAAGTATTCTCTAAATCATCTCCTTTGACGAACCCATGTTGGATCCTGGTACATAAGTCGTCGCTGCTGAACCAATGTAGGATCCATGTACAGTAACCATCGCTGCCGAACCGATGTAGGATCCAAGTACAGTCGTCATCACTACCAATCCCAAGGAGGATCCATGTACAGTCTTCCTCACTGCCGAACCCACGTAGGATCCAAGTATACTCATTATTGTTGTCGAGCCCACGGATGATCCCAGCATGATAGTGGTCGCAGTCGCATCCAGCTCTGGGGTTCCCTAACACAATGTACTGGATTCTGGGAGGGTCTGCTCCTTGTGTAAAGGGTTAGATACATCAAATGTCACAAATTCCTGAGTTGATGTATCCAGAAGTTTCATCTCATCAAAAGGAACCCAATGTGATAGACGGTACGTCAAACGGATGCACAGTATGAGAGATATTGGCTTTTCTGTTCTAGGGGCCCAAATGGAAAATATACTCATTCCAAACGCGGCCATCTTCAAAAGTTTTCCAAAACTCACTTAGAGAATAGAAAAAGAACTGACACATCATGAGGGTACCAGCGTCATAGAAGGTGCGTTGATCGAACACACGGTCTTCGAATAATTTACCATTATGTGAATAGGGACCCGACCCGTTAAGCGCGGTGGGATGGAGGGTCGAGTTAACCCAGTTATCATAAGGTTGACCCGATAGGGGTGTCGGACTGGCCAAAGAAATGCACGGCGTGGCCCGACCTGAGGTGGCGCGACCCGGCCCAGCAGGGTGTGGAAAAGCTCGAGGGGGCAAAAACTGGCCTGACCCGACTTGGCGTGATTCAGTTGGGAGAGGCCTGGCTCGGCGCTGCCCCGCTAGCTTGGCCGGCTCGCAGAGCGGCTCACCCAGGAGGCCAAGTGGCTCGGCCCGAAGGCCGAGCAGTCTGAGGTTTGGTGGCCTGGCTGCCCGAACCAATGTCACCATGGAGCGCCTACCTCTGTAACCGGCCGATTGAAACCAGCCGGCCTTCTGGCGCAAGGGGCCCGCACAGGCGGGCCGCGGCTCATCCGACGCGACTCCCTCATGGTGCCGCGGATTACCTCTGACCGAACGACTGATAGGCAGGCCGGTCATTATGGTGAAGCACCATCCGAAGCGGGCCACAGTTCCTTTCTCACAACAGCTGTGACAGCGTTGGATTCCTCCATCAAGACCTATGCTGGCCACGTCTTCATGTTGATGGCAATAGGTTATGGCGTCGTGCTTCTTCCATCGTGTGGCCTGCTAGGTTGTGGCATTTTTTTATGTGCGCGATAATGGCCTTTGCGCCATTGGACTCTTCCATGTTCTATCTCTGGTCTCCGATTACGGATCATGTTCCTGTGGATGGTTGTTGGTCCCTGTTTTTTTCAGATCGCACCCTCTGCGTTAGGTGGTAACACATGGCCAAATTCATTTATGAAAAATAAAAGGGGAACATGTACAATTTTAATCAACTGAAATTGTATATAATCCACCTACCCCGAATATGGTTCGTTCGACATAGACTTGGAAAGTGATGTCCCTCCATCATCACCGGGAAAGAACCGTCGTTGTTGGCGAGTTCCCCATGGTTTTATTTCCTCCCATGATGCAGAGAAAGTTGAATATTGGAGAAATGTGGAGCGTTCTTCACTGAGACTTTCTCTGTTGAAGGTGGCTGTTTATTGTTGGATAAGAAAACTATTCTCTCAAGATCTCTCTCCCTTCACACAAAGAAAGCCCCAAAAATAAAATAATATGCTCATCCTATTATTTTATTAACAAATGCAATTTAAAATTCAAAACACTAAAACACTTAATTAATGAATTGGAAGATTCAATTTATTAATTTAGGTGTTGGCATGAATTAATGGATGATTACAAGGTGAAGAGATCTTATAAATATTTGAAGCGTTTTCAACATTAAACAAGGGAGATTAATGATGGGTTTATGAGAGTTTTGTAGAGTTCAAGGGTTTAGGTCACATGTGGGACCCACCACACAAATATCCTCAAATGGTAGGTTATGTGGGTGTGCGACCCACCTCTAACTCCTCTATGGAGGAAATAAACCCCATCCTTAAAATAGAATTATGCTCCACCAATTTTATTTTTTTTAATCTAATTACCCAAATATTTATTCTCAACCTGCTTAAAACACAACTGCGGTAATGGTCCACTTATGCGAATATCGGCATTGCGAGTTAATTGGTGCCCTAATATTTCAATTCCGAGCAGCAGTTCAAAATATAGAATAACCCACTCGTTCGTTCCCTGAATGCACCTGAGAAAAATTTCAAAAAATTATTCTGGGAACACCGGGCCTCAAAATCAGGTGCCTCCAGAAGCCACATACTCGTAAAATTCCAAAGTATTTATGAAACCAAATTCCCTGAAAATTTCCAGGTCTTTAAAATTAACAAATCCATTTTATGATTTTTTTTCATGGAGTTTATGGTTCTATAGATAACGAAATGATAAAGTAATTGTTTCTCAAATTTCCTTTGTAGAGATATATGTCATGTTAAGAAACTATAGTTATATATGGGGTGTATATAATTCCTTTTGAAATATTAAATCACAAATATCGTTCCTGTAATTATTTTTTAAAATTCAATTAATTTTATTCATTCATATGGATTATGATTCAATGATACCAAATTAGTAACAATTTATTGATAAAATCTCATCGTTTATCTGCATTTTTTTATGATTTTTCGTCCATTGATGAAATATTAAGATCCATATTTCAATCATACACATGAATTTTATTCTCCCATGTTTATACATAATATCATAAGGTATTATGTATATTTTTCCAATCTTTGGTATTTAATAAAATTAATAATTTTTTATGAAAATATGATATTATTTTTCCTTTCGGTTAGTAATCTATGTTCTTTAAAAACAATGTTTTCTAAAATGTTTAGAAAATGATTTATTATTATAATATAATGATTAAATGAAATTTGAACCCATGAATTACCTTTTGGAAAGATCATTTTTAATAAAATATTCTTATCATTTTTCAATCAAGACCCATTTGTAAAATTTTAACGTGAAAAAAATGTTCGGCATATACAGACTAAACTGCTATTGTGATATTCATTTCCATTGAGATTCCCTTAATCGTATATAATGATATTTTCTTAAAGAAATATTTTTCCTAATATTCTGTAAACTTTTTTAATATAACTTGGGTTTTAATGAATAATGTTTTGAAAAAAACAATTATGTTTAAAAATATATTGAAATTATTTTTAATGATTTATTAATATTTAATAAAAAGGGTAGTTTAAAAGAAATGGAGTTCAATGAATTAAATATTAATTTATATTTTTTCAATAAAATATTATATAAAAGTGTTTTTAAAAATATTTCAATCATTATATTTATGTTTTCAATGTAAAATCAATGAATATTGTTATCCAGATATTTTCAATATTGCATTATTAGTTTTAAAAGCTATTTTTAAGGGAAAAGGATTTCAAAATTATTATAGTTTTAAAAATAGTTCTTCATAGAAGAAAATATATATCCCTTAATAAATTTTTTAATATTATGTTTTAAGGCTTTATTTATATGAAATTATTTTATAATTGGTTTTTAAAATATTATTTTCAAATAATGTCTAGTTTATTTAATAAATATTTCGAGTGATATTTAAATATCCTTATCCATATAAGATGACATACTTTGTTATAGTTTATAATTTATTTGGGATATTACCCAGGAATACCATTCACATTTTTCCTTCAATGGTATATGTTTTTATGGGATTGTGTTTATGAAATTCATTTCCATTCAATGGTTTGAATGCTCTTGAAGCAAATTTCATTTGACGAGTACTGTTTTGGTGAAAAGATTATGATACCTATCTATTTTACATTAAAAATAATATGATGAAATGAATATGATACCAACATTATATAATGGTATCTTATATCAATTTTATGAAAACCATCTCTTTTTATGGGTTAGTATATGAAATTAATTTTATATCTTGTCAAACATGCATGTAAGATTTTCATATGTTATATGTGTTACTTATGTCTGCCTCTAATACATTGCGTATTGATTTATATCTCATGAGAAACTAGTGTGTCTTGATCCACATTAGGAAGATGGGGAAACCTAATACACTATAGAAGAATGGGGAAACCCGACCCACTAAATGAATATGGGGAAATACAAACCACTCTGGGATGATGGGAAAACCGGTTGAACTATCGAGAGATTGGGAATCCTATTCCCTTATAAAGAATATATCAGTTATGGGGGATGGTTTTGTGTCCCTCCCAATATGTGTAGTCCCCATAAAGATCCCTAATTAGTTTTTGGAAATGTTACTTTATTTTTATGTAATGATATTACATATTTATGAATTTTTAGAAAATTATATGTATTATTCCAAGGAAATGTTTACATGTTTTGTATTCATTATTATATTATAATTTCATGTCTTATTAATTTCCAATATGTATTTCATGTCTCATGATTATGCTCTTTTTATGCAGGGAATGTTCTTAAAATGTTTTATTCATGTTCTCATTCACTTATGTACATGTTAGGAATTTGTATTTCCATTATTTACCCTTAATGAGTATTTGATATAACCCAATTATTATGATTTCTTTTCCTTGGTTATAATGAATAATTTTAATTATGATTAATATAGTGGATGATCTTTAAATAATATGTTGAATACCATTCACTAAACTAGATGAATGTGTTCCATGTTTCAATATACAGAAATAAATTATGGTCTTTGGGAATGAATTTTTCTAATGTGATGAATATTCATATAAAATGATGAAATATACAATTATGTTTTTCTTATGTCTTTATAAAATAGTTTTACAGAGATACCATTGTATACCATTTGTATTAAATATATATCATTTTCATTTATATTGATGTTATACAATTTGAATGATGCCAGTGGATGAAAAGGCACTAGATATACAAAAGTACATGATCTCTCGAATGATATGATACTAAAAGAAAATGATTATCCATGTCAAACATATGATGTTACATTAATTCTACATTCCATGGGAATGATATCTAAAAATTACATTCCTTTACTAATTATTGCAAATTTTTTCACAGGGACCATGAATCACTGAACAAATTCCCAAATTGTGGTGTGTATGGATACAAGAAATATGAATAACATACACGGAAATCTCTATGGAACATTCCGACAAATCCATGATTTAGATGAAATTATTTATGTATGGAAACCCTGAAAAAATTTATATGGAATTTAGATACAAAAATTAAATATGGGACAGTACGTTATATAGAAATTTCTCTTAAGTAGAATAAAATTAATTATGAGTGTCCTAGAATTTGAAATGAGATGAGAAAAATTCATTTTGAGATAAATAAATATGGAATAAAGATTGATGGTTTTGATTTTGGTACTCAACATAAATATCCCATCATTTTGGTAAATATTAACTTTCTTATATGGTTTTTCATGATTGGAAATTATATTATGTTGTCTATTCTTATTTCCTGCCCATTGAAAACCAGGGATGATATTGTTGTGTATTGAGATCCATTAATTTATGAACTATAATAAATATGAGATATACATGATACATTCTATGATTCTCATTAAAATTAAGAATTCACATTGATGTCACTGTTTTATAGAATGTAAAATCACTTTCTTGCTTATAGAAATTTTTTAGTCTATAACATTAAAGGAATTCATTGGTGTCCCATTTGAGACAAATGTGCACACTCTTTTTGGATGAAACATTCATTGAAACCTATATTTTTATGAAATCTTGTATTTTTATATTAATAAAATATATACATATCTTTGATAAAAACATTATATTGGAATACCAAACCTGGTACAACACCATCTCCAATAACAGTTTATCAATGATTTGATAATATAAAAGATATTAACACTATTTACAGTAATCTATTTTTGTACAACATTATGAAATATTATTGGTAAAAGATATGAATTTTATTTTAATTTACATATTGTAATGTTTTGTATGTCGGACATTTTTTTGATGTCATGCATGTAGGAAAAATGTATTTTATTGTTTTATTCTAACATTTATAATGTTCCTGTAAAAACTAAAAAAAGGAATCAATAATAGGATGGACATGATTAACATGAAGATAATTGAATATTTGTAACTAGTGAGTTGTAAATTGTATAATTTTCTTCCTCCTACATCTTACACTCAATCTGCATAAAAAAATTACATTTTATTATTTTCCAGAGTGGTGTAAAATATTAAGAATTGCATTCATCAAATGTAAAGAATGTTGTTTCATTTACTAAAATTATTTTACTATGAATAAAATAAAAACACCAACATGTATTGATGAATCATTTGATGCCATATTGTCTTTTAATTCAGTGTTCATAAAAAATTACAATATACATTAACCTACCTCTACTTTTTTTTAAATCCAAATTCAGTAATGTTGTAGACCCAGGGATGTCTATAATCATGAATAAAGTGGTTTCATTAAAATAATGTGAATTATTGATGTTCTTCCCACGATTGTTCGCTGATATAATGGTCCACCTAATGGGTCATTGGGATAGAGAGTGTTACACCATGACTAACACTTATATTTAATTTAATTATTTTATGTATTGCTTTCGATATGCGATTTGAACCAGTTCTATTTTAGAAGAAATTAAGATCTTATATGGGTGCCCGACTATACACGCAACTGGGTGAAGCACCCAACCTTAATAAGGGAATGTCTTATGAATACATTTTTTATTTCATGGAAGCGTGACTATTCCATGATCACGCACACGTTTGTGCACGGAGTCCAGAATCATAAATAAATTTAATTATTTTGAATGTGGTTTTATTCATATAGTATTATTATTAATATTATGATTATTTAAGTAAATGTTTAAATTAGGTTGTTAATATTATTGTTATTATTTCAATTGATCATTTAAATTGGTCACAGATGTTAAATTAATGTAATAATTATAGGATTATTAACATGTTATTGTTTTTTCTTTTATTATTTTTATTATTGTTTAGAATTAATTAAGTTTTTATTTCTTTTGTGTTGTGGTTTGATTTCAATTTCTTTATTATCTGCTTTCTATTTTCTCAATTTTCATTTTTTTAATTTATTTCATTTTTTCCCTCGTTTCCTCCCCCCCTCATCCACTGTGGTTGGTCACACCTCACCTCCTTTCTCCCCTATTTATCCCTCACATCCTTCATCTCTCATCACACCCTATCCCTAGAGGCTTTTATCTTGGACGAACGACACCCAAACCTACTCCAAATCCCTGGCATCATCGGATGAACCTCCCATGCGTTGTCCCTACAACCCACACAAACATCTCCCCCTCCTCACTTCTCACCCATCATCATGATTTCCCCCCCGTCACGTCATCCTCCAGCGCACCGAACTGGAAAATCTCCCCCCCTCTGGTCCACAACCACCACACTTCATCGCCCATTCCCCCCCTCCCAGCTTCACTGACCAACATCCCAATTACTCCTCGGTCAGATTTCCCTCCGGATGTCTGCACCCCCCTCTTCTAGCAGGTCCGACGACATCTTTTTTTGATGCAGCTCAACCCCGACACCCTCATAATACTTGGTTGGCCTCCCGCAACCCTTGTCGCATGTGCATCTTATGTCGTACGATTGTTTATTCCATTCGTTGGATTTTTGGATTAGTTTTTCATGTGTTTTATTGTCCATTTGTGGTAATTTGGGTTCGATGTCTCCTGTTTAGTGTCAAATCTATGTTGGTGCGGTTCGACTGGTAGGCAATTGGAGTTTTCGCACCAAGATGCAAAGTTTTTATACTTTCCTGGTTGGTTCTTCCACACTTGATTATTATCTGACAAACTAAACAACAAGTTTAATTAATTTAGTGTGTTATTTAATTAATTTGAGTTTTGAAAAATTGATCTCCTTTTTTGTTAGATATACATTTTAATTCTTTCGTTCATTTACAGTTTGATGGATTGGATTATTCATTTTTTGGGTTTATTTGTATTTCTAATGATGTTGTGGGAGTGCAATGAACATTACAGAACATTTTTGTTAAGGCGGTCTCCACCGAGGTAGGTGGTTCCTTGTATATTTATTTTTTGGCACAATAATTTGAATGTTTGGCTAGTTTAGCACATTTATTTCTTAGTTTTCCTTCAGTGAATTTGGTTTTCGTTGGTTTCTAATTCGCAAGGATTTGGCAGCGTCATGTTTATGTTGCATGTGGGAAAATCATGTTGTTGAAAACACATGATGAACTATAAAAATGTGTATTATAAACTGTGAAAATTATTTGTTAGAATGTGAAAAGAGTGTGATTGATGTTTTGGCTAAGTGTCTATATGAGTTGTATCATAAATGGTCATATGATTGGATTTTTGGCGTTTTAGTCTTGTCGCGAATATTTAAATGGGTTGGCATGTTGGACATCCGGTTTGTGTAACTATATTAATGGTCTTTTCAACTGTGTGGGCGACTTCTATAATTGCGTGCATAATGTGGACTGTTTTCTAGAGGTGACATTGTTTGCGTGTGGTCATGTAAAGAGGTTTGGGTCAGTCTAGTTTGTAAAGCTGTATTTTTCACTTTAAAATTTATTTATGAAAAATTTGGGTTTCTTTATTAAATAATTATTAATGGTGAAATTTTTTTGGTTAAATTGGGTGAATATTTTTTGTGCTTAAAGTCATGCAACGTGTGTGAAAATTGTTAAATAATTTCTTTTAGTGGTGTGTTTGATAATAAAATTGATTTCATTGACTGTGCAGTCTTTATTTTGGTTGTATATGTGATGTAGATTTAGTTTGGGGATATTCTTAGTGTGCATCTTATTTAAAATTGACTTTTTTTGTGAAAATTGTGTTTTTTGCATGCGTAGTGTCTTGTTTTGTCTGAGTATGTGATTATGAAATAAGACATTGACTCTATACTAATTGAGCACAAATGTGAAGCCTGGGTACTAGGTGGGAGGACTAGGACTTGTGCGTTAGTGATTTGGAAGCGTCATAAGCCCAGTTTCACTTAGCTGGATTAAAGACTACTACACTAACTAAACATTAGGATGATGTTTGGAGACCACTAGGTTATGGATGTGTTTCTCTACTAGTGTCTCATGCACAAGAACATATATTCTTGTGTTGTTGTATCTTTGTTCACTATGATGTGATGTTATAGGGTCCCACTTCTCGATAGTGTCTTTAGGGCCTCTCCCATGTATTGTGATCCTATTTTCCTATGTTCTCACTATGGGCACATGGTGTGACATTGGGGTTACCAAGAAAGTGTGTGTGTGTGTGTGTGTGTTAATTTATGTTTTTCTCCATTTAATGTAGTCTTCCCTTAAAAACTGTTTTCATTAAAAAAAATTAAGCAATTAATTAATTATATTCCATTAAACTTCATATGTATTCGTCATTAAATAATTATTCATTGAAACTTTTCTCAGTAGCATCCTAAAGGGATTTTATCTCACACCCTACATACACACATGGGTGTATGTAGATTCTGTTTCTTCTATATTCCAGGTTGATGCATCATGCACAACATTGGTGGTTTGTGTTTCCAGCAGCATCCTCATGTTGTTTTGTTGATTGTAGCTTGAGGTTGTTGCACCTCATGGTTCTTTGAGGTTTGAGTAAGTGTTTTTACATTTTCCTTTAATTCCGTTTGTTTTTTTGGATTTTTTTGAGTTGTATACATAAATTTTGACTATAAATTATGTTCATGTTTGCTTATTTATTTTTAGTTTTAAATATTATTTCTGATTTTTTTGTCTTTTATTTATTTATTTAATTAAGTAAATCGTTCCCAAGTTTCTTTTTTTGATACCCGGGCACTTGTGCGAGCCCGTGGGGATCAGGAACACCCTTCGGGCTTTGCCTCGGACCGTGTCTGGTGCCGGGTTAGATGGTGACTCATCCGAGTTCATGACAAAATTGTATCAGATGAGGATTTTTTCTTATTATTTGTGGTGTTAGGTAGATAAGAAAATAGTATTGTCGGTACTCGAGGTTTAGGTGTGAGAAGAGCATCACAAACTCTATATTGTTCCGATCCTTGAGTAGCTAGGGGTAGTCCGAGATTTATCTTATTGGATTTTCTCTGTGTGGATGTGGGATGATAGTAGGAGTAAACCAGTACTGTGGGCGGTCTCACATTGAGTAGTGACCCATGTGATGTCTGAAAGTATGGTTCAACACACCTTGTGGTTGGTTCCTTCCTTGGGAATGGTCTGCTAAACCATATAGTTCAGTTAGACACGACCACTAGTCTTTCGTCTAGGTGCTTCAATGTTTTCGATGTCTTACTTCAGTTTTGGGATTAGCGCAAAATTGTTTTCCTTTAAAAAGGGAGGAGGAATTTTTTGCTGCTCTTATTTTTTTTGGTGTGTGGTTTTCATGATACTCAAGGTGCAATTCTCATGGACCTTTTTTTTGGAAATTTGGAATTTGATTTGTTGAAAATTTAATTCCCAAATAATGTCATAGTTTATATGAAATTGAAGTGGGTTGTTTTAGAAATGGAAAGCATTTTGAAAATTTTTCTAGAATCATTGAAATGATTTTTGGAAAAAAAGGTGATTATTTTAGGAATATTGAGAATGTATTAGTTTTGAATGTGGAAGAACCTTGCATTGTCTAGTGGTACTCCTATGGATACTCGCGTTGGCATGAAGAAGTGATAAATCGATAGTTGGAGTATTGTGTGGATGGGTGCCTTGGTGTCACAAAAATGAAAATCTGTGAGGCAACCCGGAATATCAGTGGTGAGTGATTGTTTTTAAAAGTTTTTTCTTGTTTTTGAAAAAGTGGGATTTTCACTAAAATGGGTTTTAGTGCTTAAATGGTTTTGGAATTGGAAAATGGATTTGAGTTTTGAGTTAAAGCAATGGGTTCAAAATAGTTGTTCGGACTTATTTCACCATGCATGGTTTTTCATGTGAGTGTTTTCATTTAAAAAATGAAATGATGTTTTAAAAATGAATTATTGTATTTGTTCATGGAATATGGATGGTTCTTTTGTGATGTGTTTGGATTTGTGGAATGCTATTTTTTGTTTATTGTTTCGAATATGCCCCCTAGAATGGTCACATGGGTTCTTATTAGGTCTATCGGTTCCTGGCTCAGCCCAGACTCCTAGTGGAGTGGCAGAGTTGGGTTCTGCTCGGTTGTGTCTTTTTTTGATGACATCGAGGTCAGTTGGATATCATTGAATACTTCGGGAATGTTTCATGTGTCTCAGGTTTTGGAGGAACTCATAAATTTGTGTGGGTATAAGTTGTATCAATTATGTTAAGACGAGTAGGACTAAACCAGTGGATGGCGATCGTTCCGTTTTTGTTTCAAATGGGAATGTTATGAGTGATCCTCAAGACTAACCACATTCCTTGGTTGTACCTATGGAAGTGAATGATAGAGAAATTGGTGGATCTAATAGGTGATCAACTAATCAACAGGCGGAGATTGTGGTTTGTTGACCTTTCTGATGAGAATGTTTCATGTTCTCCCGAGGTTGTGTGGAACAATCATCTTAAAGCTTGTAATAGCTATTGGTCTCCTCCATATTGCGGAATGTGCATGTTCCTCATCCGATGAATAGTGTTAACTAAATGGAATTGTTCTTGGAGTTCCCCTATCATAAGTTCGTGTCGTGTGTTTCACAGACCGCTCAATCTCCTACCTCTATTATGGTAAGTCAGACACACTAAGTTGTTTGATGTAATTATTATTTATTATATTGTAGGAGTTTCCACTTGGGGGAGGAGGAGTAGTTTGCAAGTTTATTTTTTAGCAGTGGAAGATCCAATTAGATGTGGTCATCTTATGACAGCAAGGTTGTAGATGCATCAAACATTATGGTCCCATCTATAGGACTCAGGGTGAAGCATGCGCGCAGTCAAAACTCATCGGACATTGGATGAGATTGATCTGACTTATTTGTATAGTGACTGGATGGGAAAAGATTAAATTTCCATATTGTGGTACCATCTCTGAAGGCGTTAATATTGTCATGAGTGTCATGGATCTATTTTCTACTTGTCATGGTATTATTTTATGGTAATTACTCATGGGCCTTAATGATGTTCGGAAAATCTATACCCTTGTAAGGCAAGTTGGTGTGCTCCGTGAACCTTCTTGGGGTCGAAGATGCTCATGTCTTGTGGAATTGTCGTGCGCCTGTCTTGTTCGCCTCTTAGTTATGGGATTCTGCTAACAAAACTATCCAATGTGGCAGAGGGTTTTACAATGTAGGAATAATTAGTGCAGGTCAGCCCGTGAGGTACGTTCGCGATGAAGGGTTCAGTCAGTATTTCTTAAAGTAAACTAGGAATTCCCGCAAGGGTTTCATGGTGTTAGGAAATTTTAAAATGGTGGGGAGACCAAGTGTGGGTCTCGCCGATGTCCCCTCTTATGTTGGATAAGCGTAGGTAGATTGGATGGTCAAGCCTCTGTTAGATGTTTGACTAAGCCTCTGAGTCCGTTGGGTTGGAGAACCAATGTTAGAAATCAATCAAAATATGGTGGGAGACCACCACTATGATAATTTGTGGAAAAAACTCTGTTTTTAAAGTTCACTTGTCCGGGTGACCCCTTGCTTCTACTCCAACCTACCATGATCATGGTAACTGAATAGATTGGGTAGTGGGTCACTGGATGAGTGTACATGGAGGTCTCGAGTGGCCCTAGTGTTCCCTATGTCAGGGGTTAGGGTGTTCCATGTTGTAGATCACTTTTGAGGTGAATTCATTTCTTTTGGACCTTTTTCTTGGTGATTCTAATTTTGATATCTTTGATGTTTTAGGTTGTTAGTGTTTTGAATGCTTGTTCTTTGGGCGATTGAGGTTTCGTTATAAGCGTCTTCACAGTATCCCTTGGAACTCATGGTTGGCCTAGTCTTTTGGGACATTATGGGGGCAGAAAGTGTCATGGTGTGGAGAATTTCCCCACCCCGACTGACACTTATATTAAATTTAATTATTGTAATTATAGAGACCCTACCCTTTAACACATAAAATTTCATGATTTTAAACATAATTCATCATCAGAGTAAAATCCAAGGATTGATAAGTCTAGTGTATTGGAAGACTAGGTACATATATCACAAAACATGGGGCTAAAACAATTCTTTGTTTAATCTTCATAAAGAGATCCTAACATCCTTTGAGACCTTATATCTGCATACGGTACCCTGGGGAATACATGATCAAAGGGATGAGCTAAAAATCTTAGTATGGGAAAGAACATAAGAATAAACATTAAGAAAATGACTTAGGGGGATAGACATAATGGTATTGGAAGCATGGAACATATGGAATCATAACATATAAACATGGGATCATAAAAACATGGAACAAAATAATCATGGTATCATATATGTATGAGATTATATAAGCATAGTTTCATAGAGAGGTGGTAGTAACATTAAACATGACATTAGTACTAGTCAAGGGTAACTACCAATCTCGTTTCCCATAGTAGCACAAGCCATGGATAACTGCCCAGACCATTTTCCCATAATATTCTAATGAGACATTAACATAAACCAATGAACTGGAGCACTATATGGGTGCACCCATCTTAGAATATTCATGTATATACTTTCCACTTAAATAATCTCAAATTATCAATCACACACAAACATAAGAGTACCCAAGGAAAGAAATGGTAACAGAATAATGTCATAAAGCATAATAAAAAGGGACGTAACATACAAGAGTCCCTGAAAGAAAGGAATTAAATAAAAAATAGACACAAATAATGTACAATGGAATAAATCCTAATAATATATAACAAACTGAAGTGATAAAATGTACAAATAATTTTTAATAATTTTTGTGTCAAAACATTTTATTGCGGTTTAAGAAAACATCGAATATATCTTAAAACGAAAAGTGACATAATATTTTTTTATAAAACCAGAAATAAACCTTTAGGGTTTTCATAATAGAAATACTGATTTTATAAAGAAAAAGGTTACTTTAAATAGAGTACAAAGTACACTTGATAATTGGAATGAATTCGGGAAGAATCCATAAAATGGGTTCACTTATCGGGAAGTAATGAGGAGAGAATCACTTAAAAGCATGAATATACCCGAAATTGAGTGATGAAAGTGTCTTGATAAATAATCTTGGAACATGTACACAAAATTTAGTGTATTCTCAAGAAAATATAAGATATCATCATTTTGGCAGAAAGGTAGATAATACAACATGAATAAATAAAAGAGGTTCGGTTAGAATTCCTTACAGATTATCAGCATGGTATTGAGAGTACATGTGGGGGATTAGTGAGAGGTGAAATGGAATTATCATCACTTATAAATAACAAGTTCTGTATGGGGGGGGGGTGTGAAATCATACCCCATAATTAATAATTAGACAGAAAATGTCCAAACATAGTGAACAATCTTGAATAAGGGTGAAATTGATAGGATCCCATACCTTAGGTTCATTTGTGTTCTCCACATGATATTACTGACCAGAATAGTAAAATTAGGTTTAATAATCAATAGTTCCTGAACCATATATAAAATTAAATTATTAATTATAAAAATTTTATGTTCATTTATACCAATTTTTATTGATTACAAGGTTCAATTCCATTGTTCCGGTCCGTTTGTTTCATTTGTTTTAATGATCGGTTCAATTGTATTTATGTTCAATGAAATTGTAAGATGAAACTGATTTTCAATATTTTATGTTATATAAAATTAGTGGAAATCCATTAGGTTACATGGTTACAAAATTCATTTGGTAAATTAGAGTGAATGGGAATATTTACATTAAACATTAATGATAAACGCTTGAATTAATTTTAATGATTTTCCCCATATTTTACTTGTTTTGTATTGTTATTTTAAATAATGAGTGTATGAGGATTAAATAATCTTATGTAGGACATATAGTATATATAATTATATTTTTAAACCATAACATAAATGGTTTCATGACCTGAAACAAAATGATAAAAGAATTTTAAAACACATTATACATGATGTCGGTAATTTGACACATCACTGACGATATTTTAATTCTAGAACATGAGGGAGATGAGGAGAAGTATGATTCTTGAAATTTTCCATAAACATGATTAGAATCTAGAATATATGAGATTATGGAACTTTCATGCCTTTTGTATAGGTTAAGGGGATGATGGTATATGAAATGAAAGAAAATGATAACAAAACACTTGAAAACAAAAGATGGTTCTTACCCATTGATCTCCTCTCTCTGAGACTCTTCTTAGAGTCTTTGATTTTGGTCTTTTGGAAAAACCAGAAATCCTTGGACGTGGGGAAGGATATTGGGAGGCTATTTGGGCAGATAATTGTCTAGGAAAAAGGCATGAGAGGTGTGAGGAAAAGAGGTAAGGAAATGGGTTATTTATAGTGAGGGAGGAGAGGGTTTTCCCAATTATTTATTCAATAGATTATTAATTTCCATAAAGACAAGGAATAGTGAGTAATCCTTGACCAAAAATAGTAATATTTTCATGTGAATTTGAACTAATTTTGATTACATATACATAACATCATCATTATTTCATAATTAATTGATTTTCTAATTTTTTGAATTATAGAATTTCACTATTCATTAAAAAATTTAAGTATTTCAGAAAAATCCAAAAAATACCACCTAACCATGTTTGGATGTGTAGAATCCAATAACGAAGTCCATTTTTGAAAAATAAATTTCGAAATATGATTATTTTTATATTTATTTAAAATATTAATTTTTTATCAAAACATGTTTTAAAACATTCATTAACTCATTCCAAAATATAGGTATATCATACTTCCAACTTGAAAATTGTAACGCCCCGACCCTAGTTACCCAGAGTCGGTGCATTATTACATAAAATTGGCATGATCACAAGAAAGATCAAATCTCGAAAGACCGATTGGTTTAGTAGCCTTGGAAACACTAGATATATTCATAAGTTTTACATTACACCATAAAATAAAAAACTACTACAACAACATAATGTCTCCATAATCCACACTCATATCCCCACATAATATCCCTGAAGGCCATTCATAAATTACTTCTTCACTTCCTGGTAAAAATAAAACATAGAAAAGGGGTGAGATCAAATGCCCAGTAAGGATAACAATATAGCGGAACATTCAAAAATATGCATAAACATTTAAGGCAATGAATTACTAAAACAAAAGCCTTTTAAAATTGAACTTCAACATAGTATGGAAAAAGTAAAATGAAATAATGCCATTTACTTGTTCACATGGATATTCTACTAATCGAATTATCACATTCAATATCAATGACCACTTTCATAATGTTGGAATGCATAATGTCAAACATTAATTTCATTGTCTAGGCCTCATCCCAAGACCTAGGGGTTACATCTAACCGGAACCCAACCCGGAGTGCCTCTAATAACCGGACACCAACCCGGAGTGCCTCTAATAACCGGACACCAACCCGGAGTGCCTCTAATAACCGGACACCAACCCGGAGGGCATACTTTTACCAGTCCCTAACCTGGAGGGCTTACTTTAACCAGTCCCCAACCTGGAGGACTTACTTTTACCAGTCCCCAACCTGGAGGGCTTACTTTTACCGGTCCCTAACCCAGAACATACTTGTTTAGCACATTCATCTGAAGAAAAGTTTGAAATATAACATAAACATTCGGATTAAAACTAGCATACGAAATGTCAATAGTTTCACCATAAACTATGAATGGTATAAAATAGCACATCCACAGTCAAAAATATCACAAAACCTTCAATACAATATAGAAGTTTTGTATTATAATAAATCAACTTCAAATAAGCGTAAAATCCATTAAAGGATGTTGACATAGATGAAATCAAAACACTTTTTAGAGAAAATATCTCTTTCTATTTTTGAAATCATTTAAGAGCCATATAAAATAAAACATTTTCTTGAAAATATTCTTGTAAGCTTGTAAGGAAATCTTTGACGATTTTATAATGGTGGAAAATAACCGCACCCGCCGTATAAGTTAAAAAAACATTCTTATCTTAATTCTGTCGAAAAGGTTAAAAATGACCTTGTTTTGAAAACGACGGAAAGATTCCTTTATAAACCTCTTACAAAAAGTCAAACAAGGGTATAAATTAATTTAACCCATATTACTGTAAATAATAAATATGTTTTGAAATACATTTCGAAGAAACATGGATGTGGATGATAATGAAATCCCAGTAGATTATTACGTATAAACAACCTCGGATAATGAAGAGATTGTGAAATTACCCTTACCTTGTACTTTTCCTTGGTTGGGGTAGGTTAACCTCCTGTATAATGGTGAAATAATTGTTATTAAATTATACAAGAATCATATACATTAATATGATATCATATATGATCTTTTAATATTGATTTGATAATAATATCTTAGTATTATCGTCGTTTCGGGTGATAATCGATTCGTTCTTCTTAAATGTTTGGTTACATAAGACATGTTTGTAATGGATAGATTATATCTTAGAATGATATTAACATTATTTTTAACCCTAAAATGATAATAAGACTTTAATGGATACGATGGAGAATGAATCTCATCGCGTTCGTGGAGACGGTAGTCCGTACGTACGCACGAACGCTACTTCCATTTAATTTTTATTTTAAAAGAATCGAATCCAAATGATACATAGGTATATTACTATTCCATTATAATATAATATTTTATATATGTTACTTAAGATCATTAACACCATCCTTTATACGTTCCATGTGTGGTATGAACGAGTCATATCATTTTAAGGGGGCGGTAGTCCGCACTTCCTCAAATGAAATTATCGTATGTATATACAACATGAAACGAATAATGATATGAAATAAAATGGAATTACAGAAGATTATATATAAAATATATATCATTAATATCATATTTAATTACAGTGCCATCATAATGGCCACCATGAGAGGTGGTAAGATTTATTTGAACAATCGTCGTTTCGTGAGGCGTTAGTTTGCCATCCACAGAAACATTATGTTCATAATCCATTATATGGAGTTGTGTGTATGTGTAGTTTGAATCCTTCTTATAACAACATACTAGTATATTGAGGATACTGGTGTTGTTACAAAAGAAAGGAAATAAAAAGATTTTGGGGGTTGGAGAAGCAAAATAATTGAAAATAATTTAAGAGAAATCGTTACCTTTAATTTAGGTAACTCACTTTGGATGGAACCAAAGGACTTCTTGAAATGCTTTCTGCCTAAGGGGAAGCTTCAAGGAGTAGGAGAGGGATGTGGGGAGCTTAGTTGGGCATAGTTTGGACGAGCCAAGTGGCTTGAGAGGTGTGAGGAAAAGAGAAGGAGGAGTGCCCTTTTATAAGAGGGGTGAGGGGCACCTTTGGAAAAGCTAGAAATATTAATTTATAATAAATTCATATTCGGTTTCCAATGGCTCCAAAGTTGACTATTAAACGGTTGAGGTGGGGATAGGTCTAAAACAACTCATCCAATAGAATTTAGACAGGTTTGGGTACTTATATTAACCTTATCATTAAGTATTAACTCTAAGTTAATTAGTTTCACTTTTACAATGTCTCTTTGTATTTTTATATAATATGGTTAATAAACTTACTATATACATCCAAGAGACCCCCAAGTGGTCCATTAATGATTAACCTATCATAATATAAGTCTCTTGGCCGAACCTTAGATTTTTAGGAATTTAATATCAATTAATAATATAATATTTGTTTTAAGAACTCTTTTATGTCAATTTTGACACTATTCATTAGTTGATTTTTGTGAAACTCATAACAGATTTATTACTTCGAAAAAAGTCAATTAAATCAATCCTAATATATCATATTATCCTAGAAAATTAGTTTAATTCATTAAAAGTTTCATATTATATTTATTTGGGTATTTATAATATCACTTATTTTAATTTTTCACTATTATAGTAATTACTGCATCATCATTGTGTCATAAATAAAATAAATTATGTAATGTCTAAAAATTATAAATAAAATATCATTATGTAGGAAATCTTTTTATCTTTCTAATTAATATTTATAATCTAAAATCCAACATGTATAACCCTAAGTAAAAATTGTTCTTCTAAAAGATGTAAGATTTTGCCATTTTTATTTTTATTTTAACTTTATTAATATAATGTGTCATTATCACTTACAAGTGGATCCATGGGGTCCCAAAATAGACCCAAAGATGCCCATGGTCGACCATGTATAAACCAATAGGGTTAAGACACGTTTTAGGGTAATTTTGTATTATTATAATATTATTTTTTATCCCTTATTTACCGGATTTACCCTTAACCATGGTAAATAAAATATTTACCGCAGTAATTATTCAAAATGTCTAAAAAATAAAAGTTACCTATTTACACAATTTGAACATCCTGATTCCAAATATGGAATCCATTTTCCTAAATTCAAAACACAGAAGTGGCAGAAATTAATTTAAAATTAATTCCCGCTGTCAAAACAAATAGCGTGTTTTTAAGAGATAATAACTATCAAAAGATTGACACTTGTTTATGTTCGGTTTAATTGTAAAATTATGTCCAATGACCAACATTATATTAAATGGTAAAAATATATTCTAAATATACTTTAAAACCACTCAAATTCACAATTTATCACTATTAATTATTTTGATTAAAAAAGTTGTTTTTAATTAAAATATAGTAATTTTCACTATTCATCAAAATATGAAAGTTATCCGAAAAGTACCAAAATTTCACCTTAGGCTAAATTCGATATTCCGAATCCAAAAATGAAGTCCATTTTGAAATATAAAATATATATAATTTCAAAAATTAGGTATTACTATTCATAACGGCTAGTTTGATCGGTTGTGGTGTGTGTTAAAACTCGAAGTTGCGTACAACACACGCAATTGTTTTATTCAAAAGAAAGCATACCGTGTAAGCTTGGGATGTTTCATTTTAAATTTTTGATGTCCCCATTTAGTCAAAAAGTTTAAAATATTGTATTTAAAAAGGTTTCACTATTAAAAGTTGATAAAAGTGTAATACTGAAAATGAATCTGTTCTTGCATTATGACTAAGAAACTCATAATATGGATTCTAAAATTATAAGGATTATATAAAGTTTAAAATGTAGTTAATTCTATTCATGACCCCTTTTAATGGCTTTTTTATTTGTAAGTCATGGTGTGATTGAACTCGGTGTTGCGTGTAATGCAAGTTATTGAATTATTTTGAAGAAATAACATACTATGAAATCTTGGGGTGTTACATTCTCTCCTCCTTCAATAAATTGCGTCCTCGCAATTTGAAATTGTTCTTCGAAAATAGAAAATATATTTGTGGGAAAACCCGCATAGGAAATTGGTTTACTAAGATTTAGTCTTAATATGTGGAAAAGATAAATGAAAGGGTCACCACCAAATTATGATCTCGATTAGGAGAACATTGGTGGAAATTAGAGACATATAATTGCAGGAAAAATGTAAATATTTATAGGTAGTGATTGAGGTCATCAATCACAAACATGTATAAAATTGAGGTTCTTAAACTCATCAATCTATGATGATTTGAAATACCATCGGTTCAACAAAACATAGGGTATTGGGATAACACATTTTTGACGTTTCAAAATATCTTGGTTGAAATCCCACATCGAAAAATGAATTAATGAGGCCTCTATTTTAAACAAAGAGTGGAAAGTATGAAGATTACCGAACATAACACATACTAGGGTTCCATGTAGGAAAATATGGATATGGAGGAGAAATCTAACCATCAATTATCTGATGGAGAGTGGTAGAGAACATGGCTATGAAAAGGCCAAAAATCCCAAAGCCATAAATTAGTGATGATTTAAGGTACCATCTAGGACAACATTTTTGTTCTAAGTTCCTTTTATTAATGTTGAGGAATTTATTTATGAGATTGGCTAAGATCATAAGGAGATATACTTACTTTATAATTAGAGTTTTATCCATTAATAAATTCCTACCACAAACTCATCTTTCACTCTAAAAGATAATAGAATGTAATATATATTTTTTTTCTATTTATACTATTCGTACAAGGTTCCAATATAAATGAATTAATAATTCATCTACAATGTCTTTTAATAAAAACTACATTATTTAATCCAGGACATCTCGTGGGCCAGTGGTAGGTGATACACCGTTGTCGCCCTTCGGTTGCGGGTTCAAGTCTCACAGCCTTGCCGGACGAGACGGGTTGCCGCCCGACCTCCGGGTTGTCCTTTTATGGCAATCCAAAATAATCCAAACTAGAACTATCCAAAATACTTCTGTCCAAACTCACAGTCCAACATTTATAAGGAAGGTAAACATAATGTAGATCCTTTTTACCCTGTAATAGAATATTAATACCTTCATCATGTATTCTTTTAAAACACTGAAACATCCTGATTTACCATAATCCTTATTGATTACATTCATGCTCCCTTATTCCATATAGAATGCTGGATATACTTCATCAATCCAAAAATGTTTTATACAAATCATTAATCAGTTCGAAGGTAGTCAAGAATATCCAATATAATTTATCCAAAGCAATCATGTATTATTCCAAAATCACTAATTCGGTATCAGAACTATATTATGGTTTATCATTCTCTCAACCATATATTTTCCAAAAATTTATCTTGCTATTGAGTCACTTTTCTTTGTTCCACATAATCTCAAGTCCTTAATGAAATAGCACTACAGTACAATCCTTATATACTCCATAATTATTATAACAAGTACATTGTTGATACAACACTCAATTGACATAATCAACATAAGAACCCTAATCATTCCTCTTCATCTGTGGTAGTATCATAACTTGATTATTATCCAATAGCATCATTTGTGGCATAGTCTGATGACTGGAACATAGGTTCGCGTAGTGTCCAAACTCCTTGCAAATGAAGCATTGTACATTTGAAACCATTTTCTTACCCTTGCAGTCACGTACTTTGTGCCCTTTTCCTCCACACTTATAACAAACTCCCATTCCTTTCAGGCAAGTTCCAGGGTGTTTCTTTCCACATTTACCACATATGGGAAAATTATTCTTTTCACTCTTCCCTTTATCCATCTTTCTCTCTTCCATCCTTTTCTTCTCTTGCTTCCCTTCAAAGCCATAGGACTCAGTAAACTCTTTACTTATCTTATTAACACATGATATTATTTCTTCATATGATGATAATAAATGGGAGACTATTTCTCTTATAAATTCTGGCCTAAGACCATGAAAGATATGATCCTTCTTTCTCTTTGGATCATGTGCATTGCTGGAGTTCTCATTCCTTCTACTGGGTGCCATTTCTAAACAATTGCATAAACTAGATCAGTTTATGAATCGAAATACATAATCCCATACTTATAAAACACTTAACATAAATTGAACTATTTATGGATATAATCCATAATCATAAAAATGTTTTCTTTGAGGAAGTATATACTCATAAACCCTTCATAATGATTTGTAAAGAAAAGGATAGTTATCCTAAGCATATCCCCCGGGAGTGTCGTAACCAAGAGTGCAGCAAGGCCCGTTGTCGTGCACCAGTTCCCGTTCGAGTCTAGCTCAAAGCGGTGTTTTCGGGTTTTACCCCTAGGTACATCTGTTCCAGAGCCGCCTCTACCTGCTCGTATCCAGACAGGGATGTATTGCTCGGAAAACTCACAAAATCTCTACAATACCAAAATTCTAGGAAGTTCTTCTATACTAATCCTCAAAGTTCATCTTAGGGATACGTGCTCTAATCAGAGTTTATCTAAATCTAGCTTCCAAGGTTTGTACTAAACTTCCTCTGATACCAATTGTAACGCCCCGACCCTAGTTACCCAGAGTCGGTGCATTATTACATAAAATTGGCATGATCACAAGAAAGATCAAATCTCGAAAGACCTATTGGTTTAGTAGCCTTGGAAACACTAGATATATTCATAAGTTTTACATTACACCATAAAATAAAAAACTACTACAACAACATAATGTCTCCATAATCCACACTCATATCCCCACATAATATCCCTGAAGGCCATTCATAAATTACTTCTTCACTTCCTGGTAAAAATAAAACATAGAAAAGGGGTGAGCTCAAATGCCCAGTAAGGACAACAATATAGAGGAACATTCAAAAATATGCATAAACATTTAAGGCAATGAATTACTAAAACAAAAGCCTTTTAAAATTGAACTTCAACATAGTATGGCAAAAGTAAAATGAAATAATGCCATTTACTTGTTCACATGGATATTCTACTAATCGAATTATCACATTCAATATCAATAACCACTTTCATAATGTTGGAATGCATAATGTCAAACATTAATTTCATTGTCTAGGCCTCATCCCAAGACCTAGGGGTTACTTCTAACCGGAACCCAACCCGGAGTGCCTCTAATAACCGGACACCAACCCGGAGTGCCTCTAATAACCGGACACCAACCCGGAGTGCCTCTAATAACCGGACACCAACCCGGAGGGCATACTTTTACCAGTCCCTAACCTGGAGGGCTTACTTTAACCAGTCCCTAACCTGGAGGGCTTACTTTTACCAGTCCCCAACCTGGAGGGCTTACTTTTACCGGTCCCCAACCCGGAACATACTTGTTTAGCACATTCATCTGAAGAAAAGTTTGAAATATAACATAAACATTCAGATTAAAACTAGCATACGAAATGTCAATAGTTTCACCATAAACTATGAATGGTATAAAATAGCACATCCACAGTCAAAAATATCACAAAACCTTCAATACAATATAGAAGTTTTGTATTATAATAAATCAACTTCAAATAAGCGTAAAATCCATTAAAGGATGTTGACATAGATGAAATCAAAACACTTTTTAGAGAAATATCTCTTTCTATTTTTGAAATCATTTAAGAGACATATAAAATAAAACATTTTCTTGAAAATATTCTTGTAAGCTTGTAAGGAAAGCTTTGACGATTTTATAATGGTGGAAAATAACCGCACCCGCCGTATAAGTTAAAAAAACATTCTTATCTTAATTCTGTCGAAAAGGTTAAAAAGGACCTTGTTTTGAAAACGACGGAAAGATTCCTTTATAAACCTCTTACAATAAGTCAAACAAGGGTATAAATTAATTTAACCCATATTACTGTAAATAATAAATATGTTTTGAAATACATTTCGAAGAAACATGGATGTGGATGATAAAGAAATCCCAGTAGATTATCACGTATAAACAACCTCGGATAATGAAGAGATTGTGAAATAACCATTACCTTGTACTTTTCCTTGGTTGGGGTAGGTTAAACTCCTGTATAATGGTGAAATAATTGTTATTAAATTATACAAGAATCATATACATTAATATGATATCATATATGATCTTTTAATATTGATTTGATAATAATATCTTAGTATTATCGTCGTTTCGGGTGATAATCGATTCGTTCTTCTTAAATGTTTGGTTACGTAAGACATGTTTGTAATGGATAGATTATATCTTAGAATGATATTAACATTATTTTTAACCCTAAAATTATAATAAGACATTAATGGATACGATGGAGAATGAATCTCATCGCGTTCGTGGAGACGGTAGTCTGTACGTACGCACGAACGCTACTTCCATTTAATTTTTATTTTAAAAGAATCGAATCCAAATGATACATAGGTATATTACTATTCCAGTATAATATAATATTTTATATATGTTACTTAAGTTCATTAACACCATCCTTTATACGTTCCATGTGTGGTATGAACGAGTCATATCATATTAAGGGGGCGGTAGTCCGCACTTCCTCAAATGAAATTATCGTATGTATATACAACATGAAACGAATAATGATATGAAATAAAATGGAATTACAGAAGCTTATATATAAAATATATATCATTAATATCATATTTAATTACAGTGCCATCATAATGGCCACCATGAGAGGTGGTAAGATTTATTTGAACAATCATAGTTTCGTGAGGCGTTAGTTTTCCATCCACAGAAACATTATGTTCATCATCCATTAGATGGAGTTGTGTGTATGTGTAGTTTGAATCCTTCTTATAACAACATACTAGTATATTGAGGATACTGGTGTTGTTAAAAAAGAAAGGAAATAAAAAGATTTTGGGGGTTGGAGAAGCAAAATAATTGAAAATAATTTAAGAGAAATCGTTACCTTTAATTTAGGTAACTCACTTTGGTTGGAACCAAAGGACTTCTTGAAATGCTTTCTGCCTAAAGGGAAGCTTCAAGGAGGAGGAGAGGGATGTGGGGAGCTTAGTTGGGCACAGTTTGGACGAGCCAAGTGGCTTGAGAGGTGTGAGGAAAAGAGAAGGAGGAGTGCCCTTTTATAAGAGGGGTGAGGGGCACCTTTGGAAAAGCTAGAAATATTAATTTATAATAAATTCATATTCGGTTTCCAATGGCTCCGAAGTTGACTATTCAAAGGTTGAGGTGGGGATAGGTCGAAAAAAACTCATCCAATAGAATTTAGACAGGTTTGGGTACTTATATTAACCTTATCATTAAGTATTAACTCTAAGTTAATTTGTTTCACTTTTACAATGTCTCTTTGTAATTTTATATAATATGGTTAATAAACTTACTATATACATCCAAGAGACCCCCAAGTGGTCCATTAATGATTAACCTATCATAATATAAGTCTCTTGGCCGAACCTTAGATTTTTAGGAATTTAATATCAATTAATAATATAATATTTGTTTTAAGAACTCTTTTATGTCAATTTTGACACTATTCATTAGTTGATTTTTGTGAAACTTATAACAGATTGATTACTTCGAACAAAGTCAATTAAATCAATCCTAATATATCATATTATCCTAGAAAATTAGTTTAATTCATTAAAAGTTTCATATTATATTTATTTGGGTATTTATAATATCACTTATTTTACTTTTTCACTATTATAGTAATTACTTCATCATCATTGTGTCATAAATAAAATAAATTATGAAATGTGTAAAAATTATAAATAAAATATCATTATGTAGGAAATCCTTTTATCTTTCTAATGAATATTTATAATCGAAAATCCAACATGTATAACCCTATGTAAAAATTGTTCTTCTAAAAGATGTAAGCTTTTTCCATTTTTATTTTTATTTTAACTTTATTAATATAATGTGTCATTATCACTTACAAGTGGATCCATGGGGTCCCAAAATAGACCCAAATATGCCCATGGTCGACCATGTATCAACCAATAGGGTTAAGACACGTTTTAGGGTAATTTTGTATTATTATAATATTATTTTTTAACCCTTATTTACCGGATTTACCCTTAACCATGGTAAATAAAATATTTACCGCAGTAATTATTCAAAATGTCTAAAAAATAAAAGTTACCTATTTACGCAATTTGAACATCCTGATTCCAAATATGGAATCCATTTTCCTAAATTCAAAACACAGAAGTGGCAGAAATTAATTTAAAATTAATTCCCGCTGTCAAAACAAATAGCGTGTTTTTAAGAGATAATAACTATCAAAAGATTGACACTTGTTTATGTTCGGTTTAATTGTAAAATTATGTCCAATGACCAACATTATATTAAATGGTAAAAATATATTCTAAATATACTTTAAGACCACTCAAATTCACAATTTATCACTATTAATTATTTTGATTAAAAAAGTTGTTTTTAATTAAAATTTAGTAATTTTCACTATTCATCAAAATATGAAAGTTATCCGAAAAGTACCAAAATTTCACCTTATGCTAAATTCGATATTCCGAATCCAAAAATGAAGTCCATTTTGAAATATAAAATATATATAATTTCAAAAATTAGGTATTACTATTCATAACGGCTAGTTTGATCGGTTGTGGTGTGTGTTAAAACTCGAAGTTGCGTACAACACACGCTATTGTTTTATTCAAAGGAAAGCATACCGTGTAAGCTTGGGATGTTTCATTTTAAATTTTTGATGTCCCCATTTAGTCAAAAAGTTTAAAATATTGTATTTAAAAAGGTTTCACTATTAAAAGTTGATAAAAGTGTAATAATGAAAATGAATCTGTTCTTGCATTATGACTAAGAAACTCATAATATGGATTCTAAAATTATAAGGATTATATAAAGTTTAAAATGTAGTTAATTCTATTAATGACCCCTTTTAATGGATTTTTTATTTGTAAGTCATGGTGTGATTGAACTCGGTGTTGCGTGTAATGCAAGTTATTGAATTATTTTGAAGAAATAACATACTATGAAATCTTGGGTTGTTACAAAAATTATTTTTATACCCCCATAAGTGAGGTTACTATTCATTAAGGTATATCAATATTCATAAGGCTATGTTACTATTTATTAGGGTTGATTACTATCCACCAAAAAATAATATTTTTTATTTGACTCCAAAAAAACATCTTGAACAGAACTATGTAGGCCAGATTTTCGAAATTCCAAACACAGAAGTGAAAAATTATGTTTAGAGGTAACATATCACATAGTATATCATTATGTATTGATTTAAGGAGATTTTATGACATAAATATAAGATGGAAATTTCCATTAAAAAACATTGGGTCGTTACATTCTTCTCCCCTTATGAAATTTTTCCCTCAAAATTTAGTTTTACATACTAAGCCAAAAACTGGTGCAGATACTTTTCCTTCATTGATTATTCCAATTCCCATGATGCTTCCTCAAAATTATGGTTCCTACACCACACATTGACAATATGGGTTGTCTTGTTGTGTAGAACCTTATCACTCTGATCTAGAATCTTAAATGGATGCTCCTCATTGGATCAATCACCTTCCTGTTGTACCACCTATTAGTTTAGTACATGTAATGGATCTGGTATGTACATCCTCATGAGTGATACGTGAAAATCATCATGAACTCGATCCATATTTGGTGGATGTGCAAGAAGATATTACATTGCTCCTATACGGTCATGGATCTCAAAGGGGCTAATATACCGTGGGATTAACATCCATTTCTTCTTGAATTTCATGACTCTCTTCCATGTAGATATTAGAAGGAAGACTTTATCTCCATAGTAGAACTCCAAGTACCTTTGATGGTTGTCAGAATATCCCTTCTTCCAACATTGAGCATCTTTGATATGTTTCTGGATGACTTGAACCATCTCTATCATCTCTTGAACAAGATCGGGTCCAAGTAGATTTCTTTTTCCAACTTAAACCCCACACGTTGGAGTTCTACATCTCTTTCCATGAAGAGATTCATATGGAGCCATTTTAATACTCAAGTGGAGGATATTGTTTTATGAGAACTAAACTAATTAGAGATGCTGATCCCATCCACCTTTAACTTCTAGAGAGCAGGCTCTATGCATATCTTCATGTGTATGAATAGTTATTTCGGACTGGCCATTAGTTTGGGGTGGATAGGTCGTGCTGAAATTTAATTCAATACTGAAAGAATGATGAAGACTCCTCTAGAATTTAGATGTGAACATCAGATCACGTTAAGAGACAATTGAGAGTGGAACACAGTGTAGTCTCACAACTTCCTTCACATATAACTTTTCAATTTGTTCATGCAAAAGATCATCCTGAATAGAGATGAAATGTGATGTCTTAGTGAGTCGGTCAACCACAACCCATATCGCACGATTTCCCTTTGAAGTCTTTAGGAGACCCGCGACAAAGTTCATAGTGACATTTTTCCATTTTCTACATGGGTTTTGGAAATGGATGCATCATAAATTTGAAATTTTGTCGCTCGACATTAACATACAGACATACCAAGAACCTTGATATAAATTCTTCAATCTCCTTCTTCATGTTATCCCACTAGAAGTGTTCTCGAAGATCACGGTACATTTTGGTACTCCCAAGATGGATAGAGAAGGTCGAGATATGTGCATCATTAAATAGATCCTTCTTTATCTCTAGGTCAGATGGTACACATAATCATGTCCCAAATCGTACAACTCATACCACATCATTTTTGAAATCAGAGGATGTCCCGTTATTAACAGCTTCCACATTTTTCTAAATTTCCACATCCATTATTTACACAACATTTATTTTCTCCATGAGGGATGGTTGAGCATTCATTTGATAAATAATTGATGGTGTTCCCCCCTTAATGATTACCATGTCCATCCGTTTAAAATTTAAGAAGATCAGATCCTTTTCTATTCTCATCATTGATAAAGATGCATGATCCTTTCTACTTAGAGAATCTGCCACCTTGTTTTCCTTACAGCGATGGTGGTGGATTGAGCAGTCATAATCATTGATACACACTATCCATCTTCATTGGCACATAATAATCTCTTTATGTGTGAATATATATTTGAGACTCTTGTGGTCCATATATATCTCAAATTTTTCACCATAAAGATAATGCCACCAGATTTTCAAGGCATAGATCATAGCCTCTAAAACCAGATCATTTGGTTGATAGTATTGTTCATTGATTTCATCTTAATTGAGGAATATGCTATCACTTTATAATTTTTCATTATCACATAGCCTATGCCTTTCATAGAAGCATCACTATACACCACAAAGAGTTCTCCACTGGAAGGGAGTGTGAGTACTGGTGCAGTGATAAGACTCTTTTTCAACTCCTTGAAACAGTCTTCACACTCCCATGTCTGGACAATAATTACTCCCTTCAGTGTTAGCTTGGTCATTGGCTTTTACAGTCATGAAAAGTTCTTCATGAATCTTCGTTAATACCCTGCAAGACCCAAATAGAAGTGGTTCTCCATTATATAAGTTTTTATGGTCCAATAATCAATTTCCATCATCTTGGAAGGGTCCATAGATATCCCTTTCCTGGTGATAACATGCCCCAAGAATGATACTTCATCCTTCCAGAACTCACATTTACTGTACTTTGCATACAACTTCTCCCTTCGCAATGACTTTATCAAAGATTCCAAATGCTCCTCATGTGCCTCCTTACTCTTAGATTATATCAGAATATCATCAATAAAGTCCACCATTAATTTGTTAAGGTAATCTCTAAAGACTCTATTCATTAAATCCATGAAAATTGATGGAGAATTAGTGATTCTGAAGGGCATCACTATGAACTCATATTGTCTATACCTCATACGAAAGGCTTTCTTGGGAATGTCTTCCTTCCTCAACATTATTTTGTGATATCCTGGCCGAAGGTCCACCATAGAGAAATAACTGGCCCCACATAGCTGATCGAACAAGTCATTTATACATGGAATGGGATACTTATTCTTTATTGTGATATTATTGAGCTCACGATAATCAATGTAGAGGAGCATTGATCCATCCTTATTCTTTTCAAAGAGGACTAGAGAACCCCATGGTAAATAACTTGGGTGTATAAAACCCTTTATCCATATTCTTCTGTAACTACTTATTCAGCTCATCTAGCATTAGGTTGGACATTCTGTAAGGTGTCTTTTATATTGGATGATATCTAGGGATACATTCAATTGAGAAGTCATCCTCTTGGTCAGGAGGATGTCCAAAAAACTCTTCAGGGAATACATCAGTGTGATACCTCAGGATGGGCATGTCTTCAATCATGATTCTCTCCTTAATCTCAATCATTTGAGCTAGATATATGTGCTCATAATGAAGCAATATCCACACTTGAGACGATGATTCGAAAGGACATTCATCTTCCTCCTTTCACTTGTAATGAAAAGAAGGATTATTTGGGATGTGATGAGTAATATCACTTTCCCAACAGTTTATGTTGGACTTCTACAATGATATCCCATACATTCCCAAGATATTGTCAAATTCCACTAAATGATGTATGCCAAGATTTTCTTAGAGGTTCATTACAAAAAAATTAACCAGGGAGGAGTAATAAACAATGGATGCAATAATTTCCCCATTCACTGTTCCCACTGATAACTTTTCCTCAAAATGTTAAGGTGGTGTAAGAATAGTTCTACTAATCATTCAAGATAAGAAATAATGTGTAGAACTAGAATTAAATAGGACATTCTATATTCTTGAATAAATAAAAGAGTACCTGCAACCACATCGTTTTCCGGATCCACCTCAGTAGTAGTGATAGCATATCCCCTTCCTTGTTTCCTTGTAGGTTGTTTCTAATTTCCTCCATCAAACCTCAGCTTAGGGAAATTGTTGGCATAATTCCCAAGCTCAATGTAGTTCTCACACTGCACTATAGGCTGAGGGTTGATATGAACCTTCCTTTCTTCTTCAACATTAGCGGTATTCTTCATACCCCTTCTGCAGTTCTTGGCCAGATGACCAAACATTTCGCATTTAAAGACATTATTGGTTCCCTTCAGACAGTTACCATGATGCTTCTTCCCACAATTTTTCCAAACGGGAACATTTGGATTCTTTCCATCATGAGATTTTTTTATGGAACAGACATTATGTTTTCCACATTTCACGTCTTATCATTGGACCCCTGAGACCACTAAGAGTATCCAATCACCATTTCTACCTTGAGGTCACAATGGAAAATGTCTTCATAACTATCTATGTCTTGAATCACAAATTCATTTCATAGACTCGGCATTATTCGGCTAAATAAGGGATCAACTGTTCTTTTAGTGTTCTTGAAAAAGGAAAAGGAATACCTTTCAAGACTTGTAAAGTTTGATTTATATGCCCTGATGGATTCATTTTCCTTCTGATTTAGTATGAGGAAATCTCTTTCCATCTTGATATGGAGGGTTCGAGGAAAATATTTGCTGAAAAACATCCTCTTGAATTCCTCCAAGTCTATAGAATCAGTTTCTTATTGGGACATTGGATTCTTGATCAGTTTCCTCCACTGATCATCTTCCCCATAAAAATGATAGACTTCAAGTACAACGTTATCTTCATCCGAGCACTGGAGGATAGAGAAAATCATTTCAATGGAGTCAATCCATTGTTCTGCAAGGAGGGGATCAGAAGACCCGATAAACATGGTAGGCCTTTGCCACATGAAGGATTTTACGGCAACATGCTCTTTCCATGGAAGAGGGGGATGTTACACCTGATTCATGTTATTATTCATAACTCGTGCCAGCTAAGCAAGTTTTTCCATGATGTTTTGAGCACCCGATTCCATCACATCAAGAATGTCATTAGGAAAATCATCACATTTCCTATCACATTGTTTGTTGGAACATGTTCTTATATTTCCCAACATTAATTATGAAAAAGATCATATAATTATAGGTCTTGAATACTTATCTATTGATCATAGAAAAGAAAAATTTGAACATTAATTGATAAACATATACAGAAGAAGTACATCCAAACTTGTGATTCTATAGGTTTATATCTAAGTTATCCTCAATATTTTTCTTAACATATATTCTTATGATCTATTTCCCTTAATAATGTTTTGTACTACGCTTGTGAATCTACCAGAGAATATCTGTTGAGAGTGTCCTAACCAACAGTGCAGCAACGCACGTTGTTGTGCACCAGATCCCGTTCGAGTTTCGCTCAAAGCGGTGTTTTCGGGTTTTACCCCTAGGATACATCTATTACAGAGCCGCCTATATCTCCATGTATTCAGACATGGATTTATTTACTTTATAATCCATTGACTCTATACTCACAAACATTTAGGACTGTTTTGTTATACTTAGTCTCTTCCTTAAGGTTCTCACTAAGGTGTTCTATTCCTAATCTCCAAATATAACTACACCATCCTCTTTTACCAACTATAGAGACCCTAGAATTTAACACATAAAATTTCATTATTTTAAACAAAATTCATCATTAGAGTACAAGGAAATGATCATTATGTCTAGTGTCTTGGAGGACTATGTATATATATAACAAAACATTAGGCTAAAAACACTTCTTTATTTAATCTTAATTAGGAGATCCTAACTTCCTTTGAGACCTTACATTTACGTTGGGTACCCTGGGGAACACATGAATAAAGGGATGAGCTAAAAATCCCGGTAAGGGAAAGAACAAAAGAATAAACTCTAAGAACATCAGTTAGGAGGCTTCACATACTGCTATTGAAAGCATGTATAATATGGAATCATAACATATTAACCAGGTATCATAAAAACATGGAACAAAATAATCATGGGATCATATAAGAATGAGATTATATAAGCATAGTTTCATAGAGAGGTGGTAGAAACGTTAAAAATTACTTTATTATGAGTCACGTCTAACTGCCAATCTCATTTCCCATAGTAGCAGAAGCCAAGGCTAACTGCCCGGACCATCTTCCCATAATATTCTCATGAGACATTAACATTACACAATTCATTGGATCACTATCTAGGTGCAAAAATATATGATATATCATGTATATTCTTGCAACATAATTAATCTCACATAATTAATCATACATAAACAAAAGAGTACCCAAGGAAAGAAATGGGAACACAATCACGTCTTGAAGCATTATAAAAAGGGACGTAACATACAAGCGTCCATGAAAAAATGGATTAAATCATAAATAGAAATTAATAATGTATAATGGTATAAATCATGACAAGTGATAACAAACTGATGTGATAACCTCTAATAATTGTTTATAGTTATCCTTGAGTCAAAACATTTTAGTGTGGTTTAAGAAAACATTGAATATCTCTTAAAACGAAAAGTGACATAATATTTTTTTATAAAACAAGAAGTAAACCATGAAGGTTTTCATAATAAAAAGACTGATTTAATAATGACAAAGGTGACTTATAATAGCATATATAGTAAAATTAATAATAAGAAAGAATTTGGGAAGTTCCATTAAAACGGGTTCTCTTATCGGGATGTAATGAGGAGAGAATCACATAAAGGCATGCATATCCACAAAAGAGAGTGATAAAAGAGGCTTGATAAATAATCTTGGAACATGTACAAAAAAATTTAGAGTATTTACAATAAAATATAAGATTACATAATTTTGGTAGATAGGTAGATAAGACAACCCGAAAAAATAAAAGAAGTTCGGGTAGAATTCCATACGGATTATCGGCATGGTATCAGGAGAACTTGAGGGGGCATAATGAGAGAGGAAAGGGAATTATCATCACTTATACATAAATAGGGCATTATGGGTGTGGTTAAAAATCATACCCCATAATTAATAATTACACACAACATGTCCTAACATAGTGAACAATCTTGAGTAAGGGTGAAATTGAGAGGATCTCTTACCTTAGGTTCGTTCGTGTTCTCCAACTTATATTGATGACATGAATAGTCAAATTAGGATTATTAATCCATAGTTCCATAAACTTATATAAAAGTAAAATATTCATTAAATCCTTTTTATGTTCATTTATACCCATTTTGAATGATTAAAATGATCAATTACATTGGTTGTGTCCATTTGTTTTATTTGTTTTAATGATCGGTACAATTTCATTTAGGTTCAAATAAATTGTAAGATGAAAGTGATTGTACATAGTTGAAGTTATATAAAATTAGTGTAAATTTAGTAGTTTACATGGTTACGAAATTAATTTTGTTAATTAGAGTGAAAGAGAACTATTACATTAAACATTAATGATAAACACTTGAATTAATTTTAACGATTTTGGCCATAATTGAGCTGTTTTGTGTTATTGTATTATATCATGAGTGTATGAGGATTAAAGAACCATAAATATAAAATATAATATATATAATAATCTGTTACAACCATAACATAAATGGTTTCATGACCACAAACAAAATTATAAAATAATTTGAAAACACATTATCCATGATGTCGGCAATTTCACACATCACGGACGGTGTTTTAATTCGAGAACGTGAGGTAGAGGAGGAGAAGTATGATGCTTGGAATTTTACATAAACATGATTATAATCCAGAATATATGTGAATATGGAGCTTTAATTCAATTTGGATAAGGAAAGGGGAAGATGGTATAAGAAAAGAGAGAAAATGAAAACAAAACACTTGAAACTGAAATAGGGTTCTTACCCTTCGATCTCCTCTCTTTGAGACTCCTCTTAGGGGCTTTGATTTTGTTCTTTTGGAAACACCAGAGAGCATTGGACGTGGGGAAGGAGCTTGGGAGGGTATTCGGGAAAAATGTTTTCTTCGATAATGCCTTGAGAGGTGTGAGGAAAGGAGGTAAGGAGAGGGGGTATTTATATTGATGGAGGAGAGGGTTTTCCCAATTGTTTATTAAATAGATTATTAATTTCCCTCAAGACAAGAAATAGTGATGGTTCATTGACCAAAAATAGTAAATTTATCATTTTAATCCGATCTTATTGGGATTACATTAGCTAAACATCTTCATGGCGTCATAATTAATGTATTTTTCTTATTTTGAGAATTATCATATTTCATTATTCATCAAAATTTCATGTATTTCAGAAATATTCCAAAAATTATACCTACACATTTTTCGACATGTAGAATACAAAAATGGATTCCATTTTTCAAAAATAATTTTCTATATTTCATTATTTTAATATGTAATTAAAATTTTAATTTATTATAAAAACAAGTTTTAAAATATTTATTAACTCATTCCAAAATATAGGTATATAGTACTACAAACTTGACTATTATTTTTATACCACCATATATGAGGTTACTATTCATTACAATATATCACTACTCATAATGGTACTTTATTATTCATTAAGGTTCATTACTATTCACCAGAAATTATTTTGGATTTATTTGAATCCAAAAAAACATCTTGAACACAACCGTGTATGGTGGATTTTCAAAATTCAAAACACAGAAGTGAAAAAATAATGTTTTAAGGTCACATATCACATAGTAGTTCATTATTTTGTTCTTTCATGAGATTTTATGAAATAAATATAATAAGGGAATTTCCATTTAAAAACATTGGGTCATTACAGTATGTCTTTCTTTTGATATGAGGTTTGAACCGGTTCTATTTTAAAAGTAATTCAGATATTATATGGGTGTGGGACTGTACGTGTGACTGGGTGTAGCACCCAACCATAATAAGGGAACGTTTTATAAATAAATTTATTATTCCAGGGATGCGCGATTCTTCCGTGTCCACGCACGCGTCTGTGCACGAAGTCCAGACTCATCAATTAATGCGATTATTTTGTAACAGGTTTTATAAACTTAGTATTATTAATAATATTATGATTATTTAAGTTAATGATTCAATTAGGACATTATTGTTATTATTATTATGTAAATTGATATTTTAAATTGGTCAAATATGATAAATTAATGTTATAATTATTTGATTATTAACTTATTATTATTATTATTATTATTTAGAATGGATTATGTTTTCTTTTTTTTCTACTGGGTTGTGGGTTTTTCATATTCTTTTTTATCTGCATTATATTTTCTTTATTTTAATTTTATTTTGTCCGATTTTATTACATTTTTACTTTTTTCCCTCTTTTACTCTCTCCCTCTTCCACTGTGGTGGTTCGCGCCTCACCTCCTCTCTCCCTCATCTCTCCCTCGCATCCTTCATCTCCTGTCGTACTGTAACCCTAGTGGATTTCCTCTTGGTTGGTTGGCACCCAAACCTTCTCCGGCTCCCTCACATCGTCCGATGAACATCCCATGCACCATCCCTGCAACCCACACACACTTCTCCCTCTAATCGCTATTCTCACCTCCACTTGCTTTCCCCTTTGGCGCGACCTCCCCCAGTGCCCCATAATGGAACATTTCCAACACTCTGGTCTTTAACCGATGTTCCGCATCACCCATGAACCCCCTCTTCCTACTTCGGCGACCGACATCCCAGTTCCTCCTCAGTCGGATTTCACTCCGGAAGTCCGCACCCCTAGTCGTCCTGCAGGTCTGGCATGAGCTTTTATTGACCCAGATCAACTCCATCACCTTCATAATACATCGTTGGCCTCCCGTAACCCTTGATTCATGTTCATATTACCTCAGATAGTTGTTTCATATCATTGGTGGAATTTTGGATAAGTTCTTCATGTTTTTTAATGTCAATTTGTGGTAATTTCTATTCGATGTCTGGTGTTTAGTGTCAAATCTAAGTTGTTGCGGTGCGACTTGCAGACGATTTGAGTTTGCGCACCATGTTGTGGAGTTTTTCTACACTCCAAGTTGGTGGTTCCACTCTCAATTATCATCTGACTAATTAATTAACAAGTTTAATTAATTTAAAATGTTATTTAATTAATTTTAGTTGTGAAAATTTGACCTCCTTTGATGTTTTATTTTCATATTAATTCATTGGTTCATTGACGGTGTGATACAACCGATTATTAAATTTTAGGGGATATTTGTATTATTTGAGGTGTTGTGGAAGTGAAATGGACTTTGCACTCCATTTTTGTGAAGGTGGTCTACACCGAAGAAGGTGGATCCATGTATATTTATTGTCTGGGGAATTAATTTGCGAGTTTGTTTAGTTTAGAAAATTTATTTATTATTTTTCCTTCTGTGAATTTGGTTTTCGTTGGGATCTAATGTACATTGGTTTGGTAGTGTCATTTTTATGTTGTATGTGGGTAATTATTTTTTTTGAAAACACATGTTGAGCTATTAAATAGTGTTCTACCAATTGTGAAAATTATTTGTTAGAATTTGCAAAGAGTGCAAGTGGTGTTTTTGATTTTCATCTATACACATTGTATCATAAATGAACTTTTGAGTGGATTTTGGTTTTTTAGTTATATGGTGTATTTTTAAATGGGTTGTCAAGTTTCTCATGCGGTTTGTGTAACTGTAGTAATGGTATTTTCAACAGTGTGGGTGGCTTCTTTAATTGCATGCGTAATGAGGACTATGTTCCAGGGGTGACGTTGTGTGCGTGTGGTCGGGTAAGGTGGTTGGGGTCGGTCTAGTCTGTAAAGCGGTATCTTTCACTATAAAATGTATTTATGAAAAATTTGGGTTGTTTTATTAAATAATTATTAAGGGTGAAAAATTGTTTTGGATGAATTGGGTGAATTTTTTTGGTGCTTAATGTCATGTGACGTGTGTGAAATTTGTTTATTAAATTCTGTTAGTGGTGTGTTTGATAATAAAAGTAACTTATTTGACTGTGCAGTCTCTATTTTGGTTGTGTGAGTGTTGCAGATTTTGTTTTGGGATATTCATAGTTTACTTCTTATTTAAAATGGCCTTTTTCTGTGAAAATGGTGGTTTTTGGCATGTGTAGAGTCTTGTTTGGACTGAGTATGTGATTATGACATAAGACATGAACTCTTAACTACTTGAGAACAAACGGGAAGCCTGTGAACAAGCTGGAATGACTAGGACTAGTGTTCCAGTGATTTGGAAGTGGCATCAGCCCAGTTTCACTTAGCTGGATTGAGGACTACAACACATACTGAACTTTTGGATGATGTTTGGAGACCACTAGGTTATGGATGTGTAGGCCTACTAGTGGCTCATTCACGAAAACATATATTTTTGTGTTTCTGTAACATTTTTCACCGAGAAGTGATGTTCTAGGGTCCCACATCTCGCTAGTATCGTTAGTGCCTCTCCCATGTATTGTGTTCCTCTTTTTCTCTACACTCACCGTCGGAACACGATATGACGTTGGGGTCACCAAGAAAGTGTATGTGTGAGTGTGTGTGTGTGTGTTAATTTAAGTTGTTATCCATTTAGAGTAGTTTATATGATGATTTCATGATCAGATTTATAATGAATTTATTAAAAATATTAAATATATTGCAAATTTACATTGATGGATTACAAAGGGACTAAATAAAAATGTAATATATTATATTATTTTTTTTAAAAAAGCATACATGTTGTATTAAAAATAACATTATGACTACAGTAAGATGAAAAAAAGGATATATGCTTGTGGAATACACATTTTACTTATATGGTTTCAAGGATAAATATCCATTTTCTATGAATATGATATATTTCATCATTATGGAATTGACATATGATTTTTATTATAAAACAATGAACTGATGATTTTTATTTTCAAATGTGTTGACAATAATAGAAGAATGAAATTTGACTAATTTAACTTCATGAAGGTGAATTTTAGAATGTATGTGGAAAACGATGATTTGTTCATTATGGGATCACAAGTAGTGGAATTATTTTATGTATTACATCCAAAAATAATAATTGATCCATTCTACTACTAGATATTAAAATAACATAGGGTCATATGATAATTCAATCAAGGATGACCCATTAATTAGTAAATCAAAATAATTTCATATCAGTCAAAAGGAAGACAATGTCTTGAATGTTTGAGGGGACAATTAAGATGGTTTTTGGATACTCTACAGAAGATCCGGATCTCATCATCCTTTAAAAGAAGAAAAATATTTTAATGACATGTTTATGGTGTTTTGAATATACTTTAATTTTTCTCATAATATAATCTATTCTATAAAATAGTAACACATTATAAGGTAAATATTTTACTACTCATGTAGACAATGTATACTCAACTGATGATGTCACCAATTACAACAATGAATAGACTATTTTTTGTAGATAGTATAATTATTAGGGTATCATTATTGTCCTAATGAAAAAAACAATGAAATAGAATCACAATGTTCAGTAAAATTATCACAGAAATGTATAAGGGTATAAAATTTTATGTTGGATTGAATCAAAGAATCTATGCTTTTGATGAAAATATTTCAATATTCATTAATTATATTTCGGTAACAATGGGGATGAATATGATAATTGATTTAGAAACGGGGATCATTATCCATCATGTAATGATAGAAACCCTTTGGAATTATATAATAGTAAAGTAATGATATATTTTCTATATTTAAAAAAAATTATATAATAAAATTTTGATCAAATTTTCACTTTTTCCATGAAATGGTTATATATATTAGAATATATAAATTAGAAATATTTCATAATTTCTAAGGACAAACAAAATAGATGATTTCCTAAAAATCCTTCAATGTTACTTTTTATGGATTCCGAGGGTAATGTAATGTTCCACCCACAAGAAAGTCATGCACACATTATAAATCATGAAACATGGAATGAATTATTCAGTATTCATAGTGAGAAATCATTTCAGGTGAATTATAGTCTATTAAAAATTATTTTACAATATTTATTTTACAAAATTTGATTGAAAATTGTTAATTTTAGGAAAAAACAGTTTTTGAATGTAAATATTGTTAATAAAAACAATTTTACCCCTATCACAATGAAATGTTGTGGTACAATTCACTATATAATACATTTCTATGTATTTTAAATTACATAATGTTTTATGTATCATGACACATCATATGTTTCATTGTTTGTATACAAATTTATGAATAATAATATGAATCCACTAACATCCCACATCATATGTTATAGAAGGAGGCTCATAGAAATAAATTGTGTAAGGTAGATGATGAAAAAATATATATATGGGAAACATCTGTAAGTATTACCAAATAACAATTCACTATGAATTATAATATTATTACAATATAATATATACTGATCAAAAATTGATTTTTATTAGGTTTAAACACTAGAATTAACTGCGACCATACCATATGAAATAGTAATATCAATATCTTTGATGTGGTCCAAACAATAAGGTCTCAATAGAGGCGTATATTTTTAAGTGACTCCATCAATATATTTGGAGATGATAAAACCAAAAAAAAAGATAAATAAAGATGATGAATGCATTTTAGCGATAAATATATGTTTTATAATATATTTTTGTCTCGTTTGGTGTGGAAAGTCAATATATGAGAAAGGATCAAAGTGAACTGATGATGGAACAATGATCTTCACATGATGAACCAAATAACCCCACTAGATCTCAAGTTAGTCATTCCCCTTAACATAATACCCTTCATGATGTAATAAATGTTCTGATTACTATTTCTCCTAAGTTTGAATCTAATAAATTTTGATTAATTTATATTAATTAAATTTTATTGGTTAAATTTGTTTTTGATTTATATATGTCAACATTCATGCCCCGAAATGCTACGAATGGTATGGTGTATAATATCCAAGGATCAAGCTATAGAATAAATAAATCCCAAAAGTTTACATGGGATTAGGGGATGAGGAACCACAATAAATTACAATTGAGTTTCTAGTTCAACTTAATGATCTAGATATTACAATGGTTAATGATTCTATTGAAACTATTATTGCATGGCCATATACTATTATAATGCTACATGAGGTATATCATTAAAAAAAATTCTTTTGTAAAACGCATAACCATTTATGAAAAATGGTCTCATTTGAGGTATTGATTTTTAGATGAAAAAAGCTATGATAAAATCGTAGGATAGATCAAGAGAATCTTGTGAATAGACCAATAAATCAAAAGGACCTTATAGGATTACCTTCTCGCCTCTAGTTCCTGAGAATCATTTATTATCAATATAACATCATGTTGATGCCACATTTAAGGATAAAAATATGTCTTACATTCCACATGAAAAAGAAATATTGGAACATTCTATACAGTTATAGTTCATATCGCGAGTATAAATGATATTATTATGTTTGAATGTCTTGGAGTCTCAATTTTCAATATATACATAAAGTACATTTCCATAAACATTTTATCAAATAGTGAAATAAAATATTAATTAATGTTAAAAATGCTTCATATTTTCTATAGGAATTTATATCACTACTAATTAATGGGGAAACCATGTGATGTACAATTTGGATTCATTAATCCATGTATCATTTCTATGCATGAAAACTCTTTTTTGTATGAAGAAATTGATATGAAGAATGATGATATATAAAATATTTTTGAGAATACAATAACATATGATTGAATATTTTTCGAATCCAGTAATGTAGTAGAAAACCACTAAATTTTTATCACAAAAAAATATATTTTTCATCAATTAATTTTTTAAATAATAAAAGATGTACACTACTATAAATTTCGATGCATCCAATATTTATATTTTGGATCCAACGCATGGATATAAAAAAATGACCTCAAATTATTTTTATTTTTTAATTTGTAATACACTAAAATCATCATTTTATATGTAAAATTATAATTATATGTTTTAGTAAGTGTTTTATCTAATATTTTTTCATGATAGGGTATTCATTAAATATAAGATAAATCATGACATGATTTCAGTGATTGAACATAAAAATCGTGTGGATTACGTCATGTGGACACATAATAAGTTGTATATTGGAATATTAAACATTAAAAACATATTTCATAACAATTTACTTATTTTTTATCAATGTTTTTACAGTGTTTGAAGAAAGATAATAGAAACTATTGTGGATATTGACTTTGTGAATTTATGAGAGAGATCATAAACAATGAAAACACCAGCATCCTTAAATAGGTAATTTCAATATGTAACTAATATTTCATTAAAAATATTTCATAATTGTCTTTTGTTTATCTTTTCTCAATACTAAAATGTTTTTTTAAAATTTTCTGTACACAAAATCAGAATAAAATTTTCTTTGATATTAGTGGGAAGATTGCATGGCACCTGAATGATTTCTAACAGAAAATTTAGTTGATTACATGCTATATTAATGATCTAATATGTGATATAACCATATAAAATAAATATAGGGTCAGAATAATGAGTTTTAGAATTATTATATATTATTTTTGATATACTACTAAAATAGAAGTATTATGGAGGTAATAAATTTGTTGAACAATGAGAAGAAAACATTGTGTTAAAATGTATATAGGCATCATGAAGCGTTGACTTCCTAATATATATTAATATAATTGTCTCATAATTTTATCAAATTGTTTAGTTAATTTAATTATCATTATTAAAATAATATTAGGCTAAAACCCGCTTCAAGGGTACCATCATGGGTGGCAGAAAATGATTGAATAAATGAAATATAATTTGGTTTTACTTTTATAGGAGGTGGAATTATATAAGGTATTATTTCATCAATTAGATGTAGATATAATATAACAAATTCTAGTGAAATTCATATAAGAAACACATACAATTTACATTAGTGAAATATATATTAAAAAATATATTATTTTGAATGAAAATAATTTGAAATTAAATTATCCCACCAACTTATCACATATAATATCACAATCAATATTTTATTAGAGATGTTTAAAATATCCATATTATGCATATAGATACTAATTCACCTACTGAACATAAAAAATGATTACATTGGGTAATCACTAACATGAATGTGCGGATTAGTTATGTAAAATGATCTATATTGATATGACCATTATAAAGAACTCATCATCATTCTCAATAAATAGTACATTAGAGTTTGTATGTTTCCATTTTGATGAAAAAATAATGTTGATTGTATGATACTTTTTATCATCAACCAAATTATAGAAATGGACATTGTAGAGACCCAAAAATAATGTACATCTATGTCACATTACATTTGCGGAATACTTAATACATGACAAAAATAGACCCCTAGGGACTATTATAGTTTAGTGTCTTTGGAAACATGGAACATAATATTCTAATCGGGGTGAAAGATCATCAAAATCTCCCATAAAGATCTCCCCCTTTATTTCTTACATAAAACATTTCTTTATATCCTGGGGAAAAGAAAACATAAAAAGGTTGAGCTCAAATGCTCAGTAATGGTAAACATATGGAACATTAATCAATCCATAAACAGTTGAATGCCAAAACGTGAACATAAAATCTAAACATGAAAATCTTGAGCAATGACATTAATCTTGGAAGTACCTAAGGTATATATCATAAAGGAATATAAATCATGATAAAATATAATGGGAATATATCATGTAATTGTGGCAACCATTAAGCACATGATATGATTTTTATAGTAGGCAAGGCATTGCTTCCAAGACCATCATAGTTGACACAGTCCCTTATTGAATCGAGTTCACTCCTCATTCCAGTCCTATATCACTTAACCAGATTAACATGCCATTCCAGCCATGAATATCCCATGGGATTTAATCATTACACAGTACATTGTAGGGAGATATAGGTCTCACCCATATCATATTAAAATCATTATTATGTGTTCCACAAAACAATCATAAATAATTCATCATAACAAAAAGAATAAAATGTTTTTCATAAACATCATCGCTTCTTACCATAATCTATATAAAAAAAATGGATACAATTTCATCATATGAAAATAAAAACATTTAAATAATAGAGACATTAGACTTGGAACATAAGAATACTATATAATTTAATCTTATATGGAAAATAGTTTTGATAAAACACTTTAAATGAATTATTGAGGAAAATATCCTTTCTTCCTCAAAATCATTTTCTTATTGAAAAATGCTATGAAATTTTAAAAGAAAATGATTTTGATGAAAATAATCATGAATATTTTTAGATTAATATTCTTGAAAAAAATGAGTTATGAAACTATAAAAATATGTTCACGCCGTATAAGTTAAAAAAACATTCTTCTTATACTTTTGCGTGAAAAGTCAAAAAGTACATCCTATGGTAAACAGAAGAAGGATTCATTACATAGTTAATTGTAAATTACAAAAAGGGGTAAAAATTTCTTTAAAAATACATGGAACAATATTAAATACATTATAAAAATCATTTTTATGGACATAGATGAAAAATATAACCCTAGTTAATAATTAGGTATAAGCATTCTTGCATAAAAATGACATTGAAAAATTATCCCTTACCTTAGGTCCGATATGCTTCGTATGTATCTGAACCTCATGTATAATGATTTATAGAATGTCATTGACTTATTATAGAATCATATTTAATGTTATTATATCATATATGGTACAATTATGTCTTTATATTACCCGTTCTTTTGTAAATTCCATGTTAAATCAGCGTTTGGTGTAAAATCATTTCTTTTATCAAATGTGTTTTGACAATTTTTTCATGATATTAATACTTATATCCAGATTTAGTTAATTCCAGAATGTAAAACCTGATTTTTATATAATATATATTCATCATATAAATATATATGATAGATCGACAAATGGAATAAAATACACCGTTCATAGAGACGGTAGGTCGTACGTATGCATGAATGATGTTTTAGTTTCCTTATTGAATTGAATGGAATTAAGTAAATGAAACATATGTGTAAATAAATATTCTATAATTATTATGTAATATATTTCATGATTATTTATTATATATTTTTTATAATCATACATGAATGGTTAATCATGGAAAATGAATCTCATCGCATTCGTGGAGATGATAGTCCGCACATACACACTAGTTATGATATCATTGTTTTGATATTAAAATCGTATATAATTGGATGGTATATCATATATAAAGAATAATAATAATGTTATAATAATTATTTTTATCATTTATACTATTTATTATACCGATCCAAATGATGAAATGATTGAATAACAAACTACACCACTACGTGGACACAGTAAGACGTACGTACGCACCTGTGGTGACCTTTTCATTCATTGGAGAGATAAAATTAATAACATGGTTTCGCCATTAAAATAATGACATAAAAATATATAGAAGATGCATGAGTTATTATTTTAGAATGGAAAAAACAATGAAGTAGGAAGGGGATGAAGAAAGAAACTTGAAATCTGTGGTGAGATATTTACCTCTTTTCGGGTTATTCCTTTTGATTTGATAAAAAAGGATCCTTAGGGTGACTTTCTGACTAATGTATGGCCTCTAGAATGAAGGTAGGATATTTTATAGGGTATTTGTTCAGGGTATGTCCTATTGTAGGAGTTATTGTAAGAGAATAGGGAGTTCCATTTTATAAGAGAGATAAGGGGCACCGTAGAAAAATATAAAATATTATTTTATAATAAATTCATATTCTATTTATAATTTTTCCAATGTGACTTATTTCGATGATAGGGAGGTTATGGGTTGAAATCCTCTCAACAAATAGGTTTTAGACAGGTTTACGTTACCATTGTATTTTTTTCATTTTGATTTATCTCTAAGATAAACAATTTAAATTTTACCATGTATTCTTGTATTCTTACACTATATGGTTAATAATCCAACTATAGACTACAAAAAGAACCCCAATTGGTTCAGTAATGGCATATATATTATTATATATGTATTTTTTCGGAAGAATATAATTTTAGGACCATTATATCAATTAATAATGTAATATATGTTTTTAAAAACTCTTTTATGTAAATTTTGACACTATTTTCTATTTTTTCCTATAAACTCATAACAGCTTTATTAGTTAGAATTTTTTTTTTCTAAACAACCATAATATGATATATTAACCTATAAAATTGTTTTCATTCATAAAAAGTCTCCAATTTCATTTATTTGGATATTTATAGTATCTATTATGTTAATATCTCATTAAATCCGGTAATTAATGCATCATTATTGTGTCATAAATAAATTAAATTAATTAATGTCTAAAAAATATAAATAAACTACTATTATGTAGGAAATATTTCTAGATGTATAATTAATATTTATAGTCGAAATTATCTTATGTATAACCCTATTTTAAAAATGTATTAGTTATTAAACATTGATTTTATATATTTTAACTATTCTTTAAATAAAATAATAATAAATGCCCTAATCTAACCCATGTGGAACTAAAGTGTCATATATTATTCCTAAGGTAGTTTTTGGACGAATTAAAGTTATCCAATAGAATTAGGACATGTATTAGGGTAGTAATAATATCATTTTTACCCTCAATTACCTTATTTATTTTTAACCGTGGTAAAATAAGTAAACAGTTAATATTGAACAAAAAATATTTTTATCTTATTGAACCATATATTACTCTTTCATATTAACTGAGTCTCTCGGATTTTCGAAATTCCACTCACAAAAATGTTAAAATTATGTATTCTGTGAATTTTCAAATTCTCATAGGAGATGGGTAAAAGACGGTATAAAGTTCAGTAAAATTTTTATATATCTAAAAATATAATAAAATGACCTTAATGAATAAAATTGATCCTATAGAGGTATTATGTATCTATTTTGACCGAATATAAATTTAATTTAAATAAATAATTATTTAAATAAAAGGTCGGTTTTAACCAATAACTCAGTGTTTTCACTATTCATTAAAAATTGAATGTTTACAGAAAAATACCACAAATTCACCCTAGGATAATTTCGATATTCAAAATCCAAAAATGAAGTCCATTTTGAATGATAAAATTTATAAAATATCAGAAAATGGGAATTACTATTCATAACAGCTAGTTTTTATAATATTTTAATAACATATTTTTGTTTAGTGAAACCCGATATTGCGTACTACACACACTATCAAGGAATTGCGTGATTGAGTGTAATGAAAGTCATGTCAACGTTGCGTGTAGTGAACGATCCATTTTTTATTGAATATAACATAATAAAAATATATTTAATTTAAACATTAAACAAAATCTATACTTAATGTTGTGTAGAATAATTTCCACTAAATGAACTTCAATTTGTGTGTAACACGAGCCAAGAATTGTGTTGTGTATAATGAAAGCTAATACAATGTTGTGTATAGAACAATCTAATATTAGTGTTGTGTACAATAGAAGAAATCATAGAAATTAAAAATAATATATCTTATAAAATCTCGGGTTGTTATAGATATACTAATCTATAGCACAATCAAGGAAGACTTAATGGATTTTCATAATTTTAGTGTCATTTGGAGGTTATAATTGTCTATACAGATGTTTAATATTATCAAAATGGTTAAATAGTAATTTATATGTTTTAATGTATTATAAAAATACATAATGGGTCACACTAAATTATTAACCATCAAATTAGTAAAATGGTTTATAAAAGGTTGTTAACACTCTATTATGGGGAGAAGAATGATAAATTTTATTTGTTCCATAAAAACACAACTGTACATATTTATTTTAGTCTACTGAATGAATGTTAATATGTTTATAGTAATGTATAATGATTTATATTAATAAATAAATTTATATATTAATTTTTAATACACTCTAGGGACATATAATTTTTTATGCTTGTTATTTATTACAAATGTGATGGAAAATTTTAATATTTGACTTTTACACTAACCTAATAGGGTAATAATTCATATATTATTTTTATGTAATATGTGAATGTAATGTTATTTTAATGTAGTTAAATATATCATATTGTTGGGATTTAATTTCTAAAATGTATTATTTTGGGGTCATGTATGATTAACTAAATTCCATTTATTTTAGTTCCATATGATCATGAAAAATAATATTATATTTTAATGACATATAAACGGAAAAACTATCCTTTTAGTTTATATTAACATTAATTTATCATCTTTTTATAATTAATTTCCTAATAATTTTTATCTTATACTCACTTTTTTATTTTTATAGATATCATGAAGAAATTAATTTTTAACCAAGAATAATTTACTCTTAAAATATGATCATGCACTCAACAAGAATGACTCACTCATTAAATGATTATTTAAAAATACTTAATTTTTTAATTTTGTGACTATTTTATATCATTTTTTATGTTAATTTCATTCTCATTTATATCTAATAATTATTTATTTTTTTCACATATCTATTAGGAAGTCATATTTTTTCATCAACTATCTAATTCAAACAATACTAGATAGAATATGGTTCTTTTGAATGATTATTTTTTGGAAGCATGGAATTTCTATATCCTTTTAAATAAAACATTTCTTTCCTTTCTATATTTGTGTAGAATATTTAAAGAAAAACACACATCACATACTTAATCAGCCAGAACTCAACCTAATACATAGTGTTATTGGCATGACTCATCATTTATGTTTTTATTTTTAAATTTAAATTTTATTTCTAAACTGACATGACATAATTAAAATTCACCAATAAAGATTCTCTTTTCTTAGGGTATTTTATAAAATTTTAAAGTGATCTTCATGTTCTTCCTTTCTCTTTGAATTGAAAAGAATATCATCTTTAAAGACTACGAAAAACTGATTAAGATAATCTCTAAAGACTCTATTCATTAGATCAATGAAGATTTCAGGTGAATTAGTAAGACCAAAAGGAATCACTATAAATTCATAGTGTCCATACCTTGTACGAAAAGCCATCGTTGGTATATCCTCACTTTTGACCCCTAATTGATGATTCCATGAACGAAGATCAATCATGGAAAATTATTGAGCTCCGCGTACTTGGTCAAAATCAATGCATGGGAGTGGATATTTGTTCTTGATAGTGATCTTGTTATGTTATTGATAATCAAATCAGAGTCTCGTTGATCCACATTTCTTCTTAATAAATTGAACAGGTGCTCCCCAAGGTGACACGCTTGGGCGTATGAATACTTTATCGAGATTCACTTGGAGTTGCTTCTTTAATTTCTTCAACTCAATTGGGGTCATTCTCTAAGATGTCTTTGAAATAGGCAAAGCACCCGATATGAGTTCTATATAAAACTCAACTTCACGATTTGGTGGAAGACATGGCAATTACTCTTGAAAGACATCATCAAAATCCCGTACAATGGGAATATTGTTAATCATGAGTTTCTCTCTAGCAATTTTAGATGCATAACCTTCATTTAGTGGAATCAAGACCCATAAGATGGAATAAATTTCCCCTGGAAGGTTATGTTCATCCTTGCAATGATAGATGATCATGGAATGATCTGGAATATGAAATGTGACTTCACTTCTTTGGAATTTGATATGAGCTCCATATAAAGAAATCCAATCCATGCCATGAATCACATCAAATTCCACTATTGGAAGGATCACATGATTTGCAGGAAAAACTTTCCCAAAAACTTCATCAGAGAAGAATTGTTAACTTTTGATGATACTGTTGTGCCATTATGAGTTTTCATAGCCAACTCAACATCTAATTATTGAGGTAATACAGAGATACCCAAAGAAATTTTTTCATAAATAAACGAATGGGTGGATCCAGAATAAAATAAAACATTTTCTACTTTATAGTGGATTGTAAGTGTACCTATCATCACAGCGTTGTCATACATGACATCACGGTAGTAATTGCATGTGACATTCCTTTTCTTTGGACAGAAGAGTTTGTTGATGACAATCACCTTCATCAACCCTTGGATGTGGGCATTGATTGACCTAATGCACCATCTCCTTTCACTTTAAACATTGAAGTGAAGTAGGTGCATTCTCTGTATCCCTTCCTTTGTTTGCATCATTAGTCATCTTCTTCCCATTATTTTGACATTCAATTTCCTGATGACCTTCTTTTCCACCCTTATAAAATTTTCTTGTCCCCTTAATACAATTTCCTCCTCGTTTCTTTCCACACTTTGAGCCTAAGTGAAAAATCATCTTCTTTTCCATGTGGTCTTTAGATTATCCTTTTAATTCCATTTTCCTCTTCTTATCAAACCCATTTGACTGATGGGTCACACCAATCTCCCTCTCAACCTTGAGACCACGTCGAACAATTTCCTCATTGCTATTGAAGTCCCTTATGGATAACACCCTCTGAAGACTTGGTTTTAATCCACTAAAAAATCGATCGATCTTACTATCAAGTTGGATAATAATTCCGTAAGCGTACCTTGAATGTCGTGTAAAATTTTCCTCGTAGGTACCAAAAAATTCATCATCCTTTTTCTTCAGTTAATAAAACTTTTTTTCCATCATTGTTAGAAGAATACGAGGGATATAATTCTTAAAAAATATGTTCTTGAACTCATCCCATTCCATGGACACAATTTCATCCATTTGCATCGTGTTCTTAATAAGATTCCACCATTGATAAACATCACCTTCCAAACGATATACTACTAAATGAATTTATCATGTTCATAACATTGAAGAACTGAAAATATCATTTCTGTGGTACTGATCCATTGTTCAGCATCTAATGGATCAGTAGACCCGCTGAATGAAGGTGGATGCTGCCTCTTGAAGGATTCAATAGAATGTTGCACTTTCATTTTCTCGTTTGATTGTCCTGCATGATTCATAGCTTGAGAAAGTTGTGTGAGTATGGCTACATTATTTTTCATTCCAGCTCCCATAACATTTGGTAGCTCAGGGGTACAATCATTGCATTGCCCGTCACATTCCACATTAACAGGGTTCTTTCAGGTTCTAGCCATTGACAAAAACCAAGAAGAATAGTGTGATAAACACTAATTATCATAAGAAAAACACATAATCAAGAATAAAATTCCACACTTCAGGTATTATCATAGGTTCTTCATGTAAATTTCTAAAACAATATGATTGTGTTCGTTGCTTAGACATATCCTTAGGTTTCTTACTATGGCTTTCACATCCTAGTTTCCAATGTTTGAGTATACCTTTACTCTGATACCAACTATAATGACCCATACTTTACATACATGGTTATTGCTTCAAAATTGAAGCATACTTTTTACAACATATAACAAAACCATGAAAAGACTATATAGTTATAGTGTCTTTAGAAACTGGGAAACATAAACAACTAGTTCATAAAACATCTACATTTTCTCCCATTTATTTCATCATAACTAGAGTCCCTTTTTGGAATATCCTATATAATATCATTCTTCATGACCTGAGGAAAAGGAAAAATACAAAAGGGTGAGCTCAAATGCACAATAAGGGTAAATAAAAGGAATATCAAACATATCATATTCATAAGGAAATAACATTTTAAAAATCATATCCTGAAAAAGAGATCATAACATGGGATAAATCATAGAAGCGAAATGTAATCCCAATAATCATAACATAAAAAATGATGCTTTTCAGCATACACACATAATCATAGATAATAATTTCTTAGTTGTCAAGACTCATTTCCAAGACTATCTTAGTGGAAAAAGTCAATTTCTGAACCGAGTTCACTTCTTGTTTCAGTCCTGTTTCACTGAACCGGTTTAACCTGCCGTTCTAGCCATGTCTATATCAAGAGATAAAAATCATTACACAATGAATTATAGTGATATATTGGTCCCCCATATCATAATGATATTATTATTTTGTGTGACACAAGATCATAAATCATAAATTTTAGCATAGCCCATGTAATAAATATGGGATTCTTAAACATCATGACATCAAAACATAATCCATATAAGATAAAAAGACATCATAAAAATAATTCCATCATAACACAATCATATCAATGTAAAAAATGGATGGAAAAGGAACCCTATATTATCTTAGATGGAAAATAATTTTGATAAAATGCTTGAACTCCATTCTTGAGGAAGATATCCTTTCTACATCAAAAACATTTTTCCATTCATTACATGTCATATAATTTTAAACTAAAAGATGATGATTAAAAATAATCTTGATAACATGTAAAGGAAGATTCATGGAAATAATTTTATAAAAATCCATTCATGTCTTATTAGTTAAAAAAACATTTTCTTGTACTTTGGTCGGAAAAGTCAAAAAGTACCTCGTACTAAAAACCACAAAATATTTCTTTCATATCTTCTACTAAAAACTCACCAATGGGTAAATTTGGATTTAAAAAGTTTAAGGTGGATTTAAATAATATTAAATAATGAGGAAACATATAATTGGATGATAAATATTCCCCAGTAAATTATGATGTATAAAATATCTCTGGTAAAAATGAGAATGTGAGATTTTCTCTTACCTTAGGACTGATATGCTTCGTATGACTCCAAAAATCTTGTAATAGGGTTTAAATAAAATCTATTGACTTATTACAGAATCATATTCATTGTTATGATATCATATATGGTCATATTTTTATCTTATTAGTATTAATATTTCATTGCTACTTGTTATTCGGGTGTTTGTTTCTTTATGTTCTTATGCGTGTTTCACCAAATAAATTCATATTACTCTTTATAGGATATAGATATATCCTTTTAAGAATGGTATTAGTGTAATATATATCAAATTCATTCATTAAATTAATTTATATATTCATTATTCAATGAAGATCATATAGAATGAGTGGCATCACATCATGGAGACGGTAGGCCGTACGTACGCACGAGCAATGATATCGTTCCCATGATCATGGAATTGTATTGAAGTGTATGTATAATATTTCAGAATCAATAATCATTTACAGTAATCATATATAGTTATTTATTTTCACCATTATACACATCCATGTAAGGTTGTGGTGGAAAACATATTACACCACGGCTTGGAGACGGTATTCAATACGTACACATGCGCGATGATTTTGTTTACCATTTGATGGATAAGAAGTGAAATAGGGTTGTTTCATATTTATAATAACATATCATTATCGGAGGGATACTGATATTTTTACTTTATAGTGAAACAACTAAAAATAGGGAGTAGAAGAAGAATGGAAATTGAAGAAAATGGTAGAATGTATTACCTCTTTCTTTAAGTGCCTCCTTTAAACTTTATCTTAGGGCACAAGAGTTGGTCTTTTGAGAAAACCAGTACCTATATTAGGATTATAAAGAATTGGGGAAGTGAAATGGGCAGTGTTTTGCCGAGAATAAAGGCTCATGTTGGTTTGAGGAGGAGAGGGAGGAGGTACCCTTTTATTAAGGAGGAGAGGGGAACCATTGGAAATATAAGAAATATTATTTTATATGAAATCCCAACCCCACATAAAAATATACAAAATGTCTCATATCAGAATATTAGATGAGATAGGGTTGTAATATCATAAACCAATAAAATTTATACATGTTATAAAATTTATTTTAAACATTATCAACTTGATTTATCATTATTTATCAATTTAATGTTATTTTTGGTAATAATATTCTAAATTTTAAATTATTATAAATAATTACATTTGTGTTGTTAATTTTTCATAATTTGACACTTTATAGAATTTTAGACCAGAAAAATTTTAATTTATAATTTTTAAATATTTTTGAGATTTTTAAACAATTTTATAATATGTTAATTTTATAAAATAACAATAGTGTCAATTTTGAAACTATTCATTTATTTGAATTTAAATAAAATATATTCAGAATATATGTTCGAAATAAAAGATTTAATAGATTCATAAAATGTCATATGTATCTATAAAATTAGTGGAGAACATTAAATAGTTCATGTAATATTTATTTTAATATTTTCAAAACCATTTATTTGATATTTTAATTAATAAAATAATTTAAACAGCAGTATTGTGTCATAATTAATAACACTTATCTAATCCCTAAAAATTCTAAATAAATTCATATGATGTAGATAAATTTATTAGCTTTCTGGAGACTATTTATATATGATGCTTCAGGGAGTTTATCACTAACCCAAAATTATTATACTTATAAGATTTAAGAGAGTGACATATTGTCACTTTCATTGTTTTTAATAATAATTATTTTATTTCATGGACAAAAGACCATGAAATAAATATAGTACGGCCCTTAGGTGATATGGGTCGATTTTAACTCATCCAATAGTATTTTGGAAGGTGTTAGGGTAATTTTATAATCTTATATTTACCCTTAATTACCAGATTTACCTTTAACTATGGTAAATAAAATTTACCGTAGTTACTATTCCTAATGCCCCAAAATAAAAAGTAGCATATTAACATAATTTGGAACCACTGATTCCAAATATGTAATCCATTTTTTAAAATTCAAAATAAATAAGTTGCAGTAATTAATTTAAAATCAATCATGTTGTTAAGAAAAAGAGTTTTAGAAGTTAAAACATTACCAAAGATTGAAATGTTTTTACCTATGAATTCAATGTGAAATTAATGATAATGAAATAAATTATATTAAATGATAAAAATATATAATAGTTGTACTTTAAAACCATTCAATATTATGATTTAACCATATAAATTATCTCAATGAAAAATGTTGTTTTTAAAAAAAAAATTAGCGTATTTTTACTATTCATCAAAATATGAAAGTTATCAGAAATTTATCAAAAATATATCGAACCTAAATTTTTATATCCTGATTCTAAAGAAGAATTTTATTTTTCCAAATTGAACTTATAAACATGTCAAAAACTAGATTTACTGTGGGTGCTCCATCTAAAGGCGGCAATAATGCATTTTTTTAAACAACTTATTTTACCTGATTTTTTTTTCTCTTACCATGTTCTAGAAAATATGTAATATGAATAATAATGTTATAAAATTCAATGTGTAGTTAATACTATTCATAATTGATAGTACATAATAATATATCGTTTTTTAGTGAAACCCGGTATTGCGTACTACACAAGCTATTGAGGAAGGTCACGATTGAGTGTAATGCAAGCCAAGTCAGTATTGTGTGTTGTGAAAGATTCCTTTGGTTTTCCGTATAACATAATACATAAAAAATATATTTCTCATAAAATCTCAGGGTGTTACAATTTATCTAGAGCTGATAGAATAATCAAGTACCCTCATTTAGATACTATTGTAGGTGATCTATATAGAACAACACAAAATAGATATTATGTTTGAAATCAGGTTGAACATCAATATTTATAATCTCATCATAAACCGACGAACATCAAAAAATCCATTGATTTTGAATTGTAAGAAATATAAATGAAAAAAAATTAATTCATTTTCAAAGAAACAATGTTTCTGAACTTGTAGATAGAACCAATGACATCTAGACTATTGGAAATAACTAGGTGATTACGAATAATGTAGATGAATCATGAACATAGTAAGAAACATGTCTAGATATGTTGATCATGATTATAGTCATGGAGAAGGAAAACATGAAGAGAAAACCATTTCACCTCAATACAAAATAGATTCTAGAATAATCTTTCTTTATTATGTAGCATATATGGACATTACGCTTTATCAAATGGATATCAATAGTGAATTTTTAAATAATATTTTAGTTGAAATTGTTTTTATTAAAAAACACATAGTTTTCAAAACCCTATTTTCCCTTATCAATATTTTAAAACAACTAAATATTTTTATGGATTAAAACTACCTCCTAGAGTTTGGAATGATATTCTAAACAATTTTTCTATTTGAATAGGATTTTCAATAGGTATATATGACCCTACTCATTTCATAAAATGAATTTAAAAAGATGTAATTGTAGTAAAAATATATGTTGATGATATATTTTATGGATCTTAAAAAATTTATCGTTGTACCGATTTTTCTAAAATGAGGAAAACTTTGATTGACATGAGATTCATAGGTGAACTCAATTTTTTTTAGATTTGCGATATTTAGAATAAAATTAGGAATTAATTTTAATCAAATTATATATAAATAATATGATTTAAAATTATTTAAATTGGATAACATTAATATAAGTGATACTCTTATGAGTACCGCATGTAAATTGGCTCATTATAAAGCAAGAAAGTCAGACGATCAAACCAGTTGTAGAGGTATGATTAGAATTTTTCCCTATATTAATATTATCCGAAATAATATTATGTTAAGTGTGTGTATGTGTGCTCGTTTGTATGGAAACTGAAATGAGTCACAAAGTTATGTGGTTAAAATAATTTTTAAACACCTCAAGTATAAAACTCAAATAGTATTGTTCTACCAAAGGGGAATATTTTCTATTTATTAAGATATTCTGATTTTGATTTTCTCGGATGTACGTTAGATAGAAAAATCACATATGGAATATTTAACTTTTTAATGAGTGTCTAGTATCATAGTGTAGTAAGAATCTAAATTATATAGTATTTACTATTGATGAAGCTGAATACATACCTACTGGTAGTTACAATGAACCAATTTTGTTGATGAAACACACTTTACTAGACTACGAATATCAATTCTAACCCATCTGCATAAAATGTGATAATATAAGTGAAATAAATATCTCTAAAAATATAGTGTCACATTATAGGAAAAACATATTGATATAAGAAAACATTTTTAGAAGGACCATTTTAAAAATGTAGATATCAATATTGAATTTATTTGATCATAACATAATTTAGATGATATATATACTATGTATTTGAATTCATGGATAATTAATTATATTTATCATGAGTTCGGAATGATAAATTTTGGTTATGTATAATTTTTTATTGACATACTGTGGTGGTTGACGTCGTTGTGGTGACATGTCATTGGATTTTCATGCCATTTCCTTGACATGATGTTCGATTTTCATGGAATTAGAATTTGTATCCATTTCTATTTCATGGCATTACATTTCATGCATTTTTTTTGTTTATCACTATTATGAACCACATATTTATTTTTTGGTTTATATTATTTCTTAGAACCCAATGGATATTTTTACATTATTTTTAAATTTATTTGATGTATTATTTTTATTTTATAATAAATAAAATCTCAAATCATATCAAAATGGAAAAATTTAAATTCCCAACACACCTTGAGCCTAGTGTGACACTCCTACATCATGCTCTATCATGCCTTGTGTAACCATTTTCCTCTCACAAGTTATTTTATGAGTTTTATTAGAATGTGTAGTTTCCTTTTGATGAATAAGATGCTGATTATATCAAGATAAATGTCATTGTGAACATATTTTTTCATCATGAAAATGGGATAAATATTTTTGTGTACCTTATGAATGAATTTTTGATGATTACCTAAGTATAAGTCTTGATGATAGTGAGTTTATTGTGGGTTTGATGAATATTTGGAAGAACTAATTGTAAAATTCAATATCATAAGACCTATTTCATCATAGTTTAATTATGGATTTAGAATGAATTTATTCTCCAAAATCATGTGATATTCCTAAGAAAGGGTTACTTCAAAACATTAAGTTTCCATGTGGTTTACATTTTATATCATATGAATTAAGGTCATAAGTTAATTTTTTTTAAAATTCTCATAGTTCATATGCCTGAGATGACCAAAACATCATCAAAATTTAATTATATTCTCTACCTAAAGATCACTTTTTTCATATTGACGTCCATGTTCCTAGTAGATAAGCATGAATAGTATATTATAGAATGTTATGGAAACTAACATTCATGTTCTACTTGTTCAAGGTTGAATATTTATTGGATCTCATGAAAGCGACAATAGGTTGGTGATTTTGATAATTTGTATTCTGTGTATAATATATTTCATCATCCAACAAGAATAATGGATGATGTTGATAATGGATTGGTTCCGGATAGAATATTTGATAACTATGTTGATGATAAGAAAGAAGATGTTGGTGAAGATGAAAAAATGGAACCATCTGTTAATGAGGGGAGTGATAAATAAATATATTTTTAATCCACTCCCATTAACTTTGGATCACCTTGTCTACCTAGGAGGTTTCCAAAAATAGAAAATCATGTTAAAAGTGATGAAGAATAGAATTAGGTATCTAGAGTGTAGTATTGTAAGAGTTCCAAATTCATCGAATCTAATGATTATGATAATGAGATTAATGATAATGAATAGGAATATGAAAATGGAGAAATTGGTAATGGAAATAAAGATAACAATGTTATTGAATATGATGAAGATGGTGATTCTAATGAATTCTACCCAAAAAAGTGAAAGTATAATAATTAAGGGAAAAGATAGAGAGATTTCTATAATGTGTAAGGAGAAGGATTCATTGCTAACGAAGAGTGATCCCCGTCTGTGGAGATACTTACTGATTATCTAGAAGATGATGATGATGAAAAAATTCTATTTTTATCAGTCATGATGTTTCTAATTTTTTGACATCTTAGCAGATGAGGGTATTTGATTCTATAGAAAAACAAGTACCTGAGCAAGAGAATATTTTGTTGTCTTCTTCTGATAAAGATACCATTGTTCAGTTGAATGATTTTTCTAATTATATTCCATAAATTTATAGGAATATGGAATTATATTTTATTATTTATGGCCAAAAAGAAATATAATTAGTTTGTATTGGTACCTTCTATTGAAAAAAATTTAATCCATTCCCATTATTGTCGAACACACCTTAGCTGCACAATTTTTTTATGGAGAGAGGAATCTTGAAGTTTTAGTTTAACTTGTTGGTAAATTACATCATATCAAAATATTTTATTTGACTTACTAGATATGAGGGTTGACCATATGTAAGAATAATGATGAATGCACTCTTATGTTTTAAAGAGTCCACCAAATAATGGTTGACCAATTGTTTTAAATGAGGAATGTCCTAAGGGATAATTGAATTCCCAAGAAGACATTGATGGTTCGATAGAAAAGTTTTCTTCAATGAAGTCTCCTAAACCTGAAACAGTAACTCCATCTCCGATTATTTTTCTTGTTTATAGAGTCACTAATTGTGACATGGATGCTTTTTGTAAAAGGATTATGTGTGCTGTTTGTTTAAATTTAATGTATCTACCACTTTAGGATAATTTAATCTATGGTAATTAGGAAATATACTATTTTGAGATGGTTATTAGACACATACAGTCAATGATGATACACTAGATTTATAAGGAATGGATTGAGAATATGATGATAAGTGGTCAGATTGAATACCTCAAGTGTTTGATTGATGAAACGAGATCTGATTTTAAGGATTCCAATAATAGAATATGTAAAAAATATCAAGGATACATATTCAGATATTAGTGTTTCTCCTCCCCCTCCTTCTCCCGTGTTTGGAGATGATATTTTAGGAACAATTGTCAGAGATGAGCCTATATATCCTTCATCTAGTGCTTCAGCATAACATTAATCATGTTCCCAATTTTATTACCAGCTATGACCTTCACATGAAAGTTGATTGTGAAACCATCACTAATCCATCATATTTTTTCTATCAATGACATATAAAACAATGGCATGGAAGTGAACCACAATATTTTCTCCTATAATCTATAGATTCCTTAGGATACATAGGACTTCAAGGAAAAGGAGTTGAAATTAAAAGATATGGCTCCTATTCTTTACCGTTTCTAGGAAGGGAAAAGTGTTTTATTTATTTCAATGGATATAGGTAGCCATATCATCATGCAATTTATTAATATCACGAATCATTTTATTCATGTTCTAGAAATGAAGTTTTATCATTGGATGAAGTTCAAATTACTCACCCATTACCTCTCAGACCATTTCATTCTCGAGATCATGTAGCACATTTTCCTAGTTGATTCCACCATTTTTAAATGTCTCCATCGTAGGCTTTGAGACACCTCATTAAAGTAGTTATTATTGAATATCATACGAGCGCTGTAGTCTGACAATTATTTGGTGTTCCATATATATTAACTTCGTCCAATCCTGCTACCTCATATAAAGAGAAAACAAAATCGAAGGCTAAAAGAAATTAACCAATGAACCCCTCTACAAAACTTTACGCCTTTGTGTTTGATGTCCTAGACTGTATGTTATTGATTGGACACAGATTGTAACAAAATTATGTAAATCATATTAAATGTATTTATACACTCTTATTATTTATGATTACATTTCCCAAAATTAATATATTTACTCTCTTGATCTTTTCCATTTTATAATCCCAAAAGTGGGATAATTCTTTTAGAATATTTGTTTCAGTTTGTTTTTAACAACATTATAGAATCTATAATTTTTTAAATTGTTGTTTTTAAGGAATCAATGATATTATCTATTTTTTATCTTTCTATTCATTATACATACCATTGATAATTACATTTTTATTATTTCCCTTGATACCAAATACACTTACTATAAATGATATGTTATAATTTATAATACCTTTGATATCATGATTAATCTTCTCTAATACTTTTGATGAAATTATTTTTTATCATCAAAATGTGGGAGAGGGTTGGCCTCCTAGTTTTAATGGTCCCAAAATAGTGATTTTGATATTAATAATGAGTTTCCTGATTTATGATTGTATTCCATTTATCTATGAAATGTGATAAAATTGTGTAAGTAAGAGAGAACATTATGGTAAACATCGCCAAATCTAGTCACCATTGTACATCGCTCGCTCCCAGCATAAAAATCTAACTATGTCTTAATACCACCCGGATATCACACCATTAGAATGTCCTACCACTGATCTAATAAACTGTCAATGTATAACACCATCAGTTGACACACTCTCAGAATGTCATGTCTCCAGAATGCTAATGTCGACGTGTACGAGAAACAAGTAGATATTTCACCCCCAATGTCATACTAAATGCATATAATTTCATCCATGTCACATACACTATCATAATACACAACAATTGGACAAAGACCTCTAGTTTAGATACCACCAGTGTAGTGGAAATTTGTCTAATTCTAATACCCCACTAAATTAAAGTATTTCTAGATCACGATACAATCAAAATAGAGTCAGCACCATTCTAAGACACTACAACTTGTTTCCTAAATTATCATTTGGAAGTAAATAAATATATCGACTATATTTGTTTCATTTAATTCCACTAATTATTTTTAAAAATATCTCTTAAATGTTTGAATGAAATCATTAATGATAGTGTCATGATGTGTAGTATGAGGAATTAGCTAATACCAATATTATCATGGCCACTACTAATAAAATGGAAGCACACTCCCCTATGTAGTAGAGATGCAATTGAGGACGAACTGGACTGCTCGAAATATGGGAAATGAAATTCTTGAACACACATAGGTATGAAGATAGTTTCAAAGAATAAAAGATCACATGTTACAAACACATAATTTGCTAGATGAACTACATAACCACATCCATTAGATTCCTCTTTTAAATTAAAAAGTTTATTAGACACTCTATTTTCATGATGTTTTCAAGAAAAACTGACTCCTGATTCACTATTTAATCATATTACGAGTAAAAGTAAACATTGAAAAAGATTGGGTATTTCTAAACTATACACTTATAGATAGATCTGTTCTCTTACTCTTTATTTCATTTTTAGTAGTGTATTATATACTCTATTTTCATATATTCTCACTGTATCATGTAATGAATTGGAAGTTACCATGATATGTTCTCATATTTTATTACAGCTTTAAATTGACTCACACAATACCCTTATGGTGATGTCCCATTGGGCATGTAACATATTCCATATTGATCGATATGTTGTCATGAATTATATCTGTTACATGATTGATTGTGATATATTTTGTTTTCCAAATTTATAAAAAAAATTATATGAGGATGTTTATGCAATAAATTATTTTTAAGGGATTATCATTCTTATGATGAGTGGATATATATAAATACATTTGACATTCTAATTATTTATTCATAATATTATATTATATATATGAATATTATTATTTTAAATATTTTATTTAGACTGACAATGTTTTAAGGTGTATTTTTATTTTAAAAATTATTTTGCAGTATAAATTTAATAGTTATATTGGTTTATATACATAAATACATTTATGGTGGTATCTTACTAGGTTTTTTCCACAATATATATATATATGCCTCTGGGCATATGTAGACATTTTAATATTGGACACACGAAAGGATAAGGTAACCATGCTTTTATTTAGATTATGTGGATATTCAATTAAAGGATACATCATGATAGTTTTATTATAGAGAAATCATTCCAACCGGTTCACTGTTATTCATTAGGGCCTTTCGCCATCGCATAGTGGACAAAAACCCACTTTGGGCCTTGGGGACCAGAGAATTAGGTGAAAAATTAGGTCAACATGGGTAGGATCCCTATTGATAATGTTAACTTGTATTGATAAATTTATATTTTACGATAATATGACATATTTATAAGAAATATATATTAATAAAATAATAAATTCATGTATAAAATCTTATTAAATAATTATTTTGATTTTTAAAAATTGTAGTTCCATTATTACATCATTATTTAAATATTATATTTATCTTTGAATGGTATGAGATATAAAAATCTAACCCCATGAAGATCAATTTATTTTATTTCTAAATGCCATATTTTTTTAATAACTTTCTCATGTAGTAACATTTACCATCGAGATGAATTTTTTTTGAGTAGAGACATTATTTTTCCACAACAATTGCTGATATATTAACATACATATAAAAGAGAAAAATAAAATATTTCATTAAATAATTACTATATAATTATATGAAAATATTATAAATAATATATCACATAGAAAAAATTCATTCTCTTGTCTCTTAGTGTAAAATTTCTTCGACAATTCTTTATTATAAAAGTCATATTTGATACATTGATTTTTTTCTCCTTAAATGTAATACATATACAATAAAAAAATAATTTATCTCTATAATTGATCTAAAATATACATCCACTACTCCAAATTTTCGTACATATTAGTTATGTGAAATTTATTATAAAATAGACTAGGTAAAATGTTTGAAAAGTTATATAATTACTATTTAAGGAATGAAAAATGAATCTAAATATGTTATATTGAATTGAAATCCCAAAACTGATATCATATTATTTGATCAATAATTATATCATCAAAATACTTTTATATTATCTACACCACATCCCTTTAGTTATATGAAACACCTAAATTGAATGGATCTTTTTAAATATATATTACCATTATCAATTAAATCATCATATAACCCAAGATCCGTCCCATGAAAATAGAAAATGTTTTTGTAATTATAATCTCACACATATACCATCTTCACATGTATTCTCATATCATGATTAATAAGTCACAAAATTAGTTGAAATATAAATAGTACACCCAATATTACTATAAATAATTTCTATAAAAGATGTTAAATTTGATGAATGTCATTATTTATTGTACCGAGCCGTGACTATTGAAAATAAGTTTCCATAAATAAATAACATTTGAATAGCTTAGTGTGCACAAAAAACCAAAATAAAATGATCAATTATATATTATATGATATAATAATAGAAATAATATTAAAAATCATAGATAAAATATAATAGTAAATTCAGAACACATATACTCAAATAATGAATATTTAATTATTTTTTCACTAAATACATTTTTACATATTAGTTGAATTTATATTTAAATATTAAATCTATAAATCTAATAATTTTAATTGTATAAATAGTTTATCAGTTTTTAATTTTCAATTTCAATATTATCTTACAATAACATTTCTTCAATTATACTTAAATAGTAGTGTTTATGGTTAGTAGAGAAAATAATATTTTGAATAAACAATAAAATGTATGAGTGTAACATAATAGATAAATTGGTAAATAAAAAACGAATTATTTAATAAAATAAATTTTTAGGTTCTTCAACTATATATTTTTAATATACTATAATAAATTTATAAGACATAAATTAAACTATTGATTAAAAAAGAAGTTATATTTTCAAATTAATGATACATTTTTTCACGTGTCATGTTTTGTAAAAACTACTTTGGTAAAATTTTATTTTGGATTTATTTGGAACAAAAATAAAATATATTTATTTCATAATACACAATCATATATAATTATAATTTAATACAATGATAATGTTACACAATGCGTAATTTATATTCATAATTTTCTTTTTCTAAAAAAGTGTATTATGAATTACATGTGGTCATGTTAAATTAATTATTCAAAGACACATATATTTTCTATGATAAAAGGGTATTAATTATTGGAATCATTTTGTTGATATTTGATAATGGGGAAAATTTTAGTTTTATACATTAAATTTAAATTACATTGGTATAAACTTGTTATTATAGTGAAATCTAAAATAGTGGATGCAATATATCAAAGGGTAAAGGGATTGAAATGTAACACCTTGAGATATTAAAAGAGGGATATTAGGTGTAATATTGTATATAACATGAAACAATAGGATTATAATATAATTTAAATCCCTAATTCATTAAATTTTTTTTATTTTAATATAAATTCATTAACTTTGATATGTAGTTCTACATGCAACCCTGGGTTTAAACAAAATGTGTTACTCTACTAAAAAATTAAATTCTTAACATTCCCATTGTAAAATTGCTATAATGTTAAAATGATTGTATAATATTATCTAAAAATTGAAATGAACATGTATTATACATTTATTATATAAATTAAATGGTTATATATTTGTTATAAATAACAGAAGAACCATTTAAAAGAAAAAGAAAAGTTTTTTTAAAATATATTTTTCTATAAATTAGCTTAGTCTCTTTTGGAAAAAATTCTTTATAACCAATTTTCCCACTTTAAAAAAATTTATTTCTGAAAATAAAGATCATTTTTTAAATATTTATGTAAATATTATCATTGATTGAATCTTTCATAATTTTCTAAAACATAATAAATTTTTATTGAATAGTGAGAAATAATGTTTTCATTATAAAAATTTCCATTTATTTAAAATTATTTATCAAGTTACATAATATTTCAATTACTTTATAATGTAACATTAGTTAAATTATATAATTGTTTAACTAATTTAGTTCATTGGAATAAATTTTAACATTAATTTAGATACTAAAACATTATGTACATTTTCCATTTTCACTATGGAAACCGTTATTTCTTCATGTTTACTTGATTAATCCTAATATAAACTCTAAAATTTTTTTAATTGATTTTTTTATTTATATTGGATATTTGGAATTATAATAATTAGTATAATATAATAATTTAAAAATATTTTGTGTTCACAATAATCATAAAAATAATAATATTTTAATTAATTCCAATATGGTTAAAATATTTTTTTTTCACATTACTCGGGCTTGGGATAAAATTGATTTTCCATACATTTAATTTTTTTTTCATAAACTTTTTTATATATTTATAATTTTTTTTTTCAAATTATCTAAAAGGGATAATTTTTTATTTGTAGTGGATCAATTTTATTTGTTAAAATCACTAGTATCTTTAGTGAAATCTAAAATGGTAAAATTATGTAATCCATAAAAAATATAAATTTTATGTTAAAAAATTGAATTTTTTGTTTGTTTGGGTTGTTTATTGACTATATAATAACAAAAATAAATTAATTATCAATTTTAATTGCAGTTGAGTAAGATTTACTTCACATTGTTGTATTGTTTTGTGTAAACAAAAATACCTCTCCCCAGATATAAAAGCGAACTCACTCCCCTAATTTATTCAAACATACAAAGACATTTTCTCCAATAAAAACATAAATAAATCCAACCCCAAATTCATTATAAACACTTTATAATAGCTCAACATCCCAAAACTCCAACCCCATGATCCTTAATAATAGATTCAAATGGTGTTTCTCTAAGAGATAAAAGTTCTCTTCACTAACCTCACAATTTTTATTTATTATTCTACATTATTAAATTATTTCATAACACATCCAATAAAATAAATATAGTATATACTATATAATTATATGTTATTATGGAGTTTGAGTAATATTTTTTTATGACCAAACCCATCCTGACCCGACCTGAGTTTGAGTTCATTAAATAAATACACTAATCATGAGTTTGATATAAAAAACATGGAATGGAATTATTTCATGGTACCCTTCATGAAAAAGTTATTTCATCATCAGAAATGAGGAGATATGGAGAGAATGTTCTTGAATAATTGATGAAAAGTAATGGAAACTTTTTTATACATGAATCCTCCATTATAATGTTACGGTATCATTTTACAGAAATAAAATGTAATTCAATGTGGATGATTGACAATTTATTTGAGGGATTAATTATAACCATCAGAGGGGAATTAGTCTCCTAATAATTCTAATAATACAAGGACATAATATCATTTTATGTCAATGCACAAAATGAATTATAAAAATATTATATATTTTAAGGGAAGTAAGATATATAGATGAAAATAGATAAAATGTAAGATAAAGGGATGTAGAGAGAGTGGTATTTTTTCACATATGATAATTGTGGAAATAAACTACCTTGTACATTATCTACGGGAATCTGAGTTTACTATAATTGTTATGAGAAATGAAACCATGCTCATAATTAAAAGGGAAAGAAATATGTATCCAATGATTAATGAATCAAATATAACAATATAGGGAAATAATGAATTTAATACTGGAATAATTAAGGAAATATATACTAGAAGAATATAATGGATCAATATTAATCTTATAGTATAACTATAGATGATGTGGAATTATTATAGTGCTTGTGTTTGGTTTCATGGATTATGTTATAAGAGTATTTTTCTAATTTATATTATGGTCATAAGAAATAAATTATGTATAATTATTTAATAAAGCGATTCAATGGAAATTTGAACTAGGAAAAATATGATTTCTTGAAGTATACCAATAATATGTACTATATCATGATATAATAATGTTAAATAGATATTTATATGATAATTTTTATAACCATGAAATTTTTTAGAGATTTTATAATCCATGTCATCTTTTTTAGTGTTTATAACTTATTTATATTTATTGAATACATTAGAAAACATGAGACATATTTTCTAAAGAACATATGTTTTTATAATGTTATTATGATGATATTGTTATTCATATATTAGGTATGTGAAATTAAGGGAAATATTATGTTGTGTGGAGTATGTAATTTTAAGTGTATTTTGAAATCACAATTACCTTCCATATAAATTTGGTTAGACATATTTTGGGATTGTCGTAATGATTACTATTAATGTAATGAATTAAGATGAATATTGGCGTAATTGTGAGTTATTAAAGATCGATATATTATTTTGAATATCTTTTTCTGACAAGTTTTATGTTATTAATGACATAAATATTAACTTGTTAATCATTTATTGATTTTTTTTGTAATAAGTAAATTTAAATGTCTCGAACATAAAGAATCATCATGTATATTTATTTCCTGGAAAATGAAATTATGATTAAATTGAGAGATCAAAACTAAAATGTGATATTTAACCTTATGAAATATAAATATATCATCCAATTATATTCCATTATGTTCAAATTAATAATTGAAAAATAATTCCATAACAATGGGAAAAGCATATTGAAACAAAAATGTTTTCATATTAGCTTCATATCCTATGAGTCAAATTGTAATTTGAATCAATACATATATATGGTTTTTATGTCCTTATTTGTTTTATTAGTCCTTCATTTTATTTGATCAACTATATCTAATACTATATAAAAATATATAATTTTTTTTCCATGTCCATATCATTAATTCCCAAAAATGTTCATTTATTTGGAAATGATGTTATGTAGTATTTGTACTTACCTTTCCCTATTATTAGTAAGAAATTTTATTAATCCTTATTATGATGTGGGACTATAAAATTGTTATATCTAAATGTGAAACCCATGATTACAAATATTTATAAATTTTTTAATGAATAATTCAATTTATGTTGGCTATAATATAACACCTTGAGAATCTAAAAGGGGAACATCATACTCGATTGAGTATATGAAATGCAACACAAAACATTGAAGAGAATGTATCACCCTACTAATATAATATATATTTATTTTCATATATATTAATTTTCATCGATAGATTACGTTATACAAAACAATGTGTTTATATTGACAATAAATTTCAATTAATATTTATCTTTAAAACATTAGTATTATTTCCTAGTTGTTAAGATTGAGTGTATAAATTTGAATAATTACATTTTTAAAATTATAAAGATTAAATGTGTAAAAAATAAACTCAATGGTTATTTATTGATTACAAACAAATTAAAAACACTTTAAATGAATAAAATAAGTATTTTTTTGAAAAACTGTTTTTTCTTAAAAGGAATTTTACTCACACATTGCACACAAAATCTGAAATAATTTTTTTTAAAATTTTGGAGAATTTTTATTATATAATAAACTTCAATATTTATGTATACATTCCAAAATTATCATTGGGAGATTTTTTGACATTTTTCTAAAAATATTTGTTTTTTATGAATTGTGGAAAATATTGATTTTTTTATTGAAACATTAAATTTAATATATAAATTATTTATAACAAAAGTAATAATTTAAACTATTTTTTAATGGAAACTAATTTCCATTATATTACAATTTAAAAAACATAGGATATTTTAATAATTTTTTTTTAATTTTGATATTAACTTTTTTTTTCTTTTCAATATTTTCTTAATGGAAAATATATTTTTCATCCCCTCTGTAGGATTATTGTTAAATTAATTAAGCCAATTTTTTGAAGTTAATATGATAAAATGGATTCCGTATTTTTTTCATTGTAAATAAAATCATGTAATATTTGTAACTTAATTTTTTTCAATATAATTAGTAAATACGTTATCTCACTAAGATTCTGATACATGACCATTTATTCATGTATTTTTTATGGATATAATGTTAGGGTTTAGATTAAATTTGTTTACAGGGTTTTTGTAATTTTATGGGTGATTTTATGGAGGTTTTAGTTTTTTCACTATTATTAAAAACATTGAAGCATCTAATAAAATATGAAAGGGAAGATAATGGCCACTAGGTAGGTGATCGATTCACGCAAGGATTTTCTTCAATGTGTAGTTTTCCAAGTGAATCTATGCATGTTTAGGTAGAGGGGAATTCATGGTTGGATCATCGGTATCGTAAACATTAAAATATATGAATGAAATTTTTTACCTTAATAAAGTATCACTACATGGTTGGAACAAGGTTTGAAAAATAGTGTTGCTTAACCAAGTTGTGTACAATTAACCCTTCTTAAAATGTGGTTATAATCCAAAATAACATACATGCCCTTATTTTTTTCCATATTACTCCAATAACTCGAATTAATTTTTCTCCCAACGTATTTAAAATGGTCTCATTCAATCTGATAGTTTTCCGTATATAAATAAAATTTTGTTGGAGGAATAGATTCATCTGTAAGTTCAAATTATTTAGTATTATACTTATATTTATTGTTATCCATTCTCCTGAAAAACAAATATAGTTTGTTATGGATTCATGTATGTGTTACGAATGGTTTATGATGAAATATTATTAGATATCGTTATATGAACAAGGTTTCTGATTAAATATTAATATTTTTTTCACTCTTCATTTCTTCCATTTTTGTGAGGTAGGTTTATTATCTCTCAAATACATAAGATTTTTAAATTAAAGGATTAGTTTTAATTAATTATATTGATTGAGATTTATATTAAAACCATTTTAGGTTATTTTTAGGAATACCTATTTTTCGGTTTTGGAATCGTGGGATAATCTGTTGGATTTTAGAATTATTGAATGGTTTATATTTAAAAATTGTGGATTTTCAAATTGTTAATTTGTTTTAATGAATTTAATTGGTTTGAGGTAATGGTTTAATGAAATAATGTTTTTTGGAATTAATTTAAAAATATATGGTATATATGGTGTGCGTGAGTTCATTTTTCAATAGATTTGACCATTTGGAATGGACAAGTGGCATTGGGTATTTGGTATAGTGTATCGTTGATGATATATTAAATTGATGAGACACCACTCATGAGTATGGAATTGTCACAATTGCATTAATGGTGTGTGTGGAGTGATGGTTATGGTCATTTTAATTTATTGTAAAAAAATAATTTAATAATTCATTTAATTCATTGGATGAATTTTTTTTTGGAATATTATAAATATTTTGATGCTTAAAAATATATTATAAATAGTGATAACATGTTTCTTCGTAGTGCTGTGAGATTGGGTGTCATGGGTGAAAAACAACTACGTTTATACTCACCCCCTACTTGGGAAGAGCATTTAATTTGTATATATAATATATTGGAACACATTTAATGAAAATTTAAATAAATAAATAAGAAATTATTTTTAATAACATGGTAATGGAATGTGGGGTTAATGATTCGAGAAAGTTGTGTGTTTCTGATTATTGTGACATTCCTGTTACTAATTTTTTGGCCATTTCATACCTCTTTTTTATATAATTTCATTTATAATTGTACAATAATATGTTTATTGTGAGTTTATGGTTCAATTTTATTTTTTTTACTTATGCACCATGTTGTTCTTATTTTGGTCATTTCATATATAATTTTTTTATACTATTTCAAAAGGGAAATCATATCCAAATTACTTTTTTGGTCTGTGGAAATTATTATCTATAATTGGTGTCTTTGAAATGTCAGATATGTCATAGTAGTTCCCTCATCACTTCTCAGGCCAATTAGTAGGGGTGAGTAGAATCAAATATTATCATTCATTGTAGGTCAAATGATATTTATTATGAAACTGAATCAGTTTCATTTACTCCATCATTATAATTGGGAAAAATAGTATCACCATGTTCAGTCCTTAACAAGTGGATGTGGTTCATGTTTGGATGGATCCGGAGGGTATAAATACTTGGTTTCTATTTCCTTTAATGGTAACATGGATTACATTTACATAAACTTAAAATGTGTATCATAAAAAAGGAATAACTAATCCCTTTATTATGAATATTGTAATACCTTGTATTTTGGGTACATGTGTGTTTTTTGGAAACATCTAGGTGAGTTTTATCTTCATCATTTTTGGATTATATTACAATATTACCTATGAAAAACAATTTTATTAAGATATCCCAATTGTAATATATTGTTAACTTATACATTATTGGTAATGAAAATTTACAAAAACTGTATATTTTTTATAATAGGGAAAATTTCTGTTATGAAAATATTGGTTCTAATATTTTCAATAAAAGAGATTGAATATTTATGATAGTTTATGGTATAAATATAAATTGAAATACATGTTGATATAGAAAATTTAAATTTACAATACTTCCATTCCTAATGAGTGATATTAAATAGATTTTTTTATTTAATAAATGGAACCATGTAAGTGTGGTATGAACCAACCAAAGGAGGATGCTGTGAAATTTGTTGCACGTCAGCTTCAACTAATCCAGTAGTCGGTCTAATAATTTTTTTATGATTTAAATTTTGTTTACAAAGGAAGATAATATGATGAACCTTAGTAGGTGGAACATTCAGTTATTTTCTAATATAGGAATCCACCAATCATTGGGATGGATTCCAATATAGATAAAGAAGAATTATTCTTGAATGAATGTATCAAATCAATGATTTCCTTGAGAGAACAATTGATTTTAATGCTATGTTGAAAAACATATATGTAGGATGATCTTCTATTCATGTAGATGGATTTATATGTTCAGACTAAATTTTATTAAGGAAATGCATTTGATTATTTTGAGGAACATTTTACAAATATATTCTATCATCACAAGTTTATGATTTCAATAAAAGTTAACTTATTTATATTTATAATAGATATACTCAAGGTGATAGAGTATGTGATAAATTTTCCAATTTAGTCAAATTTTCCCCATAAGTTACTGTTTGTTAATACTTTAATGGAATCTTTTTTATTCAGTATTGAGGGTTTATATTCTCTCAAATATTTCTCCCAATTTTATAATATATTACAATAATATTTTCATTATAGAGATAATAATAGTTTGGTATATATCATAAATATAGTTGGTGGATAATTTTTGACCTTATTTAATAGCTGGGAACTCTAATTTTTGGAATAAATAAATGAGGTTCACCAATTATCACAATATTTGGTCATGTCAAAATAAAATTATGATATTGAAAAACATTCATCCTTGAATGTATGATAATCCCAGATGTTTTCAACATCATTATTTTGAATATATAAAAAATATTTTGTATTTCACCATAATGAAATTTCCCCAACTACAACATTATGCAATATGTTTAGAGCTATTGTCATAGTGCTACAACGTTGGGTGGTATAGACAAATATCTTTTTTCTTTGGAATTAGAAGCATTGAACAGATGAGTGTAGCAAAAATATATCATCCTCATAATAGAGAGTTACTAGGTGATACAATGAATATAATCACCCATAAATCATTTAAATCTCAATAAGGTGAAAATAGAAAGTTTTATTTACTAATAAAATTCATGGAAATGAGAAATTTATCGTTTATTTCCAATTTTGTCATCTAATAATGATAGGTATAATTGTTCTTAATTCAAAAACAATGAATGTTTTTTTATATTTCCTCATCCCACTCATTTATTATTTCTTATGTTTTTTATATAATGGGGATTTTATTTATTTGATTCCTCTGTTCCTGAAACTAAAACCTTATCTTATACCAAATGTATAAGAAGAATTTTTGTGTAATTCATCTTATAAATATATATTAGGGGATGAGTACCAATTATTTTTTTTGATTGATATTTTTATTTTTGATTTTATTTTGGGTATGAATTGGTTTAAATTTTACAATAATCGAATCTACTTTTACTCCAAATTCCTTAGTTTCAATTATATCGAGGGCATCAAGAATCCCTATAAAGGAGATAGAGATATAAAAAGAACATAGAGAATGAATTTTGGAAAAAATTCATTGAATAATATTTTATAATTTTGGTTTGGTCTACTATTTAAAATTTAGATTAGATTACGAATTGGTAATTTTCAGCAATTATAGATTATTTTCCTAATGTTTCCCTCCATCAATTTCATAGGGTTTCAGCCTAAAAGAGAAATAGATATCATTGTTGATGTCCAAATATAGACTAGTCTAATTACACTTATATCATATCATATTGATCTAATAATATTGTCGTAATTTATTGTTTTGATAGATGAATAGGAATGCTACTAGTTCATTCAACAACGTACATATTTAGGGGTAGTACAAATTCTGTTTATGAAGAACTCTGGTTTAACATTTATAATTTGTTTGGATTGACATAAGAGATTATCAGAAACATAACTAAGTTACAATTAAAAATAATAATAATATTACACCCATTAATTGATTATTTTACGTAATTTATTGGTTCCCAATGGTTCTCAAATACTAATATTTTATTGGGATATTACAAATTTTATCCCTTGAATTAGGTTATTTAGATGATATTTTTCAGTAGTAAATATGGCCATTATAAATATGTCATTATGGATTTGTTCTTTAAAATAAACCATCATTAATATTCTAATTGATGTTTCAACTCATTCATAGATACATGTATTACTTTTTTGGATGAGTTTGATAATTATATATTATAGTATTCATGGAAAATTCCAATCAAGAGAAACACTACATGAAATTGTTGGGTATCTTATTCTAACATCATTTTTATTCCTTTATATCACGCTATTATTTATGGATACAAGAAGTATTTATCTTTCACCCTTTCATTTCTAAAATAGGGTGTTTATAAATTTTAAAAAATTATAATTTGTTATCTATTTTAAACCAACAAATAACTTCTTTGAGATACATTGTTTTCATGGATTATTTGGATACATCATAGGTGTTATGTGAGATTTTTCATGTTTTCTACTCCAATGATATATTTTATGAGGATATAACTTCCTCTCCTATAGAAAAAATCTTATAAATACATTATTTAATATAAGGTTAGACTTACATCCAAAGAAATACTATTTTTCCTTAGTCTAGATAGCTCTATGTTGTCTACTGTGACACATCGGGATCGGTGTTGGGGTCTGTTCTCAAGCATGGAGATTTTGTTGTTTATTATTAGTCTAGATAGCGTTATGTAGTCTACATATGTTCTACATTGAAATAATGTATAAACTAGGTAATGGGAACTGTATGGTGGATGTATAGATAATTATTTTATAGGATCATTTGTATAAGGGGGATTCATACTAGTGGAAAATATGTATAGTTATAGTTGATAAGCATTTAGACTGCTCGAACACATGTAGTGTTTCAGTTTTATTTCCATTTTAATTTCATCCTAGTTATGTTTTTTTATGTTATATTTTCTCAAACATAAAATCATGTATGTGTTTCTATGAGGTTAAAAACTCAATGGAGGGATGAACATTTATTGATAGAAGATGGATGGAAATTGATTTTGAAACTTCGGATATCAGAAATTCGTACCTATAGTCTATCATGATTACTTATGGGGGCCTACCACAATTCAGGATGGTATGTTCACCCCTGTATTTAGATAACATATTTTGCATGGAACTTACACTTTTTTGGATTTACATAAATATAATTTTACACAGGTATGTCTCGAGATGCCTCTCCTTTCAGTTGGTAAAGGATAATCACCACTGACCAGTAGGTATATTATAGTCTTTAATGATTCTTGTGTTGAAATGGGACAATATAGATATGGATTTTGTAAAAGATATACCAAATAGTGTTATGAAACATAGTCCAATATGTGTTATTATAGATCATCTCATAATTTGAACTCATTTAATCCATATTTGTGAAAAAAGTCTATAGAAGACATGAAAAAGATTTAAAATACTGAATATATAACCATGCATGGTCCTCTAATTTATATTTTATCTCAAAAATTAACCTATGTATACATTTAATTTTTTAAAATCTAAATAAAATCCCATGAAAATAATTTAAAAATGAGTTCCTCATATCTTAGAAAATTTGATAGATATTTTCAACAGAAAATCCATATGGTGTAACAAATTAATAGGCCTTTTATAATATTTGTATTGTAGCTCATAGGAGGAGAATTGTTCTATAATAGTTTTCTCATATGACAACATAAAACAAGACTAGACAAATATGGATCATTTTGAATGATTTTTATTCCATCATTTTCATTCTCAACATTGTAGGGGGGGGGGGGCTGGTTAGATGTCACTAATTTGATCCATTCTTGTTCAAGAGACAATTGATTATATTTATTTATTTATAATGATAACATAGATGGCACAAAGTGATCATTAATCATATTAAGATCATATTATATGTACTTTTTTATTTGATGTGTGTGATTAGTTTTTCATTAGAATCCATTTTAGCCTTGGACATCATCATTTTATCAGTAATTGAAACATATATTTTTTATCGGTATATAATTTTGAGATACATTAATGAGTTTGTGAGATGGAATATTGGTAATCTTTTCCCTGAAATTTTTGTTCTATCACAATTTGTTTCATGAATCTATGTTGATGAACTACCAACCTAATCATGATTATTTTAATTGATTGGATCATTTTAATATAAATCTATAATCTATATTGATTCAAGACCTGTTATAGATTTTGGAAAATAAATAGGATATACTTCATGAGATTTATGTTAGTATAGTGTAGGGTTTGTGAAAAAATGATCAGAATTAGGAAAAAACATGGGATAATGGAATTGAAATGGTTGATAAATGTACTATACTATTTTAAGAATTAGAGATTTTAATTCCTAGGGATGGGAAGGATAATATTTGGGATAATGAAGGAGCCCCCACCACCAACATTTTTTTTAGATAACCAATTATTCTTTAATTTTGTGTCAATATAAATTTAGGAGTTTTCTTTGGGAGGTTTTCTGTGGTTTTTATGTCCTTATTTTTTTATTGGTCCTTATTTCGATGTGATAAAGTATATCTTGTTGGAACCAGGTTCTTCAAAGCATGATTTGGTGTATGGTTTGTGTTTGTTGTCAATCCTCAGTGGAAGTTCAGGGTGTGTACCAACAATGCGATCATACCGTTCAAAATTTGGCTAAGGAAAGAAGGTCGCGCAAGTGTTGGTTGGGTCGCGCAAGTGAGTTGCGCGACAGAGTTTATTGAAGACAAGACTTGCGCGCCGTCGAGGACTTGCGCGCCGCCGCGCAGGGGGTCCAGTTTGCCTATAAATACTGGACCACCCCTCCTGATTTGCAACGAAGTTCAAGGCCGAGATATTGTTCGAGCTCTCGTCGTGCAGGTGGTTGAGTCGCGCAAGTGGTTGTTTTGTCACGCAAGTAGAGCTTGCGCGCCGGTTTTTGGCTGTGCGCCCAAGGTGGTTTGGAAGAGAAAGGAAGTGGACCACGCAAGTTTGTAGTTGGGGAAGGAAGAGTCGCGCATGTGTGTTGATGACACTTGGGCGCCAGTTTGGACTTGCGCGCCGTAGTGGGACTTGCGCGACTGTCTTGGAGAAGCGCGCCTGGTTTTGCTGAAGCCCACCGGCGTGTTTGGAGCGGCACGAAAGCCGAGAGACTACTCGGTACATTCGAGGAAAAGTGATATTCTTCTTCTGGTGAGAATCGGACTTCAATAGAGCATCTACATACAACAAAGGATGCACTCTTATGAAAATGAAGAAGAGACCCTCACGTCTATAAACTGAGCGGGACTTCACCAACGGCAGTGAGCCATGGGGAGTCAACGGGAGTGACCCGAGGGAAGTAGTGAGCTATCCCTGAACCTTTGTAAAGGCAGTGAGCCTGGGACAGAGCGACTGTACCCGAACTTTTGTAATCTACAACTAGTGAAGCATAGTGGATTTTGGTACGACCGACAACCTGTCGGCATATGCTCCTTGGACGTATCCCTTAGTGGTGAACCAAGTAAAAATGGATGTGTCTTCTCTATGCTTGTGAATGTTTTCTTTCTGGTCATAATCTTCATACAGGTTCAACAAGTTCCTACCAACGTGGGAACAAGATCCATCACATTAAAAGAAAAAGTGGTCACCCTGATTCACCCCTCCCCTCTCAGGGTGTCCCGGGGTCCTTCATATCTATAACTTTACAAAAATATATTATATGTTCACCAATTCCCATATCATTAATTCCCAAAAATGTTCTTCTATTTAGAAATGATGTTATGTAAAATTTGTACATAACATTCCTTATTATCTGTAAGAAGTTTTATTAAACCTTATTGTGATGTGGGATTCTAAAAATTGTATTTCCAAATGTAAAACCCAAAATTGCAGAGATTAATAAATTTTTTAATGATGAAATCAATTTATCTTGGTTATTATATAACACCCTGAGATTTTAAAAGGTGAACATCATGCTCAATTGAGTATATGAAATGAAACACAAAACATAGAAGAGAATTTATCACAATTTTAATTTAATATATATATATATATATATTAATATATATTAAATCTCATTGATATACTATGTTATACAAAACACATAGTTTATATGATCAATTATACTCTACTAATATTTATTTTTAAAACATTATTATTATATCATAGTAGTTAAGATGAAGTGTATGAATATTAATAATTAATTTTTGAAAATTATAATGATTACATGTGTAAAAAATGAATTCAATTATTATATAATGATTACAAATAAATTAAAAACTATTCAAATGAAAAAATAAGTACTTTTTGAAAAATAGTATTTTCATAAAAATAATTTACTCTCACATTGCACACAAAATTTGAAATAAATTTTTTATTATAAGTAGGTATAATTTTTTTATAAAATATACTTTATTATTTATATAAACATTCCAAAATTATATTTGAGTGATTTTTTGACAATTTTCTAAAAATATTAGTTTTTTGATGAATATTGGACAATTTTGTTATTTTATTAAAAAATTCAATTTAATATATAAATTATTTATTTCAAAAATAATAATATATTCAATTATTAAAAGAAAATAATTTCAATAAAATCGAAATTTTAAAAATTTAAGTGATTAAAATAAATTGTATTTTTATTGTTTATATTAATTTTTTATTACTTTTCAAAATATTTTGATTGGAAAATATCTTTTTCATCACCTCTATAAGATTATTAGTTTATTAATTAACCCAATTTGTAGATATTAATATAATAAAATGTATTCCATATTATTATTCATTGAAATTAAAATCATGCAATATGCTTAACTTAATTTTTTTTCAAATTAATTATTATAAACATCTTCTCACCAAGTATCATATGCATGACTATTTATTCATGTATTTTCTGTTTATGCAATGTTAGGGTTAGGATTAAGGATGTTTATAGGGTTTTTTTAATGTTATTGGGGATTTTATTGATTTTTAGGGGATTTCAATACTATTAAAAACCGTGAAGGATATAAAAAAACCAAGCAGGGGAAGATAATGGTAACTAGATAGGTGAACGATTCAAGCATGGATTTGCTACACTGTGTGGATTCCAAAGAGAAACTACCCATCTGGATGTAGAGGGAAATTTGTGGTTATGTCATCTATTTTATAACCATGAAATATATGAATGAAATTTGTGACATTAAGAAAGTATCACTACATGGTTGCAACATGGTTTGAAAAATGGTATTTCTTAACTATGTTGTGTACAATTAGCCTTAATTAATGGGTGGATATAAACCAAATTAATATATATGCCCTTATTTTTTACTTAATCCTCCAATAAATCGAATTAATTATTCTCCCAAGGTATGAGAGATTGTCTCATTCAATATAATAGTTGTCTATACGAAAATACAATTTTGTTAGAGGAATAGATTCCTCCATAAGTGAGAATTATTCAATATTATTCTCATATTTAAGGTTATTCACTCTCTATAAACAATATATATAGTTTTTTGTTGATTTTTGTTTCTGTTATGAATGGTTTATTATGAAATCTGGTTAAATATTTATGTTAACATGGTTTCTGATTAAATATAGATATTTTTTTTCACTCATCATTTCTACTATCTTTTCTTAGGTAGGTGGCTTATATCACAAAAACATGATTTCGAATTTAAATGAATAGTTATAATTAATTATTTTGTTTGATATTTTTATTAAAACCTTTTTTTGTTAATTGTAGGTGTTCATTTTTTTTGGTTTCGGAAATCATGGGAAAATCGGTTGGATTTTTGAATGATTCATTGGTTTATAATAAAAAATGTGGATTTTGAAATTGTTAATTTGTTTTAAATAATGTAATTGGTTTGAGGAAATTGTATAAATAAATATTGTATTGTGGAATTTATTTACAAATATGGGGTATATACGGTGTGTATGAGTTCATTTTCACTAGAGGTGACCCTATAGAAAGGACGAGTGGCATTGTGTAATTAGTATAGTGTATTGTTGATGATATATTAAATTTATGAGTGTCCACTCATGAGTATGGAATTTTCACAATTTAATTCCTTTTGTGTGTGGAGATATGGATATTGGTTATTAATTGATTTTAAAAAATATTTTAATAATTCATTTAATAAATTTCATGGAATAATTATTTGGATTATTATAATTATCTTGATTATTTAAAATATATTATAAATAGTGATAACATGTTTTGTCCTTCTGTTGTCAGTTAAGATGACATTGTGGGAAAACCTACCACATTTATACTCACCCCTACATGGGTAGTATATTTCATTTGTAGATATAATATATTGGAACATAGGTAATGACAAGGTATCAAAATTAATTAGAAATTATTCTTACTAACATGGTAATGGAATGTGGGGTTAATGTTTGGAGCATGATGTGTGTTTCTGGTTATTGTTACTTTCTGGTTACTTGTTTTTTGTCTATTTTGTACCTATTGTGTATATAATTTGGTTTATAGTTGTACAATAATATGTTTTTAGTCCGGTTTGTTTCAGTTTCATTTTTTACTTCTGCATTATGTCGTTCTTGTTTTGGTTATTTCATATATAGTTTTGTTGTTTATTATTTAAGAAGGGAAATCATTTCAAAAATATTTTCAGGTCCTTGGAAATTATTATCTATAATTGGTTTCTTGGCAATGTCATATATGTCATAGTATTCCCCCATCACATCTGATGCCAATTATTAGTGGTGGGATGATACAACTATAATCATTCAATGTATGTCCATGTATATTGTTTAGTGAACTGCATCAGTTTCATTTACTTCATCGATATATTTGGGAAAAATAGTATCACCGTATTCAGTATTTAACAAATGGAACTGGTTCATGATTTTATGGATCATAACGGTATAAATACTTGGACTCTATTTCCTTTTACGGTATCATGGATTGGAATTACATAAATTTAAAATGTATATCTCAAAAAGTGAACAACTAATGCCTTTATTCTGAAAATTATATTACCATGTATTTTGGGTACATGTTTGTTTTATGGAAACTTCTAGTTGAGTTTTAACTTCATCATTATGGGATTGTATGATGATATTCAAATGAAACACAATGATACTAAGACATCCAAATTGTAATAAATTATTAATTTATAGATGTTTGTTTAGGGAAATTTTCATAAACTATTTATTTTTTATAATAGTGAATTTTTTTTATGAAAATCATGGTTATAATATTTTTGATAAAAGAGATTAAATATTGATGTTAGTTTTATAGAAAAATATAAATTTTAATACTAGAAGATATGGAAAATTTAAATTTATAATAATTTCATCCCTAATAAGTGATATTAAATAGTCTTTTTTATTTAATAAATTGAACCAGTTAATAGCGGTAGGAACCAACCAAAGGAGGCTGATGTGAAAGTAGTTGTACTTGAGCTACAACTTAACCAATCGTTGGTCCTTTTTTTTATGATTTAAATGTTTTTTACATAGCAAGATGATAGGATGAACTTTAGTTTGTGGAAAATTCTGTTATTTTCTAATATTGAAATCCACAAATCATTTGGGATGGATTCCAAGCCAAATAAAGTAGAATTATTCAATAATGAATGTATGAAATAATTGATTTCATTGGGACACCAATTGATTTGATTGTTATGTTTAAAAACATATATTTTTTGTGATATTATATTAATGTAGATGGATTGTTATGTTTATAATAAATTTGAATAAGGAAATTCATGTGATTATTTTGAGGAACTTTTTATAAATATATTCTATCCTCACAAATTTAAGAATTCTATAAAAGTGGACTTATTTATCTTGATAAATGAGACAGTCACGATGATAGAGTATGTGATAAATTTATGAATTTAGTCCAATTTCCCCCATTTGTTACAATATGATAATCTTTTAAATAAATTTTTTATTTAGTTGGGATTTTTTATATTCTATCAAATATTTCCCCCTTTTTATAATATATTACAAAAATATTGATAATATAGAGACAATTATATATTGGTATATCTCATAAATATGGTTGGGAGATAATTGTAGTCCATATTTAATAGGTGGGGCATCTAATTTTGGGAATAAATAAAAGAGGGTCACAAATTTTCACAATAGTACGTCATGTCAAATTCAAATTATGGTATCCAAAAAAAATCATCCTTGAATGTAAGAAAATACCAGATGTTTTCAATATCATTATTTTTACTATATATAAATAGATTGTTTGACACGAACAATTATAATTACCCAACAACAACATATATTGTTTCATAGGAATCATAAGCATTGATCAGATGAGTGCAGAAAAAATATATCATCCTTATAATAGAGAGTTCCATGGTGATTCTAGGAACACCATCACTCATAAATCAATGACATCTCAATAATGTGAAAAATAGAAAGATTTATTGACTAATAAATTTCAAATAATTGATAAATTTATCATGTATTTCCGATTTGGTCTTCTAATAAAGGGTGGTATAATTATTTTGAATTCAAAACGTATGAATGTTTTCAATATTGTCTCATCCCACCCATTTATTATATCTTGTTTTTTATATAATGGAGATTTTATTTATGTGATTCCATTTTTCTAGAACTAAAACCTCATCTTATACCAAATGTTCAAGCAGAATTTATGTGTAATGCATGTTCTGAATCTATATTAGGGGATGAGTTCCATTTAGATTTTTTATTGATATTTGTATTTCTGATTTTATTTCAGGTATGAATTGTTTTAAATTTTCCAATCACTATTTCTACTTTTATTACCATTCTGTTAGTTTCAATTGTTTCGATGGAATAAAGCTTCCCTATAGAGGAGATAGCGAGATAAAAGGAACTTAGAGAATGAATTTAGAAACTATTTAATAGAAATATATATTATCAGTTGGATGGGTATACCTTTTCATCTGTAGATGAGATTAGGAATAGAAAATTTTCAGCTATTATAGATTATTTCACTTATGTTTCTCCGCATCAATTTCATAGGGTTTCTACCCAAATGAGATGTAGAGATCATGGTTGGTGTCCTAATCTGGACTAGTTTAATTTCACTTCTATCATATCATATTGATCTAAAGAATTGTTGTAATTTTTTGTTTTTATAGATGAATAAGAATATTAAGGGTTCATTCGACAATGTACGTCTCCATGGGTAGTACAAATTCTGTTTATGAAGAACGCATGTGTATATATTATAATTTCTGTGGATTGTCATAAGAGATTATCAGAAACCTAACAACATTACAATAAAGAATAATTATCATATTCCACCGACTAATGGTTTATTTAACAAATTTATGTGTTACCAATGGTTCTAAAAAACTTACATCTAATTGGGATATTACCAATTTTATCTCTTCATTATTGTTATTTATATGAAATGTTTCAGTAGTAGATATGGCCATTATAAATATGTCATTATGGATTTCTTTTCATAAAAATACACCATAAATCATTATCTATTTGATGTATAAACTCATTCATAGATACATGTATTACATTGGTGGATGATTTTGATAATTTTATAATAATGTATTCATGGAAAAATCCAATCAAGAGAAACACTGCATGACATTATTGGTTATCTTATGTGAACATAATTTTGTATTCCTTTGTATCAATGTGTGATTTATGGATATAAGATGTGTTTATCATTCGCATACTCATTTCTAAAAATGGGTCTATATAATTTCAAAAAAATTTAATTTGATATCTATTTTAAAACTACAAATAATTTCATTGAGAAATATAGTTTTCTTAGATTATATTGATACCACATAGGTCTTTTACGTGATCATTCAGGTTTACTGCACAAATGAAATCTTTGACGAATAAATACCTTCATATCCTATAGATACATTTTTCTAAATATGTTATTGAACAGAAGGTTATACTTAAATCAAAACATATCTTCATGATTCCTTATTCTAGATAATGCCATGTAGTCTACTGTGATTCATCAGGATTGTTGTTGGGATATGTTCTCAAGCATTGAGATCATGTTGTTTGTTAAAGAATTTTATAGTTATAATATCATGAGAAGAAAAACCCAACACATGATTTAAAGAAATCTTATTTGGTTCACTCATTTAAGAAATTTATTTAATACATAATTATTGATAAATTAATAGTATTTACACATCATGAGAGTTTGAATCATATATCCTCACAATGATATTTGTATATAAGGCAGTGTAGTTAGATATAGAATCTACATATGTTGTACTTTGAAATAATGTATATACTAGGTAATGGGAACTCTATGGTGGATGTATTGATATGTGTTTTATATGATCATTTCGATAAGGGGGACTCATACTAGTGTAATCTATTTTTAGTAATATTAGATAAGAATCTAGAATGCTCGAACACATGTGGTGTTGCAGTTTTCTTTCCATTTTAATTTCATCATAGATTTTTTTATGTTAGATATTCTCAAACATAAAATCATGAATGTGTTTCTATGATGTTAAAAACTCAATGGTGGGATGATCATTTATGTATAGAAGATAGATAGAACTTTAATGTGGTACTTCGGATATCAGACATTCGTACCAATATTATATCCTAATTAATTCTTGTGGCCAACCACCATTCATGATGGGTTGTTCGTCCAGGGATATAGATAATGTATTATGCTTTGAAATTAACAATTTTTGGATTTACATAAAAATAAATTTAGAAAAGTATATCTTGATATGCCTCCCCTTTCAGTTGGTAAAGGAGAAGAACCAATGACCATTAGGTATATTATAGTTTTTAATTAATCTTGTGTTGAAATGGGAGAAGATAGAAGATGATTTTGGAAAAGATTTAGCAAATAGGGTTATGAAAAATGATCTAATATGTGTTATTATATATCAAATCATAATTTCAACTCATTTCATCAATATTCATAAAAATATTTATAAAAGAGATTATAAATATTTAAATTCCTGAAATTATAAACATGAATGGTCCTATAATTTCAATTTTATCTAAATAAAACCATATGTTAACATTTAATTTTATAAAATCGATATAAAATCGCATGGAAAGTATTTAAATATATGTTCATATTATCATCTACAAATTGATGGACATTTTAAATAGAAAATCCAAATGGTGTAGGTAATTATTTGGCCTTCTATAATATATTTTTACGACTCATGGAAGGATAATTTTTCTATACTAGTGTTCTCATATAAAAAGATAAAACAAGACTAGAAAAATATGGATCCTTTTGAGTAATTTTTATTACATTTTGTCTTTCTCAACATTGTTGGGTGGACTGGTGAGATGTCAATAATTTTATCCATCATTGTTTAAGAGAAACTTGTTAATATAAATTTAATTATGAAGATAATAGAGATGTCTCAATGTGATCATAAAACATATTAAGATCATAGTCAATGTAATTTTTTATTTGAGGTCTGGGAATAATTTTTCATTATTATCTCTCCATGGAATGGGCATCATGATTTTATCAAGATATGAAACCTATTTTTTATATAGGTACATAATTTTTAGATACATGAATTAGTTTGTGAGATGTAATAATGGTTATTTTTTCCACCATGTTTTTGTTTTTTCACAATGTGTTTCATGTATCTATGTTGATGAAGTAACAACCTGATCATAACTATGTTAATTTATCGGATCATGTCAACCTAGATCTATATTTTAAATTGATTCATGTTCGGCTATAGATTGTGGAAATGAAATAAGAGATATTAAATGGGAATTAGGTCTGTATAATATGGGTTTTTTGAAAAAATTCCTAGAATTAAGGAAAAACATGGGAGAATGAAATATAAATGGTTGAGAAATGGACTATACTATTTTAGTAATTCGAGGGTTTTCCTCTTTCTAGGGATTGAAAGGATAATATCGGTGAGAGAGAAGCACCCCCACCCCCAATTATAGTTAGATAACCCTTTATTACCGAATAATGCGTGAATATAAATTAAGGATTTTTTTGGGAGGTTAGTTGTGGTTTTTGTATTTATTGGATTCTTTTTTGGAGGTTCATAATTTGGGAATTGGAATAAAAAACTATGAAACATCTCTAGTTAACTATGAATGGGAGGACATTGGTATCTTGGAAGGAACATAGGTAGACAACATTTAAGATAAACCGTGCATATTCTTAGCAGAGACCATCTGTCTTGAAAAAGACTAAAATTTATATCTGGAACACAATTTTTCTAACCATTCAGGACACCAATTTGTCTTTTGGTTGTATGATTGTATCACCCGAGGGTTAGCATATGATTGAAAAATTTTGTGGCCTAGCCATAGGGTATATAGTTGGACCTCCATAAAAATTTTAAGTAATCACAATTAAACTATTAATACATAAAATAATATTTAATCCATCCATAACTTAAATTCATTTTTATTCCTCATGATGAGAGATGAACCCCTTGATCCTATATTGATCCATAGTTAAATAAATGATAGTTGGAGGAACATATTAGTCATTCAGTGTGTTTTCATCATCTATATTCATATATCGAATGTTCTTACCTCTCTCAAAACAATATAACTAATCCATTATAGATAGGTATATTTGTTATGAATGTTTTATTATGATACCCTTTTTTATGTAGTGAAGGGAATGTTGGTTTTGATGATATCTTGAGGTTTTTTATGTCATTATTTATTAAAACCAACTATTTTTAGGTCAGTATACACTCTCTCAACTATAGTTGATTTATATCATGACATATTAATTTTATTTAATTGTTTTCATTGATATTTTCTTGCATACATATGTGATATTTAGTATAAATACTAATTGGTATTGGATTTGGGAATTGTTGGAAAATTTGTATTGATTTGAAAAATCTCCTTTACATTATGATATTAAAATGTGGATTTTAACATTATGGTTTTATATCTATGAAAATGGGTTTTTTAATGGTTAAATGATTTTTTTTCAAATATTGCATATGTATTTAGTAAAATGTTTTGAATTGAGATCATTTTAATTTGAACTAACATTTCGGTAAGGTCATGTGCCATTCGAGTACTCGATATTTATTTCCTTCTGATGAATTTTTATATCAATGATATATAAATAATGAGTATAGTAAATTAACATATAATGAATGATGATGTGGAGTCATGATTATGGTAATTTTAAATGATTATAAAAGAGGGATTTATTATTCATTTTCCTCCTTCTTTGTAAATTTGTTTTGGATAGATATAAATAATTTTATTAAGTAAAGACTTTTTATTAGTTATGATATTGTTTTTTTCTTAGCTTCCTGAGATTGGAAGTCATTGGAGAAGTACTACTGATTATAGAATCATTACATTCATGGGAACTTTGTTAATTTTTTATTAACATATATTAGGACATAATTAAGGAAAACGTATATCATTGTCACTACCCTTTATACAGATTGAATTCATGTCCTCATGGACTACTACAAGAGGAATTTCTATAGCGCGTCTGATTATAATGGGGAATATAAGTTCATTTCAGCTTAGATCACTCTTGATATTGGTATTTGACATCTGCTTTGGATTTGGGTACTCGAGAGGTTGGTTTTTCATCACTTATGTTGGAGGATTTATAGTTAAAAATTAGTCGTTGATTGGTCATTTTCTATTCAGATCTTGCATCACTCTCTATTCTTGTGTTTTGATAGTGATAGAGTTGTGGAACTCTTTGGTGATTATCCCCTAGACCTGGTTTACTACTTATCATATATTAAATGGTGTTGGCATATAGATTCTCTTTCAAAAATGTCAACGTGAGGTTTCATGGATCTAGTATGGGTATAATTGTCATTGGTGAGGCATTTGAAAATCAGTGAGGGAAACTAGTGTTAGTGGTGGTGATGAACTATTCTGTCATATTTTCCTTTTTCCTGATTTAGTTCATTTAGGATTATTTTAGAATGAATTTTATCTGCTTTCCATTAACTATATATTTCATTGGGTTGTGGTGTTCTTGATAGTAATTAGTTTTCTAATGATGCATTATGTTTTTGTTTAGTTGTTTGTCAGTACAACTGGGTCGGAATCATCATGATATGGTTGGGTGCGCTAAATCTTGTTATTTAGAAGTCAAAACTCATGGATGGATGGATAGGAACCCTACCTTCTATAGATACCCTATCCATTAACACATAACATTTCATGATTTTAAACATAACTCATCATCAGAGTAAAATCCAAGGATCGTTAAGTCTATTGTCTTGGAATACTAGGTACATACATCACAAAACACGGGCAAAAACACTACATTATTTAATATTTATAATGAACTTCTAACGTTAATTGATCCCTTACACTTTCATAGGGTACCCTGGGGAACACCTGAACAAAGGGATGAGCTAAAAATCCAGGTAAGGGAATGAACATAAGAATAAAATTTAAGCACATGAGTTAGGAGGCTTGACATTATGAAATTGGAAGCATGGAACATATAGAATCATAACATATAAACATGGGATCATAAAAACATGAAACAAAATAATCATGTGGTAATATAAGCATGATATTATATAAGAATTGTTTCATAGAGAGGTGGAAGAAACATTAAACATGACCTTAGTAAGAGTCAAGGCTAACTGCCAATCTCGTTTCCCATTGTAGCACAAGCCATGGCTAATCGCCAGGACCCTTTACCCATAATCTTATCACGGGGCATTAACTTTACCCAATGCATTGGAATGATATCTGAGCCCACCCATATAATATTATTCATGTATATGCTTGACACATAAATAATCTCACATAACCAATCATACATAAACATAAGAGTACCCAAGGAATGAAATGGACACACAATCAAGTCATAAAGCATAATAAAATGGGACATAAAATAGAATATTCCACGATACAAATGAATTGAATCATAAATATTCACTATAAAGGAATAAATGATGAAATTATATAACAAACTGATGCGATAACATGTAAATATAGTTTTTAGGAATCACTGAGTCAAAAAATTTTAGTGTGGTTTAAGAAAACATCGAATGTCTCTTAAAACGAAAAGCGGCATAATATTTTTTTATAAAACCTGAAGTAAACCCGGATAGATTTCATAATAAAAATAATATTATTATACAGACCAAGGAGACATAAAATAAATGATAGAGTACACTTGATAAAAGGAAAGATTTCAGAAAGTTCCCTTAAAACGGGTTCACTTATCTGGATGTAATGAGGAGAGAATCACATAAAATCATGAATATCCCTGAAACAGATTGATGAATGAGGCTTGATAAGTAAACTTGGAACAAGTAAACAACATTTATAGTACTCAAATTAAAATATAACATTACATAATTTTGGTAGAACGGTAGATATGGAAACCTGAAGGAATAAAAGTTGTTCGGGTAGAATTCTTTACGGATTATCAGCATGGTATCTGCAGTACTTGAGGGGGCTAAGTGAGAGAAAAAAGGAAATTCTCATCACTTATACATAAAATATGGTAGTAGGGGGAAGTGTAAAATCATACATCATAATTAATAATTACACACAACATGTCCTAACATTGGAACAATCATTAATAAGGGTGAAATTGAGAGGATTCTTTACATTAGGTCGGTTTGTGTTCTCCATGTGATATTAATGACATGAATAATCAAATTAGGTTTATTAATCATTAATCACATAACCATATATAAAAGTAAATGAAACATTATAAACTGTTTTTGTTCCTTTATACCCATTTTGATTGATTACAAGGTTCAATTCCATTGATCTTGTCCGTTTTTTTCATTTGTTTTAATGATCGGTTCAATTGAATTATGTTCAGATAAATTGTAAGATGAAAGTGGTTTTAAAGAGTTTAAGTTATATAACATTATTTTATATCCAGTAGGTTACATGGATACAAAATTTATTTGGTTAATTAGAGTGAATGAGTACCTTTACATGACACATTAATGATAAATAACTGAATTAGTTTAAACGATTTTCCCCATAATTGACTTGTTTTGTATTATTGATTTATATCATGAGTGTACGAGGATTAAATAACCTTAAATAAGACATATGATATATATAATATTCTGGTTCAACCATAACATTAATGGTTTCATGACAAGAAGAAAAATGATAAAAGAATTTTAAAACACATTATCTATGATGTCAATAATTTGACACATCACCAACAATGTTTTAAATATAGAACGTGAGGGAGAGGAAGTGAAGTATGATGCTTTAAATTTTCCATAAACATGATTATAATCCATATTATATGATATTATGGAGAATTCGTGCCTTTTGGATAAGGTAAGATGATGAGGTTATATGAAAAGAATGAAAATGAAAACCAAACACTTGAAAACGAAAAAGGGTCCATACCCTTTGATCTCCTCTCTTTGAGACTCCACATAGGGGATTTGATGTTGGACTTTTGGAATGACTAGAAATCCTTGTATGTGGGGAAGGTGAATGAGAGGGTATTTGGGAAGTATTTTTTCTATGAAAATGTTATGATAGTTGTGAGTAAAATAGGTAAGGAGAGGGGGTATTTATAGTGATGAAGGAGAGGGTTTTCACAATTTTTATTCAATAGTTTATTAATACCCCTCAAGAAAAGTCAAGGTGATGATTAATTTCCCAAAAATAGTGATTTTAGCATGTGAATCTGAAACAATTGGGATTACATCGGTATAACATCATCATGACTTCATAATTAATGTATTTTCATATTTTGTGAACTGTCTTATTTCACTATTCATCAAAATTTCAAGTATTTCAGAAAAATCCCAAAAATTCTCCCTAAACATTTTTCGATGTGTATAATACAAAAATGAAGTCCATTTTTCAAAAATAATTTTATATATATGATTATTTTAATATTTAATTAATGTAATGATTTATTATCAAAACAATTTTTAAAAAATTGATTAACTCATTCTAAAATATAGATATATCATATTTCCAAGTTGAATATTATTTTTATACGACCATAGGTGAGGTTAATATTCATTAGGTAATATCACTATTATTCAATGTATTTTACTATTCATTAGGGTTGGTTACTATTCAACAAAAATTATTTTTGTTTTATCAGACTCCAATAATCATCGTGAACACAATTTTGTATGCCGGATTTTCAAAATTCCAAACACAGAAGTGAAAAAATTATGTTTAAAGGTCGCATATCACTTAGTAGTTCATTAATTTGGGAATACATTAGATTTTTGGATATAAATATAAGAAGGGAATTTCCATTTAAAAACATTGGGTCGTTACATCATTCCCCCATTATGAAATTTCTCCCTAGAAATTTCATTTTACAAACTAAGACAAAAACATGTGCGAGTACATTTCCTTCATTACTTCCTCCAATTCCCATGTTGCATCCTCAATATTATGGTTCCTCCACAACACATTAACCTGATGGGTTGTCTTGTTGTGTAAAACATGATCTCTCCTATCAATAATCATTACTGGCTGCTTCTCATAGGAGAGATCATCTTCCAGCAGCACCACCTCTGTTAATAGTAATTATGGGGGATCGGGTATGTACTTCATCAAGAGTGATACATGAAAAACATCATGAACTTGAGCCATATTGGATTGATGTGCATGCTGATATTCCATGGATATTATGAAGCCAAGGATCTCAAAGGGGACAATAAACCATGGGATTAACTTCCCTTTCTTACTGAATCGCATGACTCACTTCCATGTATATATTCGAAGGAATACTTTATCTCCAACGTTGACCTCCAAGTCCCTTTGACGGTCATCAACATAGCTCTATTTCCAACATTGAGAAACATTGATTTGTTTCTGCATGACTTGATCCTTCTCTATCATCTCTTCAACAATTCAGTTTCTAGTAGCTTTCTTTCTCCATCTTCATCAAAAAAGGCTGGAGTTCTACAATGATTTCCATACAGTGATTCATATGGATCCATTTGAATACTCGATTGGAAGCTATTGTTGTATGAGAACTCAATAAATGGGAGTTTTTTATCCCATAAACATTTAAATTCTTGAGAGCAGGCTCTAAGAATATCTTCAAGTGTCTGAATAGTTCTTTCAGGCTGGCCATCAGTTTGGGGGTGATAGGTTGTGCTGAAAGTTTATTCAGTACTCAAGGAATGTTGATGTCTCCTCCAGAATTTAGATGTGTAACTTGGTTCACAGTCAGATAGAATTGAGAGTGGTAAACCATGAAGTATCACCACTTCCTTCACATATAACATTGCTATTTGTTTAAGTGAAATATCTTCTTGAATATCGATGAAATGGGATGTCTTTGTTAGTTGGTCAACCACAACCTAAATCACATTATTTCCCTTAGAGGTTTTCCAGAGACCCATGAAAAAGTCCATATTAACTTTTTCCCATTTACAAATGGGTTATGGAAATGGCTACATTATAACTTTGTACTTTTGTATCTCGACATTAAATTGCTGACATACCATGCATCTTGATATATATTCTGTAAATCTTCTTCTTCATGTTATCCCACCATAAGTGTTCATGGAGATCACAGTACATTTTGGTACACCCAGGATGGACAGAGAAGGTTGATCTATGTGCATCATTCAATATCTCCTTCTTTATCTCTAGATCAGACGGTACACATAATCGTGTCTCAAATCTTAAAACTCCTTCCTCATCAATTTTGAAATCAGAGGATTTACCATTTTTAACAGTTTCCACCCTTATCTGAATTTCCACATCCTTTCTTTGTGGATCATTTATTTTATCCATGAGGGATGGTTGAGCAATCATTTGAGAAAGACATGAGGATGTTCCTCCCATAATGATTCACATTCCCATACTTGTCAAATATTAGAAGATCAGATCCATTTCTATTCTCATCATTGATAAAGCTGTACAATCGTTTCAACATAGTGAATCTTCCACCATGTTTGCCTTACCGGGATGGTAGTGGATTGAGTAGTCATAAACCCTAATGAGCATTATTCATCTTCACTGGCGCATATTAAGCTCTTTTGTTTGAATATATACCTTAGACTATTGTGGTCAGTAAATATCTCACATTCCTCCCCATAGAGATAATGCCGCCATATTTTCATGGAAAATATCACAGCCGCTAACTCCAGGTCTTGCGTTGGATAGTTTTTCTCATGGATTTTTAGCTTCCTTGAGGCATAGTATATCACATTATCATTATACATCTGCCCACAACCTATTCCCTTCATAGAAGCATCACTATACACCACAATGATTCCCAACTAGTAGGTAGTGTGAGTACTGGCACAGTGATAATCCTCTTTTTCAACACCATGAAACAATCTTTACATTCCTGTGTCCAATCAAACATTACTCCCTTCCATTCCATCTTGGTCATTGGGATTGACAATCATGAAATGTTATTTAGGAATCATAGATAATTCACAGCTAGGCCCAAAAATCTACGGATCTCTATTACATAAGTTGGTCTAGGCCACTCTTCAATTTCATTAATCTTGGAAGGGTCCACAGATATCTCTTTGCTGGTGATAACAGGCCCTATGAATGATACTTCCTCTATCTAGAACTCACATTTACTGTACTTTTCATACAACTAATCCCTTTGGAAATTCTTTGACATAGTTTCCAAATGCTCCTCATGTTCCTCCTTGCTCTTGGGTTATCTCATAATATCATCAATGAAGACTACCATAAATTTGTCGTGACAATCTCTAATTAATCTATTCATTAAATCCATGAAAATTTATGGAGCATTCGTGAGTCCGATGGGCATCACTATGATCTCATAGTGTCCATACCTCATTCAAAAGGCATTCTGGGAAATATCTTCCTTCGTCAACATTAGTTGGTGATATCCTGACCGAAGGTCACCCTTAGATAAATAACATGCCCCACATAGCTGATCGAACAAGTCATCTATCTGTGGAAGGGGATAGATAATCAATTTATAGGCTCATTGATCTATCTGTCTTTATGAAAAAGAGGAATGGAGCACCCCACGTTTAAGAACTTAGGCGTATAAAACCCTTTTCCATATTTTCATGTTACTACTTCTTCAGCTCTTCTAGTTCTACGGTGGCCATTCTGTAAGGTGTCATTGAGATTGGCAGATATACAGGGATATGTTCAATTGAGAACTGAACCTCTCATTTAAGAGGAAGGCCATAAAACTCTTCAGGGAATACATTAGTGTAATCCCTCACGATTGGAAAGTCTTCAAGAATTATTATCTCCGCCGTCTCAATCATTTTATCTAGATATGCTTGCTCAAAAGGAATACATATCCCCACTAGAGACGATGATTCGAAAGGAGATTAATATTCCTCCATGCACATGTAATGAATCAGAGGAGGCATCGGGATATGATGAGTAATCTCCCTTTCCCAGTAGTTGATGTTGTCCTTGTAAAATGATAGCCAATCCATGCCCAATATAGCATCAAATTATAATAAAGGAAGTATGACAAGATTTTCTGGGAGGTTCAGTCCACAAAAATTAACCGGGGAGGAGTTATAAAACATGGATGCAATAATTTCCACATTTTTTGTTCTCACAGATAAATTTTCCTCCAAATTTTGTTGTGGTTTTTTAATAGTTCTACTAAACATGCATGATATTAATGAAGGTGTAGAACTAGAATCAAATAGTACGTTCACTGTTATTGAATGAATGAATAGTTTACATGTCACCACATCGTTTTTCAGCTCCACCTCAGTAGTAGTGATAGCATAAGATCTTCCTTGTTTCCTTGGAGGTTTTTGTTGATTGCCTCTAAGAACCCTCAGCATAGGAAAAATTTTCTCATATTTCTCATGCTCCTTGCAGTTATGACACTACATTGCAGGATGAGTGTTGATCTGGAACATAATTTCATCTTCAACATTAGCGGTATTTTTCATTCCCCTTCGACAGTTCTTGGCCAGATGACCTAACATTCCGAATTTTATGTCATTCTTTGTTCCCTTTAGACAGTTACCAGGATGCTTCTTCCCACAATTTTTGAAAAGGGGAATGTTGGGATTCATTCAATCATGGGTTTTGTTTGATGGAACACCCATAATGCTTTCCATTTTCAACTTCTTATCACTGGGTCCATGAGACCACTAAGTGTATCCAATCTCCATATCTACCATGAGGGCACAATGGACAATGTCCTCAAAACTTTAGAAGTCTAGAATCTCCAATTCTTTTCATAGACTGGGCTTTAGTCTGCTAAAGAAGCAATCCACTTTTATTTCAGTGTTCATGTCAAAGAAAGAGGTGTACATTTAATGCCTAGTAAATTTCTCTTCATATGCCCTGATGGACTCATCTATCTTCTGACTGAGTCCAAGGAACTCACCTTCCATCTTGAGATGGAGGGTTCGAGAAAAATATTTGTTGAAAACCATCCACTTGAATTCCTCAGAATCTATGGAATCAATATATTCTTGGGACATTGTATTTTTGATCAGTGTCTACAACTGATAAGCTTCCACATAAAAACGATAGACTGCCAGTACAACTTTCTATTCTTCTATGCACATGAGGACAAAGAATATCATTTCAATAGAGTTAATCGATTGTTCTGCGAGGAGGGGATCAGAAGAACTGTTGAACATGGGGGGCCTTTGCAACATGAAGGATTATATGGAAACATGATCTTTCTTTAGAGGAGGGGGACGTTCCACCTGATTCAAGTTATTATTCATAACTCCTTCCAGCTGAGCTAGTACTAACATGATGCTTTGAGCACTCGCTTCTGTCAAATCAGGCATGTCATTAGGTCAATCATCGCATTTCCTATCACATTGGTTGTTTGGACATGTTCTTCTATTTCCCTCCATTAACTAAGAAAATCAATGTATAATTAGAGGTCTTGAATACGTAGCTATTGATCATAGAAAGGAGACTTTGAACATTAAAGGATAAACATATAAAGAATAAGAATACCCTAACTTGTGATTCCTTAGGTTTATATCTAGGTAATCCACAATATATTTCATATCATATATTCTTATCATCTTTTTCCCTTAATAATGGTTTGTACTAAGGTCGTCATTATATCAAAGAATATACCATGGGAGTGTTGTAACCAAGAGTGCAAAAAGGCATGTTGTCATTAACAAGTTCTCGTTCGAGTCTAGCTCAATGCGGTGTTATCGGGTTTGACCCCTAGGATACATCTGTTCAAGAGCCACCTCTACCTGCTCGTATCTAGACATGGAATTATTTTCATGATATGACACTTACTCTATACTCACCAAAATTTAGGTCTATTTTCTTATTCTTAGTCTCATATTTATGGTTCTCACTAAGGTGTTATATTCCTAATCTCCAAAAATAACTAAAACATCCTATGATACCAACTATAGAGAACCTAGCATTTGACACATAACATTTTTTGATTTTAAATATAATTAATCATCAGTATACAATCCATGGATCATTATGTATATTGTCTTGTAAGACAAGGTACATATATCACATGACAGGGGTTAAAACCATTCGTTATTTAATCTTCATAATGAGCTCCTAACTTTCTTTGAGTCCTTACAGCTGCTTAGGGTACCATCAGAAACACATGAACAAAGGTATGAACTAAAAATCCAGGAAAAGGGAAAGAACATAAGAACAAAATTTAATCACATGAGTTATGAGGCTTGAAATAATTATATTGGAAGCATGGAACATATGGAATCATAACATATAAACACATGATAATAAAAACAATGGAACATAATCATCATGGGATCATATAAGAAAGAGATTATATAAGTATTGTATCATAGAGAGGTTTAAACAACATTAATCATGACTTTAGTATTAGTCAAGGATAACTGCCAATCTTATTTCCCATAGTAGCACAAGCCAAGGTTAACCACATGGACTGTTTGCCCCTAATATTCTCACGAGACATTACCTTTACCCAATGCATTGGAGTTCTATCTGGGTGCACCCATATAAGTATATTCATTTATGTGCTTTAAACATAAATAATCTCACATAACCCACCATACATAAACATAAGAGTACCCAATGAAATAAATGGGAACACAATCACGTCATGAAGCATAATAACAAGGGACGTAACATACAAGAGTATGTGAAGGAATGCAATTAAATCATAAATAGACCCTATAAAAGAATAAATCATGACAAGAGATAATAAATAGATGTGATAACATGTAAATACAGTTTTTAGGGATCTATGAGTCAAAACATTTTTGTGCAGTTTAAGAAAACATCGAATATCTCTTAAAATGAAAAGATGGATAATATATTTTATAAAATATGAAGTAAACCAGGAGGGTGTTCATAATAAAAATACTGATTTTATAAATAAAAATGGGACTTTTAGCAGAGGATAGAGTACACTTGATAATAGGAAATAATTCGGGATGCTCCCTTAAAATGGACTCACTTATAGGGAAGTAATGAGTAGAGAATCACATAAAAGCATGCATATCCACGAAAGAGTGTGATGAAATAGTCATGATAAATAAACTTCGAACATGTACACAACATATAGAGTATGCACAATAAAATATAAGATAACATCATTTTGGTAGAATGGTAGATAAGACAACCCGAAGGAATAAAAGGGGTTCAGGTAGAATTCATTACGGATTATCGGCATGGTATCAGGAGTACTTGAGAGATATTAGAGAGAGATGAAAGGGAATTATCATCATGTATATATAAAAATGGACGTATGGGGGAGGTTAAAAATAATACCCCATAATTAATCATTACACACATAATGTTCTAACCTTGTGAATAATCTTCAATAAGGGTGAAATTGAGAGGATCTCTTACCTTAGGTCTGTTGGTGTTCTCCACTTGATATTAATGACTTGAATAGTCAAATTACGTTTATTAATCAATATTTACAGAACCCTATATAAAAGAAAAAGTTTTTGTATAATCTTTTTATGTTCATTTATACCAATTTTGATTGATTTCAATGTTCAATTCCGTTGTTTGGGCCTGTTTGCTTCATTTGTTTTAATGATTGGTTCAATTGTATTTAGGTTCAAATAAGTTATAAGATGAAAGTAGTTTCCAAGAGTTAATTTTATATAACATTATTTTAAATTTAGCAGGTTAAAATTTTACAAACTTCATTTGGTTAATTAGAGTGAAAGATAACCTTTACATTAATCATTAATGATAAACACTTGAATTAATTTTAACAATTTTTCCCATAATTTACTTGTTTTGTATTATTTTTTTATATCATTGGTGTATTAGGATTATAGAACCATAAATAGAAAACATAATATATATAATAATATGGTTCAACCAAAACAACAATTGTTTCATGACCATAAAAAAAATGATAAAATATTTTGAAGAAACATTATCCATGATGTTGGTAATCTGACACATCACGAACAATGTTTTAATTCTAGAACATGATGGAGAGGATGAGAAGTTTGATGCATGATATTTTCCATAAAAATGTTTGTAATCAATAATAAATGAGATTATGGAGGTTTCATGCCTTTTGGATAATATAAGGGGAAGAGGGTATATGAAAATAAAGAAAATGAATACAAAACTGTTGAAAATGAATGAGGGTTCTTACCCTTTGATCTCCTCTCTTTGAGACTCCACATAGGGGCTTTTATTTTGGTCTTTTGGAAGGACTATAAATCCTTTGACGTTTGGAAGGAGCTTGGAAGGGTATTTGGGCAGATTTTTTGATAGGAAAAAGGCTTGAGTGTTGTGAGGAAAAGAGTTAAGGGGAGGGGGTATTTATAGTTAGGGAGGATAGGGTTTTCCCAATTGTTTATTCAATAGTTTCTTAATTTAACTAAAGACAAGGAATAGTGATGATTACATTATAAAAAATAGTAAATTTAGCATGTGAACCACACCAATTCTACTTACATTATCTTAACATCATCATGACTACATAATTAATGTATTTTTCTTATTTTGTGAATTATCGTATTTCACTATTTATCAAAATTTCATGTATTTCACAAAAAGCCCAAAAATTATCTCTAACCATTTTTCGACATGTAGAATCCAAAAAAAGTCCATTTTTCAAAAATAATTTTCTAAATATGATTATTTTAATATTTAATTAAAATAATGATTTATTATCAAAACCAGTTTTAAAACATTCATTAACTCATTAAAAAATATAGGTATACCGTAATTCCAACTTGAATATGATTTTTATACCAACATAGGTGAGGTTATTATTCATTATGGTATCTCACTATTCATAAGGGTATTTTACTATTCATTATGGTTGGTTACTATTCAGAACAAAATATTTTTGTTTTATTAGACCCCCAAAAACATCTTAAACACAACCGTGTGTGCCGGATTTTCGAAATTTCAAACACAGAAGTGTCAAAATTATGTTTAAAGGTCACTTATCAGTTAGTAGTTCATTATGTTGTGCTTTAATGAGATTTTATGACATAAATATAACATGGTAATTTCCATTTAAAATCATTTCTTTGTAAAACCTCTGATATTCAACACCAAATATTTTGTCTAATTTTGTGCAGCATTATGTTGGAAGTAGGGTATTTTTTCATCATTATTAGGTTGGATTCTTGAAATAGAGATTGTGGTGTGGGTGCCTATCATCTATTCGTCACTCCTCATTTTAGTGTGGTTGGGATGGGCACTCTTCCATGTTGTGTTCTAGAAATATTCATCTTCTTGGTAGGGTTAATACATTGTCTTTAACTGTTCCATTAATTCATTGTTTCTTGGTGGTGTGAGACTTTTACATATTCTTTCTCTAATTATTGATTCCCTTCATAAACTCGGGACAATGTTAGGACATTCAGGTCATGTTTCACTAATCCATATGTTCCCCTGAATTATATATGTTCCCAATTTACCAATTTATAAAATGATCTTAATAATTTTATTATTAATAATGTTATCATAAACATATACAATTTCATAAGAAACAGAAAAAAAATATAATGAGATTTATTTAGTTATTTATTATACAATTTAGCCTCAAATTATTTCAAAATTGAAAATCGTTCCCCAAATGTTTTTTATGCCCATATAATTAGACGATATACTTAGGATTCATTGATATTTAATCTGATTTTTAGTATCTCCCCCTATAATTCTCTTGCATTTAGGGAATGGATGGATTTTGAAAAATAAATTAAAAATTAATCAAATATGTTAGGGTTAAAGTATTTTTTTGAGTTATATATGATTGTGTGAAAATTAATTTTCCAAACACATAGAATTTTTATTTTATAAATTGAAAATAATAATTATAATTTTTGGGTCAATATTATCTGACTTGGATAATTTTTTTTATAAGTGGATAAATTAAAAAGGTTAAAATATATAGTTACTGTAGTCAATAAAATTTGGTAAAAATAAAGTTAACATAATGGGTAAAAAAATTAATGTTAGGAACATGTCTATTTGTTTTTGGGGGATGGGTGGATCATCCATGTAATACCTACACTCTATTATTTTTAAAATTATCAATAAACATGGGGTGAGTGTGGCTTCCCATTATTGAATAAGTTTGGATATTTACAAAAATACCACTCCACCAAAATTATAAAAATACACTCACTCCACTCACTTTTTCACATATATCAATCATTTTGGATAATCCAAACACTACCAAATTCCATAAAAATAGTCCTTATAGACATTATATATATTTTTTCTTCCATAAATACCAATCCTGTGTACATTAAGAATATATCCAATAGTGGTTTCACTAAATGAAGTTAATTTTCATAACTAAATTCATTCTTTTTAATTTATTTATTATGATTCTATATTATGTATTAACACAGAAAATATAATAATTTTTTTCTCTCGTATTCGAATTTGTTATTATGTTGATTGGATAATATTTATTTAGACCCACATCCATTAAATGAGAAATGAAATCACCGTTCATGTGTATAGAAAACTACTCCCTCTAGAACTAATGTAACTCATATTATATATACAAATATTACAAAAGGGATATAATGATAGATTTAATGTTTATATATTATTTTAATTATTTAATTAAAATATTTACTAATAATATCACAAATTCCATTTTAAATTAACTTTTATTTAGAATATGTTAACACTTCTCATGTGTGTGGAATAGTACTTCCTTGTAAAGTGATGAGATTCATTTTCAAAAAAGATTTACATGGAAACTAATAAATATAAAATTAATCAATAAATATGATAAATGTGAAATTATTTTAATTATAAAAATATAATGTACCCTATATTTCAATACAAATTATCCATTTAAGTGAATGAAATATTTGTTCGTGCGTACGCATTGCCTATTATCTACCGGAACTGATATGATTTATATTCTATATCTAATTTTCAAGAATAGTTAACGGATTGAATCTAATAGAAATTAAAATATCGGTATCATTAATATTATTATACATATTGTTTAGAAATAAACTATTTATAATAACTAGGAATATAATTAAAAAATATGCATGTAAAATATTATATTTACACACACCAAAATGAATTTAATGAAATATTCATAAAAAACTATGTGTTGAATTAGTATAATATGATAATATATGATAAAATAAATGTGTTTACATTTATTTTAAAAATTTATAATAAATATATATATATATATATATATTATATAAAATGATTAGAATCATAATAAATAATTCAAACATATCTTATGTATTTTCTCATCACACTTTTTATTCCATTAGTGATATGCAATATTAACCAATTATTCTGTTGTGTGGTGTATGTAATGTAAACTTTGATTCAGAATTTCATAACCAATTTAAATTAATTGTATTTATTATTTTATTTTTTGTTATTTATTGTTTGGGACTTATGATTCAAATGTTACCTTGTGGTTAATGTTTTTCCACAATCTCACCATTGTTCAAGATTGTTAGGTTTATGTTTCTCTTGGGGAAAATATTTGATATTATTGATTTAAAAAATATATATTTTATTATAATCTAGTTATTCATTAAATTTATTAATTTATATTATCATTTTCCTCTATTTGTCACTTAAAATTATTGAGTAATTTTTTTATGATAATATTACTAAATTTATCTCTTTAGTCCAATATCATTTTTAATCTAAAACCATGGTTTCATAAAATATTATTAAAAATGAATTTAACATTATCCAAATTATTTAATAAATTTATTTTTCCCATTTTTGAATTTTTTTGGAAACTATTTTATTGGAATATTCATTTTTTTTCTCAAAAATGGCTTGTTTAGATTTTTTTAAAAATGGTAAAGGAATATTTGTTTTAAAATATATGACATGTATGGAATTATCCACAATCATGGATGCTAAATGTTTTAAAAATTCAATTATATTGTTCAATGATTTTTTTCTAAATGAAAATATGTTCAATATATTTTTTGAAAATTTTGTCTAAAAATAATTTTCAATGTTTAATTTAAATTTATCTCAAGAAAGTTGCGAATAGCCCTTTTATGGGACTTCAATTCAGAGTTATATAAACCATATGTTATACTTATGATACATTAGAGATATATTATATTTATATAATCATTATTCATTCATTGTATGTTTTATCATCGGTTTGAATGAGGATGTATAATTGAATTATCATCCATCATATTTCATTGAATATTTTATGAATTTGTTTATTGATTATGGTAATTAATAAAATTTCAAAAGCTAGTTTTCCAATACTAATGATTATTCTCTTTGTGTTCCAAATCATGAAATTTAAAAATTAATCAGACTTTTTAATTTTATAAATATCTATAAAATAATATAATTATTTATCAATCATGATATTATATCAAAATAAACCACTATCAAATTAATAATCATCCAATAATTATGGTATATTAATGAATGGGTCAGTTTGAACACATACATGGAAAATACTATAGACTAATATCACAGATGTCTATAAGAACATAATTACTGATAATATATGATATGAAAAAGTGAATAATATATTTTTTGTTTTATAATAGTAACATTATAATTAAATTCAGTTATTTAGACACCGCTATTTGTTTGTTAAAAATCCTATAAACCAGGGTGTCATTATTTTCATATATAAGAACCATGACTAATAATCACATATTATTAAATTATAACATTATAAAATATCATAAAAACATTTTTGTTCCTAATATAATATTAAAATGATCAATAATTTTAGAAAATAATAAATATAATAAATGTTTTTTTGAAATTCTTTCAAAATGATAAAGATTACTACAACCTATTTTTTAAATATATGATAAAAACTCATATACATGTTGATAATAATTATAAATTTTCTTAATAAATAGTTATATATAATAGGAATAAGGTAAAAAAAATAAGTTATTATTGTTGTTTATTTTAATTATACAACATGTTATAGAGAATTATGCTATGTGGGAATACAAGGGAAATGTTTTTTATGACTTGTATTCTTTTCTGGACACATAAAAATTAATTTTTTTATATTGTTTTTCAAGAATGATTTATTTTATTCTATAATGATACAATAAAACCTCCAATCTCGTAGTAAAGTGTAAATTTTAATTTAACTATTTTCCATGGTGGATTAATTTACAAAATAATATATCGTCGTTGAGCATAATTTTCATATATTTTAACGATGATATCCCCTCATTTTCCATATTTTCATTTCCCCCCAATGTTCTCCTTTTTATGTAGAAACCACGCTATGTGTTATCTTTGGTGACCCTCACCTTGTTCTTACAATCATTTAAAAAAAATTCATATTAAGTTTACTATAATTAATTTAACTAAGGTTTTTTAAAATATTAATATGTTTTAAAATCGTTTCAGAACTAAATTTTTTATCTTCTACACCAAATTCTAATATATAAACCTTTGAAATTTTTTAAATGAAATTTTATAAAGGAATGTTTATAATGAATCTTTTTAAAAAAAATTCAAACCACATTTCTATAAATGATTTTATAATGACATATGAATCTTTTTTTATTAGAAATAAGGTAAAGAATTTTCTAAATTAAGTATTATGGTTTCAATTCCATTTGAATCTTTATTAAGTATTTATTTCCCAGGGAATAATTATTAATTAATTTACATCTATAGTTTATAATGAAATAATCTTTTGAGTTAGTGTACTGTTTATATCTATAATTTTAAATCATAAAGCCATTTCCAAGGACACCAACTGGAAATATTATGTGAGACAATGTATTTATGTGTGTAATTTATGATATTAATAGTGAATTATATTTATTTGTATGTTTCTTGGAACCTATTTTCCTTCGCAATAGTTCTTTATGAAATGTGAATTATTTTAATTTTAACATTTTATGAAACCCATTTTCATTTCCATTGGTTGTTTTTATATGATAAGTGGATGATATTCATGTGGAACATATATGTATGGATGAAATATGGGTGGATTATTATATCTCTCTCCAATACATTGGATAATGTTTTAAGATTTGTGAGGTAAAATAGCATGAAACGTATTTCATATGACCTCAAAATAATGAGTAAAAAATCATTAATATGACCATTAAGAAACATTGGTCCTTATTTTATATGATACAAAAATAAAGGATTAGCATTATTTGGTATGATTAAAAATGAAAGGGTGAGCCATCATGGATATAATCAAAAACTAAATGATGATAAATCATGGATACTCTCACAAACTAAAGAGTTATACTTCATGAATAAAATAAAAAACTAGTGTCTGATCCTTTATGGATATTGTAAAAAATATAAATATTGGTCCTTCCTAGATGTGCACACTATATTATGATACCTTATTCATATGTTTTCTTAATTGAATCATTATTACGATATGTCAAAGTCCATGTTATATTTCTATGAAATATTCATATTATAATAATCTATAATTCATGATTATTATCACCTATTTACACAAAATTGTTATCAGTTATATGTATATTCATATATATTCATATATATTTACTCGTTGACACCATTCATAGATACCATGTTCTATTAATAATAAATTTCTCCACTAATAAAGTTATCTCATATGCTTATTGTATTAACCATGATGACTTCATGACACATTTTCAATTATGATTCATTTGATATAATCCATTTATAATGTTTACATTACCTAGGATATGATGTTGATTATAAATTATGAGCATACTAGAAGGGTGTTTCGTATCGATCTAGTATAGATTAACGTTCTTGGTCATTGCAAAATAAAATTCCCAGTAATTAGATATCGAAGACATTAAACCGGCTGTACTGGGGAATATGAGAATATCTTGTGAGATATAATGATTATCTCATGAAAAAAATGTAAAATAAATACTTTTCAATTTTTTAAATTTCTATATTGAATCATAATTATTGTTAATTTTTTTGAGGATTAGATTAGTTATTTTTTGGATTATAATGAGAGATCCCTAGTGAAAAAACTATGAGTATGTGTAAGGGAAAACTATTTTTATATGAGAATATAATTATGTCTTGATAAAGTTTCTATTTCAAGGTTCTCCTATAAATTAATTTTTGTTATAAATACTTCAAGAGGATTCAGTCTCTAGAAAAATATGTACCATGGGAAAATAATACAAAAAATGGGTGGACTGTGTGTTATCATGATTATCATTTAGTGGACAACAATGATGTCTAACATCTCACCAATTTTAATGCACCAAAGAAATATTATTTTTGAATTCACCCTTTCCATATAGATAATTATGATGGATTATTGAATATTATTAAGGAATTGTTTACAAAAATTAATGAATGTAGTTAATTAAACCCCATTGTTAAAAAATGTAAATTTATTATATTTATGATTTAATAATTTTAAAATTTAAATATTGTCGCATTAGACTCATTATTATTATCATTAACATATATTAATTTATGAAATTTATATATAATGTAAACACATCGTTAATAATTGGTGTAATTGGAAATGTGATGATTTTACCAATGAAAAAATGGGATTGGAGAGGTATTTCAAAATAGTTTCTCATTTCTCAATATAAACTCAAATGATATGAATAATAATGGAAACCATTTTGAGATATACATTTTTTTAATTATGAAAAAAAAATTATTACATTTTGTTGGAACACTTATTTTAACGACCACAAAATCATGATTATTATGACTATAATGAGTTTTATGTTTTATGCTATAATTTTCCTACACGAGGTTGATTGTTGATATTTTGAAAAAGTGTGAATCACTATTGAAGATGAGTTATGACAAAGAATGAATTGTCATCACAAATCACTAACCATTGGGGATGATTCCAGAAAGAAAACTAAGATATGTATTGGAATCATCCTCTGTTAGCTAAGTCCCACGACTGGAAAATATTTTTTTCCATGGTTAGAAATAAACTACCATCTGATATATCCTATGAATATTTGGATAAATATATGGAATTCCCAATGCAATACATGAGTTATCGTGTAGGATGACTTAAAACCAAAATTTAAAATTCAACAATATTTGGGTTAAATCACTGACATTTTTGTGAATATATTTTGACTCACGACCCATGTTTGTTTCATCGTTTAATGGTCTCACCGCTACTATACTGTTTATTTTGAATTAAATTTTGGTTATCGATATATTATCGAATTAAATTATGTTACATATTTAATTATTTTTATTATTAGTTTCCTTTAACTTCATGGATGAATTTTTTATACAAAAGTTTGTGTATGTATAATATCTAGATGATTCTTCTTATATGGTGTAATTAACTGATCTAGAGACTATTAGGACCCAGTGTTAAACTTTACATAATCTTGGAAGAATTTAGTAATTAACAATGAGGATATTTTTAGGTTTATAGTTTTAGATAATTATGTCATAAAATACGGGATTTCATCTCAAATATTATAATTTAGACACTTTTACTAAGAATTAATGTTTTCAAAAAATAAAAACTCTAAAAAAATAGTCATGTCTAGTTCCATGTTTTAGACTGCACGAATTTTCCATGACTCCATCGTTGACCCTAGTACACATTATGTCTTGTGAAAAACATTTCAAAAACATGGGATGAGTATAAAAAGCTTAGTAAGGGATACAAAATGAAGGAAAACTGTTAGTTTTTCAAAACAACAAGTTATCCATGAATACCTTCTCATAAGTAATACTTTTCACCATTATGAAGTAGTAAGTACTCATCATAGAATAAAAGAAAATTTATTACCATTTTGTAACAATAATATTACCATAAAACCCATAGAAATAACACATAACATATATAGGTAACTTGGGACATAATCATACTTAAATGAAATAAAAATACGGTTGAATACCCCACATATCACTAAATGAAATATACATACAATAGACTTCCATACCCATTGAATTAGAGGATATAACATAACTGTCTATATTAGTTTATCACGACACCAAACGTCATTTGGTTTATTAGGTAACCACCAGTCAAATTTCCAAGTACCATTATGAAATCATAACATGTAATATATTTAAAAAAATAAACATTTCACCAATAAAATTTCATTTACAATCACACGAAATAATTTCAAGAAATTGAAATAATCAATCCATTTCAAAACCCATTTTCAATTCCAAACAAACAAAAAAAAGAATAAGGGAATTATTTTACAATTAAAAAAATTAAGGCTTATGGAGGATGTTGACTATGGATTACGGCGGTGGAGCGATCATTGTCACTGCATATGTTTAAAACATTCCTTTTGTCATTTAGTAAATTGATAAATAGGAATAAAAATTAACATTTAATTAAATTTAAAGTAAAAGTTGTGTATACACCACATAAAATAAGGTCAGGTAAAAATCATAGGATTCCTAAAATAAAGGATATTTAGACGAAGTCTCTTACCTCATGTCTGATTTAACCCATTTGTTCTTAAATTTCATGAATTATAAACTTGGTTAATTTTTATTTTCTAAAGAATATTTTTTAATATATATTATTATAACAATTATAAATTGATTATTTTTTAATCCATATATGATTAGGATAAATAATGTATTTTTCTGAAAATGCAATTTTAGAGTCTTTTAATGGAAAAACATTTTTAAATCCAATAATTGAAACTTCTATATATTCAATTTGAAAAATTTAACATTTTATTTATAATATGGTCCTATAATTGTATTTTTTATAAATTTTTGTGTCCTACCGATAAATTTGATAATTGGGTGAATAGTGAAAAATACTACTTTTTAACCGAAAACATATTTTTTAATCAAAATAAATTATAGTGTTTAATTAAACATTTGAATGTTTCGGAAGATTAATAATATTATATTTTTATCATTTAATACAATGTTCATCATTATAAATAATTGAACATTTCAATTTTCAATAAACACAAGTCAATCTTTTGATAGTTTTTACTTTTTAAATTCACTTTTATAGCTTTTGACAACATGAATTAATTTTAAATTAATAAATGAAACTTATATTTTTTTAATAGATAAAATAATATTAGTTTTTGAGGTCATAATAAAAAAATTAGGTAAGGGTTAATTATTGTTATTTTTCTGAAATCATTCAAATTTTTATGAATACTGAAAGCACTACGTTATTATTTAAAACAGATATTTTATTTAACAAAATAGTTAATAAAATTTAATATATTTTAGGTCAAAATATATACATAATACCTATATATGGTCAATATAATTTAATGGAGTCATATTAAAATATGTATAGATATATTAAATTTTCATGAACTTTTTAGATTATTTTAAACACCTTCTAGGAGCATTTGAAAATTTGAATAAAACTTAATTTTACCAATTCTGTTTGTTGAATTTTAAAAATCCAAGAGATATGGTTAATATCAGTATGTAAAAAAGTGATTCATTTAGATGAAAATAAATTTTGGTGAATAGTAACTTTTGAAATTTATTTATCAAGGTTAAAAGATGATAGGGTAATTAATGGTAAAAATTATATTATAATTACCCTACCATAGGTCCTAATTATATTGGATAAGTTTAATTTCACCATAAACAACCATACGAATAATATATGAACCTTTAGGTCCACATGGATTGGATTAATATATTTATTATTATTTTATTTAAAGATAAGTTAAATGTGTTAAAATAAATGATTATTAAATAAAACATTATTAATATAGTGTTACACAGATGATAAATTCTAATATAAATATTAATTATAAATACAAAAATATTTCCTACATAATGGTTATTTTTTAATAATTTTTAAACATTAAATAATCAAATTTATTTTTGATACAATGATGATGTAGAATTTATGGTTTTAATGAAATGTTAAAATAATTGATGTTATAAATATCCAAATAAATGAAATTTGCGGAATTTAATTAATTAAACTAATTTAATAGGTTAATATGAGATACTAGGGTTAATTAAATATATTTTTTCTAAGTGATAAGGTTTCTATGAATTTCAAAAAAAAACAAAATACCAAATAGTGTCAAATTGACATAAAAGAGTTTTAAAAATAAATATTATAATATTAATTGATATAATATTCCTAAAAATATTAGGTTCAACCCAATGTCTTATATAATTATAGGTTTATCATTAATGAACTATTATAGTTGTCAATGGGATTTTATAGTATGTTTATTAATAAATTATTACAATAATACAAGATTACATGGTAAAAGTTAATATATTTAACGAAGAGGGAAATCTAAAAGATAAGATTAATATGGTGACCCAAACATATCTAATAACTATTGGATGGGAGGATTCTGACCCATCCCCACCTTATACAAGAAATAAATCATTTTGTATCAATTATAAAACCCGAAATTACTTTATTATAAAAAATTATTTCAATCTTTTCTAAGGTGCCCCTTACATATCTTATAAAAGGGATCTTCTCCTTATCAAAAATTCACTACTCCAAAGCCATTTGACTCTCCCAAAACCTGCCCAAATATCCACCCAAAATCCCTCAATTTATCACAGTGGCATTATATTGTTCAGAAAAGCATCCTATGGAGCCCTTTTGATCAATTGAAAAGGAATCCCCCACAGAAGAGGTAAAACATTCACCACTCTTTCTCATGTTCTTTTTTTCTTCCACTTCCGCTTTCATTGTTGTTAACATACCAAAATAAAATTCCCATAACTCCTACATAATGTTATGTTTTTATAAATTTATAAAACTATATTCTTTTCTATCTATCCTATAAATGAAAGTTTTACCATATATGCAGATATACGACTTACTGTCTACATGTTGTGGTGTACTTTGTTATTGAAAAATGTTATTATTTGTATAGTTATAGTAATGAGTATAAATATTGTAAATAATAAATAAAACAACATAAAAATTCATTATATATAATATTCCATCCCATTTAATTTGATTTCACCATCATATATGATATTTTTGCTCGTGCATATGTACTGATTACCTTCTCCACAACGCTATAAGATTCATTTCCACGTTCATCATTCAACGATTATTATAAAAATATATATAATAAATAAGTATGTAATATATGAAATAATAATGATTCTAGAGAGATATATATATACATATATATATATATATTTTGCATATATATATATATATATTTATAATTCACTTACTTCCATTCAATACGATATGAAAACTGAAACAACGTTTATGCGTACCTATGAACTAACGTCTCCATAAATAGGGCCTTCAATTTCATATATCTATATATTTTAAATATTTATATTATATATATACATATTATATAAATATAGGTTTATATTCTGGAATTATTTAAATCATGATCTAAATTATATGATCATGTATAACAACATAAAACATAAACGACAATGAAAGCTATTTTTACCCAAAATGTTAATATAACATGGAAGTAATTTTTAAATGGGAAGTATAAAGTCATAAATGAATCTTGTATCATATAATTTATATGAATATGGTTCTTGTATAATTTAATTACGTAATATGATCATTATATTGGAGGTTAAATGCACCCTTGACCAAAGTTAAATTCAAGGTTAACGGTTAATTCCTAAATCTCTTTATGATCCGAGATTGTTTATGATTAAGTATATACTTGGAAATTTTTATCAACAATGTAAAAATTTCATAAAAATGTTTTGAAATGAATTATTTAAGGTTTTATTGAAGGTTATATTTAAATAGATCAGTACTTAAAATGTTTTATAGATTTACCTTTCTAAATCCATTTAATTAATGTCCATGTTTTCAAAATAATGTTATGGATTTATTTATATGGATATTCTGGTTTTAAAATGTTAATTCCTTTCTATGTTTCAAAGTCATATGGGACAAATTTATACAAAAATGTCTTTAAATGACATCCACAATAAATTATGTTACATTTAAATGATTTAAAAAATGATATTTAATTCAAATTGTTTTTATTTCATCTATGTCATCATACATTGATGGATTTTAAACATGTTTGAAGTTGATTTTTTATGACACAAATCATCCATATTTAATTGATGGTATTGTGATATGTTTGACTATAGATTTTTCATTTTTATACATTTCATGGTTTATTGACAAAGTATTTACATTTTGTATGTGATTTTTATTACGAATTTTTATGTTATTTTTAATCCTCTTCACACGTGTGTTGAATAAAACATAGTAAGTGATAGGTGGACCCCGCAATAGCTCCTTGATGCATTGGCTGGTCTAATGAGACAAATTTGTGTGTTGGAAAAATGCCTTGGAAAATTCTTATTTTAAGTCATGGCACAAGGCCATGAAAATGTGGTTATTAGTATGGAATTATGCATTCCATCATTGTGCAATTAGATATTGATATTTCATGTGATGAATATACTAGTAGAATATTCATTAGAAAATGTAAATAAAAAATTCATTTTATATTTTCCATATTGTGAATAATTTTCTGTTTAAAAGTTTTTTATATTTAGTCTTATACATTGCCTTCAATGTTTATGTTTATTTATTATGTTAACTCTAATTTTTTTACCCATACTGCGCATCTGAGCTCACCCCATTCGTATGTTTTATATTCCAAGTATTTCTAAGATGTGTATTATGATTCATATGTAGGGTTAAGCTAAGGTAATAATGGTGTTCACAACAGATTATTTATGTTGTTTTGTATTTTATAATGTGTAATGTAGCATTCATGTATGTATTATATTTTCCAAGACTATTAAACTGATCAGTCCATCGGGACTTGATTACATAAAATCATGCCAATGTATTAAAACAATACACCTACTCTTGGCTTCCGGGGTTAAGGCGTTAAACATGATTAGAATAAAAAGTATAGTAAGGGATCCAAAATAATAAAACTGTTATTTTTTCATAACAACATGTAAAACCTGAATACCATATCATAAGTAAAACATTTTTCCTTTATGAAGTAGTAAATAATATTCTGTGAGTAAAATATCACTGCTTACCATTTTGTAACCAATATATTTTCATAAAGCCCATTGAAATAACACATAACATATAAAGATAACTTGGTAAATAAACATACATATATGGAATAACAATATGGTCAACATCCACACATATAACTAAATGGAATAGCCATACAACCAACTTCCATACCCGATGCATTGAAGGTTATAACATGTCCCAAACTAGTCCGAGTTAACCCTAAACCGGTCACCCAGTCCAGCACGCGAAAAGTCCCGAGAGGCATTCCCGATCCTCCTGAGATGGAAAAAAGAACCAAGGGAATCAACAGAGTACACAAGGGAATGATTTCTCCCATATATGAACAATCAAACATACAGCGGAATGAAATGGACTGCCTAGAGTAAATTTATATAAAAATTGAACTGAACAATATTTTTACAAGAAACTGAAAGTACAACTAATAAAACAAATCAAATGACTAAAATTGATAACCAAATAACTCCATGTGACCCCTCTGGCCACTCTCCAAAAAAATTATCACACATCTCCCAAGGTAATCAAACTCAAACTGAAACATGCACAAGGGCTATAAAAAAAAAGAAGACTATAGACGTGAGTATTTATACTCAGTAGGATATCCCAATATTCTATTCCCAATTAACTTTCCTTTAAAATAAAATAAACATAAACATATAGTTTTAAATTGAAGATATTAAAGTACGGTTTTCAAATGAGGTTCCATTCTAATAAAATTACCAGATAAAAGCATGAATGTTTTATAAACAAGAATGTAAGTAACAACTTTGGGAGTTGTGAAACTTAAAAATGAAAATATATTTCAAGAGGGTTGATTTAAAGATTTATATCTTTTAAATAAATCACACACACTACTGAATTTACAATCCAAACACACTTTATGCCGATGGTGAGTACAAAATAGACAATGAGAACTAGTCATGGGAACACCCCTAGGTAGTAGTTAGTTGTGTGCCCGAGGTACCTCGTATCTCGGTGAAAGTGACCATAATAAATATCTATTATAATGCACATGAGCCACTAGTATAGAGCATACCCATAACCTAGTGGTCCCACAACAACATCATCATCATAGTTTAGTTAGTGTTGTCATCATCAAACATGCTACATGAAACTGGGGCCAAAACCCACAGAATCACTTGCATACTAGTACACGTCCGCCCACCTATATACCCAGGATTCCCTTTAGTTATAAATCACGTAACACAGATACAAATACACATTTCACATCCAATTTACATTCCCAAAACATATAAACACAAAAAACCCACAAACTTTCTTCACATTTCATTCATGAATATATAAACCACTAAAAAGGTTCGTAAAACAATCTCATGAAGTATAACAAGGCCTTGCACATAAAATCCATTAAAAAATTATATTTATGACACAAAACCATCAATAACATATCAAGCCACATTTGGAAGCCCCAAAACCAATTAATATATCAATTTCAATGACCATAAAATTGCTCCAAAAGATAGAACATAAAATAGACATGGAAACCATTTTTTGGAAAAAAATGCCAAACGAGCCTTTAATGCTTTCTCGAAACTAACATTTGAAAAAGGTATGAATTTTAATTTTATTAAAGATGTGTATAAACATCATTTACATCAGAAAAATACATTCATAAATCTTTTATAATACTAAGGTTCAATATTCAAAAGACAACCATTTTCATAAAGATTTGAAACGATCAATTTTTGGGAAACTCGGGCCAAATTATGTTGTAAACCAAAACCCACTTTTTTGTAAAACCAAATACAAATTGTAAATCCATATAAGGACTCATATATAAAATTTTTCATTCTTCCAATTCATTTATAAATCAAAAAAATAACTTCTAAATCACACATCACAGATAAAAGCCACCCGGGCAATTTACCGAACAAATGACATGCCCTTTTTAAACAAAACAATTTATTTTATGTACGTGAAAATGAATAAAACACCAATTGAATTCTATATTTTCATTCAAGACACTGTAACATGTTAAAAATACCATAAATTAGATTATAAACCTCACAAAATATTTTCAAAAGATAACGGAACATTTAAACAAACACTTGTTGAGCACTTTCACGAAAAAACAACACTACCTTTCACAAATCAATGATTAAACAACCAATTTTCACTCCAATAAAAGTATCCAAAGGATTGAAAAAAATAATAAACATTTATATCAGTTGTGGAAAATATAAAAATGATGAAACTTTTTTGATAAAGGCTTGTGCAAGGGATGTCCTACCTCAAATCCTTGGCATAATTGAAACGCACAACAGAAGTCACCCGTCGTTGGTTTATAAACCCTAAAACTCTAATGACCATACCTAAACAAATATAAACCCCATAAAAAACATGGAATAATAATACCCTGGGTATATAAATACTAGGGGACAATATAAATCCATGAAATAATGAATGGATGGGGAAGAGGAAGGGGAAAAGAGAAGGAATCTCTCCTTTCACCCTAGAAAACTCTTCGTCTTCCATTATATCTGCAACCCTAGAGAGAAGGAAATTTCTTGAAACATCGTGGAGATAATCCTAATGTCATGAAGAACCACTAAAATAATATTCGTTGACAAAAGAGTACTAATTGATTGATTTATGAGTGATACAATTTACATTGTCAATTCTGGATGATTTGAGGTATCCTGATAATTTTCACCCAAATCCACGACACAAATGAGCTCTAAAGAGGTTAAATCAATTATGAGGGTGAGTATAGGGTTTTTGGATTCGATGGGGAGGTGGTATTGCCAAAAAATATTATAAAATGAAAAATATATTAAAGAAACGAATTATTTGTTTAAAACTGGAAATGGGCCCATGGGTTGGCCAAATACCTAAATAAGTAACCCAAATTCACCATGCTTATGAATTTCTATTGGGTCAAAAAGGATAAATAAGATTTAATATATCCTTATAGGACAATTGGGAATTTGAATGGGTGAAAAATGATGAAAAAAAGAGTTATAAATGAAACAAATTCGGTTTTTAAAACTAGAAATGGGCTCACGGTTGACCCAAATCTTGAAGTAACCACCCATTCTTCAAAAACTCTTAAACAAGTAATGGGGATCCCAAATTATGGTGGTTAGACATATTTGAAACATAAAAACGCAATATTGAACTCCCCAAATACCCATTAAAATGATTGGTATTTCCATTGGACCAGATCAAAGCAAACACAAAATAAACCGGGTGTGACATAACGTAAACACCGATGCTGGTTTATCACGGCACCACCCATAATTTGGTTTATCATGTATCCACTAGTCAAATTTCCAAGTACCATTATAAAATCATAACACATAAAATATTGAAAATATATTCATTTCACTATTAACATTTAATTTGAAATCACAAGAAATAATTTCACGTTATTGAAAAAATAAATACATTTGAAACACAATTTTCAATAACAAAACACCAAAAAAATAAGGGAAGAATTTTCTTTTTAAAAAAATTATAGCTTATAGAGGAAGCCAACTAATTATTATGAAAGCAAATTGGTTATTGCCATCAAAAATTATAAAAACATTCCTTTTTCCATTTAGTAAAATGATGAGTATGGAAAAATATTCCCTTTGATTAAAATGAAATGTAAAGAGGTTTATAAACCATACAAAATACAGTCTTGTAGAAATCAAAGCATACCTTAATGAAAGGAGATTAAGACGATGTCCCTTACATAATGTACAACTTGAACCGTTCATTCATTAATTTCTTGAATAAAAAAATTGAAGTTAATTTTTATTTTCATAATATAATTTTTAAATTATATTATTAATTTTATATCACTTATTACATTTCTATAACAATTAGTTTATTATTCGACTTCATATCAGCCATTTTGTCGATTTACAGAACTTGAGATAAAAATGATATTCTTATAATTAATAATTGTCCATGTAGTCTAAATTATATTATATCCAAAATGATATTCATTATTTATATATCATATATATAATATATATCAATTATATTTTTGTATTTATAATAGTACACATCATTTCAAGATAAGAGAAAAATGCACCATTCTTGGAGACAGTAAGTCGTACGTATGCATGAACGTTCCTTTCATTTAAATTTCATATTTTAATAGAACAGACAAATAATTATACATAGGTATATTAAAATTCCAGTATTATATCATATATAATTTAATTTAATCCATCCTTTATACATCCCACATATGTTATGAACAAGTAATATCACATTGTGGGGGCGACAGTCTGCACATCTGCAAATGAAATTATCGTGTTTACACATAATGGAAACCATAAAGGTTGTATAAAAATGAAAAAAAAATAAAAAATAAAAAAACAACATAATATATATCATATTTATGTATAGTTCCATCATAAAGGCCACCGTAATATGTGGATTGAGATATTTGAACAATCATTGTTTTGAGAGGCATTAGTTCACCCTCCAAAGAAAAAATCTGTTCTTTACCCATTAGATGGAGTTGTGTGGATGTGTAGTTAAAATAATCCTCTTAAAAGAATGAATAATATTAAGCATACTGTTTTTATAATAGAAAAGAAGAAAACGTTTTTTTGGGGTTGTCGAAGTAAAATAAAAGAAATGAACATTACAGATGATGTTACCATTAAATAGGTTAACTCCCTTTGGATTGAAAAATAAGGCTTACATGAAGTTCCACTTGCCTCAGGTAAGGCATCTAGGTGGAATAAAGAGTAGTTGGGAGATTAATTGGGCAGAGGTTATACATTCCAAAGGAGTTGAAAGGTGTGAACAATGGGTTATAAATAAGGGATTTTATAAAGGGGGAGGGGCTCTATAGAAAAGTTCTAAAATATTATTTTATTATATAATGAATTTTCTTTTCTCTAGATCCAATACTCATTAAATGTGATGATAATATATAACATGTATGAAATAAAATTATCAAATAATAATTTTATGGGTTTTGGACATTTGATTAATATTTATAATATTATTTATATAAATAATTCATTTATTAGGTAAACACTACATCATTATTGTGTCATAAATAATTTTATTTATTTGATGTCTAGAAATTATGAAAAAATACCATGATGTAAGAAATAATTTTATATTTTTAATTAATATTTATTGTTGAAGAGATAAATTTTACAACCCATATAAATTTTTTTATTAAAATATACATCATTATGTAATTTTTGTCATTAAATTATATTAATTAATATAATGTCTCATTATAACTCGTAAGTGGCTCCATGGAGTCCTATAATCGACCCCATCATGCCCATGTCTGGAATTGTATCAACTAATAGGAATATAAAACATGTTAGAAGAATTTAAAAATATTATAATCTTATTTTTTACCATTATTTACCAGATTTACGCTTTAACAATGGTAAATGAAATATTTACAAAATGAAATATTTAAAATGTCTAAAAATAAAAGTTTCCTATTAAAAAAATTGACCTCCTTATTCCAAATATGGAATCTATTTTTCAATAATAAAAACACTTATGTTGAAGAAAATAATTTAAAATTAATTCATGTTTTAAAAATAAAGCGTGTTTTTTAAGAAATAATAACAATCATAAGATTTAGACTTGTTCTTGTCCAATTTTAAAGTGAAATTATTTCCAATGAACAAAATGGTTTTAAAAGGTAAAAAAATAAACTAATTACACTTTATTACATTTTAAAAAATTAATATAACCAAATAAATTCATTATATTAATAGGGTTTTTTGAATCAAAATACAGTATTTTTAGCTATTCATTAAAAAAATTAGTTTTGTCAGAAAAATATAGCATGTTTACCCAATTTACATTTGGATATCTGGATTCTAAAGAATAATTTTATTTTTACTAATATAATATATTTATGTGAGAAAAAATATATTTATAAAGGGTTCTCCAAAATAAAGCGTTAATTTTTCCTTTTAAAGAATAATATAGTATCTGTGTTTATAATAAGATTTTTTAATACTCTAAATATTATTTAATAAATATTTAAATCATTTAGAAGACATATATAGAAAAAAATTCAGTCATTTATATTCATTCATGCCAATAAAACGACAAGTTGTCAACTATATTTTAAAATAATAATCTTATATTATTATTGTGTAACATAAAATTTTAATGAAACCCGTTGTTACGTATCAGGTATTCCATCAAACATAACATACATTGTAATTCAAAAGTAATATTAAATTCACACGTTTTCAGAAATATGAAAATGTGTTATTCTTTATTTACATGTGATGTTACATAGTCTCCATTGTTTATATATGTGTAGAGATAATAAAAAAGTGGATATACACAGAGATATTTAGGGATATGTGAAGATCCCCACATTCTAATATCATAAATATTGTATATAATCTACACATGATAAAGATATTTTCGAGTTTCAAAGTTATTAAGATCCTCTCATATAGTGAGAACATGATAGAGTTTGTGATACTATATTTTAATTAAAAATTATGAAACTAGTCTTGTAATACAATTCAAACCACATTCAATCAGTAACGTGCTACATATAATGTCATATAATGTAACACCATTTATCAGACACCATTATTTACAAATTATTTTTATTTTATTCAAATTATATGTAGTGTGTGTTTACATTATTTTATTATCACACACTATCTCATGAGCTATAACTACAAGACACTATATATCTCCACAAATACAATTTACATCTATTTTCCCATGGTGATTTGGAATATTTAAATGATTTTAATACATTATTTTCCAATGATTATATTGTAAGAGATGCCTATATGGCTTGGATTGTTTTTATATTTTAATGTAGATTCATTTTTTTGAGGTTATATTCTTTTTACTTAATATTAGTTAAAGCATGTGATTCCAATTTGGAGAGTTTTAAATCTCTTATCGATATCGAACCTCTAGTTTGTTTATACTCTACGTTTAGTTATTTAAAATTTGGGATCAAGGCCCAAGAATTGTGAATAAACCTCTTAAAATTTGGAAATTGGAACCCATTGCAAGAATTCAAAATTCCAAATTGAAAAAGTCAAAACGATCCTAATATGTCTGTGTTTATGATTGATTTATGATTAAAAAAACATTTTGTAAACTACAAAGGAAACCAATAAATTGATTGTTTGTCTTTGTTAGTGTTTATATATATTTTTTAGAATGTATGTTTATTTAAAGAATTAAATTATTTTTCTGTAATTATTTTAACATATACTTATTCAATCACTAAAAAAACTTTTAAAATATCATATATTATATCGAAATTCAAATTTGACTAACTAGGATGATTTTATTAAACTAGACATTCTATTTAAAACAATTTTGATAGAATATTTAATAGGGTAATAAATCCACACCCCATATTGAGATACTCACACAAACCAAAATTTGGTATCAATGGTTTATTCAAAAACATTAAAATGTTGGTTTTAGTTATTTTAAATATCATTAATATTATTTATTTATAAATTAGTTTCATTAAATTTATAATATTAAAGACAGCTCTATTAATAAAATCACAGCCTTGTAATTATAATTATTCTTCTATTTGGGAATAAAATATGCAAAATGTGTATTTGAAGCAGGTGTATTGAAATATGTTATTCTATATAGGATAGTTATGATTTACCAAAGACTGGTAGTACTACATGGGATGATGAAATTAAAATTTATTATAAAAAAATAAAAATGAATTCCTTTTGTGGTTCATGAGGAGGTAAATAATTAAATTTAATATAATATAGTAAATTGCTTTTGAAATTTTGGATACATCACAAATTCCACTTAATGGAAATAATAATGACAAATATATGAGATTGAATAATAATATAATTGAATATTATAGTTTTAAGATTAAATGTGAAGAGATAATTTATCATATGTATCTGAGGTTCAATGGGACTGTAAAAGAAAAAGAGATACTTGGGAAATACATTATCATAAATAGAGAAAATTACAAGATTGATGAGATGTATTCTAGGGAGATTAATAGGGGAGTCTATGTATATAAGGGAATCTTCTGACATTATTAAACTAGGTATCAACTAATTTATTTGGATGATTATGATGCACAAATAAGATATTAATGTTAAACATGTGGATGATTAGTAGACTAGAATAAAATCACTATATTTTAAGACCACTATATCTAATCCAAAATAGAATGAAATAGAGAATGTTCAAAACTCCGGAGATGATGATTCACTAAAATAAAATGATGAAGAAGAAATCCAGTAGTCCGTATTCATTAATGAGTTCTTTAATAAGAATTATTTTTTCCTAAAACATTATTATAGAAAAATGTATGACAATAGAGGAACGTGGAAAAATGATTGTATTAGAGATGACAACCCAAATGATATTATCTGTTATGAATGTAAATGAATAGGAAATTTTATATAAGAATTTGAGAAATGTACATATAATAAAAAGTATGATGGAAATGACAAAAAATACATGAAATCATGAAAATATACAAGAACTTCATTAGAGTGTTTCATTTGTGACAAAGACTCGCCTTTGTAAGAGAAGCCTTAATGAGGAAACAATTAGATCAAGAATGATGTATATGAGGTACCAACAAAATATCTACTACATTATTCTAATCAAATTGAAAAATAAAATTATGGTGACATGTTAAAAGAATAAATGTTTTAGAATTTTAATATTCTAGAGGATACCATTTTGGTAATCCATGATAGATAAAAAATAATGATATAAAAGGAATTGTCTACGAATGTTCAATCTGATCATTCTATAGAAAAAGTGAAAAATGATGAACTGTTAATGGAATTACCACACTCAAAATATCAAATGATAAAATTTATAAGGTCATGTAAAATATTACTAATGCTATAGAAACCCATAAAAAATATTTTTAATTTTTTTTTCATATGTACATTATACGTATAGGTTGTCATCCTTGACCAAGAAGTGTACATAAGAAAAAATTTATTTATAAGTACAACTCTGAATGTAATTATTATAGTTATTATTTAAATGTAACTAAAAAATATTTATTTCATAACATTATAATTATTTATATAGGATCATATGAACCATATATGGGTTCCTTAGTCTCTAATTTATAATGTATTTGGATATAATAAAATATATTTTCCAAAATAGATTATTTTAATAACCATTTTTTAGGAATGATTCATGATGAGGTCCTATAGAAATCTATGGTATTTATATGGTAGATAAACATGAAATATAACAAGATACTATAAAAGATTAAATAACCATATAATCATTTATGGTGGTCATGTCACATTTTTTGACAATGGTAATTGTAGAGACCCGTATCTTGACGTACATGGAAATTACTTTACATTTGCGTAATACTTAGTACATAACAAAAGCACACACACAAGGATCGTAATAGTTTAGTGTCTTTGGAAACTCAGAATAAAATATTCTAATCGTGGTGAAAGATATTCAACATATCCTATAAAGATCTTACCTTTTTTTTACCTAAAACCTTTCTTTATATCCTGGGGAAAAGAAAACATAAAAGGGTGAGCTCAAATGCTCAGTAAGGGTAAAAAAAGAAATATCGATCACATCGTATTCATAAGAACATAACATTTTGGAAATTTTAACCTGCAAAAGAGAGCATAATTTCATAACATGGGATAAATCATGGCAGTGAAATGTAATCACAATAATCATAACTTAAAACATGAAACTTTGTGGCATTCACACATAATCATAGAGAATCATTTCTTGTTAGTCAAGACTCATTGCCAAGACTATCTTAGTGGACAAAGTCCCTTTCTGAATCGAGTAACCCTCGTTTCAGTCCGGTTTCACTGAACCGGTATAACCTACCGTTCAAGCCCTATCTATCTCATGAGATATAAAATATTTTCCCAATGCATTGGAGAGAGATATAGGTCCCGCCCATCTTATAATGATACCATTCTTATGTGTGCCACAAAATCATAAACAATACATCATTGCATAACCCATGTAATACAAATGGGAATCTTAAACATCATGACATCATAAAACAATTCATATAAGATAAATTAATTCATAAAAATACATCCATCATATCATAATAAAATCAATTTAATAATAGGGATAAAAACAGAACCCTTTATTAACTTAGATAGAAAATAATTTTGATAAAACACTTGAACTCCGTTCTTGAGGAAAATATCATTTCTTCTTCAAAAACATTTTTCCTTTATTAACATGTCATACAACTTTAAACTAAAAGAAGTTGATTAAAAATAAACATGAAAACATGTAAAGTAAGCTTCTTGGAAATAATGTTTTAAAAATCCATTCTTGCTGTATAAGTTAAAAAAACATTCTTCGTACTTTTGTCGGAAAAGTCAAAAAGTACCTCGTATGAAAAAAACGACAACAGATTCCTTTCATATTCTTTACTAAAAACTCACCAAAGGGTAAAATTGGATTTAAACTATTGTAAGTGAATGGAAAAAATATTACATATTTAGGGGACATGGATGTGGATGATACAATACACCCCAGTAAATACTTACGAATAAACAATCTCGGATAAAAATGAGATTGTGATATTTCCCTTACCTTAGGTCTGACTTGCTTTATAAGTGTCCGAACATCCTGTATAATGATTTAAATAATGTCTATGACTTATTACATAATCATATACATTGTTACAATATCATATATGGTTCACTTATGACTTTATATTACCCGTTCTTTTGTAAATTTCATGTTTAAGAGCGTTTTGGGTAAAATTGTTTCATTTGTCATCCGTGTTTTGACTTGTAATTATTTCTATGATTACTTAGAACATGATTAATTAATTACAGAATATAAAACATTATATATATATATATTCAGAATATACATATATATAATGAATCAGTAAATGGAAAGAAATACACCGTTCATGGAGACGGTAGTCCGTACGTACGCATGAACGCTATTTTCGTTTCCTTATTGAATTGAATGGAATTAATTATATGACATACAAGTAAATATAAATAATTACAGTATCATTATTATGTCATATATTTCATTATTACTTATTATATATACTTTATAGTCATTCATGAATTGTTAATCATTGAGAATGAATCTCATCGCGTCGTGGAGACGGTAGTCCGTACGTACGCACGAGCGATGATATCATTCCCATGGTCATGGAATTGTGTTGAATTGTATGTATACTATTTAAGTATCAATATAACTTTATAATAATCATATATAGTTACTCATTACACCTTTATACCCATCCAATTAAGGTGGTGGTGGAAAATAGATTACACCACGGCGTGGAGACAGTATTCCGTACGTACTCATGCGTGGTGATTTCCTTTTTCCGTAGGATGGATAGAAGGTTAATTAGAGTTGTTTAATATTTATATTAACATATCAGTATATAAGAAATAATGATGTTATTACTTTATCATGAAACAACTAAAGAAGAAGAAGTTGAAGAAGAAAGAAATTGAAAAGATCGGTAATGGATATTACCTCTTCTTTGGAACGCTTCTTTGAATCCTCTACTTAGGGAACTAAGATTGGTCTTTGAAGAAGACCAGGACCTAGAGGATTATTCTAGGGAAGTGGAGAAGGGATTTTGGAAGAGGTTGGCCGAGCATGAGTGCTCAAATTGGTGTGAGGAGGAGGGGGAGGAGGTGCCCTTTTATAATAGAGGAGAGGGGCACCTTAGGAATATCTCAAAATATTATTTTATATTAAAGTAAAAATCGGTTTATAATGGTTCCAAACGGTCTTATTTCGAAGCTAAAGTGGGGATGGGTCGAAATCCTATCAACCAATAGGATTTAGACAAGTTTAAGATATTATTTTAACCTTATCAATTAGATTTAACTCTAAGTTAAATAATTTAACTTTTACAGTGTCTTTTTGTTTTCTTTCACTATATGGTTAATACACTTACTATAACATGCCAAACGAACCCCAAATTGTTTATTACTAATACATATATCCTTATAGAAGTCATTTGGCCGATACTTAGATTTTTAGGAATAAAATAACAATTAATAATATAATAGTTTATTTAAAAACTATTTTGTGTCAATTGTGACACTATTTGATATATGATTTTTGTGAAAGTCATAACAGAATTATATGTTCGAACAAAGTTTATTAAATCAACACTAATATATCATAGTAACCTAGAAAATTAGTGGAATTCATAAAAAGCCTTAAATTACATTTATTTTGGTATTTATATTATCAATTATGTCAATATTTCATTAATAAGATAATTACTGCATCATCTTTGTGTCATAAATAAATTAAATTATTTGATGTCTAAAAATTACAAATAAAATACCATCATGTAGGAAATCTTTTTATCTTTCTAATGAATATTTACAATCGAATTTATCTTATGTATAACCCCATATAAAAAATGATTTACTTATTAAACTTTGATTTTAAATATTTTAACTATTCATTAAATAAAATAATATTAAATGTCATAATCTAATCCAAGTGATCCTAAATGATAATATTTTACACTTAAGGTTGTTTTTGGTCGAGATACACTTGTCCAATAGAATTAGGACATGTGTTAGGGTAATATTAATATCATTCTTACCCTTAATTACCCTATTTACTTTTAACCGTGGAAAATAAAAGTAAAAAGTTACTATTCACCAAAAATTATTATCATCTCATTGAACCACATTTTACTTACTGACATCAACCGTGTCTCTCGGATTTTTTAAATTCCATTCACAGAAGCCTTAAAATTATGTTTTATGAAAAATTCAGTTTTTTAACTACCACTTAGTAGTTTCATTATTCATAAAAAATTGAAGGTTTTCACAAAAATGCCAAAATTTCATCCTAAGCTATATTTCATATTCCGAATTCAAAAATGAAGTCTATTTTACCAAATTCATAACATAGAAGTTGAATTAATTAATTTTATAATTAAATCCCGCTGTTAAAACAAATAGCGTGTTTTTAAGAAATAATATCTATCAAAAGATTGACACTTGTTTATGTCTGGTTTAAATGTGCAATTACATCCAATGACCAACATTGTATTAAATTTTAAAAATATATTCTAAATATACTTTAAAACTACTCAAATTAATAATTTTTCACTATTAATTATTTCGATTAAAAAAGTTGTTTTTTAATTATAATTTAGTAATTTTCACTATTCATCAGAATATGAAAGTTATCCGAAATGTACCAAAATTTCACCTTAGGCTAAATTCGATAATCCGAAAGCAAAAATGAAGTCCATTTTGAGAGATAAAATTTCTAAAATTTTAAAAAGTGGTTATTACTATGCATAACAGCTAGTTTTAATGATATTTTACTAGCATATCGTTGTTTCGTGAAACTCAGTATTGCGTACTACACACGCTATCGAGGAAGGTTGCGATTGCATATAATGAAAGGCAAGTCAAGGATGCGTGTTGTGAAAGATTCTTTTGGTGTAGAGTATAACACAAGACATTAGTGAAATTAAAAAGATTATTTTTCATAAAATCTTGGGCTGTTACATTCTACCCCCTTAAAATGAATTTCGCCCTCGAAATTCGTCGGGGTTATAAATTGTTTACTATTTGAAAGTTTCTTTGATAGAAACCCACATCGTAAAAATGAATACCAAAACTCGGCTTTAAAAACTAAAGTATGAAATGTAACGATTACCCAAATAAACTAATCACTGGGTTTCCAAATCGGTGAAAATATGGATATGGAAGGGAAATCTAACCATCATGTTCTGATGGAGAGTGGTAGAAAACATGGCTATAGAAAATCCAACAATCACAAATCCATAAATTTGTGACGATCTAAGGTACCATCCGATTCATCAGGTATAAGATCACTAGGACAACATTTTTGGTTTTCAAGATCATTTCCCTAAAGTTGAAGAATTTGAATTAGAATAAATACTTACTTTATTTTGGTACAGTCGCACTATTGTTCATGCCTTGAAAAATTTCCACTTCATCTCTTAAATAAATGAAGTTGAATTTGTTATTCGTGAAGTGTTATCAGATCATGTGATAGAATGACGGATCATTCCATCTGTCTCAAACAAAAGGTTAGCAAAAATTATATACATAAGTCGATCTATAGTGAGATTAATCATATATGGTTCCTAAAATGGACTTATAATTCATATATAATAAAACTAGTTTCTACTAAACAGGGACTTCATGTAGGCCAGTGGTAGGCGATAAAGGCTAGTCGCACTTCGATTGTGGGTTCGATTCCCACAGCCTTGTCCAACGCGATGGGTTGTCGCCCGTCCTGCAGGTTTTCCTTTTTCTAAAACTACATTACTATAACATCCCATCAATAAAAAAACTTCTATCCTTAAACAATACTAACTGATGTCCAACATAATCCATTCCAATCTTTAGGCTTATCCATAATACTACAGTCCACTCTCATAACATAGTGAAAATGATTACCAGAGATTTAACACCATCGTCGATCCCCATATATCATAAGACATATCTTGTTGGTCACATTCCAAACATTCCAAGGCCTTAATCTTGTACTCTCTTGAATACCCATTGAACCTTAGTGGAAACATGAATGCAGTTAAAAGTTAACACATTCCACATACCAAAATCCTCAAAATTCTATATACTCAAACCATGATATCACTTACTCCTTATTTCAATCATGAGCTCATGAATATTGTTAAACATTTCATTTTCTCGTTTTCCCTTCATTATGAGCATATCATCTTATTTCCAAAAATATCTCAATCACTTTGAATACCACATTAGACCAATAAATAAATATTCCAATACTTTATGATACAACATTATTTTGGAATCCCATTACAAAAACACTTAATCATTCCATCACATCGTTATCATATTCAACATCGCCAATGGTGATCGCATGTGACTTCCCTTTGTCCTTTGCCTTAAGCGGTTGCTCATGTCGATCATCACTAACCCTTGGATTAGGGCATTTATTAGCATAATGCCCCATTTCCTTACACTTGAAGCATTGAAGTGTTGGTGGTGCGTTCTCTGTAGTGTTTGCTTTATTCACATCATTAGAAACCCTTTTTCCATTACCTTGACACTCAGCTTCTCGATGACCTTCTTTTCCACACTTAAAACATTTTCTAGTCCCTTTAAGACAATCTCCACCATGCTTCTTTCCACACTTTGTACATAAGGAAACATTCATCTTCTTTTCACCATTATTCTGAGATTTATCCTTGAACTCCATCTTTCGTTTCTTGTCAAAACCATGAGATGGATATGTAACACCAACTTCCATTTCTACCTTGATAGAACAACGCACAATTTCTACTGAAGTCTCTTATAGCTAATGCCCTTCGAAGACTTGGTTTTAAGCCACTGAAAAATCGATCAACTTTACATTCAGGTTGGATGATAATGCCAGATGCATACCTTGCAAGTCTTGTAAAATTTGCTTCATAGGTACCAACAGATTCATCATCCCTTTGCTTCATTTCAAGAAAATCTTTCTCCATATTTGTTCGAAGAATACGAGGGAAGTACTTACTGAAAAACAAGCTCTTGAACTCGTCCCATTCCATGGACTCAATTTCATCTCTTGGCCTCGTATTCTTGATAAGATTCCACCATTGATCAGCATGTCCTTCCAAACGATACACTACTAGGATGACTTTATCATGTTCAGAACATTGAAGAACAGAAAATATCTTTTCAGTAGTACTGATCCATTGTTCATCCACAAGTGGATCAGAAGACCCACTGAAAGAAGGTGGACGTTGCCTCATGAAAGACTCAATAGAATATTGTTCCCTTCTCTGCTCATTTGGAAGTCCAGAATGATTCATAACTTGTGTAAGTATAACAATAAGATTTTGCACTCCATCTCCCATAACATTTGTTTGTTCAGGAGGGCAATCATTGCAATGTCCATTGCATTGATCAACACGGTTCCTTCGGGTTCCAGCCATCGTCTAAAACCCAAAAAGAATAGTGTGAGAGGAAAAAATCATGCTAGGGAAAACAACATTGTAAAGGGGCAGTACCCTTAATATCTAACATCTTAGGTTAAATGCTAAGATCGTTACCGTAGTTCTAGGACCATATCCTATACGTATACTTATCCTTAGGGACATCCCTAGACATACCATAGAAATATCTCTAGGGATCTCACTAAAGTTCTCGCATCCTAGTTTCCAAAGGTTGACTAAACCTTTCCTCTTATACCAACTGTAGAGACCTGTATCTTGACGTACATGGAAATTACATTACATTTGCGGAATACTTAGTACATAACAAAAACACACACACAAGGATCGTAATAGTTTAGTGTCTTTGGAAACTCGGAATAAAATCTTCTAATCATGGTGAAAGATCTTCAACATCTCCTATAAATATCTTCCCTTTTTTTTTACCTAAATCCTTTCTTTATATCCTGGGGAAAAGAAAACATAAAAGGGTGAGCTCAAATGCTCAGTAAGGGTAAACAAAAGAAATATCAATCACATCGTATTCATAAGAACATAACATTTTGGAAATCTTAACCTGCAAAAGAGAGCATAATTTCATAACATGGGATAAATCATGAAAGTGAAATGTAATCACAATAATCATAACATAAAACATGAAACTTTGTGGCATTCAAACATAATCATAGAGAATCATTTCTTGTTAGTCAAGACTCATTTCCAAGACTATCTTAGTGGACAAAGTCCCTTTCTGAATCGAGTAACCCTCGTTTCAGTCCTGTTTCACTGAACCGGTATAACCTACCGTTCCAGCCCTGTCTATCTCATGAGATATAAAATCTTTACCCAATGCATTGGAGGGAGATATAGTTCCCACCCATCTCATAATGATACCATTCTTATGTGTTCCACAAAATCATAAACCATACATCATTGCATAACCCATGTAATACAAATGGGAATCATAAACATCATGACATCATAAAACAATTCATATAAGATAAAGGAATTCATAAAAATAATTCCATCACATCATAATCAAATCAATTTAATAATAGGGATAAAAACAAAACCCTTTATTAACTTAGATATAAAATAATTTTGATAAAACACTTGAACTCTGTTCTTGAGGAAAATATCATTACTTCTTCAAAAACATTTTTCCTTTATTGACATGTCAAACGACTTTAAACTAAAAGAAGTTGATTAAAAATAAACTTGAAAACTTGTAAAGAAAGCTTCTTGGAAATAATGTTTTAAAAATCCATTCTTGCTGTATAAGTTAAAAAAAACATTCTTCTTACTTTTGTCGGAAAAGTCAAAAAGTACCTCGTACGAAAAAAACGACCAAAGATTCCTTTCATATTCTTTACTAAAAACTCACCGAAGGGTAAAATTGGATTTAAACTATTGTTAGTGGATGGAAAAAATATTACATATTGAGGGGACATGGATGTGGATGATACAATACACCCCAGTAAATACTTACGAATAAACAATCTCGGATAAAAATGAGATTGTGATATTTCCCTTACCTTAGGTCCGACTTGCTTTGTAAGTGTCCGAACCTCCTGTATAATGATTTAAATAATGTCATTGACTTATTACAGAATCATATTCATTGTTACGATATCATATATGGTTCACTTATGACTTTATATTACTCGTTCTTTTGTAAATTTCATGTTAAAGAGCGTTTTGGGTAAAATTGTTTCATTTGTCGTCCGTGTTTTGACTTGTAATTATTCCTATGATTACTTAGAACATGATTACTTAATTACAGAATATAAAACATTATATATATATATATATTCAGAATATACATATATATAATGAGTCAGTAAATGGAATGAAATACACCGTTCATGGAGACGGTAGTCCGTACGTACGCAAGAACGCTGTTTTCGTTTCCTTATTGAATTGAATGGAATTAAGTATATGACATACATGTAAATATAAATAATTCCAGTATCATTATTATGTCATATATTTCATTTTTACTTATTATATATACATTATAATCATTCATGAATGGTTAATCATTGAGAATGAATCTCATCGCGTCGTGGAGACGGTAGTCCGTACGTACGCACGAGCGATGATATCATTCCCATGGTCGTGGAATTGTGTTTAAGTGTATGTATACTATTTCAGTATCAATATAACTTTATAATAATCATATATAGTTACTCATTACACCTTTATACCAATCCAATTAAGGTGGTGGTGGAAAATAGATTACACCACGGCGTGGAGACGGTATTCCGTATGTACGCACGCGCGGTGATTTCCTTCTTCCGTAGGATGGATTGAAGGTTAATTACAGTTGTTTCATATTTATATTAACATATAAGTATATAATAAATACTGATGTTATTACTTTATCATGAATCAACTAAAGAAGAATAAGTTGAAGAAGATAGAAATTGAAAAGATCGGTAATGGATATTACCTCTTCTTTGGAATGCTTCTTTGAATCCCCTACTTAGGGAACTAAGATTTGTCTTTGAAGAAGACCAAGAACTCTATGATTATTCTAGGGAAGTGGATAAGGGATTCTGGAAGAGGTTGGCCGAGCTTGAGTGCTCAAATTGGTGTGAGGAGGAGGGGGAGGAGGTGCCCTTTTATAATGGAGGAGAGGGGCACCTTAGGAATATTTCAAAATATTATTTTATATTAAAGTCAAAATCGGTTTATAATGGTTCCAAAGGGTCTTATTTCGAAGCTAAAGTGGGGATGGGTCGAAATCTTATCAACCAATAGGATTTAGAAAGTTTAAGATATTATTTTAACCTTATCAATTAGATTTAACTCTAAGTTAAATAATTTAACTTTTACCGTGTCTTTTTGTTTTCTTTCACTATATGGTTAATACACTTACTATAACATGCCAAACGAACCCCAAATTGTTTATTACTAATACATATATCCTTATCGAAGTCATTTGGCCGAATCTTAGATTTTTAGGAATAAAATAACAATTAATAATATAATATTTTATTTAAAAACTATTTTGTGTCAATTGTGACACTATTTGATATATGATTTTTGTGAAAGTCATAACAGAATTATATGTTCGATCAAAGTTTATTAAATCAACACTAATATATCATAGTAACCTATAAAATTAGTGGAATTAATAAAAAGTCTTAAATTACATTTATTTTGGTATTTATATTATCAATTATGTCAATATTTCATTAATAAGATAATTACTGCATCATCTTTGTGTCATAAATAAATTAAATTATATGATGTCTAAAAATTACAAATAAAATACCCTCATGTAGTAATGCTTTTTAGCTTTCTAATGAATATTTACAATAGAATTTATCTTATGTATAACCCCATATAAAAAATGATTTACTTATTAAACATTGATTTTAACTATTTTAACAATTCATTAAATAAAATAATATTAAATGTCATAATCTAATCCAAGTGGGCCTAAATGATAATATTTTACACTTAAGGTTGTTTATGGTCGAGATACACTTGTCCAATAGAATTAGGACATGTGTTAGGGTAATATTAATATCATTCTTACCCTTAATTACCCTATTTACTTTTAACCGTGGTAAATAAAAGTAAAAAGTTACTATTCACCAAAAATTATTTTCATCTCATTGAACCACATTTTACGTACTGACATCAACCGTGTGTCTCGGATTTTTGAAATTTCATTCACAGAAGCGGTAAAATTAAGTTTTATGAAAAATTCAGTTTTTTAACTACCACTTAGTAGTTTCACTATTCATCAAAAATTGAAGGTTTTCAGAAAAATGCCAAAATTTCATCCTAAGCTATATTTCATATTCCGAATTAAAAAATGAAGTCCATTTTACCAAATTCATAACATAGAAGTTGCATTAATTATTTTTATAATTAAATCCCATTGTTAAAACAAATAGCGTGTTTTTAAGAAATAATATCTATCAACAGATTGACAGTTGTTTATGTCTGGTTTAAATGTGCAATTACATCCAATGACAAACATTGTATTAAATTGTAAAAATATATTCTAAATATACTTTAAAACTACTCAAATTGATAATTTATCACTATTAATTATTTCGATTAAAAAAGTTGTTTTTTAATTATAATTTAGTAATTTTCACTATTCATCAGAATATGAAAGTTATCTGAAATGTACCAAAATTTCACCTTAGGCTAAATTCGATACTCTGAATCCAAAAATGAAGTCCATTTTGAGAGCTAAAATTTCAAAAAATTTAAAAAGTGGTTATTACTATGCATAACAGCTAGTTTTAATGATATTTTAATAGCATATCGTTGTTTCGTGAAACTCAGTATTGCGTACTACACACGCTATCGAGGAAGGTTGCGATTGCGTATAATGCAAGGCAAGTCAAGGATGCGTGTTGTGAAAGATTCTTTTGGTGTAGCGTACACCAGAAGACATTAGTGAAATTAAAAAGAATAATTTTCATAAAATCTTGGGCTGTTACAGTAATGAAGTTATCATTGACCTCAGACAAATTGCTGATCCAATTCAGGTTTATTTTCTAAAGTTATTTTTGTTATGATGGAATTTTCCATTTTTATTTAACCACTAAAAAATCATATAGATTTTTTACCAAGTGGAAAAAATCTATTGAAGATACCTTCCATATAAATTTTCCTAAAACGGATCTATAAGATCATACATCCCCTTTTCAAAATTGGGATGATGATTCATCCAATATGAACATAAACTAAAGACCATTTGATTATGCTTTAAATAATGTAGAGAAATAATCCATCTCTTAAGAACATCAAGAGTTTGAACCTGTAATTTTAGAGAATCATGATGTGACCATAACTTCTTATTATAGAGATGTAAAGAATTGTAAATACTACAATTTAGATTCTATTTTTGGGTACATAGATAGAGCTACACAAACAATATCTTCTATATGAAACTAGGTGGAAAGTAAATAATATTTTACATTGAATGAACCGAATAACATCAATGATGAAATCAATGAGGAGTTCTGGATAATAGATATGTTAGATGAACAATATCATATTCAATTAAATATAGTATGAGAACATTTGTTTAGACACAAATACACATTATGTATAGGAACTAAATTGGTGTCAAGAGTCGTGGTTGATGAATCATGAATAATATTATGGATTACAATTATACTTGATTCACAATGATATAGTCTATAAGAAGTTAGGGACTATTAGGATAAATATTCCCTGATATGTAGACTTAAATTTATTAAAATACATATTGCTGATGTAGAACATCTAAATTTATAGCTATATAAAATTTATTTCAAAATTAAAATCATGTATGGGTATATAATTGATTATATCGTATTGACTATCACAATATATTTCAAATTAATCATTTTACAAATCTAATTTCCAATCAATGAAAACAAATATAGAGTTAAAAAAATACTCTTATAGTTGGGTATGATATGGCATGTTTTTATTTTTTTTAAAGGATTTTTAAAATGTATAACTGATCGTACCATATTTATACAAATAATTTCAAATATTGTTTTAGTTGTTCAAATTTATTTTTTTTTATATTATTTTTAGATTTTCGTAACTTCTTAATGTTCTGAAATTTTGAAAATTATGATAATTGAGATTGAAATTTTTTAAATGGGTGACCTAAATTCATTTTCATTTTTTATATATTCCATCCCAAATTAGGAGTTATTTTAAACCAAAGTAAATATATTGAAGAAATTTGGGAATGTTTAGTTTTGGAGAGCACTATGTGGTGTCATAGTTCTTTAACTACCATCTATAAATTGCATCTTGATAAATCATGGAAATTATTGGATCCAACTAGTTATAGAGGTATTAATGTTATTCTTCCAAAAATAACTCATATTTGGCTAGATAATATATTTAGTGTTTGTATTTGTGTTCATTTTCAAGAAAATACAAAATCTCCGACCCTATATACTACATACAAAAATTTCAAATACATCATGTGTACTAAAAATTTAGTACTATTATATCAAAGAGTACAAGATTTTTTCCAATATAAATATACAATTTCTATTTTTTTTTTAAGTTACATAGAAAAGGAACCAATGTAACTTTTCACATTTTGGGAAAGTCTCTAATTTTTTGGTGTAATATGAATTTATTTCACATTATCATTTGAGTAATATGAATACACATTTCCAAGTAGATGTTTTTGTCAACTTATATGGATAAAAAAAATTATAGGACTATATATATCAATTTCAATATGTACATATTTTTTTTTTGATATATGTGGTATAAATATTTTTTAGAAACCATGTATCTCACTCAAGAGCAAAACACATTGATGTAAGATATCAATTTTTTGGAGACCATTTTCAAACCTGTATAATCACTATTGATTAAATAGGTACTAAACATTAGCCTTTGGATATATTCAGAAATAACTCACATTCAAAATGAATTAAATATAAAAAACATGAAATTGAAATGAATAGTTTTGGTCCTTAATGAAGTTTGGGGACTTTTCATTGAGTTTTACCATATGTTGAGTTTTACCCGCTGTTTAAACTACTAATCATTGGAAATTTACTCACAGTTGATTTCCTACTCACCATTTTGTATTTATTCATTGTAATGTTTTAATCCCTATTTTAAAATACCAACTATTGTAATATCATTTTTCCTTCATAAAATATTATTAATTTTCATTTATGTCATCATTGTGGTTTGGGATTTTCAGATTAATTAATAAATTAAGTATTTATTTATTTTCTAATTTGAATATCATTTCATGTAACAATTTTTAAATAAGTAATACCTAAAATATATAAATTACATGAATTTTAAATCGTTCAAATTACTACACTCACATCCCTTGTGCCATACTTTCTCGATCTGTGTTACGACCCTTTATGTTTTAACAGTTTACCTTCTTTTTCTATCAATAATGTCTTCCAAGAAAATATCTATGGCTAGAGTGAAGAGACCATTATTTTCTTCTATATATTTTTTTATTCCATAAAATAAGAATAGAGGTATGGAAAATCATCCTTCTAGAACATAGCCAGTGATTCTCTAGCATTATAGGGGTGTATTTTTTCCCTGACAAAGAAGTTCAAGTTAGGTGGATGTTTTCAAGAAATTAATGAGTTCCTAGATAATAAATTGATCATGGATGGGAATAATGGGTTTCATTTAACTGTATGACCTTATATCGTTGTCTTATAAATGAGTTTTATTATTTATTTGAATAAAAATTTTAGAAATATGAATATTTGTTAAGAAGAAGAATTATTGACTATAATGTCTTCTTTTCTTCAAGCACATGGGTAGCAGTTTGAAGGATACATGTTATGATGTGTCAAATGAATATCAAGGGAGTACTCCTGGGTCTAGTGAGACTTTATTTAATGAACATTTTTTTGTATTATTTAATAGAAGATGGATTTTTTAAAAGTCATATAACTAAAATAATTGATGGGGAATTATATTTTCTTTTTAAGTTTACTAATTAAATGTTATTCCAAAGGGTGAATATTCCACTATGAATTATTTAAATATTTATCTATATTTTATGAAGAAAATAAAAGAAAATATAAATCATTAAAAATAAATTATGTATCACATTACTGAACTTTGGAAGCCATCTCCATGGTCAATTTTTTTAATTTAGAAAAAATGTATCTCCATAATTCTGGAGGCAAGGAGTATGGTTACAAAAGTAGATGATGTTGTAATGATTTAATGATGTTTTTTTACCATCAGTTAGATATGTAAAAGGATAAAATTCAATTTCAATCCATAGAGAAAGTAGTGGGTTGAAGATAATGAGAGTCTTTATGACGAATTCAATCCAGTTGATCATCTATCTAGACCAATGTATCATTTGGACACTTTCATGGATCCAGATAATGTTGTTTAATATTTTAATGAAGAGTATGAGGATGATACTACATATAATGATAATGAAAATTAATTTTCATTGGATGATGGTTGAGATCTGGATTTACCATAGATCTCACTTTATATAACATATGGTGCTCATTGTCCACTAATATCACTTCATGCCCAAGAGAAACCCTTTAAAGAAAGAAGTTAATAGTAAGAAACCAAAAATTATGTTTATGAATACACTATCTTATAATAAAAATATGTTTATAAAAAATTTTAAAAAGGTGATGAGGATGAAGAATAAGATGAGAAATATGATGTAGATGGAAATAGAATTGACTATGGATGTGAATATAAAGTATATTCTCAACCCAATGGTCATAGATGAGGAATTCTATTTGAGGATATAGAAATTCACCAAGAACATATCGGTATTCAAATATAATATTCTTCTAGATCTTAAGATAAACACAAACTTTTTGTATATTTGTATTGTTTATATAGATATTATAAAGAAGCATTTATTGAGGTTGAAAAAATCCATGAGTTTGGATACCCTTCCAACTATTGGTAGGGAACCCAATGTTCCTACAAATTATATTCAGAATGATCATGTGTAGACTATATTGGATCATCTAGTTGGTCGCTATATGGATGTTAAGACTAGTATTTTTTTGAAAACAATGGGTGTGAATAGTTTAGATGAACTGTAATGTGTTGAAACTGTTGGGTTTTTACTACCGTTATTTATTTTGAAGAAGTAAAATCGTATGGTATGTCATCAGTTTGTAGAATGGACTCAATATAAGAAGAATGGGGTAAATTTTCACGTAAGTATGGAATTCTAGAAAATTGTGGTGGACCTTATATTAGAGATTAAATAGATAATATGGGATTGTTAGTTGATTAGATTGATTTGTTAGGTCAATTAAATATGATTTATTTAGATGATCCAACCTGTCCTAATCCTAAAACACCATTAGCTACCCATATCTAGCCATTAGATAGAGATAATTTTTTTTCACAATAAGGGACTTATATTATATTAGAGATAATATTCTCAATTTGTTTGATTTTATGTTAAAAAATTATCTTTCTTTGTATAACAGGCTTAGTGATAATGATCCATGGAATTTGATGTGGTTGAAGATTCAACATATCCATCCTAATATGATTCTTCATTTTAGATAAGTAAAGGTGGAATGTAGAAATTTATAAAATTATATGGAATATTTATGTGAAATAATTAATGAAATGCAGAATTTTTGTAGTTTCCATTGCTACTGTGATGGAAATTATAAATAATATTTATTCTGTGTATTCTTCTTTAACTGTAACTTCATATCCATTCATTGGTGATGAAATTTACAGATCAATTTTTAGGGTTGAGTATCATGATACAACATCATCAAGTTATGTTCTTGTCATTCATTCAGATATTTTGAGAAAAATTTGGAAAAATAGTGATCATGTTCATATGGTGGTCATGGAGTATAGGTAAGATATGAAGACTTAAAGAGAGGTTGTCAAAAATGTTGTCAGTTATTATCTATAGTGGATTTGTACTACCAATGGGATGGTTTCCCATTTCATGTTTCTGGATATAAATCTGAGTATAAGTCTTATAACAAATGAGTTTGAAGGACATGTAAATTAGTTAATGGTTGTGGGTGTCATGCTTAATATTTTTATTTAATAAAAGAAATATTTATTTAGTGCTCTAGAGAGAGGTGGAAAAATCAAAATGTGTATCATAAATCTGATGAATTTGTTTCTACATTTTTTTGGAATAGATTTGAAGGCCCATAATTCCATAAAATTTACTACCCATCTATCACCTGCTGATTTCAATTGAGTTTACATTATGTTTTGTATAACCAAAGTCCCAAATGTTCCTCTACCATCTCATTTCCAGCCTTTATCTCTCTCTCAAATATAATCATTTTAGTTCCTTGTACTAATTATCATCAGATATACTCCCACTGATTAAATGGCCCGAAGGCCTTATTTTTTATTGATTTTTTTGATATGCCTACTTTCAAGGGATGAGGGGTAACCCTTACAAGTCTGGTAGGCTCAGGACTTACTTTTACCTTAGGTTTGTTGAAATTACATGCCCTATAGTTCTTAAGGAAGACATACATACTATGACTTCTTGGAACTTCTCCTCCCCAGCATCTTCATCATGATCAACTCTCCACCTTTTCATGATTGTTTGGCTAGCATGCCCAGGTGCAGAGGTGCATAGGTGTGGTACCGATGGAAAATTCCATACCCTCTCACTCATACAATGTACGTTTAGCCCTACATTGGTGAATGTGCCCATCTCTTCCCTCCTCTGCAGTGGTTCAATGTAGAATCTGTCTGTGCTACTAAAAATCTGGAGGCATGGAGGGAATGAGGTGGCCCAAAAGCCTTACTGACTTGATGGCCTTTGGTGGGCAGAATTCCTTAAGGACTCCATGCCAAAAATAGTGGACCAAGGTGATTTGATCCATCTTCTACTGTACTGAATAGTACTTTCTTCAGTAACTACTAAAATAACTACTACAACACTCAAAACTTATACCGCTGACTGGTTTTGAACTTGGGTCTCGTGGATGCACAAAGAGAGCCCTCACCAACTGGGATGGGTCTCATGTGCGAGGCTCCCTCTTTAATTGATATCCCTTATGAAATATATCTTGTTCCTTCAGTATCACCAACTAATACTTATTATTTAGAGAATGAGAACAGAAAATAGATTTTGATTCCATAAACCATATCTTGGAAGCATTAATGTTGTAATTTTTTCGTGATGGGGATGTTTTTGTATAACATTTTGTTTTCTAATTTTGGTTTCCCTTCGATTTATTTTTTTTACTGTAAATCTATTATTCAATTTTATTACAATTACTATTTTATTTTTAGTTTTTTATAATACCAAAAGGGGTAGATGACTCTATGTAATTTAATTATATATTTAATATTCTTTTATATAAATATATAGTTGATACAATGATGATACTAGTATTCATTTCTAAATATTATTAATTTACATCATTTGATATGATAGTTTCATTAAAACTATTTAATATATAATTCATTTTTATACCATGTGTCCATTTCTTATCATTAATAAAATATTTATAAAATTCAATTATTTATGATCATAAAAAATGACGATATTGTTGGCACTATCATTTTAACGATCAAATAATAATATTTGTGGTAATGCTGATGATTATTATTTTTTAGCATTGTATTTTTTGAATATAAAGAATATATACAAAATTATGAAAAATACGAATCACCATTAAAGATGTGGAATTTCCAATAATGACTCATCATCAGAGAAGAAAAAACCATTGAGGACACCTCTATAATGAATATTTGATTATGTATTAAAGTAACCCACCATTAGTTATGTCTCACAAAATGATCAATTTTTTTGGAATTTTTTAGGAAAACCTGACCATCAGAGTTAACCTAGAGAAATGATTTTAAATATCAGAGACCTACCACCCCACATAAATCACCTTTGAACAATACATACCACAAGAATGGAAAATTTCAAAAGTATTGTGATTACTCACTGCCAACATAATTTACTGTCAGGATCACTCACACAAATGTGGTGGACACCATTCAAAGGATTCACCAACAATATTATGTTATTTAAATTTAAATATTCTTAAAAGACATATTATCGAATTTAATGTTGTAAAATATTTTAAAAATTACTCTTATGTGTTTTTTAGATATTCATAAAATACAATTTCAGTCATGGGTATGAGGATGAAGAAGAGAAAAATGATTGTTCCTACATGAAGATGTTAAAAGAAATAGAAGATTCCATTGTGCGTATTTGTGGAGATTCAATACAAAAACATACATACATATAGATATTCATGGACACATGGAGTGTACCACTTTTTGAGATTATTGACATTGCAGTCATCCCACACATGACTGAGACAAAGTGTAGATTCACATTCATTCATATACTCTAATATAGTCAGAAAACGATTAAGTTTTATATTCTTTGTTCTAATGAATTTTTTTAAAACCAGAATAAATATTTATTTCAATCCTCATACAATGAGAAACATGTCACAGATAATATCATACAAAGAAACACCATATTTTCTACACATTATTTTCAATGTCTATCTATTTTATTTACATTACGAGAAGTGTGTGTTTACTATATGTTATTAAAATACACAAACTATTTTGATATTATTTTAATATAATACATATATTCTAAAATAATCTTTATATATTTTATCCAATGATTTTGTGGAATAGGCCCCTATGCAGATTGTATTGTTTTTTCACAATGGTATTGTGGAAGGGTTTTATGAAAGGCCATGATTTATTTTCTATTTTACTATTGATCTATCATGACCCATCCCCTGGGGCCCACATCGTGACTATACCAAGCCCACCTTCCATAGGCTAGGCACTGGTGACATGCACCAAAGGCATAATTACCTATAACTGGGAAGGAATTGCCTATATTAAAAGTAAACACAAACAACCAGAGAACAAGCAGAAGAAAACACTAAGTAAAATAGTATAACATTCATGATGAAAGTAAAATAATGATTTGTAATTCATGTAAATAATAAATCTAACATTACAATGATTCTGTATATATGATATACCATCCAATTATATTTTATTTTAATATAAAACTAATGATATTGTCGCTCGTGCGTACGTACGGACTACCCTATCCACGAACGTGATGAGAATCAATCTCCATCGTATCCATTCAAGTATAATTCTCATTTGATGAATTAAAAATAATTTTTATGGACTTGATATCATTCTGGATATGAATAAGATACAAACTATCCTTGACAAACATGGCTTACATAACAAAACATATAATAGAAAATGAGTATGTTAACACCCGAAACGACGATAATTCTAAAATATTATTAACAATGCAATGTTAAAAGATCATATATGATATCATATTAATATATATTATTATTTTATAATTTAATAAAAATTATTTCACCATTATACAGGAGGTTAACCTACCCTCATCCATGGAATATTACAAGGTAAGGGGTTTTAATCTCACTCATTATTCCAGGGATATTCATGACATATTTCCACTATTACCTTTGGTGTGGTGTATGTACTGGAAATTATTATATTCATTGTGTATTATAATTTAATTTATGTGTATTTACATATTCATTTTATGATACCTCTTTCATGTGTTGTATGTTTCGTAAGTTACCAAATTGGTATGGGTTAATTTAACAATCTCTTTATTATCCGAGGTTGTTTTTACATAAGTATCTACTGTGGAATATTTATTATCTGTGTACATGTTTTATGAACGAGTTTTAAATGGGATTAATTTAAGGGACTTTTTACTAAAAATCATTTAAAATGATTTAAATATTTATTCTTCTAAATATTTCTCAACTATGTCCATGTCATCAAAATGATTTTTAAGGATTTATTAATATGGAGTTTAATGTTTTTAAAATGATAATTCCTTTCAAATTTTTCAATGTGGTATATAACAATTTGATTAAAAAATTTATTTAAATGAATTCTTTTATAAATTGTGTGATTTTTTAATGGTTTCATGAAAAAGGGGTATTTCTCTCAAAGAGTATTACAAATCATTTTCATCCATGTCAAAATTATGTAATGGATTTTAAACTTGTTTTGATGTTGATTTATCATTATACGAATCTTTTATATTTTGTTGAAGGTTTTTTGATATGTTTTACTGTGGATGTATTATTTTAATACAATTAATGGTTTATGGGTAAATTATTGAAATTTCGTATGCTAGTTTTATTATGAATGTTTATGTTATGTTTAAACCTTTTTATATGAGGAATACATTGGACTTAATAAGTGACTGGTGGAGCCCACTACAGCTCCTCGATTCATCGGTAGGTCTCATTAGACAAACTAGTGTCTTGACACGAGGCCTTCACAAAATCTTATTTTTAGTCTTGGCACAAGGCCATGGCTATGTGGTTATGATTCTCTAGCATTATGCATTCAATCTTTATGAAAGTTTTTATTGATATTGCATGTGATTATTCGACTAGTAGAATATCCATGTGAATAAGTAAATGGAATTATTGCATTTTACCTTTTCCATATTATGCTTAAGTTCAAGATTAAAAGGCTTTTGTTTTAGTTATACATTGCCTTAAATGTTTATACTTATTTATGAATGATTCCGCTGTATTTATTACCCTTACTGAGCATTTGAGCTCACCCCTTTTTATGTTTTATTTTTTCCAAGAACCCGAGAAGTGTATTGTGATTGATATGAATGGTTAAGCTAAAGGAATAATGGAATTCATAATGATTATTTATTTTGTTTTGTATGTGTTAAAGTGAAATGAATCATTCATGTATATAATATTATTTCCAAGATTTCTAATCAAACTGGTCCTTTGGGATTGATTTCCTTGTAATAATGCCAATGTATTAAAATAATGCACCGACTCTGGGTAACTAGGGTCGGGGCATTACAGTTGGTATCAGAGAATTATAGCAATAACCTTGGAAACTAGATTTAGATAAACTCTGATTAGAGCAGATAGCCCTAAGATAGACTTTGAGGATCAATATAGAAGAACTTCCAAAAATTTTGGTATTGTAAAGATTTTGTGAGTTTTCCAAGCAATACATCCCTGTTTGGATACGAGCAGGTAGAGGCGGATCTGGCACAGATATACCTAGGGGTAAAACATGAGAACACCGCTTTGAGATAGACTCGAACGAGAACTAGTGCACGAAAATGGACCTTGCTGCACTCTTGGTTACGACACAGTCGTGCGATATACTTAGGATAATTTCCATCTTCTTTACAAACCATTATCAAGGGTTTATGAGTATATACATCCACAAAGGAGACATTTTTTTGATTATGTATTATATCCATAAACTATTTAATTTATGTTATATTTTTTACAGGTTTGGGATTTGGTATTGTTATTCATAAACTAATCTAATGTATGCCATTATTTAGAAATGGCGCCCAGTAAAAATGAATGAGAACTCCAGCAATGTACATGATCCAAAGAGAAATAAGGATCATTTATTTAATGGTCTTATGCCAGAATATATAAGAGAGATAGTATCCCACATATTATCATCATATGAAGAAATAATATCATGTGTTGATAAGATAAGTAAAGAGTTTACTGAGTTTTATGGCTTTGAAGGGAAGCAAGAGAAGAAAAGTATAGAAGAAAAAAATATGGATAAAGGGAAGAGGGAAAAGAAGAATTTTCCTATATGTGACAACTGTGGGAAGAAACACCCTGGAACTTTCCTAAAAGGAATGGGAGTTTGTTATAAATGTGGAGGAAATGTGCACAAAGTATGCGACTACAAGGGTAAGAAAATGGTTTCAAATGTACAATTCTTCATTTGCAAGGATTTTGGACACTACGCGATCCTATGTCCCAGTCATCAGACTATGCATGAAATGATGCTATTGGATAATAATCATGTTATGATACTACCATATATGAAGAGAAATGATTAGAGTTCTTATGTTGATTTTGTCATTTGAGTGTTGTATCAACAATGTACTTGTTATAATAATTATGGATCATATATGGATTGTACTGCAGTACTATTTCATTATGGAATTGAGAGTGTGTCGAACAAAGAAAAGTGACTCAATAGCGGGATAAATTTTAGGAAAATATATGATTTAGAGAAAGATAAACCATAATATGGTTCTGATACCGATGTAGTGATTTTAGAATAATACATGATTGATTTAGATAAATTATATTGGATATTCTTGACTACCATTAAACTGATTGATGATTTGTATATTTCATCATTGTTGGGGTTTACAACATTTTTGGATTGAAAGTGTATATCAACTATTCTTTATGGAATAAGGGATCATGAATGTAATCAATAAGGTTTTATGGTAGTTCAGGATGTTGCTGTGTTTTAAAAGAATACATGATGAAGGTGATCACATGTTATAACACGGAAAAAAGGATCTTTATTGTATTTACCTTCTTTATAAATACTGGACTGAAGTATTTTGGATATTTCTATTTGGGATTATTTTGGATTTCCATAAAAGGACAACCCGGAGGTCAGGCGGGAACCCGTCGTGTCCGGCAAGGCCACGAGACTTGAACTTGCAACCGAAGGGCGATAATGGTGTACCACATACGAATGGCCAACAAGAAGTCCTGGATTAAATAATTTATTTTATTTTAATAAGGTATAGTAGATGACTTATAAATTCATTTTTTGACCCCAAAAGAATAGGATAAATAGAATATATTTTTTAAGTTCTGTTATCTTTTAGAGTGAAAGATGAGATTGTTATAGAAATTAGTTAAAGGATGGAACTCTACTTGTAAAGTATATATTTCTCTTCTCCTCTTATTCTATAAAGAAATAAATTCTTATAAAATATTAAATGAATCATAAAACCATAAATGTGTTGTCCTAATACCTTATGTTTTGTTGAACCATAGGTATTTTAAGTCATTATAGATTGATGAATTTAAGGACCTCAATTTCAAACATGTTTGTGTTGATGACCTAAATCACCACCTATAAATATTTACATTTTCCCTCCAATTATATGTCTCATGTTTCCACCAATGTTCTAAAAATAGAGACAATAATTTATTGGTGACCCTTTCATTTCTCTTTTCCTCTTATTAAGACTAAATTTTGTTAAACAAAGTTTTGATGTGGGTTTTCCCACAAAGATATATTCTATTTTCAACCTTTATTTTCGAAGAACAATATCAAAATTGTGAGGAAGAAATTTATAGAAGGAGGGAAGAATGTAACACCCCATGATTTCATATTATGTACTTCTTCAAAACAATTCAATTCCTTTCACTACATGCAACACCGAGTTCAAGCCCACCATTACTTATGAAACAAACCGTTCGAAAAAGGTTATGAATAGTATTAACTAAATTTTGAAGATTATATAATCCTTATAATTTAAGAATTCATATTAAGAGTTTCATATACATAATGTAAGGAAAAATTATTTTGTCTTTAGATAAAATAATTATTTTTCAAAACTGCACTTTTACCAACTTTTAATAGTGAACCCTTTATAAATCCTATATTTTAAACATTTATATACTTTACTAAATAAATTTTTTCTTTAAAATGGGGACATGAAAATATTTACATTGTCACACCCCATGCATCAACGGTAAGCTTTCCTTTGAATAATACAGTAACATGTGTTGTATGCAACTTCGAGTTCTAACACACACAACAACCAATCAAACTAGCCGTTATGAATAGTAATACCTACTATTTGAAATATTATAAATTTTATCTCTCAAAATGGAATTAATTTTTGTATTAGATGTTTACAATTTAGCCTAAGGTGAAATTTTGGTTGTTTTCGGATAACTTTAATATTTTTGATAAATATTGAAAATTACTATATTTTAATTAAAAACAACTTTTTTAGTCAAAATAATTAATAGTGATAAATTATGAATTTTAGTGGTTTAAATGTATATTTAGAATATATTTTTATCATTTAATACAATTTTGGTCATAAGACATAATTTCACAATTAAACCGAAGATAAATAAGTATCAATGTTTTGATAGTTATTATATCTTAAAACACGCTTTTTTGTTTTGACAACAGGAATTAATTTTAAATTAATTTCCTGCACTTATGTGTGTTGAATTTTTAAAAATGGATTCCATATTTGGAATCAGGTTTTCTAAATTGTGTAAATAGTTAAATTTTATTTTTATACATTTTGAATAATTACTTCGGTAAATATTTTATTTACCATGGTTAAAGGGAAAATCCAGTAAATAAGGGTTAAAAAATAATATTATAATAATACTAAATGACACTAATACGTGTCCTAATCATATTGGCGGATACATGTCCGACCATGGGCTTCTTTGGGTCGATTTTGGGACCCCATGGAGAAACTTTTAGGTGATAGGGACACTTTATTTTAATTAAGTTAAAATAAATACAAAAATGACATAAGCATATATCTTTTAGAAAAACAATTTTTACATAGGGTTATATATGTTGGATTTTAGGCTATAAATATTAATTAGAAATATAAAATGATTTCATACATAATGATATTTTATTTATAATTTGTATTCTTTAAATAATTCAATTTATTTATGACACAATGATGATGCAGTAATTACCATAATAGTGAAAAATTAAAATAATTTATATTATAAATAATCAAATAAATATAATTTGAGACTTTTTATGAATTAAACTAATTTTCTAGGTTAATATGACATGGTTGGAATGATTTAATTATCTTTTTTCTAATTAATAATTCATTTATGATTTTTACAAAAATCATCATTTGAATAACGTCAAAATTGACATAAAAGAGTTTTTAAAACAAATATTATATTATTAATTGATATTAAATTCCTAAAAATATAATATTCGGAAAAGAAACTTATATCATGATAGGTGTATAATTAATGGGAAACTTGGGGGACTCTTATATGTATATAGTTAGTTTATTAACAACATAATATTAAAATACAAAGAGACATTTTAAAAGTGAAACTAATTAACTAAGAGTTAATAACTAATGATAAGGTTAATATATTAACCAAATCCTGTATAAATCCTATTGGTTGAGATTTTTTCGACCTTTCCCCACCTTAACATTTATATTATCCAATTTTGAGCCATTATAAACCGAATATGAATTTATTATAAAATAATATTTCTAACTTTTCCAAAGGTTCCCCTCACCCCTTTTATAAAAGGGAACATCCCATTATCATTAATTAACACCTTAAAAGCCTTTTGGTTCGGCCAACCCCTGCCAAAATACTCTCTCAACCTCCCTAACTTCATTGTAGAGGCCTTACTTTAATCAGAAAGCCAGCCTATGTATCCCTTTTGATCAAATCCAAAGGAAGAACCCGAAGAAGAGGTAATGATTTCACCACCCTTTTTCAAGTTCCTTTCTTCGTCCACTTCTTCTTTCTTTGTTATTTCCATTATAAAATAATGAATCCAGTATCTCCTATATAATTTAATATTATTATATATATGGTACAACCATATTCAGTATTCTATCTATCCATTGAATGACATGTCACCATATGTGCGTACGTACGACTTACCATCTCCACGTCGTGCTGTAATTGTTATTCAATATATTATTATTTGGATGTGTATAATAATGATTTTTAATTCATGTAAATAATAAATATAACATGATAATGATTATTTATATATGATATACCATCAAATTATATATTATTTTAATATCAAAAGAATGATATTGTCGCTCGTGCGTACGTACGGACTACAGTCTCCACGAACGTGATTAGATTCATTCTCCATTGTGTCCATTCATGTATAATTATAATTTGATGATTTAAAAATAATTTTTAAAGACTTTATATCATTCTGGATTTCAATAAGATAAAACCTATCCATGAAAAACATGGCTTACGTAACAAAACATATAAAAGAAAACGAGTAAGTTAACAACCGAAACGACGATAATTCTAAAATATTATTAACAATGAAATGTTAAAAGATCATATATGATATCATATTAATAAACATGATTCTTGTATAATTTTATAAAAATTATTTCACAATTATACAGGAGGTTAACATACCCCCAACCAAGGAAAAGTACAAGGTTAGGGGTTTTCATCTCACTCCTTATTCCCATGAGATTCATGCCATATTTCCGCTATTACCTTTGGTGTGGTGTATGTAATGACCATAATTATATTCTTTCTGTAATACAATTTAATTTATGTGTATTTACATATTCATTGTATGATACCTCTCTCATGGGTTGTATGTTTCGTAAGTTACAAAATTGGTAAGGGTTAATTTCACAATCTCTTTATTATAAAAGGTTGTTTTTATGTAAGTATCTACTGGGAAATATTTATTATCCATGTACATGTTTTATGAAATAGTTTTCAAAGGTATTAATTTAAGGGACTTTTTACTAATACATCATTTAAAAAGTTTTAAATATTTATTCATCTAAATCATCTTCATTTATGTCCATGTCTTAAAAATGGGTTTTAAGGATTAATTAATATGGAGATGAATTTTTTTAAAATGATAATTCCATTCAAAATTTTCAAAGTGGTATGGGACAATTTGATTCAAAAATGTCTTTAAATGACTTATTTTATAAATTGTGTGGCTTTTTTAATGATTTCATGAAAAATGGGTATTTCTCTCAAAGAGTTTTACAAATCATTTTCATCCATTTCAAAATTCATTAATGGATTTTAATCTTGTTTTGAAGTTGATTTATCATGATACATATCTTCTATATTTTGTTGAAGGTTTTTTGCTATTTTTTACTGTGGATGTGTTATTTTTATACCATTCATGGTTTATGGGTAATGCATTGACATTTCATATTCTAGTTTTGATACAAATTTTTATGTTATGTTTAGACCTGTATATATGAAGAATGCATTGGACGTAATAAGTGATGGGTGGAGCCCGCTATAGCTCCTTGATGCATCGGTAGGTCTCATGAGACAAACTAGTGTCTTGGAATGAGGCCTTGACAAGATCTTATTTGTAGTCTTGGCACGAGGCCTTGGCTACGTGGTTATGATTGTCTGGAATTATGCATTCCATCGTTATGAATGTGGTTATTGATATTGCATGTGATTAGTCTACTAGTAGAATATCCATTTGAATAATTAAATGAAATTATTTCAATTTATCTTTTCCATATTATGCTTATGTTCATGTTTAAAAGGATTTTTTTAGTTATATATTCCCTTAAATGTTTTTCATTATTTATGAAGGTTTCCGCTGTATTGCATACCCTTACATAGCATTTGAGATCACCCCTTTCTATGTTCTACCTTTCCCAGGATTCCAAGAAGTGTATTGTGATTGATATGCAGGGTTAAGCTAAAAGAATAATGGTGTTCGTAAAGATTTTTTGTGTTGTTTTTTTATGTATTAAAGTGAAATTTACCATTCATGTATATAATCTAATTTCCAAGACTGCTAAACTAATCGGTCTTTCAGGACTTTATTTCCTTGTAATCATGCCAATGTATTAAAATAATGCACCGACTCTGGGTAACGAGGGTCGGGGCGCTACAGTTGGTATCAGATGAAGTTTATCAATATACATAGAAACTGGATTTAGATAAAATCTTATTAGAGAACATAGCCCTAATATAGACTTTGTGGATTAGTATAAAAGAACATCAAATATTTTTGGTATTGTAGAGATTTTGTAAGTTTTCCGAGCAATACATCCCTGTCTGTATACGATCAGGTAGAGGGTGCTCTAGTACAGATGTACCTAGTTGTATAACCCGAAAACACCGCTTTGTGCTAGACTCGAATAGGAACAGGTGCACGGTAATGTGCCTTTCTACACTCTTAGTTATGATACTCCCGGGGGATATGCTTAGTATAATTCTCATCTTCTATAAAAACAATTATGAAGGGATTGTGAGTATATACTTCCTCAAAGGATACGTTTTTATGATTATGGATTATATCCATAAACTATTTAATTTATGTTATGTGTTTTACAAGTTTGGGATTAGGTATTGTTATTCATAAACAAATCTAGTGTATGTCATTATTTAGAAATGGCGCCCAGAAGATGGAATGAGAACTTCAGCAATGCACATGATCCAATGAGAAAGAAGGATCATTTATTTCGTGGTCTTAAGCCATAATTTGTAAGAGAAATAGTCTCCCATGTATTATCATCATATAAAGAAATAATATCATGTGTTTATAAGATAAGTAAAGATTTTACTGATTCCTATGGCTTTTAAGGAAAGCAGGAGAATAAAATAATGGAAGAGAGAAAGATGTATAAAGGGAATAGGGAAAGGAATAATTTTCCCATATGTGATAACTGTGGGAAGAAACACCCAGGAACTTGACTAAAAGGAATGGGAGTTTATTATAAGTGTGGAGGAAAAGGGCACAAAGTACATGACTGCAAGGGTAAGAAAATAGTTTCAAACGTACAATGCATTATTTGCAAGGAGAGTGGACACTAGTCGAACCTATGAACCAATCATTAGAATATGTCGTATATGATTCTATTAGATAATAATCAAGTTATGATACTACCATAGATGAAGAGAAATAATTAGAGATTTTATGTTGATTATGTCGTTTGAGTGTTGTATCAACAATGTACTTGTTATAATAATTATGGAGTATATATGGACGGTATTGCAGTACAATTTCATTAAGGACTTGAGATTGTATGGAACTAATAAAAGTGACTCAATAGCGGGATAAACTTTTGGAAAACATATGGTTGAGAGAATGATAAATCATTATATGGTTCTGATACCGAGGTAGTGATTTTAGAATAATTCATGAATGATTTGGATAAATTATATTTGATATTCTTGACTACCTCGAAACTGATTAATGATTTTTCTATTCCATAATTTTTGAGGTTTACAACATTTTTGGATTGAAGGAGTATATATATTATTATTTAAGAAATAAGGGATCATTAATGTAATCAATATGTTTTTATGGTAAGTCAGGATGTTGCAGTGTTTTAAAAGAACACATGATGAAGGTGACCACATGATATTACGCGGAAAAAAGTGTCTTCATTTTGTTTACCTTCCTAATAAATTTTGGACTGAAGTATTTTTGATATTTCTAGTTTGGATTATTTTGGATTTACATAAAAGGACAACCCAGTGGTCGGGCGGAAACTCGTCGCGTCCAGCAAGGCCGTGAGACTTGAACTCACAACCGAAGGGAGACAAGGGTGTATCACCTACCACTGGCTCAAGTGATGTCCAAGATTAAATAATGTAGTTTATTTTAAAAATGTCTAATAGATGAATTTTAAATTCATTTTTTAACCCCAAACGAATAGAATAAATAGAATATATTTTTTAAGTTCTATTATCTTTTAGAGTGAAAGATGAGTTTGTTGTAGAAATTAGTTAAAGGATGGAACTCTACTTGTCAAGTATATATTTTTCTTCTCCTCTTAATATATAAATAAATTAATTCGTATACATTATTGAATGAATTTTAAAACCAAAAATTTGTTATCATAATACCTTATTTTTGTTGAACCGATGATATTTTATGTCATTATAGATTGATGAATATATGTACCTCAATTTTAAACTAGTTTGTGATTGATGACCTAAATCACTACCTGTAAATATTTATGTTTTTCCACTAATTATATCTCACTATCTTCCACCAATGTTCACCAAATAGAGATCATAATTTGGTGGTGACCCTTTCATTTCACTTTTCCTCTTATTAAGACTAAATTTTATTAACCAAATTTCTGATTTGGGTTTTACCACAAATATATTTTATATTTTCAACCTTTATTTTAGAAGAACAATATAAAAATTACGAGGACACAATTTATTGAAGGAGGAATGAATGTTACACCCCGAGATTTCATATTATGTACTTCTTCAAAACAATTCAATAACATTCACTACACGCAACACTGAGTTCATGCGCACCATGACTTACCAATCAAGTCGTTCAAAAGAGGTTATGAATAGTATTACCTAAATATTGAATGTTATATAATCCATATAATTTTATAATCCATATTATGAGTTTCTTAGACATAATGTATGAACAAATTCATTTTTTAGATAAAACAAGTATTTTTCAAAAATGAACTTTTACCATCTCTTAATAGTGAACACTTTTTAAATCTAATATTTTAAACATTTATATATTTGACTAAATAAATTTATTCTTTAAAATGGGGATACCAATAAAATTTACAATGTAACACCCCTTTCTTCCACGGTACGCTTTCCTTTGAATAATACAGTAATGTTAATATTTTGATGAATAGTGAAAATTACTAAATTTTAATTAAAAACAACTTTTTTTGTTAAAATAATTAATAGTGATAAATTATGAGTTTGACTGGTTTTAAAGTATTTTTAGAATAAATTTTTACCATTTAATACAATTTTGGTCATATGAAATAATTTCACAAATAAAATGAACATAAACAATTATCAATCTTTTGATAGTTATTATATCATAAAAACACATTTTTTGTTTTGACAAAAAGAATTAATTTTATATTAATTTCTGTCACATCTTTGTCTTGAATTTGGAAAAATGGATTCCATATTTGGAATCAGGATGTCCAAATTGTTTAAATTGGTAATTATTTTTAGACATTTTGAATAATTACTTCGGTAAATATTTTATTTACCATGGTTAAAAGGTAAATCCAGTAAATAAGGGTTAATAAGGTAATATAATAATAATACCAAATTACCCTAAAACGTGTCCTAACATTATTGGTGGATACATTTCCGACCAAGGGTTTCATTGGGTCAATTTAGGGACCCCATGGATCCACATGTAGGTGATAGGGACACAATATTTTAATTAAGTTAAAATAAATACAATAATGACACAAGCATATATATATTAGAAAAAAAAAATTACATAGGGTCATATATGTTGTATTTTCGACTATAAATATTAATTAGAAATATAATAAGATTTCATACATAATTATAGTTTATTTATAATTTTTAGACTTTATAAAATTTAATTTATTTATGACACAATGATGATATAGTAATTACCATAATAGTGAAAAATTAAAATAATTGATATTATAAATACCCAAATAAATATAATTTGAGACTTTTTATGAATTTAACTAATTTTATAGGTTAATGTGACATGTTAGGAATGATTTAATTAACTTTTCACGAAGTAATAATTCTGTTATGAGTTTTACAATAATCAACTATTGAATAGTGTCAAAATTGACACAAAAGAGTTTTTAAAACAAATATTATATTATTAATTGATATTAAATTCCTAAAAATTTAAGGCTTAGACAAGAGACTATTATCATGATATGTGTATCATTAATGGACCACTTGTGGATCTCTTGGATGTATATAGTAAGTTAATTTACCATATAATATAAAAATACAAAGAGACATTGTAAAAGTGAAACTAATAATCTAAGAGTTAATACTTAATGATAAGGTTAATATAGTAACCCAAAACTATCTAAATCTTTTTGGATGAGTAGTTTTAGACTTATCCCCAACTTAAACTTTAAAAAATTCAATTTGGAGCCATTATAAACCGAATAAGAATTTATTATAATATAATATTTCTAGCTTTTCCAAATGTGCCCCTCACCGCTCTTATAAAAGGGCACTTCCCCTTCTCCTTAATTCACACCTTCAAATCATTTTGGATCGGCCAACACCTACCCAAATAATCTCTCAACTTCCCTCAATTTATCCAAGAGGACTTAATATAGTCTGAAATCCAACCTAAGGACCACTTCTGATCAAATCAAAAGGAAGAACCCGAAGAAGATGTAAGGATTTCACCACACTTTATCATGTTCTGTTCTTCTTCAACTTCTTCGTTCTTTTTTATTCCCATTCTAAAATAATGAATACAGTATATCCTATATACTTTAATATTATTATATATATGATACGACCATATTCAGTATTCTATCTATCCTTTGAATGAAATGTCACCATAAGTGCGTACGTACGGCTTACCGTCTCTACGTTGTGGTGTAATTGTTATTCAATATATTATTATTTTGATGGGTATAATAATGATTTTCAATTCCTGTAAATAATATATATAACATTATAATGTTTCATTATATATGATATATCATCCAATTATATATTATTTTAATATCAAAATAATTATATTGTCCCTCGTGCGTACGTACGGACTACCGTCTCCACGAACGTGACGAGATTCATTCTCCATCGTAACCATTTAAGTATAATTATCATTTTATTATTTAAAAATAATGTTTAATGACTTGATATAATAATGTATATGAATAATAAACAACATATCCATTAAAAACATGGCTTACGTAACAAAACATATTAAAGAAAATGAGTATGTTAACAACCGAAACGACGATTATTCTAAAATATTATTAACAAAGAAATGTTAAAAGATCATATATAATATCATATTAATATATAATATTCTTTTATAATTTAATAAAACTTATTTAAACATTATACAGGAGGTTAAACTACCATCAACAAAGGAAAAGTACAAGGTAAGGGGTTTTCATCTCACTCTTTATTCCCATGGGATTAATGCCATATTGCCTCTATTACCTTTTTTTGTGGTATATGTACTGCCCATAATTATATTAATTTTGTAATAAACTTTAATTTATGTGTATTTACGTATTCATTGTGTGATACCTCTTTCATGGGTGGCATGTTTCGTAAGTTACCAAATTGGTGAGGGTTAATTTCGCAATCTCTTTATTATCCGAGGTTGTTTTTACGTATGTATCTACTGGAAAATATTTATTATCCATGTACATGTTTTATGAAAGTGTTTTCAAAGGGATTCATTTTTAAGAAATTTTTACTAAAACATTATTTCAAATGTTTTAAATATTTATTCATCTAAATCTTTCTCATTTATGTCCTTGTCTTCAAAATGGTTTTTATGGATTTATTTATATGGAGATGAATGTTTCTAAAATGATGATTCCTTTAAAAAGTTTTAATGTTGTATGGGACACATTGATTCAAAAATGTCTTTAAATGACTTCTTTTATAAATTGTTTAACTTTTTTAATGTTTTCATTAAAGAAGTGTATTTCTCTCAAAGACTATTACAAATAATTTTCATCCATGTCAAAAATCTATAATGGATTTTAAACTTTTTTTGAAGTTGATTTATCATGATACAAATCATCCATATTTTATTGAAGGTTTTTTGATATGTTTGACTATGGATGTGTTATTTTTATACCATTCATGGTTTATGGGTAATGTATTTACATTTCGTATGCTAGTTTTAATATGAATGTTTATGTTATGTTTAGAACTTTTTATATGAGGAATGAATTGGACATAATAAGTGACGGGTGGAGCCCGCTATAGCTCCTCGATGCATCGGTAGGTCTCATGAGACAAACTAGTTTCTTGGCACGAGGCGTTGAAAAAATCTTATTTGTAGTCTTGGCACGAGGCCTAGGCTATGTGGTTATGATAGTCTGGAATTAAGTATTCCCTAGTTATGAAAGTTGTTATTTATATTTCATGTGATCATTATACTAGTAGAATATCCATTTGAATAAGTAAATGGAATTATTTCATTTTATCTTTGCAATATTATTCTTATGTTGACATTTAAAAGGCTTTTGTTTTAGTAATACAATGAAATAAATGTTTATTCTTATTTATGAAAGTTTTCACTGTATTACATTCCCTTACTGAGCATTTGAGCAAACCCCTTTCTATGTTTAATTTTTCCCTGGATTCCAAGATGTTTATTGTCATTGATATGCAGGGTTAAGCTAAATAAAAATAATGGAGTTCATAAAGATTATTTATGTTGTTTTGTATGTCATAATGTGCAATGTGACATTCATGTATATAATCTAATTAGAATGACTGCTAAACTAATCGGTCCTTCAGGACTTGATTTCCTTGTAATCATGCCAATGTATAAAAATAATGTACCGACTCTGGGTAACTAGTGTCGGGGCGTTATAGGCTTAGCCAGCCTGGCTGAGCGGGGTGCACAACCTCCCCAAATGGAACATCATTAAGTTGTGCCCCTTCCGCGGACTACCAGATGTGCTCCGGTGGTCCGTTTCGCCCACCTTCTATGCCTATTCTCGTGTCGGGTCCCAAACATTGTGGGAAACTCTTCAAATAACTATTGTGGCCCCGTTTCATCATCCCCCGTCAATCCGCGCACAGACGATCAACCAACACACAGTCCAGACTTTTTCGTTAGCCTGTGCCCTTTGCATTAGCAGGTCAATCCCTAATTCATCAAACGAAATGGTATAATTTATTCAAAATATATTAAAAAAACTCCCTAAAATTATAAACCCTTGATCAATGGTAATATCACATATATAAAATATCAGAAATCCCCCTACCTCGTTAATTGATGTCGCTCGTCGAACGTCGCAGAAGTTGGCGTCACGTTGAGAGGATTTGTAGACGATGTCGGAGTGCGTCGAAGGAGGAACCGGCGTCTCCACAATAGATATGGAGAAGAAGAAGGAAGGAACATCGTCTCTCTTTGTGAAGTCAGCGTTCTTCGTTGAAGAGGCTTCGTTCTACGTGGAAGGACGTTGTTCTTCAACGAAAAGGGAACTCTTTTCTTAATTTACACAAGAGCTCTATCAAATATCCTTCCAACACAACATGTGCCAAAATAAAATAATAGATATTGATATTATTTTATGAACACCTGAAATTCAAAATTCAAATAACCTAATAAATTAATACATTAATTAAGGTGTGTTGGAAAAAAATAAAGGGAGAGAGAGGGAGAGGGGGAGCTCTCATTAAATAAGGGGAGTTGTCATGAAATTAATAAACGGAATAGTTATGGGGGGTTCAATATAGTTATGGGGAGTTCCAGCGTTTAGGGAACATGTGGGACCCACCCCAAAAATATCCTCTCATGGGATGTTATGTCTGAGTGGACCCCACCTCTAACTCCCCTTGTGAGGAAGTATCCACCCTCCACCAATAAAAATGTCAAAAACATATTTTTATTTAGTTTTTTTATTAAAAACCATAAAATTAACATATCCTCCCATCAAAATGAATCTATAGTAACGATCCCCTTGGGAGAATACAAGAACTGTGAGTTCATCAGTGTCATCAGATATAAAATCCATGCACCGGTTCAAACGATAGAAAAACCCCCACGTACGTTTACTTAACGTACTAGAACAAAACATCAGAAATTGATTCTGGGCACACCGGGCCTCAAAATCAGGCACCGTCAGAAGACACAGACTCGTAAAATCCATAGAATAATGAAAAAATTTATCCTTGATATTTTTAGGGTATTTAAATTACTACCACCTCAGAGATTTAAGTCCCAGTAAAGCTACAATACACACTAGGGAAACAAATGGGTGAGCACTCATCTGAGCCTCTTTCTTTTATGTGATCCACTAGAGGTTCATGTGCTTCCGGCCAATGCGCACTTGAGGAATCGACCGTCCGGGTAGGACATTATTCTATTGATTCTCTATCTCTACTAGAAACTCTGTGAATGTCACCCCATCCTCGATATCCAGATCCCCATGGTCGATGATGTGTGGAGTGTCGTGCACGTATCTCCTCAGCTGAGATATGTGAATGATGACATGAACCCAGTGCAACTGAGGTGGAAGGTCTAGGGGTAATCCACCTCGCCTACAATAATGGGGACCTGAAAATGTCTGATGTATTGGGAATATAACATCCCGCCTCTTCCAAATATCCATTGACCTCATCAAGGTGAGTCCTGTAGGAAAATGTGGTCACCCTCCCTGAACTCCAGTGGTCTCCGTCTCCAATCAACATAGGAATTCTGCCTACTCTGTGTTGTCTTCATCCACTCCTGAATGATCTTCACCTTATCTATTAGCCTCATGATGATCGCATTAGTCAACCTCTACCTCAGCTATTGAAAATCTAATTTGGCATCTCTCTGAACACATGAAGGGTTTTCCCCTTCTTTGTCAATGTTAAAAGCGGCGCAACAACTTGGGAGAAGTCTGGCACAAATATAAGTCTGACCGACTCATGAGTGATCGACTGCACCCACTTATGCATGATTCTATCCTATGCTTCATGGGGATTCCTTTTCGCCGACAGATGAATAACCATACCAACAATGTAGGTAAACCACATCATTTTTTCCTAATACAGTCAATCTGTGTATGATATGTGGTTTCCCAGTCCATACCAAAAATAATGTCGTAAGGCCTCGACACTGCCACCAAGAGGTTCCAACAGAAACTCTTGCATCATGGGTCAGATCACACCATCAGTGTATGCATGATAAAAGAGACTCCTCCCAAAGTTATTTCCAGACGTTAGGGACAATTCAACAACTTAACTAGAAACTCTAGGTCTGGGACAATATTTGTGGAAGGAAGGAATGATTCGTATCAATTTCTGGTGTTAATACAGCTAGTAGTAGACACATACTATACCAGAAATCATTCCTAGATCCCTTGGGTCAAACTCCCTGACCGCATGCAGCTACTCTCTTCCCATTCCCTATAGCTCCATGAGCCTAGAGGGGACAACAAATGAATGCGGTTGTAACATGTCAAAATGTACACCACCTCATGCAGCTCTCCTACCTTTTCTTCCATGTCTGCTGCACTGTAGATTCATCTATCCTTAAAACATCCTATTCTTGAAACAGTTTAGATGCCCATGTCTTTGAGACTAGAGCCATTTCCCTACTTTCCCACTGCTATTATTCTCTAGATGTATCCATTCATCCAAAGAACATTCAACCACAAAGGTTCTCTCGAGCACCCTACCATAAGTAGGAATTCATAGAGGTAAACTGTTGGATCAAATGTACATTAAACAAATCTCACTCTGAGGTCTGAGGTGTAAAGAACTGATTGTATCGTATTCATCATGTACCAGGGACGATCTATACACCTCTATGAATAATCAGATACTAACATGTCGTCATGTCGAAGCTGTATATGCTCTAGAAATATCACAGCCACCTCCTCAAGCCTGTCATTAAGAGCCTGTGAGTCGGGATCACACTTGAACCTGAGGGGTATCTAATTCTGAAACACATGTCAGTCACTATGCCTACAATTTTCATCAACCGGTACCGCCGGTTGAAACTGATGAACAACATGAAGTGATATATCTGGCACAATACCCGAAGGTACTATCTCAGGTATCATTCCACTTACCGAAGCCTCATCACTATAAGGACCAACCTCATGGTCACTCAATGAGAAACACAAGTAGATAAGATCACTATATGATTTAATAGTGTCTAAAATAGGTGTAGAACTCTAACAATCACCTCCATCCAGTCCATTGCTTCCTGGGAATCTGTCTCGCCTCGTAACCTCGGAGGCATCTGCTTCTAGAACTCGTGCAACATGCTCTGTCAGCATGCATCGTCCACTAGTACGGCTGGTGGAATCTACTACCAAAAGGGTGGTTGTGCTACTGGTACACCACCCAAAGGTGCCAACATAGCAAGAAGGTCATTCACCGGATCCTCATATCTCGGTGGGCCGTCATCGGGTACTCTCTCAGAGATCTAACTGACTATCTGTGTGGAGAGATCCTAAACAGATTCTACAAGGGAAAATGATTTAAACCTGGTGAGATGACTTGATTGAAAATACATAATGAAAACATTTGAAAACACACACACAATCAGTGTTTTCGTGCACTAAGTCGGAAATCAATAGACAGGGTCCTGGTGTATGGATACGTCGGCCGCCACACCAACACTAGACTCCCTGAACTAAAATCCACTCCCAGTACCCATAACACTATTTCTTCAAAGAAAGGAAATATTAGAGTCCTGAGTTATGAGATATAACAAAATCCTTTGATACCAATTTGTCACGAACCATCCCCCAGGGCACTCATCATGACTATGCCATTCCCGACTTCCATAGGCCAGGGGCTGGTGACAAGCACCAAAGGAGTAATTTCCTAGAACTGGGAAGGAATTTCTTTTATTAAACCTAAACACAAAATACCAGAGAACAAGCGAAAGAAAACTATAAGTAAAATAGTATAAACAGTCTGATAAAAGTACAAAGGGGCTAGAAACACAAGCCCAAGAGAAAGGTATAACTACAACTGAATGATAGAACAAATGAAAAGTCAAATAGCTGAATGGTGAAGCAGCTCCTCGAGCATACTCTGATTTCCTACTTGAAGGGTAGTTACAGATGTCCTCCTCAGCACATCACGTCAATCTCTCGACTCCGTCTTCCATCACGCCATGTTTCCAACTTCGGGTACCATCCAGTCCTCGTACACTATACATCGGTTGGTGCTTTCTGTCGACTGCATGCAACTCAACGAGGTGCGGGCATAGCCCATGCAAGGGTGAGTATATCGATACTCAGTAGGGAGCCAGAGACCCTAATGGTCTCAGTAAATCCAAAAACAATAATCCATAATGATAAATCTCAATATCATACATTTACTTACGTATATGACAATAAATATACCTATGTTATCAAGTAACCCATGTCAACCATGAGGAAAACACCAAAGTAGTTGACTCAACTCAAACCAGGATTTTCATTCATGTTGTCGAAACCACATCTGCTACAGAACTCCTCCTCTTGCTGAGTACCACAGGTTTTCCACCCCAAGACCGTAGTGCTCCCCGCCATGGGTCTGCCGCCACAACATAGTAGTGCTCCCCCTAATAGCCTATAGAGGTACTCCTCCTGTCGTGTACTGTGGGTCTGCTGTGCCATCACAGTAGGGCTCCTCCGCCATGGGTCTGCACCCCAACACAGTAGCACTCCCCACTAGGATAATCAAGTCACTTTGAAATGTATCAGACAAGAATTCATCAGGTCTCATCCAGCTACAAGGTCTCCGTACTTCAAATAATCACCTTCGGGAGGGTCTGCTCCACGAGCTACTAGTCGATACTTCCATGTGTCACGTAATCTCACGTGGATGTATCTCAAAGGACCGCCTCGTCATAGGGGTCTCAATGCAATAGACGGCCTACCAATAAGACGCCCAGTCAGTGAGTTATCAACCTTTTTATACCAGGGGCCCGGTTGGTTTCGTGTCCAAACCAACCATGACGTATCTCATCTGTACTGTAAATTCACATAGGGTATACTTTAAGGATCTGTTTGTCAATGAGATTACCAACGCCGCTGATGGTTCTTCAAATGGACGTCCGGTTTGAGAAGATACTGGGGGCCCGGTTGGTTTCATGTCCAAACCAACCAGGTCGTATCTCAATTTATACTGGGGGCCCGGTTGGTTTCAGGTCCATTTGTGAGAAGATATACCTAAGACTCCTGTGTTCAGAGTAAACAATAAATTGTTCACCAATTAAGTAGTGTCTCCAAATTTTCAGTGCAAAGTCCATTTTTGTTAACTACAAGTCATGGGTAGCATAGGTATTCTTCTCCTGTCTCAACTACCATGAGTCATACGTGATCACTTCTTACTCCTACATCAGGACACAACCAAGTCTACTCACTGATCGGTCGCAATAGACTACATACCCAACACCCTCTTCTAGTTGCCTCAGGATGGGTGCACTCGTCAATCTCTGCCTCAGCTTCTAAAAAATGTGTTGACACTTCTCCACCCACAAGAAAGGATACCCATTTTGACATCAATGGTGAAAAGGGTGATTCTACCGTAGATATGTCTGGTAGAAACCTTCGGTAGTATCCATCCGATCCCAGGAAAATCCGTACCTCTGTCACATTCTTTAGTATAACAAACCTATATTTTATGATAAGTATTATTATTAATTTATTTGATGTCATGGGTTTCATTCTACAACAAGATTATCTTGTGCTATACGCAACACCGTATTAGCTTGCAGTATACACAACACTATTCTTAGGTTGTGTTACACACAATTTCAAGTTCATTTGATAATAGTCATTATACGTAACATTGAGTTTATATATATATATATATACATTCAATGTATATATAAAATATGGTTGGATTATTTTATATGAAACAACAAAGGAGTCTTGCACAACATGCAACCATAACTTGGCTTTCATTACACGCAATCACGACCTTCCTCGATAGCGTGTGTTGTACTCGATATCGGGTTTTACTAAACAACGATATATTATTATAATATTATTATGAACTAGCCGTCATGAATAGTATTAAATAAATTTTGAATTTTATAACATTATTATTCATCTTAAACATTTTCTAGAACATGTTATATGAACAAAATATATTTTTCGGTTAAAATAAGTATGTTTTAAAAAATGCAGTTTTTCCACCTTTTGATGGAACACCCACTTTAAATCTAGTCGTTGACATGTTAATAAGTTCAATTTGACAAAATAAAATTATTCTTTTGAATCATGATATAAAAATTTACATTGGATAATGTTTTGATATTTTCCTGATAACTTTTATATTTTAATAAATAGTAAAAACACGCAATATTTTAATTAAAAACATCTTTTTTCTTTGTAATAACTTATCTGGATAAATTATAATATTAAATGGTTTTAAAGTATAAATAGAATATATTATTACCATTTAATATGATGTATTTAATTATCTTTTATTTTACGTTGATTTCGTAGGTTAAATCAATTCAATATTTTGCAATGTTTTAATCAAAAACCAGTTTTCATTCGACAACAAGATTAATTTTAATTTAATTTCTGCAACTTCTGTGTATTGAATTTGAAAAAATGGATTCCATATTTGGTATAAGTGGGTTCAAATTATGTTAATAGGCTAATTTTTATTTTTGGGAATTATGAATAGTAACTACGGTAAATATTATTTACCATAGTTAAAGGTAAATCAGCTAATTAAGGGTAAATATAATATTATAAAATTACACTAACACATGACAAAATTCTATTTGATGTCTAAAAGTATACCCATATCACATAAGGGTCGGATTAGATTCATTTTGTGGACTTTTTAACATGAATGTAATTTAATAATTATTAAAACCAATGAAACTGACAACATGTCACTCTCTTAAATCTTATAGGTATAATAATTTTACTTTAGTGATAAACATCATAAAACATCGAAAATGAATAGTCTATGGAAAACAAATAAAATTATCTACATCATTATAAATTATTTAGAATATTTAGTGATCAAATAATTTTCATTAATGGTGATACATTAATGATGCAGAAATTATTTATTAAGTGAAAAGTCATTAATATGGTTTTTATTGAAATAATAATACCCTTTAAAATAACCACAAACCTGAAAAAACTTATTTTTTGTGTATATATACACCTTAATCATCCAATTACCAAATATATAACTGTTTGGAGTCTTATAAAGGTGATTATGACACTTATATTATTTTATTTTAAATGATGCCAAAGTTGTCACCTTCATAATTTAATAAATATAACAATTTAAATATTGTGATTTTAGATGATAAATTCGAGTAAAAGTATTATTGTGAAAGGTATTAGATTTATATTTATCATAGGAATTTATTTTTAATTTTTATGCAACAAATAAGTATATTAAATAATTATACAAAAATGTTGTAGAAATTATTTTATTAAGAGATACACAAAATAAATGTTTTTGAAAATAATAAAATAAATATTATATAAACTATTTAATGTTCTCCACAAATTCTCTAGATACATAGGACCTTTTATGAATCTATTAAATCTTTTATTTCAAACATTTATTCTGTATATATTTTATTTAAATTCAAATAAATGAATAGTGTTAAAATTGACACTATTGTTATTTTATAAAATCACATATTATAAAATTGATTAAAAATCACAAAAAGATAAAAAAATTATAATTTTAAATTTATATGGTCTAAAATTTTATAATTTATCCAATTATGGACAATTCACAACATATAATTAATTATTTGTTATAATTTAAAATTTATAATGTTATTACCACAAATAAAATTAAATTGATTATGTAATGATACATCATGTTGATAATGTTTAAAATAATTCCCTAACATGCCTAACTTTTATTTTATGATGATATTACAACCTTATATCATCTAATATTATAATATTAGTAATTTTTGGTAGTTTTTATGTGTGGTTAGATTTATTATAAATTAATATTTTTATGATTTCCAAAGGTGCCCCTCCCCTCCCTTATAAAAGGGAACCTCCTCCCTCTCTTCCTCACACCAATTTGAGCCTTCAATCTTGGCCAACCCCTGCCAAATTATTTTATCCACTTCACTAGAAACATCATAAAGGTCCTAGTATTCTTCAATTACAAATTATATTTCCCTAAGAGGAAGTCTCAAAGAGGTGCTTCAAAGAAGAGGTAATGTTCGTTACCGAATCATTCAACTTTATTTGTTCTTCCACTTCTTCATATTTAGTTGTTTAATTATGAAGTAATAAAATCAGTATCACTCATATACTGATATGTTATTATAAGTATGAAACCAACTTATTTCACCCTTTATCCATCATACGGAAAAAGAAATCACCGCGCATGCGTACGTACAGAATACCGTCTCCAAAATCTGGTGTAATATATTTTCCACCACCACCTTACATGGATGGATATAATTGTGGAAATAAGGACTATATATGATTATTGTAAATTTATATTGATTCATAAATATTATACATACACTTAAATACAATTCCACAATCATGATAATGATATCATCACTCGTGCATACGTACGGAATACCGTCTCCATGACGCGATGAGATTCGTTCTCAATGATTAACCATTCATGAATGATTATAAAGTATATATAACAAGTAGTAATTAAATATATGAATTAATAATGATACTGTATTTATGTATATATATATGTATTTCATGTACATAATTCCATTCAATTCAATAAGGAAACGAAAACAGCGTTCATGCGTACGTACGGTCAACCGTCTCCCTGAACGATGTATTTCTTTTCATTTACCGATCTATTATATATATCTATATTCTGAATATATATTATATATAAATCATGTTATAAATTATAGATGTAAGTAAACATGATGTATGTAATCATATTATTAATTACAAGTTAATACACGAACGACCAATGAAACGATTTTACCCAAAACGCTACTTTAACATTTATTTAAAAAAGAACAGGCAATATAATGTCATAAGTGAAGCATATATGATATCATAACAATGAATATGATTTTGTAATAAGTCAATTACATTATTTAAATCATTATACAGGATGTTCAGATCCATACGAAGCATATCAGACCTAAGTTAAGGGATAATTCTGCAAATCGAATTTTTATCTGAGATTGCTTATTCGTAAGTATTTACTGGGGTTATTACTATCATCCATGTCCATGTTTTATAAAAGTGTATTCATGTATTTTTAAAGTACTTTTTAACCATTTTGACTTTTACCCCGTGGTATGGAAGGAATCTTTCTATTATTTACCCAACAAGGTACGTTTGTATTTTCCGGCAAAAGTACGTGAAGAATGTTTTTTTAACGTATGCAGCACGAATGGATTTTTTTCAGTTTTATAAATCCTTATTTTTAAGATTCTTCCTCCAAAATATTTCATTACTATTTTCAACAAAATATTTTTCTTTTAAAATTTCATGATGTTTTGTGAATAGAAATTGATTTTGAAGAAGAAATGATATTTTCCTCAAGAATTCATTTCAAGTGTTTTATCAAAACCATTTTACATCTAAGATGACTTTATTCCATATGTTTATGTTTCATGTATAAAGTATAATTGATTTACATGGATTAAATTTTCTTATTATGAAATGATATACATTCTTTATATGTGGATTATGTGATGAAGGGATGATGTTTCTGATACCCATTTTATTTGTTGGGTTATTATGAATGATGTATGTTTATTTTGTGGCACAAGTAAGAAAGTCATTATTATGAGACGGGTGGGACATATATCTCCCTCCAATGCATTGGGTAAAGATCTATATCTAATGAGATAGACATGGTTGGAACGGTAAGTTAATCCGGTTCAGTGTTATATGACTGAAACGAGAAGTGAACTCGATTCAGGAAGGGACCTTGTCCACTAAGATGGCCATGGCAGTAATGCCTTGGCTACTATGTAAATAATTACATGTGCTTAATGGATGCCAGAAGTACATGCTTTATTACTATGCTATTTTATCATGATTGATGATCCATTATGATCTATGCCTTATGCACATCCACGTTTTATATCATTGCTCAGTATTTTCATGTTTAAATATTATGTTCATGATTTTAAGTTCAAATATATATGGTTTGTTTTTTTCTCCATGCTTACCCATAATGAGAATTTGAGCTCACCCTTTTTATGTTTTCTTTTCCCCCAGGATTAAAAGAAAGGTTTTAGGTAAGGAAACAAAAAGGGGAGGATCGTTATGGGAGATTTTGAAGATCTTTCATCATGATTAGAAGTTTATATTCCATTTTTCCATAGACACTAAACTATTATGGTCCTTGTGTGTCTGTTATTGTTATGTATTAGATATTATGAAAAAGTAATGTAATTTCCATGAACATGAAGCTTCAGGTCTCTACATTTAGGGTCTCCCAAGAAAGCACTACCTATATCTTCACTGAATCCATTGCACCTCTAGCATCCTAGATAGTTTTCCCCAGGAAGTGGACCTCCCATATCCATAACTATCACTTCAAGAGAATACAATATTGTTGGTGCTCTCATAGTGTATTTACAACTATCTATAGCTGCATGGCATGTTCCTACTTCGACACTGAGAATATAAATATATCATCAATGAGGACCACTATGAAGTGATTGAGGTATGACTGGAAGAACTTATTCATGAGCCCCATGAACACTAATCGAGATTTGGTCAGGCCAAAGGGAATAAAAAAAGAACATGAAATGGACATACAAATATCTGATGGATGTCTTTGGTACATCCTTATACCATACCCTGAGCTGGTGAAAGCTTGATCTGAGTTCTATCATTGTAAACCATCGAGCAACCTTAAGTTATTATAAGAGTTCATCAATCCTCAGGAGTGGATACTTATTATTCAATTTTACCTGGTTCAAGTTCCTATAGTCCACAAAAATCTTTAGACTCACATCTACCTTATTGGGGAACAAAATTGGGGATGCTCATGCTGAGACACTCGGTCTTATGAATCCTTTCCTCAAAAAGTCCTCCAATTGTACCGACAACAAGTGATGCACTTCAGTATCCATTTGATATGCTAGTATAGATATCGGTGTTGACCCTAGGTATAGGTCGATGAATAATTTAACCTGTCTATGAAGATGAAGTCTCGAAGCATCATTAAGAAAATCATCGGCTTACTGGTCCACCACTACTGGATAACTCAGACTCCTCACGTCAACTGCTCCGAGGGTAAGGCTATCCATATGATGTGTAATCGACTGAATTTTCTTATTAGTAAGTTCATCCTATGCTAAAAAGTTCACTTCCCACCAGTGAAGCTAAACATGATCCCATCCTTGTGGACACACAATACATTGTTCCTAAAATTATCGATCTGGGAAAGGACTACATATTTCTAGTCCATAACCAAGATGATGTCGTAAGTCCTCAGTGCTTTTACTATTAGATCACAAACGAATCTCTCTCCTCCTAAATTGATCTTGCACTACTTGAACCAGTGTGTAATCCTCAAATAATCTCCCACAAGAGTCTCTAATCGTAAGGATCCAGCCAATGACTTCATCATAATCTCTTAGCTCTCAATGAGTTGTGTGGCAATAAATGAGTGGCTGGGACATGTTTCAAGAAGTAATGTAGCTAGGGTGAAATAGAGACATACCATACCTCTAATAATCTCTGGATTTCCATGTTCGTAGGCATATTCAACTTGTATCTACACTCACCCATGTCAACATGTTCTATGTGGTTGGGGTGGACCACCTGGGGGTGGAGAACGTAGTGCATCAAAATATAATCCACCACCTACTGCATGACATACTTCTATCCCACGTCCACTGAACTAGAGAAATCCTTTCTCAAATCTCTGCCTCTCTGTAAGTGGTCCCTCAACTATCGGTTGATCATCAGTATGGAGATTTTGGTAGTCACGAGCCATGTGGCCCAACCCACTGCATGTGATCCAAAGGGTTCTTCACAGCTCATCCCCTTTTCCTCACGAGCTCTGCACCTTCGAACCTACAACCTGGGGTCGTCCACCGAAGGATCTGGCATTCATGGAACTCTTCTACATCTTCTTACTTCCTGCTACAGATGACTTGGAAACCTATCTTCTAGTGATGGATCTCCCCATCGGTGCCTAATTAGATTAGAAGCTCTCCCCAAACAATACATTCTCGATCCTACCTCCGTATATTTCTCAACATCATAGACACTATGATCTCCCAATAGATACCCTTCTCAAATGTTTGATCCCAGTTGAATGGGTCTCATACCATGTTGTTGAAGTAAATCGAGAGTTTAGTAAACCTCATTGAGCACTGGGCCACTGATATTCTACCCTGCAGTAAGTGCATTAGCTCTTGGATTCTCATAGAGCATAATGCTGCTGGTAAAAACTCCAGCCGGAAGAGGGCCTCAAAATCAAACCAGGAAAGTGTCTCATCCTCATGATACTAGAGAGTCTGGCACCACAATCTTCATACCATGCCTTAGAAGAGTTTAGAAACTAAGATATATATCAACTCTGTTGGTGTCAAATTTACGCTGTATAATCTGGCCACAACCTCCAACTAGTCCTCAGCTACATGGGGATCTATATAGCTTCGAAATTTCAGAGGCCTCTATCCCTAGAACTCATTCAATGGACTCTTTCGAAGTCCAATATCTTCTTGTGGGGCTACTGGAAACAGCTTTCCAACGAGTAGTGGTGCTGCTGGTGCACCACCAGGAGGCCCTATCGTTGTATGGGGGCCCTGCACCGAAGCCTCATAACATGGTGGGTTGTCCTCATGATCTCTCACTGGAATCCTAGTTGGATGCTAAAATATAGTCATAATGAAAAAATTGGTGTGCCATGGTCAATAGGTTATACCTTGTGAGTGGAATCAAATGATATCAAAGGTAAAACATTTCCAAAACACATGCAATCCGTGTTTTCAGGAAACAAGTTGGCAATCAGAATTCAGGGCCCTGGTGTGTGGATAAGTTAGTCGCCACACCAACACTAGACTCCATGAATTGAAAACCATAATCAAAACACTGAACTCTATTTCACTATATGAAATATCAGTGTTCTTTTTCTTCAGTATAATTGACTCCTTTGATACCACTTTGTCACGACCCCTCCTCCGGGGCCCGTTCTATGACTACCCCAAAGCCGTCATCCATAGGCCAAGGTACAATGACTTGCACTGGAAAGGCATATCCCAAAAAAGGGAAAGTATTGCCTTTAAGACTGTACAAACCCATATTCCAAGAACACAATAAGATTCAACGACGAAGTATAACTGTAGTAATAACTCTATGTATTGATGGTAATGGGGTTGAAATTCAATCCCAACTGAATGATACAGATATTATAGAAAATAGTAAATAGATCATGCAATCATACACCAACGATCATACATGAATGGTAGGTACAACTCGTCTCCAAGACTCTCCATGTCAACTGTCAACACTTCCCACCATCAGATCCTAGCATCTCGAGTCACAGTAATGATTTCCAATCATCTGCACAAGACAGAGAAAGGTGTGGGTGAAGCATGTGCAACGGTGAGTATAATAATTCCTGGTAGAGACCCTGAGACCCCCGAAGGTATCTCAATGTTCCAAAAATAAAAATGACAAATCATGATCTCAATAATTAAACACAAAGATAGAGACTATGTTGATAACCAGATATAGAATTCAAAGACTATGAATAAATATTATTAGTATTATTCTCTATAATTTTATTTCATTAGGAAGTATCCACAACTAAACCAAGAAAGAGTTGTTCCAATGTCGATCAACATATGGTTCTATATAACGGATCCACGAAAGGATACTCCATGGCTGGACCTCATTGGGTTCTGCATTATTGATCTACACTGGATTTCTAGAATCATGATCCACACAGGATCTCTATTATGCTTATCCACATAGGGTCTATAGATGCTGATCTTTATAGGGTTGCTATGATGCTGATCCACACATGGTCGCTACGATGCTGATCCAAACAGGGTCTCTATACGCAGATCTGTAATAGGTTAATATGATGTTGATCCATACATGGTCACTATGATTTTGATCCAAACATGTTCTCTAGATGATGTTCCACACATGGTCTCTACATTGATGATAGCCACCACTGGATTCACTGTACTCGGGGTACATGACTTCCATAGTATCTTTTCCACTTGTTATCATTCATGCATCAACTTATACAAAGATCCACGAAGGGGTAACCCAATGGACCATCATTTTATAAGGGTCCTAATGAAAGAGACTTCACATCAACCAGATGCTCGGATTTAGAGTTATTGAGATTTTATTGCCCAGTTCCGGGTTCTATTCAGGTACGATACATCGCGGTCGTACTCGAACATTCTCCAAAACATAGGTGGAGTATCTCAAATGGATAGTCTCACTCCAAGGATCTCAGCACTATATAGGGTTTTTAAAATGGATTTGTGGTTAGCATTATACTGATATTTAAGAGAGATGGGTCTGAATGGGTCCGGGATCAGTTCGACCGATGTCGGACCAACCCAACCCAGTTATGGTCAACCCGACCCGGTCCATGTCTGAAATGGCCCATCCAGAACTAGCTTAGGCTGACCCAGTTGGGCCGGGCCATGGTGGGATCAGCCCGCTAGGTCATGGATCGGCCAGTATAACCAGCTGTGCACGACCCATTGGGCGACGCGACCCATTGCGTTGGTCCATCTCAGCAGCCGAGTGGCCTCCCAAATCATTGAATGACTCAAAGAGCCATTTGGATAATCAATCAGCAGTACCAAGTTGTGCTGCCATGTAGTCAGTGGGATTCGTGGGGTGTGGGCCACCCTCCGATGCGGCCCCAACACAGCGGCACATGATAGCATGCCGCCATTCTAATGTAGTCAGTTGGGTGTCCAAAACACCATCAGGACTATTGCGGTGCCAAGTGGCGCCTACCTCTCTTGTGTCTTGCAGTAGATGCCAGCACAGGTCATTGGTGTCACACCGGAGGATCTTCCACGGTCTACATGGTGAGATCTGGTGGTTTATCTTCCCCTCTGTTCGCACCTACGAGCCTCCCAGGATGTCGTCGTTGCTACCCAACTCCTAGATTCAAAGTTCTGGCATGTTAGAAAATTGTACACAAAGAGACCGACAAGAACTAAGAAAAACATTTTCTAGGCCATGTTCAATGGGACCGCTTCCTCCGCGTTAGGATTGTAACATGATGGTAACACATAATTCTACTTCAACCAAAAGAATTAAACCATCACAAACCCCTACCTCTAGATTCATTGTAGGCGTTGATGTGGTGGAATATGAATCAGTGTTTGATGAATCCATCAATGTTCTTGATTCTTGGTTCAACCCCTTCAACGTTGCACTACAAGCTCTTATTCCTCATCTGTGAAAGACACCACAACACTTAATCAGAGGTTTCCCTATTTTATATAAAAATCCCACACACGAGATTCAATTAAATATACATAAGAATCAAATGATATTCACCACATTAATGGAGTTCATTTTTTATCTGTGTTTAATGTTTCAAAGTTGTGGTTAAAAAAAACCAAGAGTCAAGCCATTAAATGGTTGAAATCTCAGTGGTCTCACCACGCTGCTCAACAACTGCAGTGATAATTCCATAACATTTTCATGTTATTTTATTATTATTTTTAATTTATTAAAAACTATCATTTCCTCCCGAGAAATTGCGGTCGAAATGAAGTATTCTTTAAGCGAATCATGAAGTTGTGAATTCAATAGTGTCATCATATTTCAATTCGTATCACTGGATTAAATTTTTTAATGCATCACCTTAAACATTACAAAACGTACCTAAAAAACGTTCACAATTCTATTCAAGGAACACCAGGACTTGGAATTAAGAACCTTCTATTCTCACAGACTCATATTAATCCAAATTAATTTTTTTAAATATTATGAAATAATTCGTGTCCTTACATATATAATTAATTTTTTAAAATTAATTTTTTAATATTTTCACTAATTATTTTTTAGTTGTTCGAAATTCATGTAATTATTCATAAAAACTCTTTGTTTATGAATTTACTATGTTATAAAATGTTCACTATGTTTTCATCTTTTTATAATATATATTTATTTTTAATTTTTTAAAATTAATATATAAATTTAATAAATAGTGAAAAAATTTTAAATATTATATGATTCTGTTGATAAAAAATTATTAAATATTAGTCAATTTTTTATAATCAGCAATTTATTAATTTATGTTCATTAATACGGTTAATTATTTTTAATTTTTTTTTTGAATATATTCATTTTTATTATGTATTCATTTAATATTTTTTTATTTCATTGTAAATAATTTTATCAACACTAAAATGAAAAGGTTGTCATAAAACCTATTTATATTAATGCAATAATTTTAGTACTGATAAATATTGATATTATCTTCTATAAGATTAGTACTGGTTATGATATGTTTTATCAGTGTAAAATTTTGCAATGCTAAAACCTATATTTTTTTGCAGTTATTAAATTCGCACTAATAAAAATCATATTTATCAAAACTATTTTCAAATCAATGATAAACCCTTATTGGTAATATAAATTGAACACTAAGAGAACATGTTTATTTTCCCCATTCATTCTTCCTCATAGATGTCATCCTCTTTCGTTAATCCTTGATTGTATTGAACTAATCAAACATCTCCCAACCAAAGGTATGTGAGTTAATCTACTGCATGGTGTAAGAACCCGGATCGTATTTTCATGTAAGTTTTTCCTGTTTCTTGAGTTTCTTTGAAAAATGGATTTTTTGGAAATTTTCGAAGTACATGCCGTGTACTTTCTGAGTACACACCGTGTAATTTTTCCCAGATCGAAGTAGTGTGCTAGCCGTTCCTGGCCACACACATGGTGTGTAAGGCTGAGGTGGAGGCTGGTTAATTTGGAGTACAGAAAATTGAAGTACACGCCCGGGATCGACCGTACGACCAAAACATCAACGAACTCCCGCCTCGCCATCCGTTCTCCAATTCGAGCACGGTCGATTGCGTTGGAAGCACAGTAGTCAATTCTTCGTTCTGCTAGAGCCCTGATTCTTGATTTGTCTTTGCTTTCATGATATCATAGGTTGAGTGTTTGTGTGTTTTCTTAGATCTACATCGTTCTATGGGGAATCTATCGTCGTAGTTCACATAGATTGATGTCCTAGGATCTATGTAGATGGTTTGTTCAATTCCGTAGAAAGTTGATGAATATTATGTTAAAATTCCACCAATACCCTTGAACAGGGTATTGAGGGTTTTTGGTTTTTCCCATGCTATTTGCCTGCTTTTTAAGGTTTTCATTAGCATAGGTTATTGCTTTTGAGTAGTGTAATTTATTTTTGTGCTTAGGTTGCTTTGGCATGATTGATTTTCATGTTGGGCGTTTTTCCAGTTGCCATTCCTTGTTGTAGGATAGTGGAACTATTTTTTTATTTTTGATGTTGAGCAGTAGAATGATAGCCATGTAGTTCTTGAGGTTTACATGGATGATACACACACACTGAGCATGTTCAGTTTCACTCAGGACTGTGAGAACCTAGAGTAGTAGGCCAAAAGGAGATTTGAAGGAAGGGATTCTGTAGAGTGACTTTTAATTACGATGCCCGACTATAGGGGGAATTGATGTTGAGTGCTTCCTCAGAGAGTCTGTAGTTTCACGACGTGGGCCACAGGTATAATTGACATTGAGTGCTTCCCCAGAGAGCCTTCAGCACGATACGAGACTATAGGGGGAATTGACGGCGAGTGCTTCTCAATAGAGTCTGCATAATTACATAGTTGAACCAAAGGGTTGAGACTGTGTGTGCCTCTTAGATGGTTTCTAAAAATATAGTTTGAACCATAGGGGTTAGGCTGTGAGAGCTACCCAAAGGGTTACATGTTTTTTTCTTGTTGTTGGCTGCTAACTTGTATACTTTACTTGTTAGAACAGTGGATTGTACCTGCTTGTGCTTCCCTGTTTACTACTTCTTGTTTATTTACTGCCATGAATTCATTGACTATAAGGAACAAATCTTTCGATGAGTACGTACAGGGATTGTATCTCACACCCTGTTTGGACCATGCTTTTGGGCCCAAGAAGACTATGTTGTTGCATGTATAGATAAGGGAAAGATCCCTTCTACTTTAGTTTCTTGATCATGCTGGAGGTGGAGAGAATGGGACTGAGCCATGACTCGTGATGATGAGGAGTTTATATTGTTTTTCTTTGCCCTCTGTTTTCAGTTGTATCCATGCACGTTGTTGTGTTTGCTGTTTTCTATTGATACTTGTACCTGCTGAATTATTGTCATCACTGTAATATATCTACATTGCTTCCGCTGTTATGCATACTGTTACTGCATCCACTATTGACTATTGCTTTTTCCATTGTATACCTTACTGAATGAGGGCATAGTTTCACCACCGACTCACCAAGTCCCTTGCTACTAGTAGGCAGCCTCTGGCGTTCGGGGAAATGTGCTTGCGGTCATGTGGCGAACTGGGTACGGGGCACTAGTGGAGGTGCTCCGGACTCGGGTCGTTACAAAGTGGTATCAGATGAGTTATTTTCTCTTCGATTACTATTTGGAGACATTAGCTAGGGATAGGATGGATTCGGTACTTGGAATTAATTTGTGCTCCGGATTAGCTAACTCGTGTATAGAGAAGAGACATACTACCTCGTTAATTATAGTTTTCTGATTTTGAGGTTTTATAGTTGACCTGATTTCACCTAGAGTGATTCATATGGCTTCTGCTATTACTATTTTCATATTGCGGTTCTATTTCTGTCGCAACCCGATGAGATGAGGGTATGTCATATCATGCGTCATATAGACACTTGTAGGAATCAAATTCCATGAATTCTTGACATGCCATCTAGGGTGTAGTAGCGATTGAATGCTATTGTGATAGACTTTTTGTAGATTATGCATAGTGTGTTGATAGTTTCCTCATAGATTCTCTACTGTTATGTTAGCAAAACTGTCTGTTTTGTTCTTTTCTTAAAGTGAACGCCAAATTTTGGTTCTTGAGGTGTTATTGGCCCTCACAAATCAAAATTGTGCACCTTTTCTCCTTGTTTTTAGTGTTTCTGTAATTCTGTGCAGTTTCTGAGCTACTGCCAGAAAAAACCCGAATACATGGCCTGTACTTTTTGGGAACACATGGTGTAGTTTTCAGGCCATGTTACTTACCACGTGAGCAGAACACAGTGTCGTGAATGTAACTTCTGGAACACTCTGTGTATGGTAGGTACACGTCGTGTGAGTTCGGAGGCGTGTACCCGGCCATGTCACTAACAACACAGGTTGGGGAGGATCGGGTAGAACACGCCGTGTCCCGAGTGAACACGCCGTGTAGTCCTGTACAAGTACCCGGTCGTGTAAGGAACAACACGGGCCAACATTACCTTCATTCCACATGCTGGGTTTGTTTGGAACACGCAGTGTAGTCCTTTCAAGTCACCCAGTCATGTCACAAACAACACGGGACGATGTCACCGTCACCTATACACTCTGTGTTTGTTCGGAGCACGCCGTTTAAGGTTCATCCGTGTAGACGGCGGTGTGCTTAATAACACGGGCCGCCGAAGCCTTGTCTTGAACACGTTGTGTTTGTTTCGAACACGTCGTGTAGTCTCAGGTTATGTTGGACCGTGTGGGTTATCCGTGTAAGGGACTCGAGTAAGGGAATAGTTCCAAGTACATGTTGTGTGTTGGGGTCAACACGCCATGTAGTTTTACGTGTACACGACTTGTAGGGAAAGAGTACACGCCCATGTAAGTGGCGTAAAAAGACATGAAATGTAGTTTTTATACATGTTATGTATTCGTGTTTTGAAATATTTTATGTTTTTCATCCCCTGTTCCCATTTTTACCCTTGTGATAATTTTCCATGCATTCCTGATCTAAGGTGAGATTTCGATCTTTTAGAGCTATGTCTCCAAGTTGTCCTTCGGTCGTATGTCTATTGTTAGGCAGTGATAAGTCGCTAGACATTTCTAATTAAGGACTTACTGTAGATCCCCTAGCCGAGCCAGCCTTGGCACCGGTTGTTGTACCAGTTGCAGGCACTGATGCGCAGTTCAGGGAAGGTTTCATGAGGATGATGATGGCCTTTTAGGGAGAACCGCCTCCTACCTCGTCTATGGTATACTTGACGTGGGTCTTTTAGTAGCATCATCCTCCCACATTATCGGGGGAGTGAGGACCTCAGGCTGCAGAGTCATAGATGGAAGCCATGCTGACTATATTCGAGCATCTAGAGACGACTCCAGAGATGTGGGTCAAGATATCCACCTACATGCTACGAGATTCGGACAAGAGGTGGTGGGACATGGTCTCACATGCAGGTCAACATCATGCTATGACTTGGTAGGAGTTCCAGCGCGATTTCTACGACTACTTCTACCCAGAGACCCTGAGGGCCAATTGAGCCCGGGAGTTCATGAGCCTAGAGCAGGGTACTCTATTTTTCATGGAGTATTCCTCTCATTTCACTGAGCTGCATCATATTACACCCCTTTGGGATGGGAGTGGCGTGTTCTTGGCGTGGAAGTTTGAGGATGGACTCAGGAGGGAGATTCGCTCGCAGATGAACATCTTCCAACTGAATTCCATTACTTCCTTCGTCAACTAGCCATTGATTGCGAAGCGCATTCCGAGAGACTCTGGAGGTTCCAGTCAGGGCGGTTTTGATTCCAGATCTAGATTTCCTATAGATGACAGAAAGAAGGGCCATAAAGATCATACATTTGGTTATTCGAGCAAGGGAGACACATCATCAGGCATCCTGGTGACATGCTACCAATGTGACCGGATAGGGCACACGTGGGAACAGTTCCAAAGAGACCCCGTGGAGTGCCGATCTTGCAGAAAGATGGGTCACCTTCAGCGTTTCTATTAGGTTTTCTCACCAGTAGCTGGTGACTGGGATTCTTACATGGCTCCTCATTCAGGAGAAGCCCCACCAGTTTCTCACCAGTCGGGAAACTAGAGTTCCTCTGGTCGTTCGGGCCGAGGTGGAGGTTGAGGCCGTGGTAGCCAACCACCAGTTCCTCAACACCAGCAGGGAGGTTCAGCTTAGAGTTTCCAGCCAGGGGCATAGGGTCACGGCATGTGGCAATCTTTTTCCTAGGAGCAGACTTATCATGAGCAGGATCCCGACCCTTCTACTATTCGAGGTACTATTTTTGTAGCCTATGTTTTTTCATCATCCCTTTTCGATAGTAGTGCTACATATAGCTTTATCTCTGTTGTTGTTGTGGAGAGCCTTGGACACTGCATCTTTTCTTCTACCAACTCATTGACACTAGAAAAACCATTGGGAACTAGGAAATCTAGTGTATGCCAGTGTAGGGAATTCCCTCTCGAGGTGGCAGGGTATTAATTCTTATGGGATCTCTATGTCCTAGAGATGACAGGCTATTATGTCATTCTCGACATGGACTGGTTGATTCCCTTCCAGTAATTCATTGACTGTAATCACCGCAGAGTTAGTTTCATCTCACCAGAGGGTGAATCTTTTCTTCATAGAGTCAAATGGGACGTTTGGGCGAGTCGGGAGGGACTCAAGCATATTGGGCTAGGAGGGGTGACAACCTAGAGGGCTAGTCGTTATCTAGATGATCAGGGGACTACACAATTGGACTTTTCTCCAGTGGTGGAGAGCTTCACATGTGTCTATCCAGAGTACTTTTCGGGTATTACTCTGGAGCATGAGGTAGACTTATCTATCGAGCTTGTTCCAGGAGCGGCACCGGTGTCCATTCCTCCCTATAGGATGGCCACACCTTAGTTGTAGGAGATCGAGAAGCTGTTGGAGGAGCTATATGCTAAGGGTTTCATCTGACCCATGACTTCTCCATGGGGTACTCCTATTCTATTTGTGAAGAATACAGATAGTACCCTTCGACTTTTTGTGCATTATCGAATGCTAAACTAGTTGACGATCAAGAACAGATATCACTTGACGTGGATGGATGGCCTTTTCGATCATCTTCGAGGAGACCGGGTGTTCTCGAAGATTGACTTGAGGTCCAGTTATCATCAGTAGCGCGTTAGAACATCAGATATACCTCTGACAGCTTTCAGGATCAGGTACGGTGTTTACGAGTATATAATAATGCCTTTCGGACTCACGAACGCATCTGCAGTTTTCATAGCACTGATGAAACGAGTGTTGCATCCATACTTGGATTCATTCATCGTGGTATTCTAGGATGATATATTGTTGTAATCTCACACTCGACACGACCATTCCACCCATCTTGATATCATTCCGAGTACATTTAGAGAGAATCAGCTTTATGATAAACTCTATAAGTGCCACTTCTGTATAGATCACATTCACTTCTTGGGTCATGTCATCTCAGAGGTAGGAGTATTTTTGGACATAGAGAAAGTGAGAGTTGTAGTTTCCTCAGAGCAGCCGAAGAACTTCTTTGAGGTACGGAGTTTCCTAGGGCTGGATGGATACTAAAAATGCTTCATTCGGGACTTTTCTCGTCTAGCAGCACCCTTGACAAGTCTGACCAAGAAGTGGGCGATGTTATAATGGTCAGATTCTTGTGAGTCAGCATTTTAGGAGCAGAAAAGGAGGTTGACATCAGCACCGACACTAGTTTTCCATGGACATGCAAGAGCTTCAATGTTTATTGTGATGCTTCAGGTGTCAGGCTAGGAGCTCTGCTTATGCAGTGAGAGGGATTTATTGCATACAGGTCTCGGCAATTGAGGCCACATGATAGGAACTACCCTATGCACGATCTGGAGTTGGCAGCTGTTGTTCATGACTTGCGCTGTTGGAGGCACTATCTTCTGGGAGATCACATTGTGGTCTTCACTAACCACAAGAGTCTCAAGTAGATCTTCACTCAGTGTGAATTGAATATGAGGAAGTGTAGGTGGGTTGAGTATCTATATTCTTATGACTTCGAGCATGCCTATATGCCTGAAAAGGGAAACGCCATGAAAGATGCGTTGAGAAGGAGAACTCAGATTCAGGTAGTTCAAGAGGCCAGTAGTGAGTGGCAGCTGATGGCTCTGTTCTATTAGATGCATCTGGAGGTTCACAACAGGCTGGGATAAAATTTTCTATCTTTTGTAGCTGTTACCTCCATGCTACTTGATCGGGTACGGATGAGGCAGCTATCAGACTCAGAAGGATTAGTCTTGTGATAGAGTGTGTTTGGAGAGGACCCTCTTCCTGGATGGACAGTGGGCGAGGATGAGAACTTTGGTTTCCAAGGACACGTATGGGTTCCAGAAGACATATGTGATGGACTGATGTGAGATTTACATTCCTCTATTTGGGGAGTCCATCCTGGCATCACCAAGATGTATCAGGATTTTCATTGCCAATACTAGTGGGTGGGTATGAAAATGGATGTTGTTGGTTTTGTCAGGATATGTTCTACTTGTCAGAAGGTGAAAGTATAGCATCGGAAACCAGTGGGGCTTTTACAGCACTTACCCATTCTAGAGTGGAAGTGGAACGATGTTGTGATGGACATCGTGACCGGGTTTCCATGATCACCTCAGGGAAACAATGTTGTTTGTGTTGTCGTCGACAAGCTTATGAAGGTTGTTCACTTCTGGCCGATCAAGGAGACCATTAGTGTCGATTATTCGGGACGACTTTACATCAGAGATACCATTCGTCTTCATGGAGTTTCGCGCCCTACTGTTTCAAACAGAGATGTGTTCTTTAACTCTCGGTTATGGAAGGGAATTCATAAGGACAAGGGTACATATGTACTTTTGGGTATAACATACCATCCCCAGACTGATGGAAAGTCCGAGCGCACGATCCAGTATCTTGAGGATATGATCTGATCTAGATTTATAGACTTGGTGGTTCTTGGGAGTAGCATATTCCTCTAGTGAATTTCTCCTACAACAACAGTTTTCAGGAAACCATTAAAATGGAACTATAAGAGGCTTTGTACGGTAGGCCATGCCAATCACCCTTATGCTCGATGGATGCAGGAGAGGCAGATTTGCTGGGACCTCATCTTGTCCAGGAGACTTAATAGTTGATAGAGCTGATTCAGAAGTGGATGGCTACAGTGCAGTCTCGACAGAATTCTTATGCTGATCAGCGGAGACGACCTCTGGAGTTCGAGGATGGAGATCTGGTTTTCCTATGTGTCGCACTGAGGTTGGGACACAAAATATTTCAAAGACAGGGTAAGATTTCATTGTGGTACGTCAGGCCGTTTGAGGTATTGGAGAGAGTGGGGTCGGTCGCCTATCGGTTTAATATACCTCAGATGTATTGGGCCATGCACGACGTCTTCCACGTCTCTTAGCTCCGACGTTAATTTTTAGACATGTCTCATGTCTTTCAGCCAAGGGAAGTTGAGCATGAAGAGGATGCGGCGTTAAAGGAGAATCCTATCTGGATTTTCAATCACAGTACAATGGTTCTTTGCGGGCAGTCTGTTCCTCTGGTACGAGTTCTAAGGAAGCACGAGCGAGTACATGACGAGACCTAGGAGATAGAGACCAATGTATGATCTTAGTGGCCGGAGCTGTTCTGTGATTATCCTTCTCCGCCACTTTAGGGAAATTCGGGGACTAATTTCATTAAGGGGGGAAGTTTGTAAGAACCTGGATCACCTTTTTAGGTACGTTTTTCCTTTTTATGGAGTTTTTGAGAAAAATGAATTTTCTGGAAATTTTTGAACTACACGCCGTGTACTTTCTGAGTACACGCCGTATACTTTTTCCTGGATCGAAGCCGTGTGTTGGCCATGCCGGGACACACACACGGTGTGTAAGGATGAGGTGGAGGCCAGTTAATTTGGAGTAAGTAAAATTGAAGTTCACGCTGTGTACTCAATAAGTACATTTCATGTACATTTTTTTCATTAAATGTACCGGGGTCGCGCCTAACCCCCAAAATCATCTTCTTCTCCAGATTTTGTTCACCTGGGAGTGACCATATGACTGAATCATTAAAGAACTCCCACCCCGTCATCTATTCTCTGATTCAAGCATGGTCCATTGCATTGGAAGCACAATGGTGAGTTCTTCCTTCTGCTTGAGCCCTGCCTCTTGATTCCTCCATGTTTTCAAGATATCGTAGGTTGAGTGTTTGTGTGTGTTCTCAGATATACATCATTCTAAGTGGAATCAATCGTCGGGTTTCACATATATCGATCTCCTAGGATCCAGGTAGGTGGTTTGTGCCTTTCCGTAGAATTTTTATCAATATTATGTGCAAATTAAAGCAATACCCTTGAACGGGGTATGGTGTGTTTCCTGTTTTTTCCCTGCTGTTTGCCTACTTTTGCATGTTTTCTTTTTCAGAGGTTATTACATGGGATTAGAGTAATATATTTTTGTCCTCATGTTGCTTTTCCATGCTTGTTCTTCCTGTTGGGAGTTTTTTCAGTTTCCATGCCTAGTTGTAGGATAGTGGAACTATTGTTTTATTATTTCTATTGATCCATAGAATGATATCCAAGTAGTTCTTGAGGATTACTTGGACGATACACGCACACTGAGCATGTTTAGTTTTACTCAGGACTATGAGAACCTAGATTAGTAGACCAAAGGGAGAATTGACAGAAGGGCTTATCCAGAGTGTCTTTTAATTACGATGCGAGACTATATGGGGAATTGAGGTTGAGTGCCTCCTCAGTGAGTATGTAGTTCCACGATGTGGGCCATAGGGGGAATTGATGTTGAGTACTTCCCTAGAGAGCCTTTAGCACGATACAATACTATAGGGGGAATTGACGTTGAGTGCTTTCTCAGAGAGTATGCAGTTCCACGACGTGGGACACAAGGGGAATTCATGTTGAGTGCTTCACCAGAGAGCCTTTAGCACGATACGATACTATATGGGGAATTGACAGTGAGTGCATCCCTTTAGAGTCTAATTAATTATGTAGCTGAACAAGAGGGGTGAGACTATGTGTTCCTCCCAGAGGGTTGCTAGTACTATAGGTTGAACCATATGGGTTACGATATTAGAGCTATCCAGAGGGTTACCTATTTTCTTCTTGTTGTTGGATGCTTATTGGTGTACTTTACTTGTTAGAACTGTGGATTGTAGCTACTTGTGCTTCCCTATTTAATACTTCTTGATTTTTTTTCTGCCATGTATTCATTGAATGTAAGGCACAAATCTTTGGGTGATTGCCTACTGGGATTGAATCTCACACCATGTATGGGCCATGATTTTGGGCTCAAGACGACTATGTTGATGCAGGTATTGACAAGGGCAAGTTCCATTCTACTTCAGGTTCATGATTGCGCTGGATCTGGAGAGCATGGGACCGAGTCGTAACTCGCGATGCTGAGGAGTTTATTTTGTTTTCCATTGCACATTATTTTCAGTTGTATTCTAACACGTTGTTCTGGTTTCTGTTTTCCATAGATACTTTTACCTGCTGCATTATTTTCATCATTGTTATATATCTACATTGCTTCCGCTGTTTGGTTTCTGTTGTTATGAATGTTGTTACTGATTTCGCTATTGGGTGTTTCTTTTTCTGTTGTATACCTTACCGAATGAGGGCATTGTTTCCGCACTGACTCTCCAAGGCCCTCGCTGCTAGTCGGCACCCTCTGGCATTCAGGGAAACGCGCCTGAGGACATGTGGCGAACTGGGTACGGCTCACCAGTGGAGGGGCTCCGGACTCGAGTCGTTACACATGGGCTATTACTTGTTTTTTATTATTCATCACAAAAAAATTAAACTTAGTGAAAAGTTAATTCTTATTAAATAACTTTCCCAATGATTCATACATGGTTTATAAATGTATTTTCTTATACCACCATTTTGTAACATGATATACTCATCCAAAAATATTGTTCAATATTCTTATAAAAAACTTTGGACGAATCACTTATGTAATATAATAAGGACCAATCAATAAAAACCTACTCGGCGAAACTAAATCAATAATTCAAAATTAAATACATTCAAAAAATATTATGAATTTCTATTTCATTAACAAAAATTGAAATGGAAAATTCGAAATAATGTTTCGATAATTATTTATTTAAATAAAAAATCATTATAATAGTGTTATTATACTAATGAAACATCAATAAACAATCATATTTATCCTACAAGATCTATATCAATGGTACTCTCTCAATGCTCCACCCATACTTGGGTGTTCAGATAGGGGGGCCCACTTTCCCCTTCCCTGTGTGCCTTAATGGAAAGATTTTTTTATAATTTTATTTATTTGGAAGCTAAAGCAAGCATATATCATGGGGAAAGGATTCCCATATATCCTTTTCTTATATTAGATTTCTTTTTATTAAGGGCCACTCTTTACAAATTCATTTTTTTTACAACTTATCCCATTATATAAGAAAGTGATAAATTATACTAAATCATTTATTCCTATCTCCTCGGGTGAGACTGCTTGAAGAAAGTAATATCTTTTCTGATCCTGAATTATTCAAGTGGTTTATAAACATAATAAATATATTTGGATCACACTAATTTTTTGTCACAAATAAAGAGTGGTTTTTTCTAGTATACTGGAATGGATAATCAAATTTTAGGGATTGAATTTTAATAGGGTCTCTAATGTAGGGAAGGAAGAACATATAATGGATGTATCTCAATCAATTCAAATTGATAATATGTATATATTTATCCAACCTAAATTGTTAATTGACCAAATTCACAATCAAATAGACATGTTATTATTGCGAATGATATGTGGAAAATGGTTATTTGTTGGATTAGGATAATTTATGCATCCCTAAACCCTTTGGTGGTATGGGATATTAATTCATGCACATGATCAAGATTGGTCATTTAGAAAATATAGGATGGGCGTTGATTCGTAAACAGAGATCCCTATCCACTCATATCATTTAATCCAAATATTACCCCCATATTAGCTTTTCTAACGTAGACTTTAGCCCCCAACCTAGCTTTTTTTGGAGATGCCTCGGTGAATCACTTGTACTTCTTCAACATGGACTAATTAGACGGACCATATAAAGGGATAAATTAATTATTGATAGGGTCCCATGACTTGTTTATAAATTTAGGATAATGGTCACATCCGTCACAATTTATGATTAGGAGGATGCCACTATTTTCTCATAGTTTAATGATTCCAATAACATATGATATTTTGATAAACTAGATATATGGTTCAAAGAAATGGATTAGAGGGTTATTATGAGATTTAATTGCTATGATGGTATAGTCCAGGACAAATATGTTTTAATAATGAATATTTTCGATTCTATTTGGGGAATTAAAATAGTTTTCTGGCCCACAGAATGAAGTTAATAGTCAATTAAGATTTTTGTAAACTACTATTTCCCCTAGTACTCCCGCCGAATGACTTAACAACCGTATTGGAAAATATTATGGAAATACTCCATTTAATGTATCATATAATGGTATGAAGTATTAATGAGGATAAACTGATACCATTTATCATTGGTGAACCAGAAACTATTATACATGTAATGATCTACCATCAGGGGTCCAATCTCATATGAAATGCACAGAACCCAAAATTTTGATAAGATTTTAGACATGGTTTATGGTTTTGTGTCACTATTCATAATGTAGACTCCTTTTATCCCCAAATATATGGTATTCTACAATTATATCATATCTTAGATTATATGGGAAAAAAATTTGAACAAGGTTTTACCAAAATTTAATAACATGAATACTTTAGGATCAAGTAGGCTATATCATTGATGGTGATTCAGAAGCATAATGAGATTCAGCTAATAACCCCTTCTCATATTCTCATTGCTATAAGTGGTGCCCCCACCATCCAATGTATTTATGATTAATGTGGGTGCAACTATCATCAGAAGAGGTTCTATATGACTTGTTTTTGTGGTACATGATCATCTAGGTTCCATTATCACAACATGAATTATTTCTATCAATTATTTTTTGTATCCACCATTGGCTAAATCCTATTCATTATTCATTAAAATGATGTTCTCCCATGCGAGAGGACAGAAAAATGTCATCATGGAATCAGACTGTATTTTCATTGTTAATGGTATTAATGCATCATCGTGGGGTTTCCTTCCCATAATATTATTGGATATGATGGTTAAATCCATTTTATACCCTACCATAAATTGGATCTATACCAATGATTTTTTAGAAACTGTTGGTATAGGAACCGTAAGATGACACTATACTAATGTTCTGAATAGAACCATTAGTATGAAAACCATCATATGACCCTATAACATTCATTTTGAAAAATCTTAAAGTATATCTCATAACAATAAGAATGGTTTTATACAAACTATTAGAATGTTTTCAATAAATTGACATTATACACAATGTGTTTCCAAAACATTTCATATATGTGATGTTTATTCAATTTTATTTTTGATAAAACTGTAGGTATGTCTTAAATTTATGGAACCTATAATAATGGTTTTTCCAACACCATTCATAAAGGTACCAAAATTAAAAATGCATATATCAACAGTTTGGAAAACCATTGTTATAGGTCTATACAAATTTTTTTACAAACAATTGTTAATGGCTTTCATGTTTTTATTGAATTATTTAATTAAATAACACTGACTACAGAAATGAATAAATATAAATATACATATTAATTTTTTTCATACTATCTATGTGAAACATATTTTTCCATATTGGTAATTTGTTTGACATATAATGTGAATAATTTCAGATTATATGTTAAATTTTAATTCAAAACAATTTTCATAGACTAAAAATCTATCACACGCTCTTATATTTTATAGAATCTTTATGTAAAATTAACTTATAATCATACTTGATGTTGTTTGAAACAATTTCTAGTCAATCTGATGCATAGTGTAACCATTTTCACTCGATGGTATACAAAAACATAACATAGGACATATTTCTAGTATTTGTTAACTCAAAATCTATGTTAACACAAAATTTCATCAGTTCATTTTCTAAAGATAATATGAAGTACAAATGTAATCTCTCATCTACCAATGGAAATTCGTCAAACACATACAAAAGATAACACTATTTATGATCAATTATAAAACATTCATCGGGGTATAGTTAGCCGTATTTTATTTTCAGGATTTTAATTTTTTAAATAACTATGAAAATATTGTTAGATAACCCATAATTTTTAAATCTTATACATATAAAATTAAATATGTTAGATGTAAAAAGGTATTTATTAGGTGAACATTTCAAATAATTAATAGCAAGATGATTGTTTTCAATAAATACCACTACCATGCTAGGAATCCTATTTTTATCTTTATATGAATAAATTTTTATTATACAGTAATTTATATCAAAGAAAATAATGTCACTTATTTTATTGGAAGTTCTTCATCCCTAATTAAACATACTCCAATGAATTATTGAATATGTAACCATGGGATGTTCCAATACAAAATTATGTTTATTTTTTTGAACAAACATTTATCATTGTTACAAAATATTTTGAATCCATTTTAATAATAGTTTCTCAAACATAATGACATTCTTATCTAAATTAATTCCTCACTAGAATATCATGTAGCACCATTTTTTACCAAAGGGTCATAATGTCAGGGAATCCAAGATCAATAAATGGAATCTAAACATGAACGTATCCATCTATCAAAAATGTACACTATTGAGAATAACATACAAATTTTATATAGAGTCGTGTTTTAGGGATTTCGTTCAAATTAACAATAAACCATTTCCACACTCTTGTAAATGATAGAATCATTTCTTGAATCTTGATATTTTTTTCCTATAAATATTTCCTAAAAGAAACAATGTTGTTATCTTCATTATTTATGACAAACTGTTATTTTTGTAGCATCTAGGAGATGAATAATGGGAATGTCTGAATCCCCAACATACTTTTTAATAAAATCTAACATATATCCACCCAATGTGTTCCTTCACCCAAAATTAACAGGGTGTTGTTAATATAATCTATGTTATATGTTTAATAAATTATCCTAGGGATAAAATAAAAAAAATTCACATATTCTAACCATTCCAGGAAGAAGAACCAAAATTATTTTAATATTTTTATTTTTGGGGAGATACATTGTAGGAATTTTCTAGAGAAACACAAATATCATTTTCAGTTGAAAATGCCTTCTTATATAAATTATAATAAAAAATATTTTAAATAATAGAATGTTTTTATCATTATTAAGTAGGTTTTTAAAAATAACATCATCAATCATAGAGACCTTATAATAAGAGACAGTCACTATGAATGTTATGCAATTCAAGATCAAATTCATTTATGATTAATATGAAATGTACACCTGTGTTGTTGGGGGTAAAAAACTATATTTATACATATATGAATTATTTTTTCTAGTCAATCATACATGAGATAAATGATGTGTATTTAGATAAAAATAAACACACATCACCTGTATCCAACATATCATTTGTTGTGTTGCTAAATAAAATTATAAAAGTTTTATTCGCATAGATTAACAAGGATATATTACTAATAGTGATATTAATTGAAATATGAACTCCATCTCACTATAATAAACATGGGAAGCTCTAAATAAACATTTGTGACATGCCACAAAAATGGCTGGATATTTAAAATCACTTTTAATTACACTCCCAACCTAAAAATTATGCATCTATATAATTAAAAATAACAAAAAATTCCTTTGTGTCAAACGAGTATTCTAATATTTTAGTGGCATTTTCAAAATATTATGCTTATATATCCCTATCTTGTGCAATTGAAGTAGGATATTATAATTATACAAAATCAACCTTTGTACATTTGTAGGATTATAGAAAATCAGTTGATACATATTTTACATGAATGGAATGAAATATTCTACATCTAGAAATGATTTAGTATTGTCACAGACATTATTCGCCTCTATATAAGAAGATATTACGATTTTTAAAAAACCTAACATGTTTGGATGTTAAATGTGTGGGAATTTTTTGTCTCAACATTAATGATTTGATTTCATCAGTCAATGTTATGTAATTCCAACCGTATATACATTTGATCTAGTCATTATAAAATAGACTTGTTTAAATTTATGTATACAAAAGGAAATTTAATTTGCTGATGATGAAAAAACAAGAAATAAATTTTTAGATATTACATAAATATAAACCATCTGGTGATGATACTCATTGGAGGAACACTTCAAATTGTAAATAAATTTTTATTTACCACTCCTCCGGCATAATTATATTTAATTATTTTTTTTGATTATTTATGGAAATAGATATGTCTACATGTTATATTTTCATTAGCTTCCATATTTATCAACCCTCTAACCATCATAGAAGATTAGAACGTTGGATTCTAATGGGAGATTATAAGAGTATACCCTCATATAAGAATTGATCTTTCTTATGTGTCATTGTATATTGTTATTTTTTGGAATGTGTAATGGTCCATAACCATTATGATTTTTATTAATGTCCATCATGACTCTTTCACTGTAATGTATTTCATAAACCGTGATGATAAAATTTACAGAGACGATGGAAACATTGGGTGTGTCATGATTGATGAGTTATTAATTTATATTTTTACTATGGTTCCTATGATGAGGTACCATTTGATAAGATATGATTTAAATTATTACAAATTTTAACATGAATAATATCCTCTATGATTTATGGACCTCTCTTGTTCAATATTTGAGGGAATAATATTTTATCATGACTGTTACGTCATGTATAATTTTACAAATGATGCATCGGACTGAACAAAAAAAATTACGGTAATTCACCCACAAGAGGCATCTGATGAATTTAAAATCATCATAAAACACATTATCACCAAAAAAACATCATCCAATGACATGGAGATTCTATGATCATGAGACATTCCTATTAAAAACACCCAAAAAAACAAAAATGAGTAGAATATTGTGTATTGGTAATGATTTTATACATCATCCATATACAAGCACTGATGTCTTATCATCTACCACTCCCAAGGCTTTTCTGGGGAAATAAACATATCCATAACATGTCCCAAAAATCACCTCAACTTCATACGAATCATCACACTGACCCACCAACCCAATATCAAGGATCAATTTAAAATTAAAAAAATCATTTCAATTTGAAATATGGTTTTGTGTTAGAATTTTAAAATTTATTTATTGTTGGGTCCTTTTTATGGGTTCGCACATAACATAAAAATGGTATTTAAGAAAATGGTAAAAAAATATTTATGAAAAAAATATGTAATTGATACAAAATATATTGACATCACGATTTTGTATTTATTTATATATAAATTAATCATCAAATTTTAACATAAATATATTATAAATTATATTTATCAACAATATTTATAAATATAAATTCGTCACATATATAATTCATTTGATCTAAAATATTCATAAATTAATATAATTCAATAATATTAATATATTATTTCATAATTAGAAAGATTATGATTTAGAATAAATATGTATAAAATATTAAAATATATTAAATTATAAAATAATTATATTTATTGAATGATGTTAAAATTCATTAAATATAATTTATAAATAAAAATGAATTCAAATTGTATTTTTATATTAAAATCATTTAAATTTTTAATTTTTATAATAGTAGATAAATTTATCATATAATGTAGAACATAATACATTAAATAATTATATTTTTAATAAATATTATAGTTGCTTTAATAAATATAAATGATGTACAATATGGTACCATTTAATGACAAATAAATATTATCACTAAATTGGGAAACACACGTGATTTATGAAATATTTATTTTTTAATTAAAAAATAGAGTAGATATTTTAAATTTTAACTAATTTGTAATGTATTATATATATTGAAAAATCTAGATTTGAAGGCCTGTTTTTTGTATTACACATCGACTAGCATTTCATGCGGGTTTTAATTGTTGTATTTAAAACAAAACAAATGTATTAATAATGCAATTAAAAAACCAAAAAAACTTGAAGTCCCAACCTAAGTTCAAAACTTATATATCCAGTATATTTTTCATATAAAACGATTACTATAAATTAAAAATTTGGTTTTACAAACCATTAACATTTACCATTAAGGGTATGAAAAAATTAAATAGATATAAAAAATTGTCATATACACTAAAACATTTGTTATACATGTGTATAAATGTACATATATATATACATATACGTCTATGTATATATAACGCTTTGTAAAAAAATTAATTTGTTGAAATGAAATGAGAACTTACATGTTTTTATGTCAATTGAGGTATATGAGGAAATATTAAATTGAGAAAAACAAAATTGAAAATTTTGTGGAGATGATTTCAGATGTTTGGATGTCAAAAGCGAGGGTTTAAATCAAAAAAGATTAAATGTTTTTATATGAAATGTTTCAATAATTAGAGATGCTTATGGAAAAAAACTGATCAAATTTTCAATGATAATTGATTATAAGTTTATAAAATATAGTCGAGTTGTTTGACATCCTGTAAGAAGGGAAGGAGGCATTCAAGATTGTATGTGGGCATTTTGTTGGTACATTGTCATGATTTCTCATTGAATACAACCTCAAATTTTTTATACCCTTATGTTTTACATTATTACTAATTTAAGTAGTAATCAATAAAATATTTCTTTTTTATTTCCAAATAATTACCGGATTTTTATTACACCTCTTTATTTTTTAACCTAACTTTTTCTTTTCCAAAATCCTTTATTATGTTTTAATTATATTATTATAAATTCATATTTCTTTTGTTTTATAATTTTTTTATCAAAACATATCAAAACTAGTTTTTTTATTCACAAATCTTTTTATACATATAATGGTTTAAAATTTTTTTATAAACATAATTTAAATTCATATTTTTAGATATAAAATTTTAGAGTTTTTAAATATAAATAAATAAATAAATATATATTTTTATTTTTAATATTAATAATTCAAATTAAAATATTATTTAAAACATAAATAAGATTCGTGTTTTTTCATAATATTGCACTTATTTAAATTTATAATTTAGAAATATTATAAAAAAACAAAATATATCTAATATATTTAAAATATATATAATCTTAATTATAATTATAATTATCTATAAATATGTTTTAACTTTAATTAATATTATAAAGAAATTGATTTAATAAAATATTAAATAAATATAGTATTTTTAAAATATTAATATAAAACAATACATAACCATATTTTCATTTAGAATATTAATTTGAAAACAGTAAATAATATAAATAATTAATTATAAATATTATAATTAAAAAATAATAATAATAATTAAAACACTTAATTTTTTTTTGAAACCCGTTTTAAAAATATTAATATAATGGTTTACTTATACGTAAATTCATTTAATAAAATATTTTTTATAATAAAACTATCTTTATAATTTCTAGAATGTTACATTATTCCTCCCCTAAAATAATTGTGTCCATGTAAATAGTTCGGGATCTAATGAATTTTTTTTACACAGGAGGCCTAATGGAAATTCATAATTTCGATCTAATTTCTTAAAATTAACTAGACTATTTCTCTAATACCATGTTTAACCACTCAAACCCCAAACTCGGGTTCATTAGGAATAAATGATGTGTATATTCATTTTATAAAAAGACAACTAAAAATACACTATACATTTATTACATACCATAATCATTTACCGATATAGTTTAGGGAAATAATATTTAAAACAATATAAACCCTTTTCATAAACAATGAAAATTGAATGTTATATATGTGTGTATATGTTTATAGACACACACACAAGCACAAAAAAACAAACACAAACACACACACACACATATTTAAATAAATCATTGAAAAACAAATAATTTGATGCAATGTTATGAACCCTGAACTATTTATGGGCCATTTGAGGTATTTGAGGATATTGGAAATTGGGAAGAACAAAATAAGGGATCATTGGAAGATGAGGGTCAGATATTTTGATGTAAAAATCAATGTTTTAAAATAAAAAGTGATTATATGTTTTTATATGTCAAGATTAAATAATCTTATACACTGAGGGAATATATATACGATCAGTGTTACAAAAATAAATGATCCAAAATTATTTAAAATATTCATGTTTATAGGAATCCTATAGAAATGGGTGGAAGGGGTTCAGGATTTACATTGGGAATTTTTCTGGTAGATTTTCAAAATGGTAGGTGGATTAAAACATCACAATTATTAATAGCTTTTGGATTACTTTTATTATTAATTTATGTTGTAATCATTAAATTACTTCTTCTTTTTATATAATTCATTACTCCATTTTTATTAGTCAACCATGTATCATTGAATGTTTATCTTAGTATTTTCTTTTGTTGAATAAATGGTTGTGTTATTATTATATAATTAAAATACATAATTATTTATCATTTTGTTTTATCAAAACATGTCAAAATTATTTGTTTTAAACATGGGGGTTTTTATACATATAAATGGTTGAACATTTTATTTCCATTTTATAAATTCATTTTTTATATATATAAATTTATGGATTTAAATATATATATAATTATTTTTTAATAGAGATAATTCAAATATCATTTAAAAAAAATATAATGTTCGTTTTTTATTATTATAATAATTATATGTATTTTTAATTTATAAAATTTATAAAACAGATACAAAATATATTTCTTATATTTATGAAATATATTATATTAATTATAATAATAATGTTCTAAAAAACATCACTTATTTAATGTTATAATAAAAAATTCTAAATTCTAATGAAAATATAATTATATATAGATAATATTTTAAACAACGAAAAATCATATTTTTTTCTTCAAAAATAATATCAAAACTATCAATAATATGTAAAATTAATTATATGTATTATAAGTAACTTTTAATAAAATTAATTCTCAAACAGTGTTTCATTTATTATACATAAAAAAGTTATTATAATATTATTATTAGTTTATTTTAATTATACATAATTATATTTATTAAAATATTTTTTATAATTAAACTATGTTTACAATTTTGGGGTTGTAACAAAGATGGCACATGTTCATTGATGAGTTCAAATAACATTGATCCATATAATTAAAATGAAATTAAAGAAAATAATGGGGAGGAGATACTATACAAAGAGTAATAGAAAAATTGAAATTAGTAAAAACATGTATTAGGACACATTAGGTGTATGTATACATGCACACGTATGGTGTGTGGTTAAGAAAAAAATAATCTCGTCATTGAGTGTCTGTGTCTAAAGAGAACCAGAGTTTTGGTTGATGAAAGAATGATGCACTGTTCGAGTGTGAATAAAAAGTTATGGTCCGTGAATAATGTTCAATATGAGGTTTTAAAAACCCTTACTACATGTTGTGTTACCAATCCAAATATGCTTGTCCAGGTGTGGAATGTACCCCTCTGTCCCCGATGGTTTCCCAGAACACTCACATATGATCTGCCACGAGGCCCCATCAACAACACATATGAGACCAGACGGGTTGAAGATGGACATGACCCTCATCATAATTTCTCCAAAAAACATTCCACGGGGAACCATCAACAATTCCTACAAGGTCAGAGAATGGGGATGATTGATATGATAGTCACCACCCATACTCAAACGACATTCCATGACATCCCATTGATAAAGCCTACCACTATCACCGTCCATTCAACCTTTCACTGTGCCCCAACTAGACTGACTACCATGAAAGATAGGGGGAATATGGATATGTATATAACCTCTAATTCATGGGTGACCATCCACATCACATAATCGACAACTCCTATAAACGTCAATGCCCATTCATAGACGATCTTCCACCACACCCCTTCAATAACTCCGACCAGGGTTACATACCTCTATAACAACCATTTATCAAATGATCTTCCACGACGCCTCTTCTTCAATGCCTACCAGCACCCCTGCCCTTTATTTGACGTTCTTCAATGATGCCCCATCAACAACTCCTACCATGCCTAGTGGGGGAAGATGGATATGTTGGTCGCTGAATCCATATGTGTAATTCTCCACACCAGAGGAAACCTAGTTTGATAGATGTGTCCAAAAACGAAGCTTTTATACCCTACCTTTAATTCACCACTATTGAGGATGAATCACACCGATGCCTAAAGTAAAAAATGTTGAGTCTAGATGTAAAATTAAATGTGAAGTATCAGACAAAATATGGCACTCAGTGATGGCTCTCTCCATCCAAACACGCATCCCAAGACATCGTATTATATATGTATTGATTATTGACAAGAACAACCGACCAGAGAATCTAATGTATTATTTCCCATATTAATTTAAAACAATTAATGTATTTTTATTTTTTATATTTAAATATCAAGTTATTATTCATATTATTATGAATTTAACAATAATTTATAAATCTCATTTAAATTATTGGATCTAGTATATTTAAAATTTCAACCATTAGAAACTCCAATTTATTATCTTCATGTTACACTACTTCATATAGAGAAATATTCAGTTCTTGTTCTCAAGACTCACTAATAAAATGGTTCAATTTTTCTTTTTTTTTGTAACACTGTTAAATGTCTTACAATAATAAGAATTTTTTGTTAATGGTTACTAAATGAATCTTTGAATAAGATAATATATATACATATATACATGATTGTATTTTTCAAATAATATTTATAATTCATAGAGTATATATATTTAAATAATATATATATATATATGTTTTATGTAACATTTAATAACATATTTATATCCATTCGAATATGTATGACTGTATGAGTTTTTTATGTTTGTGTTGTTTGTGTGTGCATTTCTTTCGTTGTGTTGTGTGTCTGGGTGTGTGTTTATCAACATTTATGGTTTGTATGAGTGTACATATATGTTCATCAGAATGTATGTAATTGAGTGTGTATTTTATACAAATGTGTATTTTTTACGTGAATGCGTATGTAGATTTGCAAAAATAGACATATATATATGTGTGTGTGTGTGTAAGTTTATTTTTATGTATTGAAAAATATGCATTGTATGTATATATATGTTCAAATATTTATGTATGTGTGTATGTTAATGTGTATGCATTTTATTATGTGCATGCTAATTAGTTTCTGTATATGTATATGAATGTGAAAGTATACATGCATACGTTTATGTATTCGTGAATGTGTATATTTGTGTATGTATGACATTAAGTTTATGTACATGTGTTTGTGCATGTGTGTGTGTATGTGTATGTGTATGTTTTATGTGTGTATATATTCATATGTATATATGTTTATGAATGTGCGTGATCATATATGCATATGTAAGGATGTGAATATATATATATTTGTTCAAATTTAGGTGTACATATTTTAATATAAATTTGTATGTGTATGTACATGTGTATGCATATTAGTATTTTAATGTGTATATTTATTTTATTATGTTGTATGAGTATGTATACATGCATATGGATAGATATATATGAATGTGCATGCAGGGGTATGTAACTCTTTGTATGGGTATGTGTACATACATGTATATGTAAGTTTATATGCCTATGACAATGTGTATGTCTATGTGTATGTGTTTTCCAATATGTGTATGTGAATATTGTGTGTGTATGTGTACATGTATGTGTATGTATATGTATATGTGTACATGTATGTTTATTTATTAATGCAATTCTATGTATTTTTTTAATATCTCTATTTTTTTAATATTTTCAATAATTTATATATTTTTATTATATATTCATATACCATTTTCGTTATATATTTTGTTTTGATATTTATTTATATATGTTTAAATATGTATATATTTAATTTAATACTAATAATTTAACAAATTTTAATAATTAATATTTTTAATTACATATTATATTTTCGATATATAATATATATAGTGCATACATCAATAATTGTCAGTAATAATATTATTTGTTTATATAATTTTATTCAATTATTTACGTTTCCAATTCCTGTAATTAATGTTATGAAAACACTTTTTAATTTTTTTGTAATTAATTTCATTTTATTTTTTAACTAATAAGTTAATTTTATATTTTCTTTAATTCTCTATATTAAATATTTTTTAATATAATTTGAATTTATTCATATTTTATCTATAATAAATATTTATTTAAAAGATTCAATATTTTCTTTACGTTTTTAATTTATATGATTCATATTTAATTCTTTTTATTTGTAATTTTGTAATATTTTTATTATGATCGAAAAACATATAATTGATTCTTATATGACAATCTCCAACCCACAATATATTTCCCTAAAATAGTACCCCAATGTATGCTTTTCCTAATAGGATATAGGTGTTTATTTAAAGAAATTAAAATGTTGGGGATGTTCTTTACATTGACTTATAATGACAGATGAGGACTTTAAACATCGTACTGTGTACTCTTGACAATGTGTACCATCGAGAGATGACAAAAGTTGGATGGTTGTTTCAGCATCGGGATCCCAATGGATCTTGAGAAGCAGTTTTATGGGGGGTGGTGAATGTGTGGGATGTCATGATTGTGGATGTAGGAGGGGAAAAAACTCTTCATTGATAATTTTTTGGGCGTAGTATGACGGTGTACCCAAGATCAACTATGGTGGTGCCCTATCACTGATAATAGCCTCACGCAGTGGCGATGTTGAATTTTTTTAGGTCACGAAATTGCATTGGATTCATGGTTAATGTGTCTATTTAGAATAGAGAGCTGATGTGCAATATTGCTTCATTGGCGGCTAATTCGGGTCAACGATTACACAGTTAATTATGTGGGTTATGGTTCGATGGTAATCTAATACATTCCTCGAGGACATTCAGTGAGATAATGGATGTGTAAGGCGTAGTCTGGGCCTGTCCATCGTTGGTTTGTAGGGGATGACCAATTGGTAGTGACAATTCATATATAGATTCACAATAATATATGGGCCTATGGGCCATCGTGGTCTTCTCATATGATGTGAGATTCTTATGGCCAATATCCATAACAATGATGTTTATGGGCATATTTAATATATGTGGGTTACCCCTTGGGTGTGGGTGGAGGCTATGAAATTCCACTTTTCGAATGGTTGAGGTGTTTCTATGTGTTTTGGTGTATTTTTATATGTGAGTATCATATATATATTTTCTATTTATTTATTTTTATTAAGTTATTATGTGAATTTTTTCTTCTTTTTTGTGAAATCAATGCCCTCGTTTTAGCTGCCTAGAAGATGATCTATTACAGTTCCTATAGGCCCATGGACCGGTGGCCCAAGACATATCTCGAAGGCTCGGTGTAATGTCATACATGATTCATACAGTATGTATCACCAGGAATGTGTCATGTTTGCATCACCGTCCGACTGAATCATTCCCATGTCACTACATTCCTGAGTCACTTCATGCGATGTAAATCTCCCATGGGGCACGATAGGATTTGAACACTTGTTCTTTTGTGTATATAATTTATTTAAATAATCTTAAAGAATAAATTAATTATGTTTAAACTTATTAAATTTTATTTACTATTTTTTTAAAATGATTTCATTTAATATTAATTTTTTATTTTTCATACTTAAATTTTATTAATATTAATTTTTGAATTTATTACATTTTTAAGATTTATTTATAACTAATTATTTAATATTTTTTAATTTTATAAAAATTTATTTTATTTATATGATTAATATATATTAAAATTCATTTATTATGGTCTAATACCTTTAAAATGAATCAAATTCATATAATTAAATTATTTGAGTGCCTTTTTTTTACGATCTGTTACATTTTCGTATGATTTTACAATTAATTCAATTAATGAATGAAATTTTCCAAAATTATTTAATATGAATTAATATTCATAGCCTGTTTTTTATTTGTTTTATTAATAATCATAAAATTTTATTTATTAAGGTTTAATAATTTTGAAATGTTAGAAATCATTAAAAATAGTTTATTTAAATTATTTTTTAATAAGTTCATCAAATTTTATGTACATGTTCATAATTCATGTAATTATTTGTAGAATTTTATTATTTATATATTATGTTTTTAAATTTTTTCAATTTTTAAATCTTCATTTTAAATATATTCATTTTTAATTTTTTTAATTAATATATATAATTAATAAAAGATAACCAATTTATTAGTATATTTGGAGTCTATTTATATTTAATTATTCAAATTCAAACATTTTTGAAAATCATGCATTTATGATTATATATACATTAATATGGTTAATTTTGTTTTATTATTTAAGAATTTATTCATTTTTAATATATATTCATTTAGTATATCAATATTTTATTTTAAATATTTTTTATCAGCTCTAAATTTAAAATGATCTCATAATATATATATATATATATATATATATCAGTCCTATAATATTAGTGTTGATATATATTGATATTATCTAGGATAATTTTAACAATGATAATGATTTGTTTCATCATCTCAAATTTTAGCAATGATAAAACCTAACTTTTTTAGTAGTTATTAATTTCACACTTATTAAACTCATATTTAACAACACTTTTTGGAATGCATTGATAAAAACATCTTGGTTATATAAATTACACACTTTTGGAACTAGTTTCTATTCTCAATTCATGCTCTCTCATGGATTTAATCATGTTTCTCCAATCCCCTAGAACATCATGGACGAATAAATCCTCTCGAAACCTAAGTCTTGTGACTAATTATCTTGAAACTTATTTTACATTTTTTTATTATGCATCAAAAAAAATAGTCCTACTAAGCAATTTAGGATTATCAAATTCCGTTCTCGATGATTGATAATAAAAAACATTCAACGAAAAAATTTAACTCCCATTTAATTATAATTTTTAAAAACCTATAATTGATAATTTTGATTCAATAAATTATTATTTAAATTTTCAGATCATTATAATATTATTATTCGATTGATGGGGCTTCTTGAAAAATTATTGACTATTGGAAAAGATCAATATCAATGGTACACTCTCTCAATGTGTCACCTCTTATATAATGTAATATACTTGTTGATCCTATGTTATTCAAATTGTTGATAAACATAATAAATATATTTGGATACATGTGATTTTCGGTCAAACAAATAGTGGTTCTCTCTAGAATAATCGACATGATAGAAAAAAAAATTGGGATTATATTTTCAGAGGGTCTCTAAAGAATGGAATGAAACACTTATAAAGTATGTAGTTCAATCAATTAAAATTGATAATTTGAATTTATTTCAGCTACCTGGATGCTTTGTGGACCGAATTCACTCTCACATTGAAATGTTCTTGTGGGTTCTGAATGATGCTAAAATGGTCCATTGTTGTCTTGGGATAATCTTTGAATCCCTAAACCTTTTGTTGGTATGGGATATCAATACATGTGCATGATCAAGATATCAATTTTAGAAAATAATGGATGGAGCATGATTCAGAAACATTGTTCCTTGTGCACTTAGATAATTGAACACATATATTACCCCCATATGAGCTGTGTCGAGGTAAACATTATCACTCACCCATGATATAATCTCAAGATACCTCAACTGATCGAGTGTTATTCTTCAATATAGACTTATTTGGAGGAACAAAGTTGAATCCAATTTCAAGACCTGGAGGTTCCCATGGCTTGTTTATAAATCTGGAATGATGTCCACATGCCTAGCGGTTTCTGATTGGGAGGATACCACTCTTTTCTCTTGTTTTAATGATTCTAATAACATATAGTGTACTGATAAACAAGATGTATAGTTCATAAAAATGGATGACATGTTTATTTTGAGTGTTCCATTCATAGAAGATATATACATGGAAAACTACGTAGAAATAATGAATGCTTGGGATACTATTTGAGGAATTATACGTGTAAGTTGGCCCACAGAATAATGATAATAGTCAATGAATATTTCAGTAAATGCATATACCCCATAGAAGTCATGCCCATGGTTTGACCGTATTATAGAAATATTCCTTGGGAATAATCCATTTAGTGTTTCCCCTAATGTTATGACATACTAAATATGATAATTTGATACCCATCGACATTAGTGAATCAAAAACATATATATATGAAATGATCAACTGGTAAGGTTCCATGATCATCTAACAGGAATTGATCAAAATTTGGAGATTAATGAGATTCAGAAAAATAACCCCTTCTTATCGCCATACATATGTATGTGTATCTATCCACTGTCCAATGAGTTTATGATTACTATGGTTGAAACTATATTCAAAAGAGGTTTTATTAGATTGGGTCGTGTTTTATGTGATCATCTGGGTTACATTATCACATGTTAAATGATTTCCAACCATTCTTTTTGAAATTCACTAATCACCGAAGACTACTCATTATTCATTGGTTAAATGTTCTCCATTGAGAGTTGATGGAATAATTTCATCATGGAATCCAATTTTTTTTCCATTATTAATGGTATTAATACATCATAGTGGGTTCTATAGTTCATTCACTTTTTGATTGTGATTGATAAATCCATTTTCAGCACTACTAGAAAATGGAACTATACAAATGGTTTTGAGAAAATGTTAGTATATGTACCATAAGTTGACCGTATAACAAGGGTTTGACCAATACAATTGGTATTCAAACCATCATATCAACTGATTACATTCTTTTTGAAAAAATCTATCGGTATTGGTCAAATATATACAAATATTTTTATAAAATCCATTTGCATGTATTGAAAAAATTACAATATACCAATGGTTTTTCCAAAACTGTTGGTATATATATTTGATATACCAACAATTTGGATAAAACTGTCAGTATCACCTACATTTAAATAACATATACTAATGGTTTTTCCAAATCCATTCGAAAATGTACCAAAATTTGAAATAAATATATCATTAGTTTGGAAAACCATTTGAATGGGCCTTTACCAATGGTTTTCATACAATTGTTAATGGTCTTCATATTTTTAATGAATTATTTTATCAAATAAAATTTACTACATAATAGAATAAAACTAAATTTACATATAATTTTTTCTCATAAAAACTTCCCTAATTACATTCTAGCATAGTGGTTATGTGTTTGATATATAATATGTTTGATTCAATATGATAAATGATATTTTATTTAAAAACATTTTTCACTCACTATAAACCTATCAAACAAGCTTATATTGTCATGATTATTTAGTACAATGATCCTTCATTCATTATGGATGTTCTTTGAATCAATTTATCATCAATATGATGAATTGTTTGACCAGTTTTACTCTAAGTACATCATAGGAAAAACATAGGAAATCCCTCTAGTAATGGATACATCAAAATATGTGATCACACCAACATTCATAAATTCATTTCATTATGATACTATTATGTTCAAATATAATCTCTCATATACCAAATGAAATCCATCCAAAAACTACCTATGGTTTTACAATTCATGAAAAATAAAAAACACTCTCCTAGGGGTAAGTCGACTTATTTCATCTTCCAAAATTTCTTTTTTTAATAACTACAAAAGTATTGTTAGATACAAAATGATAGTTAATTACTTTAAATATAAGATGATATGTCTCAAATGGAAAATAGGTTTTGTAATTTGATGATTTCAAATAATCAATAACTACATGATTCTTTTCAAAAATCCCATAACTATGCCATGAAACATGTTTTCATCTTCATATTAATACATTTCTATTATATAGTAATTATTATCCAAAAAATTCATGTCACTGATTTGGTTTGCAGTGCACCATCACTGATCAAAAAACTATAATGCATCAGAGAATATGTAACCATATGATGTTCTCATCCATCCATATTTTTTATGTTTTGAAAAGACATTTATCATTGTTATAGAATATGAGGCTTCCATTATCAAAATTGTTTCTATAAAATAATGACATGCTTATCTAAATTCATACCTCACTCAAAGATCAAGTAATACAATTAATATCAATTTGTTATAATATAATAGAATCCCCCATCAATAAATAAAATTTTAACATGAACTAATCCATCTTTAAAAAATTCACCCATTTTTGAGGAACATTCAAATTTTTTATAGGGTCATTTCATTGGGATTTTGTTCAAATAAACCTTCAACCATTTCCCAACTATTTGGAATGATAGAATTAATTCGTGAATAATGATATTTATTTTCTTAAAAATCAATCATAGATTAAACAATGAACTTATTTTCATAATTTATGACAAAATGTGAGAATTTCAGCTTCTAGGAGTCAAATAATTGGAATATTTGAATCCACTAAATAAATTTTAATAAAATATTACATAACTCCCATCATGGTGTTCCACACTCAAAAATTATAAGGGAATTTTTAGTCTTCTCAATTTCCCATGATTCCCCACTTCTCACATGTATATAATTTAAACAATTATTCACATTTTATAACATCTCTAGGAAGATATAAAATAATACTGTTAATATTATTATTTTTGTGACCAAATACTATATGATTTCTCTACAAAAAACTAGAAATCACATGTTTAGTTAGAAATACCTTATTTCATGAATGATAAAATTAAATAATGTTTTAGATAATTATTAATTATGTTATGAATAATAAAATTAGAAAACTATAAGACATTGTAATAAGAAACTCTCACTTTGAATGTTATCTAGTTCAAGATCGCCATCTTTTACTATCAAAATGAAATTCCTTCCTCTATTGTTAGATATAAAAAATAGTACTGATATATATATGAATTCTATTTTCCATATAATCATCCATGAGATAAATGATGGGTATTAAGAAAAAAATAATCGGATATCACCTTCATCTATCATATCATCATTCATGATGAAAATTTTAAATTATTCTTTTTATATTCACATATAGTAGAAAAGGTATAATTCTATTACAATATTCAATGATATTTGAACTCCAATTCACTATAAGAATGATTAAAATTACCAAATAAACATTTTTAGAAAAACCAAACAGATGGATGGAACTTTTAATGAACATCTAATTCCACATGCTATATGAAAATTAATCATTTATATAATTAAAAACAACACCAAATTACATTGTGTCAAACAAGGATTATAATATTTTTGTGACATGTTTCAAAATATTATGCATATATATCCCATTATTGGGAAATTTAATTCATATATTCTTATTAACATGAACCAACCTATGTAATTTAGATAAGAAGATATTTTGTTTTGAAAAAATCTAATCAAGTTTGGAGATAAATGTGTCAGAATATTTAGTCCTAACATAAATGATTTCAATGCATCTGTTAATGTTTTTCTCAAGATCCGTTAACCAGGTCTTGTGCCATGAATATCCCACGCCCTCCTTCCATAGCCCAGGGGCTGGCACCAGAAAGTTGTACTCCTAATACAAGAAGGCATTTCCTTTAAACATGTATAAACCCATAGAGTAGAATTCAACAAGTGGGATCCACAAATACTAGAATGCAAATAATGAAACTGTGATGTAAACTGATGTAGTAGAGACTGCTGAATGTATAGTGGGTCTGGAATACAAGTTCAACAGTAAAATGATATAGTACAACCGAAAAAGTAAAAAACTGTTGAAAAGTGAAAGGAAGCACCTAGATCACCCCCCACGGATCCTACATGAAGGGTAGTAACAACTCACAATATGTAGTCCATGTATCATGTCATAACAAATGTTCTAGATCCAAGAACTATCCAGTCTTATCTACCTCAGCATCAATCAATGTTGTACGTCATTTACACTAGCCAAAATAATGTGCGGTCGAATCCCATGAAGGTGTGAGCATAACTATACTCAACAGTGCCTCGAGACCCCCTATAGTCTCCTATAGTTCCTCAAAGTAAAATCTACATAGCATAAAGAAAAAGTAAACAACAGAGGTCACCAAACTCTAGGTATCACATCTTGTTAAGGATGGAAGGGTTATGTCATCATTGAACTCCCCAGATACTAGAGAAATCCTCCTATATCGATTATAGTTGGTCTAACGGGTCACATCGAGTCGCTTCCCACAAACCACGAACTGTTGTGTTACCCATCCATGATGGGTTCTGTGGGTATGACTGGTCACACAGATCGGCTTCCCACCTTGGGCATATCAAGTCACACAAAGTCGTTTCCAACCTTCTCCTAACTGTGGTACTCCACCTTTCATGCACCATGGGTCTAATGGGTCCCATATAGATTCTCCCCACCGTTGTCCTACTGGGTCACATAGAGCCGCTTCACCCTGGGATTATCATAAACAGTCTTTAGGTCTCAGCCAACAGCAGGGTTGTAAATGAGTCTTCTTGGGTGAACTGCTCCTCAATCCACACCCCACATCTTGATAACCATGGATGTCACCATAAAGTATGAAAAATAATCTATCGCCTCAATTTATTACCAAAACTGCCTACAAATCGTTTATCAGATTCATGTTTTGTGTGATACATGTGTTTTTGTGATGAGGGCCCAGTTGGATTCATATTCGACGTCAACCGAATATGCCCAAAATTTATCTAAAACTCAAGTGGAGTGCCCCAAAAATTAACACCTTATCCTATGGATCCCGATGCCACATATTGTTCATCAAACAGACATTTGATTTAGAAGTTAGGACCCATTTTGTAAAAGGAGATGTTGTGGCGTCCATGTCGGGTCCGCTTCGGTTGGACCAGCCTGACCCCGTTCAGAATGTGATGATCTGGGTCGACAAGGGAGAACCGACCTATGTCACGAAGCCCACTGGGCCTTGCCCGACCCAGGGGGGATGCGGGTCTGACCATCGGGCAGTGGGTCTGGCTATTGGGCCACGGGTCGGCCCACTGGTCTGTTGGGTGGCAGGTCGGTCCGATAGGCCGACTCTGTGGTGGCACCTACCTGGAAGCACGTTCCATGATAGAGACCTAGAGGTGATGCATCTGGGTAGGGATGACATGGAGTAAATCCACGTAAGAGGGTAAACCCGCGGGGGTTGTCCCAATGTGGCTCTCCGTGGTGCTGCAGGTCCTCCACGCCGCTCCTGACTATATGAGACCCTACCACCTATTGCGCCACTAGCGTGCTCCCCGTCTACTAGCCATGGGTCTAACCAGAGACCTCTTCTCATATCGCGGCAAGAGTAGGTCGCGACCCGTGAAGGAACCAGCCTTGCTACTGCATGGGTGTTCCTCCAAGGGTGCACCCCTCCTTAGCTCAACTGGACACGCTGTTGATGTCATTTCTCACGGTAGGGTGTTCGTCAGGATTCAGTCACGCACCAGGGCCTGATCCATGTGTCGTCTACTACAGTGGGCTCCTGGGTTCTCGACCTTCACTGTAGTAGGCCTTGATTCTGCTTTTTGCAGCCTTCAATATTGTTCAATCACAATAAACACACAGACAAAGGGGCTTGGGCCTTAATTGTATCATCCTGCACCCTCCACATTTGAGAAAATATTTGGGGAGTTTTGCGGGAATGCTCATCTGGATTTCATTCCTTGATTCCATACCTGATCCCAATAAAAATAAACACACCTTCTCGTACATTGATATCAATTAATGTATCGTCATGTGAATTAGTTATCTAATTCATTACATTTTAGAAATAATTTTTGAGAAAACCAAATTCAATCAACAAAACACTTAACCTCAAACTTTGGACAGAAATCTTGATTGAGGGAGTCTCTTTGTTCGATGTCCCCATATCATGATTCCCCCACTGCTTCTTGATGGTCAAACACTGGTTTGGGGTTTCAGTGTCCCATGTCACCTCCCTTTAGGATCGGCTCCATCATCTAAGGGATCATCATTACGGAACTCCTACAACACTTCGTTGCATGGCAAAGCTTTTCTGTTACCCCTCACTAAGCTCTATATTTATAGGATAGGGGGAGGTTATGTGATGTCGTGGGACTTTAATGGGGCTCATAAATTAGGAATCACTATAATTCACCAAAAATTTCATTACAATGTTATATTCATGTCAATACATTCATTGTCCTATCTCACAGCGGGTCCCACACTATGTTTGCATATTGGTGGAAACAAACAAAATAACAAAATAAAATAATTTATTTTATTTTAATATAAATTAACAAAAAAGAACATCTTCTATGGATCTACTGTGGTCAAAGTAATGTCTCCTTTATGCCAATCTTGGCGCTACATATTCAACGGGGCACTCATAATTTTAATCCGAGCACCAGTTCAAAATATAGAAAAATCCAGTTAAACATTTATGAAGGTACAATAAAAATTGTAAATAAATTAATTACATACACACCAGATCTCAGATTCCGGGATCATAAATTTTCATAGACACATAAAATTTAATTAATGAAAAAAATTACATGAAAAAGTCTGGGTCTATAAAATCTCCCCACCTTATGGTTTTTCATCCTCGAAAGCCACAACATAGATTATGGAAAAATAATTGGGGTACTGAGCACGAATATGAGTCTCATACTACAACGTTATCATCTGTTGGATATCTTGCTTCCTACTAATGCATACTAGAGTTATCGATCCCCCATGAAGGACTCATTCCAGTCAATCCTCAATCACTACTAGAACCTCATTAAATGTCACCCCATATTCCATGTCCAACTCTCCATGGTTGATGACATGAGAGGGGTCGTGCACTTATCCCTTCATCTAGGATATGTTGAATATTTTGTGCACCCTATACAACTATGGTGGAAGTGCCAAGAAATATTTCTCCTCACCTGTCCTCCGAAGTATCATGAAAAATATGATGAACCTTGTTGATTACTTTCCGCCTCGGCAAAATCGACATAATCCACATCGAGGAGATACTCAAAAGAATACATGTTCCCCTTACTCAAAATCCAAAGGTCTCTACCACCTGTAAACATAAGACTCCTCCAAATTTTCACAGTCTTCATCCACTCCTAGATGATCAAAACCTTCTCAGTGGTAGCACGTACCAACTCTACGCCCATAACTACTAACTCCCCTGGGTCTGTCCAACATAAGAGGTGGTATTCAAGGTCGACCATAGAAGGCCTCAAATGGAACCCTACCGATGGTGGAGTGGAAGGTTTTGTTGTAATAAAACTATAGAAAGGGAATGTGATCCTCCCAACTACTGCCATAATCTAGGACACATGAATGAAGAATTTCCTCTAGCATCTGTATGGTTCACTATGTCTAACCATCTGGCTTGGGATGAAAGGTGGTGTTCAAATGTAGGTGAGTCCTAAATGCCACTTCCAATCCCTTCCATAACCGGGATGTGAAATTTATTTCAAGGTCAATGATGATCATCGATATCACCCCATGGAGCCGCACAATCTCCCCTATGTAGAGGCATCCCAGAATCTCTACTTATCCCTTCTCTTTGATAAGTAGGAAGTGCGCCGACATGGTGAGTTGGTCAATGATTATCCAGGTGTAATCATGTCCCATGTATATCTGTGTAAGACCTATCAAAATTTCCAAGGAGATCCCATGCCACTTCCACTCTAGAACCCCTATTGGATTTGTTTACCCTGATGGAATCTGATGGTTGACCATCACATGCTGACGAGTGAGGCATTGTGAAACAAAATCTTCTACAACATTCATCATCCCGGGCCTCCACTGCTAACGTCGGAGGTCCAAGTACAACATCACCACACTAGGATGTACTGCTAGAAGGGATGTATGGAATTCCCTCATAAACTCCTCCTCTAGCGCCACATGTACCATGGTACGACCCATGATGAAGATGATGTGCTCGCAACCTTAAAAAAAATCCATCTGATTCTTGTCCCAAGGATATCTGAGCACGTTGAGCCTCACAATCAAAATCCACAAGTTCTACCCCCCGAAATCGTTGAGGATGCGGAGGAGGGATAGTCATAGGCTGGAGGTAAGCCAAACCATCTCCATACACAAAGTATATCTACATTGTGGAAAACTATTCTGTCACATCACTCAGTAAGTGTAGGAAAAACCTCCAACTTAGTAAATCGGCTACCACGTTCCCCTTCGAACGATGTATAGACTATCTCAATTTCATAGTACTGGATGAACTATAACCCTATTCGTTGTCTAATGTTCATGTCCTTTTGATATATGATGTACTTGAGTCTATTGTTATCATAGAATGTAGTAAAATGTTCTCCAATCAAGTAATTCCACATAATATTCTAGGAGAAGTCCACTAAAAATAGCTACATTTCATGAGTAGTGTAGTTCATCACATGTCTTCTCAGATATCGCGATCCATAGGCGATCAATGCTTTCTCCACATCTGGACACACCCATGTCTGGTCCCTAATGTGTTACAATAGAATGCATACCCCACACCCTCTTCTAGTATCCTCATGATGGTATCACTCTCCAGTCTCTATCTCTGGTCCTAGAAACACTTTTCACATCTATCTATCAAAATGAATGTCTTACCCTTATTCATCAAAGATGACAAGGGTTTTTCAACTCTCCAAAAGTCAGGCACAAATCTTCAGTAGTATTCGGCCATCCAAATGAAACATCACACCCCAGTTACGGTCTTTGGTTTCTCCCTAGCAAGAACACCCTCTATCTTCACTGAATCCACCATAACCCTAGCCTCAAAGATAATGTGTTCCAGAAACTGGACATCTCATATCTAGAACTACCACTTCGTTAGATTACCCTTACCATTTAATTCATCCAATTGTATCCCTAACAATTAAAGTTCCGCGGGAGCTATCTGATATGCTTGTGTAGATATAGGTGATTTACCGCGGTATTGGTCGATACAAAAGTCTACATCCCTTTGTGGAGGTATTCCTTGGACATAATAAGGGAAGACATCTGCATACTAGTCCATCACTAAAGGATAGTTTAGACTGTCAACAACATCTTTCACCCGAGTAAGGTTATCCAACTAATGAGGGATCTGCTACACTATCCTCTAGGTATGTCTATCTCGTACTAAAATGGTTCCCTTCTCACCGGTGAATGGAAATAAGGTTCCATCCATGCGTACACACCACTCATTTCTCAGAATACAGTCAATCTATGAATGGACTGTGTATATCTAGTCTGCTCCCGTAGGAGTCTCTTTCCATAAGGATTGAGCCAATGGCTCTGTTGGAATCTCTGAGATCTGAATGTTGGTCGTGGAAATAAAGGAGTGACTAGAACATATGGGTATAAGAAATACATATATGGTGGGGTTGACCCAAATTGTACCTCTAATATTCCCTGGAGCGTCGTGGTCATGGGACATAGCTATCTGGAGTAGAGCTCACCCCTGTCCGCCTACTCCCTATGGTTGGGATGGACCTCCTGGAGTTGGTGGCGGTTGCACATCGAATCACCACCCACCGCCTGTTGCACGAACAATTCCCCTGCCACATCCTCCACCACGAGGACATCCTCACTCAAACCTCTTCTAAATCCTCATATGTCCCTCGACCATCTTCTGGTTATCCGTATGGTGTGTCAGGTAGTCACAACCATGTGGTCATATCTACCGCATGTAAAGCACTGTTTGGGTTTCTAATGACTCTCTCTAGACTAAATAAATTAGATTAAACGGATGTTTTTAATTAAAATAAAATACTGAAAAAAATTATACTTATTAATTAAAACCATGTGTGTTGGATTTTTTCAATTCAAATCACAGAATCAGAAAAATTTCATTTAAATGAAAAAGTCATTTTTTTATCTACTACTAAGTGGATTCAATATTCATCAAAAATTGAAGTTTTTCAGAAAAATACAAAACATTCATCCTAATATATATTTGTTATTCCAAATTAAAAAATGATGCCTATTTTACCAAATGTAAAACATATAATTTTAATTAATTAATTTAAAATTAAATCTCATAGTGAAAACAAATAGCGTGTTTTTATGAAACAATTTCTATCAAAAGATTTACACTTTCTTATGTCCAATTTCAATGTGAAATTAATTCCAATGAACAAAATGGTATTAAATGGTATAAATATATTCTAATTACACTTTAAAACCAATTAATAAGGTAATTTGCTCATATATATAAATTAGATTAAATGGCATTTTTGAATTAAAATACAATATTTTTCACGATTCATTAATAAAATGAACTTTAGAAGAAAAATTCTATAAATTTAAACACAGTAAATTTTGATGCCCCCATTATAAATAAGTATTGTGTTTGGTCAAATAAAAAGTAATAAAGTGACCAAAACTATATTTAAACAGGGTTCGTCATTAATAAGCTGTAAACCGACTTTTAAATGTAAATTTTTCATAAAATTATATTCTTTCACATTTTAGGCCTTCAACATTTTTTGGATAATAGAATATAAATTTAAGAAAATGTATAATAATATTGTAGATTGTTTTTTTTTCATTCCCTCCAATATAATGGCTAGGACGTAACTACCGTTTAAAATATTAATATTAACTTATTAGTGTGCAACGTAAGATTTCAAAGAAACCTATTTATATGTATCATGAACACTTTCAAACATAGAAACCCATTTGATGTAAAATTAATATTTAATTCAAAAAAATTAATAAATATAATAATTATATATTCATTATTTTCCTTGGATGTTACAAGTATGTTCTCACCCAAAATCATTTTTTATGTTTTGTAAAGACATTTCTCTATGTTAGATTCAATAAGGGTTTAATTTTATTTATATGTTCTCATATATACAGAAATTATTATCTAAATTCACACATCATTCAATTTTCAAGTGGAATTTTTATCAGAGGATTATATTATAATTGAATCCAACTTCTATAAATTAAATTTATCCAGAAGGGGTCTATTTTTAAGAAATTACCCCACATGTAAGGAACATAAAAATGTTTGATATAGATTCTATTTTAAGGGGATTTTTTTCAAAGAACCATTATAAAAATTCCACTCCTTCATACATTATAAAATTATGTCTCATATCTATATATTTATAATCATATAAATCTATCCCAAAATTATAATTTCTTATATATTCCTATTAAAAGAAAAAATGGGAAAATTTCAGCATCTAGGAGTCAGATAATAAGAATATCTTAATCCCCAACATAATTTTTAATGAAATCCAACACATCTCCCAAAAAGTGTTCCAACCTCAAATATTTAGAGGTATAATTTAACATGATCTATCATCCATGTATCCCCACTTCATCAATTGATAATATTAAAAAAAATATCACATTTTAAAACTTTTCAAGGAATAGGAACCACAATCCTTTTAATATTTAAATTTTTGAAAACATCCATTATAGTAATTTTCTACATGAACTGATAATCTCTTGTTTTGTTATAAATAAATTCTTCTATGATTTATTCAAAAATATAATATAAATATAAGATTCTATTTCAGATCATTTTTATATAGGATACCAATAATTTCATCATCATACATTATGAAATTATAATGAAAATATCTCACAATGTTTGTGATCCAGTTCAAGATCACATTCTTTTATGAACTATTTGAATATTGTGAAATTCTTGAGGATAACCTTAACGAGCTCAAGGAAAAATATAAATCATTAAAAATACTACATTATTTCAATGAAAATTATATGTCATGCCTTGATGTTGAGAAAGAAAAATGTGATCAGCTATTAAAAGAAAATACTGAACTCAAATTATCAAATGAACAATTGAAGAAAGGTATTAAAAAATATACTACCGATAGTGATACCCTGACTCGGTTTCTTGGACAACATATTTCCAAAAAATATACAACTGGACTAGGATATCATCCTGGAGAGAGAAGGATCATTAGATCTAAATTTATTCCAAAATCTATAAAATTCCCAGTTAGTTCAAGTACTAGATCATTCTTGAAAAAGAAATTCTCTAAAGGACCAATAAAAGTGTTTATGTATCAAAATATATCTGCTTATTAGAGGAAATTTGTGAGACAAGTATGGGTTCTCCAAAATTTTTCTTGATAACCTCTCAAGACCCATGAAAATCTCGGTACCAATGTTACCCAATGTCTAATCTGGTTTGCAGGTTTTTTTCCTATATATTTCCTATAAGAAACTTTTGTATTTGTATATTGTACATTCATGACATATGGTATGAGACTACTCATGCTTTAAAAGCCTAATCAATGTCCATGGTGTTCAGGTAACTTTTGTTCGCTATTCAAATGGAAAAATCGTCAGCTTAGGCCAGATCGGTAACACTAATATAGTATTAATTTCCAATGTACTCTTTGTTGATCAGTTAAAGTACAATTTTTTAGCTTCTCTTAGTTGTGTAATGATGGTTTCTATGTAAAAATAGAAAACTAGGCTTGTAATATTTTTAATTCCACGTATGATTTAATATTTACTATTCTCTAAAATTAGAATGTGTATGTTTTTGACATAAATTCATTACCTAAGAAAAAAGTTTCCTTCATAAATGATTTTCAAAATGAATCCTGGCTGTCACACAGATGATAAGAACACTAAAATGTGCACTCTCATAGGAAATTTTCTTGTATAGGTTTAGTTAGAGACTTACCTAAACTAAAATTTCCATATAACAAAGTATACAACCCTTTTCAAAAGGGAAATAAACACAATGTTTCTTTCAAACCAACGAAAGAATTTTTTACTTCTCAACCACTTGAGTTGGTTCCCATCGATCTGTTTGGACCAGCAAGACTATCATGTTTAAATGGGAAGCATTGTTTTTATGTTCTTGTAGATTATATTTCTTGGAACACTTTGGTATAATTTCATGCTCCCAAAAGTGAAACTAGTTCTTATTTTATCAATTACTCCATGTCTGAAGATATTAATAGTGGACGTTAAATTTAGACCTTGATAAGTGATCAGGGTCGAGAGTTTGAAAATCAGTAGTCTGAATCCAATTTCTCACACAATGGATATAGTCACAATTTCTATGCTACTAGAACATCTCAAAAAAATGGAGTCGTGGAAAGAAGAAATAGGATCCTTCAATATATTTATTGGACTACGCTTAGGGAGTTTAATATACCTATTTATTTTTGGACTTAAGCTGTAAATACAGCTTGTTATACAATTAGTAGTGCATTGATTAGACATATGCTTATGAATACCCCTTATTAACATTGTAACAATAGGAAGCCTAAGGTTAACTATTTTAGTGTTTTTGGTGGAAAAATATTTATCCATAACAAAAAAGTTATTATTGAATAAATTCCTCCAAGAGTGATGAAAGATTTGTCCTAGGATACTAAACAACCGGTAAATCCAATAAAGTATTCAATAAGAAGACCAAATGTGTAGAAGAGTCAGTTCATGTAAAAATTGATGAGACAGATCCACATGAATCCAAATACTCTAATGAATATCTTGAGGAAGATATGTCAATTCTGAACCTTAATGAAATTGATGGTGAATCCCCTGTAATGGTGACCAGTTCTGCGAATACTCCATAATCTGCACCTTTTGAGTCTGAGAAAATAGAAAATAATGAGGAATCTAGTTTATCTATATCTAGAAGTATTCGAACTCTCATGAATCTTCATTTAGATGTTGTAGTGGGTGATTTAAACTAAGGGACCCAAACTAGATCTTCTCTAAGAAACCTGGTTGAACATCAAGCTTTTCTTTCACAACATGAACACAAAAATATTAATGATGCTATCAATGATGAATTTTGGGGGATGGATATGCAGGAATAATTAAATCAATTCGAATGAAAAGATATTGGGAACTAGTTGAAATATCTAAAGACACCTTAACCATAGGCACTAAATGGGTTCTTAGAAACAATGATGATGAGTCTGTTAAATTTTGTAAGAAACAAATCTAGGTTTTTTCGATAATGATATAGTCATGAATAAGGAAAAAAATATGAAGAGACCTTTGCCTCATTATCTATGTCAGAAGCCATTAGGATACTAGTTTTTTATGCATCTCATCACAATTTCAAACATTATCAAATTGATGTCAAAACAGATTTTCCTAATGGGTATATAGTTGAATATTTATTTTATGGAAAACCCACTGTATTTACAAATCCCCACATTTCAAATAATATTTTCAAAGATTCTGAAGCTTTATATGGTCTAAAACATGCTCCAAGAGCTTGGTATGATAGACATAACTCTTTTCTTATTTAAAAAGGTTTTACTAATGGAATAACATATCCTAATTTTTTTATAAAAAGGATTTCCAAAGATGTTTTGATTGTAGAAATTTATGTATGGGATATAATTTTTGGATGTTCTAAAAATTTTTATGTGATGATTTTTCATTTATAATTCCAAATGAATTAGAAATGAGTTTAATGGGGGAACATAAAAATTTCCATGGATTTCAAATCATTCAAAATAAAATGGAATTATTTTAAATCAAAGTAAATATACTAAATACCTTTTAAAACGTTTGGTTTAGATTGTAATAAATGTAGTGATACACACATTAGAACCACTTGTTTGTTAGATGCTGATGAAGCTGGAGAAACAATGGATCATACCAACTACAGATGAATGATAGGGAGTCTTCTCTAGCATAGTGCTAGCAGACCTGATATTATGTTCATTGTATGAATATGTGCTTGCATTCAAGCTAATCCCAATGAATCACATTAAATTTTGTTCAAATAATTTTCAAATACCACAAATAATCTCCCAATTTAGGATTATTTTATCTAAGAGTACAATCATTTGATTTAATAAGCTATTAAGATTCTAACTTTTCTGTTTGTATGCTAGATAGAAATAGAACCTCTGGGACATGTCACATGTTAGGCAAGTCACTAGTATCATGGTACAGTAAAAATCAAAATCTTGTTGCATTATCTATAGTTGTGGCCTAATACATTGATGTTGGGAGTTTTTGTGCACAAATATTGTGGATGAAACACACTTTACTAGACTATGGATAGCATTTCTATCATGTCTCTATTAACTGTGACAACAAAAGTGCTATTATCATTTCTAAAAATCCAATATATTAATCTATGAAGCATATTGATGTAAGAATTCACTTTTTGAGAGATCATTATCAAAATTGTGATATAACTCTAGATTTTATTGGAACTGAACATTAGCATGCAGATATATTCACTAAACCCATAAATTATGAGAGAATGAGTTACATCAGACATGAACTAGGAATGATAAATCAGTAACCAATTTTTATGAAACTTATTTTTATGAAATTGATCATTATGAAACTGATTTTTATGAAATTGATCATTATGAATCCAATATTTATTAACCCGATTTCTATAAAACTAATTTTTGTGAAACATATTGTTAAGAAACTGATCATTTCAAAACAGATTCAATGACACCAATACACATAAGGGATGTTTCATAAATACATTATAATTTATCTGAAACAATTTTGATTCATTTCATTCTAAATACCACGTTTGAGTTTTCTATTTTCTCATTTACAATCCTTAAATGAATATGTTTCCAGTTTATTTTTACATATACATTGATTAACATTTATCTTGTAATGGTTTATGCAAGAAAAACACTTCACAATCTTACCTAGATTCACTATGACTGAAACCGTAGAATGAATATTCATTATCTGGAACACTGATGTTCGACACAATGAAGTCGACACATCAACACCGAAGATGTCACACTGAAACCAATGTACGCCAGAATGATGTTCGACTCACTGACACTAAATATGAAACATCAAAATCGATGTATAAGAGACTGCTGTTTTACAAACCGAATACAACACAATGACACAAAATATGACACACTGAAACTGATGTACGAAAGACCATTGTTTGACTGACTGATGTATGAGAGACTGAAGTCGACACACCGAAGATTACACACCGAAAATTATAGACTGATGTTATCAATCCAAACACTAAATACAAAATATTACTCATCGATTGATATAAATAACTATTTCAATTTTATGATTTTAAATTAATTTCTAACCGTAATATGTAGACAAATTAAGATTTGTGACATTATTTATTGTTGTCTGTAGGAAAATACGTAGACAAGTACAAGGTACATGCATGTTGGAAGATCCTTATGCCTAGAGAATTGTGGAGAATAAAAGGACCCCATATTTTATGATAATGATATACAATAACAACGTGGATGATGATGCATGGTACATAGACTTTGATAATAAGAAACGAGTATAACTAAGAACATGAAATTCCATGAAGACTATGACAAGCTATCTTCACCATAAAGGCTCAAAATAAATAGATACATCAATGAGATGAACCTTTTCACTCCCTGCTACGGGATTACAGGAACTGTGATACTCTGTTTTAAAGACAACTTCGATTAGAAGACTCAAATACCATATTCGCAACATTAATTGAGTCTATATATTTAGTTCACATGTCACAAATAATTATTAACTCTATTATCTTCCTTATATCTGTTGTGTTTTACATTTTCTATTTGATCCCTGTGATTATTTTATTGAATAACACACAATGTCTCCTGAGAATTACCGGAGGGAATGAAACTATCCTCATACTCAATCTCTTATTTCATTTTTTCCCATGAATAATTGTGGTAGAGGTCAAGTGTGACCTAGAAACCCTGTGGTGCTGTTGTAAACTGCTACCCTGGGTGTGGACCAGATGTTTATTTATATAAATAGCATGGTAAAAGGTGATAACCAAGAAGAGAGGATTACATCTTTGCTTGAGACTGAACCTCTTGTTTACATTGTTGTGAAAATCATCAATTACTCTATTTTTTTTATCCGCTACTTATATTTTCCAAAAAAACTATATTTTATTACACTTTGATAGCTTGTTTTTGTTACTGTGTGTATTTTTTTAATTAATTAAACATTTTTCAAATGTTGAAATGGTGTTCTACACTGATTTTTCTGAGGATTAATCACCCTTGGAGTAACCTGTTGACCAATTTAAAATTTACATTTATAATGACTAAATTAAGATGTCCATTTTCAAAATTGGTTGTTTTAATAAACATAATGTTTTTAAAATAGAAATTTTAATTAGAACTCATTCACCCCCTTTCATGTGTATCCACTTTGTGTACTTTGAAAAATAGTACACGCTGTGTAATTTTATGTGTTGATATTTTCTTTATTCTATTAATATGAAGCTCTTGCATGGGTTTTTGGAACTGAAGCGTGGAACCTCTAAATATTTGTCGCATAATCTTCCACCAACCAAGAACAAGTATTCGACGACATTTATAGGATTTGATGATGAACACCAATGTATGTAAACATTCTCCATCGTATGCAACACCCTCAGATGCGGACACCCCCGCCTCATCTGCAACAACTTCTAACGTCCTTGAGGTAGGGGGTTATGTGCATAATTTAATCATTTTCCCTTTTAATGAATATTGTTAAAAAAATTGATTAACCACCAACGAGATTATTTTAATTTCATTCTTTAATAAGGGAGGATTATGAGGGGCTTCATTATGGGTGTTTTTATAATTAAAGAATCTTCCCCTAGTTATAATTCTAACACGGATGGTGTGGGGTGAATTAAAAATTCCCAGGCCCTCTTTCGTCCTTGGTTTTGTTCTGTCTCTTCTTGGGAGACCGATAGAAAATTTTATAAGGCCATACTAGGAACCACACATTGATGGAAGCATCTAGGGTGGCCCATAGGAACAATCATTAGAGGAAATTGTCCTCCAGATCTTCACCAGAGTCACGTGAATGCTTCATCGGTGCGGTAGGGCTGATGATCTGAGAATGCAGATACTGGCACATGTCGACCACGAGGATGACGTGACAATTGATGGAACTTCAGTGGACAAGGGTGGCTGATGATGTTGGCCCCACTGTTAATGTCGTCGTGCCGCAGCAGCATCCCATAGAGGAGGACCATGGCTTTGAGCTGCGATGGACGGAAGGGGCGACCGACCATCGCCGGTTACATTTTCACAAAGAGGAGTGCCACAAAAGCATGCTAGGGACGATGGACACCACTTCGAGCCATAGTGAAGGAATGACCTGGGCCATGCCTCTCCTGTGGGTGACGGGTCCATGCGGACCGGTTGGGTGGTGTTGTGACATCCGACATCACCAATTTAAAAATCCATATAGATCGACCGTTCAGAATGAAAATAAAACCCCCTTGCCCGAGAAATAGGTCAGGTATTTATATAGCCTGGTGGGCTATGCTTACCGGGTGGGTTGGGCCTCACCCACAGTCTAGCAGGCAGGACTAGGCACAACCATACCAGGTCAGACTAAAACCAAAACCTTTCTGGCGCAGTTATGCTTTAATGAGCATACCTAATAAATCGATCACCCGTTTGAAGAACCATCTATGTTTCCCAAACCTTTAGGATGATTATGACCTTTTGTGATAATATAATTGAGTTTTGGAGAGAGTTTGATAACAACTGTGTCAGATCGACCTCGAATCCAACATGGCCATAAGTACTAAATTTCAAATAACTCACAGACAAGGTGTTCAGATGACTCATTGTATGTTGCCTTGGAACCATTATAAATGGAAGGATCACTGAGTTACATCATCGAGGGATTAGTGCTGGATGAAATTTGACTGATGGCATGAGGATTTGATCCTTTCATAATCAAGAGTACGTTGTGCGGGAATCCATTGGTTGGGAGAGACGTGAAGAATGAATAGAGATCCTGTGTGGATCAACACCAAGAGATCCTCAATGGATCAACACCGGGTGATCTTGTGTGGATCAACAAAGTGTGATCCTCTGTGGATCAGTACCATGTGATCCTTTGTGTATCAGCCAAAATCGATCTTGTCTGTATCATCATCGTGAAATCCTCTGTGGATCATCACCAATCGATCATGTGTGGGTCAGCACCTAGGGATATTATATGGATCAACACTAAGCCATCCTATGTGGGTCAAAAATAGATCCTCGTGAAAAAATAAGATGATCTATCTTTATGACTAAAAATTTTCCTTTTTTACTTATGTTAAACCTGGTGTGAGATGTATTTTTATTTGTTCTATATGATGGTGTTCAATATTTGTTGTTTTTCCTGTGTGGAATTCATAGAGACCTTCGAGGGACTTGGGGTCCCTACATAGTGTTTTAATAATCATCCTTGCACATGCATCACCCACACTTTTTTGTGTCTTGTTTAGATGACAGACAACTTTTATTGAGTCTTGAGGAGCCAAGACATGACAGTGTACAGAGGTGACTGATTGGCGTGGAGAGCCTCCATGATGAGTTGTACCTATAGTTCCAGTAGGATCCTTAGAAAATGACCACATGATATGTTTTATTTCCAATTACAGTATTTTCAGTTCAGTTGGTCTTGTATTTTCGCCCATTTAATTTAGTAATATCTTTTACAATATTTGTTGGTTATTACTTGTGGTGTATCTTTTCTTCTTCTGTTTTGTTTTACTACTTCATACTGTACCAAGTCTGTGTGTGTATAGGTTTTGAGGCAATGCATTCTGATTTTAGGGAAATTACTTTTGAGTGCTAGTTGCTAACCCCTGGACTATGGAAGTAGGGCGTTGGTTAGTCATGGAATGAGCACACAGGTATGGTCTGTGAAATGTATTTACATAGTTGAGAATGTGGAAGAACCCTATAATAAATCCTTAACTATGTATAAACATGATCACGATGAGAGGTTGTTTAGACTGAATTTTGTGGGCAATTGGATCTAGTCGGATTGGTAGTTTGTAAAATTTGGTGTCTTTGAACAATCATTTTATAGATTTATTACATGTATTTTTAATATATTTATATATTATACATCTAATTACACATTGTTAAATTTTTTCCATTTCTAGGATTTAATGAAGTCCTTCAGTATTTTTTTCATTGATACGGTCATGGTAGTTCCCTTCCATTATGAGGTCTTAGAAATGAAAAAAAATATTCATAAATATAGTTCAATGGTTGGATTCCATTATATGATTGGAAAAATAGCATGAATTCTATTATGTTTGAGTACTTTTAAGCATATGAGACTTCTTCTCATTATGTTTCCACATGGTAATCTACCAGATATGTGATAATGAAAACAGACATGTCAGTAGGAATTCTTCAATATTTGTTGTCGTAAGATATTTCTATCTACGAGTCTGTGTAAGGATACATATACATTAATATTATCATTAATACATGTAATAACTCGTTCTCTTTGATTTACTAATGAAAAGTGTCACACAGACATATTGAGGGATGTATGGTGTGTTGGGTGCGTCATGTGTGGAATGCTCTTAATGGATATGCTGAGGAAGGATTTTTCCATTCCATTTATGGACGTATATATATAATCCTATAGATAGATATATAACTTTCGTGCGAAATTTTATGGTTTCCATGGTGTAAGTACATTTTTATATTAGGTAGTCAAATAAAGACATATCAAACAATAACTTTTGACACTATCATGAAACCTTCTTGATGAGATATTGTGTCAAAGGGACTATATTACAAAGTGAGTGTTCATAGTTTTATGTCATTGTTGTGACTTTATGTTATTTCTCTTTGGTTAGATGACCTGTTATAGATAGTATTCAAGTACATTATGCAAGTCGGCCTAACTCCAAATAGAATTAATCATATAGGGTCACACAGTATGTGTTTATGGTGGTCTCTGTTAAGTTATATTTGAATTTAATTAATAAATATTTTTCTCAATACATTGTAATAATTTAATTAAAGATAAAATGATTTCATACATTAAATAAATATTTACATAACATATTGTGGGAGAAATATAATTATTTATTTTAGTGAAAATTTAATAATTGGTTTTTAATAGTTTTTATATAAAAAATAAATTTAAGAGAATGATTTATTTATTTATTTATTCATGTGTTAAATAAATATAAGTATTGTTAAATAGGAAAATGTCTAGTCTGGTAGATATATAAATATTTTAATGATAGTGTTTTATTTTTTCAGTAGTTGGCAGAAATAAAAATAATAATAACATCGCTCTTATTTTTTTGCATAGAATTTTTTTTATTCCATTTTGTTCAAGTTGGGACACCATACAAATTGATGGGGTATTATTTTTAAAAGAATGAGTTTTCTCTATGTTTTTGAATGTATTTAATTATATGTATGTAATTAAGTATTGTATCTGATTCCCCCAGTCAATAAATAGACATGTATGTCTATTATGCCGTGTACTGAACATACCGTACGTAATTAAATATTGTATCTGACACCCCTGGTTATTAATAGAATGTTGAAGAAGGATTTGTAATTTCAATTTATATAATTTTATAAATCTTTCATCAAATAATTCATTGATAACATGACCCTCCTGACACACCCAACATATCATACTTCCCGTCTTATTTCTGCGTGACAGTTTTTGTCAGTATATCAAAGTGCATGAGTCATGACACGGATTTATAATAATCATTAAGTTTACTGATCATTAAACATGATCACAGATAGAAATATCTAATGACACCAAAACATGAAGAATCCTAATTATGGGTTTGTTCTCATAATCTCCACTCTTGGAAATTACCAAGTGAAAACATAATGAGATGAAGTCTCATCTTCTTACGAGTACTCACACCAAAAAATTTCCATTTTATGTCTCCCATCATAGTATATCATCCCACAGTAGAACTATATTAAATAATATTGTTATATAATTTCAAGGTTCAAATAATAGTCGGGAACTTCTATGACCTTATCAATGCAACAAATACTCTAGGACATTATTACATCATTGTCATGCAGAACAATGAACAATATTTAAATAGATTATTAATATTTAAAGACATTAAATGTGAATATAATAAAAGTAAAACCATTTGTTACAAGGACACCAACTCTTAAAATGTTATTCTATCATGTTTCCTAGAATGTATGACATGCATAGAACCCAAATACATATAAAATTGGGAGATGCAGAAAGGTTTTGTGTCTCTACTATCAATGATAACTTGTTCCATCCAAATAGATATATTATATACCGTTTGTACCATATCATGGTTTATAACTTTGAAAATAAATGTCCTTGTTTTTCACATGTTTTCCAATGATGACTCATTTTTGATCAAGAGGACTTTATCATAGAAGAAGAATTAGAAGTGTAATGATATTTTTTAAGATAAAACCTTCATGTCTTCTCACTTTAGAAAGTGGATTCCCCCACAGTGAAATGTGTTTAATATTAATGTGGATGTAGCTATCTTCAAAATAGGATCTATTGGATTGGGTCTTTTGTACATGATTATATTCATTTCATTATCACAACATGAATGATTCCTGTCAATTCATTTTTTGAATCCATCTCTGGTTAAATCCCTTGAATTATTCACGAGATTGATGTTCTCCCTTAAGAGAGGATGGAAAATTTTAATCATGGAATCAGATTGTATTTTCATTATTAATGGTATTTATTAATCATTGAGTGGTATACATTCATTAAAATTATTCGTTATTAGGTTTAGATACATTTTCAACATTATTATAAACTAGACGTATACCACCAGTTTTGGAGATACTTTTTGTTTAGGAAACATAAGATGAATATATACTAATGGTTTGTCTAAAACCATTGGTATACAAATAATATTATTACAATATAAAAATATTTATGGAAAAACAATTTTTAGGGCATAACAATAACAATGGTATCATAGAAAGCATCCTCATGACATCAATAAAATGAAACTATACCAATGGGTTTTCAAAAACCATTGTTATATTTGATGGTTATACTAACAGTTTGGATAAAATCGGCTTTATATCATATATTTTATGATCTTATAATAAATTTTTTTCCTAAAAAACTAGTAAAGGTCCCAAAATTTTAAATTAATACAAAAAAGGTTTGTAAAACACTTCTTATAGGTATATACAAGTGGATTTCCAAATAGTTTGTAAAGGTATTCATATATTTAATGAATTATCTTTCCATAAACATTGAATACATAAAAAATACATGTAAGTATTAATATACATATTATTAATATTATGGTTCCAGAAAAAAATTTAGCTTAGTGATTATTTGTTTGATATATAAATCTAAGGTGCGGGGGTCATATCTTGGAATGGGTTTTTTAATTACTTATATTATTTATTTTACAATCTATTTGTATAGGTATTTCATATTATATATACTGTCATTTTTTAAACTATTGGCATATCCCGTCTATTCCAATGGTTTCCCAAAACCATATTTATAGTTCTATACTGATTAATGACAAGACAATGGTCACCAAAATCATTGGTATAACATATACCTTCATCTTTGGGGCCAATACAAACGGTTCCAAAATATTGGGATATGTTTTTAAAAAGAACCCATACTCTTATATTGATTTCCAATCTCTATTATTATATGATATGGTAATATGGAGGATCATTTCACTAACTCATCTGGTCTATCTGATGTGCATCCTGTTTGGTAGGAGGTCATACCACCTTGTTTGATATCACCAATAATCTTTTATCTATGTTCTGATATTAATATGACATTTAAAAAAAACAAATGTTATTTAATTATAAATGAAATTTGAACCTACCAGTTGAAAAAAATAAATAATGTCCCATTCTTCTAAATTGAATATGCCCAAATGATGTTGAGTAACAATATGAATTCTAATTTTGTGATTTTCATCATCTACATTCCATTTCCAAAATGGATGAGGTATGTAAATTTTCACTCCTAGTAGTTGATTCCCCTTGTGGATCCCATTTAAGATTAATTAAACTTTAATCCCATCCTCAAATCCAATAATTAATTGGGCCTTTATTTCTGATTTGTTCTTTCTCTTGGCCCCGTATAATTCATTCCCATAACTATATTACTTTTGAGGTCATAATTTGGACATTTTTATTTCTATTAACATTATCAGTTCATCCCATTCATACAAAAAGAAATTTATTTTTATACCCAATTAATATCCTGAGTAGCATGAAATATAAGGCTCCCAATACTACGTGAAGTGTCCATAAAAACTTTTTAATCAATTTATGGAAGATAGACTTTAGATCCTATGTAAACTATAATTTAATAATCTCAATGTTTTCTATCTACCATGTGCATAAATTTATGTACATAAAATCCTCTTTATTCCTTTACTCAAACATATAAAATCTATAGAAACAACTGGGATCTGTTTTTTTCAATATATGAAAAATTATGAATATTATATGTAATATTATTGATATCACACATTTTCTTTTTTATACATTTCCATAAAAAAATTGAATAGATCAATTTTATAAATGTTAAAGTAAACATTGGAAAAAATGTATATAGATAGTGAAAGGGATGACATTATTTTGTATGGATAATCTGACATGATTATATTTTTTAATAATGATAATGACCGTATTTAATATATTATTGTTGATCTGATAATGGAAAATATAAATAAGGAAAGATACAATTATAAATCAAGATTAATTTCAAGATAACCAATATCAATTTTTTTATAAATGGGTTGTTCAAAAATACAACAGGTATGATATATGAAGTAATACATGCCCTTTTTAAGGACTTTATAGTATTCTGAAAATACTATGAATCTTTTAAAAATCAAATTATATGGTACATCTCAATACAAGAATTATGAATCAATTCCATTGAATGTTTTATGGTAATTTTCAATCAATCCACGGATTAGGAACCTATATTTAAGTGAGTATACTTAATGTAAATTGATTTGGAATGTATATAAAATATATAGAAACATGAAAAATTTCACCCAGTATAATCTCTTGGGTGAAATAAAATTGACAATGAGTATCCTAAATTGGGAAATGTGTCATGAAACCTTCATCTAATTCTATATAATTATGTCGTGAATCCTTTTGGTTTTCAATGTTGTACTTATTGTATATGGATATTTATGTTGAAAAATTAAATCATTAAACCATGGATTATCATGAATCAAAAATACAATATGATTTATATTATTATAAAATAAAAATAGTGGGTAATTATATAAATATTTTTTTTGGAACCACTTAATAAAAATTTGAAATTATAGTGTGAATTTTTTTATGTTGTATGATTCAAATAAAAATAAATATTTCATTTTAAAATCTATGTTACACGAGATGGTAAATGATTTTTTGGTGTATGGAAATTTATTAAGAAAATGAAAAATAATAAATCATCTTTTTCCAATTTGTGAACAAGGTAAAAAATCAGATTGGTCGAAAAATTCAACAAATACTATGTTTCTTGGAAATCATATATTTAACCATTTTTTTCTATGTTAACAGAAAATATTATCGTAGAAAGAAAGTATCAAAAATGTAAAAAATAAAGATGATGTTTTCATGTACAATTTGATATCTTCATAAAGGTATTTCTTTATTTTTTGACCTATTTATGTTATTTAGTTTGTGTTTTAAATTTATAAAGGACACAAGGTGTTATTTTAATTTAAATGATATATATATAAAAATAATAATGTGTCAGTGATGAAGGTGTTCAAGGACAGATTTTGTTGCAAGGTAGACATTTTTGTGATGTTTAGAGAGATAATGTAGTTGTAGGCTATGTTTACTTGTGATTGAGATCGATAAAATCTATATTGAGAGTGACAGTGGTGGTCTAGCAGTCGTATCTGACAATCTATTGTGATGTTTGATGAGATAACATAATCACAAGGCATGGTCCGGGCTTATCGGTATTTGGTTCGTTTGGGAGGCCCAATCGGCTGTGATAAATCATATAGTGGTGCAGAATAATGTTGGATCATATGGTCCATGGTGATATGACCATAAGTTGTATGGTTATTAAAGCCAGTATCAATAAAAAAGGATGTCAATGGGATTATTAAATACAGGTGGGTTAACCCTTTGGGTGCAATTCCCTACCCACTATTCAGTGGTTGGGGTTTGTGTGTTTTTAGGGTATTTTTATCCATATGCCCAAGAATCTGGTCGAAGGCTCGGTGTAGCATCATGCTTTCATCATCCGATTATCATCACTACCCATACATTATAATTGCATCACCACATTCTCCCATTATTCTCATGTCCCATCCATTATGAGTCACATCATGCGATGTAAATCCCCAAGGGGAATGCAAGGATTCAATGCCTAGATTTTATGTTTATGTAATTTATTTAATTGATCATACATATTCACTATTTAATATTTTTCTAACATCTTAAAATTTATTTATTCATTTTTAATATGATTTCATTTTATATTAAAATTTTTTTTTAATATTTAAAAGTTTTTTATATTTTTGGAATTTAATCATTCCTTAATATTTATTTATACATAATTATTTACAATGTTTTAATATTATAAAAACGTTATTTATTTATATGAATAATATTTATTCAATTTCATTTATTAATTTATAATGCATATTAATTTATTTGAAATTTTTAAAATTAATATATTTCAATGCATTTTTTTAAGTTCAGATACATTATTTATGAGTTTACAATAAATTAAATTAATCTTTCAAATATTGCATAATTTTTTTCTATCATTTAATATTCGAAACATTTTTATAATATATATTATTAATTCTTATTACATTTTTTATTATGATTTAATAGTTTTATATGGTTCGAAATCTATAAAATTAATTTATTAAAATGAATTATTTAATATATTCATCATTCCATTTTTGTGTTCACAATTCATGTAATTACTCTTAGAAATAATTTTTCAGAACATATTTACTATGATTCGACAATTTCAATACATATTCATCATTATTATAATAAATATTAATTTATTAGGTTTTTAATATTTTATGTAAATAATAAAAAACATCTGGTATTTAATTTTTTAGTTGTTTATAGATTTTTTATTATTTAATTTAACTATTTTTTTAACATTGTGTATTTAATATTGAATTATCATTAATATTGTTAATTATTTATAATTTATTAATAATTAAATCATTTTGTATATAAATTCATTTAATATATATTTATTTTATTTTAAATAGTTATTATCAACTCTAAAATGAATATTTCTCATAAAACTTATATATATGTGATATAATATTAGTGTTGATATATATAGGTTATATCTGCTGAAATTGTAGTACATATAAATATAGGATTTATAAGTGCATAATTTACCATTGATAAAAACTATCTTTTTTTAGCGGTTATTAATTTCACATTAAAAAATCAAATATTTACCAAATAATTTTGGAATCTGCTAATATACCCTTCTAGGTTATGAAATTTATACACTAAGGGAGATTTTTTATTCTCCAAATTCAATTCCTCTCATGGAAGTCCACCACGTTCGACACTCCCCATCCAACGTCTTAGATGATTGAAATATCTCAATTCCAAAGGTGTGTATGTTTATCTCATAAAATAACATGTACCAATTTTTTATTATTCCTTTAAAATGAAATGGGTCTTATTTAGAAGATCAGGATTATGATATTCCTTAATCCAGGATTCATACATGGTTTAAAAACAAAACTTCTTGTGAAACCACTATGTAAATTGGTTTACTTTTCTACGAGTACTGTTGAGTGTTCTCATTATCAATCCTATCATAATCACTTCCATAGAATAATAAGGACCATTGAATAACAATCTACTCTGCCAAACTGTATAAAATATTAAAAATATATCACAATAAACTACAATTAATAATTTCTATTTCTGTATAATTTATAGATTTTGAAAATTTCAAATTGTGATTTCAAACATAATTATTAAAATCAATGGAGTATTATATTATTATTATTAAATTGATGTAACATCAAAAATAAAAGATTATCAAGTGTCCTTCTAGATCAATATTAATGATAATCACTATGAATTCCTCACACAAAACAGGGGGTCTGATAGAGGGACGCACATTTCCCTTTCCATGATGGCTTGTGTTTTTTCTAATTAGATTTAAATTGAGTCAAAAATCAACATATTTCATCAGTGGATTGTTTAGTGACTAAATCCACAAATTTACCATATCTTCTTTTCCAATGGTAGAATTCGTTTTCCCAAAAGACACACATTATTAATTCCAATAAATTTTCTTGGTTATCCAAAAATATGAGAAATAAAATTTGACAATTAGTTAAATATTGAAAATAAGAAGTTTCTATTACCTCAGGTGATAAATATTTTAGAAAATATGTTCTATTTTGATCATTTTTTTTAGATGGGTGATATACAAAATAAATATATTTTATACCCTAATATTCGTAGAAAAAATAAATTGTCGTTCAATCGAGCATTATGAAAATGTTAGACAAAATTATTCTAGAATACAATTTTATAAGGATCTCTAAATTCGGAAAATAAACAATAATAATATATGTAGCTCAATAGATTCCAATAAATAATATGTATTTATTTATGCTATCTGTCATTGTGATTGAACAAATTCAGTCTCACATTTCCATGATCTAATGGGTTATGAATAATGGGAAAATAGTTTATTTGTTGGATTGGGATTATATTTTCATCCATAAAATATGTGGTTGTAAGGGATATCATTACATGAGCATGATAATAATTTCACTTTTAGAAAAAAAATTACAGATACGAATTATTAACCCATATCCCTTGTGCAAATAGATCATTGAAACTGAATATTACCTCCATATGGGTTTTTGTGATGTTCCCCTTAGCCCACGCCGTATTTTGTTTTTAGATGCCTATGAGAATAGGGTGTTAATCATCAAAATATAATTTTTTGGGGGGACCATAGATTGAGCCAATGTCATGACCTGGAGGGTCCAATGGCTTGCTTATAAATGTGGGATGATGTTAACATTAATTGGGGTATCTTATTAACATGATGCTTCTATTTTCTCCTATTTTAATGATTTTAATGAAGGATGGTTTTATAATAAATAGAATGAATGGTTCAATGAATTAAAAAGAGCTATATTATGACTATTCGATAAAAAATTATAGTTCAAGAAAATTTGTGTTCTAATATTAATTTTTGGAATGTTATGTGGTTAATTTTATGTATACATTGTCTCAAAAAATATTGTTAATCGAAACTGATGATTTCTGGAAATTCATATGGTACATGGCTGTCCTGCCCATGGTCTAAATATTCTTATTGAATGATTCCATGGGGATATTTTTTTAATATAATTCTTCATGGTACAAAATTTTAAAGATGATAATTTTATACCCTTCCTCCATAGTGAATCATGAACTCATATAAATTAAATTTTCTACCATCATGGGGCTAAATCCATCTGACATGCATAGAACCTGAGTTCTGATTAAATTGTGTAGATGGTGAATCGTTTTTTCTCAATTATAAATGTGGAAATTTTCCAATCCATAGATATAGTATACTCCCTCTATAATATAAAATGGTTAATATGGGTGAAAATAAATAACATATTTTTAAAAAATATTTCAAAACATGACAAAAATTTTATCATGTAGGTTGTATATTAGAAGGAGATTTGGTAGTGTAATTAGATTCATCATAATAATGCATTTCCATCTTCTCTATATTGTAAGTGGATCCCCCACCATTTATTGTGTTTTATTATTACTATGTATTAATCAATAATTAGAAGAGGTTCTTTAGGAATTAGTCTTATGTAATTTGGTCATCGAAGATACATTTTAACATATTGCAATATTTTTATCTAATATGGTCTTGATCCATATGTTTCTAAAGGTGATGCATTATTAACTAGATTGATGTTTTCCCTTTAGAGAGGTTGGAAAAATTCCATCATGGAATCATGTTTCATTATCATTATTTATTGTTTTAATGTATCATAGTGTAGTCTCCAGTCCTTCAGCTTACAGTTTATCATGGTTCAATCATTGTTCAACACTACATGAAATTTGACATATAAAAATGTACTTATACCATCTGTTTTGTAGAAAAATTTTGTATATGATCAATAAAATAATCCTAGAGCATCGGTTTGAAAAAAACAATTTGTATGAAAACCAATATAGGACCCTATTATAATGGTTTTAGAAAAACCATTGGTATACTTCATAGATATTACCATGTTTTTTTTTCAATCCATTGGCATTCCTTTAATAAAACGACATTATTACAACGGTTTTTCTAAAACTATTACTATATCTTACTATTATACCAACGATTTTGATAGAACTAACGATATAGATTAAATTTAATGATACTTTACTAATGGTTCTTCCAAAACCATTGGTAATGGACAAAAAATTCAAAATAAATATATCAATAGTTTGTAAAACCATTGGTATAGAACAATAAATATGGTTTTCAAAATTTTTTGTATGTTTTTCCATGTTTTTAGTGAATTGTTTTTATCAAATAACATTTAATACATAAAAATAATATATATATATATACATATAAATATTTATCATATTTTTTTTATAGAAAAAGTTAAATCATAGTGGTTTGGTATTCGAAATATAATCCATAGGTTTGGGGATCAAAACCCTAAATGGTTTTTTTGAAATACATATATCAACGATTTTGCAAACTTTTGGTATATATATTTCATATTACATATACTAATGGTATGAAAACTATAGGTATATCCCAACTCTACAAATGGATTCCCAAATCAATTTGTATAGAACTATACCAATTAAATACAAGTCTTCATCCCCCCATACCATTGGTATAACAAATTCCAATGGTTTTGGGGCCAATTCAAATGGTTTCATAACATTGTTATTAAATTTTTATAATATTCCATCCTATTATATTTATGTAAATTCACCTTTATTAAAATACATAGTAATAGGGTGTCCCATTTGATTACCTATTATGGTATCTTGAGAGAATTCATTTTTTTAGGAAGACATACCTCCTTGTTTTTAACATCACCTATATATTTATTTCAAATATTCCATTATTAAAATCACATTTTTTTTAAAAAACATACCATGAATTAGAAATTATATTTTCTCATACAATATCCATGTAGGAAATAATTTCTTGTACCTATCAAAAGAATGTGTCCATAAGCTGTTGAGTTATAGGAAGAATTCCAATTATGGGATTATCATCACATAAATTTGTTTCCCTCATAAGATGGGGTATTTATATTTTCTATCCTGGTAGATGATTCCCCATACTAACCCCACTGTTGTTTCCTTAAACATCCATCCCATATTTATATATAATTAGAAAAAAGGAATTTCTTTTTAATGTGATTTTTATATTATCCCCACTGAATTAATCCTCATCAATATTGGATTTTTTATGTCATCATTTTGACCTTTTTTGAGTTAACATTATTGGTTCATCTGATTTTGAAAAACAAAAAATTTTATACTTTATACAAAATTAATTTATATTATTTCAATACATTTATGGTTCTAAAGGCTAGGTAATTGGACCTTATAAATATTTTTATCATCTTATAATTGATCAACATCAGTTCCTAAGTATCCTATCATCGAAACACCCCCAGGTCATCCATTTACCATGTGAATAAATTTATGAACATAAATTCTTCCCTATCACTTTACACTGAACTAGGAAAGTTACAAAAACCATCCTTGAGCTGTTTCATAAAATATGAATCATTAAATATATTATTTTTATCTGTAATGATATCAAACAATCCCTTTTTTAATGATTTCCAACACTATAAAAAATATTTATACACATCATTTATCTCTTATTATCGTAGAATTTTTTATATAGAATAAATACTACCAAAGAACAGTCTTTCTGGTTTATATTTCCATACATTCTTTTTATTTTTTTATTTTATTTATTATTAATATTATTTAATTAAATAGTATTAATATGAATAAAAAATGGTAGTAATATAATCATAAAAATGAGTATGAGGATGGAATTCATCAAATATGAAAAAGATCATACGCATAACCCTTATAAAATACTTTTTTTCTGTTTGCACTATTATTATTCTAGAATTATTAGTAAATATGAGTTGTAAGAACATTTTATATATCATGGAATAGAAAAAATTTATAAATGTTGGAGTAAACATAGGTAAAAATTGAATATATATAGCGATAGGTTTAACATTTTTCTTTATATATAATATGATATGAAAAATATGTTTTAACAATGATAATGATCATGTGATGATTTGATTCTTGGTTTGGGGATGGTAAATATCATATTGAGGAAATGTAATTTACAATTTAATATTACGTTCATGATCACCCAAAATTGTTTTAGTAGTTAAAGTGTTGTGAATAGACCACAATTTATACTGGTTTTACTACATATCCATCATTTTAAACAATAATGAAGATATATAGGTCCAATTCTTTCAAGGTATGGGTTGACACAATATTTTATGGACTTCTTTCACTACTAAATATTATGTTCCAATTATATAATAAGCTTAGTCAACAATAATAATGTACTAAGAGAATACTACATTCCATGGGTATGATCTATGAAACATGAAATGATCATCAAAATGATTGAATACTATATTGAGAAAAATATGATTCACTAAAAAATATCACATTGTATGGTTCATATCATTACACGAATGATTAATAAAAAAATTCAACTATTTTATTGTAATTCTAAATCAATAAATGGTTTATGCACCAATACATAAGTGATGATACTATAATACTATTGAGATGGTATGTAGATATAATATATATATATGAGGAAAAAACACACCCAATCGACAACCTTAAGTGAAATAAAATTGATCACCAATATCCTTAATTTATAATGACATTATAGACCATCATTATATTCAATTTAGTGACAGAGTGAAAGGATTTTTTTTCAATTTTTTACTCAATGTATATGAATAGATATGTTGAAAATTTATAACATTCCACCATAGTTAGGCATCAAGGGAAGATAAAATATATTGTATCCTCTTATACAAGAAATAAATTTTTTTATTGATATTGATATTTATGTGGATCCATGTACTTAATGTTTTAAATTAATTTTGTAATTATTTATTATATATTAGAATTCTTAAAAAATGATTATTTAATTTTAAAATCTTTGTTGTATGGGATTAGACATGATTTTTCTACCTTTAATCATATCATAAGATAAGGTTTTAATGGAACTCAATGTTATCCCATTTTTGAACAAGGTACATACTTATTTAGTTTAGAACATTCATCGAAGAATGCGATTCTATGAAATCATTGATTTCTACCCTGAAGAAATAAATAATGGTATTGCATAACACCATTCAATTAGAGTTTGTAATAAGGTATAAAACTATCTCCAATAATAGTTTAAATTTATTTTGAGAATGTAAAACATATCAAAATGTAGTTTATGAATGTAATAAACTAATGGAAATAATTTTGGGTATTTCATTTGAAATATTATGGTAGGTATTATATTCCATAAATAAACATTCATCCCCAATGAGTTATTTTCAATTATAATTACAATTTAATGAAAAATACCTATTAATACATTTTTATTTATATTTATTCTATAATATAATAAATACCAAAATATCATTTATTTAAAATAGGTAATAATTTTTTTAAATTGATGGAAAATTAAAATTTTGTTAGGATGTATGCATATATCATGAAGAGGTGACATTATACAAATTATTTACTTTATTTTTGTTTATTTTTCTTCATATTTTGAAACTAATTTCCTTATAATTTTTACATAATACCTATGTTGTAAATTTTCAGAAATATCATTACTAAATAACTTCAACTCTAATTTATTAAATTTAACCATTTTGTACTAAATTATGATAAAGATATCATCATGGAAAAAATTATCATCAATTTCTACAAAAAGGATTATGCACTCACGTTCTATTTTTTTCCTTCATAATGGTATTTTTTTCTTTGACTCGGTTATGTTCCATTGTAGGTAATTTCAATTTATAAAGTACTCATTGTGTTTTTTACAATTAAAAAAAATTCTATAAAAAAGGCAAGTGAAATTCTCAAAATTGAGGAAACAGATTCCAATTATTTTGGTGCTTTTTGAAAAATTACACATATGTCATTTTTAAAATGTGGTAATAATATATGAAATAATAATATACATGGTTATATTAGTATGTAGTAAAATATATGTTTTCTATTTAAAATTCATTTTTATGATAAAAACATTTTTCAATCACAAAGAAACAAACAAAAATGTTTAGATTGTTTTAATACATCAATAATAATATGTGTAATTCATTTCTGATGTTTAGTAAATGTTCAGAGATCCATCGAACACATGATGATATATATATTTCATAATGTGTTTTATTTTAGATTAGAAATGAAATTTTCATTAAAAACAATTTTCACCCCCGAGGAAACCTATCAATCAGAAGAACATTTTCATAATTATTTAGGTAAATGATGCTTAAGAAATTTATTACATTGTTTGAATAATTTGATCAAAAATTGAATATACACTATGTCCAGTTCGACTCGATGGCCCACATACACAAAAACATTGTCCATAATTCATGCATTTGATAACTCTAAATATTTTATCACACCATTTTTATCAAGTAATTTTTAATGTGACTCTGATGTTTAAATATATCCTTCATCATCCAATTTAAATGCATAAAACACATAATGGAGTTATCATTATTCAAGATAAAATAAAAAAAATTCATCTGAGGAATTATTACTATATAAAATTTTAAAGAATTTTTTATTCTAAATCACTCCGAAAATATAGTTAGAAAACCCATAATTTCTAATTCACTAAAAAAGATAAGAAATATGATACATGAAAAGCATTTTATGTAAGGTGATGATTTCAAATATTTAATAACTAGAGGATTGTTTTAAATAAATCCCACTTCCATGGAAAGAATCTTGTTTTCATCTTTATGTGAATAAATTTATATTATATTGTAATAATAATTAATGAAAGTCACAACACTGATTTGATTGGATGTGCTCCATCCCAGTTCAAAAAACGCCAATGCTTCAAGGGTATTGTAACCTCGTAATTTTCTCAACCATCATTAATTATTATTATTTAAAAATACTTCTCCCTTCGTTAAGGATGAAGAAGATTTAATTTCTATAAGAAGTTCTAAATAATACATAAATAATTATTATTATTATTAAGCCAAATTTTATATAAAGTAGGACTATTTTTTATCATAGGATTATACTATCATAGAATCCCTAGGTTTAAGGATGAGCTATTTATGTTTTATTTAAAAATATGGATGGTGATAAGAACCCATTAAAGAACAAGAAAAGGAGGATTACAGAAGTCTAGAGCTGTGAAGTCTAAGGGAATCCCATGGTATAATAGACATACATTAACGAATAATAGTGACTAAACTATTGTAGACAATATGATACTCCTCTACTATTCCAACATGAGAAAGTGTGTCCACATAAAAATTGGACTCTCTGCAAACATGATGGGAAATCCCGCCTTACAGATTCTCTCTTTTGAATCTATTAATAATGTTGATCATATTCTATAGGGGTTCAATATTACCTGGATGAATAATCTCCAATACCTCATAGTCCATCTCAACCACAGAAATTTGAAAATCATTATTATTTCATAACACGGTTCTCGTGTGAAGAACATCAAACATCTGTTCTTCTGGAATTCCATGGAATAAAAAATGAACTAAAATGAATAAGGACCGAACCCCTTGTGTCTCTAAGATGACCACCCCTTTAATATTTACAATTTTGAAATAACCATCCACATTTAGAATTGTACCAAACTAAGGGGGGAACCATCGAACCCATTTTCTTGTTGAGTTTTCTACAACAATGGGAATGTCTAGAATTCTAAAAACTATGTCTGACTGTATCCCTCATTTAAAAATAGAACCCACATAAATAATGGGCACGTTCTATCTCACCTATAGGATGTAGATCAATTTGTACCTACCCATACTCCCTTAAAACCCAGTCTCCCAGAGCATCCTGATTATGGAATTCACTGTGATACATTGAATTTTCATCTACATTTCATTATCCTCTAGAATATATCCATATTTCAAAAATTCTACAATTTTTTGCAACGTACAAAAATATAGGATTTTTTATGAATATTTAAATGAATCCTTAAAAATAATTCACCATATTTACACATTATAGAAACATGTCTTGAATCCAAATATTTATTTTCTTATAAATATATCCCAAAATAACAAAGTCATTTCTTAGTATAAATTTAAACAGAAATGTGAGATTTTTAGCATCTAGGTGATGGATAATGGAAATATATGAATCATAAATATTATTTTTAATGAAATATCGCATATGTCCCTTCCAAAGTGTTCCTTCCTCCATAATTATAAGGAAGTTATTAATATTCTATATTTTCCATGTATCCCTACTTCTCAAAAATATGAAATTAGAAAACTTCATCATATTTTCTACACATTACAGGATGAATAACAACCATCATTTTAATATTTTCTTTTTCTGTGAACATTCATGATAGTAATTTTCTACAAAAGACCCAAATCTCATGTCCAACTAGATATAACTTCTTTTATGAATGATAATAAAATTGGGAATATATATTAGAGAATGTCTCGGATCATTATTAAGGAGCTTACCAATAACAAAATTATCGTACATAAATACATAATAATGAGAAACACTTTCCATGTATCCTATATAGTTTAACATCACAATCTTTTTTGAATAACAAAAAAGTCCTTCCTATGTTTTTTTTGTTAAAGATTACTATTTTGATACTTACATGAATTTTATTTTACATTCTATTATACATGATATAGTTGATGGTAATGAAGCTAAATATAAATAGATATCACCCTCATCCAACAAATATTCATTTGTGCTTCTAAATATAATTTTCAAATAGATATTCCCATATATTATCAACTGTATGATTCCATCAATTATATTTTTAAATTATTGAAAATTTTATTTACATTAAAAATAAATTGATGCTCCAAACAATATTTTTTGGACAAACCAAACTGATGGATTGAACATTAAATGCATTAATAGTTCTACTCATGACAAGAATATTTATATATATATATAATAACACCATCAAACTACATTATGTAAAAATATAATTATATGATATTATTTAAATTTTTCAAAAATATTATACATATATATTTCCCTTTTTAGGGAACTCAAGCTCGATATTCCAATAATCCAGCTTCAACCAATATACGTTAGTTAGATTGTGGAAATTTTATTGATCCATGATAGACATGCATAGAATGAGATATTTGTCTTAAATTAATGATTTATTCTTATCTAGGATAGTATTCTAATACAGATAAGAATAATTATTGAATTCTATAATATAAAAATATTGGGAAGTAAATGTGTGGGGTATTTTTTTCTCGACAGACATGATTAAAAATCATTGTATAATGTATTGTAAATCCAGCCATGTATCCCATCGATCTAGATGTTATAAAATATTTTTATGTCCCATTATGGATGAAAAAGAAAATCTATAATAATTATTATGGGAAAATTTATGATAATTTATGTGGGAAGACTAAAATAGATACCATGTTGCACTGATCCTCTTTTGAGGAACCATTCAAATGGAAAATAATGTGATATTGTCAAATCCTCAAACATAATTCCCATTTGATATTTATTTTAAAAATTTATGGAAAAATTATACATCTTCGTTTTATATTAACATTCATTCCAAAAATTTCAACCTTCTCTCAAAGTTGTATAGTGAAGGGTTCAAGATGGGAGATTATGAGAATTAACCCTCTTATAAGAATTTTTCATGATTAGGTGTAATTTGATATTGTTATATGTCGGTGGGAAAAATGTTCCATTGGATTTATGATTTTAATTAATTTCCATTATGGATCATGTTCTTTAATTTATTATATAAACAAGGATTATGAAAATTAAAAAAAATATAGATAAATTGGGTGCATCATGAGTGATGAATTATTAATTAATATATTAAGGAATATAACAATGATGAGGTATCATTTCTTATGATATGATTTAATTTGTTAATAGATTTAACATGAATAATATCCTCTCTGGGTTAGGACCTTTCTTTTGTAATATTTGATGGAATCATTTTTCTGGCCATTTATGTATAGTATAATTTTATGTATGATGCATCGAACTTGAAAAAATCATGACAGTTATTCACCAACTAGAAGCATCTGATGCATCTGAATCCTACATATAACCCATTATCTCCATGAAGTTTCATCCACTGAATAATATTTTCTTTGAGCCCAAATCATTCCTACCAAAAAATCCCAAAACAAACAAATGAGTAGAATATTGTGTCGTGGTCATGATTCGATACATAATTCATATCTTAGCCCAAATGTTTTATCATTCACCAATACCAATCCTTTTTTAGTGAAATAATTTATTAAATCAAAAAACTAAAAAATCCCCTCAACATCATTGGAATCATCACTCCATCCCAACAACCCAGTATCACAATTCAATTTAAAATCCTAGAAAGGGATTTCAATTAAAAATTTGGGCTTGTGGTTGAATTTTTATTTTTTTTAAAGTTTGGGTGATCTTTGTGGATTCCCACTAATCCAGTAAAAATTTTATTTAAGAAAACAATAAAAAAATTTAGGAATAAAAATAATTTAATTGATAAATAATATTTTAATTCCATGATATAATATATATTTTGGGAATAAAATAAATATCATATTTTAATATCAATATATAATAAAGTATCATTTTCAATATAATTTATAAATAAAAAAGAAACATGTGTGTAATTCATTTGATCTAATATATTAATAATTAAATATAATACATTAATATTAATTTTATATTCCATAGTTATAATGATTATGATTATAAAAAATATTCTTATAATCTCAAAATATATTATATTACAAACTAATTATATGCATTGAATTAAGTTATAATTATATTAATATAGTTTTTATATTAAAATGATTTAACAATGTGTGTTTATTTTAAAATCATTTAAAATGTATATTTATATAATATAAGATACATTTTTATTATAATAATGAACATAATACTGTATTTATTTTTTTATTAAATATTATAGATGATTTAATAAATATAATTTATGTAATGTAAGATATCATTTCAATAAAAAAATATTATCAATGAATTCAGAAACATAAGAGATATATATTGTATTTATTTTATAATTACAAATAGAAATTTATAATGTAAATATTAACAAATTTTAAGTGTATAATGTTTATAAATAAAAATCTACAAGTAATGTATGTATTGGGTACCACACATAGAAATGTTTTTCATATATTTTTTAATTATTAAATGAACAAAAAAAGACAAATTTATAATGTAATTAAAAAACCATAATGACCTAATGCTACTACCTGGGTTCATCCCTTATTGATTATGTTATTTTTTTGTATATATAGATGACAAAAAATACACAAAACATTTATTACATATATGGAACTTTTACAAACATAGGTTCTAAATAAAAATTAAAACAAACATATTGCTTTTCATGTTCACTAAAAATATATAGTTATATATGTTTATATAGTTATATATATAAATATATATATATAACCCTTTGTGAAACAATTAATTTGATTAAATGGAATTAACAAATACATGTTTTTAGGACAATTTAGGTATTTTAGTTTGGATATTGAAAAAAACAAAATGGTCTAACATGGGGGGATGATGGTAATATGTTTTGATGTGAAAAGTGAGTATTAAAAAAATGAGTTACTATGTTTTTATATGTCTTGTTTCTACTAGGAGATAGGCTGATGGAAAAAAAATTAATGTTAAAAAATAATTGATACAAATTTATAAAAAAAACTTGAGCAGTTTGACAACCCATGGATGGGGAAGAAGGCATTCCATATTGACTGTGGCCAATTCAATTGTAGATTGACATGATAAAATTTTTATTACAACCTCACATTTTTAAATAACCTTATGTTTTACATTATTACTAATGTATGTATTAATAATTAAAATATTTCCTCTTATTATACAAATCATTACCCCCATTTTATTTTGTCTCCTTATTTGTTGTAACATACCATTTCCATTTGGCCAATCCATGATTTTATTATTATATTAATATAAAATAGTATTTTTTGTGTTATCATTTTTTTATCAAAACATATAAACTATATTTTTTTTAATCATGCAGATTTTTATGAATATAATGGATTGAACATCTATTGTATTCATAATAAAAATTCATTTTTATATACATAACATTAACATGATTTTATATATATATATATGTTATCATTTAAATATAAATAATTCAAATTAATTTTTTCATTAAAAAATAAAAATGATATTTCTTATTCATAATAATAATAATTTTTAAAAATAAGTTTTACCCTTAATTAGTAATATAATAATAAATAATATTTTACATAAATTATTTATAAAATTTATTTATTTAAAAATATTCGTTCAATTAATAAAAAACCATATTTGTATTTAGAGTATTAATTTAGAAACTCTAAATAATATTTATAAATAATTTAAACTATTATAATTAGCTAATAATAAATTTATTTATGACACGTATTTCCATTAATTATTTTGAAAGAAAGGAATCATAAAATTTTTATCATTAGTTATTAATTATAGATAAATCCATTTAATAAAATACTTTTATAAAAAAATTAATTATTGGGATCTTAAAATATTCCCCCTCTAATAAATTGCATCCACATAATTTGTTTGTGAAAATAGGGAAACAAATTTTACGCATGAGGTTTATTTGAAATAATTAATTTTCATCAAATTTTAAAAAATTATCTAGAATATTTCTCTAATACCATGTATAATGACCACAACTCGAAATGAAGGTTCAACACATATATATGATGTGAATATATTTTTTATAAATAGATAAATAAAAATTCAAACAAAATTTATTACATACAATTCCTTTTTATCTGTCTAGGTTCTTTAATTAATATTTAAAACAATATAATGATTTTTCATATACACTGAAAATATAATTTTATATATTTGTATCTGAGAAGAAACACACACAGACACACACACACACACATATATATATATATATAAACCCTTGTACCATAAATAATTTAATTAAATGATATAAACTCTTAACAATTTGTGGGTCAATTGGTGGATTTTAGGCAATTATAAAGTAGACACAACAAAATGGGGGAACATAGGGAAATGAGGGTCAGATGTTTTATTGTAAAATGTGTTGTTTTAATAAATATAGTTTATATATTTTTAAATTTCATGATTCAATAATAATATACACTAATATAATAAATAATTATCATGGTAAAAAAATAATTAATGCAAGATTGTAAAAAATATTCGAGTGATTTGATATAATGAAGATGAGTTTTGGTACAAAGGGTTATCAAGCTATAATGAAGAAGAGTTATGGTTTATGAATTAAATATGCATTTTTATGGAATGTATAATAAGTTAGTGACTGTAAAAAATGTTTAATATGAGGATTTGAAATACCCCTTTTATGAAATAGAATGTTGACTCACCATTCCACAAATGCAGCGTCGAAACAATGTGTTTCCGTCTTTACCCATGGGTTTCCCCGACCTCCTTCAGATAACCTGCCACGACGTCCCATTCACAATGCCTAAAAGTCCAAATGAGAGGTATAAGGGTATTACTTTCAACACCATTTTTCAAGAAACCTATCATGGATCCCATTCAACCACACCTACCAAGCCAGATAGGGGGAATATAGACATGATTATCACTGACCATTCTCAAATGACATAACATGACTCACAATAAACATTCCCTACCACCACCTTCATACATTGTACCTACCATATTTCCCAATAAACAATGGATAATAGGAATGTAATCTCCATGACCAGTCTTTATGCCCCATCCACAATGGATTCTAGGGAATACTAGGAGAATATGGACATGAAAATCACTTTCCTTCCTTATGGAATCCTACACGAAGCCCCATTGACAATCCCTACAATCATCACAACCAATTCAAATATGATCTTACACGACGCCCTATTGAAAAATGATACCATCATCCCCACAATCCTTCATTTCCCATTCATATAAAATCTACCATGATTCCCAATAAACAACACCTACCACTATCAGTTCCCCTTATCAAACGATATTCCCTAGTTCCCTGTCGACAACGCCTGCCATGATAGATGGGGGAATATGTATATAATCGTCGGTTCCCCTCAGATGGTAATTCTCCATACAAAAAGAAAACCAATATTATGGAGGTGATTGGAAATAAATCTCTCAACCCTACCAATCATTCACCACTATTGGCTATGAAACACATCAATTCTGTGAGTATAAATGGATGAGTCCAAAATTGAAATGACTACTAATGTATAAGAAAAAAAGAGGCAAGATGTAAAGGCTCCCTCCCTCCAAAAACGAATCGTTGGACAACCAATTTCAAATTGTTAGATATCAAAAATGAATTCCTATAATAGAAAATAATATATTTTTCTGATAGAGATAAAAAAATTAATTTATCATTATATGGAATTTTTATCAATCATGTTATTGTAAATTTTACTATTAATTTACCACTAATTGATAATTATTATTCAATTTTATCAATACATTTAATTTAAAATTTTACCCATTAGAAATTACCTATTTTTCAGATTCATGTTACATTATTTCCAATCATGAAATATTCAACGTAGCTTCTAAATAACTCTAACAAAAGTGTTCCATTTTTCAATGCATTTTTATAACATTGATAAATGTCCTACCATTATGAGAAAACAAAATTGGGTTTCTAAATGATACATTGAATAAGGTAATGATATATATATATACATTATTATATATTTTTATATAATATTTATATATCAACAAGTATATATAAGTAAATTTAATATATATATATATATTAATGGTCTATAAAAAATTTAATATAAATGAATTATATATTCCTAATTTTAAAATTAAAATTGAATCAAATTTAAATTAGTCGATGAAAATTTAGAGTAGTAAATTCATAAAAAAATTTTGAAAAAATGTTATATAATTAATATAAATATGATTTGTAAATATTTTATTAAAACTATTATATGATATAAAAATTCATATAATTATTCAAAAATGTTATTCATATTCGAATTTTTATATTTATATTAAAAATAAAATAATTTAATAATAAATTTTATATCAATTCTTATTTGTGTGTTTGTAAGTGTTTTTTTGTATTTGTTGTTTTTGTATGCATCAGTTGTGTTGTGTGGTTTAGTGTTTGTGTTTATCTGAGTTAACAATTTTTCTGTTTGAGTATGTAAATGTTCATAGGCATATATGTAATTGTATGTCTTAGTTTTACATATGTCTAAATGTTCATGTATGTGTATGTATAATGCATAAATAGGTATACATATAGACATTCTTGTGTATTTGAATATGTATGTGTAAGTTGTAACACCCCAAGCTTCCATGGTACACTTGTCATTGAATAATTCAGTAGCATGTGTTTTACACAACTTTGAATTCTAACATACACCACAACCAATAAAACTAGCCGTTCAAAAGCTATTATCAATAGTATTAACTGAATTTTTAATTTTTTATAATCTTTCGAATTTTCTAATTCATATTATGAGTTTCTTATCTATAATATAGGAACAAAATCATTTTTTCAGATAAAGGAAATATTTTTTGAAAAAATGCATTTTTACCAACTTTTAATGGTAATCATTATTTATATATAAAAAAATTAAACTTATTTATATTATATTTGACAACATAAACTTCTTAATTAAAATCAGGACATAAGAATTTAATTTCAATAAATTATTGGTACTTTTCTGATAACATTCATATTTTGACGAAGAGTAAATATTACAAAATTTTAATTATATTTTTTTTTTAATATAAATAATTAATAGTGAAATGTAATGAATTTGAGTGGTTATAAAATATATTTAGAATATATTTTTACCATTTAATACAATTTTTTTTCATTGGAGTTAATTTCACATTTAAACTGTACCTATACAAGTGCCTATCTTTTGAAACTTATTATTTCTTAAAAACACACCTTCTGTTTTGACAACATTAATTAATATTAAATTAATTTCATCCACTTCTATGATTTGAATTTGGAAAAATGGATTCCATATTTGGAATTAGGATTCCAAATTTTTTTAAATATATAACTATTATTTTTAGACATTTTGAATATTTATTTTGGTAAATATTTTAATTACCATGGTTAAATAGTAAATTTGTTAAATAAGGGTAAACAAATATTATTATAATAATAATAAATTACCCTAAATCGTGTCCAAACCCTATTGGATGATACATTTTCGACCATGGGAATCTTTTGGAAGATTTTGGGACCCCATGTATCTACTTGTATGTGATAATGACACATTATATTAATTATGTAAATGTAAATACAAAAATAACATAAGCATATATATTTTAGAAAATCAATTTTTACATAGGGTTATGTATGTTATATTTCCAACTATACATATTCATTAAGAATATAAAATTATTTCCTACATAATCGTTTTTTATTTATAATTTTTATACATTGAATAATTAGATTTATTTATGAAAAAATAATGATTCAGTATTTTCCTTATTAATAATAGAATTAAATAATTCGTATAATAAATGTTAACATGTATATAATTTGAAAGTATTGATGAGATAAAAAATTATTGGTCAATATTACATGTTAGGATTTATGAAATGAATTTTTTTTCTAATTAATGAAGTTGTTAAGACATTAACAAAAATAAAATTTTTTAATAGTTTAAAAATTGACATAAAGGATTTTTTAAAACAAATATTATATTATTAATTGATATTATATTCATAAAAATCAATTCTTCGGCCAATGGTCTTATATAATGATATGTGTATTATTAATGGACCACTTGGGGGTAAATTGGTAGTTTATAGTTGGTTTATTAACTATACAATATAAATATACAAAGAGACATTGTAGATGTCAAACTATTTAACTAATAGTTCAATAAAAATGATAAAGCTAATGTAGTAACCCAAACCCATATAAAACCTATTGGTTGAGTGTTTTTCGACCTATACCTACCTTATAATTGAAATAATCCACATTGGAGACATTAAAAAATAAATATAAATTTATTATAAACTAATATTTCTAGGTTTTCCTAAGGTGCCCCTCACCCATCTTATTAAAGGGCACTCCACCTACTCAATATTTCAAACCGTCAAAGCCTTTTTTCTAATCCAAACCCTGCCTATATATTCTATCAACCTAACCCACATCAACCTAGAGGAATTATTTTGATCATAAAGCCATCATATGGTGCCCATTTGATCAAATCAAACGGAATAACCAGAAGAAGAGATAATGTTTTCACCACCCTCTTTCAAGTTCCTATCTTCATCAACATCATCTTTCATTGTTATTTCCATTCTAAAATATCAACTCCATTATCTCCTATATAATGTGATTTAATTATAAATATGGTACAACCATATTTAGTATTCTATCCATCCTTTGAATGACATGTCACCATACATTCATACGTACGACTTACCGTCTCAACGTCGTGGTGTAGTTGTTATTCAAAACAATATTATTAAGATGGGTATGATAATGATGTGTAATTGATGTAAATAAGAAATATATCAGGATAACTATTCTGTATATATCATATAACATCCAATTATAAATTATTTTAATATCAAAAAATGATATTGTCGCTCGTGCGTATGTAAATACTACCATCTCCACGAACGCGATGAGATCCATTCCCCATCGTATCCATTAAAGAAAAATTTTCATTTGTTGGTTTAAAATAATTTTTTAGTACATTATATCATTCTGTATATGAATATGTTACAACCTATTCATAACAAACATGACTTATGTTTCCAAACATATAAAAGAAAACAAGTAAGTTAACTCTCGAAACGACGATAATAATAAGATACTATTAACAAATCAATGATAAAAGATAATATATGATATCATATTAATGTATATGATTCATTAAAAATTTAATAATTACTATTTAACAATTATACAGTATGTTAAACTACACTCAACCAAGTAAATGTTCTAGGTAAGGGTTAATTCGACAATCTCATTATTATCTGAGATTGTTTATGTGTAAGTATTCACTGGGACAATTTTATCATCCATGTCCATTTTTCATAAAAATCCTTTAAAAAATGAATATTATAAGGATTTGTGAAAGGTACAATTTATCATGATCATAATTATAAATGTTATAAACATTTATCTTCATAAATCTTTTCAATTAATGTCCATGGTTTCAAAATGATTTTAAGGATTAATTTATATGGAAATGAAAGATTTTAAATGATAATTATTTTCAATAGATTCAATGTGTAATGGGACACTTTGATTCAAAATTCTCTTTTAAATTACTTCTTTTACCAATGTGCGACTTTTCTATTATTTCAAAAAAAGAGACATTTCTCTCAAATACTTCTGATTTCATCTATGTCAACATCCTTTTATGGATTTTATGCTTATTTGAAGTTTATTTATTATGATAAAAAACTCCTATATTGCATTGATTGTTTTCTGATATGTCTTACTATGGATTTGTTATTTTTATACAATTCATTTTTATGGAGAAAGTATTGAATTTTGTTATGATAGTTTTATTACGAATTCATATGTTATATATAAACTTGTTCATATGAGAAATGCATTGGACTTAATAAATAATGTTTGGATCCCGCCATAGCTCCTCGATGCATCGGTAGGTCTCATGAGACAAAAAAGTGTCTTTGCACAATCCCATGACAAATTCGTATATTTTATCTTGGAATAAGGCCTAGACTATGCGGTTATGATCATCTTGAATTACGCATTCCATCATTATGAAATTGTTTAATGATATTGCATGTGATTATTCAATTAGTAGAATATCCATGTGAATATGTAAATGGAATTATTTCATATTATGTTTGCAATATTATGCTGAAGTTCACATTTAGAAAGCTCTTGTTTTAGTTATACATTACCTTAAATGTTTATATATATTTATTAATGTTTCCTCTATATTGTTCTCCTTACTGAGCATCTGAGCTCACCCATTTAATTGTATTATTTTTCCAAATATTGAAAAAGTATTTTATGAATGGACTGTAGGGATTGTATGGTGGGATATTATGACAATATTTTGTTGTAGTTCTTTTTCACTTTATGGTGTAATGTAAGAATTATGAATATATCTAGTGTTTCAAAGGATACTAAACTATGAGGTCATTGGATACATGATCTTTTGTGATTATGCCAATGTTATGTAAGCATGCACCTACTCTGGGTAACTGGGGTGGGGGCGTTACTGTTGGTATCAGAACTAGTTTAGTACAAACAATGGAAGCTAGATTTAGATATACACTGATTATAGCACATAGCCCTAAGATAGCCTTTGAGAATTATTATAGACTAACTTTCTAGAATTTTGGTATTGTAGAGATTTTTTTTCCGAGATATACATCCTAGTCTAGATACAGGCAGTAAGAGGCAGATCTTGCACATATGTACCTAGGGGAAAAACCAGAAAACACCACTTTGATCTAGACTCAAACAAAAACTGGTGCTCAACAATGGGCCCTGCTGCACTGTAGGTGACGACACTCCCAGGGGTTATGATTAAGATAATTGTCATTTTCTTTACACACCATTATGAAGGGTTTATGTATATATACATCCTCAATGAAAAGATTTTTTTATTATGGATTATATCCATAAACTAATTAATTTATGTTAAGTGTTTTACATGTATGGAATTTTATACTGTGATTCATAAACTATTCTCGTGTATGCCATTGTTTATAAATGGAACATAGTAGATGGAATGAGAAGTCCAACAACAAACATAATCCAAAGAGTAAGAAGGATCATATCATTCATGGTGTTAATCAAAAATTTAGAATAAAAATTGTCTCACATGTATTATCATCATATGAAGAAATAGTATCATGTGTTAATAAGATATGTAACGAATTTTATAAGTCTTATGGATTTGAAGGGAAGCCAATGAAGGACAAGATGGTAGACGAGAAGATAGATAATGGGAAAAAGGGAAAGAAAGATTTTCCCATATGTGATAAATATATAAAGAATCACCTTGTTAAATGCTTGAAGAAAATTAGAGTTTGTTATATGTGTGGAGAAAAAGGACACCTACTATGTGATTTCAAGGGTAAGAAAAAGGTTTCAAATGTCAAATGCTTCATCTGCAAGGTTTTTGGACACTACACGAATCAATTTCCTAGTCATCAGAGTATACTACAAATGATGCTATTGTATAATAATCATGTTATGATCCTACCTCAGATGAAGAGGAATGGATAGTGTTATTTTGTTCAAATTAAAGAATTATTTCATTTGAGTGTTTTATCAACATTATACTGGTAATATAAAATATGGAGATAAATAAGGATTGTGCTGTAGTACTTTATTATTGATGATTTGAGATTATATAGTTCTAATAAAAGTGGCTTAATAATAAGGTACACTTTTTGTAAAAATACATGGTTGAATGAAATGTAATCCTTAATATGGTCTTGATAACAAGGTAGTGATTTTGGAATAATATATTGTGGACATGGATAAATTATATTGTATATTATTTACTTCCTTAGAACAGATTAATAGTCTGTTTATTTCATCATTTTTGTAATAATCAATATTTTTGGATATTAGGAAATTTATAGTATTATATAGAGGATAATAGTTCATTAATATAATAAATAAGGTTTTAAGGTAATTCAGGCTGTTATTGTGTTTTAAAAGAATACATGATAAAAGTATTCACATGTTATTACGTGGAAAAAACGATCTTCATTATGTTTACCTTCCCTATAAATTTTGGACTGTGAGTTTGGAAAGAAGTATTTTGGATAAGTCTAGTGGTTGGAATGGATTATATTTTACATTGGATATTATTGTTATGTTTATATCATTTATGAAGTCTAGTTTTGGAATATTATAAAAAGGACAACTTGGAGGTCTAGGGACAACCTGTTGCTTCCGGCATGGAAGCGAGACTAGAAACTGCAACCAAAGGGCGACAAGGTTTCATCACCTATGACTGGCCTATATGATGTCTTGGATTGTGTAATGTAGTTATATATAATGTACTGATAGATGAATTTTAAAATCATTTTTGAGGAACCCTATACGATTTGGATATATATAATATTTGTAAGTTCTATTATCGTCTGGAGTGAAAGATGAGTTTGTAGTAGAATTAGTTAAAGGATGTAACTCTACGTGTCAATTATAATATTTTCACTTATTCTATGATGAAATTAATTCTTAAAAATTAGGCAAGGGATATTAAAACCAAAAATGTGTTATCCTAATACCATATGTCTTTTTGAATTGATGATATTTCATATAATCATAGATTGATTGGTTTGAGGCCCTCAATTTTTATCTTTTTTTTTTTGATTTATTACCACAATCACTCCCTATATATATTTATGTTTTTTATTTTAATCATTTGTCTCTAATTACAACAAATGTTCTCCTAATTGAGATCATAATTTGGTGGTGACTTTATATTAACCTTTTCCTATAATTAATACTAATTTTTATTAACCCAGTTTCCGATGTTGGTTTTCCCACAAAGATATATTCTTTTTTCAACCTTTTATTTTCGAAGAACAACATTAAATTGAGAGGACGCAATTTACTGAAAGAGGGGATAATAGAACACCCCAAGCTTCCACGATACAATTCTCTTTGAATAATATAGTAGTGACTGTTGTACGCCTCATTGAGTTCTAACACACAACACGACCAATCAAACTAGACGTTCAAAAGCGATTATGAATAGTATTAACTAAATTTTGAACGTTATATAATCCTTGTAATTTTAGAATCCATATTATGTGTTTCTTAGACATAATGTAAGAACAAATTCATTTTTTCCAGATACATGTAAACCCTTTTTAAATACAACATTTGAAAATTTTATATATTCAATTAGACAAAACGAACTTCTTCTTGATAATCGAGAAATAAGAATTTATTTTCTATAAATTTTTTTGTTGTTTTCTGATAACAATCATATTTTGATGAATAATGAAAATTACTAAATTTTATTTAAAAACATATTTTTTAATCTAAATAATTAATAGTGATAAATTATAAATTTATGCGTTTTAAAGTATATTTAGAATATATTTTTACCATTTAATACAATTTTGGTCATTGTAAAAAATTTCACATTTAAAATGGAAATAAACATGTGTCAATAATTTGAGAGTTATTACTTCATTAAAATGCACTTTTTGTTTTGACAACAAAAATTAAAAATAATTTAATTCATCCACTTTTTTTTGTATTTGGAATAGTGCATTCCATATTTGAAATTAGGATGTCCAAATTGTGTTAATAGTTAACTCTTATTTTCATACATTTTGAATATTTACTTCGGTGATTATTTAATTTACCATTGTTAAACTGTAAATTCGGTAAATAATTGTAAAAAATAATATTTAAATAATATAAAATTACACAAAAACGTGTAATAACCCTATCAGTTGATACATTTCCAACCATGAGATTCTTTAGGATGATTTTGGGACCCCATGGATCCACTTGTATGTGATAATGAAATTGTATATTAATTAAGTTAAAGTAAATACAAAAATGACATAAGCTTATATCTTTTAGAAAAACAATTTTTAAATATGGTTATGTATGATATATTATCCACTATAAATATTAATATGTAAGATGAAAATATTTAATACATAATTTCATTTTATTTATAATTTTCATACATTGAATAAATTATTGATTTATGACACAATAATGATCCAGTATTATCCTTATTAATGAAAGAATCAAATAATTTGTATTATAAATGTTTGAATAATTATAATGTGAACGTTTTTATGACATACAAAACTTTTATTGGATAATATGAAATTTTAGGATCTATTAAATGAATTTGGTTCAAATTAATAAAGTTGTTATGACTTTAACAATAATCAATTATTAAATAGTGTCAAAATTGACATAGAGGAGTTTTAAAAACATATATTATATTATTAATTGATATTATATTTTAAAAAAATATAAGGATAGACCAATGGAATTATATAATTATAGGTGTATTATTATTGAAACAATTGTGGTCACATGGAAATTTATAGTGTGTTTGTTAAATATATAATATAAATATACAAAGAGACATGGTAAATGTCAAACTAATTATGTATGAGTTAAATAAAAAAGATAAAATTAATATAGTGACCCAAACCTATCTAAAATATACTTTATTTAGTGGTTTTTGATCTATTCCCACTTTAAAATTTAAATAATCCACTTTTGAGCCATTAGAAACAGAATATGAATTTATTATAATATAATATTTATAGCTTTTCCTAAGGTTCCCCTCACTCCTCTTATAATAGGGCAATCACCCTTCTCACTAATTCACACATTGAAAACTTTTTGTCTCGACCAAAAATGGCAAAAATAATCACTAAAATTACATCAATTTAACCTAGAGGCCTTAAGTTGATCATAATTCCAACCTATAGAGCCCTTTTGATCAAATCAATAGGAAGAACCTGAAGAAGACGTAATGTTTTCACCACCCTCTTTCAAGTTCCTTTCTTCTTCAATAGCTTCTTTCTTTGTTATATACATTATAAAATAATAACTATAGTATCTCATATATAATGTTATGATAGTATAAATATGGTAAAACCATATTCAATATATTATCTATCTTTGAATGACATGTCATCATATGTGTGTACGCACGACTTACCGTCCCCATATTTTGGTGTAATTATTATTCAGTACATTATTTTTTGGATGGTTATGATAATAAGGTGTAATTGATGTAAATAATAAATATAACATGATAATTATTCTGTATATATGATATACCTTCCAATTATAAATTAATTTAATATCAAAAGAATGATATTGTCGCTCATGCGTACGTACGAACTACCGTCTCCATGAACATGTAGAAATTTATTCCCCATCATAAGAATTCAAGAATAATTTTCATATGATGGTTGAAAATAATGTTTATGGACTTTATATCATTATTTATATGAATAAGATACAAAATATCAATAACAAACATGACTTATGTAACAAAACATATAAAACAATTCTTTCTAGGTTGGTGGATGTCGTCATGGCACTTCATCTGAGGTTCTTCTCCTGAGTCTACAAACCCATGCCTGGGAATCATTTATATAGAGTGGAGGAAAGGATCAACACACCTCATAAATAATGGAATTCATTAATTAGTATAATTATTGATCCTCATTAATTATCACTATAGGGGTTATAAATTCATTTAAATATCCCAACATTGTGGGTACAAAAATTATGATTCAATCCATTAAATGGTTTGTCTTTGAACTATGTCCCCACCACCGTTGGTCCAATGGTTTCACAGAGTAAAAAATAAAATAAACAAAAGTTATTTTATTTTTTTTAATGTCTAAAAATTATCTTTTTTTGTCTTACCCTTGCCGGTATATGTTAAGCTTCCCATAAGTGAATCTCAGTGTTGCAGATCTAACATTTTTCACATATTTTTAATCCAAGCACTAGTTCAAAATATAGAATTTGCTGCCTACACATTTGCTGAACATTCCTTAAAAAAGTTAAATAGATATTAACAAGAACCCTCAACCCTTGTCGGTCATTGTTAAGCTCTACATAAGGGAAACAAGGCCTCATGAGCTCAACGGTACTCTCATAATTTCAATCTGAGTTTCCATTTAGATGTTATGGAATTTACAATAAAAAAATTATATCTTGATTATTTTTATTACGGAAAAAAATGTAGTACCATTGCCAGATCACACCAGCCAATTTTATTATGTTCCTAATGAAATCATACAGTCACGAGTTTAGTTGCGGTCACATATTATAAATCGAAGTCACCATCTGTGAGTTATTAGCATTTGAAAAATAATTTTTTTTTTATTTATGGTTATGTAATTTTGGGTTTTATCACTCGGGCATGCACTACTTAATTTATGTCACGCTAAGGGTAAACATGTCATCCATAACACTACGGTGCCATCAAATGTTTGATCTGACACCCATTTTAGATTTAATCCACATTATCCGGATAACTTCTCTTTGCCTATATTTAAAGCTTAAAATATTTTTTACGGATCATTCAAGGTACTCTAGTCATTGGAATTACGTGCCAATAGAATTTGTGGTCTCAAAATAATTCCTTATAAATAAAATAGGAAATTGAATTTCTTAGAGATTAATAATAAATAAATAAATAATGTACATGACATGGAAGTAATATTTATGTAGCCACATGAACCATTAAGTAAACAATTATATCAAAAAATGAATGTGGGAAGAACATCTCATATATATTATTGGATTTCTTAGGCTTCATTCAATCTAAATCTATGTTCATTAGAACATGAATCAAAACATAACACTCATTTAATTTCATGCCCTTTAACATTAAATAAATTATTGACATCGAATTTTTGATAGATTGTGAATGACAATATGGATCTGTTACATAAATCCCTATGTTGAAAAAAGTACATCTATTATGTGGAATGAGTATAAGAATCACGAGGAAGAAAATTTATCTTCCACCCTTCACTCAAACCAAATATTCATGTATCCCCATGTTAATCATTTCCAACCAATCATAAATTTAATCCTCAAATTTTTTGAGTGCATTTAGTATTGTTCTAACAGAACTATCCCAAACATCATTTTCCACATGCATGAAATCACAACAATGTAGACTGTAATTAAAATTAAATTATAGATATTTAAAATATGATATAATTATCCAACAGGATATTAGAAGGCTCTTTAGAGATGGTTTACAAATTAAAATTTCCATATATTATACGTTATCAAAATAATTTTCACCTATTATTGGAGAAGGTTGTATACCTTCATTCGAAATCCCATAGATTGATGTCATCCAATATCGGTATTTATGTCCACAAAGGACGAAATCTATGATTTCCCAAAAAAATAGTCTTTATTAAATATTTTATCCTATCTATGTTTGTTCTTTGTTCACAAATGTGACAAACATGAATTCTTATATTACTATATCTTAAAAAATAATTATAATAAAGAAAAAAATTAATCATCCCATAAAACATATATTTCAAAAAGAAATATTCATTTCATAATGATTCATAAAACAAGACAACTATTTCCCACATTAATTTAAAATTTTCAATCAATGGATCCAAAAAATTATCAACATCAATGAAAAATTTATTTTCCCTTTAATAATAATATAAAAAATATTTTTTTTCATCAATCTTAAACATTGTAGAAAATAATTATTTTCCAACATAACATTATATATAATATGATAAATACATTAAGAACCAGAAGGATTCACATTGTCTGTAGATATCATGTGATGAAGGATTCATAAATCATGTCTAAATTTAGGATACTCATGATCAATTTTATTTCACTAAATAGAGTTTATTTGTTATAATATTTCCCATATTTGTATATAATTTATCTACATTTTTTGTCAATTATCTTATAGATTACTCACTTTTTTATAGCTGTCTAAACCACGTAATAATTTGATAGTTTGATAAAAAATTTAAATTAATTGATTCTTAATTATTGTATGAACATGAAACATACATTGAAAATTTTTTATTTGATTCATATTTTTTCTAAAATATTATAAAATCATTTCGATATGCATGTTTTATTCCATTGATATTAATAATAGATCATAGAATTGTTTTAGTGTTATATAATTGGTGAGGATGATTGTCATATTATACAATCATATCATTCAATAGATAATGATGTTCAGTATGGATCGTGTCAATCCATATTTTTTGAAATTTTACACTATATAGCTTCAGTATGGTCTACAATGATGTTTATTTAGTACTATATGTTTTAATTGTTGTCATTTCACAATAAATTAACATATAAAACCTTTTTGGGTGATCCTAAAGTTAATCAAAAATTGAAATTTTTTGTTCCTCAATACAATATTTTCTATCATAACAACTATAATCATATCTGGAACATGTTCATTAAATATGTTCACACATCTAATCATATCATAATATCCATAAAACAAAATGTTATGCCTATCAGTAGAAATATTTAATTTTTACCTATATTTAATATCACATTTATAATATTAATCTTTTATATGATAGATCAAGTGTTCTTCAAACAAATATCCAATATTTAGTATTTATTCATAATTTTATAGTTATAAAAAACTATTTGATAAGGGTTTTATACATGATATTTTTCAAATTTGATAATCCCCATCCAAATACTTCTTTTTTATATGATTATAATCCATTATTTTTTGATTAATTTCAATAAAATTTGATTAAACAATATTAATATTTAATAAATAAAGTAAAAACATAGACTGTATGAACTTATTACCCTTAAAGGTTGTTCTTATGAATTATTTGTGTTACATAAAAAAAAATTCATTGATAATAAGGGATTAATGAAGTGTATTGGTATTCATTTGTATTTTCATAAATTATTAATAAAAGGGAAGTAGTGATGACTATAATATTATAAATAATCTATATAAATATTAAACTATTTAAAAATAAAGTGATCAAGGATGGTTTTCTTGATTTTCTAGGGGGAGTAATTTAATATAGATTATTTGATGTTCATACATTTCCTCACATGGTATATGGTAGGCTAGGTATTGTTTTAGTGATAGGATACTTTGGAGATGATGTTGATCTTTTATCATATGATGAAAATGTAACTGCAAGAAAACCACCTAGCTCTGATAAACATAAATTTATTTAGACTCATGATATTTATTGGGTATAAAGAATAAAATTTTTGGTCTATATCAATTGGTTTAACTCATAATGTTAACAGAAAAAGATGAAAATGATTGCATAAAAATACAATTGGGTTGATAATTAAATCAATGGGGCCAAGAGAATGAACACATTTAAAAATGACTCATATAATAATTGGAATTGAGGAGGTGGTGAAAGAGGAAGGAATAATTAATGGGGTTTGAAAGGTTAATCAAATACTATGAGTGAATGTTTAAAAACAATATCCTATGAGGTAACGAAATTTAGGTGATGATAATCCCATAATTGTAATTATTACTAAAATTCCAAAATATTTGTACACATTAATATTTGAGGGAGAAAACATTATTTTTAATGTTAAATAGATATGTTAAAATTTAATTTTTAATAATATGAAAAAAATCAAAGATATAAAATTTTAAAAAAGGATGATAAATATATAATTATAGTTGATATAATCCAAGGACGGATGTCATAAAACGAAACATAGTTCCTCCTTTTTCAATATCATTTGTTCAAGGATTACTAATAATAACCCTATAATCCCTTTCCATGAATGATAAATCCAATTCACCAGAACCCAATCTGTTGTTATCCTCATTCAAAAGGGAGAATATAGTGGCATCCTCCGAATTAGAAATGGATAGGGATATGCCCATCATCCCACATTTATAAAAAATCAATGGGACCATCCAGATCCATCCTTTGGATCCATCTATGATCGTCCAATGGAGTACCTTTCGATGAAGAAAACCCAATCTAATGAGGAATATCTATAAAAATCTAGGAAGGGGGCTATGTAATATATAGATAAATATTATAAGGGGATAATATTTAGATTCAATTATTTGAGTTCATTGGGATCCATGGATAAGTATCTGGTGTCCTAATATATTTTCTAAAAGATCAATATCGATCACAAACATGTATTTATAGCAAATAAAAGCACATGGTTTAGGGAATCGTAGAATATCCCAGGACAATTAATGAACATGTTTTCCCCTTATTCATACCCCACTAGAACCTACCACTTTGAGAGTGAATTTGATCAATCATAAGGTAAGGTAGATTATATAATTACATATTATCAATTGTAACTACTTGAGAGAAATACATTATAAGTTCTTCTTTCCCTACTATTGAATCCCTATTTAAATTCCATCACTTTTATTCTAACTTGCATATGATGCTCCAAGGAAACAGTAATTTTGTTTCAAAAAAATCACATAGGTATGAAAATATATTTATTATGTTTATCAAGCACATAAATACCAAATTTTTGTAAAAGATCATGATTTCTCTAATTAGTCTCACATGTGCTAATGGAAATTTACGATTAGGAATTTTTAACTAATTATCTTAATGATTTATCATATTTTTACAAATATTGGAAAATAGATATACAATAGTAATGGGTGTTGCATGATAAAAAGAAATATTCTATTGGAAAATATAAGATGTAAAATATGTGGAAATCATTTTTAATCATTCCCCCACAGAAATATATTGTCTTTAACATCCACATAAATTTAATTACATGTAAAAAACCGCCATAAAGACACAAAGGAAAGGGGAAAGTGTGTCATTCCATATCCCAATGCACTAGTTGGGGCAACAAATTGAGAGAAACTACCCTTTATATGTTTCCTTAAGGAGACTGAAATTTTTTTTGAAATTAAATCCTCTATAAAATATTATTATATTTCAATGTTGATTTTAATAAATATATACGCAATCACCATTTGGTATTTTCAATTTATAAAATTTATAATGAAATTGAAATTCTTAATTTTAGCTGAATTCATTTTATTTTGAATTATTTATATTGTTTTTATATTAGGTTGTTATAGATTTTTCCTTATAAAACTACACATGTGATTCAACTATACTCGCTTACGTAAACATTCAACAATACATACGGACGAGTATATAATTTTAGATAATGGTCATATTAGAAATTATATTTATAAATCATATATGAGTCTTGTACTAAGGAATTTAAGGAGACTAAACTTCTCACTGAGGCCAATTTTGTTTATGAGGCATAATTAAAATGCGCACGTAACTGTATGATATTTACTAATGTACAATAGGTTTTGAATGTTTTGATTTGTCGTTTAAGTTTTAGGGGGAGTGTAAAAAGAGTTCGACTTATTTGAGGGATCTTGATTTGGGAAATTAAATGAGTTCCCTTAGTGTTTAATTTATATGACCAAGCAGGTTTTATCAGTACTTTCCAAAAAGTGATAATAATATGTGTATTATTAGCGTGAAATTAATAACCCCTAAAAAATATAGGTTTTTTCAATGATAAATTTTGTGTTGATAAAAACTATAATTATCAACAATGAAATTATAGCAGTTAAAACCAAAATTAAATTCTATAAATATTATATGACTGAAATGTATTGTTTTGATGAGCAATTTTGAATTTAGAGATGATAAAAACTATTTTAAATGAAATAAAATATTATTAATTGAATTTAAATTAAAAATTATTTAATTATTAAAACAATAATAATAATTAATGTTATTATTTAATATACAATCTTAAATGAATTATTTTCAAAAATCAGTGAAATTGAATAATTAATAATGAATTGAATAAAAAAATACTAAAAAATTAGTTAGGATTTATTAATTATATATATAAATTAAATGAATATTTAAATTTATTATATATTACAATGAAGATGAATGCATAGTGATAATATTAATAAAAAATAAATAAGTAAAAAAATAATTTTATGAATAGTTTCATAAACAGCAAACACGTACAAAAAATTGATAAAAATATTATAAAATGCATTTGAATAAATTAATTACATAGATTTCATACAATTTAAAAATATTAAATCTTAATAAATTCAATTGAATGAAAATTAAAAATATAGATTAATAATATGAAAATAATAATAATAATAGAAAATAATTATTTATAATTTGAATGATTAATTGAAGTAATTGTATACACATAAAAATGTAAAGATTAATAAAAAATGAATTTAAATAAATTAATTATATAAAGTTCAATCATTTTAAAGGAATTAGTCTTCAATAATTGAAATAAAATAAATTTATAGAATAAAAGAAATTATATTTTTTAAAATAGTAAATATATATTTCAAATAATTTTTAAAAAATGAATAAATTCCAATAATATTATAATATAAAAAAATTATAAATCAATAACTAATATTAAATATAATCCTAATAAAATTTAATAATCATATTGAATAAGTATAAAAATATTTAAAGTGAATATGTAAGATTGATTAAATCAACTAAAAACACATAAAAAATGGGTTTGCAATCCCGACATACCTGTTGGGTGATTTAAGTCGCATGTAGTGACTTTGGTAGTTGCTGACATGGGCATGATGGGGGCAGGTGGTGATATAGGCATGATACAGGCCTAGTGACATAGATATATTAATGAGGGTATGATGTTGCACTCAGCCTTCTGGCCATGTTCATGGGACCCTATGCCTCATACCTATGGCATGTGTATTTGATCTATCTCTACCCATATAGAATGAAGACTTTACATTTATTAAAAAAGAAAAAACTATACCCAAAAATTGAACCAAAATGAAAAAATAGATTAAATATATATATATTCTGTACTATATGGTACAAATACACTAAAAAAGACATAAACACCTCACCCAATTGACAATGGTCTGGACAGAGCCCCCCCCCCCCCCGGCAAGGGATTACCCAGCAAAATGCAATAGCCACATATACCTCTTTTTTTATAGATATTGGCCCTATGACCAATTAAAAATATTCACAAAAAACCATGCCCCCTATGCCTCAACATTATCCTGAATATCTATTGGATTTATCACAATAGATTGGTCACCCCTATAGAAAAATGATGGATAATCCTTTACAATTCTGTATGCTTCCATTATCTCGCCCAACGTTTAGGCTAATTTCCATAAACGACCGTCAGACCACCACCCTCACCATCAATTGTGTGTCTTCCAATCCCAATCACTGGTCAAAAATTTATACCACAATATCAGCACTCCCATCTTTATAGAAAAGTATACCATGCATCGAAAGCTTTCACTCAACTCTTGTTACACTGAAACTGCCATCATGTAAAGCCATCAATGGTGTTGGAGCACTGCCTGCATCGTTCTTGTGTCCACTAGAATGCTATGCCCACAACATCAGAGATTAATAGTTTCTCCCCTCATACATCCACAATTCAACTATCCCACGTGATTCATTCCGTCCTTGAAAAATGGCTGTTAAAACCCATAGTGATCCTTGCACTGACAATAGTATCCATCCCACACTATGTTTCAATGGAATGCACTTCCATGAATGCAAAGCATGATGTTCAACGGCCCCATCAATCATTACAAGTCATCTTGAAGCACATCCCCATCATTCACCTTGGATTACATAAACAACTAAATGGTTTTTTGGGTGGTGAACGTTGGTGATAAATTTTAGGGAAAAAATAGTTTGTGTTGGAGATAGTCTAATAAGAATCAATTATATGGATATCAAACATAAATACAAAAATTGTAATATAATAAAATACCATGACTAAATATTAATAATATAGAAAAATATTTAAAATATTTAATATTATTAAAAATATATGTATAAATTTTAACAATTGATTCAATATAAAAAAAGTTGAAAATTATAAAATATCAAAAATGGGAAAAATATATCTAAGAAATAATATTAAAATGAATAAATTAAATGAAAAATTTTTCAAAAAAAATTAAATTTTTTGTTAATAATAATAATTACATGAATTGAAAACATACAATATATAATATAATTAAATAAATAAATATTACATTTATCACTAATTATTGAATTAAGCTATATATTAATTGTATATAAAAACGAAAATATGTTATGAACCACTATAACATTAAATAATTGTAAAAATGACCTTATTTAATTAAATATTTACATATTTATAAATTTTTAAATAAATATCATAATTGAATATATTTCAAAAATATTAAATAAATATATAATAATAATGAATAAATTACTTTAAATACTACAAATAGAGAACTAGTAAATACCAATAAATATTAATAAATCATTAAGAAAAAATACACATACACATATACATACACAATATACAAATACACATTTAGAGAACACATACACATACACAATCACATTGGCATAGGAATACAAAAAACACATATTTATAATTATATGTGAATGAATGCACATACATTCATATTTATACATACAAATATATAAATACAAAAACAACATAAATAAATACATATACACATTCACATACTCATACACATACACATTTAAATACACATACAAATGTATTTTCAAACACAATCACATCCATTCAATTACATCCATTGGCATTCCCATTCATATAAATCTATACATATGACTATAAACACACATACAACATTAACATACTCATATACACTTACGCATGCTCAAAAAAATGTACACAAACATAAATATGTACACTCACACATACATACAAGCACGCATAAATAAAAATAATGATATATAGTTACACACAATCATACATATACACATACACATTCAAACACAATCACATGAACATAAAAAAACACATACACATGAACATATACACATATGTACATAACTTCACATACATATACATACAATAAAACTAATAAATACATAAAAATACACAATCACACACACACACATATATATATTTATGAATTTATATGGACAAATACATGAACATGTTCACATATTTATTACATAGACATACAATTACATACATTCCAATGCACATATACAGAATCAATCATAGAAATAGTAAATGTACGTAAACAAATGCACTCATATAAGAAAACAAATTCATACACAAACAACACGTACATAAACAGACACATATAAGCACGCATATACAAATGTATATACAAATATAATTGAATTATTTAATTTTAATATTAAAAATAAATTTAAATATGAATCACATATTCAAATAAATACATGCATTTTTATATCCATGAATTGTTCCTATAAAATATTAATAAATAATATTTATAATTATTATATAAAAAATTTTAAATTAACACTTATAGACATACTATTATACATTTTCATTGAATAATACAAATTCAATTGTTTTTTAAATATAAAATTAAAAAAATTAGTATTAATTTTTTATTAATTGTTATATAAACAATTTTTACATATTATATTTATATATATATACTTTTTGATATTTAAATATTATTTAAAAAATATGAGAATGTATATATATATTTAACTTATTAAAAGTTTCATTTAGAAACTCTATAAATTGATCATATTAGAAGGAATTTTGTTAGTGTTAGAAAAAAGAACTTAAAAATGGAACACTTTTATTAGAGTATTTACCATATGCATTGATTATTGAAAGATATGAAATAATGTAACATGAATATAAAAATTATGGAATTGATAATGGTAGAAATTTTTAACTTAGTTGATTTATAAAATTATGTCAGAATTATCAATTAGTATTAAATTATTAATTAAATGATCTATAATTGGATAAATAAATATATAATATGGAAATAAATTATTTTTTTAATCCCCTCTGAAAAATACATTAATTTAACTATCCGGTTTTTCATGTTTGATAACTAAAAATCTGAAACTGTTTGTCCAGTGTTTCATGTTGGGAGAGAGGGAGACTTTTCCTCATGCCCCCTTTTGTCTGATACATTAGCAACCTTTTCACATTCAGACTCATCATTTAATACATTCAGTGTCAGTTTTATTCATCCTCAGAAGTGGTCAATGATAGTTAGGTGGTGAGAGATTCATTTCCAAACATCTCCATCCTAATGTGTTTCTTTTTTTGGGGTGAATTACACACATGGGGGTAGCGACCATCAAATACACATTCCCCCTTTTGGATTGGTAGGCATTGTCGATCAGACACCGAGGCATATCGTGAGATAAGTCCCACTAATAGTGGTATGTATTATTGATGGGGTGTTGTGGAAAATAGTTTTAGAATTACTGGTGATGTAGGATAGTGAATGTGGTAGGTGTTTTCAATTGGGTTCCATTAAGGATCATCTAAGAATGGGTGGTGACAGTGGTAGGTGTTGTCAATGGTGCATGATGGGTGGTTGTATTCAAATGAACATTGACTTCCATACCCACATCCCCCCTATCTATCCTATTAGGCATTGTGGATAGGGCACAGTGACACGTTAGGGTCGTTGCTGTCCTATTAAGAATCATTTATGGGGTACTGTGATAGGTATAAAAGGTGATGGTGGTGTTAGGAAATTACGACATGGCGTTGTGGTATTTCATTTGAGTAATGTTGGTTATAATCATATCCATATTCCCCCAGTTTGGCTTGGAAATTTTGTTTTATTGGGATATATGTTAAGTTGTTCGAGAAAGGGTGGTGACATTCATATCCAACTCCCCCCAATATTTCCTGGTAGGCAATATAAATGGTGATTCATGGAAGGTGGTCTGAGAGTTACTATGAAACCCAAGGGGAAATAGGGGGACATGATGCATCTAGGCCTGTGTCTATCGAATTATGACACAAAATTTTGTAGCATAGAAATGTTGTTTGAAAACCTCATATATAACATTATTCAGGGACACAACTATTCTTCATTATTTTCCAATGCATCTTTTTTTTCATCAGCTAAAACAATGGTACTTCATAGCCACAAAAACTCATAGTATGGATGGACTCTTGTAATCCTCGGCCAGTGATTGTGTATATATAACCCTAATGAGTACATATACGATTAATTTAAATGATGTCATTATTTTTTCTATTATTTATCCTCCCCATTATTATACTTAATTTATTTTTCATTTTATATTTCAATGTCTTCTAATGAAATTATGGAACATGGATTGTTTTTTAATTACATTGTAAATTCACCTGTGTTTTTACATATAACAAATAAAACCCCACAATTAAATCATGACAATGTGTGATGTAAAAACATCCACTAATTTCTATATTTTTCATTATAACTATTATATATTAAAAATTAGAAAAAATTTACTATTTGATTTGCATTTATTTAAATATAAACATAATAAGTTATATTTCACTTATTTTTCTTAATTGAGTGACATCATTTTTTAATGAAATTGTAAACTATTTTTCAACAACTATATTTATTAAATGAACTATGATATTTATTAAAAATGTAATTATCAAATGTATTATGTAATTTATTAAAAAAAATGTATATTGTATTCTATAAAAATTTAGTTTAATATTTTTAATTATTAATATACAATTTGTAATAAATTATCTATATACGTTTTATTAAATTAAGATTAAAATAATTCAACATATATAATTATTTTAAAATATAATATATTTTAATATAATAAAAAAATTAAAATTTATAATCAATATATTTGAGGAATAATATATTTATATCATAAAATTATATATATTTTTGAATATATTATAACCAATTAATTAAATATGCGATGAATTTTTAGTTATACATACAGTCGATATAGTTAAATTATAAAACATTGATGTTAGTATATGATATTTATTTTATTTATAAATAAATATTTTATAATGAAATTAATATATTATATATCATTTATATTTTTTCATAAATTCATTATATATTGTTTACATAAATAACTTAATTGGGAACCCTCACAAATGTCCCATCCAAAATAGAATTAAATCCAAAATCCAACACAAAACTAGAATTCCTGTTGAAAAGTTTCATTATGATTTTAAACTGAACTCTAATATTTGGTTGGTGGGAGGTTGTGTTGATTCTTATGACGTTGAATCGAAAAATGAGATAGGTGATATAAATTTTTATTATTACCCCAGAAAAGTGTTGGTAGTGATGCATGGGATGAAATTAGTACATAGATATGAATGATTTATCAAATCAAGAATAATATACAATAGTATACTGATATTGGTTTTATTTGGGTAGTTTTCAGTAGGAATTCCATTGGATAAGAGTATATATTATTAATTAGATGATATTGATTAGTTCTGAGGGGTTTGTATGAAGGTTTCAGATTCATAAGAAGCATCTGGTGGGTGAATAACTGTAATTGTTTTTTTTAATTCGATTTTTCAGTTAATAATGGTAAAAGTAGTAAATGTCATGACTAAAAATATTCTATCAAATACTCAAATTGAAAAGTACTAACCCCATATAGGATATTCTTCATGTTAATTTTACTATTAAGATAATTTATATCTTATGAAATGATACCTCATCTTAGGAACCTTCTTCAACATACTAATTAAAAACACATCAATCTTGAGAATCCCAATGTGTCAATATTCTCTAAACAATATTTTATAGTTGATTATGAAATACATTACAGATCAGGAGCCATGATTAAAATTTTATAAAAATCATAAATCCTAAGGACGATTATATACACAGACAAATAATTATATCCAATGACACATAACCATCATAAAATCCTATAGTAGGGTATATTCTCATAATCTTCCATCTATATTCCATAAAATTAAACCTTCAGAAGGATATAGGGTTAATAAATTTAGAATCTAATGAAAAACTTATGTGTAGACTTATATGAATCCCATCAATCATCAAAATAAATGTTAAAATACAATTTTCCTAGAGGTGAGGTCAATATCACATTATTTTCAATTTGAAGAGTGCCTCTAAATATAATGCTCACGACATGGTATCTATTTTTGTCTTCCAACATAAATGATTAAAATTTTCCCAAAATCAACAATGTAAATATTATTTAGTATCCATCAATGGAAACAAGTATATTGGATAACCTCATGAACAAACTGAATCCTTGTTGGAATTAAAAAAATGTAAAGATCCTGATTTTTCCATGTAATTTTTTTAATTAATAGAATTTTATGATTCTGGAAAAATTAACGGCGTGTGAATCCAAGGTCTAGTGTTCCTGGATTTAATATCTGAAATTTTTTTAAGGTACATGTAGTAAAAGGAAAACCAGCTTTTTTTAACTTTTTAACTGATACTCGAATTAAAAAATATGAGTGCATCATTGAATATTCAGTACCACAATTCGTTTACGGGAGACATTGCATTGGCCGTAGTACGCCTAGAGAAGAATTTATGTTTTGTGACCATTAAAATAAATGAAATGATATAGTTTTATTATTTTATATTCTTTATTTTCAACCAACAAATTAGAGAAGTGTGGGACTCGTGGTGAGTTAGTCCAATGAATGGATTGACTAGCCAAATCGTATGTAATGATGTCATTGGGGAATTAAGAATATTTTTAATTTATGAGCCCCCTTTAATTTCCCATGTCATTACATACCCACCCCCTCCCCTAAAAATATAGATCTTATGGAGGAGTATCAGACAAGCTTGGCCAAGCAAAGAAGTGCTGTAAGAGTGCCGTAATGCTGAGCCCTTAGAGGATGATGTCGATCCTAGTGGGATGTGATGTGTTATACCGAAACCCCGAACAAGTGTTTTACATTATAGTAGTAGCGCGGGTGGCTTTATACGGGGATGGAGGACAATGAGACTCCCTCAACCTCAAGCGCTCATCAACTTTTCAAGGTAGGGGGTTGTGTTGATTGATTTTGGTGTTCTCCTCAATTAATTCTAAATTTATATAAACGTGTAAACTCATGAAGAAGATGATATTTTAATAGATATATATCTATTGGAGGGTGATTTTATTTTTTTGGGATCAGTTTTGTAATCCAGGAATGATGTCTAGTTGAACATTCCCTCAAAAATCCATTAGAATTATCATTAACACGGAGGGTGTGGGAAAACAAAAAGAATGCCTGAGCCCCTCGGATTGTACATTGATTGTGATTTCCCGGTATTGAAGGTGGAGGAAATCCAAATCATGGACAAACACAGTGAATGGCACAGACCCTGGAGCCCGAAGGAACATACAAAGTTGGAAACAGGACCCGGTGCACGATCGGCCGACCGAAAAACTCCATACAACTAGCACGGGAAATATAGGGGGTGCACAACGGCACTGTCGTGTCTTGCAGTGGTGTCGGTCACATGTATAATGGAGAGGAGGAGGAGAGAAACAATGGAGGTGCCACCATATGGTTGTAGGGTCGTAGCCTGCATCGGCTACTGTGGGAGCTTTGGCCGATGGTTCGACCTATGGATGGTGGACGAGGTGCGCGCCAAAGGCACACCCGGCGGAAATGTCACAGCCAGTCATCCGTAGTGCGTTGAACCCACAGTGCTGAATTTCATAAACCCCCATGATTTGACCATATGATGTGGCTCTGAGGCATGTCACCCCTACCCAGACTCATTGTGTCTTTGTGTCTCTAGTGGCCCGCACCGCCTGGATAGTAGCCATGTAAGGACCCGTAAAATTCAAGGGAAATTTTTTCTTAATTTTCTTTGAAATTTTACAAGAGCGCGGTTTCAGACGGCACCTGATTCCGAGGCCCGGTCTGCCCGAAATCAATTTCTGAAGTTTGGCTCGAGTACGTTCAGTGAACGAACGAGCGTGAATTCCTAGCTTTTGATCCAGTGCTTGGAATTGAAATCCGAGGACACCGATGAACTCGCAGCGCCGATATTCGCTTAAGGATACCTTTTCCGAGGTTGCGTTAATTTCGGGTTGAGAGTTAGTTTTTGGGAGTTTAGAATAAGTTAAATAAAAATTGTGGATTACAAATTTTTATTTAAACTTGTTGGTTAACTCTCTCAAAGGAAGTTAGGGGTGGGACCCACACCCATAATTGTAATTATTACTAAAATTCAAAAATATTTGTACACATTAATATTTGAGGGAGAAAACATTATTTTTAATGTTAAATAGATATGTTAAAATTTAATTTTTAATAATATGAAAAAAATCAAAGATATAAAATTTTAAAAAAGGATGATAAATCTATAATTATAGTTGATATAATCCAAGGACGGATGTCATAAAACGAAACATAGTTCCTCCTTTTTCAATATCATTTCTTCAAGGATTACTAATAATAACCCTATAATCCCTTTCCATGAATGATAAATCCAATTCACCAGAACCCAATCTGTTGTTATCCTCATTCAAAAGGGAGAATATAGTGGCATCCTCCCAATTAGAAATGGATAGGTATATGCCCATCATCCCACATTTATAAAAAATCAATGGGACCATCCAGATCCATCCTTTGGATCCATCTATGATCGTCCAATGGAGTACCTTTCGATGAAGAAAACCCAATCTAATGAGGAATATCTATAAAAATCTAGGAAGGGGGCTATGGAATATATAGATAAATATTATAAGGGGATAATATTTAGATTCAATTATTTGAGTTCTTTGGGATCCATGGATAAGTATCTGGTGTCATAATATATTTTCTAAAAGATCAATGTCGATCACAAACATGTATTTATAGCATATAAAAGCACATGGTTTAGGGAATCGTAGAATATCCCATGACAATTAATGAACACGTTTTCCCCTTATTCATACCCCACTAGAACCTACCACTTTGAGAGTGAATTTGGTCAATCATAATGTAAGGTAGATTATATAATTACATATTATTAATTGTAACTACTTGAGAGAAATACATTATAAGTTCTTCTTTCCCTACTATTGAATCCCTATTTAAATTCCATCACTTTTTTTCTAACTTGCATATGATGCTCCAAGGAAACACTAATTTTGTTTCAAAAAAATCACATAGGTATGAAAATATATTTATTATGTTTATCAATCACATAAATACCAAATTTTTGGAAAAGATCATGCTTTCTCTAATTAGTCTCACATGTGCTAATGGAAATTTACGATTAGGAATTTTTAACTAATTATCTTAATGATTTATCATATTTTTACAAATGTTGGAAAATAGATATACAATAGTAATGGGTGTTGCATGATAAAAAGAAATATTCTATTGGAAAATAAGAGATGTAAAATATGTGGAAATCATTTTTAATCATTCCCCCACAGAAATATATTGTCTTTAACATCCACATAAATTTAATTACATGTAAAAACCCGCCATAAAGACACAAAGGAAAGGGGAAAGTGTGTCATTCCATATCCCAATGCACTAGTTGGGGAAACAAATTGAGAGAAACTACCCCTTATATGTTTCCTTAAGGAGACTGAATTTTTTTTTGAAATTAAATCCTCTATAAAATATTATTATATTTCAATGTTGATTTTAATAAATATATACGCAATCACCATTTGGTATTCTCAATTTATAAAATTTATAATGAAATTGAAATTCTTAATTTTAGCAGAATTTATTTTATTTTGAATTATTTATATTGTTTTTATATTAGGTTGTTATAGATTTTTCCTTATAAAACTACACGTGATTCAACTATACTCGCTTACGTAAACATTCAACAATACATACGGACGAGTATATAATTTTAGATAATGGTCATATTAGAAATTATATTTACAAATCATATATGACTCTTGTACTAAGGAATTTAAGGAGACTAAACTTCTCACTGAGGCCAATTTTGTTTATGAGGCATAATAAAAATGCGCACGTAAGTGTATGATATTTACTAATGTACAATAGGTTTTTAATGTTTTGATTTGTCGTTTAAGTTTTAGGGGGAGTGTAAAAAGAGTTCGACTTATTTGTGGGATCTTGATTTGGGAAATTAAATGAGTTCCCTTAGTGTTTAATTTATATGACCAAGCAGGTTTTATCAGTACTTTCCAAAAAGTGATAATAATATGTGTATTATTAGCGTGCAATTAATAACCCCTAAAAAATATAGGTTTTTTCAATGCTAAATTTTGTGTTGATAAAAACTATAATTATCAACAATGAAATTATAGCAGTTAAAACCAAAATTAAATTCTATAAATATTATATCACTGAAATGTATTGTTTTGATGAGCAGTTTTCAATTTAGAGATGATAAAAACTATTTTAAATGAAATAAAATATTATTAATTGAATTTAATTTAAAAATGATTTAATTATTAAAACAATAATAATAATTAATGTTATTATTTAATATACAATTTTAAATGAATTATTTTCAAAAATCAGTGAAATTGAATAATTAATAATGAATTGAATAAAAAAATACGAAAAAATTAGTTAGGATTTATTAATTATATATATAAATTAAACGAATATTTAAATTTAATATATATTACAATGAAGATGAATGCATAGTGATAATATTAATACAAAATAAATAAGTAAAAAAATAATTTTATGAATTGTTTCATAAACAGCAAACACGTACAAAAAATTGATAAAAATATTATAAAATGCATTTGAATAAATTAACTACATAGATTTCATACAATTTAAAAATACTAAATCTTAATAAATTCAATTGAATGAAAATTAAAAATATAGATTAATAATATGAAAATAATAATAATAATAGAAAATACTTATTTATAATTTGAATGATTAATTGAAGTAATTGTATACACATAAAAATGTAAAGATTAATAAAAAATGAATTTAAATAAATTAATTATATAAAGTTCAATCATTTTAAAGGAATTAGTCTTCAATAATTGAAATAAAATAAATTTATAGAATAAAAGAAATTATATTTTTAAAATAGTAAATATATATTTCATATAATTTTTTAAAAATGAATAAATTCCAATAATATTATAATATAAAAAATTATAAATCAATAACTATTATTAAATATAATCCTAATAAAATTTAATAATCATATTGAATAAGTATAAAAATATTTAAAGTGAATATGTAAGATTGATTAAATCAATTAAAAACACATAAAAATGGGTTTGCAATCCCGACATACCTGTTGGGTGATTTAAGTCGCATGTAGTGACTTTGGCAGTTGGTGACATGGGCATGATGGGGGCAGGGGGTGATATAGGCATGATACAGGCCTAGTGACATAGATATATTAATGAGGGCATGATGTTGCACTCAGCCTTCTGGCCATGTTCATGGGACCCTATTCCTCATACCTATGGCATGTGTATTTGATCTATCTCTACCAAAATAGAATGAAGACTTTACATTTATTAAAAAAGAAAAAACTATACCCAAAAATTGAACCAAAATGAAAAAATAGATTAAATATATATATATGCTGTACTATATGGTACAAATACACTAAAAAGACATAAACACCTCACCCAATTGACAATGGTCTGGACAGAGCCCCCCCCCCCCCCCCCGCAAGGGATTACCCAGCAAAATGCAATAGCCACATATACCTCTTTTTTTATAGATATTGGCCCTATGAACCATTAAAAATATTCACAAAAAACCATGCCCCCTATGCCTCAACATTATCCTGAATATCTATTGGATTTATCACAATAGATTGGTCACCCCTATAGAAAAATGATGGATAATCCTTTACAATTCTGTATGCTTGCATTATCTCGCCCAACGTTTAGGCTAATTTCCATAAACGACCGTCAGACCACCACCCTCACCATCAATTGTGTGTCTGCCAATCCCAATCACTGGTCAAAAATTTATACCACAATATCAGCACTCCCATCTTTATAGAAAAGTATACCATGCATCGAAAGCTTTCACTCAACTCCTGTTACACTGAAACTGACATCATGTAAAGCCATCAATGGTGTTGGAGCACTGCCTGCATCGTTCTTGTGTCCACTAGAATGCTATGCCCACAACATCAGAGATTAATAGTTTCTCCCCTCATACATCCACAATTCAACTATCCCACTTGATTCATTCCGTCCTTGAAAAATGGCGGTTAAAACCTATAGTGATCCTTGCACTGACAATAATATCCATCCCACACTATGTTTCAATGGAATGCACTTCCATGAATGCAAATCATGATGTTCAACGGCCCCATCAATCATTACAAGTCATCTTGAAGCACATCCCCATCATTCACCTTGGATTACATAAACAACTAAATGGTTTTTTGGGTGGTGAACGTTGGTGATAAATTTTAGGGAAAAAATAGTTTGTGTTGGAGATAGTCTAATAAGAATCAATTATATGGATATCAAACATACATACAAAAATTGTAATATAATAAAATACCATGACTAAATATTAATAATATTGAAAAATATTTAATATATTTAATATTATTAAATATATATGTATAAATTTTAAAAATTGATTCAATATAAAAAAAGTTGAAAATTATAAAATATCCAAAATGGGAAAAATATATCTAAGAAATAATATTAAAATGAATAAATTAAATGAAAAATTTTTCAAAAAAAATTAAATTTTTTGTTAATAATAATAATTACATGAATTGAAAACATACAATATATAATATAATTAAATAAATAAATATTACATTTATCACTAATTATTGAATTAAGCTATATATTAATTGTATATAAAAACGAAAATATGTTATGAACCACTATAACATTAAATAATTGTAAAAATGACCTTATTTAATTAAATATTTACATATTTATCAATTTTTAAATAAATATCATAATTGAATATATTTCAAAAATATTAAATAAATATATAATAATAATGAATAAATTACGTTAAATAGTACAAATAGAGAACTAGTAAATACCAATAAATATTAATAAATCATTAAGAAAAAATACACATACACATATACATACACAATATACAAATACACATTTAGAGAACACATACACATACACAATCACATTGGCATAGGAATACAAAAAACACATATTTATAATTATATGTGAATGAATGCACATACATTCATATTTATACATACAAATATATAAATACAAAAACAACATAAATAAATACATATACACATTCACATACTCATACACATACACATTTAAATACACATACAAATGTATTTTCAAACACAATCACATCCATTCAATTACATCCATTGGCATTCCCATTCATATAAATCTATACATATGACTATAAACACACATACAACATTAACATACTCATATACACTTACGCATGCTCATAAAAATGTACACAAACATAAATATGTACACTCACACATACATACAAGCACGCATAAATAAAAATAATGATATATAGTTACACACAATCATACATATACACATACACATTCAAACACAATCACATGAACATAAAAAAACTCATACACATGAACATATACACATATGTACATAACTTCACATACATATACATACAATAAAACTAATAAATACATAAAAATACACAATCACACACACACACATATATATATTTATGAATTTATATGGACAAATACATGAACATGTTCACATATTTATTACATAGACATACAATTACATACATGCCAATGCACATATACAGAATCAATCATAGAAATAGTAAATGTACGTAAACAAATGCACTCATATAAGAAAACAAATTCATACACAAACAACACGTACATAAACAGACACATATAAGCACGCATATACAAATGTATATACAAATATAATTGAATTATTTAATTTTAATATTAAAAAAAATTTAAATATGAATCACATATTCAAATAAATACATGCATTTTTATATCCTTGAATTGTTTCTATAAAATATTAATAAATAATATTTATAATTATTATATAAAAAATTTTAAATTAACACTTATAGACATACTATTATACATTTTCATTGAATAATACAAATTCAATTGTTTTTTAAATATAAAATTAAAAAAATTAGTATTAATTTTTTATTAATTGTTATATAAACAATTTTTACATATTATATTTATATATATATACTTTTTGATATTTAAATATTATTTAAAAAATATGAGAATGTATATATATATTTAACTTATTAAAAGTTTCATTTAGAAACTCTATAAATTGATCATATTAGAAGGAATTTTGTTAGTGTTAGAAAAAAGAACATAAAAATGGAACACTTTTATTAGAGTATTTACCATATGCATTGATTATTGAAAGATATGAAATAATGTAACATGAATATAAAAATTATGGAATTGATAATGGTAGAAATTTTTAACATAGTTGATTTATAAAATTATGTCAGAATTATCAATTAGTATTAAATTATTAATTAAATGATCTATAATTGGATAAATAAATATATAATATGGGAATAAATTATTTTTTTAATCCCCTCTGAAAAATACATTAATTTAACTATCTGGTTTTTCATGTTTGATAACTAAAAATCTAAAACTGTTTGTCCAGTGTTTCATGTTGGGAGAGAGGGAGACTTTTCCTCATGCCCCCTTTTGTCTGATACATTAGCAACCTTTTCAAATTCAGACTCATCATTTAATACATTCAGTGTCAGTTTTATTCATCCTCAGTAGTGGTTAATGATAGTTAGGTGATGAGCGATTCATTTCCAAACATCTCCATCCTAATGTGATTCTTTTTTTGGGGTGAATTACACACATGGGGGTAGCGACCATCAAATACACATTCCCCCTTTTGGATTGGTAGGCATTGTCGATCAGACACCGAGGCATATCGTGAGATAAGTCCCACTAATAGTGGTATGTATTATTGATGGGGTGTTGTGGAAAATAGTTTTAGAATTACTGGTGATGTAGGATAGTGAATGTGGTAGGTGTTTTCAATTGGGTTCCATTAAGGATCATCTGAGAATGGGTGGTGACAGTGGTAGGTGTTGTCAATGGTGCATGATGGGTGGTTGTATTCAAAAGAACATTGACTTCCATATCCACATCCCCCCTATCTATCCTATTAGGCATTGTGGATAGGGCACCGTGACACGTTAGGGTCGTTGCTGTCCTATTAAGAATCATTTATGGGGTACTGTGATAGGTATAAAAGGTGATGGTGGTGTTAGGAAATTACGACATGGCGTTGTGGTATTTCATTTGAGTAATGTTGGTTATAATCATATCCATATTCCCCCAGTTTGGCATGGAAATTTTGTTTTATTGGGATATATGTTAAGTTGTTCGAGAAAGGGTGGTGACATTCATATCCATCTCCCCCCAATATTTCCTGGTAGGCAATATAAATGGTGATTCATGGAAGGTGGTCTGAGAGTTACTATGAAACCCAATTGCAAATAGGGGGACATGATGCATCTAGGCCTGTGTCTATCGAATTATGACACAAAATTTTGTAGCATAGAAATGTTGTTTGAAAACCTCATATATAACATTATTCAGGGACACAACTATTCTTCATTCTTTTCCAATGCATCTTTTTTTTCATCAGCTAAAACAATGGTACTTCATAGCCACAAAAACTCATAGTATGGATGGACTCTTGTAATCCTCGGCCAGTGATTGTGTATATATAACCCTAACGAGTACATATACGATTAATTTAAATGATGTCATTATTTTTTCTGTTATTTATCCTCCCCATTATTATACTTAATTTATTTTTCATTTTATATTTCAATGTCTTCTAATGACATTATGGAACATGGATTGTTTTTTAATTACATTGTAAATTCACCTGTGTTTTTACATATAACAAATAAAACCCCACAATTAAATCATGACAATGTGTGATGTAAAAACATCCACTAATTTCTATATTTTTCATTATAACTATTATATATTAAAAATTAGAAAAAATTTACTATTTTATTTGCATTTATTTAAATATATACATAATAAATTATATTTCACTTATTTTTCTTAATTGAGTGACATCATTTTTTAATGAAATTGTAAACTATTTTACAACAATTATATTTATTAAATGAACTATGATATTTATTAAAAATGTAATTATCAAATGTATTATGTAATTTATTAAAAAAAATGTATATTGTATTCTATAAAAATTTAGTTTAATATTTTTAATTATTAATATACAATTTGTAATAAATTATCTATATACGTTTTATTAAATTAAGATTAAAAGAATTCAACATATATAATTATTTTAAAATATAATATATTTTAATATAATTAAAAAATTAAAATTTATAATCAATATATTTGAGGAATAATATATTTATATCATAAAATTATATATATATTTGAATATATTATAACCAATTAATTAAATATGCGATGAATTTTTAGTTATACATACAGTCGATATAGTTAAATTATAAAACATTGATGTTAGTATATGATTTTTATTTTATTTATAAATAAATATTTTATAATGAAATTAATATATTATATATCATTTATATTTTTTCATAAATTCATTATATATTGTTTACATAAATAACTTAATTGGGAACCCTCACAAATGTCCCATCCAAAATAGAATTAAATCCAAAATCCAACACAAAACTGGAATTCCAGTTGAAAAGTTTCATTATGATTTTAAACTGAACTCTAATATTTGGTTGGTGGGAGGTTGTGTTGATTCTTATGACGTTGAATCGAAAAATGAGATAGGTGATATAAATTTTTATTATTACCCCAGAAAAGTGTTGGTAGTGATGCATGGGATGAAATTAGTACATAGATATGAATGATTTATCAAATCAAGAATAATATACAATAGTATACTGATATTGGTTTTATTTGGGTAGTTTTCAGTAGGAATGCCTTTGGATAAGAGTATATATTATTAATTAGATGATATTGATTAGTTCTGAGGGGTTTGTATGAAGGTTTCAGATGCATAAGAAGCATCTGGTGGGTGAATAACTGTAATTGTTTTTTTTAATTCGATTTTTCAGTTAATAATGGTAAAAGTAGTAAATGTCATGACTAAAAATATTCTATCAAATACTCAAATTGAAAAGTACTAACCCCATATAGGATATTCTTCATGTTAATTTTACTATTAAGATAATTTATATCTTATGAAATGATACCTCATCTTAGGAACCTTCTTCAACATACTAATTAAAAACACATCAATCATGAGAATCCCAATGTGTCAATATTCTCTAAACAATATTTTATCGTTGATTATGAAATACATTACAGATCAGGAGCCATGATTAAAATTTTATAAAAATCATAAATCCTAAGGACGATTATATACACAGACAAATAATTATATCCAATGACACATAACCATCATAAAATCCTATAGTAGGGTATATTCTCATAATCTTCCATCTATAATCCATAAAATTAAACCTTCAGAAGGATATAGGGTTAATAAATTTAGAATCTAATGAAAACCTTATGTGTAGACTTATATGAATCCCATCAATCATCAAAATAAATGTTAAAATACAATTTTTCTAGAGGTGAGGTCAATATCACATTATTTTCAATTTGAAGAGTGCCTCTAAATATAATGCTCATGACATGGTATCTATTTTTGTCTTCCAACATAAATGATTAAAATTTTCCCACAATCAACAATGTAAATATTATTTAGTATCCATCAATGGAATCAAGTATATTGGATAACATCATGAACAAACTGAATCCTTGTTGGAATTAAAAAAATGTAAAGATCCTGATTTTTCCATGTAATTTTTTTAATTAATAGAATTTTATGATTCTGGAAAAATTAACGGCGTGTGAATCCAAGGTCTAGTGTTCCTGGATTTAATATCTGAAATTTTTTTAAGGTACATTTAGTAAAAGGAAAACCAGCTTTTTTTAACTTTTTAACTGATACTCGAATTAAAAAATATGAGTGCATCATTGAATATTCAGTACCACGATTCGTTTACGGGAGACATTGCATTGGCCGTAGTAGGTCTAGAGAAGAATTTTTGTTTTGTGACCATTAAAATAAATGAAATGATATAGTTTTATTATTTTATATTCTTTATTTTCAACCAACAAATTAGAGAAGTGTGGGACCCGTGGTGAGTTAGTCCAATGAATGGATTAACTAGCCAAATCGTATGTAATGATGTCATTGGGGAATTAAGAATATTTTTAATTTACGAGCCCCCTTTAATTTCCCATGTCATTACATACCCACCCCCTCCCCTAAAAATATATAGCTTATGGAGGAGTATCAGACAAGCTTGGCCAAGCAAAGAAGTGATGTAAGAGTGTCGTAATGCTGAGCCCTTAGAGGATGATGTCGATCCCAGTGGGATGTGATGTGTTATACCAAAACCCCGAACAAGTGTTTTACATTATAGTAGTAGCGTGGGTGGCTTTATACGGGGATGGAGGACAATGAGACTCCCTCAACCTCAAGTGCTCATCAACTTTTCAAGGTAGGGGGTTGTGTTGATTGATTTTGGTGTTCTCCTCAATTAATTCTAAATTTATATGAACATGTAAACTCATGAAGAAGATGATCTGTTAATAGATATATATCTATTGGAGGGTGATTTTATTTTTTTGGGATCAGTTTTGTAATCCAGGAATGATGTCTAGTTGAACATTCCCTCAAAAATCCATTAGAATTATCATTAACGCGGAGGGTGTGGGAAAACAAAAACAATTCCTGAGCCCCTCGGATTGTACATTGATTGTGATTTCCCAGTATTGAAGGTGGAGGAAATCCAAATCTTGGACAAACACAGTGAAGGGCACAGACCCTGGAGCCCGAAGGAACATACAAAGTTGGAAACAGGACCCGGTGCACGATCGGCGGACCGAAAAACTCCCTACAACTAGCACGGGAAACAGAGGGGGTGCACAACGGCACTGTCGTGTCTTGCAGTGGTGTCGGTCACATGTATAATGGAGAGGAGGAGGAGAGAAAAAATGGAGGTGCCACCATATGGTTGTAGGGTCGTAGCCTGCATCGGCTACTGTGGGAGCTTTGGCCGATGGTTCGACCTATGGATGGTGGACGAGGTGCGCACCAAAGGCACACCCAGCGGCAATGTCACAGCCAGTCATCTGTAGTGCGTTGAACCCACAGTGCTGAATTTCATAAACCCCCATGGTTTGACCATATGATGTGGCTCTGAGGCATGTCACCCCTACCCAGACTCATTGTGTCTGTGTGTCTCTAGTGGCCCGCACCGCCTGGATAGTAGCCATGTAAGGACCCGTAAAATTCAAGGGAAATTTTTTCTTAATTTTCTTTGGAATTTTACAAGAGCGCGGTTTCAGACGGCACCTGATTCCGAGGCCCGGTCTGCCCGGAATCCATTTCCGAAGTTTGGCTCGAGTACGTTCAGTGAACGAACGAGCGTGAATCCCTAACTTTTGATCCGGTGCTCGGAATTGAAATCCGAGGACACCGATGAACTCGCAGCGCCGATATTCGCTTAAGGAGACCTTTTCCGAGGTTGCGTTAATTTCGGGTTGAGAGTTAGTTTTTGGGAGTTTAGAATAAGTTAAATAAAAATTGTGGATTACAAATTTTTATTTAAACTTGTTGGTTAACTCTCTCAAAGGAAGTTAGGGGTGGGACCCACACCCACATAACCTCCTTTGAGAGGATTATGTGTGGTGGGGCCCACACGAACCCAAAACTTTTCATCTCCTCTCAAACTCCTTTAACCCCTCTTTAAATGACATGAAAAATTGTTATTTAATTTTGGAGTTATCTTATTTGAATTTCAAAGCTTTGAAATTCAATTTTTTAAGTATGTGAAGAAAATAAGACTCTATCTTATTTTATATGGTTAGAATTGTTTATCCATCTTGAGAGATTTTGGGTTCTTCTCCTTCTTCTTCAAACTTTGACGAAGAACACTCAAGCTTTGACGAAGAACGCTCAAGCTCCGACGAAGAACGCCACTCCTCTCTTCTTCGTCTTTCGTGTCAACGAAAGGGAACGCCGCTTCCTCCCCGGACTTCCTTCGTCGGCATACGAAGATTCGCCAACGACGTACCTCTTCGGACGTACCTCTTCGTCATCGGATTTGACGAACGACTACCGCGACGCCCGACCTCCGCGACGTTGTCTTCCGTAGTTCGTTGACGATCTTCGAACATGAACCCAAGGTAGGGGTTGTTGTTATTTGTTTATTTATTTATTCTTGTTCGTGGTTCTGGCATGACTAACGTGAGGATATTTAAATATGTATTATCATTTAACGTGAGGGGGCCGGACCGCATGAACACGGCCGAACCCCCTCCTTTGTTCTTGTTGATTTATATTGCGGATGAAACATGATGGCGTGGTGCCGTCGCACCACGCGGTTATTCGCACGCTTATATTGCGCGGCGCCGTCGCGCCGCGCCGTGGAAGGATCATCAAGAACGTGACGCCGTCGCGCCGCGTCGAAGGGAATCAAAGGCGCGGCGGAGGGGCGCAGTGACGTCGCACCGCGCCGGACGATGAACACCGCGGCTGGTTCCGGGCCGCGGCGGGAAGAGAAGACCGGCGGCCGGGCCGCCGGCGTCGGAAGCCAGAAATGGGACCGGTTTTCCAGTCCAGTTGGAGAAAAACAGGGCGGCCAGGTGGCCGGCTGGATGGTCAAAGGCCGGGGGAATTTAATTCCCCCGTCCAGCGCTCAAAATCCCCCCCCCCCCCAGTTAATTGGGGGGGCGGTTTCATTGAGGGGGGCAGGAGGCCCCCAGGTTTCCCTCAAGCAGGCCCCCTTGAAGGGGGGCCGGTTCACAAAATGGTGAGGCTAAAAGCCGCGCCGCCAGCAGGATGCGGGGGCCATGCCCCTCGCGCGTGACCCCAGCGGCGCCAGGCCGCGCCGCCGCCGGCAGGGCCGTGCCGCCGCGCCGGGCCACGCCGCCACGCCGGACCGTGCCGCCGCGCCGGTCTGCGCCGCCGCGCCGGTCCGCCGCCGGCCGGGCCGGGTCGGACCCGGGTCGGCCCGGACCCGGACCCCCCGTTTTCGTGTCGTCTTCGGTGTTTTGGCCATAACATGAGCCACGGACCACCGATTGACGAACCGTCAGTGGCTACGCGATCCTTGGATCGAGACGGTCGATTCGGTATATCGCACTCAAGCTTTCGGAATATTTTGAGTTCGGCCGGGTTGGTTCGTACATGAAACCAACCGGGCCTTCGGAGCGGAAACACTCATATCTTGAGCTACGGACGTCCGATTGACGTGCCGTCAGCTTTGTTGAGTTCCTCATAGTGAGAAAGATCTTTTGGCATACTCCGCCTGGGATTTGGATGCAGGTGGAGTACGGTCGGGTTGGTTTTGCCTTAAAAACCAACCGGGCCCCGGGGACGAAAATGCCAATAACTCTCAGACCGGGCGTCCGATCGACGCGCCGTCTGTTGCGTTGAGTTACTGTTGATGATACGGAACTTTTTGATACATCAACTCTGGACTTTGTGACAGTTGATGTATCAGCCTCTCGGCTCGTGGAGCGGACCCTCCGAACGAGCCTGCTGTGTGCGGGAACCCTAGTGCTGGCTGCGACTGTGACTACTACTGCTACTGCTACTGCTACTGTGACTGCGACGACGACGGTATATAGATCCTGTGTGGATTCGACGACGACGACTACAACACTCAGCGATCCTACGTGGATCAGTGCTACAGGTCCTGTGTGGGCCCGATCCTGTGTGGGTCCCATCCTGTGTTGGTCTTTGCGCTCAGCGGTCCTGTGTGAACCAGTGCCTACAGGTCCTATGTGGGCCCGATCCTGTGTGGGTCTTTTGCGGGGGTTAGTTATCTATCGATATTTCGTGGGTCCGACGACTTAGATGGATCAGATATCATCTTTATCGTCTTTCGAAGAAGTATACCTGTGTGAGCTGAATCCTGTTGCTTTCCTGTGGGGATTGTGTTGTGCTATCCTGTGTGGATTACGTTTTGCTTTCCTGTGTGGAATACGTTTACTTTCCTGTGTGGACTGAGTTGTACTTGGGCTCGAAGGTTGGAGCGTATTTGAAATTGAGGACTTAGGTATATGTATGGGCATATACCTAAGCAGTGTCGGTTGTTACTTCGTGATTGAACCTTTCTTCGTGGTTTATCATTTTTGGATTTGAGAGACCGTCAGGGGTCTCGGGGTCCCTACTGAGTAGCTTATACTCACCCCTGCACGGGCTTTGCCCGCACTACGTTGTGTTGGTTGCAGAAAACGGATAGCGTTGATCTTAGCTGAGGCTTGCAGAGCAGGACGGTACCTGGAGGTGGACCACTGGGCGGGACGTGCTCGGAGCGGACGGCGGGACCTGTGGAGAAGTGGAGCTATCTGTACCCACCCTTCAGGTGGGATTTCTAGTGGACAGCTCGGTGTAGCGGCTTTTACTTTTCAATTGTTGTTTTCCCTTTCGAGTTGTACTTTACTTTCAGTTTGGGTTTGTATACTAGCCCATTTACTTTTCCGCACTTTCAGTTGTACTCTGTTTTTTCTTAGTGTTTACTTTCCGCTTGCTTACTCTGTGGTGTTTGTTTACTTTACAAAGGCAATGCCTTCCCTTTTTACCGGGATTTATGCCTTGGTGCTAGTCGCCAGCCCCTGGCCTATGGAAGGCGGGCTTGGGGTAGTCACGGCACGGACCCCGAGGGCGGGTCGTGATAAATTGGTATCAAAGGAGTTCGGTTCTACCGTGAACTCTGATCTTTTCTATGTGAAGCAATAATGTTTAGCGTATTGAGTGTGGTTCTCAGTCCAGGGAGTCTAGTGTTGGTGCGGCGGCCGACGTATCCGTACACCAGGACCCTGACTTCTGATTTCCGACTTAATGCACGAAAAAATTTATTGCGTGTGTGTTTCAATGTTTTCTTTTTGATTACTTATATCAGCTCACCAGGTATACTGTTCTGACCGTGGCACACCTGTTTCCTTTTCAGGATGGCCCCACGACGGCAGCCAGCTAGGGTTCCGAGAGTCGAGTGTGACGACAGCCCACCGAGCGACGAGGCCTCGGTGCAGGGCCCTTTGTCAGCAGTGGAACCGGCGGTAGCTCTACCCACCGAGCCCCCGATGCTTCCAGCACCAGCCGCTGACGATGCACGTCGCCTCAACGCACTGCATGAGTTTCAGCGCCAGCGACCACCCAGGATTCGCGGGGAGACGGTTCCCCAGGCATCCGAGGACTGGCTGGAGGCAGTGGTATGTGTGTTTAGGCTAGTGAGGACACCATTAGACCTCATGGTGATCCTCGCTGCGAGCCTACTACACGCAGCAGCAGGACGATGGTGGAGCATGATGCTCCAGGTGCACGATGAGGCATCTTTTCTATGGATGGACTTTGAGAGCCTTTTCCGCTCGGAGTTCGTCCCAGCCACCCTTCGTGTGGTGCGTATCCAGGAGCTTCTTCAGCTGTGGCAGGGCAGCATGACGGTCTCTCAGTACTTGGCGAGATTTACTGATCTCTCGCGCTACTGGACCGACATGGTACGAGACCCATTTTTCTGGGCCCGGACCTTCGAGCAGGGTTTGAGACACGAGATCAGGGCATCGCTGATCTCCCTCAGCATACCGACTCAGACATGAGTACTGGAGCGGGCCCTTCTGATCGAGAGCATCCTTGCTGAGTCTACACCAGCGCAGCGACCCACTGCAGGGCGGCACGTGGCAGAGTCATCTGCAGCAGGCAGTCGACGGATGACTCAGGGGTCCAGACATACCAGACCCTCAGGCAGATGACCTCAGGACACTGGCTCAGCAGTGCGGGGCACACAGCGAGGAGCCAGTCTTTCGAGAGGCAGACAGTGCTACTCGTGCACGGGCAGGGCCACATGGCTCGTGACTGCCCGACCTACCGTGCCGAGGAGCAGCAGACAGTTGTGGGACCACCGAGGTAGAGACAGAGGGTCGACCGTGGTGGTCTACAGGGAGGAGGCGGACGAGGCAGTGGAGCTGGCCGAGAAGCAGGTGGTGGGCGACGCTTTTAGCCTCTGCCACCACCACCACCAGGAAGTCCACCTCGACCACAGGGAGCTGGCCGGCAGAGACAGGCATAGCTCCAGGCAGCAGAGGCCTACGACCCCGACGCACCCGAGATGATTCGAGGTACTATATGTGTCTATTACATCCTTGTTGCAGTTCTTATAGACACAGGAGTGAGTCACTCTTTCATAGCCGCTGCCCTTGTTCGGAGCTCGGGGATTCCTACAGAGCTGTTGGCTCGATCCTTACGGCTAGAGACTCCTACAGGAGCAGACTCGACGATTACGCACTAGTGACGGCAGTGTGAGATTACTATAGGAGGCGAGAGCTTTGGCTGGGGTCTTCTTGTAGCAGCGTCGAGGACATACGACGTCATCTTGGGCATGGATTGGCTATCTATGGTCCAAGCGATGATTGACTGTTTTAGGCGCAAGGTGCGATGTGTACGCACCGACGGGAGTAGGTTCACCTTCACCGACGAGAAGGGAGCCTTAGCAGCACAAGATGGACTTCCACGGAGGAGTGGACAACCCATTACTCATCAGTTAGCTTGCCTCATCCTTGGAGCAGTTGACGTGCGGAGTCCTGGTTTTCCTGCAGTGGTGGATCATTTTGCGTACGTTTTTTCCGACGACGTCCCAGGGCTACCTCCTCACAAAGAGATAGAATTTTATATTGACTGGTACCCTGGGACAACCCCGATATCCACTCCAGCATATCGGATTCCCCCCGCCGAGCTTCGAGAGCTACGGGTACATTTGGAGGACTTGCAGGGCAAGGGGTTCATCCGACCCAGTGTTTCACCCTGGGCTTCCCCGATATTGTTCGCCAAGAAGGCGGACGGGAGCTTGCGACTTTTTGTTGACTATCGTCACCTAAACCTGGTGACAGTGAGGAACAAGTATCCTCTACCGAGGATTGATGACCTCTTTGATCAACTCAAGGGAGCACGGTGGTTCTCAAAGATAGACCTCAAGTCAGGCTATCATCAGCTCAGAGTCAGAGATGAGGATGGGCAGAAGATGGCCTTCAGATTTCGGTATGGCCACTATGAGTTCTTGGTTATGCCTTTCGGCGTAACCAATTCTCCAGTAGTGTTCATGGCCCTCATGAACAGGATCTTTCAGCCATACCTTGATCGGTTTGTCGTAGTCTTCATCGACGACATTCTGATTTACTCTACGACAGAGGAGGAGCACGCCTATCACTTGCGAGTTGTATTAGACACACTCCGAGAGCACCATCTATATGGTAAGCTATCGAAGTGCCAGTTCAGGATACGTGAGGTTCACTTCTTGGGACACGTTATCTCTGAGGCGGGAGTTGCATTGGATCCTGCGATGATTGAGGCTGTGTTAGCATGGGAGCCACCCAGGAGCGTGACTGAGGTTCGGAGTTTCTTGGGACTAGCTGGATACTATCGAAGATTCATGCCAGACTTCTTTAGAGTTGCAGCACCACTCACAGCTTTGACGAAGAAGGGGAAACCCTTCGTGTGGTCAGACAGATGTCAGCAGAGCTTCCAAGAGCTGAGGCAGAGATTGACCAGCGCAACTGTCTTGAGGTTGCCCGAGGAGGGAGTAGGGTACGTAGTTTACTGCGATGCATCAGGGACCGGACTCGGATGTGTTCTGATGCAGGAGCGGGAAGTGATCGCCTATGGATCACGTCATTTGAGGCTGCATGAGCAGAACTACGCTACCCATGACCTGGAGTTAGCAGTAGTGGTCTTCGCTCTGAAGACATGGCAACACTATCTGATGGGCGAGCGCTTTACAGTCTTTTCCGATCATCAGAGTCTCAGGTATATCTTCTCGCAGAAGGACCTGAACCTGAGATAGCGGCGATTGCTCGAGTTCCTCCAGGACTATGACTTTGAGATAGTCTATACTTCTGGGAATGGGAACGTAGTAGCTGATTCCCTTAGCAGGAGGACGTGCATTCAGCTACATGAGGAGGCAACGAAGCATCTAGCCTCTTTACAGATATCCTTCGTGGATAGAGATGGAGCATCCTTCCTCCAGTCTCTCACAGTAACCCCTCTACTACTGTAGCGGGTCAGAGAGGCACAGCGTGAGGACGCTGACTGTGAGACACGACATGCAGAGATATCCTCGGGACAGGCACCTGATGGTTTCTCCCTTGGAGCAGAGAACGACATCCTTTTCAGATGACGTACCATGGTACCCGTCTCTTTGCAAGAGGAAGTTCTGAGAGAGTTTCACACTTCTCCTTTGGCGGTACATCCTGGAGTGACGAAGATGTACCAGGACCTCAGACGACAGCACTAGTGGCCGGGCATGAAGAAGGCTGTAGCAGAGTTCGTTTCTCGATGCCTCACCTGCCAGCAGGTGAAGGCAGAGCATCAGGTACCAGCAGGCTTGGTACAGCCCTTGGAGGATCCGGAGTGGAAGTGGGACGTCATATCTATGGACTTCGTGACTGGACTTCCACGCACTTCCAGAGGTCAAGACTCCATCTGGGTGATTGTTGACCGACTCACCATGTCGGCACACTTCTTACCCATCAGAGAGTAGGGCTCAGTTGAGAGCTTGGGACGTCTCTACGTTCAGGAGATTGTGCGGCTCCACGGTGTGCCATCATCTATCGTCTCCGATCGAGATACTCGCTTTACTTCTCGGCTTTGGAAGGGGTTACAGGAGGTGTTCAGGACGCAGCTATGTCTGAGAACAACCTTTCACACACAGACGGATGGTCAGACGGAGAGGAACATTCAGACTCTCGAGGACATGCTCCGCGCATGTGTCCTCGACTTTGGTCGTAGCTGGGAGGACCACCTACCCTTGGTGGAGTTTGCGTTCAACAACAGCTACCACTCCACCATCGGGATGACACCGTATGAGGCGTTGTACGGACGACCTTGTAGATCTCCTTTGTGCTGGACAGACCCTAGGGAGTCAGCACTGGTGGGACCAGAGATGGTCCAGGTCATCCAGGAGCGGATGAGAACAGCTCAGAGCCGGCAGAAGTCATATGCTGACAGGAGGCGGAGGCCACTGGAGTTCGAGGATGGCGACCACGTCTTCTTGCGGGTCTCACCTCGACGTGGTATTTGGAGATTTGGCCGAGGCGGCAAGTTATCTTCGCGCTTCATCAGAACCTTCCAGGTCCTCAGCAAGATTGGTGAGGTGGCTTATCGCCTGGCTCTACCACCTCTGTTGCACCGGGTGCACGACGTCTTCCACGTGTCTCAGCTAAGGAGATACGTGCACAACCCGACACATATCATTGACCATGGGGAGCATGACGTTGACGATGGGGCGACTTTTACGGAAGTCCCAGTGGAGATAGAGGATCGACAGGAGCGGGTCCTACGTGGGTGATCGATTCCTCTTGTGCGCATCAGATGGCAGCACGGGAATCTCCAGGAGAGCACATGGGAGCGGGAGGCTCAGATGCGTGCTCAGTACCCTCATTTGTTTCCCTAGTTTATGATGTATCTTTACGGGGACGTAAATCCCTGAGGTGGGAGTAATGTAAAGACCCGTAAAATTCAAGGGAAATTTTCTCTTAATATTCTTTGGAATTTTACAAGAGCGCGGTTTCAGACGGAACCTGATTCCGAGGCCTGGTGTGCCCGGAATCAATTTCCGAAGTTTGGCTCGGGTACGTTCAGTGAACGAACGAGCGGAAATTCCTAACTTTTGATCCGGTGCTCGGAAATGAAATCCGAGGACACTGATGAACTCGCAGTGCCGATATTCGCTTAAGGAGACCTTTTCCAAGGTTGCGTTAATTTCGGGTTGAGAGTTAGTTTTTGGGAGTTTAGAATATGTAAAATAAAAATTGTGGATTACAAATTTTTATTTAAACTTGTTGGTTAACTCTCTCAAAGGAAGTTAGGGGTGGGACCCACACCCACTTAACCTCCCTTGAGAGGATTAAGTGTGGTGGGGCCCACACGAACCCTAAAATTTTCATCTCCTCTCAAACTCTTTTAACCCCTCTTTAAATGACATGACAAATTGTTATTTAGATTTGGAGTTATCTTATTTGAATCCCAAACCGTTGAAATTCAATTTGTTATGTATGTGAATAAAATAAGACTCTATCTTATTTTATTTGGTTAGAATTGTTTAGCCATCTTGAGAGCTTTTGGGTTCTTCTCCTTCTTCTTCAAACATTGACGAAGAACACTCAAGCTTTGACGAAGAACGCTCAAGCTCCGACGAAGAACATCGCTCCTCTCTTATTCGTCTTCCATGTCAACGAAAGGGAACGCCGCTTCCTCCTCGGACTTCCTTCGTCGGCATACGAAGATTCGCCAACGACGTACCTCTTCGGACGTACCTCTTCGTCATCGGATTTGACAAACGACTACCGCGACGCCCGACCTCCGCGACGTTGTCTTCCACAGGTCGTTGACGATCTTCGAACATGAACCCAAGGTAGGGGTTGTTGTTATTTGTTTATTTATTTATTCTTGTTCGTGGTTCTGGCATGACTAACGTGAGTATATTTAAATATGTATTATCATTTAACGTGAGGGGGGCTGGACCGCATGAACACGGCCGAACCCCCTCCTTTGTTCTTGTTGATTTATATTGCGGATGAAACAAGATGGCGTGGTGTCGTCGCACCACGTGGTTATTCGCATGCTTATATTGCACGGCGTCGTCGCGCCGCGCCATGGAAGGATCATCAAGAACGTGACGCCGTCGCGCCCCGTCGAAGTGAATCAAATGCGCGGTGGAGGGGCGCGGTGCCGTCGCACCGCGCCGGACGAAGAACACCGCGGCCGGTTCCGGGCCGCGGCGGGACGAGAAGACCGGCGGCCGGGCCGCCGGCGTCGGAAGCTGGAAATGGGACCGGATTGCCGGTCCAGTTGGAGAATAACCGGTCGGCCAGATGGCCGGCTGGATGGTCAAAGGCCGGGGGAATTTAATTCCCCCGGCAAGCGCTCAAAATCCCCCCCCCCATTTAATTGAGGGGCGGTTTCATTGAGGGGGCAGGCAGCCCCTGGTTTCCCTCAAGCAGGCCCCTCGAAGGGGGGCTGGTTCACAAAATGGCGCGGCTAATAGCCGCGCCGCCAGCAGGATGCGGGGGCCATGCCCCCCGCGCGTGACCCCAGCGGCGCCAGGCCGTGCTGGGCCGCGCCGCCGCGCCGCTGCGCCGGTCCGCACCGCCGCGCCGGTCCGCCGTCGGCCGGGCCGGGTCAGACCCGGGTCAGGTCGACCCGGACCCGGACCCCCCGTATTCGTGTCGTCTTCGGTCTTTTGTCCATAACATGATCCACGGACCATTGATTGACGAACCATCAGCGGCTACGCTATCCATGGATCGAGACGGTCGATTCGGTATATCGCATTCAAGGTTTCGGAATATTTTGAGTTCGGCAGGGTTGGTTCGTACACGAAACCAACCGGGCCTTCGGAGCGGAAACACTCATATCTTGAGCTACGGACATCCGATTGATGTGTCGTCAGCTTTGTTGAGTTCCTCTTAGTGAGAAGGATCTTTTGGCATACTCCACCCGAGGTTTGGACGCAGGTGGAGTACGGTCGGGTTGGTTTTTCCTTAAAAACCAACCGGGCCTCGGGGATGAAAATGCCAATAACTCTCAGACCGGGCGTCCGATCGACACGCCGTCTGTTGCATTGAGTTCATGTTGATGATATGGAACTTTTGGATACATCAACTCTGGACTTTGTGACAGTTGATGTATCAGCCTCTCGGCTCGTGGAGCGGACCCTCCGAACGAGCCTGTTGTGTGCTGGAACCCTAGTGCTGGCTACGATTGTGACTACTACTGCTACTGCTACTGCTACTGTGACTGCGACGACGACAGTATAGAGATCTTGTGTGGATTCGACGACGACGACTACAGCACTCAGCGATCCAACGTGGATCAGTGCTACAGGTCCTGTGTGGGCCCGATCCTGTGTGGGTCCCATCCTGTGTGGGTCTTTGCGCTCAGCGGTCCTGTGTGAACCAGCGCCTACAGGTCCTATGTGGGCCTGATCCTGTGTGGGTCTTTTGCGGGAGTTAGTTACCTATCGATCCTTTGTGGGTCCGATTACTTAGATGGATCAGAGATCATCTTTATCATCTTTCAAAAAAGTATACCTGTGTGAGCTGAATCCTGTTGCTTTCCTGTGTGGATTGTGTTGTGCTATCCTGTGTGGATTACGTTTTGCTTTCCTGTGTGGAATACGTTTACTTTCCTGTGTGGACTGAGTTGTACTTGGGCTCAGAGGTTGGAGCGTATTTGAAATTGATGACTTAGGTATATGTATGGGCATATACCTAAGCAGTGTCGGTTGTTATTTCATGATTGTACCTTTCTTTGTGGTTTATCCATTGTGGATTTGAGAGACCTTCAGGGGTCTCTGGGTCCCTACTGAGTAGCTTATACTCACCCCTGCACGGGCTTTTCATGCACTACGTTGTGTTGGTTGCAGACGACGGACATCGTTGATCTTAGCTGAGGCTTGCAGAGCAGGACGGTACCTGGAGGTGGACCACTGGGTGGGACGTGCTCGGAGGGGACGGCGGGACCCGTGGAGCAGTGGAGCTATCTATACCCACCCTTTAGGTGGGATTTCCAGTGGACAGCTCGGTGTAGCGGCTTTTACTTTTCAGTTGCTGTTTTCCCTTTCGAGTTGTACTATACTTTCAGTTTGGGTTTGTTTACTGGCCCATTTACTTTTCCACACTTTCAGTTGTACTCTGCTTTTGCTTAGTGTTTACTTTCCGCTTGCTTACTCTATGGTGTTTGTTTACTTTACAAAGGCAATGCCTTCCCTTTTTAGCGGGATTTACTCCTTGGTGCTATTCGCCAGCCCCTGGCCTATGGAAGGCGGGCTTGGGGTAGTCACGGCACGGACCCCGAGGGCGGGTCGTGACAAGCCACGCCGGGTCGGTCCAGCATACCACCCCACCGACCTGTGGCTCAGCCGGTTCGTACCAGTCTATGTAGGTGAGGTTGACCATTGTTGGGATGACCCATGTTGATCTGGTTTAGCCCATGAAAATATGGGTTGGGCCGGTCGGACCGAGGCAGAGTAGACTCAGACGCAGTACCATTTTATTTGACAAAACTAGCCCTAACTTCTAAATGTATCATTTGTTTGATGAAATGTCTGCCACGTCGGGATCCTTAATACAAGTTGATATGTTTGAAGACACTCCAATAGTCTTTTTTAGAATGATGGGGAACATCCGTGTTGGGACAAATTTGAATCCAACTGGGACATCGGCACTAAAACAGTTTTATCTAGCAAACCATGCAACTGATTGACAATTCATTTGAGTATTTGGGACACACTTGAAGATAAATATATTTTGGAATACATTGTGATGACTTCCTTGGATATAAATATGCTTAATGTTTCTTGTGGATTGTTTCTCTCAAATATACTATGTATATAACCATGCGGTTGGATGAGGCTTGAAGACTGCCTGAGGTTTGGCACAGAGTGAAGCAACTCTATGTGACCCAGTAGGCCCACATTGGGGAGTGGCTCTGTGTGACCTAGAAGACCCACAGTACATTACATGAGGATTAACTCAGTTAGTCCATGGTTGGATGAATCTTTGTATGTGATGACATGCCCATAGTGGGATGCGACTCTCTGTTACCCGACATGCCCACGGTAACCATCAGTGATGGGTACCACAACATTTCTAGGTTAGTGTGAAGTGGATCTGTGTGACCCAGTAGGCCCACTATACTGAATATAGGATGATTAATCGAGCATATGAGGATTTTGATGATGTGTTAACCCTTCCATCATTGAAATAATGTGATTACTTGTGTGAGCATACTTTTGTGGTTTACTTTAGTTTTATTCATTGTAGTTTTTCATTTTTTTGAACACTATGAGTCCTACGGTGGTGTCGGGGTCCCTACAGAGTATAATTATACTCACCACTGAATAGGCATCACCCACACCATTTTGTGTCTGGTGAAGACTATGTACCACATTGATTGAGGAAGAGGGAGTAAGGATTGGGCGGTGGTTGGAGCTGGACATTTTTTCGTGTCGTGACGCACAGACTACAGATCATGAGTTGTACGTACACTTCCGGTATGATCCGTGGTGGATGATCCAAGAGCATCCATTCACTTTTCAGTTGTTTTTCACCTTTTTAGTTGTACGTTTACTTACTGTAGTTGGGCTTGTATTTCGGACCCCCTTTACATTAAGCACACTTTACTACATTAGTTTACTTCATAGTTGCATTGGTGGCATTAAAGTCTGTTTGGTTGTCCTTTGTTGCATTACACATTGTGATTTTTTATAGTTTTAAAGGTAATTCCTTCTTGTTTTAGGAATACACCTTTCTAGTTCAAGCAGCCAGTCGTTGGCCTATGGAAAGTGATCTTGAGGTAGTCAAAGACGGTCCCCGGGGGATGGGTCGTGACAAAGTGGTATTAGAGGTGTTCAGTTATACCTCAAAGACTAGGAGTATGTGTTTTTTAAGAAATAATTTTTATTATTGTGAGTTCTATATTCCGGTTTGGGGAGTCCAGGGTTGATACGGTAGTTGACGTATCCACACATTGGATCCATGAGTCTTGATTTTCGGCTCAATGCACAAAACTGCTTGTTATGTTTTTGTTTTTTGATTTCTAATAAATGAACGGTCACCATGTATAATGTTTTAACTATGGAATGTCTTGATTTATATATGAATTCCTCAATGAGGACGACCATGATGGATCCAGATGCGTTAAGACAACCCTCTGAGTTCTGAGGAATCTTTACATGGACCAAGGTTTGAGATGACCCCACTGAGTGGTGCCCTAGTGCTACCACCACTTGATGGTCATCCCCAATAACCATTGGTTCCAGTAGATGATGTTAAAAGTCTTATAACCCATCATGAGTTTCAGAGGCAGAGACCTCCTAGGGTTAGGGGTGAGAAAGACCATCGAGTCACTCTGGACTGGCTAGAGGCCATTCTGTGAGAATTCGATTTAGTGAGGACACCACCCAACTACATGTGATCTTATAGGCGATCCTTCTATAGGGATATGCTGGGAGATTGTGGAGCATGACCATCCAGGATCAAGATGAGGCTACCCTCACATTGATTACTCCTAGAGGCATTTTTGGGAGAATTTTTTCCCCACGAAGTTGCGTTCTGTTTGCCTGCAGGAGCTGCATCACCTTCAGCAGTGCAACATGACAATGGTCGAGTAATTGACATGGTTCAAAGATCATTCCCGCTAATATATGGATATGGTACGAGACCCTTTATTCAGGGATCAATCATATGAGAAGGGGTTACAAATAGAGATCATGGAATCATTGGTGACCCTCAACATCCCCACCTAGCCTGGGGTGATAGAGCGGGCACTTCTTGCAAAGAGATTCCAACGAAGAACGTCGCTCCTCCCTTCTTCGTCTTCCGTGTCAACGAAATGGAACACCGCTTCCTCCTCAGACATCCTTCGTCGGTATACGAAGATTCGCCAATGACGTACCTCTTCGGACGTACCTCTTCGTCATCGGATTTGATGAACGACTACCGCGACGCCCGACCTCCGCGACGTTGTCTTCCGCAGGTCGTTGATGATCTTCGAACATGAACCCAAGGTAGGGGTTGTTGTTAATTTTTTACTTTTTTATTCTTGTTCGTGGTTCTGGCATGACTAACGTGAGGATATTTAAATATGTATTATCATTTAACGTGAGGGGGCCGGACCGCATGAACACGGCCGAACCCCCTCCTTTGTTCTTGTTGATTTATATTGCGGATGAAACAAGATGGTGTGGTGCCTTCGCACCACGTGGTTATTCGCATGCTTATATTGCGCGGTGCCGTCGCGCGGCACCGTGGAAGGATCATCAAGAATGCGACCCTATCGCGCAGCATCGAAGGGAATCAAAGGCGCGACGGAGGGGCACGGTGCCGTCGCACCGCGCCGGACGACGAACACTGCGGCCGGTTCCGGGCCGCGGCGGGACGAGAAGACCGGCGGCCGGGCCGCCGGCGTCGGAAGCCGGAAATGGGACCGGTTTGCCGGTCCAGTTGGAGAACAACCGGTCGGCCAGGTGGCCGGATGGATGGTCAAAGGCCGGGGGAATTTAATTCCCCCGGCCAGCGCTCAAAATCCCCCCCCCCCCCATTTAATTTGGGGGGGGGGGGTTTCATTGAGGGGGGCAGGCGGCCCCCCAGTTTCCCTCAAGCAGGCCCCCTCGAAGGGGGTCCGGTTCACAAAATGGCACGGCTAAAAGCCACGCCGCCAGCAGGATGCGGGGGCCATGCCCCAAGCGCGTGACCCCAGCGGCGCCAGGCCGCACCGCCGCCGGCCGGGACGGACCCAGGTCGGCCCGGACCCGGACCCCCCGTTTTCGTGTCGTCTTCGGTCTTTTGGCCATAACATGATCCACGGACCACCGATTGACGAACCGTAAGCGGATGCACGATCCTTGGATCGAGATGGTCGATTCGGTATATCGCACTCAAGGTTTCGGAATATTTTGTGTTCGGCCGGGTTGGTTCGTACACGAGACCAACCGGGCCTTCGGAGTGGAAACACTCATATCTTGAGCTACGGACGTCTGATTGACGTGCCGTCATCTTTGTTGAGTTCCTCTTAGTGAGACGGATCTTTTGGAATACTCCTCCCGAGGTTTAGACGCAGGTGGAGTACGGTCGGGTTGGTTTTTCCTTAAAAACCAACCAGGCCCTGGGGACGAAAATGCCAATAACTCTCAGACCGGGCGTCTGATCGACGCGCCGTCTGTTGCGTTGAGTTCCTGTTGACGATACGGAACTTTTGGATACATCAACTCTGGACTTTGTGACATTTGATGTATCAGCCTCTCGGCTCGTGGAGCGGACCCTCCGAACGAGCCTGTTGTCTGCGGGAACCCTAGTGCTAGCTGCGACTGTGACTACTACTGCTATTGCTACTGCTACTGTGACTGCGATGACGACAGTACAGAGATCCTGTGTGGATTCGACGACGACGACTACAGCACTCAGCGATCCTACGTGGATCAGTGCTACAGGTCCAGTGTGGGCCCGATCCTGTGTGGGTCTGATCCTGTGTGGGTCTTTGCGCTCAGCGGTCCTGTGTGAACCAGCGCCTACAGGTCCTATGTGGGCCCGATCCTGTGTGGATCTTTTGCGGGGGTTAGTTACCTATCGATCCTTCGTGGGTCCGACGACTTAGATGGATCAGAGATCATCTTTATCGTCTTTCGAAGAAGTATACCTGTGTGAGCTGAATCCTGTTGCTTTCCGGTGTGGATTGTGTTGTGATATCCTGTGTGGATTACGTTTTGCTTTCCTGTGTGGAATACGTTTACATTCCTGTCTGGACTGAGTTTTACTTGGGCTCGGAGGTTGGAGCGTATTTGAAATTGATGGCTTAGGTATATGTATGGGCATATACCTAAGCAGTGTCGGTTGTTACTTCGACATTGTACCTTTCTTCGTGGTTTATCCTTTGTGGATTTGAGAGACCTTCAGGGGTCTCGGGGTCCCTACTGAGTAGCTTATACTCACCCATGCACGGGCTTTGCCCGCACTACATTGTGTTGGTTGTAGACGACGGTTATCATTGATCTTAGCTGAGGCTTGCAGAGCATGATGGTACCTGGAGGTGGACCACTGGGCGGGATGTGCTCGGAGCGGACGGCGGGACCTGTGGAGCAGTGGAGCTATCTGTACCCACCCTTCAGGTGGGATTTCCAGTGGACAGCTCGGTGTAGCGGCTTTTACTTTTCAGTTGTTGTTTTCCCTTTCGAGTTGTACTTTACCTTCAGTTTGGGTTTGATTACTGGCCCATTTACTTTTCCGCACTTTCAGTTGTACTCTGCTTTTGCTTAGTGTTTACTTTCCTCTTGCTTACTCTGTGGTGTTTGTTTACTTTACAAAGGCAATGCCTTCCCTTTTTACCGGGATTTACTCCTTGGTGCTTGTCGCCAGCCCCTGGCCTATGGAAGGCGGGCTTGGGGTAGTCACGGCACGGACCCCGAGGGCGGGTCGTGACAAGCCACGCCAGGTCGGTCCAGCATACCACCCTACCGACCCGTGGCTCATCCGGTTCGTACCAGTCTATGTAGGCGAGGTTGACCATTGTTGGGATGACCCATGTTGATCTGGTTTAGCCCATGAAAATCTGGGTTGGGCCGGTCTGACCGAGGCGGAGCAGACTCAGACGCAGTACCATATTATTTGACAAAACAGGCCCTAACTTCTAAATGTATCATTTTTTTGATGAAATTTCTGCCACGTCGGGATCCTTAATACAAGTTGATATGTTTTAAGACACTCCACTAGTCTTTTTGAGAATGATGGGGAACATCCGTGTTGGGACAAATTTGAATCCAACTGGGACATCGACACTAAAACAGTTTTATCTAGCAAACCATGCAATTGATTGAAAATTCATTTGAGGATTTGGGACACACTTGAAGATAAATATATTTTGGAATACATTGTGATGACTTCCTCAGATATAAATATGCTTAATGTTTCTTGTGGAGTGTTTCTCTCAAGTATACTATGTATATAACCATGTGGTTGGATGAGGCTTGAAGACTGCCTGAGGTTTGGCACAGAGTGAAGCGGTACTATGTGACCCAGCAGGCCCACATTGGGGAGTGGCTCTGTGTGACCTAGAAGACCCACAGTACATTACATGAGGATTAACTCAGTTAGTCTATGGTTGGATGCATCTTTTTATGAGATGACATGCCCATAGTGGGATGCGACTCTCTGTTACCCGACATGCCCATGGTATCCATCAGTGATGGGTACCACAACATTTCTAGGTTAGTGTGAAGTGGATCTGTGTGACCCAGTAGGCCCACTATACTGAATATAGGATGATTAATCGAGCATATGAAGATTTTGATGATGTGTTAACCCTTCCATCATTGAAATAAAGTGATTCCTTGTGTGAGCATACTTTTGTGGTTTACTTTAGTTTTATTCATTGTAGTTTTTCATTTTATTGAACACTATGAGTCATACGGTGGTGTCAGGGACCCTACTGAGTATAATTATACTCACCACTGAATAGGCATCACCCACACCATTTTGTGTCTGGTGAAGACGATGTACCACATTGATTGAGGAAGAGGGAGTAAGGATTGGGCGGTGGTTGGAGCTGGACATTTTTTCGTGTCGTGACGCACAGACTACAGATCATGAGTTGTACTTAAACTTCCGGTAAGATCTGTGGTGGATGATCCAAGATCATCCATTCACTTTTCAATTGTTTTTCACTTTTTTAGTTGTACTTTTACTTATTGTAGTTGGGATTGTATTTCGGGCCCCCTTTACATTAAGCACACTTTACTACATTATTTTACTTCATAGTTGCATTGGTGGCATTAGAGTCTGTTTTGTTGTCCTTTGTTGCATTACACATTGTTATTTTTTATAGTTTTAAAGGTAATTCCTTCTTGTTTTAGGAATACACCTTTCTAGTTCAAGCAGCCAGTCCCTGGCCTATGGAAAGTGATCTTGAGGTAGTCAAAGAAGGTCCGCGAAGGATGGGTCGTGACAAAGTGGTATTAGAGGTGTTCAGTTATACCTCAAAGACTAGGAGTATATGTTTTTTAAGAAATAATTTTTGTTATTGTGAGTTCTACATTCTGGTTTGGGGAGTCCAGGGTTGATACGGTAGTTGACGTATCCACACATTGGATCCATGAGTCTTGATTTTCGGCTCAGTGCACAAAACTGCTTGTTAAGTTTTTGTTTTTTGATTTATAATAAATGAACGGTCACCATGTATAATGTTTTAACTATGGAATGTCTTGATTTATATATGAATTCCTCACTGAGGACGACCATGATGGATCCAGATGCGTTAAGAAAACCCTCTGAGTGCTGAAAAATCTTTACATGGACCATGGTTTGAGATGACCCCACTGAGTGGTGCCCTAGTGCTACCACCACTTGATGGTCATCCCTAATAACCATTGGTTCCAGTAGATGATGTTAAAAGTCTTACAACCCATCATGAGTTTCAGAGGCAGATACCTCCTAGGGTTAGGGGTGAGAAAGGCCATCGAGTCACTCTGGACTGGCTAGAGGCCGTGCCGTGAGAATTCGATTTAGTGAGGACACCACCCAACTACATGTGATCTTATAGGTGATCCTTCTATAGGGATTTGCTGGGAGATTGTGGAGCATGACCATCCAGGATCAATATGAGGCTACCCTCACTTTGATTACTTATAGAGGCATTTTTGGGAGAATTTTTTCCCCACGAAGTTGCGTTCTGTTTGCATGCAGGAGCTACATCACCTTCAACAGTGCAACATGACAATGGTCGAGTAATTGACATGGTTCACAGAGCATTCCCGCTAATATATGGATATGGTACGAGACCCATTATTCAGGGGTCAATCATATGAGATGGGGTTACAAATGGAGATCAGGGAATCATTGGTGAACCTCAACATCCCCACCCAGCCTGGGGTGATAGAGCGTTCCCTTCTTGCAAAGAGATTCCTGACAGTGCAGCCGCCAATAGCTGGGGCTACCAACAATCCCCTGGAAGTAGATTCTCTGGCATTCCATAGGAATCAATCACGTGGGACCATGTGGGAAAGGCCTTTCATAGTGTGACCACACGACTATAGGTTGGTAGTATGAGGCTCCATGTATAGGGGTATTTAGTAGGGTGTCAGACAATGCATTACCTGAGGCAGAAAGGGCCACATGGCTCATGACTTCCAGAACCTCCATAAGGATTTCCAATAGATGGTCGAGGGACCGCCAAGGAAGAGGATGAAATTTGAATGATGAAATTCATAGGGTGGAGGATGTTGTAGGGGATCTGGTCGTGCTTCAAGAGGTGGGTAGTGATTCATGGTGCTATCACAACCACCTCGAGGAGGTCCACCCTGACCACGGGGAGCAGGTAGACAAATTCGAGCTCAGATCACAGAAGTTGAGGTCTGCGACCATGACACCCCATAGCTAATTAATGAAACGATCTCTATATACTTCACCCTAGTTGCAGTTATTATTGACACAGTTTCCAGTATCTCTTTTATTTCCACTACCCTTATTTGATGCCCAGAGATTCTGATGGAGCTGGTTGCTAAATACATATGACTAGAGACACCTACAAGGGAGGATTAATTGATTATACACTGGTTCTAATAGTATAAGAATACTCTAGGAGGTGAGAGCTTAATCTATTATCTCTTAGTAGCAACGTCGAGGACTTATGACTTCATCATGGGTATGAAACTGTTATCCCCATTTCTTGCACAAATCGACTATATTAGGTGTAATTTTTGGTGCATTCGAATGGATGGTATCATGTTTTTATTCAATGGATAGAAGGGTAACTTTGCATCATAAGACAGACATACCCAGAGGAGGCTTCCACCGATCAATCATAAGTTGTATATCCTTACCCTTGGGGCAGTTTATGTTTATTGTCTGACCTATCTAGTAAAGGTGTACCAATATGATGATTTCTTCCTTGATGATGTCCTAAGACTACCTCCATGCAGAGAGGTAGTCTATTGAATCGATCTATACCTCGGGATAACAACTATATCTTCACTATCATATTAGATGGCTCCACATAGATTCGTTATATACTCATATTGTTGGAGGTCATATAGGGAAATGGGTTCATAAGACCTGATGTTTCTAAATGGGAAGCCCTGATTTTGTTCTCCAAGAAGGCATATGGGAGTTTGAGACTATGTTTGGACTATCGATTCCTAAACTAGATGTACAAGAAGAACATGTATCTACATCCGAGAATTGATAATCATTTGGATCAGCTATAGGGAGCTCGTCAGTTTTTGAAAACAATCCTTAGATCTGGCTATCATCAGCTCTGGGTATGAGATGAGGATATATATAAGACGACCTTCAGATATAGGTATGGAAAAAATGAGTTCTTATTTATTCAATTCTGCATGACCAGCACCCCTATAGTGTTCAAGGGACTCATTAACACAATAATCTAGAAAAACATTGGTCAAATTGTAGTAGTCTTCATTGAAAACTTCTTGATATAATTTGTGAAGATAATGGCAGTGCTTGCTTGGGTGCCACCGAGGAGTGTGACCATGGTGCGATGTTTACTGGGGTTTTGGGATACTACCGGAGATATGTTTCTGACTTTTCTAGGGTTGAGTCACCATTTCTAGATTTGTAGAAGAAGGGGAATTCCTTCTTATGGACAAAGAGATTCCCAAACATTTTTGTGGAGCTGAGAAAAGACTAAAGGGTTGTCCCATCTTGAGGCTACCAGAAGACGGTGTGGGGTATGTAGTCTATTGTGACGAATCAGGGACCAGACATGGGTGTGTAGGGATGTTGGAAGAAGCAGTGATCACCTATGGATCGTGTTAGCTGAGGAAACATGAGTACAATTGTTCTACCCATGACATTAAGTTAGTAGTAGTAGTCTTCTCCCTAATGATATGGATTCACTACCTGATGGGAGAACGTTTGACAGTATTCTATGATCATAACAGTGAGGAGACATAACAGTGCGTTCTGTAGCAGATATCCTTCATGGATAAGGATTCTCTCTCTTACCACTTGATTATGACTATCACTCCCCTACATCATCATATATTCCAAGATTCATAGCTTAGAGATGTGGATTGTGAGGCTCAACATGCTTAGATATCCTCGGGAAAAGTACCTGATGGAATTTTTGAAGGTAGGTAGTAGGTCATCCTATTTAGGGTATGTACCATGGTAATAGTGGTGCTACTGGAATAGGTGTTGAGGGAATTTCATATGTCCACTCTGGAGGTACATCCTGCAGTCGTAATGAAGTACTAGGACCTCTGGGATCAGCACTGGTAACCATGGATGAAGAATGTTGTGGCAGAGATTGTTTCATGATTCCTCCCTTATCAGCAAGTGATGGCTGAGCATCATGTTCCAGCTGGATTAGCACAACCACGAGTGGTGCCAGAGTGGATGTGGGATGGGATCTCCATTGAAATTTATATAGGGATTCATGTATGACTATGGGACAAAATTATATCTGGGTAATCATTTACAGACTCACCAAGTCGACCACCTTCCTACCTATTAGAGAGTAGGGATCATTAGAGAGCTTGGGATGCCTCTACAAACAAATGATTGTGTGACTCCATGGTGTGCCTTCGACGATCAACTCTGATTGTGAAAGGCGTTCACATAACTGTTGTGGAAAGGATTGCAAGTGGAGTTTGAGACTCAACTACATTTGAGAACTACCATTAATACTTAGATTGATGGTTAGACATAGTAGACCATAAAAATACAGGAGAACAAGTTTTGAGCTTGCGTCCTTGATTTTGGTCGTAGTCGGGAGGATCACTTTACCTTGTTGGAGTTTTCATACAACAACGGTTACCACTCCACCAAAGGTATGGAACCATTTGAGGCCTTGTATGGTAGACCTTGAAGATAACCTCTATGTTGTACAGTCCCAAGGGAGTCATCACTAATGGTCCTAGAGTTGGTACGACCTACCATAGAGAAGGTGTGGATCCTCCTGGAGTGGATGGAGAATGCGCAATAGAAGGAAGAAGTCTTATGATAATAAGATGCGAAGACATTTGGAGTTCTGGGAGGGGGACCATGTATTATGTCTAATCTCTCCTACATGGAGACTAAAAGATTTGGATGAGGTGGAAAATTATCACTGATGTTTATCAGACTATGTTTTATTATATGGAGGATAAGAGAGGTGGAATGCAACTCAGAACATCCCCCATAGTTGGAGAGGGTGTACAACATCTTCCACATATCTCAGTTGAAGAGATACGTGCAATACCAATCCCATGTCATCGACCACAGAGAGATGGATTTGGATGATGGGTGATGTCTATAGAGGCTCTAGTACAGATTGAGGATTTACAGAAGATAGTCCTTCGTGGGTGGTCAATAACTCCGGTACACGTTCACTGGTTTCATGGGAACCTCCATGAGATCAGATGGGATTGGGGGGCTGAGATTCATGCTAAATATCCACATTTCTTTTTTATTCTATGTTGTGTCTTTTAGGGATAAAAATCCCTATGGTAGGGAGAATGTGAAGACCCAGATTTTTGCATGTAAATATTTTTTTTAATTAATGTAATTTTACGACTATGAGAAAATTTACGCTGTGTGAATCCATGTTCTAGTTTTCCTAGAATTAATTTTTGAACTTTTTTAAGGTACATTCAGTAAACGCGTAAATTAATTTTTCTATCTTTTGAACCAGTGGTCGGATTAAAAATTTGAAGGAACAGTTGAATCCAATGTGCCAAGATTCTCTTAATATAGAATTTACATTGACTACTATAGGTCTCGAGAAGAAGATATGTTTTGTGACTTTTTAATGAAATGAAATGAAAGAAATTTATCATTTTATATTCTTTGTTTTCCACCAACATACAATTTCAGTGTGGGAGCAATGGTGAGTCATGCCAATGAATAGCCTGACATACCAAATCCTATGTAACAACATCATTGGGGAATTATTAAGGTTCATAATTTATAATCCCCCATTAAGTGCACACGTCGTTATATACCAACACCTCTCCTATAAATATAGAGATTGGGGAGGAGTATTAGATAGGATTCCCCAAACAAAAAAGTGTTATAGGAGTGTCGTAACGTTGAGAACATAGAGGACAGATCAGATCCCATTTGTTAGTGAATTGTGACACCAAAACCCCAAACTAAAGTTCGACGTTTGAGCAGCTGCGGGGGCATATTTTTTTTGATGATGAACAATGATACTCCCTCAAGTTTGAGTGCTCTCCAACATTTTCGAGGTAGGGGTTGTGTTTATTGATTTTGTTTTTCCATATGATTCTTTATAAAATGATATAATGGGTCAAATAATGAACATGTTAATATGTAGATCAATATATATGTGCGGTAGGATGCAATTTTTTTTTTGGGATTAGTCTTGGAATCAAGACATCAAATCCAGTAGAACATACCCCTGAAACTCCCCAGGATGTATCTCAAATGAGGAAGGGTGAATGACGACAAGAACAAGGGCTAAGCTCCAATATTTTTTTATTGTGATCTCCCAATTTTGAAGGTTAAGATAATCTAAATTAGGGACTATTGCAGTTAAGGATGCAAAACCAGTAGCCTGAAGCTGTAGACGACACAAGAAATAGGCACCAGTGAGTGACCAGCGGCCCAACGAACACCAATATGCCGACGCTGGCATCATCTGCATGTTGGGAAGACTAGAGGAGGGGTGCTCCCGCGATGGCATGCCCACACAGCAGCAGGGCCATGGCCTACACTAGAAACGGTGGGAGCAGAGGCCGCTAGTTCAACCGGTGGCAGGAGACAGGGTGTGGGCAATCCGCAAACCTTGAGGCAACTTCGTGGCCCATCGACCACATCATTGTAGACCCGTAGCACCCTGCGGCACCACGTTAGGTAAACCTTTGTGGGAAGACCCAATGAAATGGATCAATTCCACATTATACCTACCCATATGCACTGTGGCCAGCTGTCACTGGTGGACCTTGATGCCAGACGGGTGGCACCGCTAGGTCAGCACAACAGGCCGAACCGCGGCCCAGCAGCCAGACCCACAGCCCTACAGGGTCAGCCCAGCTCAGGTGGGCTGTGTTGGCCCGAGTCTGCTAGACCCAGGTCGATCTGAGGCATCCCATACCAAACTGGGTTGGGCTAGTCCGACCGAGGTCTAGTTGACCTGAACCCTTTACCATCTTGTTTTACAAAACGAGCCCTAAATTCTGAACAGTATGACCATTTGGAGAACTATATGTGGCATCATGATCCTTAGGATAAGGTAGTAGTTTTTGATACAAACCTCTTCAGTTTTGGAGAATTATGGATCATAGAAGAGTTGGGTCGAATACAAGTCCAACCAAACCATCAACACTAAAACCCCCATATCTCACAAACTGTGCGTTTGATGCATGAGTTGTTTGAAACTTTGGGAATTTATTTAGGATACATATCATTTGACATACATTTTGGTTACTTCTATGGTTATCATGTTGAGATGGGTGTCTTGAGGAGCATTTATCCCATGTAGACTACGTATGGAACCATGTGGTTGGCTGAGACCTAAAGACTGCATGACAATTGGCATAGTGGGAAGCGGCTCTGTGTGACCTATCATTCCAATAATGGGGAGAATCTCTGTGTTACTCGTCATTACCATGTAACATGATAGGAGAAGTACCTTAGTCAGGAAAATGTGTGAAGCATCTCTATGTGACCTGACATGCCTAGAGTGGGAAGCAGCTCTGTGTGACCCAAAATACCCATAGTTTCAATTGGGGATGGGTACCACAACATTTCAAGGTTAGTGGGAAGTGGCTCTGTGTGACTCTGAAGACCCACTATACTCGATATAGGAGGAGTTCAACAACATGTGAGGAGTTTAATGATGTCATAAACCTTCCATCCTTGACCGAAAGTGATACCCGGTGGGAGTTGACATGTGTTGTGTACTTTGGATTCAGGCATTGTGGTTGTTCCATTGTGGAAATCTAGGAGACTTAGAGGGGTCTTGAGGTCCCTACTGAGAATAGTTATACTCTCCCTATCTGAGATTATCTCACACCGTTTTGTGTCTAATGAAAACGTCATACAATATTGATTGATTCTGATTGGGGGAGGATTGAGTGGTGCTTGGAGCTAGAATTTTGGGAATGAAAAGACGCATGGACTACATATCATTATCTCTACCAAACCTTCATGTAGGATCCTTGGTGGATAATACAAGAGATTACATTCACTTTTCTTCTGTTTTGTACTTTTTCAGTTGTACTAGTTCTTTTTCCAGTTGGGATAGTATTCCGGCCTCCCTTTACATTTAGTGCACTTTACTACAACAGTTTATTTAACAGTTTCTTCTGTAGTGTTCTAGTCTGTTTTGATGCCTATTGTTGCATTCTACTCCATGGGTTTGTATATGATTAAAGGAATGAACTTCCTGTTTTAGGGGTATGCCTTTCAGTTGCTCTCCCCCATCCCTTAGACTATTGATGGTGGGATTAGGGTATTCACGACATTGGCCTCTGGGGGCAGGTTGTGACAAAAATATTAATCAATTCACTCATGTCATTGACGTCGAGATAACATTCATGGTGAGAGTTTCATATTACAATTTCATCGGTATTTATAATGATATTATTCATATCCTACATAATAATGATCTAGAACATTTTTTTATTTAAACTCTATTTTTTATCATTCAATCAATAAGGTATTTGTAATTAAGCATGCAATTTGCGGATTGTGTAGAAAATTCATATAGTGATGTTCAAAATAATAAAAATGTTAAAAGGATTGTTTTTCTTCTTCAATGAAATTATTGAAAATGTGAATAATTTTTTTCAATTTTATCCATGGGATAAGTAGGGATACATTGAATTAGTGAAGATTAAAAACTCCCTTATAATTTAGGAGGATGGATGACTTTTCTGGTAGGTATGTTCTATTTTATTTATGTATATTTTTGGGATTCAGATATTCCCATTATTTGTCTCCCAGATGCTGAAATTAACACATTTTTACATATATTATTAAAATAAATGCATCGGTAAATCTATGATTGATTTATATGAAAATAAATATCATGATTCATAAAATTCTTCTATCATGAATAATGTTGGGGGACTGGGTGAAGATTCATTTGAACAAAATCCCTATGACACAACCCTATATAAAAAATTGTATGTTCTTTAGAATGGGGGAATTTTTTTATAGATGGATATGTACATGTTGAAAATCCATTTATGGAAACAAGATTAAAAATATTTTATAATCCTTTTGTAAAAAAGGTTATCCTTGACATTTGAGTGAGGAATGAAATTGGATATGTATGTCATTAGGTTTGAGAAACTATTATAAAAATGGAATCCTCCTGTTTTGTAAAAACAAAAAATTTCATTTCAAAACAAAAAAATATTGTTGGATGATAACTTCCTAGGGTTAAATATTCGATGATTCTTTGGAGTTGTTTGATAAGGTATTGATAACTAAAAACAAAATCAGTTACGGAATTTTCATTGATAATAATTACTATATAATAGAAATTTATTCAAATGAAGATGAAAACATGTTTCTTGGCATTTTAGTGGTATTTATTCAATACTATCATCTAGTTATTGATTATTTGAAATCATCAACTTACAAAATACTATTTAAATTTAACACATTTATTTTTATATATAATTGAATTAAATGTTATTGGTTATATAACAAAATTTACATAGTGATTAATAAAAAAACTTCTTTAAGATGAAATATGTTTACTTATCCCTAGGTGACAATTTTTTATTTATTTTGAATAGTGAAACCTTCGGTAGGTGTTTTATGGATTTAAATTAGAATATGAGAGATTATATTTGACCATCATAGTACCATTAAAAATGATATGGTGAAATTATGTGTGATCATAGATATTAAGTTATCAATTACATGAGGGATGTACTTTGTTTTGTCTATGCCAGCCTTTGAGTAAAACTGGTCATTCAATGCATCATATTGTTGTGAAATTGATTCAAAAAATATAAATAATGACTGAAGGACCATTCTCCTAAATAATCATTACAATATGAGCATGTGTGATAGGTTTTTGGTTAGTGAAAAATGTTTTTAAATAAAATTTAATTGATAATATGGAATCACACAAATTATATTACAAACACATAACCTCTAATCTATAAAATTTTTAGGAATGTAATTTTGGTAATAAATTATATATAAATTTATTTTTATTCTATTATTTATTAAATTTTTTTGATGAAATAATTCATTAAAAATACGAAGACAATTACCAACTATTTTAAAAACCATTTGTATAGACCTATAAAAAATGGTTTTCCAAACCACTGATTTTTGAATTTCGAATTTTGGTACTTTTATAAAAGGTTTTGGAAAAACCATTAGTATAGTTTCCTTAAAAGTAAGCTATACTGACGATTCTATCCACATTGTTAGCATATTAATCACAAATACCAATAGTTTTGGAAAAATAATTGTTATAATGTCATTTTATTCAATACATGCCAACAATTTTCATAAATCATTGGTATAGATCTTAAAAATACCGATAGTTTTTTAAAAACAAATATAATATAGTCTTATGATGGTTTGAATACAAATGTTTTTGGTCAAACCATTTGTATAGGGTAATCATATAGTACCTATATCCACATTTTCACAAAACCTTTGGTATAGTTACAATTTATAGTAGTGTTGAAAATGGATTTAAACTTCATAAAAAATATGTCAGCGAACTGGAGAATCCACTACGATGATTTCATACCCTTAATAAAGAAATTACAGCTTGATTCGTTGAAGAAAAATTTACCACCCTCACTCAATGGAGACCATCAATAGAGTGAATAATGCATAATATTCAATGAATATTGCATCCTAAAAATAATGAATGGGAATCATTCAACCTGTGATAATTCAACCTAGATGATCACATACTAGAAGACCTAATCCAATAGATCATCTTCAGAAGATAGTTTCATCGACATTAATGTTAAACGCATTGAATATCAGGGGGATCCACTTATTTATGTAAAGATACATGAAGGGGTTATTAATCTGAATGTTATTATGGAACCAAATTTAATTCTATTCATGTCATATAATCGGGAACTATACGGGTGGAACATTTCAAGTATATGAGTTTTCGATTCACTAAATAGGAAGGGTATAAAATTATCTTCTTTAGTTTGTCATACCATTAGGAGAAACATTATATTATTTATTTCCATTAAATAGTTCAATAATATGTTTCAAACCTTGGTCGGGACTACTAGGGGACATATGCATTTATGAAAATTTTCATTGACTATTATCTTTAATCTCTAGGACAATGTACACCTATATTTCCACTTAAAAATTCAGACGAAATTATCATTCGAACATAGTTTTTCTTGTCTATGTGTTCTATACAAGGAATACTCAGAATTACCCTCTAATCCATTTCATTGAACCATACATCATGTTTATCAAAACAAAATGAGTTATTATGATCATTAATACAAGAGAAAATAGTGGCATCCTCCCAAACAGAAACCGCAATGCATGTGAACAACATCCTAAGTATATAATCAAGCCATGGGACCCTCCATGTATTGAATTGGTCTTCATATCTGGTCCTCCAAATTAGACTATTTTGAAAAAAAACCTGATCCCTTGAGGCATCAAAAAAAAATACCTATGGTGGGGGCTAATGGTTACATGGTAAAAGATCGTATGGGGGTAATATTTGGGTTCAATGATATCAGTGCATGGGGAACAGTGTTTACAAATCAGGATTCATAAATTATTTTCTGAAAAAGATATCTTGATCATGTGCTTTTATTGATAGCCCATACATCGAAAAGGACTACAGATGTATAGATTATCCCAATCCAAAAAATGAAATTTTTATCATCTTTCATAACCCACAAGATCATGTTAATGTGAATGTGAATTTGGTCGATAAATAATCCACGTAGCTTAAATAAATACATATTATCAATTGGAATCAATTGGGCTATATCCATTATAAATGGTTACATCCATACTTTAGAGACCCTCTTAAAATATCATCCCTGAATTTTTTTTCCTGGCATGTCGATGATTCTTGAGAGAACCACTATATGATTTAAAAAAAATCATAGTGATCAAAATATATTTTTTATATTTATAAAAACCCAGAATAACTGAGGATTAGAAAATATCTTGCTTTCTATAAGTGGATTGTCCCATGATGATGGAAATATCTAATGTGGATTAATTAACCAATTGTGTGGATGATTTCTCACATATTTGGATGAACTAAAAAATAAATACGAATTCTTAAATAGTGATCCTTGATAAAAAAATACCATCAGAAATGAATACTTAGGAAATAGTTGTACTTATTATATAAACCTCCCCCATGAAATATGTTGTCTTTAGCTTCTAATGAAATTAAATTACCAACAACACCAGCAATCAAGACGCGTTGGAAAGGGGAAAATGTGTCTCCCTATATGAAGCCACCAGTATTAGTGAAGCAATTAGATAGGGTACCGTTGATATTGATGTTTTAGGATTTAAAATAATGATTCCTGATGTCTAATCAGTCGAATAATAATATTATAATGCTCTATTTTTTTAAATAAAAATGCTTTGAATAAAAATTAAGAATTTTTCATTTCTAAAAATTATAATGGTTTGGGAATTAAAAATTGTAATTTAATTTGTTTTGTTTTGAATTATTGATATAGTTTTGTAGATTATGATGTTATTGATTAGACCTTATTATACTACGCTTGTGATTAATCCAGTCATTCTTATGTGAACATTCAGCAATTCTCATAGAAGTGAAAATCAGTTTACAAAATAACTTCATAATAAATTACCATTATAAACCACATATGAATCATCGAAAAAGGAATTTCATAATTCTAAACTCCACACTATGATTATTTTTTTGATGCATAATAAAAAAACATGTACAAGCAGTTGCAAGAGATTCAATCAAATACTTTAGGTTTTGAGAGGTTTTATACGTCCAAGATGTTCCAATGGATTGGCCAAAAAGGCTTACATCTATGAGAGAGAATGAATTGGGAAAAGAAAGATGTTCAAAATGAGTGCAATTTAAATAACTATTAAGGGTTTATCAATGCCTTTAAAAAAGTGATGATAAATACGTGTTTCATCAGTGTGAAAATAATAACCCCATTAAAGATAAGTTTTATCAGTGAAAAATTTTTATCTGATAAAACTTTTCATTATCATTCTATAAATTAAATTTGATAAAATAAATATTTATCAACAATAATATTATAGTGATTAGATATATATATTTATGTTTTCTGAGATCATATTCATAATACAGCTGATAAAAATATTTGTAATAAAATAAATAAATAGAAAATGAATGTATATAAAAAAAATTCAATAAAAATAAAAATTAAATAACCTTATTAATGAAAAAATAGTCAATAGTTCATGATTATAAAAAATGAGTGAAATGGAATAATTAAAAATAGATAGACTCTAAAATAATCTTAAATTGGTTATGTTTTAATATATATATATATATATATATAATAAAATTAAAAAAAGAATATATATTAAATTGAATATGAAAACATAGTAAAATTTTAAAACCTTGTAAATACAAAATAATATTTTGAATAATTAACTGAATTATGAACATGTACAAAATTGATGATGAAAATATTTAAAAAAACATTTAAATAAATTAATTTTAATGTTTTCAAACATATCAAAAATATTACATTATAGTAAATAAAATTTAATGAGTATTAGTAAAAAAAATTAAAGACATTCTATAAATATTAAATCAAATTTAAAAAATATGGAAAATTTCAATCATTAATTTAATTAATTAAAATCTCTTACAAAAATGTAGAGAATCATGAAAAGAGAATTTAAATAAATACGTTATATGAATTTATTACATTTTAAAGGCATTACACCATATTAGATGAAATTGAATAAATATTAATCATATAAATCAAAAATTTTATAAAACTAAAACTTTGTAAATAATAATGTATAATAATATATTACAAAATGAATTAATTAAAAAAATTTCAAATGTTTAAATATTAAAAATAAATATTTTATATAAAGTGAAATCATTTTTAAAATCATTATATAAAATTAAATAAGTTAAAAACCTTAATAAGTGAATTTTTATGATTAATTACATAAATTATGTACACATAATATCATGTGTTCTTATAATAACATGCCCCATGGTGGATTTTCATCGCATGAAGTCACTTAGGAAGGCAGTGACATTGGCGTGATGTGGGTAGACAGTGATGCAAGCATGACGTAGGCCTGGAGATACTGAATGGATGATGCAGGCATGATGCTATATCGAGCCTTCAAGAAATTTCATGTGCCACCTGGCCACGATACAACATGATATCTAAATGATCTTCCTCTACTAAGAGGGAATGTGGAAAATTTGTTCACAAAAAATTACACATAAAAATGAATAATAATTAATAAATTGATAATATATATATATATATATGGTACTCACTGTTACAAGTTCAGCAAAACACACAACAACACATCACCCATCGACCAATGGCCATGCCATAGCCCACGTCCCATCCCAAAGGATAACCCACCTATATTAATTATGCCCATCAACCTATTTTTTATTGATATTGTACTTAAGACCCTTACATCATATGAGTTGACCAACATGGGCCACATGCCCATCCAATATTTTACACCACTATAGGAATTATCACAACGAATCCCCCCCTATAAACCAATGATGTAAAGGCCAAAACCAAACCTTACACATCCATTATCTCATTGAACATCATCATGTATTGTCATATATGACCATCGAACCATAACTTCGACTATTGATTGCGTGTTCGCTGACCTGAATCACGGATCATGAAATCCATCCATCACATCAACTCTCTGAGCTTCACAGATAGATAATGTGTGACTCCCAAGCTATCTCTTGACCTTTACAATGTCGATACCACAACTACATGAGGCCATCATCAGCGATGTCACACCGCCATTGTCTCTGTTGTGTCCACCATCATGCTACGCCCACAAAATTATAAATGATGAGTCATTTCCCCTGAAACATCCAAAATCATACCTTCCTATGCATTAATCACCTACCTAGAAACATGCCTCTCAATACTCATTGGGATCCCTGTGGTGACACCTCAATCCAACTCTTGTCGTCTCTCGGTGGTTCGCACTGTCAAGACTGCAAAGCAAGACGTTCAAAGACACCATCTGTCATTAGAAGTCATCATGAAGAAAATCACATCATTTTCAATTGATTAAAATAATATTATAACTACTAATTATGGATGTACGCATTGTATTAATTTTATATCAAATTTATAATATGTTATTAAGCATTTTAATTATTTTTAATTGTTAAATTGTTTCTATTTAATTGAATATATAAATATTTAAACATATATAAATAAATTTCAAATCTGAATAATTTACTAAAAGGTTAAATGATTATATAAAAAAAAAAATAAATTATCGAAAAGGCTTAATCTAGATAGATATTAAAAACAAATAAATAACATTAAATTAAAAAACAAACAGACATTTATACACATATATAGACATAGACATACATGTACACATACATACACAATATTCACATACACATACTGGAAAAAACATACACAAAGACATACACATAGGCATAGCCATATAAAGGTACATATGTGTGTATGTACACATACACATACATACAGTTACATACAAATGAATTCACATTCGAACATATCTATACATACACATATATACATACACATACAACATAAACAAATACATATACACATACAAATACTATTACGCATACACATGTACATACACATACAAATGTATATGAATTCACATACACATGAATTTTCATATATATATATATACACACATCCAAAAAAATTCATACATGTGCATTCATATTCATACACATCTATACATATGAATATATACAAACATACAACATTAACATTCACATATACCCATACACATGCACATAGAAATGTTCAACAAAAATTCATATATACACATACATAGACATTCACCAATACAATATAATACTCATATATACATTCACATACTCATACATAGACACAAACACATTAGCATGCACATAAAAAAACACATACACATTCACATACACAAAAACATACATATGTGAACATACATATACATACAATACAAATTTATAAATATATACAAATACACTTACACATACACATACACATATATATTTATATTTATGAATAGATACGTACACATTCATTTACACATTCACATATATATTATATACACATAAAATTACTTAAAAGCTTATGCACATATATATACACACATACAAACCATAAACGTAGATAAACACACACCCATACACACAACACAACAGAATAGATGCATACACTGACAACACATACATAAAAAAACTCATACAAACATTCATATACGAATGGATATACTTATATTAATAAATTTAATATAAAAAATTTATGTATACAATATATTTAAATAAATATACTTTCTGAAATATAAATATTATTTAAAAATATATAAGAACTTATATATGTATATATATTATATTACTCAATGATTTTTGAAAATTTGATCAAAATTAATAATTTCAATTTGGCCGCCTGTGTAAAAACATTTCCCTGTGTGCCCGAAATAATTACGAGGAAACAATTATTTTGAGGGATGAATAATGTAACAGACAAAAAATTATAAACATTGTATTTTTGTAAAAAAAATTTATTAAAAGGATTTACATGTAACTAAAACATTCTGATAATATTTTTAATATGTGTTCCAAAAAATAATAAAATATTTTAATTCAATTTATTATAATATAATTAGAATAGTTATAATTAATTATACCTATTATTTATAGTTTTCATATTAATATTATAATGGAAAATATAGTCTTAATTCTTATAGAAGAATATTTTAAAAAAACTATTTTTTTTAAATATAATTGTTTGTATAATATTAATTAACAGTAAAACTTTATTATATAAAAATATAATTATTATTAAGATGATACATTTTTTCAATACAATATATATATTTTTTGTTTTTTATAAAAGTACTAAATTATAAATATAAATAATTATTATATTCATGAAAAAATACATCATATTTATTTTTTATATAAAAATTTAATTTGAATTATTTATATTAAAAATAAGAATTATATTAATATATTTTATTTTTTTAAAAAAGTGTATAATTTTATATATAAAAATATCAATTTTTATTATGTTTATAAAAAATGTTCAAACCATTATATGTACAAAAACATGCATCATTAAAAAAATTGTCATATGTTCTGAAAAAACAAAATGATAAAAAAATTAGGGATATTTATTTATATAATAAGAACTAAATCATGTATCGGCCCAAAGAAATTGTTAAGTTAAAAAAACTATAATACGTAATAAAAATAGATTAATGATTTAGATAAAAAGAATTAATATTTTAATGATTTCTAAATAAATTAGTAATAATGTAAACCATTAGGTTTTAAAAAAATGTGAGGTTGTATTCAATGGTAAATCAAGACAATCTACCAGCAAAATGCCCATAGTCAATCCCGAATGTCTCCTTCTCTTCCCATGGGTTGTCAAAAAACTAGACTATTTTTTATAAATGTTGCATCAATTGTTTTTTTAAATTTGAACAATTGTTTTCCATAAATAATCTAATTATTGCAACATGTCGTGTAAAAACATTTAATATTTTTTTTGTAAAACCCTCACATTTCACATAAAATCTCCCAACACTCATCCCCCCAAAATCCCCCATTTTGTTTTGTTCAATTTCGAGTTGCCTCAAATAAATCAATTGATCTAAATACATGTAAGTACTCATTTCATTTCAACAAAATTAATTGTTTTACAAAGGGTTATATATATTCGTGTGTGTATATGTACATGTGTACACATATATAACTATCTATTTTCATTGTATATAAAAAGAGTTTATTTTACATAATTTTTTTTAGATCCTAGATGGTAAATGTTCATGGTTTGAAAAAAATATTTTTTGTATTTTTAGTAATGTTTTTATATAAAAAATACACCAGATATATAAGTGTTGAACCCAGGTTGCAGATAAAGGACAATCAGATATTTAATTATATTATAAATATATCTATTTATTAATACATAGAACAGACATCCCACATTAAAAGAATGTAAATGTGTGGTACACAAAACATGCCATTCCTTCTGGATTTTTCCTTATAAAAAGGATACATTACAAAGTATTTAAAATTTAAAATATCAATTATATGAGTTTAAATATAAAATAAATATGTTATGAATCACTTTTGTATCTCAATTCAGTTTTAACAACCCGAGCTTCCACGATTTGATTCTCTTTCAATAATGCAATATCCTGTATTGTACGCAAGTTCGAGATTCTAACACACTACGACCAATCAAAATAGCCATTATGAATATTAATACCCACATTTTGAAATTATATATATTTTAAATTTGAAAATGGACTTCATTTTTGGATTCGGAATATCGAAATTAGCCTATGATGAATTTTTGGTATTTTTCTAAGAACTTCCAATTTTTTATGAATAGTGAAAAATAATTAAAAACAACTTTTTTTAATCAAAATAATTTATAGTGATAAATTATACTATTGAGTTGTTTTAAAGTATAATTAGAATATATTTTTACCATTTTATCCAATGGTGGTCAATGTAATTAATCTCACATTGAAATTGGACATAAACAATTGTCAATCTTTTGATATATATTGTTTCTTAAAAACATGCTATTTGTTGTGACCATAAGAATAAATCATAAAATTAATTAATTCAACATATATTTTTGGAATTTTGTAAAATATCCATCATTTTTGAATTTGGAATATCAATTTTAGCTTTGGGTGAAATTTTGGCATTGTCTTGAAAAACTTCAATTTTTAATTAATAGTGAAACCACTAAGTGGTAGTTAAAAAACCAATTTTTCATTTAAATGAAACATTACCACTTCTGTGATTTGATTTTCAAAAATCCGACATACATGGTAGTCATTATGAAGTAAAATGTTGTTCAATGAGATTAATTTTTTTTGTGAATAGTAAATTTTAAGTCTCATTGAATGCGGTTAATGGTAATTAGTGAAATTTAAAGAGAAAGGTATTATAAAAATATGAAAATACCCTTAAACTTGTCCTACACTTATTGGATGGATCATGGATGAACAAGACAATCCATGGGTCAACTTGGGGACCCCATGGAGCCACTTGGGTAAGAAAATGACATTAATAACTTTTTATTTAACATAAAAATAAAATTGTCACAAACATGTGTTGTTTTACTACAACAATTATTAAATGGGGTTATATAAGTTAGATTTTCCACTATAAATATTAATTGGAAATATAAAAATATTTCTAACATCATGATATTTTTTTCTAATTTTTATACATTAAATAAATTATATTTTTTAAGCCACCACGATGATGCAGCGATTACCTCATTAATTAATGATTTAAATAAAATTAAAAGATAATGTAAAATCTAAGACTTAAACTTGTAAAAAACCTATTGGATGAGTATATTTATAACCCTTATCACCTTATCCTTGAAATATATAAGTTTGGGACCATTAAAATCCGAAAATCATTATATATTAAAGTAACATATCCTGACTTTCCAAGAGTGACCTCCTCTCCTCTTATAAAAGGCCCCCACAACTACCTCCTTATTCACACCTTCCAAGCCATTTGGCTCCACCAACCTTGGCCAAAATACACTCCAAAATTCCCTCTCTTACTCCAAGAAGCCTCACTTTGGGAATAAGTCTTCCCATATAAGCCTTTGTCTCTAATCAAAAAGAGTTACCCGATTTTAAGGTAATTTCTTCTTTTATGTTCTTTTGTTTTATTTTGCTTCTCTTACCCCCTAAAATCTATTTATTCCTTTCTTTTGTAACAACAATAGTATCTAAAATATAGAAGGATGTTGTTATGATAATTATTCTAGCTACATTTCTACACACCTATGTCTAATAGTGAATGAACATACTATTTCCGTGGATGGTGAAATACTACCTCACGAAATGATGAATGTTCTATCTTCTCCTACCACCTCTCATGGTGGCCATTATAATGAAACTATATTTAATTATAATAAATATTATATTTATATCCTCCCTATGATTCTGTATTTTACATTTAAAACATATCTTTATGCTTTTCATGTTGTGAAAATGCGATAATTTCATTTGAGGAAATGCGGACTACCGCCCCCTCAAAGTGATTTGAATCGTTAATGCCATATGTGGGACATATAAAGGATTGAGTATGTGATATTACATATGATATTTTATTTTAAATATAATATAACTTTATATCGTTAGGTTTAATTCCATTAAAATATGAAATAGAAATCAAAGTAGCGTTCATGCGTACGTACAGGTTACCGTCTCCATGAATGATGCATTTTATTTCATACTTATAAATGTTATGTAATATTATAAAGGCAAGTATATACTGAAAATATATGATATCTACATCATTACTATAATTCTAGTTGTAATGGATATTTTACCATATGAAAAACTTGTAATTATATGAATTTTATTGTTGACTCAAGTACCAAAGATCGACAAAATGACCGTTATTAACTTAAATGACTACATAATTTTCGTAACATTGAAATAAGTGATATAAAAGGGATAATTAAATTGAAAAAGTTTCATAATCAAGTAGAGATTAACTCTAGTTTATTATTAAGGAGGTTAAAGAACAGTCGAGTCATGTCAGACACGAGGTAAGGGAACTTCTTAACCCAATTTCTATTCTTTGGGTTAATCTCTTACTTTCAAATAATGTCATGAAATTATTATGTCCTACCATTAATTTGTAAAATAATTATGTGTACTTATAGTGAATACCCATAATAGATCTATTTTATTTAAAAACTGATCTTTTATGGGACTTCGTCTCAATTTCCTTTCATTGAGGCATATTTTGTTTTATACACACCTTTCTTTTATACGGTGTATAAAACCCTTTGACTCTTATGCTTACTCAAAAGGAATATTTTTTATATGAATCATTTTACTAAACGACAATAGGGAATGTTTTTTTTGTCGCACGTATGCGGCGACAATGACTTCTCTGCCGCCATGACATTATTTGAGTTTTTGCTTCCTCTACAGGCCATAGCTTTTCTTAAATGAAAAATAAATTCAAAGATTTAATTTTCATTTATTTTGGTATTGAAATTTTTTTCGAATGAGTTTTTATTATACCAATGAGTTGTTTTGATATCTTTTGATGGAAATGTGGAAATATTATGTTTCTTTTATGTATGGTTTATGTGATACGATTACGTTATGGTTTATGATATGTTTAAACCTGTTCATATGAGTAATGAATTGGACTAAATAAGTGACGGGTGGAGCCATCTAGAGCTCTTTGGTGGATCAGTAGGTCTCATGAGACAAACTAGTGTCTTGGCACAAGGCATTGAGAAAATATTATTTGTTTTCTTGGCACGAGGACTTGGCTACATGGTTATGATAGACTGGCATTATGCATTCCATCATTATGAAAGTGGTTATTTATATTGCATATGTGATTATTCGACCAGTATAATATCCATGTGAATATGTAAATGGCATTATTTCATTTTATTTTTCCATATTCTGCTGAAGGTCCTGTTTAAAGGCTTTTTTTAGATATTCATTGCCTTAAATGTTTATGTTTATTTATGAAAGCTTCCACTATATTGTTATCCTTACTGAGCATCTATACTCACCCCTTTCAATGTTTTAATTTTTCCAGAATGTGAAAAAGTATTTTATGAATGACGTGAAGGGATAATATGATAGAATATGAAGAAAAGAGGTTGTTATAGATTTGTATTACTTTATGATGTAATGTTAAACTTATAATTGTATCTAGTGTTTCAAGGCTACTAAACTAATTGATCCTTCGAGACATCATATTTTGTGATCAAACCAATGTTACGCAATAAGGCACCGAATCTGGGTAACTGGGGCCGGGGCGTTATAGTTGGTATCAGAGGCAGTTTAGTACTAACCTTGAAAGATATATTTAGATAAACATTGATTAGGGCACATAGACCTAAGATAAAATTTTAGGATTAGTATAGAAGAACTTACTGGAATTTTGGTATTATAGAAATTTTTTGAGTTTTCCGAGAAATACATCCCTGTCTGGATACGAGCAGATAGAGGCAGCTCTGGCACAGATGTACCTAGGGGTAAAACCTGAAAAAACCACTTTGAGCTAGACTCGAATGGGAACTGGTGCATGACAATGGGCCTTACTACACTCTTGGTTACGAATCTCCCGGGAGATATGCTTAAGATAATTGCCATTTTATTTACAATCCACTATGAGTGTTTATGAGTATATACATCCTCAAAGAAAACATTGTAATGATTATGGACTACATCCATAATCTATTAAATTTACGTTAAGTATTTTACATGTTTGGAATTATTTATTTAAATTCATAAACTAACCGAGTTTATGCCATTGTATAGAAATGGCGCCCAGTAGAAGGAATGTGAACTCCAGAAATACGTATTATCCAAAGAGTAAGAAGGTTTGTATCTTTCACGGTATTAATCCAATATTTAGAAAGGAAATAGTCTCTAATGTGTTCTCAACATATAAAGAAATAGTATAATGTGTTAATAAGATATGTAAAGAATTCTCTGAGATTTATGGCTTTGAAGCGAAGCAAGAGAAGAAAAGGATGGAAGAGAGAATGATGGATAATGGGACTAGGGGAAAGAAGAATTTCCAATATGTTATAAATGTGGGAAGAAACACCTTCGATCATGCCTGAATGGAGTCTGAGTTTGTTATAAGTGTGGAGAAAAAGGAAACCATGTGCATGAGTGCAAGGGTAAGAAAAATGTTTCAAATGTACAATGTTTTATCTATAAGGAGTGGGGACACTATGCAAACCAATGTCCAAATAATCAGAGTATTCCCAAAATGATGTTATTGGATAATAATTATGTTATGATACTAACATTGATGAGGAGGAATGATTAGAGTTATTATGTTGTTATTAATGAATTATTTCATTTGAGTGTTGTATCAATGATGTACTAGTTATAATAATTATGGTGTATATAAGCATTGTACTACAATACTATCTCATCAATGACTTGAGATTGTGTGGAACCAGGAAAAGTGAATCCACAGTAGGTTAAATTTTTTGAAAATATATGGTTTAGAGGAATATAAACCTTAATATAGTTATGATACCTAGATAGTGGTTATGGAATAATACAATATTTATTTGGATAAATTATATTGGATATTCTTAACTTCCTTGAAACTGATTAATTTTTTGTATAAATTTTTTGATAGAAGGAGTATATCTAGTATTATATAAGGAATAAGGGATCATAAATGTAATCAATAAGGATTTATGGTAATTCAGGATGTTACAATGTTTTAAAAGAATAAATGATGAAGGTGTTCACATGTTGTTACGTTCAAAAAATGATCTTCAATATGTTTAACATCCTTGTAAAATTTGGACTGTGAGTTGGACAGAAGTATTCTGGATAACTATAAACATTGGAATGGATTAATTTGAACATTGGATAGTATTATTTAAGGTTAAACAATTTCTGAAGATTATTTTTATAATATTATAATACTATAGTTTTAGGAAAAGGACAACCTATAGGTTTGGGGACAACCCGTCATGTCGGACAAAGCTGTAGGAATTGAACCCAGAACCATAGTGTGACATTCCTTTATTACCAACCACAAGCCTACAGGAAGTCCCTAGTTATTACAAAATATTTTTCCTAATCTTAATGGTATGTGTTACTATTTTGAAACTTGTAAATTTTGGATAAATATAATATTTTTTAGTTATATAAACTTTTTGAGTGAAGGATGAGTTTGTGGTAGAAATTAGTTGAAGGTTGAAACTCTACTTGTCAAGCATATATATATATATATATATATATATAACTATATCTTATTCTATGAATAAATTAATTCGTAAACTTTTGGAAAGGGAGATTAAAACAAAAAATATGTTTTCTTAATACCTTATTTTTTTTGAACTGCTGATATTTTAAATCACCATAGATTGAAGGCTTTGAGGCCCTCAATTTTACACTTGTTTGGGATTGATGAAGTCAATAACTTCCTACTAATATTTATGTTTTCCCTCTAATTATATGTCTCTAATTTCCACCAATGTTCTCCTTATCGGGATCATAATTTGTGGTGACTTTTTCATTTCCCTTTCCCACTTATTAAGTCTAAATTTTATTAACCATATTTCCGATGTGGGTTTTCCACAAAGGTATTTTATATTTTCAAACTTTTATTTTTAAAGAAAAATTTTAAATTGTGAGGACGCAATTTATTGAAGGAGGGGATAATGTAACACCCCGATCTCCCATGAAACGCTTCACTTTTAATAATGCAATAGTTTGCATTGTACGCATGTTCGAGATTGTAACACACCGCGGCCAATAAAAATAGCCATTATGAGTACTAATAACAACTTTTTGAAATTTTATATATTTTATATATAAAAATGGACTTCATTTTTGGATTCGGAATATCGAAATTAGCCCATGTTTAATTTTTGGTATTTTTCTGAAAACATCCAATTTTTTATAAATAGTGAAAAATACATAAAAACAACTTTTTTAATCAAAATAATTTATAGTAATAAATTATACTATTGAGTGGTTTTAAAGTATAATTAGAATATATTTTTACCATTTTATACAATGTTGGTTATTAGAATTAATTTCACTTTGAAATTGGACATAAACAATTGTCAATCTTTTGATATATATTGTTTCGTAAAAACACGATATTTGTTGTGACAACGGGAATTAATTATAAATTTAATTAATGAAACTTATATGCATGGAATTTTTTTAAATAGAAATCATTTTTTAATTTGGAATATCAATTATAGCTTAGGTTGAAAATTTGGCATTGTTCTGAAAAACATCAATTTTTGATGAATAGTGAAACCACTAAGTGGTAGTTAAAATACTGATTTTTTGTTTAAATGAATCATTACCACTTCTGTGATTTGAATTTCAAAAATCTTATATAAATGGATGTCATTAGAATGTAAAATGTGGTTCAATGTTATTTAAATGATTTTTTGGTGAATAGTAACTTTTATGTTTACTTAAAGGCGATTAAAGGTAATCAGTGAAAATTAAGGTAAAAATGATATTATAATAATATGAAAATACCCTTAAACTTGTCCTAAAATTATTTGATGAGTAATGTCAGACCAGAACAATCCATGGGTCAACTTGAGGACCCCATGGAGCCACATGGGTAAGAAAATGACAATAATAACCTTTTATTTAATGTAAAAATAAAATTGTCACAAACATGTGTTGTTTTACTAAAAAAATTATTACATGGGGCTATATAAGTTATCATTTCGACTATAAATATTAATTTTAAGTATATAATGATTTAATACATCATTATATAATTTTTATAATCTTTAGACATTAAATAAATTAAATTTTTTATTACACCATGATGATGCAGCGATTACGTCATTAATTAACTATTTAAATAAAATGAATATATAATGTAAAATATAATACTTAAACTTGTCAAAATACTATATTATGAGTATATTTATAACCCTTATCACCTTATCCTTGAAATATATAAGTTTGGGACCTTTAAAATCCGAAACTCATTATATAATAAAGTAACATTTCATGACCTTCCAAGAGTGCCCTCCACTCCTCTTATAAAAGGCCTCCACCACTACCACCATATTCACACCTTCCAAGCCATTTGGATAGTCCGACCTCTTCCAAAATACTCTTTCAACTTCCCTATCTTCATCGCAGATTCCTCAATTTGGGATGAATTCTTCCCAACGAAGCCTTTGGCTCTAACCAAAAAGAGTTACCCAATTTTAAGGTAATGTCTTCTTTTATGTTCTTTTGTTTTATTTTTCTTCTCCAACCCCCTAAACTATTTTTATTCATTAATTTTGTAACAATACATGTATATTCAATATACTAGGATTTTTTTATGATAATTATTCGAGCTACACTTACACACACCTCCGCCTAAAGTTTAAAGAACATACTGTTTCCGTGGATGGTGAAATATTGCCTCACGAAACGATGATTGTTATATCTTCTCTTACCACCTCTCATGGTGGTAATTATAATGGAACTATATTTATTTATGATATATATTATATTTATTTCATCTCTATGCTTATTTATTTTACATTTAAAACATATCTTTATGCATTTCATGTTGTGGAAATGCGATAATTTTATTTGAGGAAGTGCGGACTACCACCCCCTCAAAGTTATTTCAATCGTTAGTGCCATATGTGGGACGTATAAAGGATGACGTAAGTGATATTATATATTATATTATAATTTAATTATAATATAACTTTATATCATTACGTTTCATTCCATTATGGATGTAATGGATGTTTTACCACATGGACAACATGTATTTATAAGAATTTTATTGTTGACTCAAGTACCAAAGATCGAAAAAACGACCGTTATTAAATTAAATGACTAAATAATATTCGTAAAAATTTAATAAGTGATATAAAAGGGATAATTTACATGAAAAGGGTTCTTAATATAGTATATATTAACTCTAGTTTATTATTCAGGTGGTTAACGAATGATCGAGTCATGTCGGACACGAGGTAAGGGAACTTCTTAACCCAATTTTCATTCTTTAGGTTAATCTCGTTCTTTCAAATTATTTCATGATATAATTATGTCTTACATTTCATTTTTACTTTATTTATGTTTAATTATAGTGACTACACATAATAGATCTATTTTATTTAAGAAATGATCTTTTATGGGCCTTCGTCTCAATCTCCTTTCATTGAGGCATATGTTGTTTTATACACATCTTTCATTTATACGGTATATCAAATCCTTTAACTTTTATGTTTACTCAAAAGAAATACTTTTTATATGAATAATTTTACTAAACGACAAAAGGGAATTTTTTTTTTGTCGCACGTATGCGGCGACAAGAACTTATCTACCGCCGTGACCATTATTTGAGTTTCGGCATCCTCTACAAACATAACTTTTAATAAATGAAAAATAAATGAAAATATTTAATTTTAATTTATTTTGGTATTGAAAATGTTTTTGATAGGGTTTTTATTATATCAATGATTTGTATTGATATATTGTGATTAAAATTTTGAAATGTTATGTTTCCTTTATGCATGTTTTAAGTGATACGATGATGTTATGTTTTATGATATGTTTAAACCATTTCATATGACGAATGAATTGGAATTAATAAGTGACGGGCGGAGCCTGCTATAGCTTCTTTATTCATCGGTAGGTCTCATGAGACAAACTAGTGTCTTGGCACGAGCCCTTGAAAAAATCTAATTTGTAGTCTTGGCACGAGGCCTTGACTACGTGGTGATGATTTTCTGGCATTATGCATTCCATCATTATCAAAGTGGTTATTGATATTTCATGTGATTATTCGACCAGTAGAATATCCATGTGAATAAGTAAATTGCATTATTTCATTTTATTTTTCCATATTATGCTGAATTTAATGTCTAAAAGGCTTTTGATTAGTTATACATTTCCTTAAATGTTTATGTTTATTTATGAAAGCTTCTTCTATATTATTATCCTTACTGAGCATCTGAGCTCACCCCTTTCAATGTTTTAATTTTTCCAGGATGTGAAGAAGTATTTTATGAATGACATGAAGGGATAATATTATGGGATATGAAGACAATATGTTGTTGTCATTTTGTATTACTTTATGATGTAATATAAAACCAATGAATGTATCTTGGGTCTCAAGGCCACTAAACTAATCGGTGTTTCGAGACATGATCTTTTGTTATCATGCCAATGTTACGCAATAATGAACCAACTCTGGGTAACTAGGGTCTGGGCGTTACATCAGTGATAATTTTTAATTATATTGAAATGATAAATTATTTTAGAATAATAATATTTATTAAGTCAACTATAATATTTATTAAAAATATAAATATTTAATGTATTATTTTCATTATAATAATATTAAATGTATCTTGTATAATATAGATAATAATTATTATTGATTTTAAGAAAAACAAACAACGTTCAATCATGTTTATTTATACATTATAATCAATTAATTATAACCAAATTCAATAGATATAATTGGTTTATAATATTATAAATTTCAATATTATAAAAATATTTATACTAAATCATATTCGATATAATCAGGTAATAATATATTAATACTATTAAATTATATTTATTTATGAATATTGTTGATCAAATGAATTAAATATGTGATTCATTATTATATATAAATACTGTTAATAAATATTATTTATAATATATTGATGTTAATATTAGTTGTTTGTTTTATTTATAAATGAATATAATATTTTGAAGTTTATATATTATATATCAATTACATAATTTTTTTCATAAATATATATTTTACTGTAATCTTAAATATAATTATTATACATTAAGTGGGATCCCTCAAAATGGACCCATCAATAAAAAAATTAAAATTCAAACCCAAAACTAAATTACTAATTGAAATGTATATTGTGATTTAAACAAGTCCTATATTTTTTGTTTGTGGGAGGGTTTGATGTTTCCTATGATGTTGAGGGGATTTATGAGATATCTGATGACATTGTTTATTTCCCTAGAAAAGGCTTTGGAGTGGTGGATGCTACAACATCACTTCTTTGGTATGGATGATGTATCAAATCATGACCAAGAAACAACATTCTACTCATTTTTGTTTTATTTGATGAGTTTTCAGTAGGAATTTCTTGGGAGAAGTGAATACCAAAGTCATTGGAAGATATTGTTTGGTTCTAATGGGTTTAATGAATGTTTTAGATCCATCATGTTCTTCTGGTCGTTGAATAACCATAATGGTTTTATCAGGATCGATGCATAATTTGTAAAATTATACAAGACGAAAAAGTCATGACATAAAAAATTCCATCAAGTATTTAAATAGAGAGGTCCATAACCCATATAGAATATTCCACATGTTAATTTTATTATTAATTAAAATCATATCTTGGGAAATGATACATCATCATAGGAATATTCCCCAAAATATTAATTAATAACTCATCAATCGTGACACACCTAATGTATCCATCATCTCCGTAAACTGTATCATTATGTTTTATGAAATACATTACAGTGAATTTTTCATGATGGACATTAATTAAAATTGTATAGGTAGTGGAACATTACAAACACCAACTAATATTAATATATAATGACACTTATGCATGAAAATTTCATATAGGAAGGTATATTCTTATAATCTCCCATTTGAATCCATCATTGGAAACCTCTCAGTAGGTTAAAGGGATGATATATTTTGATGTTAATGAAATTATAACATGTGGACATATAAGTTTCCCCTAAATAATATAAATAAATGTTACAAGAGAATTATGTAGGAGGAATGGTAAATATAAATTTATTATCAATTTTAAGGTTTCATCCAATGTGGTTCATCACAATATGTTCTATAATTATTTATTTCCACAAATATGATTACAAATTTTTTAATTAAATAAAATAAATTTTCGTTTGTATACATAAATGGAATCATGAAAATTTGACAACATCTAGAGTAATGGTATATATGGTTGAAATTACAGAACATTAACTGATGCATTCAAATCATTGATGTTGAGACAAAACATTTCCTATATTTAACAACCCAATATGTTAGGATTTTAAAAAATCAAAATATCATCTTATATAGAGTTAAATAATGGAAATGATAATACCAAATTGTTATTTTATGATGAATATCTCATTGCAATCAATTAATATATGTATGGATTGATTTTCTATAATCCTACTAATGTACATAGGTTGATTTGGATAATTATAATATCCTACTTCAATTTCCTAAAATAAGGATATATACGGATAATATTTGAAATCATCTTACTATAATATTATAATCCTCATTTGACACAAAGGAATTTTATCGTCTTTTTAATTATATAGAACATTAATTTTCATTTAGGGAGTGGAATTAAAAGTGCATTAATAGTACCGAACATATTTTTGGTATGTCTATAAATGATTATTAGAGCTTCCGATCATTCTTACTGTGATTTGGAGTTCAAATATCTATGAATATCATTATAGTAAATATACCCTTGTTAATATATGAGAATATAAATTTTTATTATTATATTCTGAAACCCAAATTAAGATATGTTGGATTGAAGTGATATATGTTTATTTTTAACATAATACCCATTATTTTTCTCATGGATGATTCACTGGAAAAAAGAATTCATATATGTGTCAATATTGTTTTTTACCCCCAGAAACACAGGTGTACATTTCGTTTTAATCATAAAAGTATGTGACCATGAACTGGATAACATTCATGGTGAGGGTCTCTTATTATATCGTATTCATTTTTGCTAATGCTATTATTGGAATCCTGCATAATAATGATCCAATACATTAATTTTTTTTTAAAAAAAACTATTTTTTATCAATCATTAAAGAAGTTATTTGAAAATGAACATGAGATTTCTGCTTTGTGTATAAAATTTCTATAGTGTATGTTCGCAAAAATCAAAATGTTAAAAGGATTGTGGTTATTCTTCATAGAATGGTTAGAAAATATGATTACTTTTTTAAATATTAATCATGTGATAAGTAGGGATACATGGTAAATAGAGAAAATTAAAAAAACCTTATAATTTTGGATGGAGGAACACTTTAGGGTCATATATGTAAGATTTCATTAAAAAACTTGTTGGAGATTCAGATATTCCCATTATTCGTCTCCTAGATGCCTCAAATAGCACATTTTTTCATAAATTATGAAGATAATATCATTGGGTTTTCTAGGAATGAATTATAAGAAAATATATACCTTATTTCAATAAATGATTCTATCATGAACAACATTGGGGAATTGGATGATGGTTTATTGGACCAAAATACATACAAAAAACCACTATGTAAAAATTATTCATTGTTACTCACTATTGGGGGAATTTCTGATAGATGGATATGTCCATGTTTAAATTCCATATATTGCTTTTGGATTCAATTATATTATAACTGTTTTAGGTAAAAAAGTGCCACTTGGAATTCGAGTGAGGAATGAATTTATATAAGAATGTCTTTAGGTTTGATAAAGTATTATGAATATGGATGCCTCATATTCCATAACAATGAGAAATGAATTTTCAAAAAAATAAAACATATTGTGGGATTGGAACATCATAGGGTTACATATTCATTGACTCATTGGAGTATTCTTGATCAGGGATGGAGCACTTCCAATAAAATCAGTGAAATTATTTTCATTTCTAATAATTACTTCATAATAAAAATGTATTCATATAATTACAAAAATATGATTCCTAGAATTGTAGATGGATTTAATAAAAACTATCATCTTGTTATTAATTATTTAAAATATCCTTCTTTTTAAAAACATTTCTACATTTAACAAATTTGATTTTATATGTAAATGAATAAAAAATTATGTGTAATCAAACATGATTTTCAAATTGATTTAAAAATTAAAATTCTTGAACATAAAATACAGCCTCATATCCCCAGGTGAATGTTTTTGATTTTATCCAAAATATTTCTACATTCAGTAGGTGTTTGATGGATTTCCATCGATATATGAGAGATTACATTTCAACTTCATAGTATCATTTAAAAAAGAATTGATGATATTTTGTGTGATCATAGATTTTGAGGTATCAATTACTAGAAAGATGTCATATTATTTTTGTTTGTAGACCATCAAGTCAAAAAAGTCAAACTATGCATTAGATTGACTTGAAATTGATTCAAATAACATCAAGAATGACTAGAGGATAATATTCCTAAAGAATCTGAAAAATATGAGCATGTGTGATTGGTTTTTTGTGAGTGAAAAATTATTTTAACTAAAATTTCACTTATAATCTGAAATCATACACATTATATTTCAAACTCATAGCCACTATGAAAAAAATTATTTCAGAAATCTTATATGATAAATAGGTATATTTATATTTATATTTCTCCATTTATGTACTCATAGTTATTTGAAAAAAATCATTAAAAAATCAAAATGTTTATCAATTGATTGGAAAACAAATGGTATAGACCTATACAAATGCTATTCCAACCCGTTGATATAATTATTTTGAAATTTGGTACATTTATGAATGTTTATTGAAAAACCATTATTATATGTTCCTTAAATGTTTGACATACAGAAAGTTTGTATAAACCCATTTGTATAGCTATGACCTATACGAAGATATTTTTCAGAAAGAATGGTATAAGGTAATATGATGGTTTTCATACTATTGGGTTTCGTCTAATCATTGGTATTTGATCATCTTATGTTTCCTATACCAAAAGTTTCACAAAAACTATTGGTATATGTCAAATTTATAGTAGTGTTGAAAATGGATTTATCCTTCTTAAAAAATAATCTGATGGGCTGGAAGCCACACTATGATTCATTAATACCATTAATAATTAAATTACAGCAGGATTCCACGATGTCATTTTTCCATACTATCTTATGGGATAACATCAATATAGTGAATAATGAATAAGATTTAGCCACTGTAGGACACCAAAAATAATTGATAATAATAATTCAAGATGTGATAATGATACCTGGATGATCACATACAACAAAAACCAATTCAGTAGAAACTCATATGATTATTTTTGCAACAACATTAATCTAAAATACATGGGATAGTGTGGGGGTCCACATACAGAAGTGAGAAGACAAGAATGGGTTATTAATCTAAATCTCATTATGCTTCTAAATCATCATCTATGATATAGCCTACTTGAATCAAAAGGATTAAATTTATTAAATGCTGGAAAAAATGCGGTCTTATTATTACTACCATAAAAACTATGATATGGTATAGAGGAAGAATACTATATATTTGGGGATGAAAAAAGATGATTTGAGAATATGGACACAAAACCATTCACCATGTCTACAATATTATCTGCATTTGGGTTATATGCATTGAAGATGATCTTGGACACTTGATGGATGGTCGTTGAATATATATAAGTATCTTCTTCACTATTGTGTAAGGGTATCAATTTATCCACTATAATATGTCGTACAATTACAAGATAATTCAAATGGAGTATTCCCATAAAATAATTCAATATTAATTTTAAGACATTAAGCAGGACTACTCGGGGCCCTAGGAATTTACCAAATTATTCATTTTCTATTATCTATATTATGTGGGCCAACATAAACCTATGATTTCCCAAATAGACCACAAATATTAATTATTCAAACATATTTTTCCTAGAATGTATCATCATATCAATGAATACTTAGAATAACCCTTTAATATCATTAGTAACCATACAATCAATTTATCAAAACACCATCTTTTAATGGTATAATTGAAATAATAGAAATTAACGGCATCCTCCCAATCATAAACTACGAAGGATGTGGCCATCAACATAAATTTATAAACAACACATGGGACCCTACTGATCATGAACTTGTCTCCGTCTATGGCCCATCATAATATTCCCTTTTTATGAGTAACACTCGGTCCCCTGAGGAATACCCAATAAAATATAGGGCATGGGATAAAAGCTACATCACAAAATCACGTATGGGGGTAATATTTGGATTCAATGATATGAGTTCATAGGGAACCAAGATTACGAATCATATTTGATTCTATATTTTCAAAAAGATCAATCATGATCATACACATATATTAATATCACATACCTCCAAAGGGTTTATAGATTGATAGATTATCCCAATCCAACAAATGTCCTTTTTCCACATTTCGTACCCCACCAGAACATTTAAATGTGATAAGGAATTTGTTCAATAAAAAATTAAGGTAACATATATAAATACATATTATCTTTTTGAATCAATTGATATACATCCTTTTTATGTTCTTTCGTTTCTACTTTAGAGACCCTCTTAAAATTCAATCACTTAAATTTTGTCTAACATGTCAATGATGCTCATGAAAACAATAATATTTGTTAGACAATAAATCACAAGGATCAAAATTTATTTATTTTGTTTATCTACCACATGAATAATTGAGAATTGGAAAAGATATTCCATTCTACAAGCGGTCTCACACAACCAGATTGAAATATTTGTTTTGGAATAATTAATCAATTTCTTATATATTTGGATAAGCAAGAAAATTGATATGCATTATTAAATAGTGTCTCGTGAGAAAAATAAATATAACATTAAGAAATGTGATATGTGAAACCATGCACAATGAATTATGTTGTCTTTATCTTCCAAATATATTAAATTAGAAATAAGACCATCCATCAAGGCACACTAGAAATCAGAATGTGTGCCCCCAAATCTAATCCCCATGGTATGGGTGAAGCATTGGGATATAGTACCATTGATTTTGATCTACTAGGATACTCATAAATGATTATTTATGTTTAATCAGTATAATAAAAATAGTATAATTCATTGATTAATTAAATAATTATGTATGGAATCATACTTTGGAATTTTCAATTTCTAAAAATTATAATTAAATTCAATGTATTCAATGTAGTTGATTGTATTTTATTTTGAATTATTGAAATTGTTTCATAGAGTAAATTTTTATTGATTGTCTCTTAATATTCTACACATGTGATTCTTCAGTTGTTTCTTATGAGATCATAGAACAATAGTTGGGTATGAGTAAATCATGATATAAATTGGTGGTATAAGAAACTACCTATATAATCCATGTATGAATCATGGTGGAAGGTATATCATTAGCCTTAACTTCTCACTAAGTCCAATTTTTTTTGTGGTGCATAATAAAAAACAAGTACAAGATGTTTCAAAATATTAACTCACATACCATATGTTTTGAGAGATATTGTTGGTCCATGATTTTCTAGGGTGAGTAAAGAAATATTTTGACATCCACAAGAGATTATGAATGGGGAAAAAAACTATTCCGTTAGTATTGAATTTATGTGACCAATAATATTTTATCAATTCTTTTTAAAATTTGTTGATAAATATGAGTTTAATAAGTGAAAATTTAATACCCACAAAAATATATAGGTCATATCAATGCTAAATTTTGAATTTATAAATCATATCATTATTAGTACTAAAATTATTTTAAAACTTAGTATTCATTTACAGAAAAAATGAATTTGTATGAATAATTACCTGAATTGTGAACAAGTAAAAAACAAAAAATGAAAATAATAAAAATTTCATTAAAATAAATTATTTATATATTTAAACACCATGAAAAATTATTATCAATATATTAAAAAAATTTCAATAATATAAGTCTTCAAAAATTGAAGTCCCGTGATTCCATGTACGGGTGTGCTAGAAACAAAATTCTGAAATTTTTTTCACTACGTTCTGTAAACTTTTCGGTGAGGTTTTCAAACATTTGAACCAGTGCTCAGAATTGAAATTTTTGGTCATTTTTTATTTCCATGCAATGATATTTTATTATGTAAGAAATTATTTTTATCTTAGTGGGTTATGAGAAAAAAATAGTTATTAGGCATTAAAACGAATAATAAAATAACCTGAAAATGTTATTTATTTTTCTCACCAGTGGTTGAGCGGTGTGGCAAGACCACTAAGTTGTAAACCCATTTAATGAATTGATTCTTGGTTTTTGTAACCACGAAGTTGAAACATTAATTGTGGTTCATAAATGAACTACATTAACATGGTGAAACTCAGTTGATTATTTTTTCTATTTTATTGAATCTCGGGTGCGGTATTTTAGTATGGAAGAGAGGATCCTCTGACGATGTGTTGTGGTGTCACCATCGAAGAAGAACATGAGCTTGGAAAGAAATAGCAATGGGGATAAACTTTGAATGACGAATGCATGAAGCTTCATCAAATGCAGAATCTTCTTCCACCACGACATCATCTCCAACAAATCTGAAGGTAGTGGGATTTGTTTTGGTTTAATTATTTGAGTTGAAAATGAATAAATTGTTTCTCACTTGTTACGACCCTTTCACGAAAGGTGTGGGCCGAAGGAACAAGGCTTGAAACCTCTTCCACTTAATTCTTGTCGTGCTCTTTAGGGGACGAATTTCCAACTCGACAGAACCTTGAATCTGGGAGCCACGCAGCGACTACGACATCCCGGGAGGCCCAAAGGCACAAGTGGATGGTATAAAAGACAACCAGATCTCACCCAGTGCCCCGTGGAAGATCCTCCAGCATGACATTGATGATTGGAGCCGCTTGGCACCATAGGGAACCCAATGTGGCGGTCGACACTTTGATAGCCGCATGGGCCAGGCGGCGAGCCGTCGCGTTCTGCGGTGAAGGGTCACGTCGGAGGGGGACCAACAACATGTAAATCCCACGGACCACATGGTGTTACAACATGGAACCTCTAATTACAGAGCTGAATGACTCATTGATCCATTCAGGGAGCTGGGCAGACACATGGCTACTGAGCTGCACCAGTACCCTACGCCGTGACGCCCGACGGGCCAAGCTGAGTGGGCTGGCCTAGTCGGTCTGTGGCTCAATAGGGCAAGCCCGCTGTGGCCCTACCCTACCAGGCTATCCCAGGCCAGTTCGGGCTAGGCTAGGTAGGACCATGTCTTGGTTGGGTCGGGTCGACCCAAAGTAGTTTGGGTCGGGCTGATAGGGTTAGAGAGGACATAGACCAATTCGAGACTCGTCTCACTTAAAGAGTCGTATCATGTGAACTATACATCCATTTGAAAAACTGTATGTGGTGATGGGATCCTATGAGTGAGGAGGTACTTTTGGGATAATCCACCTGAGTTTTGGAGAATTATTGAGTACATAAAGGTTTGGATAATACCCAAATCTAATCGGGCCCATGACACGAAAATGGTAATACCTCGCATATCGAGTGTTCGGTTGATGTGACATCAATTGCATTGGAACCTTTAAGACATAAAGGTACATTGGGTTACTCTTTTGGAGATATTTTTAGATTTTGATTCACGGACGATAACCCGAGGAGAAGATACAATGGAACTCCAACGCACTGAAAGCGTGGAATCATGTGGCTAGTTATCATTTGTGTTGGAACCCTGTGTGAATCATCAACTAGAGACATAGTGTGGATCAAAATCAAAGCGACCCTATGTGGATTAGCGTCATAGAGTCCCCATGTGGATCAGCATCTAGCAACCCATTTTGGATTAGCATCATGGTGACCCTCTGTGGATCAGTATCATAATGACCCTGTGTGGATCAACATATAGAAACCCTGTGTCGGTCACCATCAATGCAACCCTCTATGTATAAGCATTATAGGGACCCTGTGTGGATCATAAGTTTGTGAACCGACAAGGACATGCCGTAGAGTAGCCCTTTGTGGATCTACAATATATGACCCTCTGTGGATCAGCATTGAAAAAACTCATTTTTGGATTAGTTGGGGAGACATCCTAACAAAATAAAATAATATAGAATAAGACTAATCATCTTTATTCCTAAAAATTGAGTCGTATACCTAGTTTTAGCTGAGTCTTTTTCTTTTTTGATTCATGATCAAGATCATTCTTTGGGGTTTTCCTTTGAGTAATTATGTGAGATCTTCTAGGGTCTCAAGATTCCTATTGGGTATTGTAATACTCACTCCTTCACGGGCTTCACCCACACCTTGTTGTCTATTGTGCAGATGATGGGATGCCTTTACTATGATAAGGGATCTTGGATCTGACAGGAGATAGTGTTGACTATTTATGAGTTGTGTTTTGGAGATGATTTTTACCTTCCCTTCAAGTAGGATCATTGGTGGATGATCCCATGAGTTGATTACTATGTTCTGTTATAGTTTTATCATTCAGTTGGTCTTGTGTTCCATCCCTTTTACTCTGAGTAATCACTTTTACTATTGCAGTTTTACATCGTGGTTGCATCTTGTTGTGTTCATGGACTATGTGTTTGTACATCCATAAATGAAATTCCTTCCCGTATTAGAGACACACATTTCTGGTGATAGTCGCCAACCCCTTTCCTATGGAAGGCGGGCTTGGTGTAGTCACAGAACGGGACCTAGGAGAGGGGTCATGACAAAGTGGTATTATATTTGTCAGTTCTACCAATGAACTAGGACTATGATCATTCCAATGGCGCTATAATGTTATCTATTTTGAGTGAGGTTTTTAGTTTTGTGAGTCCATGGTTGGTGTGGCGACCAACAAATCCATACATCACGACCACAATTTCTATTTTCGTAATAGATGAACGAAAATATTTATTGCATGTGTTTTGTAAATTTTTCACCTATTATCTCATTTGATTCTTCTCACCGTTGGGTGGTGCACTAGCAGCACCACTACCCATTGGAAAGCTATTTCCACTTGCCCCACTAGCAGATGGTTCACGCCGACTAAGAACATTTCAAAATGTCTAGAGATAGAGGCCTCTGTGATTTTGAGAGGAGAACGATCCCTAGGCATCTGAGGATGGGCTGGAGGTTGTGCCCAATGTTTTCCACCAATTTGGGACACTAGAAGAGCATATGGTGATCTCAGTTTATAGTCTTTAAGAGGGCACAAAAGGAAGATGGTGGAGCCTGATGCTCTTGTCGCATGAGGAGGAAAACATTCCTAGTTGGACTTCGATACCTTCAATAAGGAGATGTTCGTACTTGCGACATTATACTCAGTGTGAATCCAGGAGTTGTTGTGCTTACAACAAGGCAGCTTATTAATGGCCCAATACTCAATGACGTTCACTGACCTCTCGCTCTCCCCACCGACATGGAATGAGACCCATTCATCAAGGAACAAACCATTGATAAGGGTCATTATTGTGATATCATAGCGTCTATGATATCTATGAATATCCCAATGTCGGTTGTAACGAGTATAGTTAGTGGAGAGACTCTTATCAAAGAAAGCACCGACAATAGGATCCATGCCATGGTGATAGGTAGTCGAGTCATATGCAACATGTAGTATGTAGATGAAGCAGAGGTCTATGGATGACAAACCCTCTATTGGATGACCCTCAGATACAGGATTGGAGGTGCAGAGCTCATGATAAATAGGGTGTCAACTGGGAAGCACATTGTGCTTCACATGCGGCGGGAAAGGCCACATGGATCATTGTTGTCTGTATCGCAGTATTGACGATCAAGAGACAATTGTGGGACCAATGAGGTAGTGTAATAGTATTCAGTGGGGTGTTCCATTGGGGAATGGACATGGATGAGGATCAGGTCATACGACAGGTGGTGGACATCGTTTTGAGGCTCTACCACCATGACCCCCAGGTCGTCCACACCAACCACAGTGAGCAGGTGGACAAGGGGGAGCGAAGCAACATGTGGAAGATGCATATTTCCATGATTCTCGAGGTATTTATAGAGGTATGATCTGTAACAATTACAACATTGAATCAGTATTTATATAAATAGTTTCCATTGACTCTTTCATTTCAACTGAACTCGTTTGGAGATTAGAGATTATAATGGAGTCATTGGCTCGATCCTTGTGATTAAGGACTCCTGCATGAGAAGATTTTATTATTACACATTGGTGCAGGTAGTGTGATCTCACACTAGGAGGCGAGAACTTTGGCTGGGATCTCCTCATTGAAGAATCGAGGCCATACGACATCATCTTTTGTATGGACTGTTTATCCATAGTTGATGTACATATTTTCTATTTTAGGATAAAAGTGTGGTGTGTTCACAACGATGGGATCATTTTTACCATCACTGGCGTTTAAGGGACCTTTGTGGCATAAAATTCACTTTCTTGGAGTAGTTTTCTTCCAATAACACATTAGTTGGCTAGCCATTCCATCAGAAATGTTTACGTGAGGATTTTGAGTAATCCTATAGTGGTGACCAGTGCGCCACTATCTTTACTAATGATGTTCCAAGAAAACCTACACACATATTGGTAGAATTATACATACACCTATATCTAGGGATGGCAACAATATCAATGCCAACAAAATGAATGGCTCCTATAGATCATCAAGTGTTGCAGGTATAGTTAGAGGACTTGCTGAGGAAATGATTCATAAGACATGGTGTTTCACCATGGGAATCCCTTATTTTGTTTTCCAATAAGGTAGATGAGAGTTTGAGGCTTTGTGTGGATTTTTGGTACCTGAACCAAGTAACTATGAAGAACAATTATTCACTACTAGGGATTCATGACCTCTTCATCTAGATTATGGGAGATTAATAGTTTTTAAGATAGACCACAGATATGGTTATCTCCATCTTTACATATGGGATAACGACATTCCGATGATAGCCTTCAGATATTGGTATGGCCATTTCAAGTACATGGTGATTCCCTTTGGCTGGACCAATGCACCAACAGTGATCATGAGGCTCATGAATAGGATCTTCCAGCCATACCACGATCTATTCATAGTGGTCCTCATTCAAGACATTTGATATATTCAGTGTTAGGGGAGGAGAAAGACAAACACCTGCAGATAGTTCTGGATACAACCTAAGATCACTCGAATTATTTAATGTACTCAATGTTCCAATTCTACATATAGGGTTCCGACTTCCTAGAGCACAATTTCTATGATGATGGAGTTGTAGTGAATCCAGTTATGATAGAGGAAGTGCTGGTTTGGGATACATCGAAGAGTGTGGCAGAGGTGCAATGTTTCCTGGGATTGGCTGGATACTACAGGAGGTTCGTAACAGACATCAATAGGGTGACAAAACCCTTTTTCATCTTCAATGAAGAATGGGAAGCCATTCATGTGTATGATGATGTGTGAGCGGAGTTTTTAGGATCTGAGGAAGATAATGATGAGTGCACCCATCTTGAGGCTATTAGAAGAGGGTGTGGGGTATGTAGTCTATCATGACACATCAGTTACCGAACTAGGATTTGTTTTGATTCACGAGAGAGTAGTGATATACTATGACTAAAGTCAACCGAGACATATCGAGAAAAAATATGCTACCCATGTATTGGAGTGAGATGTAGTGGTCCTTGCACAAAATATTTGGAGACACTACATGATGGGTGAACAGTTTACTATTTACTCTGGTCACATGATTGATAGGAATATCTTCACAATTATGGAATTGAACATGAGATAGTGCCAATTGATAGAGTTCCACCAGGACTATGACATCAATATATTTTACACTTCTGGTTATAATAATGTCGTATTAAATTCACCCAGCAGAAGGTCTGGTCTACAATTGGTGAGTGAGGTGACAAAGCAGCTAGATGTGTTGCAGATATTGATTGGGGATATATATGGAGATAATTATATCCAGTCTATGATAGATACTCCTTCACTCATTTAGAGATTTAGGGTGGAACTGCTGGGGACATAGGCTATGAGGCCGGATGTGGTCAGGTATCATTTGGACGATCTCAGAATGGATTTTCTTAAGGTGGGGAGAACATCATTCTATTCAGAGTACGCACCATAGTACTAGTGATGCTTCGAGAGGATGAGTTTAGGTAGTCCCCCACATCCCATTTGGAGGTACACCCTGGTTTGGTAAATATGTACCAGGACCTCCAACATTAGTACTAGTTGGAAAGAATGAAGAAAGCATTGGCATGGTTCGTATCTCAATGCCTCACTTGTATTAAAGTAAAGGATGAGAATAAGGTACTAGAAGGATGAGCTCATCCACATGATGATACATAGTTTAAGTGGGATGGCATATCCATGGAAATCATAATGGGGCTACCACGTGCGTCCTGGGGTCACAATTCCCACTAAGTGATAGTTGACCGACTCACCATGTCGGCCCTTTTATTATCCGTCTGAGAGCATGGATCAATATAGATCATGAGACGTTTCTACATATATAAGATTGTACGACATCACGAGGTTCCAATGAGGATGGTCTTAGATCATGATTCTAGTTTTATATTAATCTTGTGGAAGGTATTTATGGAGGTGTTCTGTACTAAGCTACGCTTGAGAACCACCTTTCATACTCACACAAATGGTTAGATATAGAAGAGCATTCCGACACTTGACGACATGATTCATGCTTGTGTCCATGATTTTGGTTGTAGTTGGGAAACCACCTATCACTAAATGTGGTCACTTACAACAACAGTTATCACACCACCAACAACACAACTCTATTTGATTCCATGTTTCAGTGACCTTGAAGGAGACCATTATACTAGACAGACCATTGGGAGTTAGAACATATGGGACCAGAGTTTGTAAAAGTTACCACATAGAAGGCATAGATCATCTAGGAGAAGATGGAAACTGCATAGAGCAGACATAATTCATATGTTGATATGAGACATAGACCATTAGAGATTGAAGAAGGAGACCATATCTTCCAATGGATCTCTCATACGATGAGGATTAAACAGGTTTGGCCTGGGTGACTAGTTGTCTTTTAGGTTCATCAGACCCTTCCAAATCCTCAACATTTTAGGTGTGGTGGTGTATCATCTTTCTCTTCCCCAAAAAATGCCCCGGGTGCAAAATGTTTTCCAATTGTCGAAGATGAGGAGATATGTGAATGATTAAATGAACTTTATCGACTGAGGTCAGTTGAATACTGAGGATGTTTCAACATTTGATGAGTTTTCGGTGGATGTAGAGGATCAAAAGGAGCGAGTACATCGCAGGTAGTCGATTCCTCTTTTGTGAGTTTGTTGGAAATACAGGAATCTCCAACAGAGAACAAGGGAGTGGGAGGCATAGATATGTGATCATTACCCCAATATGTTTTTGTAGATTTTTAGTAGCTTTCTTGGACAAAAATACGAAATGTGGGGAAAATATAAAAAAACCTAGAAAATTATATATCTATATTTTTAATTTTTGGGGATTTTTAAGAACCTGTGAAAAATTACGGTGCTTTATTCTGAGGCCATGTGTTCCTGAAACAGAATTTTGCATTTTTTCATAGGTTCGTTCATTAAACGTGTGGGCGGAATTTTCTAAATTTTGATCTTGTGCTTGGAATTCAAATCTGAAGAATATTTTAAATCTACAAAGCCATGATTTTCATAATGGAGGCCTCACCTTGACTATAATGGGACGAGAGTTAATGATTGTTTTAGGATGGTAAAAAGAACAATAAAATAACATGAAAATGTTATTTGTTTTTTAATTCAGGGGTTGAGCTTTGTGGTGGGACCACAGAGTAAATATGTTGTCTATTTTATTGAATCTTGGTTTTGGTAACCATTATGTTGAAGCATTAAATGTGGTTGACAAATGAACAGTATTAATGTTCTGAATCTCTGTTGATTATTTCTACCATTTAATTGAAGATCGAGTGTGGGCTATTGGTATATAAGAGAGGAACCTATGATGATGTGTTTCGACGTCTTCCATCATTGAGGAACAATATCATGGAAAACAACGTTGAAGTGATTGAACTACGAATGACGAAAACTGGAATCATTATCATACAAGGAATCTTCTTTCACCATTATCACATCAACAACAATTCTTGAGGCATGGTGATTTTTCATGTTTTAATTATTTGAGTTGAAGATTTATAAACTGTTACCTACTTGTTATGAAGCTAACGTGGAGAGTGCTGGGTAATGGAACATGGCACAACCCTCCCCTTCTTCGTTATTGTTGCTATCTTTTGCAGAGGAAATTCGAAATTGGAAAGATCCATTAATACAGGATCTATGTAGAAATAGAGGAATCCCAAAAGGCATATGTGAACAAGAGGATGGGTAAATAGACCACCAGATCTCACATGGAAGCCAGTGGATGATCCGCTGGCATGACACCGGCAGAGAAAGAAGTGGTCGGCACTCACCGTCCGTGCATGTGGGCGACACTACTTGGAGCTGCAGCAGACCCGAAGGGTGGCCGACACTTGGACGACCACATTGGCGAGATGGCGCGCCATCACACCCCAATGTGAAGGGTCCGCAGCATTGATTCCATATAGGAATGGGACCCCTGCCCTACATATATTATAAATATCATGGATGTGCCACATGGCGACACTTATTGTAGAGTCGACGGGCTCTTTGAGCCGTTCGGGGAGCGATGCGGCCACCCAGATGGTGATCCACGCCACCGCAGTGGTCTACGTTGTCCAGCGGGTTGGGCTGGTCTGCAGCCTCAAGGTCTAATTCCGCCATGACCCAGCCAAACCGGTTTGGCCTGACTGGTTCAGACTGGATCCTGACCCATTCGGGCCCAATCTCACTTAAAGGGACGTATCTAGTGAACAAGAGCTCCGTTTGACGAACTGTCTACGGAGATGGTATCCATGGAGCAAGAAGGTACATTTTAAATACCCCAACTGAGTATAAGAGAATTTTGGAATATGACCAGGTAGGATCATACCCTAATCCAAACGATTCGTCATCATTAAAATGAAAATAACTCACATAGTTTATGTTCGGTTGTCGCGTCGTCTGTTGCTTTGAAATCCTTAATACATGACGATCCAATAGGAGACTCCTTCATTTATATTTTTATTAGTTGACATATGACCAATTACTATTGGAGAATATATTACAAAACTCAAGAACATCGGGTACGAGGGATCCTGTGGAAAAACGTCATCTGAGTAGCGACCCTATGTGGATCATCATCGAGCGACCCTGTGTGGATCAGGATTGTAGGGAACCTATGTGGATAAGGACCCTAGTGACCCTGTGTGGATCAACATATAATGACCCAATGTGGATCAGCCGCATTGCAACTCTGTGTGGATCAGCATTCCAGCGACCCTGTGTGGATCATCTGTGTGCGACCTGACGACGACCAGCCTATGAGTAGCCCATTGTGGATCAGTGATATATGACGTTATGTGGATCGACATTGGAAAAAATCTTTTGTGGTTTAGTTGTGGAGACGTCCAAAAATAATAAAATGAAATATCATAATACTAATCATCATTATTCGTGAACACTGAGTTTTATACATTGTTTGAGATGAATATTTTATATTATGCTTCATGATTGAGATCATGATTTTTGATTTACCATTGGGGAATTATGAGAGACCTATAGGGTTCTCAAGGTCCATACTAGGTATTATTATACACACCCCTACATGGTCTTCTCCCCCACCATGTTGTATCTTATGCAGCGGATGGGTGGCCATGGCTAAGACTCAGGGAGCAAGGACCTAATAGTGGACCCCGGTAAAGATTGATGTGGAGATCTGTGGAGATGAGTTATACCCATCGTTAAGGTAGGATCCATGGTGGAAGATCACAGAAGCTATATACTATTTTCTGTTATATTTGTATCATTCAGTTGAGCTTGTATTATGGTCCCTTTACTCTCAGTACACCCCTTTTCTTCTATAGTTATTTACATCGTGGTTTCATCTTGTTGTGTTTAGGGAGTTTTTGTTTTTATAGGTTTAAAGGCAATGCCTTCTCATTTTAGGGAATTCCAGTCCAGTTCTAGTTTCCAATCCAAGGCCTATGGAAGGCAGGATTGGGGTAGTCATGCAACGGGCCCCATGGGATATGTCGTAACAATATAGATTTCAAACATTTCAAAAATACTACAACATAATAAATAAAATTGATTTAATATTAATCATAAATATTTGAAAAATTAAATGAATATTTAACCATGCTATATAGTTTTTTAAAATTTCAATAATTAATTAAATTAATTGAAAATGCATAAAATATGTTTACAATCATAAATAAATACATTTAATGAAATTAAATATATGAATTTCTAATAAATTTATGTAATACACCTTATTAAATATAATTAAATAAATATTAATCATATAAATATGAAAATTTAAAAATTTAATTCATAGTAAATAATTTTGTATAAAATAATATTAATCAATTAATAAATTAAAAAATTAATAAAATTTTAAAAATATTAAAAATGAATAATTAATATTATATGAAACCATAGTAAAAATGATTAAATAAAATTGAATATGTTTAATACATTAAAATTTTAATTTGTATGATTAATTACATCAATTACATACACATAATTACCAGGGTCTTATTCCTGGTATGCCCCTTGTGAAATTTACATTGAATGTAGTGACTCATGCAGATAGTGACATGTGTATGGTACAGGAATGCGTTGAAGCAATCATACCACATTCCTTGACATTTATATTGGATCATGCATGCATGGAACTACACTGTGCATTCATGCAATTTTGTGTGCCAACTAGCCATGGGCGTACATGTGACCTAATCAATCTTCCACTACCCAGATAGAATGAGGCCATTGATTTCATAAAAAAAATGAAATACCATACACAAAATAAGGGAATAAAAATGAGTAAATAATATATATTTATATATAAGTTAAACATGGATAAAAATTCAATAAAACATAGACACAAAGCTGACCCATGGGCCCATCGGCATGCCATATCCCCCCTATTAGATAACCCACCTATATTCAATATTCCAATAGACCACACATTTTTTGATATTGGCGCTATGAAATTTACAACATATTCACAGACCGCCATGGCGCATAGGACCATACATTATTGTGAATCTCTAAATAATTTATCACAATCAATTAGGCCTCCCTTACAAACAAATTATGGATAGGGCCCCACCACCCAATACTATTAAATTATTTTACTGAACATCATGGTGTATTATCATAGATGACCATCAGACCACCACGTTCATTTTAAATTGTATTTCGGACAATCCAAATAACATTTAAACAAATCCTTCAACCACAGCATCTCTTTGAACATCACTAAAACATCGACCACACATCCAAATATGTCACTAAACTCCTACAACAATGATATCGTGTCACGTGAGGCCATCATCAGCGATGGATCACCCCAATAGTTACTGATGGGTCCAACGTTAAACTACGCCAGAAACATTTGTATTGAAGTGTTGTCTCGCTTCTTACATCCACAATCCTTCCATCCCAAGCATTCAACTCTTCCCCTGAAACCCTCCACTCAAGACTCGTAGTGATCACTGCACCGACACCGCCATCAACCTATGGAAATATCTCGATGGGACACACTATCGATACTGCAATGAATGAACATCAATGACCCCATCTACCATTACATGTCACCCTAATTCACATCCCAATATTTTTCAATTGATTAAATAAACACCAAAATCATGTTAGGCATGGCGTACATTTGAGATCAATTTCAGGGAAAATTGTGTGGGTTGGATATGGTCTTATATGAACCAATAATATGTTTTTCAAACATATTAAAAACATTCAAAAATTATAAATAAAAATTAATATATATTAATAATATAAATAAACAGTTCGGTGCCTTCCTGGTTGTCTCAAATGGTAACACCTAGTCAAATGGTGCCCTTGCAGTTTCTCTTTTAATGGGGTGTTTTTAATGTGGGACAAGACTGTGTGAATTAATTCACGTGATGAGAGTCTTGTGACGCAGTGACATTATTTGACGCTGATTATTTTTTCTATATAAGGAGGTAGAGGAAAGGAATTTCAACATCAGCGTCAGCAACAACACCGAGAGAAAATCCAATTTGGTGATAACCTTTCTTAGAAAATCATCTTTAATTCTCTCCATATTTTGATCCACAATTTTATTCATGATTTTTACTTTTGTGATCTCTTCCATTTTTGGGAGTCTCTACAGTATACCTTTTGATTTTAGTGGATCCCTCATTCTGCACTGGGTCCCATGGTTTTTCCGATTCATGTTTTCCACGTAAAAATTTTTTGTGTCAAATTTATTTTCTGCACATTTAATTTTGTCTATGGGCATCCGCTTCTATTTTTGGTGAAATATTCAATTTACGTTGTGCGTTCACTTTTCAATTTTTTGTGTGTTCATCACTTTTCCAATATTTCCCAACAACTTGTATTAGAGGGTTTGGTTTTATTTAATTTGTATTATAGAGGCCAACTACATTTTGATTATTTTGTTAAATGATACCAACTACCATATGTGGTGACTTAAAATGAAGGATCAGTGTTTTGTCAAGCATATGCATCTTCCCGTGTTTAGTACCTAGAAGCCAGAGAGGATGTTAGAAGAATAATGGGATTTCGAGCATGATATGGTTTCATATTCATTCACCAATGGGTTGATGACAATGTTATGCACCAAATTGTCAACATCTCTCATGCCATAAAATTGTGGTAGAAACTTGAGACGACCTACACTTCGAAGACAGGAATCAATAAAGTGTTTCTTCTCAAGAAAATGATAAAAATGAGGTAGAGAGAAGGTATGTCTATTTCTGATTACATAAGTAAATAACAAGGTTGTTTTGATTAGTTTTATGGAATTGGTATCAATTTTGAATATGAGGTATTAGCTCTTTCACGGCTTAACACTTTACCAAATTCATGGGAAAATTTACATGTTACACTAACCGGATCTACTCCTAATGGTGTTGTATCATTTTGTTTTGTCAAGTCTGTTATTATAAATGAAGTGGTAATGAGATGCACTCAGTAGAAATATTCTTCTGAGATTTTGGCCTCAGAGAATAGGAGGAGAAGCCAGGACTGGGGCCAGACCAGTTGAGATAAGAGTAGACGCAGATGAAAATTGAAACCGAAGCAGAGAGATTTCGAATGTCATCATTGTGGTGAAAAGGGACATGTTAAGAAGTTTTTTTATCAACTAAAAAGAGAGAAATTATTTTAGGAATTACCACAACAGAAAAATGGAGATATATATGATCATGTTGTCGCCTCATAGGGGGTGATCCTGTTAATTTTTATGACTCCATTAACATTGAATCTGATGATTCTTGATGGGTAGTTGACAATGCTTCCTGTTTTCATGTGACATCAAAGAAGGAGTTTTTACATCATAGTGCCCTGGTAATTTTGGGATATTGATGATGGGAAATCATTGTCATGTTGACGTTGTAGGCATCCAGACTGTTTATTTAAAGATCAAAACAAGAAGTAAGATGATTTTGAAGAATGTTTGACATGCACCCGATGTTCACATAAATCTTTTCTCTACCAGCATTCTTGATGATGAAGGGTTTATCATAAATTTTGGTGTTTACAATTGAATATTTCCAAGGGATCTATGATTGTTGATCGATGGAAGAAGCAATCATGTTTTTATTGGTCTAGAGCTTATATTTCTTGTGATGCTGCTTGCATTGTTGGGTGTAGTGTTTTGTCCAAGTTGTGGAATTAGAGCCTCAGTCAAATTAGTGAGAAAGGAATTGGTGGTTTGTACAAGAGAAATCAACTTTTGTATTTGAAGTGTGTCAAATTGGACACATGTGATCATTACATGGCTGGGAAATAGAGCAGAGTGAGGTTCATCAGTAATCCTCCACACAGGAAGTCATAGGCAAGTGAATTGGTACATTCTAATGTTTTAGGTCCTTTGAAATAGAATAACTTTAGTGGCATTCTTTATTATGTTACATTTATTGATGAATAATAACAAAATATCTAGGGTTTTTTCTTGAAATCCAAAAGTCAGGTGCTCAGTGTTTTTAAGCAATTTCATGTTTCTGCTGGGAGAGAATTGGCCAAGAAATTGAAATGTATTCTCACTGACAATGGGGGATAGTATTGTGGTCAATTTGATCAGTATTGTAGGAATGATGGTATTTTCAATCAGAAGATGGTGCAAAAGACACCTAAACAGAATGGTGTACCTTAGAGGATGAACATGTCTTTTCTGGAAAGAGTTCGTTGTTTGTTTTTTGGATGAATAGTTTCCTGGACATTATTGGGGTGAGGATTTACTTACTTCTTCTTATATTATAAATTTATCACTTGTCTTTGCTTTGCTGACAGACACTCCTGACATGTTTTGGTATGGAAAAGATATCAGGTACGATCACTTGCATGTTTTTTGGTTGCAAGGCTTTTGTTCAGGTGCCTAGAGATGAGAGATCAAAGCTGGATGGAAGGACACACCAGTGTATTTTAATTGGCTATGGACAAGATGAGTTTTGGTACAGGTTCTATAATCTTGTTTTGAAGAAACTTGTTTGAAGCTGTGATGTAGTGTTTATGTAGGATCAGACTATTGCAGTCATTGATAAGGGACAAAAATATGCTTCACTATATTATGATGGGTTTTCAGTCCTGATCCAGGTTCTAATTCGCATTTACCTCATATTTTTTATTCTGATGATCATGTTAATGTACAAAATGATGCTCAAGGAGAACAGGTTGGAGATGAATATTCTGATGCACCTTTTGTATCTGATGATCAGGTTATATGGGTTATTAATGTACCTGTAGTACCACTCCAGAGGTCATCTTAGCATCACAACGTTTCTAATAGATATTAACCTGATGAGTATGTGCTTCTTGCTGAAGGGGGAGAACCAGAATCTTTTGATGAGGAAATGTAGAGTGAACAGAAGGATAAATGAGTTGTGGCAAGGGATGACAAGATGACATCATTTCACGACAACCCCACTTTTGAGCTTGTGAAGTTACTGTCAGGGATGAGAGATTTTCAAAATCAGTTAATTTATAGGATTAAAAATGAAGAATCCAGTTCCCATACATGATACAAGGCAGAATTAGCTGTCAAAGGAATATATCTGAAGAAATGAATTTATATGGATGATATTTTCACACCTGTTGTCAACATTTATTCCATTTTGGTTGTTCATGGTTTTGATACCAGTTTAGATCTGTAGATTCAGAAGATGGATGTGAAGACAGCTTTCCTCGATGGAGATTTAGAGGAGGATATTTATATGGAGCAACCAAAGGGTTTTGTTGAAACGGGTAATGAAAATCATGTTTGGAGGTTGAAGGATTGTTTGAATGGATTGAATCAATTTCTTAGCTAGTGGTATAAGATGCTTGAATATGTCATTTCTCATCTGGGTTTTATGAAGACGTATTATGATCATTGTGTTTTTGGACAGATATTTTCTGAAGATGATTTTATTATACTATTTCTTTATGTTGATGATATTCTCATTGTTGGCCATGATACTTCTAGCTTTGATATATTTAATTAGGATCTTTGTCAGTCTTTTGTGATGAATGAATTGGGAACTGCATGAAAAATTCATGGAACGACGATCTCCCTATATAGGAAGGCCAAAAATTGTGGTTATCTTAAGAGAGATACATTTATAAATGTCTTCAGAGATTTTATATGGATAGAGTGAAAGTGGTTAGTACTCCTCTTGGTTTACATTTTATGCTCAGTACCAGTCAGTCAACTTCTACTGATGAAGATAGAGAGGAGATGCAGCACATACCATATTCATCTGTCATTGGTTATTCAATGTATGAAATGGTATGTACTAGACCTGATATATCTCATGCAGTTGGTGTGGTTATTCGTTTTCTATCAAATCCAGGTAGAGTTCATTGGAATGTAGTGAATTACAGTTTTCGTTTTCTTCTTGGTACTTTTTGATCTGAGACTGGTTTTTGGAAAATGGGAACCTATGTTTTGGGGCATTACAGATTCAGATATAATAGGAGATATCGATTCGAGGAAGTCTACATCAGGCCATTTGATCACTTTTACAGGGGGAGCATTATCATGGTAGTCAAGATTGTAGATATTTGTTGCTTTATCTTCCACAATGTTGGTGTTTATTGCATCTACTGAGGTGTGCAAAGATTTTTTGTGTATTAAAACATTAATTTGAGATCTCAGTTTAAATCCAGATGGGTATGTTTTATTTTTTTGATAGTCGAAGTGATATTTTTTTGTGAAAGAATTAAATATTTCATGGAATGTGAAATCATATCGATGTTCGATATCATTGGATATGCAACATCCTTGATTCGAGACAGTTAGAGCTTGAGATGATCCAATCTGATGACAACGGGTCATACATGTTGAAAAATAGTTTACCCAGAGAATAATTTGAGACATATCAAAAGATTGTTGGGTTGGAAGAGATCCTCACTTGACTCGGAGGGGGAGTTTATTGGGTGCCTTCGGGTTTGGCGCACTGGGTAACACCTCCTCAAATGGTGTGCACATGGTTTCTCATTTCATGGGGTGTTTTTAATGCGGGCCAAGACCACGTGAATTTATTCACGCGATGACACTCTTTTGACATGGTGACACTATTTGATGCTGATTCTTTTTCCTATATAAGTAGGTAGATGCAAGGAATTTCAACATTACCAGTAGCCACAACACTGAGACGAAATCACATTTGGTGATCGCCTTTCTTCGATGATCATCTTTACTACTATCCATTATTTGTTCCGCACTATTATTCCGGAGTCATACTTTTGAGATCCATTCCATTTTGGTGAGTTTATACTGTGTACCTCTTGATTTTAGAGGATCTCTATTTCTGGACCAGGTCCAGTGGTTTTTCCCTTTTGGGTTTTCCACGTAAAAATTTCCGGTTTTAAATTTATTTTATGCACATTTAATTTTGTTGATGCGCATCAGCATTAATTAGGGGGGAGTGATTCATTTTCCACTGCACGTTCACTTTTCATTTGTTTGTGAATTCATCACTTTTCCCATCTTCCCAAACCTAAATTTTTTTTAAAAATATTGAATTTTATTAAATAAATATGTATTAATTTTATAAAATGATTAAATTTTAAAAATAATGATTATTATTAAATATAAAAAATAAAATAAAATTAATGAAATAATATAAAATCTGAACTAATTAAATGAAATAAATTTCAAAAAAATTAATTTTTTTATCCATAACATTAATTACAGATATTGAAAAAATATAAAATTGAAAAAAATTATATATATAAATATTATTATTATGTCTAATTAATCATGAATGCACTGTATTAATTGTATATAGAAATTATAATATGTTATTGACCATTTGAATTTTTAATAATTATTTCATTAAATATATACATATTTAAAAATCTATTAATAAATAAATCAATTTAATATATTAAAAAAACGTTAAATTATTATATAATAAAAATTAATAAATTATTGAAAATACTAAAAATGGATACTTTTTAAAATTTATCAAATAAAAAAAATCAATAAACAGATAAACATGTACACACATTCATAGACATAGTCATACATATACACATATATACACACTATAAACATACACATATTGGAAAACAGATACACATACACATAAATATACATATACACATACACATACATTTGCACATAGGAATAAGCATATAATCAAACGGATACATGTTTGTACACATAAACATAAATACAGTTACATTCCCATGCATGTACATTCCAATATATCTATACATACACTTATATACATACACATACAACAAAAAAATACATATACATAGACACATACACAAGTACATACACATGAAAATGTATATTCATGAACACAAAAAATTATATGCATACAAATACACATTAATTTCTATATACAAACACATCCCAACAATTATATACTTGTGAATGCACATATATACACATCAATACATAGGACTATTTAAAGACATATAACATTAACATAAACATATACACATAAGCAGTAAAAAACACTTGTACATAAAAATAAATTCATATATATACATATACATAAATTCAGACAAACATAAACATACACATATATACATACACATACAAAGACATATATACAGACATATTAAAACACATAAGATTGCACATAAAAAAACAAATACACAAGTACATAAACCCATACATACATATTTTCACATACTTATACATACAATAATATATTTAAAATATATAAACATACACTTACATATACACATACACATATATATGAATATTTATGCATATATACATACACATTCACATACACGTACACATATTTATAATGTACAAATATTATTACATACACTTATATTCACATATACATAAACACAATTACAAACCATAAACGTAGAAAATCTCACACCCATCCACACAACAAAACAGAACCGAAGAACATACAAACAAACTTTACATAAACACAGACATAAAGACACACCGATTCAAATTCATATAAATATGTTATTAAATATTATATTAACTATATATATATATATATATATATTAATTTTTATATATACATTCTGATATATAAATATCATTTAAAAATATTCATTACTATATATATATATATATATTAACTTATTCAATTTGTCATTTGACAAACATAAACCAAAACCGTTGATAATTATTAGGATTTGAAATATCTATAAAAAATAATTGAGAAAGGGAAATAATTATTAGTTAATTATAGATGAATCATTGAATATAGCACATTATTCATTAGAGTAACTTGAATATAAAAAATATAGAATTTCTAATGGATGAAATTTAAATTTAATGGACTGATAAAATTAAATGATAATTATAAATTAGTAATAAATTAATAATACAATGAATTATACCTTGGTTGATAAATATAACGTATCAGAATACATTATATTTTTTAATTCCTATGGGAAAAAACCATTAATTTGTACAGGCAGTTGTTAATTTTATATATATCTACATCTGAAATCAGATGTCCAGTGGTGCATGTTGGGAGGGATGGAATTTTTGTAGTGTGCCTCTTTGTTTATGATACTTCAGTATACATTTCACATATGGACTCTCCATTTTATTCTCCAGTAATCAGTTTGCTTCACCCTCAATTGTTTTTAATGACATGTAAGGGAAGAAAGTGTTATTTTTGAACACATATATCCTAATTGGTTAATTCTGGTGTATGGAATTACACACCTTTGGGTATTGACCTTCATATCCATCATCCCCAATATGAATTTGTAGGAATTTTTGATGGGGTGTCATGGTATATCATCTAATAAAGGATGGTTGTGGAGGTAGGTGTCGAAGATGGGGCGCCATGGAAAATAGAATGAGCGCTGAAAGATGGAGGGACCATGGTAGGCATTGTCGATGGGGAAAGGTGAAAGATCATCTGATAAAGTATAGTGACGTTAAAAAGTGATCATAATGTGGCGACGTGGCAGGTTTCCAGATAATGAGAGGTCATAGACAGATCCATCATCCCTTTTTTAACTTCTTCTTCACACTCCACATATGCATCATTCATTCTTAAACAAAAACTATGGTTCACTGTATTAACAGAAACTCCTATAAAGGATGGATTTTTCTAATCCTCGGACCATGTGTGTGTGCATATAACGAGTCCACATTCCACTATTTAATAATTTCTATTTTATCATTACATTCACTATTATTTCTTTTAAATATAATTTTCCTTAATTAATTTTTCATTATATGGTTCATTGTGTTTTTACCTCATTAAGGAACTTGATTCATTTTTTTAAAAGCCTAGAAATTGTAAACATAGCTTTATTATAAATATATGTTATTAAATATATTTATATATAATTAAAAAATATATAATATTGTGTAAGAATAATTTAATTATAAATAATAAATGAAATTATTTTTTTGATGAAATTTCATTATAAGTTAATTAATAAACTTATAATAAATTATACCTATTTTTTATATATTTCAAATTAATATTCAAAAGATAAATATGATTTTTAAACTTTTAAAATATTATTTTAAAATAACTATTTTATGTAATATATAATTTGTTATTATAATATTAATTATGTATAAATGTGTTTTTCGGAATTTATTTTTATTATAAAGATATATAATTTTGTAAATATATGAGATATATTATGTTGTTTTATAAATTTTATAAATTATAAATATTTATAATTATTATAAAAATAAAAAAATCTTAGTGAATTTATGTTTTAAATAATAATGAGATTTAAATTATATATATTAAAATATATATATATATATATGTATATATATATATTTAAACTGCTAAATTTATATATATATATATAAATCGAATTTATATAAAGGATAAAAAATGTTTAAACCATTATATGTATAAATACATCATGTTTAAAAAATTAAATTTAATATATCTTGATAAAACAAAATGATAAAACAAAAAAGTACAAATTTATAATAATATGATAAAAACAAAATCATGTGTTGGTAAAAATAAATAGTAAGATAAAAAATAAAAGAGACATTATTGATTAAGAAAAGCAGAGTAATGATTTAGATAAAAAATACTCTAATGATTAATAACTAAATTATTAATCATGGAAAAAAAAGATGATAAAAAATTGAGAGGTTGTATTCCACCCACCATCATGAAAATATACCATTGAAATGCCAAACGTCTATACTAAACGACTCAATCTCGTTCTACAGGTGGTCAAACAACTCAAATATTTCAATTAATTTTGAATCAATTTTCTTTTACATTGATCATATTAGGGTTCCATTAGTTTCATTGATATATTGAAACATTATATATAAAAATATATTATGAAATTTAATTTATACCATCACTTTTTTCATCAAAACATCTGACCCTAAATGATCATGTTACATAGTAAATGTTGTGTGTATTTTTAGTTATCTTTTTTTAAATAGATATCATTTATAAGTGATTAGCTCGGGTTGTGGGTTCTTTTTTTATACATGATATTAGAGAAACAATCATGATAATTTTGGAAAAATAGATCGAATTCAAAATTTTCAAATATTCCACTTTTTTAAAAGTCTTTTCCATGTGTGCCCGAAAAAATTACAATGGAACAATTATTTTGAGTAGGGAATAATGTAATAACCTATAAATTATAGAAATAGTTTTGATATAAAAATAATTTTTGAAATGGATTTTTTTAATTAAAATGCACTGATTATATTAATAATATGGTTATCATTAAATATAATAAATGAAATTATGTTTTTAAATTAATTTTATTATTATATATTTACAATTGTTATATTTCACTATACATATTTTTTAGATTTTTTTAAATTAATATTATAAACACAAATATATGTTTTCATTGTATAAAATAATATTTTTAAATGACAATATTATTTTATTTGTATTTGTAAACTAGAATTTTTCATTATAATATTAATTCTGGGTAAAACATGATTTTAGAAAATTATAATTATTTTTAGGATTATATGTTTTATAAATATATGTGATATATTATGATTTTTTTAATTTTATTAATTATAAATATATATAATTATTATATTAAAAAAAAATTACAACATAATTTTTTTAAAATATATATTTTTTAAATATTTATATTTTAAAGAAGATTTATAAATATTTATTTTCCTATCAAAAATTAAAATGTTATATATATAAATATAAATTTATATATTATTTATAAAAAATGCACAAACTATTATAAGTATAAAAAATACCTGATTCATAATATAATAATGACATGTTTTGGTATAAAAAAATTTAAAACATAAAAAATGAATTTATATTAATAACATAAAATAAATCATGAATTAGAAAATAGAAAATTGAATGTTAAAAAAAAGGGACACAATCAAAAAATGAGAAATGATTTAGTTAAAAAAGATATAATATTTTAATCATTAAGACATAAATTTGTAATAATGTAAAACCTAATGGGATAAAAATAATTGAGGTAGTATTCAATGTGAAATCATTAAAATATACCAGTGAAATGCCCCAAGCTAGTCTTGAATGCCTCCTTCCGTTTCAACAGGTTGTCAAACAACTCATGTCCTTTAATATGTTCCTAGGAGTGAGTGGTGACATGGTTTATGGTAGAGGGCTTCTCAACACAATTATGATGAAGGGTTCGAAAGGCAATACGAAGGGATGAAAATACTATATATGGTGACCCTTACGAAAGGAGAAAAGAACCAAAAAATTGACGAATGGGATGATGTGGGATGGTGATCCCAACAATATTAATATTTCGGATCAGATAAAGGTTTTATATCATGGGGAGCTCTCTGTGAGGGTGTTATAGTGGAAAACAATGGGCGACATGTGAAATTTCTAAAAAAACCCTTGAATTTATCTCTCACTTGGGGGTTGAAATGTTGGAGGTGTTTATCTTGATTAATGACATTCTATAGGAAGAAGATTGGTAGATCAAAAGATTGATATGTGTGGACATCAACTATGCAGTGAGACTGGATTGAAAAGAATGTTCATTTACTAATAAGAGGATTCAACAAGGTAATGATCAAAAAAGAGGAGTATATTCAATCCTGGGATAAATTGGCATATCACATTGAAGTACTTATAATGGATGATCAAGATATAAAAGTAACCACTCATTGAAATTATTTATGATGATTGTTTCTAGTTGGATAAAGTTATCTTCTAATAATTATGAGGATTCATTGAGTTTTTTTCTTGGTTGAACCTTTTGGTTTCTAATTTTTTCCCATATAATTGTTTTTAACAATAAAAAGGATGATTTTCAAATATTAGTTATGCATTTATCATTTTAGTAATTTTTCAGGTTGTTCATATTATCTATTATGACAACATATCATCTATTGTATTCCATTTTTTATAAATGGATCTTAGTGGTTAGAACCCATAATACTATATGAAAAACAATGGTTAAAACCCTATTGGGAACAAATACCTACAGAAGTACTGTAACTGTGCCGGAACTATAGAAACGATGGTCACTATAGTGGTAACATGGGCATTTTAGTAGCGACGGGTACTGAGTGGTACTGTAGTAGGCAGGTAATGTAGAAATACTATTCATATAATGAACCTTAGGATAAATATTTGTCCCTACGGTTCTTGTAATGGGATAAATGCCAACTAGACCTTCGGGCTATGTATTGAATCTACTTCTCCAATATTAACAGGGGCCTTTTCTTTTCATTAATAATAAAAATGAGTCTTCATCTACAACCATTAAAAAGAATTAAATGTGTGTAATATAAAGTGTAGGAGACATAATTTCTTGTATGGGTTTAATTTAATTTATTAATGAAAGGTAGTCTCCCAAATTGACATACCATACGAGGATAGAATATGAAGAGTTGAGAAGGAATTCAAAGAATTGTCTATGTAGTGTGGATTTGAAAGAACAAAATATAATAATAGGAAGGTGGGAAAAATTCGGATAAATGGAAGAACGTAATGAAGGGATTTCCTACACATGATAATTGATGAAAGAAACACCCTTGTACATTATTAAAATGAATGGAGGTTTTCAAAAAGTGTTGAGAGAAAATATTTTTTCCCGGCGAGTACAAGGATATGGAAAAATATTAAAATTTACAATGCTTTATCTTTATTGAGATATGGAACTACACAAATTAATTCCTCAAGTATCAAAGGAATATACCTCAGGAGAATAAAAATAACTATAGTCAATCTATGTTAATAAAAAGGAATATGATGATTGATTAACTTTATTGACATTAGATTAAATAGTTAGGTAATTTGAGTAATTTATCAGTTATATAATGGTGATAATTTTTATAAAATTTATATTTATTATACTTTATTACTGTTTTATTAAGGATTTGATGGTTTATGTTCAAAAGCGCAGTTGAAAAATAAAAATGAATCATTAAAATTTTAATTTTCTTATAAAACAAAATTTTGAGGGGCATGTTACCCTCATTATATTCATGGTGTTGACGTAATGATGTTGGGATACAAAGATTATTGATAAGGATAAAGTAAAATGTATTGTACTGACTAAATTGGTGATAATTAATGATTTTCCTAAAAAGTGGTCCATTCTATCATTAATTGAGAAAACAAAATTTTTTGGATTTTTTTAATAAATCCAATGTGTGGTTGAATGTAAAAAAATAGGTTATGTAATGGTCTGGGATACACAAATTAACTAATTGGTCAACACAAAATCTCCAAAAAATTTAGTCATTCCAAATGTACCACTATGAATCATTCTTGTGTCTGTGGGATTGGTATGTGCTAAAATCTGTGGGGGCCATAGATGTTTCTAGAAATTTCACAATGTCTACATACGAAGGGGTAAGGTCCACAACAACAGAAATGTTCTCTTTAGTAAATAATTCTCTAATGGAGAGGGATGAGTCAACATTGTGGTCCAATTGTGGAGAAATCCTACTAATGTGGTCAGCTACAACATTTTATACCCACCATTTATCACAAATCTCTAGAAAAAACTCTTAGAGGAGTAGAATCTAATGTATGAGGAGGGGCATAGATTTTGGTTTCATTAAGAGAGATTGAAGGGCAGAATAATCAAAAAACATAGACACACTGGACCCATGATTATAAGAACAAAAATATTCCAAGAAAAAAACAATATAAATGAGTTATTTTTCAGTGGATGTGTAGTTTACCAAGGCAGTGTAAAGGGCTCATAATGAATAAACAATGAAATGAGGAGCATCTTCAAACCATTTTGATAAAACATCCCCAACTACAAAGTATGAGGAATCACACTTAAACTCAAATGGGAGATCCAACCTTGGTCGTTGTATGATGGGAGTCAATGTGAGACTCATTTTTTGGAAATGAATGCATCCTCACAATTATTATCAATCACAAACTATGAAAATTTTTGCAAAAATAGGGATAATGTAAGTGATATATTTCTAAATCCTTTAATGAATTTGTGGTAAAGACCAACATGACCTAAGAGATATCACACATCATGAAAAAGATTTCTATATGGAAGTCTTGAAATTAATTCAATTTAAGATTTATCATCTTGAATTCACTTATTTGAAATGTCTTGCCTATGTACTATCACCCTCTCAACCATTAAATGGAATTTCTCATAATTTAAAAAGGAGAAGTTTTTCAATGCTGCAGCGAAGGAAAAAAACTATGTCTTCCAAAAATCATCAAAAGAAGAAACATATACCGTGAAATTGTCTATAGAGACTCCCATAAAACACTCAAGGTACTCAAAAAGTTAGTCAACATACATTGTTGAAAAGTATTTGGAGAATTACATATACTGAATTACATCCTTATCTATGCTAATGTGCCCAATTGAAATGTAATTTTGGTCATTTCATGATCCTTAAGGGATATATGAATTTGAAAATAAATCTAATAGCCAATAATGGGACATACCAGCCAATCGTTCTATCATTTGGCCAATGAAAGGTACATAAAAGTGGTCTTTATGAATGGCTTTATTCAGTTGACAGTAGTCAATATAGACGTGCCAACTATTTTTCACATGTGTTGGAACCAATTAATTCCATTTATTTGACATAACTATCATTATTTTTTTAGGCATAATTGGCATTGGGATAATCCATTTACTATATGATATTGGATAAATGGTCCTTGCATCAAGTAATTATCTGACATCCGATTTTACCACTTCATGGAGAGTGGGATATAATCGACATTGAGATTGAATTATGGGCTTAGATTCACCATCCAAAAATATATGGTGCATTTAAATATATGGTCCCATCTTGAGAATATCATCCAATGTCCATCATATTGAATTTTTGCACTCTCTAAAATGGTTGAGCTATTTTGATTCCAATTGTGGATATCAGATATTGGAAATAAGGTGGGGAAATTAACAAATACTGTCAAGATATGAATATTTTAAAATTAGAAGGATGTTTTCTAAGATACAACATTGTTAGTTTCTGGATTGAGTGATGGGATTTTGGGGTACTTTGGTCCATTAAACCATCTATCTGCTCATGTTTATTCTCTAATGATAGAGAATATATTGACATCATTTTTTAGAATCATTGAAGATATTGGGTACCTCATAATTAACACACATATCAATTAATGGAAAAAATTTACACTTTTCAGAATCCACACAACAATCAAAACATGAATCTAAAATCAATACATCCAAGGGTGAAGAAGTAGAAAATGAATGAGAGTAAGAGTATATGATAGAATTGTGTGTGTTCTTCGTAAGAGAGAACTTACATAGAATAGAGTGAAAGAGTGGAGTGCCCTTCAATGAGGTGTTTCATACACTCATGGATGTTAAAACATACATTTTATCCTTCTAACTCAATGTTCAACATACCATCGTTTACATTGATGATCATATTTTTTGTATTGGGGAATGGACTCCCAAGTATGAGAGGAGCATGTACTTTGGTTAGAGTATCTTCATTCGTAAGAATTTAGAAATCAGTAGGGAATATGAGATTCTTCACTCATACAAGGACATCATAAATCCATCTTATTGGATGTGTATTACTTCATTTGGCATCTTGTACGACAATTCCCATTGGTTGAAACTCTCTAACATGCAGATAAGTGTACATGGAGGCATGCATTAATTAAATTGAAGCTCTTAAATCTAGAATATCATCATAAAATATGGTATCCCATTTGGAACACGATATCATGAGTGTTACTAGATCGTTGCATTTGGTTGGAATTTTTGGTTGAATCATGGCTGGTACATTCCCTCCCAAGGATACTCTTTCATTCCCCATGACTATTCGTCTATGGGTTTAGAGTTCTTTTAGAAGTTTTGCATAATAAGGAATTTTATTAACTGGATCCAACAGTGGAATACTGGCATGAACATTTTTAAATGAATCCATTATTTGAATCTAAAATACCATTATGTAGAAAAATTTATATCTACTAAAATTATCAGTAAATGATATGAAATATGAGTACCCTCCCCTAGATTCAATAGTAAATGGTACACATACCTCAGTATGAACAAATTCTAGATTTTCAATAGTCATTTCACATTTCCCCACTAATGGGGCTTTGGTCATTTTTCCTTGTAAACATTCATGTCATACCCCATGTGGTTTTAGTATAAAATAATTTAAATATCCATCTTGATATAATATTTTATTGCATTTATCATATACCTGACCTAGCGGGTAATGCAATGTTGGGTGTGATATGAGTCATATGAATCATCTTTTTTATCAATTTCTATTATTTGGTTTCTGTAATCCAACACAAAATGATCGTTATATAAATGTGCCCTACCAAAAAAAATTATGTCATTGTAAAAGAACAATCATTCATTTCCAAAACTTTTAACAAATCATTTTATATATAATTGGGATATAGAAATAATGTTTTTTGTAACATTTGGAACATAATATAAACCCATTAACACCATGATCATACCTTTGGGCAACGTGAGGTGGTAGTCCCTGACAACTACAACAACAAGTATGGATCTGATTGATGCTCGTATATAAACATACCCTTAGTTAATTTTCTTAAATCTACATGTTTCTTGTATTTGGATACATATTTGATAACTACAATTTTCATGTGACAATAAATTTGTAGAAACAAATATATTTCAATCAATTACAAATGCAACTAAATCTTCCCCTTGCTTCTTATGGTGAGTGAAGTTCTTCTACCAGTAGTCCTTATTTTCACATGTGATACAAACTACCTCCTATTCCCTTGACTCACCTTAGATCATCCATTTCATAGATGGACATGAAAAATATTTTGGCTTAAATTTATTCACCTTTCCATTATTCTTATTCATCATAATGAAATAAGGATTTTTTGGCATTATATCGTTGTACACATAGAAAATGTTGATAAGATTATCATATAGATACTTCTCAATGATGTTCAAAATGAAATTGAAAACCAATTTAGAGAATCCTTGAGGGAGTGTTATGTGGTCGAGATCGGTCCCTAGATCTTTATGGAGTATAAAACCGAGATAATTGAGGCTCTGAATGTAGCCAATTATCATGTCTACATGTGGCCTAGTTGGGGAACCTTCTCCATGCTTACACTAAATGTGTGCCTTATAGATCTCAAATCCAATCCAATAATTCTCTCTCATGGTAAATTTTATGGATGTGCTCAGGAAACTTATAGTCATCCATGTTTTCATGAGACTTCATGAGCTCGGTTGTAATTTATGAGAGAATCAAACATGGAACATAGAACATGTTTTCATATGTTTCACATAGACTAGGAAATCATCATCACTCACAACATTATATGCTGGATCTGGTATTGCTGACTCTAATATGCATGACTTTCATTCATGGCGTAGGATAATTTGAAGGCGTGTAAACCATTTATAGAAGTTTGTTCTAGTGAGGATGTATTCATTATCGACAATTGATCACAGAGATAGTGTTTTATACAAACTTGTCAGTATTCTTCTACAATTAAAATATATGATCATTAATACATTATTAATTTTATTTATTAGAAATAATAATGATTCATTATTTATCCCATTATTTTATCATGTCATAATGTCCCTCACCACTGAACTCATAATGTCTAGTTTTCCTTACATTCTAGTGTAAAGGATCCATATTCCCGTTCACATAACCCCAAAAAGGGTTGATTAAGATATTATAATGTATTTTGGTTAGAATAAATTTTCCAACTGCGGGCATGTAGCTCCTTGATCTGTCGATGGGACTCCCCAATCATGACATGACTTTGGATTTTCACAAATTTTTCTTCCAATATCACCACAAATCTAGAAAGGGATACTACTATTGATGTAATATGGTTAAGTTAACCCGAAAATGTGCATAATAGATTATTTTATATAAGTAATTTTCCCAAAAAGTGGTTTTTAAACACCTAGTTTTATATATTTTTTCCAATTATCATGTGACGAAAGGCATGATCTGGCTTAATATTTTATTTGAGGGATTTTTATCTCTTATGTTTGAATTTTTTATTATCAATAATACATTCTTGTTAAAATTAAGTGGAATATACATAAGTGATTAAAAATGTCTTCATAATATTTATTCATAAGTCTGGATTATTTTATTTCTATATTTCATGCTTGATTACTTCATTAATTATGTGATTTTGACAACATATACATAATGATAAAACCTGAAACTGATATAAATAAAATAAATATAATGATAATGATCTTTTTTAAGGGATCATTTTTCAAGTGGATTCTAAACTAATACCGACCTATGTGAGAATCATCTTGATCCTTTTTAGTTTGTGTTTACAACAATCCTCCAACCCACCTATGTATATCCGGAGATTTGTTTTGTCTCAGCTCCAGCTTGAACCAACTCCACTATCTTGGGAGTTCTATCCATTAAATATTCAATTTTTTAAACCACAAGTAGATGAGGAGTAAAAAGAGGGTTTTATTGAAAATAAACATTCAGCCTAAAGACCCTACATATTAATTAAGAGAAGGATCACCTACCAAAAAATTTAATTTGGATAAATAAATTAAGTGAAACCACCCACAAACATAGGTCTAGGTATAGCTCATTATCATCCGTTAATGTAATGATATTTATGTATAAATAATACTTTAATAATATTCATTAATATTTCTTGTTTAAGACAAATAATTCTTAAATCAATTAATTATCATCTTTTAATTAATCCATCCTTTTATCTAAAAAACTATTATGAATTTCCAAGATATTCTCATCCATCATAATTTTATTTAAAAATAAATTCATTTAAAATTTTCATTGTATGTAACTTGAACATATAAAGACCCGGAAATTTCAAGGATATTTTTTTGTAAATACTTTGGAATTTTACGAGTATGTGGCTTCTGATGGCAGTTGATTCTGAGGGACGGTGTGCCCAGAATCAATTTCTAAAGTTTTGTTCGTGTACATTAAGTAAACGTACGTGCAGGTTTTTCTATATTTTGAACAGGTGCTCATAATTGAAATCTAAGGGTACCGATGAACTCAAAGCACCGATATTTTCTTAAGGGGACCCTTACCGTAGTTGCGTTTTGTGTGGTTTGAGAGTTAATATTTGGGGATTTAGAAAAAAATAAATAAAATTTACAGAACACAATTTTATTTAGGGAAGTTGGTTATTTCTTCCCAAGTGAAGTTAGAGGTGGGTCCCAAACCCACATAACCTCCCATGAGATGATATTTTTGAGGTGGTTCCCACAAGATCCTTGCGTTTTCATCTTCCCTTAACCCCCTTAAACTCCTCCATTCATTAAGGTTGAACCTCTCCACCTCCCAAGCATTTATGAGGCCACCTCCTCATATAATTTGTGCCAACCCAAATAGTTAATGTACTAGAATTAACTTGGGTGTAAATAATTCTATTTGAATTATTTATAATTGGTTGGAAAATCTTTTAAAAATTTGGAAAGGACTTATTTTAAAATTTGATGAGCAATTATTTTGGGATATCTCTTGAGAATTTGAAGGAGTTCCTCTCTTCAATGAATAGTGTCGTCATTCCTATGAAGAAACGCCGAATAATGACGATATATTCATTTTATCATTGGCAAATCCAAAAGAGAAGGATCCACCTATAAGGAACACAGATGATGCACCATCCTCGTCACCTTCTTCCCCGACGTCAACGAGATTGACGTCATCTCCCCACGACGCCGTCTTCCGCGACACCCGACTACCGTGAATCATAATTCGAGGTGAGGGAATTTTATAATTTTAGTTTGATATAATTATACACTTGTCATTGAGTGAATGTGAATGGTCTTTTATGGTTAATTGATACTGCCTAATGTGGAGGGTGTGGGCTGAACACACAGAACCCAATGACCCTTTGTAGTATCTTTATTTGTGATGGATACCATCTTGGGAAGGTGACGATGAATGAAGGTAGTGGTCGCATGCCGACCGAATGTGAAAAAATCACATCCCACTACCACGGGCCGCTCGACCGAAGAAGAATCAGTCAGATAAATATTTCATGTCCGAAGAAAGACCATAGCGCCACAAGGGGCGCCACATTGTGGAGAACCACGGCCCACACTCTGTGTGCTCCTTTGGGCGCGAACCAACCAGCTCGGCGGCCAGCTGGGTGAAGGAGCCGCGTCACCCGAAGGTGCCGTGCAGCAGGACCGCGGACTGCCCCGAGCGGGCCCCTTGCACAGGAGCGAACTGTCGGCTTCGGCCAGCTATAAAGGAAGGTGGTGCCGAATGGCGCCTCTGGTTCGTTAAATACACCCCCACCTCAGAACACTCGGCCAACCCGGTCGTGCCACGCCGCGCTGGGCAGGGCGGCGATACACCGGGAGGGGCGCGCCACACCAAGAGTGTTCATGCCGTGTCGGGCCATGCTTTTTCGGTCCGAGCCGACACCCCATTGAGGGTTGGACACGAAGAACCGAGTCGGGCCGACCCGCCAGCCCACTGGGCTAGACGGGCCGGGACAGTTACACTTAAATGCGAATAACATCATGAACATGTGTTAGATCGATGCACCGTCTATGGAACATGGTACCTCGAGATGAGGTGGTCCATTTAAAATACTCTACGTGAGCTTCGAAAAACTTTTAAAAATGGCCGGGTTGGGAACGAGGGTATCACCAACCAGACCCTTGGAATACAAAACCAATATCTCTCAGATCAGGTGTCTGATTGACGCGCCGTCTATCACGGTGGGTTCATTTTGACGAGATAGAACTTTGGGATACATCAACTCTTGACTTCATGATAGTTTATGTATTTACCCCTTTGATCGAGGAGCGAACCCTCCCAGAATCGAGTGTTCTGTGTGCGGGAACCCTAGATATGGCTACAACTTCAACGAACACCATACTAGAATCCTCTATGGGTTCAGCGAGGAAGACCACCATACTGGAATCCTCTGTGGGTTCAGCGATGATGACTGCCATACATGAATCATCATTGGGATAGATAATGATGATTACCGTTCTTGTATCCTAAATGGGTCCGACAGTTTGACTTCTGTTCTAGTATCATATGAGGGTCCGACAGAGTAGCTGGTCTAGTATCCTACGTGGTTCCGACATCTTAGCTGGTCTAGTATCCTATGTGGTTCCGAGAGATTAGATTAATCTGTGACTACATCTGATCATCTTTATCAATTTATGAAAGATATATACCAGTGTGAGTAGAGTCTTGAATTTTAATCATTACCATCGGTGTGATTGGCTTCATTCATGTGTGTAATGGGTCATTCATGGGCACTAGAGTTGGATCCGAATTGGAATTGATGACTTAGGTATATATATGGAAATATACCTAAGTAGAGCTGGTTGATACTTTGTTTTTGTTTCTTTTCATTGTGGTATATACTTCATGGATACTGGGAGACCTTTGGGGGTCTCAGGGTCCCTACTGAGTATTTTTATACACTCCCCTGCATGGGCACTTCCCGCACTATATTGTGTTGGATGCAGACGACAGATATCACTGATCGTTGTAGAGGCTTGTAGAGATGGATGGTACCTGGAGGTGGACCACATGGCGAGACGTACACGGAGCGAAAAGATGGATTCGAGGTGCTGAGGAGATTATCTATTCCCACTATTCAGGTTAGATTTACGACAGACGACTCGGTGGTGGTTGTTTTACTTTTGTACTAAGTTTTCAGTTGTACTATACTTTTCAGTTTGGTTTGATTTTTGTCCCATTTACCATTAACCTCTTACTTTTTTATTCAGTATTACTCTATTTTTACTTTTTTTTGCATACTCTATTGTGTAGATACTATTATAATGGAAATGCATTCCTTTTTATTGGGATTTATGCCTTTGGTTCTAGTCGGCAGCCCCTGGCATATGGAAGCCAGGTTTGGGTTAGTCACGACATGGGCCCCGAAGACGGGTTGTGAAAAATTGGTATCAGATGTGTCGGTACTACCAATAAAATTTAAACTCTTATATTTAATTCCCAAGAGCAATAGTGATAAGAGTATTGAGTGTGGTTTTCAGTCTAGGGAGTCCAGTGCTTGTGTGGCGGCCGACGTATCCATACTCCAGGACCCTAACCTCTGATTTCCAACTCAGTGCACGAATACACTGATTTCATGTGTGATTCAATTTTTTTCATTGTGATTACATTTTTTCATCTCACCCGGAAAATTGTTTTGACTGTGGAACACCAGTTTCTTTTCAAGATGACCCCACGAAGGTTCCCAGCTAGGGTCATGAGTTATGTGGGGGAAGGTATCCCACACAACGATGAGGCTTCGTTGTAGGGACCCATCACAATGGAGTCACTAGCAGTACCACTACCCACTGGGCCACCAATACCACCATCCCCAGCAACATAGAGTGCACACCGCCAGAGTGCGTTTCACGAGGTCCAATGATAGTGGCCGCCCAGGTTATGTCGTGAGACTAACCCACATGAGGATGAGGAATTTTTGGGGGTAGTTTTAGAGTCTTTAGATTGGTAGGGAGACCTTACGACCATGTTGTGAACTACACCGCAAGACTCCTACATGCAATAGTAGGTAGATTGTGGATCCTAATGCTCCATGTGCATGATGAGACATGTCAACGTGGGACAGACATAGAGAGTCTCTTCCACTTGGAGTTCGTTCAACCCACCCTTCATGCGATACAGATTTAGGAGTTACTTCATCTGTGGCAGGGCAACATTACAGTAGCTCAGTACTCTACGAGGTTTAATGACCTCTCGCGCTACTGCAGAGACATGGTACGACAGACATTCTTCATGGCATAGAATTTTCAGTAGGGACTCAGACATGATATCAGGGCATCACTGATCTCCCTTAGCATTCCAACGCTGGAGGGAGTGCTGAAGAAATCCCTTATTGTGGAGAACTTCCTTGATGAGCTGACACCAGCAGTGAGACCCACCATAAGGTGACACGTAGCAGAGCCTTCTATATCCTGTAGTAGACAGATGTCGAAGAGGTCCAAGAAGACCAGGCCATCAGGAAGGAGACCTCAGCGTTGACATTGTTCAATAGGATTCATCATAGTAAATTCCTTTATCTTGTTTCAACGCTTTTTTAACTATACTTTCCTTATATGTACTGACTTTTCCTTCTATGTACAGTTTCTTATTGACTACCCATTTTCAACATATAGGCTTTACATCTACTTGAGGATCTACCTAAATCCATGTATGGTTTTGATACATGGAATCTGTATCAGAATTCATGGCTTCTTGGTACATGGCCTCATTTGTGCCACTAACTACTTCTATGTTGTCTAGAGGAAGATTATTTTCAACTAATAATGAGTCACCATACACTATTAAAAGAAAAGTATAGCGTTTCATTTCTATAACCTCTCTTTTACTCTTACACAATTTTTGTGTCTCTGTAATAGTTATTTCTTCCATGAGGCTTTGTGGAATATGTTCATGTCCAACCTATTATGTACATAGATCCTCTACTTCGTCGAAGTCTATCTCGATCCAACAGTATCATTTGGATATGTGCTCCCTCTCAAGATATATGGCATGCCTTTCCACTATAACCTTTTTTCTGATTGGTTGTATAGCTAATATCCCCTAGATTGCTTGGGGTATCCTATAATCGTACACGATGTGCCTCGTGGGGCATGTTTCTTACCTGAAGAGGCCTTAACTAAGGCATCACTTCGCCACACATGTAAATTCGAAAATATAGATTTCATTCAACTCCAAAACTCCTACAGAATACCGTTTTTTATTTTAGTTGGTACACGGTTTAGTATGCGTGCCACTGATTGTAATGTATATCCCCAATATAATAATTGAATACTCGAATGAATTATAATTTATCTCACCATGTCCAATAAGTTTCATTTCCTCCTTTCCATCACACCATTCCACTAGGGCGTGTATAGTGGAGTGAGTTGGGATAGGATCCCAAACTAACATATGAATCATTGAAGTCTTAGTTAAGATATTATCCAACTCATTCTGAGTATAGTATCTTAATATTCTTACCAAGATGGTTCTAAACGTCATTGATTTATTCTATACAAATATCAAAATAATATTACATATACCTCATTATGTAGAAAAATTTATATCTACTAAAATTATCAGTAAATGATATGAAATATGAGTACCCTCCCCTAGATTCATTAGTAAATGGTCCACATACCTCGGTATGAACAAATTCTAGATTTTCAATAGTCATTTCACATTTCCCCACTAATGGGGCTTTGGTCATTTTTTCTTTGTAAACATTCATGTCATACCCCATGTGGTTTTAGTATAAAATAATCTAAATATCCATCTTGATATAACATTTTATTGCATTTATCATATACCTGACCTAGCGGGTAATGCAATGTTGGGTGTGATATGAGTCATATGAATCCCCTTTTTTATCAATTTCTATTATTTGGTTTGTGTAATCCAACACAAAATGATCGTTATATAAATGTGCCCTACCAAAAAAAATTATGTCATTGTAAAAGAACAATCATTCATTTCCAAAATTTTTAACAAATCATTTTATATCTAATTGGGATATACAAATAATGTTTTCTGTAACATTTGGAACATAATATAAACCCATTAACACCATGATCATACCTTTGGGCAACGTGATGTGGTAGTCCCTGACAACTACAACAACAAGTATGGATCTGATTGATGCTCGTATATAAACATACCCTTAGTTAATTTTCTTAAATCTACATGTTTCTCGTATTTGGATACATATTTGATAACTACAATTTGTATGTGACAATAAATTTGTAGAAACAAATAGATTTCAATCAATTACAAATGCAACTAAATCTTCCACTTGCTTCTTATGGTGAGTGAAGTTCTTCTACCAGTAGTCCTTCTTTTCACATGTGATACAAACTACCTCCTATTCCCTTGACTCACCTTAGATCATCCATTTCATTGATGGACATGAAAAATATTTTGGCTTAAATTTATTCACCTTTCCATTATTCTTATTCATCATAAAGAAATAAGGATTCTTTGGCATTATATCGTTTTACACATAGAAAATGTTGATAAGATTATCAGATAGATACTTCTTAATGATGTTAAAAATGAAATTGAAAACCAATTTAGAGAATCCTTGAGGGAGTGTTATGTGGTCGAGATCGGTCCCTAGATCTTTATGGAGTATAAAACCGAGGAAATTGAGTCTCTGAATGTAGCCAATTATCATGTCTACATGTGGCCTAGTTGGGGAACCTTCTCCATGCTTACACTAAATGTGTGCCTTATAGATCTCAAAGCCAATCCAATAATTCTCTCTCATGGTAAATTTTATGGATGTGCTCAGGAAACTTATAGTCATCCATGTTTTCACGAGACTTCATGAGCTCAGTTGTAATTTATGAGAGCATCAAACATGGAACATAGACCATGTTTTTCATATGTTTCACATAGACTAGGAAATCATCATCACTCACAACATTATATGCTGGATCTGGTATTGCTGACTCTAATATGAATGACTTTCATTCATGGCGTAGGATAATTTGAAGGCGTGTAAACCATTTATAGAAGTTCGTTCTAGTGAGGATGTATTCATTATAGACAATTGATCACAGAGATAGTGTTTTATACAAACTTGTCAGTTTTCTTCTACAATTAAAATATATGATCCTTAATACATTATTAATTTTATTTATTACAAATAATAATGATTCATTAAGTATCCCATTATTTTATCATGTCCTAATGTCCCTCACCACTGAACTCAGAATGTCTAGTTTTCCTTACATTCTAGTGTAAAAGATCCATTTTCCCCTTCACATAACCCCAAAAGGGTTGATTAAGATATTATAATGTATTTTGGTTAGAATAAATTTTCCAACTGCGGGCATGTTTCTCCTTGATCTGTCGAGGGGACTCCCCAATCATGACATAACTTTGGATTTTCACAAATTTTTCTTCCAATATCACCACAAATCTAGAAAGGGATACTAATATTGATGTAATATGGTTAATTTAACCCGAAAATGTTCATAATAGATTATTTTATATAAGTAATTTTCCCAAAAAGTGGTTTTTAAACACCTAGTTTTATATAGTTTTTCCAATTATCATGTGACGAAAGGCATGATCTGGCTTAATATTTTATTTGAGGGATTTTTATCTCTTATGTTTGAATTTTTTATTATCAATAATACATTCTTGTTAAAATTAAATGGAATATACATAAGTGATTAAAAATGTCTTCATAATATTTATTCATAAGTCTGGATTATTTTACTTCTATATTTCATGCTTGATTACTTCATTAATTATGTGATTTTGACAACATATACATAATGATAAAACTTGAAACTGATATAAATAAAATAAATAGAATGATAATGATCATTTTAAGGGATCGTTTTTCAAGTGTATTCTAAACTAATACTGACCTATGTGAGAATCATCTTGATCCTTTTTAGTTTCTGTTTACAACAATCCTCCTACCCACCTATGTATATCCGGAGATTTGTTTTGTCTCAGCTCCAGCTTGAACCAACTCCACTATCTTGGGAGTTCTATCCATTAAATATTCAATTTTTTAAACCACAAGTAGATGAGGAGTAAAAAGAGGGTTTTATTGAAAATAAACATTCAGCCTAAAGACCATACATATTAATTAAGAGAAGAATCACCTACCAAAAAAATTAATTTGGATAAATAAATTAAATGAAACCACCCACAAACATAGGTCCAGGTATAGCTCATTATCATCCATTAATGTAATGATATTTATGTATAAATAATACATTAATAATATTCATTAATATATCTTGTTTAAGACAAATAATTCTTAAATCAATTAATTATATTCTTTTAATTAATCCATCCTTTTATCTAAAAAACTATTATGAATTTCCAAGATATTCTCATCCATCATAATTTTATTTAAAAATAAATTCATTTAAAATTTTCATTGTATGTAACTTGAACATATAAAGACCCGGAAATTTCAAGGATATTTTTTCGTAAATACTTTGGAATTTTGCGAGTATGTGGCTTCTGATGGCAGTTGATTCTGAGGGACGGTGTGCCCAGAATCAATTTCTAAAGTTTTGTTCGTGTACATTAAGTAAACGTATGTGCAGGTTTTTCTATATTTTGAACAGGTGCTCATAATTGAAATCTAAGGGTACCGATGAACTCAAAGCACTGATATTTTCTTAAGGGGACCCTTACCGTAGTTGCGTTTTGTGTGGTTTGAGAGTTAATATTTGGGGATTTATAAAAAAATAAATAAAATGTACAGAACACAATTTTATTTAGGGAAGTTGGTTATTTCTTCCCAAGTGAAGTTAGAGGTGGGTCCCAAACCCACATAACCTCCCATGAGATGATATTTTTGAGGTGGTTCCCACAAGATCCTTGCGTTTTCATCTTCCCTTAACCCCCTTAAACTCCTCCATTCATTAAGGTTGAACCTCTCCACCTCCCAAGCATTTATGAGGCCACCTCCTCATATAATTTGTGCCAACCCAAATAGTTAATGTACAAGAATTAACTTGGGTGTAAATAATTCTATTTGAATTATTTATAATTGGTTGGAAAATCTTTTAAAAATTGGGAAAGGACTTATTTTAATATTTGATGAGCAATTATTTTGGGATATCTCTTGAGAATTTGAAGGAGTTCCTCTCTTCAATGAATAATGTCGTCATTCCTATGAAGAACCGCCGAAGAATGACGATATATTCATTTGATCATTGGAAAATCCAAAAGAGAAGGATCCACCTATAAGGAACACAGATGATGCACCATCCTCGTCACCTTCTTCCCTGACATCAACGAGATTGACGTCATCTCCCCACGACGCCGTCTTCCGCGACACCCGACTACCGTGAATCTTAATTCGAGGTGAGGGAATTTTATAATTTTAGTTTGATATAATTATACACTTGTCATTGAGTGAATGTGAATGGTCTTTTATGGTTAATTGATACCGCCTAATGTTGAGGGTTTGGGTTGAACACACACAACCCAATGACCCTTTGTAGTATCTTTATTTGTGATGCATACCATCTTGGGAAGGTGACGATGAATGAAGGTAGTGGTCGCACGCTGACCGCATGTGAAAAAATCACATCCCACTACCACGGGCCGCTCGACCAAAGAAGAATCAGTCAGCTAAAGATTGCATGTCTGAAGGAAGACCATAGCGCCACAAGGGGCGCCGCATTGTGGAGAACCACGGCCCACACTACGTGTGCTCCTTTGGGCGCGAACCAACCGGCTCAGCGGCCAGCTGGGTGAAGGAGCCGCGTCACCCGAAGGTGCCGTGCAGCAGGACCGCGGCCCGCCCCGAGCGGGCCCCTTGCACAGGAACGACCTGTCGGCTTCGGCCGGCTAGAAAGGAAGGTGGTGCCGAATGGCGCCTCTGGTTCGTTAAATACACCCCCACCTCAGACCACTCGGCCAACTCGGTCGTGCCACGCCGTGCTGAGCAGGGCCGCGCCGCACCGGGAGGGGCGCGCCACACCAAGCGTGGTCATGCCGTGTCGGGCCATGCTTTGTCGGTCAGAGCCGACACCCCATTGAGGGTTGGACCCTAAGAACCGAGTCGGGCCGACCCACCAGCCCACTGGGCTAGACGGGCCGGGACAGTTACACTTAAATGCGAATAACATCATGAACATGTGTTAGATCGATGCACCGTCTATGGAACATGGTACCTCGAGATGAGGTGGTCCATTTAAAATACTCTACGTGAGTTTCGAACAACTTTTTAAAATGGCCTGGTTGGGAATGAGGGTATCACCAACCAGACCCTTGGAATACAAAACCAATATCTCTCAGATCAGGTGTCTGATTGACGCGCCGTCTATCAGGGTGGGTTCATTTTGACGAGATAGAACATTGGGATACATCAACTCTTTACTTCATGCTAGTTTATGTATTTACACCTTTGATCGAGGAGCGAACCCTCCCGGAATCGAGTGTTCTGTGTGAGGGAACCCTAGAGCTGGCTACAACTTCAACGAACACCATACTGGAATCTTCTATGGGTTCAGCGAGGAAGACCACCATACTGGAATCCTCTGTGGGTTCGGTGATGATGACTACCATACATTAATCCTCATTGGGATAGATAATGATGATTACCGTTCTTGTATCCTAAATGGGTCCGACAGTTTGACTTCTGTTCTAGTATCATATGAGGGTCCGACAGAGTAGCTGGTCTAGTATCCTACGTGGTTCCGACATCTTAGCTGGTCTAGTATCCTATGTGGTTCCGAGAGATTAGATGAATCTGTGACTACATCTGATCATCTTTATCAATTTATGAAAGATATATACTAGTGTGAGTAGAGTCTTGAATTTTAATCATTACCATCGGTGTGATTGACTTCTTTCATGTGTGTAATGGGTCATTCATGGGCACGAGAGTTGGATCCGAAATGGAATTGATGACTTAGGTATATGTATGGAAATATACCTAAGTAGAGCTGGTTGATACTTTGTTTTTGATTCTTTTCATTATGGTATATACTTCATGGATACTGGGAGACCTTTGGGGGTCTCAGGGTCCCTACTGAGTATTTTTATACACTCCCATGCATGGGCACTGCCCGCACTATATTGTGTTGGATGCAGACGACAGATATCACTGATCGTTGTAGAGGCTTGTAGAGATGGATGGTACCTGGAGGTGGACCACTTGGCGAGATGTACACGGAGCGGAAAGATGGATTCGTGGTGCTGAGGAGATGATCTATTCCCACTATTCAGTTTAGATTTACGACAGACGACTCGGTGGTGGTTGCTTTACTTTTGTACTAAGTTTTCAGTTGTACTATACTTTTTAGTTGGGTTTGATTTTTGTCCCATTTACCATTAACCTCTTACTTTTTTATTCAGTATTACTCTCTTTTTACTTTTTTTGCATACTCTATTGTGTAGATACTATTATAATGGAAATGCCATCCTTTTTATTGGGATTTATGCCTTTGGTTCTAGTCGTCAGCCCCTGGCATATGGAAGGCAGGTTTGGGGTAGTCACGACATGGGCCCCGAAGACGGGTTGTGAAAAATTGGTATCAGATGTGTCGGTACTACCAATAAAATTTAAACTCTTATATTTAATTCCCAAGAGAAATAGTGATAAGAGTATTGAGTGTGGTTTTCAGTCTAGGGAGTCCAGTGCTTGTGTGGAGGCCGACGTATCCATACTCCAGGACCCTAACCTCTGATTTCCAACTCAGTGCACGAATACACTGATTTCATGTGTGATTCAATTTTTTTCATTGTGATTACATTTTTTCAGCTCACCCGGAAAATTGTTTTGACTGTGGAACACCAGTTTCTTTTCAAGATGACCCCACGAAGGTTCCCAGCTAGGGTCATGAGTTATGTGGGGGATGGTATCCCACACAACGATGAGGCCTCGTTATAGGGACCCATCACAATGGAGTCACTAGCAGTACCACTACCCACTGGGCCACCAATACCACCATCCCCTGCAACATAGAGTGCACACCGCCAGAGTGCGTTTCATGAGGTCCAATGATAGAGGCCGCCCAGGTTATGTCGTGAGACTAACCCACATGAGGATGAGGAATTTTTGGGGGTAGTTTTTAGAGTCCTTAGATTGGTAGGGAGACCTTACGACCATGTTGTGAACTACACCGCAAGACTCCTACATGCAATAGTAGGTAGATGGTGGATCCTAATGCTCCATGTGCATGATGAGACATCTCAACGTGGGACAGACATAGAGAGTCTCTTCCACTTGGAGTTCGTTCAACCCACCCTTCGTGCGGTACAGATTTAGGAGTTACTTCATCTGTGGCAGGGCAACATTACAGTAGCTCAATACTCTACGAGGTTTAATGATCTATCGCGCTACTGCAGAGACATGGTACGACAGACATTCTTCATGGCATAGAATTTTCAGCAGGGACTCAGACATGATATCAGGGCATCGCTGATCTCCCTTATCATTCCAACGCTGGAGGCAGTGCTGAAGAAAGCCCTTATTGTGGAGAGCTTCCTTGATGAGCTGACACCAGCAGCGAGACCCACCATAAGGTGACACGTAGCAGAGCCTTCTATATCCTGTAGTAGACAGATGTCGAAGAGGTCCAAGAAGACCAGGCCATCAGGAAGGAGACCTCAGCATACATGTTCATTTGTATGGGGCAACTGAAACAGATCCAACTATATGAGAAGCAGGTAGTGATATGTATGCAGTAGGTAGGGTCACATTTCTCAGGACTGCCCGACCCGCCCTGCAGATGAGAAGAAGACAGTGGAGGGACCTCCCAGATAGAGACAGAGGATTGACTATGGCAGTCTGTAAGGAGCAGGTGGACGAGGCGAATGAGCTGGCTGGGTAGCGGGTGGGGGATGACATTTCAAGACTCTACCCCCACTACCACCAGGAGGTCCACCCCGACCATAGGGGGGATGTAGGACAGAGCCAGGCTCAGCTCAAGGTTGTTGAGACTAAAACTACGAAGCACCTGAACTGATTCGAGGTACTATCTGGGTCTACTCTACCCTTGTTGTAGTACATATAGACATTGGTGAGAGTCATTATTTTATTTCCACTGCCCTTTTTTGGAGCTCAAAGATTCTGGCAGAGCTGTTTTCTCGATCATTACGTCTAGAGAATACTACGGTAGTAGACTCAATGATTACACATTGGTGCTGGTAGTGTGAGATTACACTATGAAGCGAGAGATTCGGTTAGGATATTCTTGTAGCGGCGTCGAGGCCTTACGACATCATCTTGTGTATGGACAGGTTATCTACATTTCATTCTCAAATCGACTATATTAGGTGCAAAGTATGGTGTGTACGCATAGATGGGAACATGTTCACCTTTAATAGCGAGAAGGGAGCCTTAGTAGTACATGATGGACTCACACAGAGGTGAGGATGGCCGATAACTCATCAGTTTTCTAGTCTCATCCTCAGAGCGGTTGATGTTTGGGGTCCGAGTTTTTCTACTGTGGTTGATCAGTATGCGGATTTTTTTCCTGACGACGTCCTAGAACTACCTCCACATAGAGAAGTATACTTATATATTGACCTGTACCCAGGGAAAACACCGATATGTACTCCAGCATATCGGATGCCTCCCACTGAGATTTGTGAGCTGTGAATACAGCTAGAGGACATGAAGGTGAAGAGATTTATCCGACCCAGTGTTTCACACAGGGATTTTCTGATTTTGTTCGCCATGAAGGTGGAAGGGATCTTGCGACTATGTGTCGACTACCTTCACATGAATTCGAGAGGTTCACATTCTGGGACACGACATATAGGATGATGGGGTAGTAGTGGATCCAACGATGATTGAGGCAGTGCTTGCTTGGGAGCCACCCAGGAGTGTGATGGAGGTTCGGAGTTTCCTCGGCCTGGCTGGATAATATTGGAGATTTTTTACAGACTTCTCCAGAGTTACAGCACCACATTCAACATTGGAGAAGAAGGGGAAACCCTTGGTATGGTTAGATATATGACACCTATGCTTTTAGGAGATGAGACATAGATTGACCATTGCACATATCTTGAGCCTACAGGAGGACAATGTTGGTTACGTAGTATACTGCGACACATCGAGGATCAGACTCAGGTGTGTCCCGATGTAGGAGAGATAAGTGATCGTGTATGGTTCACGGTAACTTAGATAGCATGAGAATAACTATGCTACCCATGAACCGGAGTTACATGTAGTGGTCTTCTCCTTGAAGATATAGCGGCACTATCTGATGGGCGAGCGCATTACAGTCTATTCTGACCACCATAGTCTTAGGTAAATCATCTCACAGAAGGACATGAATATGAGACAGTAGAGATGGCTCATGTTCATCTAGGATTATGACTTTGAGATAGTCTACACTCCTAGGAAGGGGAATATTGTAGCTGACGCTCTCAATACGAGATCAAACATTCAGCTGGTAGGAGATGCGATAGAGAATCTTGCCACGTTGCAGATATCTTTTTTGGATAGAGGTGGAACAACCATTCTATATTCACTCACTATCACTCATCTACCCATTTAGTTAGTCAGAGAGGCACATCATGGGGACTTTTACTGTGAGACGCAACGTGCTCAGATATCCACAGGGCAAGCACCTGATGGATTTTCTAAAGGAGGGGAGCACATCATCATTTTCAAGGGACATACCATGGTACCAGTCACACTATAGGAGGAGGTGCTGAGGGAGATCCACAATTCCCCTCTAGCAGTACATCCAGGAGGGGAGAAGATGTATCAGGAACTCATATAACAACAAAGGTGGATAGGTATGCAGAAGGTTTTATAAGAGTTTGTTTCATGATTCCTCACTTCACAGTAAGTGATGGCGGAGCACCAGGTACATTCAGGCTTGGTTCATCCCTTAGAGGTCCCATAGTAGATGTGGGAAGGGTTACACATGGATATCGTGATGTGTCATCCACATACATCAAGAGGACATGACTCTATCTGGGTGATCGTAGATCGACTAACCAAGTCATCCCACTTACTACCGATAAGAGTGCATGGCTTTGTAGAGAGCTTGGGATGCCTCTATATTCAGGAGATCGTAATACTTCATTGTGTTCCATCTACTATCATTTCTGATCATGATGCTTGATTCACTTCCTGACATTAAAAGGGGTTACAAGAGGCATTTGGGACCCAGTTATGTCTGAGCACCACCTCCCATCCTCAAACGGACGATCAAACTGATATGACCATTCAGATTTCTAGGACATGATTTGTGCATGTGTCCTTGACATTGGTCATAGTTGGGAGGATCACCTACCCTTGGTGGAGTTTTCGTACAACAATTTTTACCACACCACCATCGGGATGGCACTATATGAGGCACTATACGGTAGACCTTGTAGATCATCTCTATGCTGGACTGATCCTGGTGAGTACGCACTCGTAGAACCAGAGATGGTTCATGCTACATTGAAGAAGGTGCAGATCACCCAGGATTAGATGATGACTTCACAGAGTAGACAGAAGTCCTATGATGATAGGAGACGAAGAACACTGGAGTTTGAGGATGGAAACCATGAATTCATGTTGGTCTCACCTCGACGAGGTCTATGGATATTTGGACAGGGAGGAAAGTTATCTTCGTGTATCATCAGATCATTTCAGTTCCTCTTCATAGTAAGAAATGTGGCTTACCTCCTAGCCCTTCCAGATCAGTTGCACCGGGTGCATGATGTCTTTCATGTATCTCAGCTGGGGAGATAACTGCATGACCTGACCCACATAATCAATCACATGGAGTTGTACATCGATGAAGGGGAGACATTTGTTGAGGTTCCGGTGGAGATCGAGGATCCAGATGAGTGGGTCCTATATGGGTGGTCGATTCCTCTATTGCGCATTCGCTGGCAGCATAGAAACCACCAGCAGAGCACATGGGAGCAGGAGGCTTGGATGTATTCTCATTACACCCATTTGTTTTCCTAGTGTGTGTTGTAGCATTACGTGGATGTAAATACCTGAGGTAGGAGTAATGTAATGACACGGGAATTTGAAGGAAATTTGTGTCTTATATACATTGGCATTTTACAGGTCTTTGGTTTCTGATGGCACTTGATTCTGAGGCCTGGTATTCCCGGAATATATTTTTAATGTTTGGTTCTGGTACGTTTAGTAAACATATGTATGGGTTTTTCAATATTTTGAACCGATGCTCAGAATTGAAATATGAGGACACCGATAAACTCGCAGCGCCAGTATTCACATAATTGGACCATTACCGTTGTTGCATTTATTGCAAGCTGAGAGTTAGTATTTGGGGATTTAGAATAAAATAAATAAAATTTATGGAACACAATTTTATTAATAGATGTTGGTTATTTCCTCCAAAGGGGAGTTAGAGTTGGGGCCCACACAAACATAACCTCCCATGAGAGGATATTTTTGAGGTGGGGCCCACATGAGCCTTATTTATTCTTCTTCGCTTAAACCCCCATAAACACATAACATCCTTAAGGTGGAACCTCTCCACATCCCAATCATTTATAAGGCCACGACCTCTCATAATTTGTTCCAACCCAAATAGTTATTTCCCTTGAATTAACATTGGAGTAAATAATTATTTCTAATTTATTTTTAATTGGTTGGAAAATATTTTTAAAATAAGGGAAGGTATTATATTAATATTTTCTTGGAAATTATTTTGGGAGAGCTCTTGAGAATTTGAAGGAGTTCCTCTCTTCAACAAAGAACATCGTCCTTCCTAGGAAGAACCAGTGATGAAACACCATCACTTCTTTCGATCTTAGGCCAAGCCAAAGCAGAAGGAGCCACCCGAAAGGAACACTGACGATGCGCCATCCTCAGATCCTTCTTTCCTGATGTCAACAAGATTGACGCCATCCCCAGGAAATGTAGTCTTCCATGATGCTTGACTACAGTGAATCTTATTTCGAGGTAGGGGAATTGTATAATTTTAGTTTGATATAATTATACACTTGTAGTTGATTGAATGATAATGGTATTTAATGACCAATTGATACCGCCTAATGTGGAGGGTGCATGCCAAATGAACACGGCCCGACGACCCTCTGTAGTATCGTTATTTGTCATGGAGACCATATTGGGAAGGTGGTGACAAACAAACGCGGCAACCGCGCACCAGACGCATGTGGAAGAATCGTGGTCCAGAACTGCGGGCCACTCGGCTGAAGAACAATATGCTATCTAAAGCCAATCAGGATGAAGAAGGACTGCGGCCCACACTCTGCAGTCCTCTTAGGAGTTGAACCGGCCGACTCATCGGCTGGAAAGATGAAGGAGTCGCATCACATGAAGGTGCCACACAGTAGGATTGTGTGCCACCCGAGTGGGCCCCTTGCACTGGGATGACAGGCCGGCTTCGGCCAGCAGGACAGGAGGGCGTCGCCGCATGGTGCCGCTGGTTCGAGAAAGCGCCCCCCCCCCCCCCCCCCTCAGATCGCTCGGCCACCCGAGCTGAAGCCGTGGTCGACCTGGCCGCGCCGCACCTGGCCGATCCGCTTCCTCTCGGGCCGGGATGAAACCACATGCTGAGAAGGACCCGCCGAACCAGGTCGGGCCAACTCGCCAACCCACTGTGCTTGATGGGCCGGGCCCGTTATGCATAAATGAATATAACTTTAGGATCATGTGTCTAATCGATGCACCGTCTATGGAACATGGACCCTAGAAACGATTATGTCCTTTTGCGATATTCTATGTGAGTTTTGGATAACATTGGAAAATGGATGGGTTTGGAACAAGCGTATTTCCAACCGGGCCCCTGGAACGGAAAATCCAATATCTCTCAGACCGGGTGTCTGATTGACGCGTTGTCTGTTGTGTTGGGATCATATTGAAGAGATGGAACATCAGCATACATCAAATCTGGACTTCGTGATAGCTGATGTATCGAACTCTTTGCTCGAGGAGCGGACCCTCCTGAAATTGAGTGTGATGTGTGTGGGTTCCCTAGTGCTGGATGTGACTACAATGACTACCATAATAGAATCCTCTATGGGAACGGTGATGACGATCACCGTACTGGATTACTTCATGGGTTCGACGATGAAGTATACCGTAGTGGAATCCTCTGTGGGTTCGATAGCGATGATTATTGTTCTTGTATCCTACGTGGGTTCGGCAGTTTGACTTCTGTGCTAGTATTCTACATGGGTTCGACAGAGTAGCTTGTCTAGTATACTATGTGGGTCCGATAACTTAGCTAGTCTAGTATACGATGTGGGCCGGACAACTTTTATGAACCAGTGACTACATTTGATCATCTTTATCTCTTTATGAATGATGTATACCTATGTGAGCTGAGTCTTGACATTAAATCATTTCCATTAGTGTGACTGACTTATTTCCTGTGTGGACTGGGTTGTTCTTGGGCTCTAGAGTTATTGTCGAACTCGAATTGATGATTTCGGTATATGTATGGGCATATACGTAAGTAGAGCTAGTTGATAAATCAAGATTGTTTCATTTATTTGTGGTTTATCCTTCGCAGATACTGGTAGACCTTCAGGGGTCTCTGGGTCCCTACTGAGTATCATTATACACAACCCTACATGGGAAATTCCCACACTACATTGTGTTGGATGCAGACTACGGACAACGCTGTTCATGGTAGAGGCTTGATGAGCTTGACAGTACCTGGAGGTGGACCACTTGGAGAGACATACACGGAGCAGACAAGTGGATTTGATGTGCTGAGGAGACCATATGTACCCACCCATCTGGTGGGATTTCCGAAGGACGACTCGGTGGTGGATGATTTACTTTTTTACAGGCTTTTTGGTTGTACTGTACTTTTAATTTGGGTTTGTATTCTAGTCCATTTATCCTTCAACACCTACTTTTGTATCAATTATTACTTTTTTATTACTTATTTTGCATTATCTGTTGTGTTGATACTATTATAAAGGCAATGACATCACTTTTTATGGGGATGTATGCCTTTGGTGAGAGTTTCTAGCCCCTGGCCTATGGAAGGCGGGTTCGGGGTAGTCACGAAACTGGCCTTGAAGATGGGTCGTGACAGTACCATTGAGGAAACATAGTGAATACCTATTCATTACATCCCAATGAGTAAAAATGAACATCACACAGTTGTTAAATTAAACACACATATATAAAACTCCTATCACATGTTGTGCCTCGACATTACTCCTACACGATGGAACATGTCTCAAGGGGTTGTATAATATAATAAAAAATTTTAATAAATCTTAGTTAATAGGAAGAGTACATGAAGTGTAGTTCCAACTTTGCATCGTGTACTTTTCTCACCATATATCTGAAGTACACGACCATGGAAGTGGTCTATGAATGAACATCATACATCTTTGGAGTAAACGACGTTTCTAGTATGCTATGAAATTTATAGTTCATATTTACATGTACTCCATCTGGTCAATGCGTGTATGCGGTACATGTTCCCACCCTATCCTGAAGTGACTACTCGTCCAATCTAGTGGTCCACACATAAAGTAGTCTAGAACCCATGTGCCACCTGTTCTTAGTCCACACATGAAGCCATTAGGATTTATAAAAACTCTAATGGCATAGATTGGTTTGATGGTCCAGACAAGGTGCATTGAACCCTAGATACAAGATGTGTACGGATGAATACATTTCTTGAGTTTTAATATTGTACATCCAAGAACCATTGGAACCTACGAATGAGATCCTCTCTTTTATTTTAACCAGAATTAAAATAAGACATCATTTCTGTATGTTGAATGTGAAATCAAAGAGGAGGAACAGATATCGGCATTTAGATTTCCAGAATGATTAACATGAATTGAAACAACTACATTATTAAATGTATAAATAATCAACTAAATAATTAAGTAATTATAAACTATTACGTAACCCCTATGATTCCACTTGATGGTTTTGGCCGCATCAATAGTGTGGTTTGGATGGAACCCTAAAAAATTTCCTATATAAGAGTTTCCACATCACTAATGTGGAAAGGTATCATATTATACTATTAAATATGACATACCATTTCGATATACATTAAATTTTGTATTCCCAATATATAATTCAATAATAATGTTTAGACCTTGGTTATGACTCCCATGGGCCATAGGCATTTACATAAATTTTCATTTTATATTATCTGTATTTTGTGGACCTTCATATACATATACTTCACCACATTGAATCCCAAAAATTCATTATTCGAACACAATTTTCCTAATATATATCTATTTTTCAAGGTAAATTCAGAAATACCCTCTAATCCATTATGTTGAACCATTTATCCTATTAATCCAAACACCATCAATTATTATCATCATTAAAACATAAGATAATATTGGAATCCTTCCTATCGGAAACATCAAGTGATTTTCTATCATCCCACATTTTTAAAATCCATGGGACCCTCTAGATCATGACATTGGCTACTTCATTGACCATCTAATAGAGTCCATTTTTAAGAATAAACCATGATCCCCAACAGAATCTACAAAAAAAATCATGTGCTGGGGAAAAGGGCTACATCGCTAAAGCCAATATGGGGGAAATATTTGGATGCAATGATATGAGTTCATAGGAAACAATGCTAATGAATCAGGTTCAATCAAATCTTTTCTAACTGAGCAATCATGATCATGCCCATTTATTTATATTCTAAATTACAATGAGATTTAGGGATGTATAGATTATCCCAATTCACAAAATGAACTTTTCTCCATCATTCATAACCCACAAGAACCTGGCTAGGTGAAACTAAATTCATTCAAACAATAATTTAGGTACCTTAATTAAATACATCTTATTAATTTGAAACGATTGTTCTAAAAATTTATTATTTCTTCCTTCCATACATTAGTGACCCTCTTAAAAGTACCTGCCTAATTTTTTTGTCTAACTTGTCCTTGATGCTCGAGAGAAAAATGTTTTTTGTTTCACCTAAAATCAATAGGTTCCAAATTTAAATATTAGTTTTATCAACCACATAAAAAAATAGATAATTAACAATGATCATCCATTCTACAATCAGTCTCACCTAAGCTAATAGAAATATCCAATTTGGAATAAATAGTAGATTATATGGATGCTTTCAATTATTTTTTAATATAATAGAATATAGATATGCATTCTTAATGAGTTCCCTAGGAAAAAAAATAAATATAACAATGGAAATGATAACATGGGATATAAGTGGAAATCATCTATAAACCATCCCCCGATAAAATATTATTTCTTTAGATTCCGCATATATTAAATTATTAAAAACACCAACCATCAAGTCACAATGGAAAGGGGAGTGTGGGTTCCCATAACTGAACCCCTGGTTTGGAAGAAGAATTGAGTTAGAGTGTCATTGATATTGATCATCAAGGATACTCAATATTTTTTTTGTTGAATCAGTTGAATAATAATATTTTAATAATGTGTTTATCTGTATAAAAAATTATTTAACCACAATTTGGAATTTTTAGATTCTAAAAATTGTAATGAAATATAAATTATTAATTTTAGTTGAATGAAATTTATTTTGAATTATTGAAACAGATTCATAAAGTAGCTTGTAATTGATTGGTCTTTATTATATAATGAATGTGATTCAACTAGGCTTGATTATGATAACATTAAACAATAATCATAGAATATTAAATAATTTTTCAAAATGGTTGTATACTATATTAACATTATAAAGCACGTATAAATCATGGGGTAATGAATTTCATAAGCCTAAACTACTAAATAATACCAATTTTGTCTATGATGAAACATAAATAAAATGTACAAGTAGTTTCAAGAGATTAACTCACATACAATTGTTAATGAGAGGTTTGATTCATCCATGTAGTTCGAGGGGAAGTAGCAAAAGAATTGGACATCCACGAGAGAGACTGAATGGGGAAAAGAAACAAGTCCCCAATGTGTCGAAATTATATATAAAATCGGTTACTCATCACTTTCCAAAAACTATTGATAAATATGATTATTATCAGTGTGAAAATAATAACCACTAAAAAAGGTAGGTTTCTTCAATGATAAATTTTGCGCTGATTAAACATGTCTTTATCAGTGCTAAAATTATAGGAGATAAAATCTACATTTATCAGCACTAATATTAAATAGCTGATATATATTGATTTTTTTAGCATTTTTTATTTTATAGCTGTAAAAAAATATTATAATAAAATAAAATAAAATTATGTTAATATATATTAAAATTCAATTAATTCAGATTATAATTGAAATATTAAACCATATTAATGAATATATAATATTAAATGCTAGATTTATAAAAATGAGTGAAATTGAATAATCAAAAATCAATAGGATCCAAAAATAATAAAACAACTTCTATGTTTTATTAATTATAAAAATTAAATATGAATATTTGTTAAAATGAAGATGAATACATAGTGAAAATTTTTAAACATATTAAATATATAAAACATGAATTTTAATGAATAAATACTTGATTTTTGAACAGTTACAAAGTGTTGATGAAAATAATAAAAATCATTTAAATAAAATAATTATATTGATTTCAATCTTTTCCAAAAAAATATTACTACTTAATAATATAAATTTATTTATAATTTATAAAATAAATTAAAAACATGTTATTAATATTATTAAATAGTAAATAGATACGATAAGTGTGAATGAATAATTGAATTTATTTGAAATTCCTAAAATATGTATAGAATCCTAAAATATACATTTAAATATATTAATTATATAAATTTTAATTATTTTATGGGAATTACGCCATATTAAAAGAAATGGAATAAAGAATAATCATAAAAATAAAAAAACTATAAAATTAAAACATTCAAAATGGTTATGTATAAATAAATATATAAAAAAATTAAATTCCAAAAATATTAAAAACATTTAAATAATTATTATTAATAATTAATATTAAATGAAATAATAAAAAAAAATTAAATAAAAACGAATAAGAAAAAATTAAATTAAAAAGTGAATTCGTAATATTAATTATATCAATTACATAATCTTATTAACTAGGGTTTGAATCCTATAATTACCTTGGGGGATTTACATCCCTTGTGCTGACTCCAGAATGATGTGAGATGGGTATAACGCCAGAATGCAGTGATGTAGGCATTATGTACGCCGGTGATGTAGACAAGAAGATGCAGGCATGAGGCTACACTAAGCCTTCAGGCCAGTTTTTTGAGACACACGGCCATGGGCCAATGAGCTATTTAATGGATCTTCCTCTACCTTGTTAGAAAGTGGCATTTTCATTCATAAAAAGAATAAAAAATATATATATAATTAACGAATAAAAGTGAATAAATATAATATATCTGTATATATATATATAATGTACTCGAGGATAAAAATACACCAAAACACATACACACCTCACCCACCAGCCAATTTCGAGGCCATAGCCCCCCCCCCCTTTAAACCAACAATTGACAGACCCCAACCATGCCTTTCACATCCGTTATCTCACAGAACGTCATGGAGGATTGTCATAGACGATAGTACGACCACCACCCTCACCATCCACTGCATGATTTCTGATCCAAATAATCTGTCAACAAATCATATAACCACATGAGCTCTCCGATCTTCACAAACATGTTTACCTTGTATCCAATGAAATTATGTTACTCTTCAAACGCTTAAATCTTCATCGTGTCAGTCGGTCATCATCAATGAAACATCGTAGTCATCACACGTGGGGCCTCCGTCTAGGAATGCTAGAAACATTAGCAATGATGAGTTTTCTCCCATCCTACATCCACAATCATGTCGTCCCACACTCTGGCCACTGCCCCTGAAACCTATCGCTTGAGACAAGTAGTGATCCTTTCCCCAACACCTCCATCCAACTGTCACCAACTCTCAAAAGCATGTACTATCGAAATAGAAAACCACAACCATCAATGACCCCATTTTTCATTACAAGTCAAATTGAAGCACATCCCCATCATTTTCTAAAGTTCAAATAGCAACCAAATGGAGATAGGGGTGGCGTGTGATGGTGTTCAATTTTAGGATAAAATGGTGTGTGTTGGAGATGGTATTTTTGGAATAATTTATATTTATTTCAATCATATTAAAAAAATAATAACATAATAAATAAAAATTAGTTAATATTAATCATACAATTTATAAACATATTGAGAATATTGAATATTATTAAATTACTGTATATAATTTATTAATACTGATTAAATTTAAAACATATTGAAAATTATTAAATATCTAAAATTAATAAAATAATGAAATTATAGTAAAAACGAATAAATTAAATGTAATAAATAACAAAAAAACATAAAAAATATCCAAAAAATTAATTACAAGAATATCAAAAATTTGAAAATGAATAAAAATAAAAATAAATATATTATTATTACTACTAATTATTGAATTATACACTTTATTAAATGTATATAGAAAATATAATACCTTTTTAACCAATATTACATTTAATAATTGTTAATTTATTATTACCTATTTAAATATATAAATATTAAATCATGTATCGATAAAAATCATAATTGGATAAATTAAAAAAAATATTTAATGATAATATAACAAAAATGAATAATTCATTAAAAATACAATCAATTGGACATATATTAAAAACAGATGAATAATATTAAATCATTAAGCATATATACATGTACACACTTTCAATCATATAGACATACATGTATGCATACATACACAATAGAACCATACATATATTGGAAAAAAATACACATACACATAAACATAGGCATAGGCCTATCAACGTACACACACATGTACGTACACATAAACATACATAAAGTAACATACCCATGCAGGCACATTCATACATATCTATACATACGCATATATACATACACATGAAACATAGACAAATTCACATACACAAACACATTCTCATGTACATAGACAAGAAAATGTATATGCACAATAATACATCTATATTTCCATATACATACACATCCATTCAATTATATACATGTGTCTTCATATACAAACACATCTATACATATGACTATATACACACATACAACATTAACATACACATATACTCTTACGCATGCACATACAGATGTACATAAATGTGACGTCATACACATATACATACATTCACACACACTCAGATATATATACATATTCTTATATACATACACATTATTGTACACCTTCACATATGTATAACATACACATACAGTTACATTCACACATATATGCATATACATACACACACATACGAACCATATACATTCATCAAACCACACACACACAACACAACACTTAAGTTGCATACAAAAATAACACATAAAAAAATTCAAAATACAAACACATAGAAATAAAGGCATAAAATATATTATTAAATGTTATATAACCATATATATATTAATTTATTATAATCACACATATATACATTTTGAATTATAAATATTATATAAATATATATAAGAATATATATATATATATTAACTTATTCAATGTGTTATTTAGAAACCATAACCCTAATTAGCACATAAATATAGGAAATTTATTAGTGTTAGAAAAAATATTAGGGAATGTGAAACCTTTTGATTGTTCTTTTTTTGTATCATCACTGAATGTTTCAAAATATAATGTTTTTTTACATGAATGATAAAAATAGGGAATTTCTAATGGGTTAGATTTTAAATTTAATGGATTGATAAAATTAATTGGGAATTATCAATAAGAATTTTATTTATAATACAATGAAAAATAACATGACGGTTTAATATACCATATGACAATAAGTTAATTTCTTCAATTACTGTGTGAAAAAAAATACAATTATTTCTGCAGCAGGTTGTTTAAAACACATAACTCCACATTTGAAGTCGGTTTCCAGGTGGTGTGTGTTGGCATGGAGGATGATGTTGACCATGCCTCGTTATTTCAGATACATAATCAGTAATTTTACGTATGGACTTAGATAGTTATACTTTCGGCGGTAGTGTTCTTAATCCTCAATAGTGGTTAATGACTTTTAGGGGACGGAGGCATCATTTCCAAAGAAACTCAATCTAAACAGGTTTCTTCTTGTGAGGGTATTTACAGGGTAGGAAACTATCATACCAATCTTCCCCCGCCTATCTTAGTAAGCGTTATGGATGGGGCGTCATGGAAAATTGTTTGATAAAGGGATTTGAAGGTGGTAGGAATTGATGACGGGGCATCATTGCAGATCGTCAATTAGAGGGAACTGAAGGAGGGAAGTGACGATTTTTGGAATTTTCAATGGGGTGTTGTGGAAGATTGTCTGAGAAAGGGTGGTGATGTCAGTAGGCATTTTTTATGGGGTTCAATGGCAGGTTTCTTACAAAAGGGTGGTGACAGAAATATCCATCATCCACATGTCTTGCCAGGTAGTTGGTGTGGAAGGGTCACTATGACATGTTGTGTTAGGGACTGTTTTTATAGGGTATATCAATGGTGAAGGTTCTAGACACAGTGGATGCGTGGTTAGGAATGCAACCATCTTTGATTTTTACAGTGAACAATGAATATTCTGGGATTAATAAAATGATGAACACTTATCTCCAGATAATTGAATCAATGATTTATACAACGAATTAAAAGTCTCAAAACGTTTAGAGAAGATATTGCACATAATATTTATAATTAATTTAATTAATTTCATAAGTAAAATTATACCTGGATCATCGGTATTTTATTCGTTGATTATGATGATCATCCAGAATGGCCATTCCAAATTTTTTTTGTGATTTCAATGATCTAAACTAGAATCCCTTTAGTTGTGATCTACATGTGATTCGATGGCCTTTGATTGACACCGCTCATTCTCCCAATGCTAGAACGGAGATGCGAGTGTCTTCTATTTGTTGTTCTTGATTACTAGTTCATTATCCTTAATGAAAATCTCGTTTTCATGAGAGGTATGTGAAGAATATTTGAGAGAGAAATTGTTTTTCTCAGGAAATCTAAATTCACCGGGTGTGCGGTTCGATACACGGTATAATTGAAATATATTACTATTTATTGACATGGGGCGTCAGTTACAATATTTAATTACGTAAAATCAATTCAATTAATTCATAGAAATAGATTAAACCCATGATATTAATAATTATACCACTTCATAATTTACGGTGTCCAAACATGGAAAAATTGAATAAATAAAATTCGACGTAAAAAAATAATAGCACAGTTATTATTATTTAAAATTTTTCCAACTAGTAAAATAATATTTCGCTCTCTTACAAATTATTATTTTACTACCATACTATCCTTTGTCATCTAGAACTCCACATTCCTTTATTGAACAAACTATTAATTAAATAATTAATTAATTTTCTTATATAAATATTTAATTTATAATCTATTAAAAAAATTATTAAATGTTCAGTAAAATAAATATATATATTTTTTCACAATCTGGGGAAAAAATATTTATTTAATTTAGTCAATAAGTTTATCTTAAATAAAATTATTCCAATGTATTAATAATAATATTTATGAATTAAATTGAAATATTATTTAACAGAGACTTCCATAAACACTTAGTGTGTGTCCCTCTAGGATTATTTCTCGTTGGCATTAGGCATGCTTACCTAATGTCGATGAGTAATATCTAACAATGGGTCCAGGAACCAAAGAGAAATATTATGAAGTCACAACAACGAAATACACATATGAACTCTCCATGTGTAATATAATTCCTTTGTCACAATATCTCATTATGATGGTTACAAGATAGTTTCAAATATTTTTTGTTTGATACATCATTATTTGACTACCTAATATAAACATGTTGTTACACATTGCCGATGGAATTTCGAACGACAGTTCTATATCAATAAAATTGGTGATATATCAACATATATAATTGTAATGGAAGAATCCTTCGTCGAATAATCAATTAATATCATGCCACTAATGATGCACACAACGCACCATACTTCCCTCCAACTATTTGAGTGATGATTATATTCATTAAATTAAAATGAGAAAGTCGTGACATGTATGGTTAAAAGCATAATTTCTATGTATCATTACACACAATCACAAATAGAAATATTTCATGACAACAAATCATGAGGAATTCCTACTGAATGGTCTATTTTAATAAACACCTAGCTTGGAGATTACAAAGTGAAATCATCATTAGAGGAAGTCTCATATGAATCTCGGTACTCACACCAGACAGTCTTCAAGATATGTGACCCATCATAGTATGGCATCCAACCATAGAAAAATAGTTTAGAATATTTCTTTCATTTTATGGTTCTCATCATAGCGGGGAACCACCACAACCTTATCAATGCAAAAAGTACTCAAGGACATTATTACATCACAGTAATGATTAAAAATGAACATTGTGTAATAATATTTTTAATATATAAAGACATTTAATATACATGTAATCCATGTACAAACAGTATATAATAACACACCAACTCTAACAAACTCCCACCCGAACATGATCTAATTGACCACGACATTCATTCAAATAGACCACTCATGGAGATCATGATTCTATATATATATGGCTATATTATAGGGGTCTGCCACATTTTCATCCATGGAAATACATCTCACAGACCATCCCCTGGGGAACATGTCGTTACTACCCCATGCCTGCCTTCCATATGCTAGTGGTTAACAACTAGCACTGGAAAATAATTTCCCTAAAATTGGAAGGCATTTTCTCAAAACCTGTATAGACACAGACAAAATACAATTTGAAGAAGTAAGAAAATAGAAAAAAATATGTGCAACCACAACTAAAAACCAACACATAGTGTAAAAGTTAGTACTGAAGTAAAGGGGAAAGAATAAAAGCCCTACTGAAATGGATAGACAATAAATGGGAAAAAATATCATGAGGTTGTCCTCTAACGATCCAACCTGAACGGTAGGTACAAATCATCATTTTGGTTCTCCACGCCAATCGGTCACCTACTTACACTGTCAATTCTTGGCTCCTCGAGACTCATACGATGTTTCCCTTCGTCTACAAACGAAACACCATGGTGTGGGTGAAGTCATTTCATGGATGAATATAACAAAACCAAGTAGGTACTCTGAGACCCCCGAAGGTCTATCATTATTCCAAAAAGGAAAAACCACATATAACGATCTCAATGACAAATCCAAAACAAAAATACATCTCACACAGTGTTAAACTTATGTACGGAAGTACATATATTTATTCATAATGCTTGATCATCTTATTCTATCATGAGGCTTTGTTGTTGACCCACAAAGGATGGCTTGGTGTTGAGCCACTTAGGATCACTGGGTGCTGACCCCCACAAGATCGCTCAGTTGTAGATTACATAGGATCGCTCGGTGATGGTCTGCAGAGGATCGCTCGGTGCTGATCCACTAAAGATCGAACGATGCTGATCCCCACCAGATCTCATGGTGATGATCAAGAGAGGATATCTCTATTCTGATCTACACATGATATCAATTCATTCTACACATCTCTAATTGCCACTGAATTCCCTCAAAATGAATGCTTTATTTTGGGAGGATCCAATCCTCAATACATTAGTCATATTTAAAACTGGACGATGTCCCATGTAGAAGTAACCTTCTGATACTCCACTTCATAATTTACGGTGTCCCAACATGGAAAAATTGAATAAATAAAATTCGACGTAAAAAAATAATAGCACAGTTATTATTATTTAAAATTTTTCCAACTAGTAAAATAATATTTCGCTCTCTTGCAAATCATTATTTTACTACCAGACTATCCTTTGTCATCTAGAACTCTACTTCCCTTTATTGAACAAACTATTAATTAAATAATTAATTAATTTTCTTATATAAATATTTATTTTATAATCTATTAATGAAATTATTAAATGTTCAGTAAAATAAATATATATATTTTTTCACAATCTGGGGAAAAAATATTTATTTAAATTAGTCAATAAGTTTATCTTAAGTAAAATTATTCCAATGTATTAATAATAATATTTATTAATTAAATTGAAATATTATTTAACAGAGACTTCCATAAACACTTAGTGTGTGACCCTCTAGGATTATTTCTCGTTGGCATTAGGCATGCTTACCTAATGTCGATGAGTAATATCTAACAATGGGTCCAGGAACAAAAGAGAAATATTATGAAGTCACAACAACGAAATACACATATGAACTCTCCATGTGTAATATAATTCCATTGTCACAATATCTCATTATGATGGTTACACGATAGTTTCAAATATTTTTTGTTTGATACATCATTATTTGACTACCTAATATAAACATGTTGTTACACATTGCCGATGGAATTTCGAACGACAGTTCTATATCAATAAAATTGGTGATATATCAACATCTATAATTGGAATGGAAGAATCCTTCGTCGAATAATCAATTAATATCATTCCACTAATGATGCACACAACGCACCATACTTCCCTCCAACTATTTGAGTGATGATTATATTCATTAAATTAAAATGAGAAAGTCGTGACATGTATTGTTAAAAGCATAATTTCTATGTATCATTACACACAATCACAAATAGAAATATTTCATGACAACAATTCATGAGGAATTCCTACTGAATGGTCTATTTTAATAAACACCTAGCTTGGAGATTACAAAGTGAAATCATCATTAGGGGAAGTCTCATATGCATCTCGGTACTCACACCAGATAGTCTTCAAGATATGTGACCCATCATAGTATGACATCCAACCATAGAAAAATAGTTTAGAATATTTCATTCATTTTATGGTTCTCATCATAGCGGGGAACCACCACAACCTTATCAATGCAAAAAGTACTCAAGGACATTATTACATCACAGTAATGATTAAAAATGAACATTGTGTAATAATATTTTTAATATATAAAGACATTTAATATACATGTAATCCATGTACAAACAGTATATAATAAGATACCAACTCTAACAAACTCCCACCCGAACATGATCTAATTGGCCACGGCATTCATTCAAATAGACCACTCATGGTGATCATGATTCTATATATATATGGCTATATTATAGGGGTCTGCCACATTGTCATCCATGGAAATACATCTCACAGACCATCCCCTGGGGAACATATCGTTACTACCCCATGCCTGCCTTCCATATGCTAGGGGTTAACAACTAGCACTGGAAAATAATTTCCCTAAAATTGGAAGGCATTTTCTCAAAACCTGTATAGACACAGAAAAAATACAATGTGAAGAAGTAAGAAAATAGAAAAAAATATGTGCAACCACAACTAAAAACCAACACATGGTGTAAAAGTTAGTACTGAAGTAAAGGGGAAATAATACAAGCCCTACTGAAATGGATAGACAATAAATGGGAAAAAATATCATGAGGTTGTCCTCTAACGATCCAACTTGAACGGTAGGTACAAATCATCATTTTGGTTCTCCACGCCAATCGGTCACCTACTTACACTGTCAATTCTTGGCTCCTTGAGACTCATACGATGTTTCCCTTCGTCTACAGACGAAACACCATGGTGTGGGTGAAGTCATTTCATGGATGAATATAACAAAACCAAGTAGGTACTCTGAGACCCCCGAAGGTCTATCTTTATTCCAAAAAGGAAAAACCACATATAACGATCTCAATGACAAATCCAAAACAAAAATACATCTCACACAGTGTTAAACATATGTACGGAAGTACATATATTTATTCATAATGCTTGATCATCTTATTCTATCATGAGGCTTTGTTGTTGACCCACAAAGGATGGCTTGGTGGTGAGCCACTTAGGATCACTGGGTGCTGACCCCCACAAGATCGCTCAGTTGTAGATTACATAGGATCGCTCGGTGATGGTCTGAAGAGGATCGCTCGGTGCTGATCCACTAAAGATCGAACGATGCTGATCCCCAGCAGATCTCATGGTGATGATAAAGAGAGGATATCTCTATTCTGATCTACACATGATATCAATTCATTCTAAAAATCTCTAATTGACACTGAATTCCCTCAAAATGAATGCTTGGTTTTGGGAGGATCCAATCCTCAAGCCATTAGTCATATTTCAAACTGGACGATGTCCCATGTTGAAGTAACCTTCTGATACTCCATTTTATAATGGTTTAAATGCTACATAAAAAATGTATACTGAACATCCGGTCTGTGAGTTATAGGCATTTTAGTGTCGAGGGCCCAGTTAGATTCAGGGTCGATCCAACCCGATAGTTCTTCAACTCTTTCGAAAACACATGTAGAGTATCACAAATGGTATGTCTTCTCCCAATGGTTCTGGTTCCATAGAGAGTTCATCAAACAGATGTTCAGTTTAGTAGGTACTCTCATTTAAGCGTAAATTGTCCGAAAAGTGTTTGGGTCTAGTCCATCCCGGATTGGTTGTGCCTGGTCTGGCCTACTCGGTTGCGGGTTAGGCCCGACCAAAACAGTAGGGGATGGCCCACTAGGCCTCATAACCACCTAACCTATAGTCTGGGCATGTGGGTATTCTTCCCTTCCTAAACGGTCAAGTTGTTCTTATTTTTAATATGGCAGTGTCGAATGGCACCGCACCACCTAGCTGGTCCGCTCGGACTGGTCACCCGTAGTATCCACGGGGCCTAGGTCGACCCTTCGCCATGGCTCGAAGCTGCAGCCTTATTACCTGGAATGCTTTTTTGGCACACTGTCTAGTGACAATGTGGCCGGTGATGGTCGGTCGCCCCTTCCATCTGTCACTTCTCAGAACCACGACACTCCACCGCAGCACGCTTTCGCGGCACGCCACCATTATCAATGGGGACGTTGTCGGCCATCCGCCCTTATCTGCCACAACACCTTAGATTGTCACCTCTTTTTCATGGTCGGCTAGTGTTGGCCACCGCCTTCTCATATCTCCTTCATCACCACACCGACCAAGCTTTTGTGGGACTCAGGTGAATCTCTGGAGGTCTGTTTCCTCTACGAATTGTTCCAAAGGGCCACCCGGGATGCTTCCATCACTATTTGGTTCCCAGTTTGGTCTTGTCATATTGTTGTTTGGTCTCCCAATAAGAAACATAGGGAAACCATAATCGGAAGAGGGCATGGGCATTTTTCGTTCGGCCCTTACCCTCTATGTTAGAATTATATTTTAGGTAGGTATATTTTATCTTAAAAATTCCCATAATGAATCCAATAATTATCCATCCAAATTAAAGAACGAAATTTAGATAATCCCATTGTTCGTTGATCCATTTTAACAATAATATTAATGGATGGGGAAAGGAATGAATTATGAACATGACCCTCTATATCTAGTTCGATATAATTCGATATGGTTGAGGAAGGAGTGTCCACGTCCGAGGGTGTTATGGATGAAGGATAATGTTCATATACTTTGGCTCTCAATTTTTATTCCTAAAACGGTCGATGAATCCTTGTTGTAGGTTGGTGGAAGTTTCCATGGAACATTTCCCACAGTTCGACACTTAATTTCTAGAAACCCATGTGTGGGCTATGTTTAAATATAAAAACATGAGGATCAATGAAACAAATATTTAGAGAGGTTCATTAATGTATTAAATTAATAATCCTATTAATTCTCCCAATGGTGAGGTTACAAAACCATGAGTAATAGGAAATTTAATTGTCTAACAACCCAGCGGTCCCTCCAATGCCTATCATCAGTTACAATAAATAATAAAATAACTCATTGAGTTATTTTATAAAATTTTTACAATGTCCAACAATTTTTTTTTATCATACCCATTCTAGTCATAGTTAAGTAGCCCTTAAGCGAAATCATGGTACTCGGAATTCAAAAGAGCCCTCAGATTTTTAAACTGAGCACTAGAACAAATGATAGAATTTTTCACTTTCAGGTTTACTTAATGTACCAAAAAATTGTTCATAATTATTAACAGTCACCCTCGACCTGCATGGGTCGAGATTTTATTGTTCTTAAGGGAAAAACATCCTCACGAGCTTAATGGAAACCTCAGATTTCAATTCCATGTTTCATTTTTTGAGTTCATGAATTAAATAATAAAGTAATATTTATTTCATTATTTTATTTTTGGACAAAAATTAACTTCCACTATTGGCTTGTGCCGACCAACGTTATAGTCTACATAATTATAGTATACCCTCACGAGCTGAGCAGTGTTATCATATTTTTAATCCGAGTTACCATTCCTTAGAGATATGAATTTTAATAATAAAATATTTTTATTTAATTATTTTATTTATGTTTATTCCATTTTTGGTTTTTCATATTTGAGGTCTACACCGACCCAACTTAAGGTGCACTTTGGTAAACCCACCATATTGAATTCAAAGGTGACCTTAAAAATCTAATCTAGGGACCCGTTTATGAGTTATACATATTTTTTAGGAAAACTGCTCACGCATGCTATTTAACTATTAATACATATTTGAAGGATCATTATGTGTACTCCGGGCCTCGAAATCACGTGCTGTCAATTTTCGATGACTCATAATAATTCCATTTAATTAAAAAAATTACATGGAATATCCTGTTCTTTACAATACTCGTCACTTCAACTTCACCACTCTAAAAAAATCACTCAAGAGATTATACATCTGAAGTACATGATTTGTTCGCTGAAGTGTCCTTCTCTCTTTTGAGAGATCCATCGGTACAATATTATCTCAATACAATGTGGTGGGATATTTACTGCTAGGTATCACATCCAACATCTAGATGATGAATTGTATCCAAATTATATCTTTAGCTACCTCAGATGCTGTTATATACTAAGACTCTTCTATAGAATCTACGACCACACTCTTCTTTAAGCTCTTCCATCTCACTGAATCTCCATTCAATGTGAAGTTTTATCCCATTTGAAACTTTATGTCATTTTGATCTATTTAGAGTCTAGAATACTCATATCCTCTGATGAATATTTACTCATCTCCTCCATAATATAGGAACATATCCTTAGTACACCACAGATAAATTAATATAGTATAGACTTCCATCCAACGGCAGTCACTAGGGTCATCTTGATATCTTCCTTCTTCACTCAATGTTTAGGCGACATCCATCCTAGTACATAGCATGTCATACATGACTGACCCAATCACTAATGCGTATGGAGTCCTTTCCATTATCATTTTTTACGGAGGTGTTTGAAGACACATGTTCCTATAAATATTAATTCTATTTGATGCTGGAAACAATCACCTCTAGTATTGTTCCATACATAATAACATATTTATCTTATCAATCTATGTACTTTGACATTGGCCACAAAATCTCTATTATCTTTTAATGTAGCACAAATGGTTAAATAATAATCAATTATCAAAAAAAGTTTTTTCTTCATGATCATTATGAAAATAAAATTTATATATATGTATCATGTTAAAATGACATAGATGATACCCGAAAAATTAATGCAAAATGATGAAAAATTATAATAAATAAGTTTTAAGATGTCACCTATTCATGATGAATGGATACATGCTGATACGATGCTTATCAGAAATTCATATCTAAAAATATATATTAACACATTTAAATAAATTTTATATTTAATGTAATTTTAGTAATGAAAAATTAAAAATAAAATTTCATTAATATGTTTTTAAATGAAATACAAATTATCATCGAAAATACATGATTGGGGATCTTGCTTTGTTTAAAGAATACAATATTTCTACAAAATTCCAAATATTTTACCCAAAACCATTTAAATTAGTTTTTTAATGATTTCGAAAAATTTTAATATAGTAATTTATTTTGAAATAAATTTTTAAAGTGAAATATTTATTTATATATGCTATTACTTTTATACTTATAGAAATATGTAGGCCTCTTGTTCTTAATGACATTACTTCTTCCATGATTTTGATGATATTTAAAAACTACCATATCATAATTATTTATTAAACCATTATATAAAACATATAACATTATTTTTAGTTGTGTAATGATGCATTTAGTGTAATTAATAATCATAAAAATCATCACTTGTGGTCGGTTATGAAGATCCTTTGTCGTGTTTTGTTTTAAATGGGTTTTGTTTTTGATTAAATCAATCATTCTATAAAATAATGTATTTCTAGATTAGGAGAATTATGTATTGTTGTATTTTTATGATTTTTTATATATTTTTCTACTAATAAAGATAAATTTTATTTTTTAAATATTGGTGATCTCACTCAAACATGACACCATTTAATTCTAAAATATATGCATTGTGTTAAAAATCATAGGAATAACAAGAAATCAAATATAGATGAAATTATAACACATTGAAGTATTATGATATATTAATATTTAAATATATTAAATCCATTCCATAACATTCATTACATGGTGCATTGAGTTTAACTAGAGTTACCTGAAACACACTTTTTATATTTCATTACACACAACAACAAGTTCAAATGAAAAATAAAATATTATAAATATATTATTATTCAATATTATATTTATAACATTTCTATTAATATTTCATGTATGAATATTAATAATTTTTTTTATAATTTTTTTTCTCTATTGAGTAGGAATAAAATAATAATCATTTTAAGGATATTGAAATGTTTACTAATTTTTTTTTTGAAATAGATTATTTAATAATGATATGTACACATAATTTAATAATAAATATTTCCAATATTTGGAATGTTATTAGAAAAAATAAAAAACATTTTTGAAACTGGAATAACAAAATTATATTTGGGTGATTTTTTTTGTATATTTTTGGGAAGTTTCATTATTTGTTGAATAGTGGAAATAATTTATTTTATTAGAAATATTTTTTTAATGAATTATTCATAATGATTAATTATATTATATATATATATTAAATTTAAATTGAATAAATAATACATAATTTATTCCAATTTTGTTAATTTAAATCATTTTCCTGTATAATATTGATAAAAACGTTTTGTTTTGTTGAATAATTTTTAATTAAAACACTATTTTCTCGTCACATTCACAGGATTAAATCGTTAATAATAACATCAAATTATATTAATTTAATTTTAAATGATTGATACCATGTTTGTAATTGTATTAATTTATATTTTTAAAATGTTAACATCATTTTTTTAAATAAAATATAAATGGAATACAGTTAATATTAATTGACGTAGTAAGGCCAAAAATTGATTTATCAAGGTTTAAACATAGAATATAAGGGATAAAAATTACCCCCCAACAATGACAAAAATCATTATAAGATTATATTATTACATTATCTCATCGATGTTAGAGAATGAGTCATTTTCGAATATTTTTTCAAGGGAAAAACGTGGATATTGTTGAATATTTAAAAAACAATTTACAATTATTCCACTCACCTCAGATATAAATGTTCACCAACTCTCCTATTTTATTCACAGCATATAATAAAAACCATTCATCCAATACACACCAAAATCACCTCCCAACTTCCCTCCTATCATCCAAGAACCCATATTTTAGCTATAATATCATCATATGATAGATATAATGTAATCATAATGATGATACCCGAGGATGAGGTAATGTTCCTCAACATTGATGTTTTTTTCTATAGCTCCAAAAATTAATATTCGAATATGAGGATATTAAAACCACATTGTCTAAAATATAATGTTGTTTTTTTCAAAGAAGTCCATGATCTAAATTTCTTCCATGTTCAATAAAATGGGTTATAAAATCATTATTTTGGTGTATGGATGACATCCCAAGACCACCTCAAGACCAATGGTCCACCTGAAATGGTACTTAAATGATTAGATATACTCTAAAAAGTGTATACTCTAGATGGGGATTCGGAGTAGGCGCATCCACCAGAGAAAAATATAAGAGGATTTTTTAGTAAAGGAGGGTATTACATTACCATCGAGACAAGCGTTGATCAGCCACCAATTGTACACCACTATGCCTATATGCGCATCCATTCTATTGTAGCCAGTGGGTTCCTGTCACAGCCTCCCTCAGTCGTTAGTCCCACTATGTTCCATAAGCATGCTACCACTTCATATGGTCGGCCACGTAGAATGCATCCTTAATGGGTTCGTAAGTGGGTCAGGGCCTTGTTTGTTCAGACCACACCCTATGAGATAGAATTATAAAATGAGAAGGATTATTATGTTATAAAAACACCTATAATGAAACCACACATTATACATCTACGTTAATGAGAAAAACACTGGTCCACCCATTGGATGATTGACCCATGTTTTTCATAATATTCATGATTGTGTAAAAAGGGGAGGAATCAAACATATTACCCCCATACTTAAGTTTGTTGGATTCCACTGCAGATGAGAATGAAGTGTCCACATATAAAGGTGTTTTTCATGGATAGTTGTAGCCCGTAGATTCCTCTAATGTATGTCACTCAAATATTCATTCAAGGTTGGTTGAAGACATCATGGAACTTCGTCAGAGGTTCCTCTCTTGAGTCCAAAAACACATGACCCTGCTTCGTTTAATATTAGGTTAGGAAAGGATCAACACACCAAATAATTAATTAGTTTCATTAATGTAAATAAAAAATGAACCTCTATAGTTATCTCAATGTTGTGGTTACACAAACATTTAAATATAATAATAGTGTGGTTACTGAAATCATGAGTCAAGTCATTAAATGGTTTGACATTGCAAAATGGTTTCACCACTGTTTGTCCAACTATTGCACAATGGAAAAATAAAATAACAAAAAGTATTTTATTAATTTTTTTAATGTCCATAAATTAACTTTTTCATCTGTCCCATGTCGGTCTATGTTAATCTAATCTTAATGAAACTTCAGGTGTTGTTGATTCAACGGTTCCCTTGGATTTATAATCTGAGCACCAGTTTAAAAGATAGAATTTTCCACCCTCATTTATATTGGATGTCCATTAAAAAAAGTTAAAAGATTATTAACAGTCACCCTCGACCAGCACTGGTTGAGGTTAGGATACTCTTAAGGAAAACATGAACTCCTGAGCTCAATGGTACTCTTATATTTTGAATATGAGATTCAGTTTATATGTTAATGATTATACAATAAACTAATTGTTAAATAATTATTTTCTATACGGCCAAAACTAACTTCCACTGGTGGCCCAAGCCGACTAATATTATTATATGCCTATGGAATGCATACAATAACATGTTTTGTGGTTGTATTTGATTTTTTATCAAAGTCACCATTTGTATGTTATATGTATTTGAAAATTAATATAATTTTATTTAATTATTTTATTAATATTATGCCAATTTTGGGTTTTCTCAGTAGGGGTAAGAACAAACTAAATATATTTAACCGCTAGGGTATACCCGCCATCTTAAATGAAATGGAGCCTTCAGGTTTCTGATCCGGGAAACTGTATAATCATTATTCCCCCTTTTCAAAAAAATTGCTCACAGGCACAACGTAAAGCATAACAATTTTTTGGTGGATCCTTTCGGGCACTATGGGCATCATAATAATGTGCTGTAGGATTTCATGGTCTCTAAACAATTCATTATAAATAAAAAAATTACATGGAAATTCAGAGATGTTACATTCTCCCCATAGTTACACATTTCGTTCTCAAAATGCCAAGGCCCAAACTCACAGAAAGAAACTGAGACAATCAATGGTACATGTGGTACTTCTAGTCACGCTCCCCAAGGGAATTATGAGATCCACCACTATTATATCCTGATCTTTCTAGGTCATCATCATGCACAAATAGGCATATAATTCATTAGCTTCGTCTAGTGTGAAATATAATAAGCAACACACTACATCTAAAATAGTGGGGTCTAGCAACCCACTTCCTATAACCATCAGTGACCTCACCAAAAATCCAAACAAGACAACGTCACTCCTACTTGTAGAATCTCCCCTATGTATGGACCGCTATGATCCATTCCACACTGTGAAAACAAATTGAAGTCAAACTCCTCCACAACAGAAAAACTCAAGCGGGACTATTTATGAGAGTCCAAATCATGCTTCAAAAGCTCCCCGCATTGCAAAGGATAACCCTTGTCCACCATGCAGATATACCACATTTCCTTCCTAATATGATCATTTTGGGCATGAATTGTAGTATTCCATACCCATATTGATGTCTTAACATCTCGACTTCAAGAATAAGAGATCCCAACTGCAACTCTCTCCTCCAAGAGCTTTGTCACACTTTCAGTGGGTCTCCTTTGTTAGGAGTATCTATGATCGAGGGCCAAGCCCACATCCAACAAGAACATCAAAGAATCGAACATTACTCATAGAAAAAGAACGTATAATGGATGTGTCTATTATGTAATGAATCAATTGAAAAGGAACAATTATTACCATAAACTTCTCTTGGTGTTTCTTGGTCACGATCCATGACAATATGCAGTTATCCTTTCCCATGTCCTCCACCTCCATTAGCATGGTTGGGACCACCTCCTAATTCTCATATAGCTCCTCTAACCCACATTCCAACTTGTATAAATCCATGATCCAATAATTTTATCTTCCATGTAGGATCTTCTATTGACTCCCTTTTAGAAATGTGTTGATTTGGTCAATCTTTAGTGAGATGTCCCCATCCATTACAAGAATTGCATTGCCTCTCATGCGACTGATCTACTCCTTGGCCCTACTCTTGTGCCATAGTCCCACATGTCTATATCTGGGCATTGGATTGACTCCTATGAAATTATACAATATCCATTTGTCTGTTATCGATATTAGACACCTATAATTTTTGACATATGTCATAGGTCACATCAATGTGCTCCTCTGTCAGGAATCTCTCCACAACCAGGGCTCATTCCAGTACACTAGCATGTGTCGGAATGCTGATAGGTATCACAGATGCCCTGATTTCCCAGTGTAGTCCATGCTCAATGGTATGGTCCCTGATGTATGGGTCCCACAACATATATATGGTGTATTTATAATGATCTATGAATTTTTCTAAGTTATCTACAAATAGCATGCTTCCCACCCATAGGTGGAACAACTCTTGTATTCATACAAATAGAAAATTTTCTATAAATAACACAATTCTGAAGATTCACTCCATGTCTGTCCAAGTGAGGGTTGCCTCATGATGAGTATGAATTTTCATACTCAACCATCTTGATGATGATCCCTGAAGAAATATTCTTGTCAGGACTACGATCTAGACAGATTGTGTTTTCACATGGTTGAAAACCCATGTTACATCCTCAAGCTAATCCTGAGCAACCGTAGGATCTATCTCACCACAGAATCTGGGAGGTATCTTCTTATGGAACCAATGTTTGGTAATGAGCCTACAAATGTCTTCTGTCGGAACCGTCAGATGTAGATGATGACCATCGGGTGGTGGTACCACTGGTGAACTAATCGGTGGGGTTATATCTATCACTGGTCCTTGAACGAGTGCCTCATCGATAGGCAACCTGTCCCCACAACCTCTTATTAGGATCCTAGATGGTCTTCCATGTGGATGTATCCTTAGATATATCATGATGTACCACGGTATGAAGGTTATATCTGGAGAGGATACTCGATATGGAATATATAAATCACAACAACTAATACAAGATGCATATTCCCTTCATTTAACTACAACTAGTGCTTCCATAATCTTAGTAGGGAAAGTGGTTTTGAGAGTCCTGGTGTATGGATATGCCTTCTGCTACACCGACACTAGAGTCTCTGGCCTGAATGTTGAACTCAAAACACTTAACACATTGTCTCACAACCAACAACAATAGACCCTTGGTCAATGAGGTAGAACAAGCCACCTTTGATACAACTTTGTCATGACCCATCCCCTGTGGCCCGTTCCATGACATACCCCAATCCCGCCTCCTAATGGACAGAGGTTTGAAACTACCACCGGAGGTGTTATGCTGCAAGTGAGAGGAATTCTCCTAGATAATAGAAGACACATGAACTTATAAAAAACCACAAAGATGAATGGTGAACACTAAGTAATCAAAAACCAGAGTACAAAAACAAGTAAAGCACAAAAATGTGTAACATGGATAGTATACAATCCCAACAAAATAACTAAAAACATAATGGTAAAATGGGAGCACAAACATTCAACTAGGAAGATCCCACATGATTGCTGTAGTAGTGATGCTACTATAATACGAAGTTTCATGTCATGTATGCATGGTCCTACTGGACACCTCCTAGTCATAGGACAACATTTCCATTGTTGTCAGGTCTGTCGGTCCCTTCTTCTTTGGTTCCCCTATCAAAACGTCAAAATTTTTCTCAAAAAACACAACACGTGAAGGAAAAGCCCTTTTAGGGTTGGGTACCCCAGTACTTAGTAGATGACCTCGAGACCCTCAATGGTCTCTCAGAAACCCACAATGATAAAATAACAAAAAACAACCACAAATTAAACCACAATGATTATTCATATTCATCACTACTCGGGTATATAGAATTTCATATACCTAGGTCATCAAGATTTACTCATCTCAGTCATAAAGAAATATAAACCCCCCATACTCAACCATTTCAAGGATTTCCAAAGAAAGCTCAAAGAGTAACTCATTGATCATGTGTACAAGATTCCTAAACTGGCCCTCCCTAATGGAACCTGTCTGAGAGTTGAAATACTCCAGCTACAACTCAATCACTCTTAAGGGAACATCTGAAAGGGTGTGCTCTATTGAGAACTTTCTGCTAGAACATCCTATTATGCCTGACACTTGAGGTATCATAGTCATAGTTCTGCACCCGAGGAACTACAACGAGAAACCATGTGAAGAGGCTCACTCCTCGACATTGTGTTTAGTTGGAGGAACAGTACTCCAGTTTTACCCATGATATCTCAATCGCTATAGTTAGAAGGGGTGTGCATCCCAGTCCGTCGAGGGAGTTCTATCTTCTACCATGGCTGTAACATCCCAGGTAAATGAATAACAAGACATATTCCATATTTATTAATATTTGTGAATTAAATATTAATTTCATTTTAAAGGGTTTCTATGTTAGAGAGCGTACGCGATATGCAACATCGATTTTCCTTGGAATCCTACGTTGCACACTAATAATATAATATTATTATTTTAAATTGTAGTTAACTCCTAGCCATTGTATTGGGTGGAATTAAAAAAACTAACTACAATATTATTATATATGTTTGTTAAATATATTTACATTTATCCAATAAATGATAGAGGCATAAAATATAAATGAATCTAATTTTAAGCATAATTTACATTAAAGGGATGATTAGCCACTGTTTAATGTCGAACCCTCTTTAAAAATAGTTTTGGTCACTTTAATACATTCTAATTGACCAAATAAAATAGTTCTTTAGAATGGGGATTTCAAATGTTACTTTGGGTAATATTTTGGTATTTTTTCGATAAAGTTCATTTTCTTGAATAGTGAAAATATTGTATTTTAATTCAAAACTATGTTTTAATCTAAATTATTTATATGGTTAGATTATCTTTTTAATTGGTTTTAATGTTTAATTATAATATATTTTAACAATGGGAATTGATTTTTAAATTAATTAATGACACTTATATGTTTTGAATTTTAAAAAATAATCATCATTTTTGAATTCGGAATATCAAATAATTCTTAGTCTGAATTTTTCGTATTTTTCTCAAAAACGTCAATTTTCTATGAATAGTGACACCAGTTTGTGGTGGTTAAAAAAACTGCATATTTCATTTAAATGAAATTTTACCACTTCTGTGAATTGAATTTTGAAAATCCAACATACAATGTTGTTAACAAGAAGTAAATTTTTTTTTAATAAGATGAAAATAATTTTTGGTGAATAGTAACTTTTGACTTTTATTTCATGTGGTTAAAGGTAAATAAGGTAATTCAAGGTGAAATTCTTATTATAATAATTCAAAATTACCCTAAAACTTGTCCAAAACATATTGGTTGAGTCATTATCGACCATGGGCATCGTTGGGTATATTTTGGGACCCCATTGAGCCACATGGGATTGAAAATGACAATTTATAATAATTAATTTAATGTGAAGACAAAATTGACATTAACAAAAATCATTCAGTAATTAATTTTTAAATTGCGTTATATAAGTCCTATTTTAGAGATAAAATTTTAATTGGAAAGATAAAAATATTTTCTAAAATATTTTATTTTTTTATAATATTTAGACATCAAATAAATTAAATTATTTATGACACAATAATTATGATGTATTTACCTCATTAATAAATGATTTAAATAAATATGATTATAATGATTAAATTATTTCCAATACTTGTCCAATTATGATTAGAGAATTTTATTTTAAATATGAGTAATCTTATCTAATACCATAATGATTTTTGGGCAACTAGAAACAAAATATCATTATATAATAAAATAATGTTTTCACACTTTTCTAAAGAGCCCCTCCTCCCCATTATAAAAGAAGACCACTTCTTACCAATTACTCACACCTCTCAAGCTATTTGGCTCGTCCAAACTCTTCCCAATTAACATATCAATATCCCTATCATCCTCCTAGTAGCCTTAACTTAGGTAGAAGGCCCTTCAAGAAGTATTTTTGGTTCAAACCAAAGGGAGTTATCAAAATTAAAGGTAACAATTTCTCTCCAATTGTTTTCTTTTATTTTAATTATACAACCCCTAAAATCTTCTTATTTCATATCTATTGTAACAAGACCAGTATCATCAATATTCTAGGATATTTTTATGAGAAATATTCGAACTGAACTTACACACAACTCCATATAATGGATGAATAACATAATGTTTCTGTGGAAGGAAAACTAACCCCTCACGAAACACTGATTGTTCAATTACATATTACCACCTCTCATGGTGACCATTATGATGGAACTGTATTTATATATGATATATATTATGTTTATGATTTCTTTATTCATCTGTACTTCCCAATTATATCAAACCTTTTTGGTTTCCATAGTGGGTAAATACGATAATCTCTTTTGAGGATGTGCGGACTACCGCCCCCTCAAAGTGATGTGACTCGTTAATGCCTTATGTGGGATGTATAAACGATAGAGTTAATGATATTATATATGATATTATACTGGAATTATAATATACCTTTTTATCATTATTTTTTAATTCCCTTAAAATAATAAATAGAAATGAAAGTAGAGTTCATGTGTACGTACGACTTACCATCTCTATGAATGGTGCATTTCATTTCTTACCTCCAAATGTTATGTAAAATTATAAATACATGTATATAATGGATATATATGATATATAGGATATCTAAATCATGATTATATTTTTGGAGATAATGGATATTTGACTATATTTACAGGATGTAATTATAAGAAGTCCATATTTTGACACAAGTGCCAAATATCGACAAAACGAATGTTATTGATAAAATAATGCTTATAACATGGTAATAAGTGATGTAAAAGGATTAGTAAACACGAAAAAGGTTATTAAGAAAGTAGAAATTAACATTAGTTTATTATTCATGAGATTAAAGAACGAACGGGTCAAGTCGGACATGAGGTAAGGGGCTTCCTCTCAATCTCCATTCATTGAGCCATTTTAAGTTTTATACATGACTTTATTTTACACGGTGATTAAACTCCTTTGACATTTCATTTTTTTCAAAGGTGATCACTTTATATGAATAGATTCACTAAAAGAAAAAAATGAATGTTTTTTTTAACCTAAGCGGTGTCAAGGACCTTTCAACCACCGTGAGTATTATTTGATCTTTTTCTTCTTTAACAATCGTGAATTTTGTTAAAGGCAAAAATATATAACATATACTCTTTTTACGTATTTTGGTATTGAAATTGATTTCGAGAATGGATTTATAATTTCAATATCTTGAAATGATATTTTATTATTGCAATGTGGAAATGTTGTCTTTCCTTTATGTATTTGTTTTGTGTTATGATCATGTTATGGTTCTTGGGAATTATTTACATATACGGGTGGTTCCGTGACAAACCTAGGGTGGGTGAGCGCGAGATAGCTATCCAATGCACTGGGTAATGTGACAGAGGTAAACATGAATGTTTCTCCTACAAGATTTATGGATTATACTGTGATGGGTATTCCAAAAGTAATTCCCCATGTAGATGTGATAGCTACAATGTAAGTATGATATGGATGCCAAAAGTTACCTGTATGATTAATTATTTCTATGTGTCATTCATAAATCTTATTATTTCATGAGGTAAGTAAAAGAGTTCATGTTTTGTATGTATTTATGAACAAATATTTTAATTCTTTGTTTTATAAACCTTACTGAGCTTTTAATGATCATCCCATGTTTTGAAACATTTTCACAGGACTTAAAGATGAATAACGTCAAGGATGGGATCAAGGAAAAGTCATGATGTTGAAAACATGGAACTAGACATGACTCTTTTTTTAAGTATTTTTATTTTATGAAAAAAATAGAATATTTGTAGATATGTCTACATTTTAATCATTTGAGATGTAATAGTGATGTCCTAATTCAATAAAACTCTAAACCAAAAAATATCCTCAATGTGAATAATTCATTAAATTCAATATTATCTATGATTTAAGCTAGGACCTTATAATTGGTATTAGAGGTCAGTTTAGATAATATTAGGAGTTAGGGTATTGTTAATTTAATATATAAAAAGTAATTTATCTTAATATCATTTCTAGATTACCATGTTGGTTCGCCTAAGATATTTTTGTGTTTAGAGTGGTTTTCCGCAGAGGAAATAGGGCATCTATGTTGGGACGACATCAGGAGGAAGACAACCTTCCAAATCAGCAACCTGAGATGGTCGGAATCAGAACTCAACAGTTTGTTGCAGTGATGGCATAGCTAACTCAGGTGATAAACGGTGGTGGTTTCCATGTACGAGATCATCCAGATCAACCACAGAGGAACATGACAGTATTAGAGCATTTCATGAGGCAACATCCCCCATCATTCAGAGGATCATCTGACCTTGTGCTAACAGAAGGATGGTTTAAAGCACTGGAGAAGATTTTTGATGTCATGGGTTGTTCAGAACATCAAAAGGATAGTCTTGCAGATTACCATTTTGGTGGTGAAGCTGATCAGTGGTGGTCGATGGTGAAAAATATCAGGGATAGTGCGAAGATTTATGCACTCGATTGGGATGAATTAAAATGTATGTTTCTTGAGAAATATTTTCCTAAGGTGGTTCATCTTAGGATGGAAAAAATTACTAGAATTGAGGATGGAGGATGACTTAGTGGCGGCTTATGAAGAAAAATTCACTCGACTAGAAAGGTATCCTCCAAATTTCATAAGAGATCTTGATAGTAAAACCAACAGTTTTTTACTAAGTATTAAATCCAATGTATCGAAGGGATTTAGCTTATCGTGAGTTCAAAAGTTATGAAAATCTTTTTCTATATGCGGAGAAGATGAAAATGGTGTTTGCTGATGATCAATTATTCTTTGACTAACAACAAAATAAGAGGTCGAGGTGGCAGGTGAAAGGGAAGAACACTTAAAAAAATTCTGATGGTAAGAAAATTAAGTTTACAGGTTGTGAGAATTGTGGTAAAAGGCATGATGGGGAATTTCTTTTGAATTATGGTAAGTGCTACTGATGTGGTAAAATGGGACATAAGGCTCGTAATTGCACTGAAAAATATCAGGGTAATTGGTAGACGAAATCTGATTTACAGTCAGTGAAATGTATTAAGTGTAATGAAATGGTTCATTATACCAATGAGTGTCCAACAAAGAACTCAACCGTTGAAAATAATCCATACTACAAGGAGAAAGGGGTAGAGAAATACTTTTCAACTACTTCAGAAGATGTTTGTCCATCAAAAGAAGTTGTATCCGGTACACTGTTTGTTTGTTCAGATTATGCCAATGTGTTGTTTGATTCTGGGTCTACACATTCATTCATTTCTAAGAAGTTTTCTAGTAAATTGGGAATTCCATCTCAAGATATGAATACTGAACATATGGAAAAATACCTAGAGGAAATGTTGAGATAATAATAAAACATATGAACATTCCTTTCCTTATGTACAGAATGAATCTACTTGTAATCCTTATTTTTTTTCCTCTACTATAGTTTGATGTTATTTTGGTCATGGATTGGATTTCTATTTATCATGCTATGATTGATTGAAGATATAAAGAGGCTTTTTAAAGAATTATTTACAGTTTGGGTACAATAATGAACCCTTTCTTTTGATAACATATCAAGAAGTCGAAAAACTGGTAAAAGATGGAAACGAATGTTACCATGCACATATTGATGACAAATAGGAACTATTTAGATTAATGATGTGCCAGTGGTAAATGAGTACATTGATGTTTTTACATATTAGTTTCCTGGTATGATTCTTGATTGGGAAGTTGAATTTACTGTTGACTTAGTTCATGATGCTAAGCCAATTTCAAAACACCCTTATCGAATGGCTCAAATTGAACTTTTAGAGTGAAAGAAGAAATTGTAGGAGTAATTAGATAAAGGTTTCATTCGACCTAGCACATCACTATGGGGTGTCCCTTTATTTTTTGTTAAAAATAAAGATGGTTCAATGAGACATTGCATTGAATATATATAATTGAATAACATTAATATAAAAAATAAGTATCCTTTGCCTCATATCGATGATTTGTTTGATCAGCTCCATGGAGCTAATTATTTTTCGAAGATTGACTTGAGGTCGGGTGACTATAAGTTGAAAGTAAACGAAAAAGAAGTTCTAAAGACCACGTTTTGTTCTAGATATGGCCATTATGTATTTGTAGTTATCCCTTTTGGGATAACCAATGCACCAGCTGTATTCATGGATCTTATGAATACAATTTTACATTAGTTCATGGATAAGTTTGTGGTTGTGTTCATTGATGATATTTTTGTTTATTTCAAAATTAAGTAGGAACTTGAAAGTAATTTATGGGTTGTCTTGAAAATATTAAATGAAAATAAACTTTATGGGAAATTCAGAAAGTGTGATTTTAGGTTACAACAAATTTCATTCCTTGGTCACATTCTTTAAAAAAATGGCATAACGGTTGATCTTGCTAAAACAAAAGTTTTGGAAGAATGTCCCAGACCAACAAATATTAATGACATTCGTAGTTTTCTTGGTTTGGCAGGTTATTACCGAAGGTTTGTTGAAAATTTTTCAAGGTTATCTATTCCAATGACTACGTGAACTCGAAAAGGTTTTATGTTCATTTGGACAATAGAAAGTGATGATTGTTTTCATGAAGTGAAAAGAGGATTGTCGAATGCTCCATTTTTAGCACTGCCATCCAGAAATGTTGAGTTTGTTATATATAGTGATGCATTGTTGATGGTACTGGGTTTTGTCCTTATACAGAATGATCAGGTAATTGATTATGCTTCACGTCAGTTGAAACCACATGAGTTAAATTACCCTACACATGATTGGGAATTATCTTCTGTTGTTTTTGCATTAAAAATTTGGAGGCAACATTTGTGTGGAGTTAAGTGTGAAATATATAATGATCACAAATGTTTGAATTATATATTCACTCAGAAATAATTGACAAGAGAAAGAGGAGATGGTTGGAATTAATCAAGTATTATGATTGCATGATCCATTTCCATTCGGGAAAATCAAATAAATTGGATGATGTTTAAGTCAAAAAGGTAACTCTTCATTAACCACACTACATTTGGAACAAGATCCGTTGGTTTTTGATTTGATGAATTATGGCATTGAAGTTGTCGGTGCATGAAATTCTTATAATTTGTTTCGGGTGTCAGTGAGATCATCTCTATTAGACAGAATAAATCAAGCGCAGAAGGAAGAAAATGAGTTGTAGAAAAAGGTAGTGTTGGTTCAGAAGGGTAAGTTGCTTGAATTTAAAATTGATAATGATTGTGTTTTGAGATTTGGGAAGAGATTATATGCACCTTGTGATACATAGTTGAAGAATGAGTAGTTATGTGAAGCTCATAGTTCTATGTTTTTAGTTCATCCTGGTAGTACTAAGATGTACAGAGATCTTCTAGAGTATTACTGGTGGGATAAAATGAATAGATATTGCTGATTTTACATTGATGTGTTTGACTAGTCAGCAGGTTAAACCAGAGCGGAAGTTACCGAATGGAATGCTTCAGCCTCCACCAGTTCCAAAGTGGAAATGGGAAAATATATCCATGGTCAATGTTGTGGGATTACCAAAAACATCTCGAGGTAATAATGGAATCTGGTTTATAGTAGACCGATTGACTAAATATTCTCATTACCTTCCTATTAGAGATACATTGTCTCTAGATCATCTTGATTAGTTTTACATTAAAGAGATAGTCTGGTTTCATGGAGTTCTCCTCTCCATTGTATATGATCATGATCTTAGGTTCACTTATAACTTTTAGAAAGGCCTTCAGAAGCCATTGGGTACTGAATTAAATTTTAGTACAGCTTTTCATCCTCAATCAAATGGGTAGTCAGAACGAAAAATTCAGATATTGGAGGATATGTTATGTGCTTGCTCGATGGAGTTTCTTGGAAGTTGGGACCAACATCGTTCATTGGTAAAAGTTTCTTATAATAACAGTTTTCATTCCAGTATACAGATGGATCCATTTTAGGCATTATATAGAATGCATTGTTGAACTCCAGCTTTTTGGGATGATGTAGGTGAAAGGATGATGATGGGATCAAAATTGTTAGAAGAGATGGTAGAGAATGTTCATTTGATTTAGAAGCACATGAGAATAGTTCAGTGCAGACAGAAAATTTATGCAGATAACCGGAGGAAGGATATTTCCTTTGAGGTAGGTGATCATGTCTTTCTCAATGTTTCTCTATGTAAAAGTGTGATGAGTTTTGGTAAGTAGGGAAAGCTGATTCTGAGGTTCGTTGGACCTTATAAAATTCTGGATAAATTTGGATCAGTTGCATATAGAATGGATTTACCTCCAAGTTTATCCCGGGTACACAATGTTTTTCATGATTCTATGTTGAGAAAGTATATGCCATATCCATCTCATATTTTGAGCCCATTGGTTGTTTAGTTGGAAGAGAATCTCTCTTATGAAGAACATCCAGTCTAGATTCTTGACCGTAGAGAGCAAGTGTTGTGGAATAAGGTAATTCACCATGTAAAAGTTTTGTGAAAAAACCATACGGTTGAAGAGACAACATGGGAATCTGAAAATGGAATGAGCGATAAGTACCCCCACTTATTTTGAAATGTGAACAAAAATTATGAGGACACAATTCTCCAAAGGGGGAATGATGTAACATCCCAGGTAAATGAGGAATAAGACATATTCCATATTTATTAATATTTTTTAATTAAATATTAATTCATTTTACAGTTTTTCTATGTTCGATAGCGTACCCGATATGCAACAACGAGTTTCTTTGGAATCTTACGTTGCACACTAATAATATAATATTATTATTTTAAATTGTAGTTAACTCCTAGCCGTTGTATTTGTAGGAATGAACAAATCTTACTAAAATATGATTATATATGTTTGTTAAATATATTTACATTTATCCAATAAAAGTTAGAGGCTTAAAATTTGAATGAATCTAATTTTAAGCATAATTTACATTTAAAGGCCGATTTATAACATTTAAATGGAAAACCATCTTAAAATATAGTTGTGGTCACTTTAATACATTCAAATTGACCAAATAAAATACTTCTTTATAATGGGGACATCAAATTTTACTTTGGGTTATCTTTTTGTATTTTTCCGATAATGTTCATTTTTTTATGAATAGTGAAAATATTGTATTTTAATTTTAAACTATGTTTTAATATAATTTGTTTATATGGTTAGATTATATATTTAATTGGTTTTAATTTTTAATTAGAACATATTTTTAACATTTAATCCAATTTTGTTCATTGAAAGTAATATCACTTTGAAATTGGATATAAAGAGGTATCGATCTTTTGATAGTTATTGTTTCTTAGAAATATGCTATTAATTTTAACAATGGGAATAGATTTTTAATTTAATTAATGACACTTTTATGTTTTGAATTTCTCAAAATAGACATCATTTTTGAATTCGGAATATCAAATAATGCTTAGGCTGAATTTTTGGTATTTTTTTGAAAAACATCAATTTTTGTTGAATAGTGAAACCACTTAGTGGTGGTTAAAAAAACTGATATTTTCATTTAAATGAAATTTTACCACTTCTATGAATTTAATTTATAAAATCCGACACAGATGGTTGTTATCAAGAAGTAAAATGTGGTTCAATAAGATGAAAATAATTTTTGCTGAATAGTAATTTTTGACTTTTATTTACAGTGGTTAATGATAAATAAGGTAATTCAAGGTTAGTAGAATATTATAATAATTAAAAATTACTTTAACACTTGTACAAACCTTATTGGATGAGTCATTGACGACCATGGGAATCTTTTGGGCCATTTTAGGACCCCATTGATCCACATGGGAGTAAAAATAACAATTTAGATTAATTAATATAATTTGAAGACAAAATTGACATTAAGAAAAATCCTTTAGTAATTAATTTTTAAATGGTGTTATATAAGTCCTATATTAGACTATAAATAATAATTGGAAATCTAATATTATTTAATACAAGATAGTATTTTTTTTAAATTTTTAGACATCAAATAAATTAAATTATTTATGACACAATAATTATGCATTATTTACCTCATTAATAAATTATTTAAATAAATAAGTTTATTATTATTAAATTATTATACAAAAATGTCCAATTATGATTTTATAATTTAATTACTAATATTATTCATCTTATCATCAACCATAATTATTTTTTGACCATTAGAAACCGAATATCATTATATAATAAAATAATATTTTCATACTTTTCTAAAGAGCCCCTCCTCCCCCTTATAAAAGGAGACCACTTCTAACCAATTACTCACACATCTCAAGCCATTTGGCTCGTCCAACCTCTGCACAATTAATCTCTAAACATCAATATCCTCATCCTAGAAGCCTTACCTTAGGCAGAAGTCCCTTCAAGTAGTCCTTTTGGTCCAATCAAAAGTGAGTTACCCAAATTAACGGTAACAGTTTCTCTCAAATTGTTTTCCTTTATTTTACTTCTCCAACCCCTAAACTCTTTTTATTTGATTTCTTTTGTAACAAAACCAGTATCATAAATATACTATGATGTTGTTATGAGAAATATTTTAACTACACTTACACACACCTCCATCTAATGGGTGATGAACATATTGTTTCTGTGGGTGCAAAACTAGCGCCTCACGAAATGATGATTGTTAAAATACATCCTACCACCTCTCATGGGGGCCATTATGATGGAACTATCTTTATATATAATATATATTATGTTTATGATTTCTTTATGCTTCTGTAATTTCCAATTATATCAAAATTTTTTGGGTTCCAATGTGGGTAAATATGATAATCTCATTTGAGGAAGTGCGGACTACTGCCCCCTTAAAGTGATGTGACTCGTTAATGACCTATGTGGGATGTATAAAGGACAGAGATAATGATATTATATATGATATTATACTGTAATTATAATATACCTTTGTATAATTATGTTTTAATTCCATTATAATAAGAAATAAAAATGAAAGTAGCATTCATGCGTACGTATGTCTTATAGTCTCCATGAACTGTGCATTTCATTTCATACCTCAAAATGTTATCTACTATTATAAATACATGTATATACTGGATATATATGATATATATGATATCTAAATCATGATTATCATTATGGAGATAATGGATATTTGACACAGGTTCCAAATATCGACAAAACGAATGTCAATTATTACATAATGCTTATATCATGGTAATATGTGATATAAAAGGATTAATAAACTTGAAAAAGGTTCTTAATCAAGTAGAAATTAGCTTTAGTTTATTAATCAATAGTTAAATAATGAACGGGTCATGTAAGACATGAGCTAAGGGACAACTTCTCAATATCCTTTCATTGAGGCATTTTTAGTTTTATACACGACATTATTTTATACGGTGTATAAACCCCTTTGACTTTTCATTTTATTCAAAAGGAATATTTTTATACGTAGAGTTTTACTAAATGTCAAAACGGTATGTTTTATTTAACGTAAGAGGTGACAACGACCTAAACGCCGCCGCAAGTATTATTTGATCTTTGTCTTCCTTAACAAGTGATAATGTTTTTAATAGAAAGAATAAATACCATATACTTTTTTTGCGTATTTTTGTAATGAAAATGAATTTGAGAATGGATTTATTATTCCAATATATTGAAATGTTATTTTATTATTGCAATTTGGAAATGTTATCTTTCCTTTATGATTATTTCATTTGTTATGATCATGTAATGGTTCTTGGTCAATATTTACGTATACTGGTTGTTCCGTGATAAACCTAGGGTGGGTGAGCCCAATATAGCCCTCCAATGCATTGGGTAACGTGACAGAGGTACGCGTGAATATATCCCCTAAGAGAATTAATGATTATACTGTGATGGGTTTCTCAAATTAATTTCCTATGTAGATGTGATATCGACAATGTAAGTATGATATGGATGCCATAATATTCCTTTATGATTAATAATATCTATGTGTCTTTCAAAAATCGTATTATTTCATGAGGTATGTAAAAGAGTTCATGTTATTTATCTATTTATGAACAATTTTTTTCATTATTTGTTTTATAACCCTTACTGAGCTTTTTATGCTCATCCCAAGTATTGAAATTCTTTCAAAAGACATAAAGACGAATAAGGTGAAGGATGGGATCAAGGAAAATTCAAGTTGTCTAAAACATGGAACTAGGAAAGAAAATTTTTTAAGAGTTTTTATTTTATGAAAAAAATAGAATCTATGTAGATATGTCTACCTTGTAATCTTTTGAGATGTTATAGTTATGTGATAATTTTCTAAAACTCTAAACCTGAAAAGATCCTCAGCGTTTATTATTCATTTAATTCAATATTATGTAATGTTTAAGGTAGGTCATTATACTGGGTATCAATTATATCAATTAGAGGTGTTCTTTCTTCATAATAGTTTCCGACTATCAAGGGTGATCTAACTCCCCTAAAGGACCCACTCACCATCACTACTTAGAGACGTGGGGGTACTAATCCAAATATGAGGTCTATCACCCTACATGGTAGTGGAGTAAAACTATAGTATTTTTTCATTTTGGAGGAGTCGTGCCCTAATACGTAAGTGGAGTAAAACTATTGTTATTTTTTCAGTGAATATGACTTGTGGTTTTATTCATCCTGATGCATCATTGGTAAAATTATACAACACGTTAATGTCATGAAAAAAATAATTCCCTCAATTATTGAATTAGTGTGGTCCATAAATCATACAGGATATTTTTCATGTTAAATTTTTTAATAATTTAAATCATATCTTATGAAACGATACCTCATGATGGGAAACTTAATCAAAAAATAAATTACTAACACATCACCCATGACACACCCAATGTATCCATCTCCTCCATAAATTCTATATTTGTGGTTTGTGAAGTACATTACAGTGCATGAGTCCAGTTGGACGATAAAAAAACATAATAGATGTGAGTTATTACAAAAGCCAAATAATAACAATATACAATGCACATAAGAATGAAAAATTCCAATAGTAGGGGATATTCTCATAATCTCCCATTTGAATCCATCGTTATAAACCTCTCAATATGGTAGAGGGTTGAAAAATATGAATTCTAATGAATATATAACATGTAATCATATAATTGTCCCATAAATCATCAAAATAAATTATAAAATTAAATTATGTCGGAGGAGTGGTAAATATAAATTTATTTTCAATTTGATGTGTTCCTCTAACGATGATCATCACAACATTTTTTATATTTACTTCATTCTAAAAAAAATTATTACATGTTTTTCCATCATCAACAAATTAAATTTTCATCAGTATACATAATTGGAAACAAGTCTATTTGATAACATCTAGAGCAGAGGTATATATGGTTCGAATTACATAACATTAACTAATATATTAAAATCATTGTTCTTGAGACAAAAAATTCAAACCAATTTTACTTCCCAATATGTTTGGATTTTTTAAAATAATAATATCATCTTATCTAGAGTTGAATAATGTCAGTGATAATACTAAATCATTATTTTATTCAGAATATATCATTCCATTAATGAAAATGATTGATCAATTGATTTTATATAATCCTACTAATGTTCATAGGTTCGTTTTTTATAAATATAATATCCTAATACAAATTCCCAAAAAATGGATATATATGCATATTATATTGATACATGTTAAAAAAATATTAGAATCCTCATTTGACTAAAAGGAATTTTATTGTATTTTTAATTATATATATGATTAATTTAATGTAGGGAGTTGAATTAAAGTTGCATTAAAATTTAAAACCATTTATGGGGTATGTCTACAAATGTTTATTTTGAGCATCCCATCTTTCTTATAGTGATATAAAGTTCTAATATCTATGAATATCATTATAGAGATTACAGCCTTGTTAATATATATGAATATAAATTTTATAATTATACCCTTGTTAATATATACGAATATAAAATTTATAATTGTATTTATCAAAAATAAAAGGTCACCATTGCATTCATGATGGTGGGATTACCCTAGGTGCGACATATGTTTAGTCGCTTCATGCCTCCACTGAGAAAAGGTGAAAATTTCATAACAAATTGTAATATAATTAAATAAAATTATTTTGTAATTAAAATAATTATCAATCATGAAAGGTGACTCAGATTAGAAATCCATGACCACCATTAAGCTCGGGATGGTTTTTTTTGGTTCTGGAAGATCTTAACATTGGCCGGCGCGGGCCAACAATGGAAGTTATTTTTTCGCCGTAAATAAATTAATTATTTAAACATTATATTATTTTAAAATACTTGTAACTCCTAAAAGGTATATTCTTTTGAAAATATTATGCTACCAGTGATCTTGTGAGGGAATTTTCCTCTTTGGTGGATCCTAACCTCAACCGGTGAGTGATGAGGGTGAAAGATATTTTTTGATATATTTTTACGTTTCATTTAAATATATGTGCCAGTGAGTATTTAAAACATTTATACTAGTTATTAGATAAAAAAATATGACGGCACCGTTGAATTCAGAACGCTATGATTTTCCTAATAAGGGCCTAACATTGACTGGTGTGGGTCATCAGAAAATGATAAATTTAAGACTTTTAGTGAAAAAAATAAAATAATTATAAAAAAATTAAATGTATATTATATTCAAACTGTTCCCACTATGACACAATGACCAGTCAGTGCAGGGGTTTAGTGACTATTTAAAATTTAATTATTAATGAATCTAATAAATGAGAAGGTGTGGTGATGCACAAATCATCCACATACCTTAATTAAACATGGATCCATAGATGAAAAACACTGTTGTGAAATTTTCAAACGAACAATAATTCTCTCTCTCACTCAGACGATGAACGACAAAGATCTTCACCATCAGATCAATGATCTAGGAATTCTGGTGGGACAAATTGAAGTGACAAATAACAGTGATGAATGGGGACTTAATGAGGAACGACGATAGCTCATATCTTCAACTCTCGTTAGTGATCGATCCTTAAACTCGATAGTGGTTAATTTTGTTAATATTTTCCTTTTTCTTATTATAAATCATTGACAATAGATCAACCCATGAATAACTTGATCCACATATCATGTGTTACTAAAGGATGGTGTTTACCAAGTTGTTTTTTGAACTGGGATTGATTGTTATCTAATTGAACGTTGATTCCAAGACTCTCGTATTTTTGAACATCTAACGCGGTGGGTGAGTGTTGACACGAACAAGGCCAGATCCACTCTGAATATGCATTTTTCAAGGCTAAATTCTTCAAATGGTACCATTGTGTATCCATGGTCATGGAAATTATGATGCAGATCTGGGATGCCCTAGGGAATAGAAACATATGTGATCAGACCACTCGAGAAGACTCAGTGACCAGTGGGGGTGACAACTGGCATGAGACCATCGGAGTGGCAGTGTCGGTGACCGTAGAAAAGAATCGGTTCCACCCTAGGTGCTGCATGAAGGATGAAGTGGCCGATCTAAAATTTTGAATCAGTCCACATTAGCCAATAGATACAATGGGATAATGTCGGGTTGTGTGGCAACATAGGAAAGGTAAAGAGTCTGGCCCACCAGAGTGGGCCAAGCTGGATAAATTTGGATCATTTGGTGACCAAGTATACTGGACCCATGACCAATCTCGACCCGGTCCAGTGAGGCCCAATGGGGTATAAATACTATATTGAGTAATGTGGGACCCTGTGTCAGGTAGTGCAGGTTGCTCTGAACCAGCCAGACTGGGCCTTGATGCAACCATCACCTATTTACAATAAGGGACATATCTCTCAGACGATGTGTCTGATTGACATGCTATTGGTTGCATTGGATCCCATGTGACAAGTAGATCCTTAAGAAATAATTTATGTATGATTTCATGGATGTTTACCTAGTGAGATTCTATGACTCAACTCTAGGTGAGATTTTGTGACTCAGCTACACAATGAGAATTAGTGACTCATCTACCCAGCAAGACTCTATTAAATAACTATCAGTGAGACTGCATGACTCAGCTACCCAATGAGACACTATGACTCAGCTTTCAATGAGACTCCCTCACTCAGTTAACCAACAAGACTTCATGATTATTCTACCCAGAAATACTTTGTGACAAATCTATCAGTGTGACTTCATGACTTATCTACCTAGGGAGACATCATGAGTAATTTATCAGTGAGGCTCCATGACATAGCTACCTAACATGGGTTCTTGAATTAGATTCTAAATATTTCTAGGTGACCAAGCTATCCTAAATGATTCATCGGGGTCATGTTCATTTGTAGTTATTTATTTTCATTGTTACAACCATTGTTTTTTTATCAACACATTATGTTATACCTATGTTGAGCTAACTCTAGTGTCTCTAATAGTTTTTCATTATTTTGGGATTTCCATTAAGAATATATGGGAGACCTGAGTTGATTTTGGGGTCCCTAATTTTTATTTCATTACTCACGACTACACAAGATTTACTTAAATGTATTTTTTCTAGTGTAGAAGAACATCATCGTTGAAGAGAACATGGTTTCCTAGGACCAGGTGGTTCCCTATGAGGATATGTATTCACGATTTGATTCTATGTCTTCTGTAAGAAACTCTATACTGACCCAACATGTGGGGTTTCCAATAGAAAGAAATCATAGATCCATATTATTTACATGTTTCATGTTATTTGTTTGTTGGGTTTCTATTTTATCACATTATACATACAGTTTGTACTTTAACTTAGTGGTTGTTTTGTGGAATGAATTTTTACATTTCTAGATTTGGGTTGTCATTTTGTGTGTTCGCGTATAGTTACTCTTGAATGTGCCACCCATTTCTATGTTTATGTCTTCACCAATAGATTCCATCCCATGGAATTTGAGAGGAATGTTTGGGGTATTTCATGTCATGAGTACCAAGGGATGGGTTGTGACAATTTTGTCCTTTTTGGTAAAATTTTTGTCAATTTTAAATAAAAACACTCTACTGAAGTCAAATCGGTCACACCGGGCATCAAATTATGTTGTATCTAATTCATTCAGAACTCATAATCAATAATGGATAATTATCATAAAGGATCAAGAAAATCTAAAATACATTATTCTGTTTTGATATGGTCAATTTGATTTTTTACTAAAATACATTTCAATTTTAAATAATGACGCACTTTTAGTCATTTACGTCAAACTGTGCATCAGATTTTGGTGCGAATGATTCCTAAAAGTTCCAAATAAATTATGGATTATTTATCTAATGTTTCACAATTATAGTAATGTGTTTTCTCAGTTTTTATTATGTCACATGCCCTTTTAGATAATAATTGATATTAATCTTGAAAAACGATCAATGATTCAAACATAACACATCGTGTATCAGTTTGATGTGATACTTATTGTAACACTAGAAGCTTCCACGATACACATCTCTTTCAATAAGGCAATAGATTTCATTGTACGCAAGTTCAAGTTCTAACACACCGCGACTAATCAATGTAGCCATTATGAATAGTAATACCCAATTTTTTTAATTATATAAATTTTATATTTCAAAATGGAATTCATTTTTGTATTTGTAATATCGAAATTATCCTATGTGAAATTTTTTGAAATTTTCTGAGAACTTCCAATTTTTTGTGAATAGTGAAAAATACCTAAAAAAACTTTTGAAATAAAAATTATTTATATTGATAAATTATTCTATTGAGTGGTTTTAAAGTATAATTAGAATATATTTTTACCATTTTATCCAATGGTGCTCATTATAATTAATTTGACTTTGAAATTGGACATAAACAATTGTCAATCTTTTGATATATATTGTTTCATAAAAACACGATATTTGTTGTGACAGCGGGAATTAATTATAAAATTAATTAATGAAAATTATATGTCTGGAATTTTTTAAAATAGATATCATTTTTGAATTCATAATATCACTTATATCTTAGGGTGAAATTTTGGCATTGTTTTGAAAAACTTCAATTTTTGATTAATAGTGAAACCACTAAGTGGTAGTTAGAAAACTGATTTTTCATTTAAATGAAACATTACCACTTATGGGATTTGATTTTCAAAAATCCAACATACACGGATGACATTATTAAGTAAAATTTGGTTCAATGGGATTACAATAATTTTTTGGTGAATAGTAACTTTTAAGTGTAATTATTCACGATTAAAGGTAATTAGTGATATTTATGGTAAAAATGGTATTATAAAAATATGAAATAACCCTTACATTTGTTCTAATACTATTGGATGAGTCATGGCCGACCAATACAACCCATGGGTCAACTTGGGGACACCATGGAGACACTTTGTTTGGAAAATGACATAAATAACTTTTATTTAATGTTAAAATAAAAATGTCACAAACATAAGATGTTTTACTAAATCAATTTTTAATTGGGGTTATACAAGACATATTTTTGACTATAAATATTCATTAGAAAGATAAAAATATTTCCTACATAATGAATTTTTTTTTATAATTTTTAGACATTATATAAATTTAATTATTTATGACACCATGATAATGCAGCGATTACCTCATTAATTAACGATTTTAATAAAATGGAAAGATAATGTAAAATATAGGCCTTAAACTTGTAAAAAGCCTATTGGATGATAATATTTATAACCATTATTACTTTAGACTTGAATTATATATGTTTGGGACCTTTAGAATATGAATATCATTGTATAATAAAGTAACATTTTATTACTTTCCAAGAGTGCCCCTCCTCTCCACTTATAAAAGGCCCCCACCACTACCACGTTACTCACACATTCAAACCCTTTTGGCTCGGCCAACCTCTGCCCAAATCCTCTCCCAACATCCCTCCCTTACTCCTAGAAGCCTCACCTTGGGAAGAATTCTTCCCAAGGAAGCCTTTTGCTCAAATCAAAAAGAGTTACCCGATTTTAAGGTAATGTCTTCTCTAATGTTGTTTTGTTTTATTTTGCTTCTCCAACCCCTTAAACTCTTTTTATTCCCTTATTTTGTAACAAAAACAGTATCCTAAATATACTATGATGTTTTTATAATGAGTATTCGAGCTAAAATTACACACACCTACATCTAATGGTTAATGAACTTTCTGTTTCTGTGGATGGAAAATTTTTGCCTCACGAACCGATGATTGTTCAACACTCATATAACACCTCTAATGGTGTCCATTATGATGAAACTATTTTTATATATTATATATATTATGTTTTTGTTTCCCTTATGATTATTTATTTTTCATATATGGCATATTTTTATGGTTTCCATTATGGGCAAACGCGATATTTTTATTTTAGGAAGTGCAGACTACCGCCCCCTCAAAGTGATTTGAATCATTAATTCCATATGTGGGATGTATAAAGGATGAATTAGATGGTATTATATATGATATTATACTGTAATTATATTATACCTTTATATAATTATTATTTCATTCCATTAAATATGAGATAGAAATGAAAGTAGCGTTCATGCGTACGTATGGCTTACCGTCTCCATGAACGGTGCATTTCATTTCTTACCACTAAATGTTATGTAATATCATGAATGAATGTATATACTAGATATATATGAGATATATGATATCTATATAATTAATATAATTCTGGATATAATGGATATTTCACCACATGAACAACTTGTAATTATAAGAACTTTATTTTTGACTCAAGTACCAAAGATCTACAAAACGACCGTTATTAACATAAATAAATAAATAATGTTCATAACATGGTAATAAATGATATAAAAGGAATAAAAAACTTGAAAAAGGTTCTTATGAAATTATAAATTAACTCTAGTTTATTATTCAGGTGGTTAAAGAATGGTCGAGTCAAGACAGTACGCAAGGTAATGGAACTTCTTAACCCGATTTCCATTCATTGGGTTAATCTCTTACGTTCAAATTATGTCATGATATTATTACTTCCTATCTTGTTTTTGTAATTTATTTATGTGTAGATATAGTGAATACACATAATATATCTATTATATTTAAAAATTGATCTTTTACAGGAGTTTGTCTCAATCTTCTTTCATTGAGGCATATTTTGTTTTATACACAACCTTCTTTTATATAGTATATAAACCCTTTTGACTTTTAAGTTTATTAAAATTGAAATTTTTATATGAATTGTTTTACTAAATGACAAAATGTAATGTTTTTCTTGTCATACGTATGTGGAGACAATGACTTCTCCGCCACCATGGCCATTATTTGGGTTTCGGCTTCCTCTACAAGCCATAACATTTTTTTTGAATGAAAAATAAATATCAAGTTTTAATTTTCGTTTATTTTGGTATTGAAAATGGTTTTGAAAGACTTTTTATTATATCATGTGTTGTATTTATATCTTGTGATTGAAATGTAGAAATGTTATGTTTCCTTTATGAATGTTTTATGTGATACGATTATGTTATGGTTTATGATATGTTTAAACCTATTCATATGAGGAATGCATTGGACTTAATAAGTGACGGGAGGAGCCCGCTATAGCTTCTCGATGCATTGGCAGGTCTCATGAGACAAACTAGTGTTTTGGCATGAGGCCTTGACAAAATCATATTTGTGGTCTTGGCACGAGGCCTTGGCTACGTGGTTATGATAGTCTGGCATTATGCACTCCATCATTATGAAAGTGGTTATTGATATTGGATGTGATTATTCGACTAGTAGAATATCCATGTGAAGAAGTAGATGGAATTATCTCATTTTACTTTTTCCATATTATGTTGATGTTAAAGTTTAAAAGTCATTTGTTTTAGTTATACATTGCCTTAAATGTTTATGTTTATTGATAAAATATTCCGCTATATTGTTATCCTTACTGAGCATCTGAGCTCACCCATTTCAATGTTTTAATATTTCCTTGGATGTGAAGAAGTATTTTATGAATGACCTATAGGGACAGTCAAAAGAGGATATGAGTGTGGACTATGGAGACTTTGTTATTGTAGTTTTTCACATTATGATGTAATGTACGTTTATGAATATATCTAGTGTTTCCAAGTATACTAAACTAATCGGTCCTTCAAGACATGATTTTTTGGGATCATGCCAATGTTACGAAATAATGCACCGACTCTGGGTAGCTAGGGTCGGGGCGTTACAATTATTCCTACATGTTACAAACTATTGATGAATAAATTCACTAAAATGTCAAGAAAAGAGTGCATGTTTTATCGGTTATCTATTAGTGACACTTTTCAACGTCATATGTCAAATTTAAACTGATAACTATCACATTGTGTTAGTTGTATTTTATAGTAAAATTAATTGTAATATTAAGTAGAATCAAGTATATTGAGTTTTATAAGTCACATAGTGTTACAAATTGAGGTACGACTAATTCACCCACGTCCTAATGTCTCAATACAATCATATCTTTCAAAACCACCATGTTTTTCATTAAATTTCATTATTGAACATCCAACACTATATGAGAAGAATCAGACATAGAATATTAACTCTTAAAAAGAATACAACAGTATAATAAATCAATTTTGATGTTATTAATATTAATAAAATAAATGAAACATAAAAATAAAACAATAAATTACATATATGGCTAATAATTGTTCTGCTAAAATTTCATTATTACCTCTGTAATTGAGTAGAGGAATCATGGTTTCTCTTCCTAAAAAGGTATTGGATTGAACATGAATGAAAAAGAAAATTTTCAACACAACATGGAAGAATAATTTTAACAGAGAATAAATCTATTAATGTTTTCGTGTTAAAAGGAAAAATAGTTTGATAGAGCACCACAACTATACCAAAATAATCCACATGAAAAAGATGTCCCTTATTAAGTGTGTAATTCAAATAATTAATTAATTAAATATAAATATCAAACAACACATTAATTTTATGTACAATTATTTTTTTCAAACACTAAGATTACCTCTGTAATTGAGAAGAATAGGCAAAGTGTATCTTCCTGCAAACATAATGGATTGAACATGAATGAATTGATAAAATAAACATTTTATGTTTAAAATGGTTTTGAGTAAGAAGATGTTTTTTGATGTTTTGGGGAAAAAATTCTTGAATGTTGGATAGAAAAACCCTACTAAAAAAATAATCTACTTTTATAATAAAACAATAATTATGTGACTAACACTAAAAAAAATAAACTAAACATAAATATGAAAAAATAAACTAATTCTCTTCAGAATTATATAACTATGAAATATAAATATTACTTATGTAATGGAGTATTGATAGTTCCAATTCTCATCGTAAAATGGAAGTGGTGTTAACATGAAGGATATTAATAAATGCAACAATACATGGGTGAATTTTTTTAGGGTTAATAAGAATGAGGATGTTTTGGTGTCGAAACGCATGAATGATGGAATGCGCAGCTCATCACGTAGAATTAAATCCAAATTTATATGAAAATAATTATTTTGTGATCAATACTAAAAAGAAATAAATTTAACTTAAATATGAAACTATACATTAATTCTATGGATAATGAATTTACTCTATAAACATCATGATTAACTCTATGAATTAGAAGAGGTAGCACAGTTTCTCTTCTTTAAAAGGCATGACACATAATGGGAAGAACATATCTAATTAGTAAAATATTATTTAAATCTATTTATTAATTATGGGAAACTACACCAGGTCTACATCATTAGGACATATACATTTAAATTTAATGTGAGTCTGCTTAATGTGTGTTGTACATTTTGAGGCAGAATGCACCAAAATGCATCTCACATTAATTCTTGAATCAAAACCTGATCGTTGTGTGATTTTAGTCCCAATATCATCAAATTAGTATTTTACATAAAATTTTTTATATTTTATGAATACCCTTGTATAAATTTTATATTATTTAGGAAGATGAAAATTCTAAAATTAGAGTATGACAATTGTTTATTTAGAAAAATACTATTTTAAACTCAAAACACACACATTGACAAATACTGATCACATTATGTATCAGATTGACATAAGATCAATTTTTACACATCATACGGGAATTATGAATCAATTTTCAAAAACATCAAATAAATATGAGTGCAATATTTATGTTTTCTATGAGTGAAATTAGATGAACATATGTTATGGAAAAAATCATTCAAGGCATCATTGAAGCATTTTTGAGGTGATTGTCTTTGTTGAAAAGGTGGACATATGCTTTGTGATTGATGAAAAATAAAACAATGACATAAAAATTTGTCGACAAAGGGGATTTCATGGTGACATTTCACGTTCATGGGAAGTGGTAAACGATAGATGTTTTATTCAAGAACATCGTCAATGTAATGGGTGATCTGGAGCTAGTACAAAATGAGAAGATACATGGTGGAACTGTTGACTTGATGGAGAAGAAACTTGCACACCATAAGTTTTTCAAGATTATAACCTCAAAAAATGTAAAAGGGAAAAGGGGCACACATGTTCTAGGGTTGGTCGTGTAATTGACTTATGCGTTAGAGACCTGTGCGCCTAAAGATGCGCGCCGAGGGGAGACTTGTGTGCCATCGCACCTGGTGTCCAAATTCCTATAAAAGAGGACTACCCCTCCTCATTAATTGAATAGTTCAACACATAGAAAAATCAGAGCTCCCGTTATGCAGGTGTGGTTGTCGCGCAAGTGGTGTATGGTATCCCAAGTAGATGTTGTATGACAGGTGATTGTTGCACGCCTAAGGTGGTTTGGGCGAGGAAGGATGTGAGTCGCCCTAGTATTGAGTTGATGAAGGGGATTTCACGCATGTTGTTGAGGTGATATTGTGTGCCAGTTTTGAAAAAGCTCGAATTTTTTTGGTTGCATGAAAATATTTGTTTGGGAATAAAACGGTGTGAGTCGCGCAAGATTTTAGTTGCAGAAGATTGTGTTGTGCAAGTGGTTGAGGTGGACTTTTGCGCCAGTTACAAATTGTGTGCCAAGACATGCACACAAGGATAGAGTAGGGCGCTATGTAAGGTTAATTCACAGCAGGGATTTAGGGCTACGTGGAAGCTGGATGATTTCCCGATACCTTCGGTGCAAAGTCAGAATCATCTACTGGTGAAAGGTGGAATTCTACAGAGCATTAACATACAACTGAGGGTGTATTCATTAGTGATAATAAATAGACCTATAGGTCTATAAAATATTATTGGATCCTTTCTAGAGTAGTGAGAAAAGGAAGAGGAAGAAGGTGATCCCTTCCACCGGTAGTGATCCAGAGAGAGAGAAACATTGAGTGACCACTGGGAAAGCAGTGAGCTTAACCTAGACATTTTAAATCAAATGAGCCTGGGAATAGATATTATCTATGCCTAACCATGTAAAAAGATGTGTGATTATAGTAGATTTGTTACATTAGCACATTACCTTTGTATGCTCCTAGGACGTATCCTAGTGAGGGTGAACCTAGTAAAAATGTATTGTTCATGTGCATGCTTTACGATCTATTTATATTGTGCAACAAATTGAGATAGAAGAATGTTTTCGTTAACAGAAAAACAATATCAAAACATGCTTTAATTTTAAATTAGTTGTACCTTGATTCAACCCCCCCCCCCCTCTCAGGGTATTCGTCCATGTGGACCTAATAATTGGTATAAGAGGAAAAGGTTGATATTAGTTCTTCTCTCAGTGGAGGTCACTAATAATAAATGGATTCCAATCATCGACAGAAGTAATTTCCATATGTAAATGAATCGAATGCAACAATATTTATGATATTTGGGAATGGATGTGTTTTTAGTGGGTATGAATGGTATCCCAGATGATATAAACAATAGATCATTATAAGAAGCTGAAAGAAGTGAGTTATATGCTAACACGAATGGTATTAATTCTTTAGGTGGAAACCCTTCAAATTCTATCTATACAAAGGTGATTTCATGAAAAACGTCACATTCTATGTGTGAACAGTTTTTTAATATACTTGAAGTGGATGCAGAAGTCAGAGAGGCAAAGCTGCAAGTTTTGTGGAACAAGTATGAATATTTGATAATGAGCATGAATGAATCTGTTGATAAATTTTTCGACAGAGTAAAGGTTGTTCTAGAAGAAATTCAGGGTGTTGGAGAAGTCATCGAAGATATAATGTCAGTGAAGCATATCTTGAGAAAATATCCACCTTCGTTCAATCCGTAAGATTCTGTTTTGGAAGATAAAGACCCGAATGACCTGACATTGGATAACCTTCAAATCAATCTTATTTCATATGATGTCAGAAATGATGATAAAATGCTATGGAAAAGGAGAAATCCCAAGAGGTGGCATTTCAAGCCATGAATAAGCTCACCATTGAAGATTCTCATGAGGAAGAAGAGACAAAAAAGGTGATGTCACTCCTTTCATCAAATATGCATAGAGTAAAATGAATGTTTAACGAGAATGTTCTACAATCATTATTTCGATGTGGAATGGTTTGTCATCTTGCGGTAAGGTGCCCCAAAAAGTTTCATGATAACTATATTGATGATGGAAAAGTAGAAATTCACAAGAATAATTCTTCATTATTTATGAAAGGGAATAAACGATTCCAGGGAAATTTCTTCAAGAAGAAGAATCTTCTTTCTCAAGAATTTGAATGTTCATATGAGTCTGAGGATGAAGAGGATATGGAGATTGAAAACTGAAATGATCATGGGGAAAATTCCATGGTAGCGGTCGTCAGTAGTTCTTATGAAAATGAACAAACTCATGCTAGAGAAGAATAGTAAGTAGTTGAAGTAATATTTGACATGGAAGACGAATTGGAAGAAGAACTTGAAGATATAGATGTTTGTTGAGCCAAAACGAAGAAAGCCATTAAAGGGGTTCGTGATGCCATACTCTATATTCAACAATATTATGAAGAAATTTCTGAGCTATTAGAGGAAATTGAAAAACTAAAATCTTCAACACGAGAGAGATCACAAAATAATGTTGAGTATAAGATTAATATTTAAGAACTAAAGAATGAAATCGATTGTTTGAATTAATCTAGAAAGGAGTAGGTAAAACATATCAATGAACTAGAAAAAGAATTTGTTGGTCCGCGATAATGGATTGAGGATCATGAATAACTCATGACACCCAGTACAGTGCTAGAAAAAAAAATTATTATTTAGATGAAAGAAAAGAAAGAAGTAGATCAAAGACCTCCCGCAGAAAAGAAGCAATAGTCGTGTTCCAATGATAAGACTGGTACATGAAATAAACAATAATTGAAAGTGGTCATGGGGGAAGAAAAACCACAAGAACCTACTATGATAATGAAGATAGATTTGGGTATGAAATAGAATCACAATATTTGTAGATCCCATGTGACAATCATTAGTGAATAAGTGACACACAGGAATCCTACACACATTATGTGCTATTTTTGTGGAAAGATGGGACACTCACATTATATGTGTTCTATAACCAAGATATACCGAAGGGCACAAGAACAACAGTGGGAGCCAAATAGAGCTAAATAAAATAGAACATCCTTTGAAGGTAATTGTTTTTGGTGTGTAGGATTTGGTCACATGGATAGATATTGCACATCAATCATTTAATGAAATGTGCTGAAACAAAACTCGAGCAGGTGTAAGTAGTAAGTAAGGGAATCGAAAAGTGAGCTAAAAACTCAAAATAAATTTTTAGCTCTACATGATGAAGCTAGTCCATCACACTCTAAGGATGATGATATACTACAAAACACACCGAGTGTGAAGTCAAAGACATGGATCAAAAAGAAAAATGATAAAAATGTAGTTGTTGTAGAAAATTACCTTGAATATTCATACCGTTCAGGAGTGTGGATCTATGATAGTGGTTGCAGATCCCATATGGCAGTTAACAAGGATCTCATTACATGGATTAAAAATGAAAAATAAGGTGTTGTCATTTTTGGGAATGATGATGGGTGGAATATTATTGTTTCCAGAAAGGCTAAATTTGTGGGAAAAGAAATGAGACGTGCTGATGTCTTAGTAGTAGAGGGTCTCGGTTATAACATGCTCAGTGTCAGGTAATTATGTGACTCTGGTAACTATATCTAATTTACCAAGAAAATGTGTGTTGTGATATGAAAAGATGGATCCGTTGTTCTAAAGGTGGAAAATACAAAGTGAAATATTTACCTTTTATATGAGGAAGACGATATGTGTCACTTATCCAGATTGGATGAATACAAGATGTGGCTTAAGCCACTTTGTCTTCTATGTCAACCAACAATGGAAAATCTTATAAATTGAGATGCTTCTAGAGACCTTCACAAATTATCACGTGATCCTACTCATACCTGTGATGCTTGACAACAAGGGAAGATCATCATAAATTCATAAAAGACAACGGAACAGAAATAAACCAGAGTGCTCGAATTGGTGCATGCTAATGTTTGTTGACCAATATCACAAAGTGACATAAATGGGAAAAAAACTATGTAATTTTCATTGATGATTAAAGCATAATTGCTTGGGTGTTTTTCATTACCCATAAGACAGAAGTGTTCACTTGTATTAAGAAATAAATGATCTAATATGAAAGGATGCTTTGGAAAAAAATCCAGATGTTTCATACTGATAACGATACAAAATTCAAAACAGTCAAGTAGAAGACTATCTCGAAAAACACAAGATAAGGAATCATGTTTCATTAGTGAGAACTGCCCAACAAAATGGAGTAGTTGAAAGGAGAAATCAGACCGTCAACAACATGGATAGAAAAATTCTTATTGAAAAGGACCTACGATATAAATTTTGCAAGAATGTTCTTTTGACAACGATATAAATTTCGAACAAGTTTGTGTTTTGACCAAAAGAAGGGAAGACTCCATATGATATGTGGTACAGAAAGAAACCAACGTTGAATTACTTTAGAATCTTTGGATGTAAGTATTTCATCCTAAAAAAACCACATGAATATTGAGTCACAAGGAGATGAAGGGATATTCATTGTCTACTTAGGTATAAGAAAATCATATAAATGCATCAACAATTTGCTTGGAAAAATCATTGAGAGTAGTGAAATCAATCATGTGGAAAATGAAGAGAATATTCAACATCACAGTGATTAGTTTCATGATGAATGTGATGAAGAGGATAGTAACACAGGAGGAACAAAAGTTAGAAATGATGACTCAGAATAAGATTGTTATGAGGAACAAGAACGTGTCACATCTGTGTATAGAAGGAATAAAAGGAGTTGAGAAAAATTTGATAGGAAGAATATCATTAGTGGCCAAACAGCTCAAGATTATACAAGAAGAATGAAGTCACTACAGCAAACATCATTCTTATCTCACGTAGAGCCAAAATGTTTGTCTGATGCAGCTAAAGATGAAAATTGGGTTCAGGTTATGAATGAAGAGCTTGATCAAATTGAAAAGAACCTGAAGTGGGTGATTGTTTCAAGGACATCAGATAAGAATTTCATCGGGACTAAATGGGGTTTTCACAACAAGATGAACAAATATGGTACATTTATTTGAAACAAAGAACCACTGGTGTGTAAAGGATATTCCCAAATATAGTACATTGAGGTAAATGAAAAATTTGAACCGGTTGCAAGTCTGGAGGCAATAAATTTATTTTTATCCATAGTAGTGCAACGAATGTTCAATGTTTTCTAGATTGAAGTCAAATATGAATTTTTTAATGTGGTTTTGGAAGAATAGGTGTATATGGATCAGCAAGATGGTATTCACATTCATGAAGATGATAATAAAGATTTTCGATTAAATAAATAACTATATAGTTTGAATAAATCACCAATGTCATGGTACTCAAGGCTGGATCATTATTTGAAAATCTAGGATTTCAACGTGATAGAGTAAATTAAAATCATTATTTCAACAAAAATCCTAATCAGATGAAGCTCAGTGAAAACCATTTTTTGAATTCATGATAAATGAGTTTGATATGTAAATGACTGGTGAGCTTACATTTTTCCATGGACAACAGGTAACATAAGGCAGTAATGGAAATTTTATTTCTCAATTTATATACTCCAAGGAGGTTCTAAGAATGTTTGTAATGGAAAATTTCATAGAAATGAGGTCTCTAGTTTCTACCTGGATGAAATTATCAAAGGATGACAGTGGAAAGGCAGGTAATATCACTGAATATAGACAGATTATCGACAGTTTATTATACCTAACCAAAACAACACATGATCTTGTTTTCACCACATGGCAAGAAACCTGTTACCAAAGCAATCCAAAATAAAGACATATGCTAGAAGTGAAAAGAATACATCGGAATATCAATGGGACTGTGGATTTAGATCATTCATATAATGAAAAATCTCAATTACTATTATTGGGTTTCACTGATGCAGATTGCGATGGATCAACAGATAACAGAAAATCAACGTTAGGGGGTTCTTTCTATCTTGGTGGATTATGTATTTCATGGCTAAGAAAGAAGCAGGATTTCATTTCACTGAGCACCGTGGTAGCTGAGTATATTGCGGCCACTGATGCATGCACACCGTTATTGTGGATGAAGAAGAATCTTGAAGATATGGGATTTGATGTGAAGTCTATGATCGGAATCCAATGTGATAACTCAAGTGCTATAAATCTCAAAAAAAATACCACCCATCACTAAAGGACACATCATATTGAGATAAAATATCATTTTATTGAGGAAAAAGTTGACCAATGAATTGGGAAGTTGGAGTATGTTCCTATAGAGCTACATGTTGAAGATATTCTGACAAAAGCCTTACCCAAGGATGCATTTGAAAGGCATCAACTGACTCTGGGATTTCAGTTGACTCCTCACATTAAAAAGAGTGTGGATGTGGAACTCCCCCTCTCCATGAGTTATGATGTGGTTTTCCCTAATGTGATGATATGTGTAATCTACAATATTACAGACTGTGAAGGAGTGGCCATTGGGTTTGTTGACAAAGGTGAAGAAAATAGAGATTGTTCAAGTGGGAGAAATTTTGCAATTTGATAAATCATGATTGATTTGTGGAGAAGCTGACAGGTGGAGCAGTGAGATTGGGGGAGAGCAATGTGACATGAGGAGAATATTTATTATGATGATACTATAATTGATTGATCAATGAACAAAGATCATGACAGATGAGGATCGTGATAAAAGAAGATAAGTGGTTTTGGAATGAGGAAAAAGTATTTCCAAAAATTGGTTTCAGTTTGGTGTGAACAATGGGTGTCAGAGTTGAAGTTCTTAATTGATGATAATTTCATTTACTCTTGTTTCTTATGATGGTCACTGCTCATTTCAGTTTAGAGTACGTGTTTAGTAAGTCCTTTTTCATTATTTGAATCACAATATTATAATGATGGATGAAGAACTAATGATGTATCTTTTTATGGATGATTTGTAAAAAAACCCAAAGGGGGAGATTGTTGGGAAAATATCCATCAAGGCATCATGGAAACATTTTTGAGGTGATTGTGTTTGTTGAAAAAGTGTACATCTATCTTGTGATTGTAGAAAAAGAAAACCATGACATATAAATTTGATGACATATGGGATTTCGGGGTGACATGTTGAGTTCAAGGGCTGCGGTAAACGATCCATGTTTGATTAAAGAACGTAAACAATGGAATGAATGATCTGGAGGCAGTAAAAAAATAGAAGCTACAATGAGGAACCATTAACTTGATGTAGAATAATCATGTGCACCATATGTTTTTCCAGATCAGAACATCAACAAATTGCAAAGGGAAAAGGGGCATCCAAGTTCTAGTGTGGGTCGCACAAGTCGATTGCACAATAGAGACTTGCGCACATAAACATACGCGCCATGGGGAGACTTCTGCACCGTCGCACAGGGTGTCCAAATGCCTATAAATATATGTAGTCCCATCATTATTCATTGAAGAGTTCAACATATAGAAAAATCAGTGCTCCCGTCGTGAAAGAGTAGTGATCGTGCAAGTGGTTTGTGGTCGCGCAAGTTGAAGTTGCACGTTAGGTGATTGGTTCCCACCTATGGTGGGTTGGGTGAGGAATTATGTGAGTCACCCAAGTCTTGAGTTGAAGAAGGGGATGTCACGAAAGTTGTTGAGGTGAACGTGTGCACCGGTTTTGAAGGCGCGTGAAAGTTATTCATTGTTTTCCAATATTGGTTTGGCCGTAAAAGGGTGTGAGTCTTGCATGTTTGGAGTTGGAGAAGCTTATTTCATGTAAGTGGTTGAGGCGGACTTGAGTGCCAGTTATAACTCGCACATCGAGACATGTGTGCCGACTAAGAGAAGGGTTCCATGTATGGTGGATTCACGACAGAGTTTTAGGGCAGTGTGGAAACTAGAATATTTCCCGATACCTTCATTGAAAAGTGAGATTCATCTACATGTGAAACATAGACATCAATAAAGAATCCACATACAAAAGGGGATGTATTCATTAGTGATAATGTATAGAACTACCTGTCAATAAAATGTGAGTGGATCCATTATAGAGTAGTGACCAAAGGAAGAGGAATAATGTTATCCTCTCCACCAGCAGTGAGCCAGAGAGATTTAAACAGGGAGTGACCCTTGGGAAAACATTGAGATGACCCTAATCATTGTAAATGCAGTGAGCCTGGGAATATAAGTGATCTATCTCAAACCTTGTAAACTATAGTGTCATTATAGGGTATTTGGTACATTGGCACATTTACGAAGTATACTCCTTGGATGTAGTCGAGTTAGGTTGAAATAAGTTAAAATTATTGTGTCCTGAGCATCATTACTTTCTATTTATATTGTGCAAAATTAAGAGAGAAATGAGTGTTTTGATTAATGGCGAAACAAGATCAGATGAAGATTTAATTTTAAATTATTCATAATTTGATCCACCCCCCCCCCCCTCTGAGGATATTAAACCTTATGAAACTAAAAAATTCACTATTATTTTAAATTGATAATAAATACATTGAGTTATACCGATAAAAACATGTTTCGAAATGATGTGTGGCTGATTCCTACACCTATAAATGTCTTATTGATAATATCCCTATTTATAAATGATTTATATGAATAAAATGATTACTTAATCCCATAATATAAAACTCTCTAATTTCTTAAATAAAAAATTACAATTTACAAAAACATTTTTTATTTTAAAAAATTATAAAAAAAATTGATCATTTTATTTTTTTAATTTTTATTCGGATAACTATAAATAAATTTGAGGATAAAAATAAATGTAATTCATCATTTAATATTACTCCACATAGAATAAGAAAAATAATTTTAGTAAAATATAATCATCAGAAGCAATTTGACAATAACAACCCAGTTCACCTAGGTTGTGTAGGTCTATAGTTGAGTATTTTGATTATTCCTTCTCCACCATATCCATTTCTTTCTCTCCCTCTACACTAACATTTATCTGGTGGTGTAGATAGTTTCTCTTGATGGAGTTGGTGGAAATACAGTCGGTGACTTAATAACTTGTTTCAATGGTTTAATTCTCACAAACGGATGGAATTTCCCCTTTTATAGAACAAAATAAAGTACAATTATCATCATCCTCATCTCACCTTCAATACATTTTTCACATTATTTTTTTGTTTGAAGTACAACCTCAAACTGTTTGGTACAAGATATGAATTTTCTTGAAATAATACCATTAGTATTCATCCATGTGGTGAATACAGATTGTATTAGTACATGAAATATAATAGATATGGGGGATGAGTCTCAAGGGAACCAAATGTAAAAATAAATTTTACATAGATTAAGATGATGAGGATGTAAATTGTAAATCATTTTATTCTATAATAATAGAAATGACTCCCATTTGTGATAATTAAACCATTAGAACTATTCATTAACTTGAAGCCTCCATTTCCACAAAATCCTTCCCGAGAAAAGCTCTACACAACAAGTGAAACAATTGAGGGATGTGTTGGAATGAATTGGAGATGGTGGAGATGAAAGAATAAGAATATGAAACTATAGTCTTGCACAACCCGAGGGTATTGGGTTGATATAGTATTATTTCAGCAGACGAGTGTATGATACCGACATTATTATTTTTTCCTTTGATATGGAGGCTGAGTTAATGATAATTTACATTCATTTTTATATGTGAATTAATACACAATGATTTTAATATAAAGTAATGAAAATTATTGTTTGGTTATTTTATATATTGTTCTGTTTGAGAATTTATTTAATAGGTTTTATTTTATTAATAATATGACATTGTTTTATATGATTGGATAATGAAGTTGATGAAAAGAAGTTAATAGTTAAAAATTACCTCAATTAGACATAATCATGAGCATTGTAGAAACCTTAAATAATAAATAACTATAAATGGGGGTCCCTCATCCTCAAAATCAATGTTGTCAAAGGTCCATAATGCAATAAGGAACAAATGCTGCTGGGGGATTGGGAGGGAGTTGCAACTTTTGAACGTGGGTAAAAACAATGATATTTATATATTTTTTCTTATAATATATATATATATATATATATATATATTTACCTATTCATTTTCTTTTCCCATAATAGATAATTTTGTATACATTTTACTATTATTATTATTATATACAGATATATTTCTTTTAATTATGTATTTATTATTTTGGTTTGTTTTTTCAGTTCTAACACGGGGTTTCCATTTCCACAGATGATGTCATTGGGCCTTCATCTCTAGCATAGTATCAAAATGGTGGCATTATGAAGTAGTACGACAAGGGTGATCATTAGTGGGTGTGGGGAAGAAGGCTGCTTCTTAAAGCCACAATTTCCACAATCGCTTGCACCCATGATTTTCATTTTTTCTACCAAATATGATCACATATACCCTAACCATGATTTCCATGATATCATGAACCTATGATTTCTACCACCGTGGTGCACCTTTAAAGTTCTGGGCTATATAGAGCCTATTGAGTTGGCACATGAGGTGTGCGCCATTGGTACACCTCGGTGAGGTCACACCAGGTTTGCCTCACATCGCATCATGACAAGGTGCGGTATGGCTTATCACTTTGAAAACATTGTTATATACATAGATAAATAAAGTGAATCTACATAGTAGTTATATATATATATTTCACATGTATATTTATTAAATTAGTATATTTCTTTGAAAATAATTATAAATATACTATTTATCATATTTATATTTATTTAAATATTAATTATGTTATTCGACGATTGTGAATATATATAATACTATTTATTATAATGAAATTAATAAAATACTATAAATAATAATTTATAAATTACATTAATTAAAAATAATTACTATTATATGATCTTTTTTATAAAATATTATTATTTGCAATTTGGATATTTTAATTAGTCCAAAAAATGTATATATAGATAATAATTTTTTTTTAAATTTACCTGAGTTGATAAAATATTATTTTTTAGTAATGTATAAATTTATTACTTTTTATTAAATGTATAAATAATCCTAAATTATATAAGTAGACATAACATGATGAATCCCAGAAAATAAATTTTATTATATTGAATTTGATAACTCCTATTATATTTTTTTAAGAAATAATGTTGAATACTAATGATAAAATGAAGGAAAACTAATAAGCATTGACCCATCCTTGAGATAATGGGCATGTCCATAAAGATGTTTGAATAAAGAAATATTACACATCAATAAGATATTTCGGAAAAAAACGATAAAAACATAGAGACCCTTGAATCTTATATCCCATACACATTTAAACATATAGAAATTAAACTACAATTTATATAAACAAATTAAATTACATGATTTTGGTAAAATATGCTTTTGTTGGTACTTTTCAACATCAACTAACTGATAATTGGGTTGTTAAGTCCAATTTATTCTAAATAGAAGTATTTATATCCAAGACCTCATTTATTTTTACAATGGAAGAAACATTTATATTATTCATTTTTCTACAGTCATTAGGTGAGTCACTATGAATTAAAAGGAATTATTAAATTATTATTGATGAGAAAATGGGTTATAGATGTTGACAAGGAATCAAATTTATTGGAGACTCAAATTTAAAAACCAAAACTGGATTTCAAAAATAGTAGTCAACCAAACAACGTATCATAATGAAAATCAAAATAGTATAGAACCACCATTGAATAAATAGAGATTCCACAAAGGAAAAAAACCATTGGATCCTGATCTTGAAACTCCAAATACAGCATGAAAATCATAACCTACAAAGTAAAACACAAGCCTACCATTCTAGGTTGATGAAAATATGATACCCACAAATCCAGATCTCGATGTTTTCAAATGAAACCCAAAAATCAACCGAACATCGTATGCCTGATGAAGTTTGAGTAACTGGTGGTAGTTGGGTTTTTATGTGATTCAATCTTGAATTCACCTAGGAAGAGTGTCATCAATTGGTGGATTCCACCAAAATCTTTTGATATCACAATGGGATCACAACATCTTAGGTTTTCTTAATAACATCGGTACACTTTTATCAGTTCTTATTATTTAAGCTCACTTAAAAGATAAATTCATTAGGTCTACTTTAGTATTTATAAAGGTAGTTCTTTATCAATGCTAAAAATGCACTGATATCATTTCATTTTTATCAGTACGAAAAAAAATCCATGATAGTGTTTTAATTTATTAGGGACTATTACTTAATCATTAATAATGTTTTTATAATTATAATTATTATTAATTTTTTAACATATGTATATATATACTAAATCAATATATTAAAATATATATTTAGTAAATATATTCTTTATTTAAATATATTTTTTATATTATTTAAATTATTTTAATAAATATGTACTAATATATATATATATATATATTTAAAAAAAAATTATTTATATAATTATATATATATATATATAATTATAAATAATTATAAATATAAATATTGTAACTATATTAATTATATATTTTAATTTATTATAAATTTAATAATTAATTAAAAATATACAATAATTTATTTATAATTATGTAAACACCCTTCATATATTTATCTATTTATAAATATAAATATACTATTTTATAAATACAGTATGAAAATTTTTATATAATATTTTTAAGCAATTTTTTAAATTATTTTATTCTAAAATTTGTTTAACATTATTAAACATTAACTAATTGTAATTTAATGTGTGTTAAAAATGAGTGAAATTGAATAAATTTAAAATGAGTACATCTTAATAATATTGATAAAATGGATATTTTTTTCCTATGTAAATTGAATATAAAAATGAATTAAATACATATATGTGAAATCAATAAAACTAACATTAGATCTATGATTAATTGAAAAATCAAACGACATTAAATAATATGTAGATTACTCTATGCAATTAGTCAGTTTGTTTAATTCATATTAATTATTAATTATAAATCATTATTCACTAAATATGAAAAATAAATATATTCTAATTACAATTCATATTTATATAAATTAATATATATATAATATAATTTTTATTATTATTATATATAATCATCTATTTGATTAAATGTTTAATATTTTTCAAAAATTACTAATTTCAATTTTTATTTGATTAATCTTCAATTTTCAAATATATGTATTTATTAAATAATATTTATGAGTATTTATAATTTATATATAGAATAATAAATTTATCCATTTTTGTCTATATTTATTTATATAACAAAACACGAAAAAAATATTTAATAACCTCATTTTTTATTTTTTATTTCGTTCATTATTTCATTTTATTTATTTAGGAAATTATCAATGCTAAAAAACTTCTGATAATTGACTCCTCTCTGAGCAAAAAAAAATATAGCACTGATACTGGGTACCCTTAATCAGTGGAAAAAATAATGTGCTGATAAATGGTACACAATATTTGTGCTAAAAATAATGTGATGAAAAATGTTACCCTTTATTGGTACAAAAAGTGATGAAAATAGGTTAAATTTAACAGTTCTTTCTTTTGTGTGGATACAGATTCAAATTATCTATAATTTTTTCTAGAAATAATAAATACATGCTTTCATAATTCCAGTTTTTTAGTAGTGGGCACAACAAGGTAATGATAATGTCTGTAATTGCTGTGATATGGTATTTTTTTACGTCAGAATCGTTTACCCTCATGCAATGGAAAAAAGAATGAAGATCATTCTATGGGAACCCCATATCCAATTTCAAATAATCAAATAGATATTCAATCTGTTGAAATTGATATTGGTTTTTTATCATCAATCGATTAGGTTTTGGATAATCAAAACACATTCAATGATAACCCTCAGCTTTCTTAGTAACGAGAACTAGTGCTGCCGAAGGAGCAATGCCCAAACATAAAAAGCCTTCCTCAAAATGATCATCCAACTGGGACTTCAGCACTTTCATTTCATCCAGTTTCATGTGGTAAGAGGGAAATGATTTTGGTTTTTTACTGGGAAATAAATCAATAGAAAACCTATCCCCCATTACTGGGGTAAAAAGGAATATCAGATGGAAACATGTCGAAAACTCGACGAAGACTGGATGGATATCACCATACAAATATTTCCCCACTATATTAAAGGAAAACACAGATATCAAATTCAAAAACTCTAGATACAAATGTCTTACTCTGCTCATCTTTTGGTCCCATTCTCATTCAAATACATGATACACACTATTTGGTGTAGTTAAGGCGATTCACCAAAGATAAAAATCAGTCTAATATTTATTGTTGATTAGCCAACCCATCCGAAACTAGAGATAAATTTATCTCATGTCATTAATGGAAAAATTCAAAAAATTATCCACATCTGATTGAAAGAAAGCATTATCATGGAAATAGATACCCTTATATATCATTATACGAAGGGGTGTATTTATATTCAATGAACAAGATAAAATATTCATATAAATATTTAAATGATTATCATTATTGATTGAAATAAAGGAATGATATGCACCGGTATCAATGTGGGTATTCACTATTGATGAAGCTATAGGGATGGTACCTGTCACAGTAATTGGACCAGTATCCCCTTCTGCTTGATAAAATTCTTGTAAAGACCCGAAGCTTGACGTACACGGACATTGCATTACTTTTGTGGAATACATAGAACATAACAAAAACAGACACACAAACACCGTAATAGTTTAGTGTCTTTGGAAACTCTGAATATAATCTTCTAATCATGGTGAATGATCTTAAACATCTCTCATAAAGATCTTCCCCTTTTTTTCTTAACTAAAACCATTCTTTATATCCTGGGGAAAAGAAAACATAAAAGGGATGAGCTCAAATGCCTAGTAAGGGTAAACATAGAGAACATAAAACAATCCATAAAAATTTGAATGCAAAAACATGAACATAAAATATAAACATAAAAATATTGAGCAAAGACATGAACCTTAGAAGTAAATGTTATAAGGGAACATCGATAATGATAAAATAGAATGGGAATAAATCTTGTAATTTTGGATACCAATAAGAACATGTTATGATTTCCATAGTAGCCAATGCAATGCTGCCAAGACAATCATAGTGAAGAAAGTCCCTTTCTGAATCGAGTTCACACCTCGTTTCAGTCCTGTAACACAAAACCGGATTGACATACCATTACATCCATGTCTATCTCATGAGATATAAATCTTTACCCAATGCATTGGAGGGATATATAGGTCCCACCCTTCTCATAATGAAATCATTCTTACTTGTGCCAAAAAATAAACATACATCCTTCATAATAACCAAATAAATAAAATGGGTTTCATAAACATCTTCACATAATCAATATAAAAGTAATGGATATCATTTCATAACAATAAATGTGAAACCATATAAATCATAGAGACATTATACTTGAAACATACACATATGAAATAATTTCCTCTTAGATGAAAAATGGTTTTGGTAAAACACTTGAAACGAATTCTTGGGGAAAGTATCCTTTCTTCTTCAAAATCATTTTCGTTTCACAAAATGCCATTAAATTTTAAAAGAAAAGTATTTTGTTGAAAATAGTCATGTTATATTTTGGAGGAATATTCATGAAATTATGGATTTATAAAACCGTACAAATCATTTCATGCCGCAAAAGTTAAAAAAATAGTCTTCTTGTATTTTTGCCGGAAAAGTCAAAAAGTACCTCATAAAAGAAAGATTACATAAATTTCTTGTAGTAAAAGTCAAAAATGGGTAAAAAGGACTTTAAAAATACATGAAAACATTTTTATAAAACATATACATTGATGATAAATATAACCCCAGTAAAGACTTATGAATAAGCAATCTCAGATAAAAATGAGATTTGCAAAACTATCCCTTACATTAGGTCTGATATACTTCATACATATCTGAACCTCCTGTATAATGATTTATATAATGCCATTGACTAATTACAGAATCATATTCATTTTTATGATATCATATATGTTTCACTTATGACTTTATATTACTCATTCTTTTGTAAATTCCATGTTAATGCACCGTTTTGTGTAAAATCATTTCATTTATCGTATGTGTTTCGACTTGTCGTTCTTGATATTAAAACTTATATACTAATTTACATAATTAAATAATGTAAAACTGGATTTATATATAACATATATTAATCATATACATATATATATATATATATTATATATCGATAAAAGGAATGAAAAACACCGTTCATGAAGACGGTAGGTCGTACGTACGCATGAATGCTGTTTTCGTTTCCTTATTGAATTGAATGAAACTAAATAGATGACATACATATATATATATATATATACATAAATACAGTAGCATTATTATTTCATATATTTCATGATTACTTATTATATATACGTTATAATCATTTATGAATGGTTAATCATTGAGAACGAATCTCATCGCGTCGTGGAGACGGTATTCCGTACGTACGCATGAACGATGATATCGTTCCCATGATAATTGAATAGAATTGTAGTGGATGGTATAATATATCAGAATCATTAAGATGTTATAATAACCATATATAGTTACTATTTACACCATTATACCCATCCATGTATGGTGTTGGTGTAAAAAAAAATTCACCATGGCGTGGAGACGATATTTCGTACGTACACACGCGTGATGATATCATTTTTCGTAGCATGTATAGACGGTTAAATAGGGTTGTTTCATACATATAATAACATATTAGTATATGAGTTATACTAATGTTATTACTTCATAATTAAAAAACTAATGAAGAAGATGTGGAAGAAGAAATAAAGTTGAAACAATCGGTAACATGCATTACCTCTTCTTTGAAGCGCCTCTTTGAGACCTCCTCTTAGGGCAACAAAATTTGCCTTTGAAGAAGACTAGGACCTCTAGGATGTTTCTAAGGAAGTGGATAAGAGAAGTTTTCATGGGTTCTCCGAGCTTGAAGGCTTAAAGTGCTGTGAGGGGGAGATGGAGGAGGTGCCCTTTTATAATGGAGCAGAGGGGCACCTTTGGAATTACTAAAAATATTATTTTATTATAAAGTCATATTCGGTTTTTAATAGCTCCAAATTGAGTTATTTCGAGGATACGATGGGGATGGGTCGAAATCCTCTCATCCAACAGAATTATGAAATTTTTAGGTGTCTATTTTAACATTATTATTTAGATTTAACTATAAGTTAAATAATTGTTCTTTTACCGTGTCTTCTTGTTTTCTTACACTATATAGTTAAAAAACTTACTATAACAAGTCAAACGACCCCCAAGTTGTTCATTATTAATATATATAACCTTATCTATGTAATTTATCCAAACCTTATATTTTTAGGAATAAAATAACAATTAATAATATAATATTTGATATAAAAACTATTTGATGCCAATTTTGACACTATTTGGTAATTTATTTTTTTGAAAATCATAACAGAATGATTAGTTTTAAAAAAGTTAACTAAATCAATAATAAAATGTAATATTATCCATGAAAATTAGTTTAATTCATAAAAATTCTCAAAGTACATTTATTTGGGTAATTATGAAATCAATTGTGTAAATATTTCATTCATAGGATAATTATTGCATCATCATTGTGTCATAAATAAATTAAAATATTTTATGTTTAAAAATTACAAATAAAATAACATTATGTAGGAAATATTTTTAGTTTCTGAAGAATATTTATAGTCGAATTTAGCTTATTTATAACCTTATATTAAAAACTATTTACTTATTAAACATTGATATGAACTATTTTAACCCTTCTATAAATAAATTAATAATAAATGTCCTAATCTAATACATGTGGGCAAAAATGGTCATATTTTATTCCTAAGATTGTTTTTGGTCAAACTAAAATTATCCAATAGAATTATCACATGTGTTAGGGTAATAATAATATCATTTCTACCCTTAATTACCTTATTTTCTTTTAACCGTGGTAAAAAAAGTAAAATGTTACTATTCACCAAAATTTATTTTCACCTCATTGAACCACATTTTACATACTGATATCAATTTTTTCTCTTGTATTTTTGAAATTCCACTCACAGAAGTGGTAAAATAACGTTTTATGTGAATTTGGATATTCTGCTAGGAGGTGGGTAAAAGACGATCAAAAGTTCAATAAAATTCCTATATAACAAAAATTATTATAAAATGACTCTAATGAATTACATTGAACTTATATAGGTATTATGTGTCAATTTTGAACTAAAATAAATTTAAATATAATAAATAATTATTTAAATAAAAATTTGGTTTTTAAATAGTAACCTAGTGTTTTCACTATTCATTAAAAATGGAACGTTTTTAGAAAAATACCAAAATTTCACCCTAGGCTAATTTCGATATTCCGAATCCAAAAATGAAGTCCATTTTGAAGGATGAAATTTAAAAAATTTAAAAAATTTGTTATTACTATTCATAATGGCAAGTTTTAATAATATTTTAATAGAATATCGTTGTTTAGTGAAACTCGGTATTGCGTACAACACATGCTATCGAGGAAGGTCACAATTGAGTGTAATGCAATTCAAGTCAAAGATGCATGTTGTGCAAGCTACTTTTGGTATATCATACAACACAAGACATTAATGAAATTAAAATGAATATTTTTCATAAAATCTCAGGGTGTAATATTCTACCCCCCTAAAAAATAATTTCTCCCTCGAAATTCATCGGGGTTTTAAATGGTTTACTACTCCAAAGTTTTCATTAATAGATACCCACATCGTAAAAAGAAATACCAAAATTTATCTTTAATAACTAAATTATGAAACATAATGGTTACCCAAATTAACAAATCACTGGGTTTCCACATAGGAGAACATAGGTGAAAATATGGATATGGAAGAGAAACGTAACCATCATGTTCTGACAGAGAGTGGTAGAGGACATGGCCATGAAAAATCCAACAATCACAAAGCCATATAATTGTGATGATCTAAGGTACCATCTGATTCATCGGATGTAAGAGCAGCAGGACAACATTTTTGGTTTTCAAGATCATTTCCATAAAGTTGATGAGATTGGAATTAGAAGAAATACTTTCGTGATTTTGGTACAGTCTCACTGTTGGTCGTTCATTGGACAATTTACACTTCATCTCTTAATGAAATGAAGGTGAATATGTCATTCGTGAAGTGTTAGCAGATCATGTGATAAAATGACAGGTCATTCCATCTGTCTGAAACAAAAGGTAAGAAATAGTTATTATGTATACTTAAGTCGATCTATAGTGAGATTAATCATATATGGTTCCTAAAATTGACTTATACTTCATATATCATACTGCTTAATATAATAAAACTAGTTTCTAATAAACAGGGACTTCCTGTAGGCCAATGGTAGGAGATAAAGGCCAGTCGCACTTCAGTTGTGGGTTCGATTCCCACAGCCTTGTCCGACACGATGGGATGTCGCTCGTCCTACAGGTTGTCCTTTGTCTAAAAATACATTACTATAACATCACATCAATAATATCACAAAATGTTCTATCCTTAAACAATACTAACTTATGTCCAAAATAATCCTTTCCAATCTTTAGGCATATCCAAAATACTACTATCCAATCTCATATTACAGTGAAAACGATTACCAAAGAGTTTATATAAAAAGCATGTTAATACCATCGTTGATCCCCATATATCATGAGATATATCTTGTTGGTTACATTCCAAACATTTGAATGCCATAATCATGTATTCTCCTGAAAAATGAATACCCATTGAATCATAGTAAAAACATGAGTGCTGTAAAAATATAACTCTTTTCACATACCAAAACCTCAAACCCTGATATAACTATTTCCTTATATCAGTCATGAGCTCATGAATACTGTCAAACATTTCATTTTCTCATTATCCCTTCATTATTCGCAAATCATATTATTTCCAAAAATATCTCAATCACTTTCCATGGTTACCGGTACCTTAAAATTATTGAAAACCACAATAGATCAATACATAAATATTCCAATATTCCACGATACTATATAAAACATTATTTTGGAATCCCATTACATAAACACTTAATCATTCCATCACATAGTTATCATATTCAAAATCGCCAATAGTGATGGAATGTGACTTTCCTTTGTCATTTTACTTAAGTGGTTGCTCATGTCGATCATCACTAACCCTTGGATTAGGGCATTTATAGGCATAATGCCCCATTTCCTTGCACATGAAGCATTGAAGTGTTGGTGGAGAGTTCTCTATAGTCTATTCTCTATTAACAACATTAGCAACCTTTTTCCCATTATTTTGACAATAAACTACTCGATTACCTTCTTTTCCAAACTTAAAACATTTTATAGTCCCTTTAAGACAATCTCCACCATGCTTCTTTCCACACTTTGAGCATAAGAAAACACTCATCTTCTTTTCACAATTATTCTGATATTTCTCCATCAACTCAATCTTTCATTTCTTTTCAAAACTATGAGTTGGATATGTTACACAAATTTCCATTTATACCTTGATAACACGACGCGGAATTTCATCATAGCTTCTGAAGTCTCTTATAGATAATTCCCTTCGAAGATTTGGTTTTACGCCACTGAAGAATCGATCAACTTTACTTTTAGGTTGGATGATAATGCCAGATGCATACCTTTCAATCCTTGTAAAATTCGATTCGTATATACCAAAAGATTCATCATCCTTTTGCTTTAGTTCAAAAAACTCCTTCTCCATCATTGTTTGAAGAATACGAGGGAAGTACTTATTGAAAAATAACTTCTTGAACTCGTCCCATTCTGTGGACTCAATTTCATCTCGTGGCCTCATATTATTGATAAGATTCCACCATTGATCAGCTTCACCTTCCAAACGATATACTGCTAAGATGACTTTATCATGTTTAGAACATTGAAGTACTGAAAATATATTTTTAGTGGTACTGATCCATTGTTCATCAACAAGTGGATCATAAGACCCACTAAAAGAAGGTAGATGTTGCCTCATAAAGGACTCAATAGAATATTGTTCCCTTCTCTGCTCAGTTGGATGTCCATAATGATTCATAGTTTGTGTAAGTATAGAAATAAGATTTTTCACTCCATCTCCAATAACATTTGTTTGTTCAGGTGGAAAATCATTGAATTGTCCATTGCATTGATCAACAGGGTTCTTTCGGGTTCCCGCCATCATCTAAAACCCAAAAAGAATAGTGTGAGAGGAAAAAATCAAGCTAGGGAAAACAACATAATAAAGGGGAGTACCCTCAATATCTAACATCTTAGGTTAAATTCTATGACTGTTATCATAGTTCTAGGACAACATCCTATACGTATACTTATCCTTAGGGACATCCCTATACATAACATAGAAATATATCTAGGGATCTCACTAATGTTTTCGCATCCTAGTTTCCAAAAGTTGACTAAACCATTCCTCTGATACCAATTGTAAAAACCTGAAGCTTGACGTACACGGACATTGCATTAATTTTGAAGAATACATTAAACATATCAAAAACAGAGAACAAGGACTGTAATAGTTTAGTGTATTTGGATACTCCGAATATAATCTTCTAATCGTGGTGAAGGATCTTCAGCATCTTCCATAAATATATTCCCCTTTTTTTCTTACCTAAAACCATTCATTATATCCTGGGAAAAAGAAAATATAAAAGGGGTGAGCTCAAATGCCCAGTAAGGGTAAACATAGAGAACATAAAACAATCCATAATCATTTGAATGCAAAAACATGAACATAAAATATAAACATCAAAATCGTGAGCAAAGACATGAACCATTGAAGTACGTAAGGAATATATCATAAGGGAACAACAATAATGATAAAATATCATGAGAATAAATCTTGTAATTGTGGCAACCATTAAGCACTTGTTATGATTTTCATATTAGCCAAGGCATTGCTGTCAAGACCATTTTAGTGGACAATGTCCCTTTCTGAATCGAGTCCACTCCTTATTTCAGTCCTGTAACACTGAACTAGATTAATTTACTGTTCCATCCATGTCTATCTCAATAGATATAAATCATTACACAATGAATTGGAGGGAGATATATGTCCCACCAATCTCATAATTAAATCATTCTTAGTTGTGCCACAAAATAAACATACATCCTTTATAATAATCTAACAAATAAAATGGGTTCCATAAACATCATCACATAATCCATATAAATTTAATGGATATAATTTCATAACAATAATTGTGAAAACTTGTAAATCATAGAGACATTATACTTGAAACATTAACATATGAAATAATGTCATCTTAGATGAAAAATTGTTTTGATAAAACAGTTGAAATGAATTCTTAAGGAAAATATCCTTTCCTCTTCAAAATCATTTTCTTTTCACAAAATGTCATGCAATTTTAAAAGAAAAGGATTTTTTTGAAAATATTCATGAAATATTTTGAAGGAAGATTCATGAAAATAAGGCTTTATAAAACCGTAAAAATCCTTTCATATCGTATATGTTAAAAAAACATTCTGCTCGCACTTTTTCCGGAAAAGTGAAAAAGTACCTCGTAAAAGAAAGATTCCATACATACCATGTAGTAAAAGATAAAAATGGGTAATAAGGACTTTAAACATACATGAAAACATTTTTATAAAACTTTTGCATGTATAATAAATATAACACTATTAAAGACTTACAAATAAGCAATCTCAGAAAAAAATGAGATTTGAAAAATTATCCCTTACCTTAGGTCTGATATGCTTCGTACGTATCTGAACCTCTTGTATAATGATTTAATTAATGTAATTGAATTATTAAAAAATCATATTCATTGTTATGATATCATATATGTTTCACTTATGACTTTATATTACCCATTCTATTGTAAATTCCATGTTAAAGACGCGTTTTGGGTAAAATCATTTCATTTATCGTATGTGTTTCGACTTGTTGATCTTGATATTAAAACTTATATCCTGATTTACATATTTCCAGAATGTAAAACATGATTTATATATAATATATACTTATCATATACATATATATATTATAGATCGATAAAAGGAATGAAATACACCATTCATAGAGATGGTAGGCCGTACGTACGCATGAACGATGTTTTCGTTTCCTTATTGAATTGAATGAAACTAAATAGATGGAATACATATATATATTCATAAATACAGTATCATTATTATTCCATTATTACTTATTATATATACTTTATAATAATTTATGAATGGTTAATCATTGAGAATGAATCTCATCGCGTCGTGGAGACGGTTTTCCGTACGTAAGAACGAGTGATTATATCGTTCCAATGATTATTGAATAGAAATGTAGTGGATGTTATAATATATCCGAATCAGTATGATGTTATAATAACCATATATAGTTATTCTTTACACCATTATACCCATCCATGTAATGTGTTGGTGGAAAAACAGATTTCACCACGGCGTGGAGAAGTGATTTTGGTAGGTGTTGGCCGAGCTTGAAGGCTCAATGTGGTGTGAGGACGAGAGGGAGGAGGTGCCCTTTTATAAGGCAGGAGAGGGGCACCTTTCGAATAACTAAAAATATTATTTTATTATAAAGTCATATTCTACTAACTAATAGCTCCAAATTAAGTTATTTCGAATATAAGGTGGGGATGTGTCTAAATCCTCTCATCCAATAGAATTTAGACATGTTTAGGTTTCTATTTTAACCTTATAATTTAGATTTAACATTAAGTTAAATAATTTTACTTTTAATGTATCTTCTTGTTTTCTTACACTATATGGTTAATAAACATACTATAACCAGCCAAACGAACCCCAATATGTTTAGTATTAATATATATAACATTATCTAAGTCATTTGGCAGAACCATATATTTTTAGGAATAAAATAACAATTAATAATATAATATTGGTTTTAAAAATTATTTGATGTAAATTTTGACACTATTTGGTAATTGATTTTTTTGAAAATCATAAGAGAATTATTAGTTGGAAAAAAGTTTATTAAATAAATACTAACATGTCATATTAACCTATAAAATTATTTTAATTCAAAAAAAGTATGAAATAACATTTATTTGAGTATTTCTAACATCAATTATGTTAATATTTCATTAATAAGATAATTAATTCATCATCATTGAGTAATAAATGAATTAAATTATATTAAGTTTAAAAATTACAAATATAATACCATTATGTATTAAATATCATTAGCTTTCTAAATAATATTTATAGTCAAAATTATCTTATGTCTAACCCTATATTAAAAATTATTTACTTATTAAACATTGGTTTTAACTATTTTAACCCTTCTTTAAATAAATTAACAATAAAAGTACTAATATAATCCAAGTGGGCCTAAATGGGTATATTTTATTACTAAGTTTATTTTTGGTCGAATTACACTTATCTAATAGAATTAGTACATATTTTATGGTAATAAGAATATCATTTTTACCTTTTATTACCTTATTTACTATTAACTATGGTAAAAAAAGTAAAAAGTTACTATTCAACAAAAAAAATATCATCTCATTGAAACACATTTTACATACTGACATCCACCGTGTCTCTTGGATTTTTTAAATTCCACTCACAGAAGCGGTAAAATTATGTTTTATGTGAATTTGTAAATTTTCCTAGGAGGTGGGTAAAAGACGGTCAAAAGATTAATAAAATATTTATATATCTAAAATTATTATAAAATGACTCTAATTAATTACATTGAACTTATATAGGTATTATGTTTCAATTTTGACCGAATTTAAATTTACATCGAATAAATAATTATTAAAATAAAAAGTCGGTTTTTAAATAGTAACCTAGTGCTTTCACTGTTCATCAAAAATTGAATGTTTTCAGAAAAATACAAAAATTTCACCCTAGGATAATTTTGATATTCTGAATCCAAAAATGAATTCCATTTTGGAAGATGAAATTTAAAAAATTTCAAAAAGTGATTATTACAATTCATAATGGCTTGTTTTAATAATATTTCAATAGCAAATCGTTGTTTAGTAAAACTCGATATTGCGTACAACGCACGCTATCGAGGAAGGTCACGATTGCGTGTAATGAAAGGAAAGTCAGGGATTCATGTCGTGAAAGCTCTTTTTGGTGTAGCATACAACACATGAAATTAATAAATTAAAAATAATATTTTTCATAAAATCTCGGGGTGTTACACGTCTTGTATGTGAAGTAGTATTATTCCTGATCCTTATGGATGTAAACTTTTGTACATGATGAAAATGATTGAACAATAGTTTTAGAATTTTCATATGACTCCATTAAACTATGATGAATGGAATAAACATGATGGAACCTCTATAAGTGATTTGAGCATCTGTAGTAGAAACAATTATTGGTTGCCATAATGAAAACACACTTCAAATGTACTTTATTACCAAATTGGTAATAGATAAAATAACATTCTCTTGGTACTTATGGTCTTTTAGAAAATAAATTCCATTAGGAAACACTATGAGGTTCATCATGCATCCAATTTACCTTTGATTATTGAACACTAGAACTAGGAGAAAAAGAATCTACTGAAAATCTTGACAAACCAGAATGGTCCATCTCGACCATCAATTCACTATCGAGCACACTAACATAAGAAGAAATCATCATTTAGAAAAACAATTATTGAATATTATTATGGATGAAAAACTCTAACCATTTCACCTTTATGTTCACATTCTATAATAACTCAAATGATAATTGTACATGCTCAACATAATGGTTTTCATACTCTTTCATGGTCCTCTCATTCTACTTGAGTGTGAAGAACATAGTGAATTTTCTAAAAGCAACAAATATAGAATGAATTGGCCGATGACATGAACATTTATGTGTATCCACAATAATCCACATGCATCATTGTCATTACCATATGTTACACCTTCTATTTTTTTGCCTATGGTGCACGAATGTGGGATAGTTCACCTTAATTTCATTATGGGTCTCCAAAACCAAAACAAATGCTCAATTCATCTCATCCAATCCATAGAATAAAATAAATTATGTGTAGTTTCAAGAGATCAACTCACATACAATAGGTAATGAGAGGTTTGATTCTCCTTAATGTTTGAGGGGGAGTAACAAAAGAGGTTGACATCAACGAGAGTGCCTGAATGGGGAAATAAAACAAGTCCCATACATGATGAATTTAAATAAACAAATATTTTTCATCTGGGATTTCCATTTTTTTTTTGATAAATATGAGTATTATCAGTGTGAAAATAATAACCACTACAAAAGGTATGTTTTGTCAATTTTTAATTTTGCGCTAATAAAACCTATCATCATCAGTGATGAAATTATATTAGAAAAAATCTTCATTTACCAGCACTAATATTATATAGATGATATATATTGGTTTTATGATCACTTTTTTATTATATAGCTGATAAAAAATATTTAAAATAAAAAAGAATTATTATGTTAATATATATTAAAATTTAATTAATTCATCAAAAATTAAAAATATTTAACCTATTTAATTAATATACAATAATAAATGCATGATTTAAAAAATTAGTGAAATTGAATAATCATAAATCAACAGGGTCAAAAAATATTAAAACCATTTTTATGTTTTATTAATTATTAAAATTATTATATAAATATTTAAAATGAGTACATATTAAAATTAAGATGAATACATTGTGAAATTTCATAATCATAATAAATATATAAAAATAGAACTTGAATGAATAATCACATGAATTGTGAACACGTATAATGTATTGATGAAAATATTAAAAATTCATTTATATAATATAACAATATTGATTTAAAACTTTTCAAAAAAATATTACAACTTAATAAAATAAATTGAATGTGAATGTATAATATATATTAAAAACATGTTATTAATATTAAATAATAGTAAATAGTCATGTTAATTATCAATGAATAATTGAATTATTTGTAAACACATAAAAAAGGATAGAATCTAAAAAATGAATTTATATATATTAATTATCTACATTTTATTCATTTTAAGGGAATTATAGCATAACTAATGAAATTGAATAAAAATTAATCATTTAAATTAAAAACATTCGTATAAAATAAAAACAAAGAAAATAGATATTCATAAATAAATATTAAAAATTGAATACATTTCAAAAATATTAAAACAATTTAAATATTAATAATTAATAATTAATATTAAATTAAATCATAATAAAAATAATTAAAAAATGAATACGAAAAAAATATAATGTGATTTCTTAATATTAATTATATAATTTACATACACATAAAAAAGGTTTCGAATCCTTGCATGCCCCTTGAAAGATTTACATACCATGTGTTGACTCAGGAATGAAATGACATTTGAATGATGAAAGAATGAAATGATGCGGTCATGACATAAGTCAGTGATGCATACAGGTAGATATAGTCATGAGGATACTCTAATCCTTTAAGCTAATTTTTTGAGACACTTGGCCATGGGTCTATGGGCTATGTAATGGATCATCCTCATCCCTGTTAGTAAATGTAATGTTCATTCATAAAATATAATACAAACGTACATATAATAAATTGAATAAAAATGAATGAATAAATTATATATATATAATGTAATTAAGGATACAAATACACAAAAACACCCACACACCTCACCCACCAGCCAATTGGTCTGTCATAACCCCCCGGGATATGAATCCTATAATAAATTTGCCTGTAAACCTCCATTTTTATTGATATAGGCCCTAAGATCCATTATACTATACCGTAGACCGTTGTGGACCATTTGAACCTTCATTATCATGCTCCATAATAATATATTTCACAATAGGATGGGAATCCCTCAAAACCAACAATCGACAGGCCCCATCCACGCCTTTCACTTCCATTATCTCATAGAACGTCAAGGAGGATTGTCATAGACGAATGTCCGACCACCACCCTCACCTCCAACTGCATGTTTTCGGATCCCATTCAGCTGTCAATAAATAATAAAACAAAATTATCTCTCTGACCATCACTAACATGTCGATATTGCATCCAAATATATTGATTTACTCCTCCTACACTGAAATTGCCGCTGTGTGAGGCAGTTATCAGCAATGGGGCGTCATTGTTGTCGCTTTTGGTGTCACTATCAAGGAATGCAACCAACATTATCAATGAATATTTTTCTCTCATCCTAGACCCCTAATCCTTACATCCGATGCATTCTCCACCACCCCTGAAACCTATCGCTTGAGACATGTAGTGATCCAAACACCAACACCTCTATCCAAATGTCACCATCTCTCGAAGGCATGACCTATCTAGACTGAAAACCAAAACCATCAATGAACCCATTCCTCATTACATGTCACTATGAATCACATCCCCATAATTTTCATTAGTTTTAATAATCACAAAAATGGTGTTATGGATGGCGTACAATGGTGTTAAATTTTAGGGAAAAATTGTGTGTGTTGGTGATAGTCTTATAGAAATCATTTCTATTTATTTAAATCATATCAAAAATATAAAAACATAATAAATTAAATTGAATAAATAATAAGAATATAATTTACAAACATATTTAAAAATTTTAAATTTCTTAAATAAATATGTATAAATTTTAAAAACTAATTATATTTAAAAATATTATAAAATATTAAATATCTAGAATGAAGAAAATAATAATGAAATAATATTACAAATTAAAAAAATTAAATGGAAAAAATTACAGAAAATTTTAAAAAAAATTATAAACATTAATTACATGAATTTTAAACATATAAAAATGAGTATAATTAAAACAAATATTTTTTTATTACTAATATTTACTGAAGTATGCAATTTATTAATTGTATATAGAAAATATAATTACATATTATCCTGTATAATTTTTATTATTTGATAATTTATTATTATTTAATTATATCTATATATATTTAATTTTTTATAAATAAAGATCATTATTTAATATAATAAAAAATTTATTATATTATTTATATAAAAAAATGAATATGTTTTTGAAAATAAAAAATCAGAGAGACATTAAAAACAAATGAATAATATTAAATCAATAAAAAGATATACATGTACACATGTAAAAACCTATAGACATACATGTACACATACATTCACAATATAACTCTACACATTTTGGAAAACACATACACATACACATAAACATTGGCATAGGCTTATAAACATACACATACATGTATGTACACATAAACATACATATAGTTACATACCAAAGCACGCACATTCATATATTTCTGTACATATGCATATATATATACACATAAAACATAGAAAAATTCACATACAATAATACATACACATGTACATTCACATGAAAATGTATATGCACACACATTCATACTAATTTTCATATAAATACACATACTGAAATTTATATACAAGTCTGTGCACATAAATAAACATCTATACATAAAATTATATACCCACATACAACATTAACATACACATATACACATACGCATGCACATACAGATGTACATAAACGTGACGTTATACATACACATATACATACATTCACACACACAGAGACACACACACACACACACATATATATTCATATATATATATATACAAATTATTGTACAAATACACATATGTATGACATACACATAGATTTTAATTCACACCTATACCCATAAACTCACACACATACAAACCATATACATACATAAACCCACACACACAGAACACAACCGAAATTTTTCATACACTAACAACACAAACATATACACACAATACTAAAACATAGAAACAAAAGCATTTACATATATTATTAAATGTTATCTAAATCGTGTATATATATATATATTATATTTACATATATATAATTGTTGAAATAGAAATAAAATATAAATATTTTTAAGAATATATATATATATATTAGCTTATTCAATGTGTCATTATTCAATCATAAACAAATATTTCTCAAAATTATAGGACGTATATCAGTGCTAGAAAAAATATAACAAAAAGGGAACAATTTTGTTAGTTCGTTTCTTTCTGCAGCATCGAATGTTTCATAATATAAATTAGTTTATCATGAAAAAATAGGGAATTTTTAATGGGTTATATTTTATAATTATTGTATTGATAAAATTATTTTAGAAATATCAATATGCATGGAATTTATAATACAATGAATTATAAATTTATAGTAAAATAAAATATATTATAATAAGTTACTTTTTTATTTACTATTTGAAAAAAATAAATTAATTTTAGAAGATGGATGTTCATGTTCGATAACTCGACATATGAATTTAGTTTTCGTGTGGTGCGTGTTGGGAGGGAGGGAGTTGTCGCAGCGTGTCCCTTTTTGTCGGATACTTCATCAGTCACGTCAAATATGGACTCAGCATATTATACTTTCATCGTTATTGTGTATCATCCTTAATAGTAGTTAATGATAGGTAGGGGATGAAATAATCATTTCCAAACACCTCTATCCAAACATTTATCTTCTTATGAGGGGATTTACAGGGAAGGAAAATGTCATATCTAGCTTCCCCCATCTCGCCAAGTTGGCATTGTCGATGGGTCATCATGGAAAATTGTATAATATAGGGCATTGTAGGTGGTATGAATAATAGATGGGACATAAAGGTAGATCATCTATGATAGGGTGGTGAAGGATGGAAGTGACCATAGAATTCATTTTTGATGGTATGTAGTGGATGATTTTCTGGGAAAGGGTGGTGATGTTGGTACGCGTTATCAATGGGGCACTATGGAAGGATTATTAAGAATGAGTGGTGAGAGACATTTCCATAATCCCCATGTCTCGATAGGTAGGTTGCATGTATGGGTCACCATGACAAGTGGAGACGAGGACTGTTTGTATAGGGGATATTAAGGGTGAAGGTTTTGGGCGCAGTGGAAATGTGGTCGGGAACACACCCATCTTTATTTTCTACCATAATAAATTATTATTACTGGAACAATACAATGATGAAAACCATCCTTCGTGGAATAGAATCAAATATTTAGTTAAAAATGAAGTGGCATTATAGCTTTAGAGAGGATATTTCACATCATATTTATAGTTAATTTTATTATTTTAACAATGAAAATAATACATGGATCTTCGGTATTTTCCTCATTGATGACGTTGATATTCGTGGATTAAATTTCCAAATTATCTTTTTGATATGTAATGGTTCCAAACTAGAATCCCGCTAGAAGAGATCTACATGTGCTTCGATGGCCTCCGTTCAACAATTCTCGTTCTACCAGTGCTTGCACAGAGAATCGAGTGTCTTGTGTCGGTCGTTTTGAACGCTTGTTCTTCAGCCTCAAAGAACATCAATCATTCTTAAGAGTGATGGGAAGATTATTTTAGAGAGAAACTTTTTATCTCAACAATTCTAAATTTACTGGGTGCATAGTTTGGAAGATGACATAATAGATGTACATGACTATTAATTAACTTGGGGTGTCAGTCAGATTATTAAATTGTGTACCAGAAAATAAATACAATATGAAAGCTAAATAAATCCCATGATATTAATAATAATACTGCGTCATTATTTTACTACCAAAATAGCATTCGCCCTCTCATACTCTACTTCTCTTTAATGAACAAACTAATTAATAATTAATTTATTTATTTTCTTAAATAAATAAATTTTTTTACAAGATTTTAAATTTTTTTATTAAATGTTCAATAAAATTAAAAAAAAATTTACACACTTTATAGAGAATAAATTTTTATTAAATTTATGAAATAAATTTAACCTAAATAAAATTATTCCAATGTATTGATAATAATATTTATCAATTAAATTCAAATATAATTTCACTAATACACCCATAAAAACATAGTGTGAGACCCTCTATTATTCATTCTTTTTGGAATTAGGCGGGTATTCCTAATGTCCAAGAGTACTCTCTAGCAAAGGGTCATAGAACCCAAGAGGATGAACTTAATGTCACAAAAAACGACATTCAAATACGAATGCACACAATGTAATATACTCCCTTTATCACAATATCTCATTAAGAATGATTCACGATAGTGTCATAAAATCTTGTGTTTGAAACACCATTATTTTACTACCTAATATAAACTCATCATTACCCCATGGACATGGAATTTCACACAACAGTTCACTTTCAATCAAAGGCATGATATATCAACATCCATAAATGGAAGGCACATATACTTCCTCAACTTATCCATTAATTGCATGCCACTCACTGAACACTCAACTTACCCTACTTCCCTCCACCTGTCTACTTGACGGTTTTCATCCGTAAATCAAAGTGTGAGAGTTGTGACATGTATAAATGATAAGATTAAAGTATATATATGATTATAAAATCTCGAATAAAGATATATTTGATGACCCCAAAACATGAGTAATTCCAATAGGACGGTCAATTTTCATAATCTCTTATCTGGGAGATTACCATGTGAAAACTTCATGAGAGGAAGTCTCATATGCCTACAAGTACTAACACCTGATGACCTTCATGATATGTCTCCAATCATAATATGTCATCCCTCAATCGAACAATATTTAAAAATATTGTTTTTTCCTTTTTTGTTTCTCATTATATAGGGGAACTTCCACAACCATATCAAAGAAAAAAAATACTCCAGGACAATATTAAATCATAGTAATGCATAAATATTAACAATGTGTTATAAGATGATTAATATTTAAATAAATTAAGTATCCATGAAATAAATGTACAACCATTTAGATATAATAATCCAACTCTTACAAACACCCAATTGGACTGGAGCCAATTTCCAATGACATTCAGTTTCATAGAACTCACATGGTGATCATGTATCTACTAAGTTAAGGATTTTGTAGAGGGGTATGCCACAATATCTTATATGAAATCCCTATCACGGCTTATCCCCTAGGGCTCATGTCGTGACTAAACCATACCATCCAACCATAGGCCAGGGGTTGGCGACAAGCACCAAAAAGGAAGTCTCCTAAATTGGGAAGTTATTTCCTCAACACCAATACAAACATAGACTGGGTACCCTACACCCATGTAAAACACAACAGACAATGGAGAAACCACATCTAATAAAAACCACAAAGTGTAAAAGTTAGTAATGAAGTAATTGGTATAGAATACAACCCCAACTAAAATGGAAAAATAGTAAAAGGGAATAAAAAATCTCATGAGTTCGTCCGCCAAGGATCCTACCTGAACGGTAAGTACATCCCATAACTATGGATCTCCACACCAATTGTTCACCTATATACACCTTCAAGTCATGGATCCTCGAGGATCATTCAAAATAGCTCGTCTTCTACACAAGACACAACAAGATGTGGATGAAGCCCAGGTAGGGATGAGTATAACAATAATCTGTAGGGACCTCGAGACCCCATTTTGTATCTCATAATTCCACAATAGGAAATCCACAATGAATAATCTCAATCACAAAGAACAATGAAAATGACAACTCACACCATGTTTAACATAAGTACAAAAGTAAAGATGCTTATTCCTAAGGCCATATCATCTTATTCTGTAATGAGGCACTATTGTTGACCCATAGAGGATGGCTTGGTGATGAGCCACACTGGATCGCTTGGTGATGAACGACACAAGATAGCTCAGTGGTGTTCCACATAGGATCTCTGTGTGATGATCCTCACAAAATCGCTCTATGTTGATTCACATAGGATCCCATGATGATGATCCACACAAAATCTCATAGTGATGATCCACACATGATCACTCGGTGCTTATCCATAGAGGATCTCATGGTTCTGATCCACATAGTATCTCTATTCATTTTTCATGTCTCTGCCAGCCACTAGATTCTTGCACAAAGCACACTTGATTCTGGAAGGATATGGTCCTCAATCCATCTTTCTTATATCAATATGCACTAATTCCCACAATGATGAAATGTAGGGAACATCCATGTCATAGGGGTTTGAATGCAACATACGGTGAGTCAATTGGACACCCGGTCTGTGAGTTATAGACATTTTAGTTATGATGTCCTAGTTGAATTTGGGGTTGATCCACCCCTTTTGTTCTCTAACTATCTCTAAAACTGAATTGGAGTATCACAAACAGTATTCTTCATCAATAGGGTTCAGGAGACACAGACAGGTCGTCAAAAGGATGTTCTATTTAGTAGGTATGCTCATTTAAACGTAACTGGGCAAAAAAGGGATTGAGTCTTGTCTGAACCGGTTTGGCTGCACCTGGTCCAGATTGCAGGGCTACAGGTTTGGCCCTTCCCACCCAGTTGGGCATGGTTTGTCAGAATGTGGAACCACCTGACCTACTGTCCAGGAACGGGGGTCCTCTACACATCCCGAACAGCAGAGCATTTAGGATTTTTAAAGTGGCGGTGTCGGATGGCACCACACAACTAGGACGGTCTGCTCAGATTGGTCAGCATCGGCCTGTCACCCTTGTCCTCCGTGGCTCATTCGGGAGTCACCTCTTCTTTGTAGCCAGCAGGTGCTGGCCACCACCTTCTCCGGTCGACAGCGCCATCGCGGCGGTGAATCTTTCTCAAGACTTCAGGGAAGCTCCATAGGTATGTTTCGTCTACATATTTTGCCTTTGGGCCACTTGGGATTCATCCATCACTCTATCACTCTCAGTTTGGCCATATCGCATTTTTCCTTGGTAAGTCATGAAAAATCACAACCAAACCATGAACGATGTATGGCATAAGAATTGATAGTTTGGCCCATTCCATCCATGTCAGCATTATAACATTGGGATGATTAATTTATCATAAAAACTACCATAATTAAATCATTACATATATTCCAAGATTAATGAATGAAATTATGATCAACCCTTTGTTGGGTGATCGGTGATTTTAATTATATTCAAGAACGAGGAAAAATGAAGGAATTAAGCACAAAACCTCCTATGTCAAGCTCGTTAGAAGTCACTGCAGGGGAGGAAGGATTGTCCACAACTGAGGGTGTTGTAGATGAATGATAAGGAGCATGTCCTTTGGATCTCATCGTCGAATCCTACAACCACAGTCTAAGCCTTGTTCTAGGTTGGTGGATGATTCCACGACACATTGTCATAGGATACACTCTTGAGTTCCAAAAACCATTGCCCATGCTTTGTTTAAATATATAAAATAGTGGATCAATCCACTACACATTTTAAGAGGTTAATTAATTAATTAAATTAATAAACCTATTAATTCTCACAATGGTGCTATTATGAAACCAAGTGTAACTGACCATTTCATGGTCTAACAACCTAGTGGTTATACCACCACCACTCGACTGTTACAATAAAGAATAAAATAACTCATTGAGTTATTTAATAATTTTTTTGTAAAGTCCAAAAATTAATATTTTCATCCAACCCATGCAAGTCAATGTTATGATTCCCTTAAGCAAATGACGACACTGCAAACTCAATAGTTCCCTAGGATTTTTAATTCGAGTACAGATTGAAAAGATAGAGATTGTCCCCTGCACTTTTACAGAACATATCATAAAAAAGATAAAAAAAGTTTAACAGTCACCCTCGACTAGTGCTGGTCATTTTTAGGTATTTCCTAATAGAAACACACCCTCATGAGCTCAATGGTACCCTCTTTTTTAAAATTCGAGTTACCATTTGTGAGGTAATGAATTCAAAAAAAATATAATTGTTACATCATTATTTTATTGACCGATAAATATTAACTTCCACTGTTGGCCAGCACCGGCCGTGGCTAAAATCTACCTAAGGAATATATACCCTCACGAGATAAGAAGTGTTTTCAAAAATTTTATCTCAGTCCCCATTCATGAGTGAAAAGGATTTGAAAAATAATATAATTTTATTTAATTATATTATTTACGGTTATGAAATATTTGGGTTATCTTATTGTAAGCTTGTGCCGACTCAACATAATTCTACCTTGGGTAATCCGACCATACTAAACACAACGGTTCCCTCATACATTGGGTGTGGGGACCCATTTATGTGTTATTCCACATTTTTAGGAAAACTACTCACATGTGCTATTTAAATCATAAAACTATTCTGACGGATCATTCCGATTACTCCAAGACATGGAATTTGTGTGCCGTTAATTTTTTCAAACTCATAATGATTCCAATTAATTAAAAAAATTACAAGGAATTTCCTTGTCATTACAATACTGGTCACAGCAACTTCATATCTCTTGGAAAAATCCCTCAAGAGATGATACATCCTATGTATGTGCATTGTTGGATGATGTGACCATGTCTCTATTGCAAGAACCACCAGTATTGTATTATCACAAAACAATGTTGTGGGATATATTTTTCAAGGTATAACATCTAGCTACTAGATGAGGCTTTGTATGAAAACTGTATCTTTGGCTTCCCCAGAAGCTCCTATATACTCAGACTCTACTGTAGAATCCTTAACCACAATCTTCTTTGAGATATTCTAGCTCATAGAACCTCCATTCAAACTGAATATGTATCCCGTTTGCAACTTTATGTCGTTTGGATCAGTTTGGAATCTTGAATCTACATATCCTCTGATGAATAGTTTCTCATCATTTACATAAAATAGAAACATATCCTTAGTACACCTCAAATACATTAGGATAGTCTTGAATACCATCCAATGGAGGTCACCTAGTTCAGCAAGATATCTACATACCTCTCTCATTGCATATGTGACATCAATCCTAGTACATAGAATGACATACATGAAAGACCCAATAAATGATGCATATGGATTCATTTCAATTATCTTTTTTCTAGATGGTTTAGATGACATATTTTCCATTAAGTATGAATTCCATGTGATGTTGGCTATAATCCCCTCTTTGATTGTTCCATACTGAATCACTTATGTATATTATCAATGTATGTACACTGACATAGTCCCATAAAACTATTGGATCTCGATCCCATGAATATATGTCACCACACAAAAGTCCTTCAAGAAGAAATAATGATTAAACCATTCCTTAACAGACTATATGACTGATATCTAATTTCCAATAAGTAATATGTCATGAACATTTACTATTAAGAAAACGAATGCACTCCCACAAAAATGTTTGTAGAGACCAGGCTCACATTTGTTCTCTGTAAAACAATATTTCGTTATGGATTCATAAAAATAAATTTTCCTTGACATGGAATCATTATTTAATCCATAAATATATTTCAACATCATTCATACGTTATTGGTATCATTTGGAGTCATAACCCCTTAATGTTGTGTCATGTAGACATCTTCCTATAGGATCTCTTCAAGGACGTTTGTTTTGAAATCCATTTTCCAAATCACATAGTCATGTAAAGCAGCAATGGCCAATATAATTTTAATGGATTTCAGTATTGCAACTTGTGAAATCATTTATTCGTATTCAATTCCTTGAGGTTGTTTGATCCTTTTTTCGTCCAGGCTTTCTTATAAGTAATGAACTGTCCTTCCATGTCATGTTTCTCCTCGAATAGCCATTTTCAACCAATAGGCAATACATCAAGTGGCGGATCTACAAAAATCCATACTTGGTATGGGTACATTTAATCCATTTTAGAATTAATGTCTTCAGGCCACTTGAAAACATCAGTGCCACATACTAAATCCTTTTAGGATAGAGGATCACTAATATCAAAAAATAATGAGTAACCATCCTCGATAAATATTAAATTTTGACCGTTTTGGTCCACTAACCTCTCTAGTATTCCAATGCAGCACTTATATCATTGGAACAATTATTTCATCCATGGGGATTTGTGAAATCTGAATACATACAAACTCTTGAGTACCTTCAGACTGAACTTCATTGATGTCAATCTTGCTCCCACTATCTCGTTTGGATATTATTTCCCTCTCAAGAATACGACTTTTCATTATACTATAAACTTTTTATCTGAGTGGAAGTATAGGTAATATCAACATGTTTTCTTGGTTAATCCTACAAAGGTACAATTTGTGCCATAGGGTTCATTTTTGTTACTAGAAGTGTCCTTAACAAATACATCTCATCCCCAAACATGTAAATTCGATATTTTTGATTTGATTACACTCCATAACTCATATGGAATGACATTTATCGATTTTATTCATTCTTGGTTTAGTAAATTAACCCCTATCTATAATGCATATTCCCAATAGGATAATAGAAGATTCGCATGCCTCGTCATTGATCTCATCATGTCCAACTATGTGTGGTTCATCCTTTCACTCACACCATTCCACATGGGTGAGTATTGAATAATGGATTGGGATAGGTTCCAAATCTCCCAAAAGTAATCAATGATGTCTTGATTGAGATAGTATCCACCTCATTCTGAGGGGATTTTTTAAATTTTCTTACAATTATGTGTTTGAACTTCATTCTTGTAATCATTGAACATATAAAAAGAATATGATTTATTACTCATTAAGTTGATATATACATATCTACTGAAATTTTTAGTAAATGTTAATATGTATGAGTAACCTCCCATTTATTCAATTATAAATGGTCCACAATCATTGTTATGAACAATTTCAAGAAGTTATTTAGACATTTTTCAATTCCCACTAATTGGGGATTTGGTCATTTTTCCTTGTAAACAGGAATGACAAACACCAAGTGGCTTTATTTTTAAGGAATATAACTATAAATCTTGATGTGTCATATTCAAGTGTTTTTCAATTTCATGACCTAGGAATTTATGCCAAATTTGGGTGTGGTATGAATCATGTGAAGTATATTTTTTATCGATTTACATTATGTGGTTTGTGTAGTACAACACATTATGACCATTGTATAAATGCTCCCTACCAAAACAAATTGTATCTTTGTAAAAGATGAAACATTAATTTCAAACCTAAATAATATATCTATATATAATATGGGTTTATAAATTATGATTTTATTACTAAATCAATATAGAAACAAACCATTAACACCATGATCATGCCAGTTGGAAATGTGAGGTGGTAGTCCTGGACAACTACAACAGCAAGTATAGATTCATTGGTTACTCATGGATCTATCTCCTCTTGGTCAATATTCCTGAATCTACATGGTTATTGTATTTGTATTCATATGTTATCACCACAAGCTATATCTAATAACCAATTTTTAGATCCAGATACAATTAATTCAAAAAAAATTCAACTGATGATTCAACTTTCTTCTTAGGCTTGGAGCAGTTCTTCTTCCAGTCTCCCTTCTTTCTAAATGTGAAACAAACATCCTCATATTCCCTTACCCCCCTTTGATATTATTTTTGTTAGAAGGATGTGATGAATAATTTGTCTTAAAGCTCTTCACCTTCACATTCTTCTTATTCAACATAAGGACAGAAGGATTTGTGCCCTTCATAACCCTTTTTCACATTAAGAGGGGTTATATAATGATCATATAGGGACATATAAGTATTGAAAATATTGAAATAGAAAATAATGTTAGAGAAGATCTAGAAAAATGATACATGAATGTGATCAATTCCCAGTTCATCAGAGTGATTAAGAATTAGAACGTCTAGGTTCTAAATGTATCCAATTATCATGACTACATGAGGAACAACTAGGGAACATTATCTAGGATTACTCTAAAAGATTGCCTTCGAGATCTCAAACTGTTCATTTTTTCACTTGACGGGAAAAGACCACAGAGGTGTTAATGAATTCTATATGAATCCTTGGATTCATGAGACATTAGGAGATCACAATACATTTATTATAGCATCAAACATTGAATTTCAACCACAATGTACATATTTTTCTCATTGACATTAAAATCACCATCACTCACCACTTTGGCTAGAAGATTAGGTAATGATGAATCCCACATGCAAGGCTTCATTTAATGGTGTAGGATAACCATAAGGTGTCTAAACCATTCTTGGAATATACCATTCCTTTGACAATCTAATGGAAATGATCCATATTCCCCTTCTGATAACCCAAAAAAGTGTGGGTCAAGCTATTAGAATTTATTTAGTTAGGCATGTCTTGGCAAACTGTGGGGTTGAATCTCCTTGATCTATTGAGTGGACTCCCCAATTTTGAAATCATGACTTTGGATTTACTAAAATCTCACCTATAACATTACACCAAATCTTGAAAGGGATGCTGACTAGATGTAATATTTTTAGGTCAACCATAAACCTTTCATAAGGAATTACAATATAAAATAATGTCTCCAAACTATGGTTTTTCAAAAACATAGTTTTATTGATTTCATCCCTTAATCATGTAACAAATGTCTTGGTCTGACCTAATATTTTATTTGAGAGATTATTATCTCTTTTGCGTGATTTAATTATTATCATTATCACATGCTTGTAATTATTATGTGGTTGTTACTATAGTTAATAATTGTGTCTTTATAATATTTATGCATAATTTTAGTTAATATTACATCCATATTAAATGCTTGTTTATTACATTAATTATGTGATCGTGACGACACATCCATAATGATAAACCATGAAACTGAGATAAATAAAATAATTTAATGGGCATGATTATGAGCATTTCTAATTTTTAGTTTATCAAGAAGTTGATAATCTAACCCTGACCTAGGGGAGAAATATCTTTAACCTTTAGGGACCATGTTTACAGATTTCCACATGTCCACTTCTGTATCTCTAGGGTTTGGTTTCGTCTCAACTCCAGCATGAACCACCTCCACTACCATGGGTATTCCAGACATTAAATATGCCCATTTTTAACACCAATGAAAAGATGATGGGTAAAAAGGTGTTTTATAGAAACGAAACCTTTGGTATGTAGGACCAACATAATATTGAGGAGAAGGCATACAGGGAAATAAATTTAATTTAAAGAAATAAATTAAAATTAACCGTCCACATACAATGGTCTTGTTCTCGATTATGATCATCGAAACCCGAAATGATATTTATGAATAAATAATACTATAATTAAATTCATTAATCGATAATGATTAAGATAAATCACGCTCGAATAAATTAATTATCAAATTTAATTAATCCATGCTTTTATCATAAATCATTTTCTTAATTTCCTGAAGATTCTCATCCTTATTTATTTTAAACAAATTATTTCATATAAAATTATCTTTCAATGTAACTTGTACCTTGGAGGAATCCCAGTGAATTTCTATTCATAATTACCGAATGAGTTGAAATGGACATTACACAGATGTTAAATTAAACACATATATATAACACCTATAACATGTTTAGGCTCGTATTTTTTACCCAAAAAATGGTTATATAATCAATAGTTTGTATAATATAATAATATATTTTAATAAATATGTGTAATTCGGATGAGTACACGTAGTGCAGTTCCAACTACAAGGCCTTCACTATTTTTCACCATCCATCTGAAGTACACACATAGGGAAACATCTTGTGAGTGTACTTTATAAATCATGGGAGTACATGGCATATCCAATGGGACACATGCCATGTATTTCAACATTACACGGTCTCGAATTAGCCATGTAGTGTATGGGGTATATGGTCCAAATCTAACCCGAAGGGACTACATGTCATGTCCAGTGGGCCACATGGAAAGTAATCCAGAAACCCTATTTGGCCTATTCATAGTCAACACATATAGTGATTAAGTTTTTGAAAAACATGAGTGACATGTATTGGTGTCACAAAATAGACCCGGTGCATTGAACCATGAATAATCATTGTGTACTAATGAATACATGTCATGTATTTTGGTGTAGAATGGACATGAACATTAAGAACCTTTGGATATGATCCACTACTTTAGTTTAATAAATTTCACAATAAAATCTTGTTTTGATATGGTGAACCAGAAACGAAAGAGGAGGAACAAATCATGAGATTTATATTTGTATAATTATTAACATCAATTGAAACAACTAATTTTTTAAATTTGTAAATCAACAAAAAAATATTAATATACTTACAAACTGTGATGTAGTTACTTTGATACCAGTTGAAGGTTTCGAGTGCAGCTGATGCGGGGTTGGGCCAACAACCATCTATGATATTTTCCATGGTAAATGATTATTCCAAGATCAATAGGACAATGACAGATAGTCTCCATGGAATAGAATCAATGATTTATATTAATAATGAAGAGGCCTGAATATTTTAGAGATGATCTTTCAAAATATGTTTATAATTAATATAATTAATTTCATAATAAAAATAATACATGGATCTTCTATATTTTCTTCGTTGATGATGTTGGTCGTCTGGATTGACCCTTATGGATTATCTTGTTGTGCTTGCAAGGTTCAAAACTGGAATCCCTCTTGCAGTGATCCACATGTTGGGAAAGATGGGAAAAAAGGCGACGAACATGCAAACTATTGAAAAAGAGAATGCGCAGCGGAAATTGAATCTTTCCCCCCAAATAAAAGAGATTGTGCAATGAAAAATTAAATGTACAGAAAATAATTTTGACAACGGAAATTTTTTACGTAGAAAACCCAAAAGGGAAAAACCACGGGACCTAGTCCAGAAATAGGGATCAAATAAAATCAAGAAGTACACGGTAGAGACTCCCCAAAATAGAGGGGATCTCAAAAGAAATTATCATGAATAAAAGTTTTGATCAAATAGTAGAGAGATTGAATGATGATCATCAAAGAATGGAAATCACCAAATGGGATTTACTCTCGGTGTTGTTGCTGCCAGTGATGTTGTAATTCCTTGCCTTTGCCTCCTTATATAGGAAATGAATCAGCATCAAATAATGTTGTTGTGTCAAAATAGTGTCACCGTGTGAACTAATTTACATGGTCTTGGACCGCATTAGAAACACCACATTAAAAGAAGGAATTGCATGTGCACCATTTGAGGAGGAGTTACCCGGTTCGCCAACCAGGAAGGTGCCCAACAAACTCCCCCTACGACTCAAGTGGGGATCACCGCCAACCCAATAATCTGTCGGCATGTCTTGAATTTTCCTCTGGGTAAACTCCTGATCAACATGTCTGAACCATTTTCATCAGTGTGGATCCTCTCAAGCTGTAACTATCTCGAATCAAGGATGTTACAAATACAATTATATCGAACATCAATATGTTTTGTCTTGCCATGAAAAGTAGAATTATTTCCCAAATAAATAGTACTCTGACTATCAAAAAATAAAACATACCTGTCCTGATTTAAATTGAGCTCTCGAATAAATGTTTTCTTCCAAAACAATTCTTTGCACACCTCAGTAGCTGCAATAAACTCTGACTCTGGGGTAGATTAAGCAACACATCTCTGTAATCTAGACTGCCAAGATACAGCTTCCACTACAAAAGTGATCAAATATCCATAAGTAGACTTCCTCGAATTGATATCTCCTACCATGTTGGAATCTATAAATCCACAAAGCATAGGTTCCCCTTTTCCGAAATAAAATCTCAGATCCGAAGTACCACGAAGATAACGAAAAATGTACACCACTTTTCTCTAATTCTATCTACCTAGATTTGATAGAAAATGACTAACCACACAAACATCATGAGCTATATAATGTCTAGTACATACCATTGAATACATTAAACAACCAAAAGAAGATTAATATGGTATTTGTTGCATCTCCTCTCTCTCTTAATCAGTACAAGGTGACTGACTGGTACTGATCATAAAATGTAAAGCAAGAGGAGTACTAACCACTTTCGTTCTATCCATAGAAAATCTCTAAATAACCTTCTCAATGTATCTCTCTTGAGATATCCACAACTTCTGGGCTTTCATTTCACGGGAGATAGTCATGCCAAGAATCTGTTATGCTGGCCCCAAGTCTTTCATTGCAAAAGACTGACAACGATCCTTATTCAATCTATCAATTATAAAAGTATCATGGCCAACAATGAGCATATCATCAACATAAATCAACTGTATAATAAAATAATCATCGATAAATCTCTGAACAAATACACAATGATAAGAATATTTCTTCTTAAACCCCTAATGAGAAATGATAGATTCAAACTTCTTATACCACTGCCTCGGAGCATGCTTCAAACAATACAAGTTCTTCTTCAACTTGCAGACATGATTTTCATTACCTGTTTCAACAAAACCATTTGGTTTCCCTATATAAATATCCTCCTCTAAATCAACATGGAGGAAGGTTGTCTTTACATCCATCTACTCAATCATCAGATATAAACTGGCATCCAAACCAAGAACAACTCGAATGGAAGACATTATGACAACAGGTGAGAAAATTTCAACAAAATAAATACCTTTCTTCTGATAGAAGCCTTTGACAAATAACCTTGCCTTGTATCATGGAATTGGATAGGATTATTCCTTCTTGATCCAATAAATCCACCTATTTTGCATATATATCTTCCTTATCGGTAACTTCAGCAGCTCAATAGTGTGTTTTTCATGCAATGATGTCATATCATCATCCATTGCCGCAACCCCTCTGTCTTTTTGTTCACTCTCCATTTCCTCATTTAATGATTATGGTTATCCCCCTTCAGTGAGAAGCACACAAAGATCTGGTGAATATCGAGTAGAAACTATGTGATGTCGGGATGACCTCCGGAGAGGAACTGCCGGTTCATTAATAACCAATAAAACTGGATCATCATAAACAAAAGGTGCATCAGAAACATCAACTCCAACGTTTTCACCATGAGAATCATTCTGTACATTTTGAAGATCCTCAAAATCAACAGTATGAGGTAAATGTGAATCAGATTGTGGCTCAAGACTGAAAAAACCATCAGAAGCTGGACAAGCATCTTTTTCTCCCTTATCAATATCTGCAATAGTCTGATCCTACATAAAAACAGCATCGGGGCTTCTGAAAAGTTTCATCAAAATAGGATCATATAACCTGTACCCAAACTCATCGTGTCCATATCCAAAAAAATACATTGGTGTGTCTTACCATCCATCTTGGATCTCTCATCTCTAGGAACATGAACAAAACCCTTGCAACCAAAAACACGCAAGTGATCGTACATGATCTCTTTTCCATACCAAAATTTGTAGGTAGTGTATATCTGCAAAGAAACACAGGTGATAAATTGATAATATAAGCAACAATATGTAATGCCTCACCACAAAAGGCTCAAGGAAACATTACTTCTGAAAGAAAACAACGAAATATTTCCAGCAAAGTCATGTTCATCCTCTCAGCTTCACCATTTAGCTGAGGTGTCATGGGAGACATCTTCTAATGTCGAATACCTTCCTGCCTTTAATACTGATCAAAAGGACCAAAATACTCTCCTCCATTTCCAGTGTGAGTACATTTCAATTTCTTGCCCGATTCTTTCTCAGTAGAAACATGAAATTACTTAAAAACACTAAGCACATGACTTTTTTTCATTCAAGACATACACCAAGAGATTTCGTGAGTAGTCACCTATAAATGTCCCAAAATAAAGTCCGCCACTATTCGTAATCGATTTCAAAGGACCAAAAACATCAGAATGTACTTACTCAAGTACCTGTGACTTCCTGTGTGGAGGATGACTGCTGAAACTCACTCTGCTCTATTTCCCAACCATGCAATAATAACAAGCGTAAAATTTGACACTCTTAAAATCTGGAAGAAGATTTCTCTTGGACAAACAATCAATACCATTTTCACTGATGTGACAAAGCCTCTTATTCCACAACATGGATGAAACACTTCACTCAACAACACAATCAGTATCACAAGAAATAGAAGATCTAGTCTAGTATAAACCTGATTTGCTTCTTACCTCGATCCAAAAACAAGGAGCACTTGGAAAGCTTCCATTGACTATCACCAAAAGTTCTGATAAACCATTCTTCATCATGAATGCCTGTAGAGATAAGATTCAAACAAACCCCGGGTGAATGTTAGAAATTCTTAAAAATCATCTTACTTCTTGTACTGGTCTTTAAACAAACAGTCCCGATGCCTACAACGTCATCATGTCCATTGTTTCACATCTTCAAAATCTCAAAAGTACCTGGGCTGTAAGATGTAAATAAATCCTTCATCAATGTCTCATGAAAACATGCACCACTATCAATATCCTATAAATAATCATAAGAAGCAATGTTAATATAATCATAAACAATAACAAGATCACCGACAGTATTAATGGAAAAATGTTCTTCTCCGTCTCCAATTTTCTTCTGTGGATTTTCCTTCAATTTTTTATCTCTTTTAATCTGATAACAAATCTTTTTAACCTGACCCTTCTTTCCACAATGATGTCATTCAAAATCTCTCTACATTGGTCTAGATTTGCATTTGTCTCTCCTCATATCTTGACTGCTCTACTCCCGATCCTGGCTTCTCCCCCTGTTCTCTGTGACCAAAACCTCGGATGGAGATTTCTCATGAGTGCGTCTCCAAACCTCTTCATTTAAAATAGAATACTTTAAAAAAATAAATGTCATAGCACCATTAGGAGTAGAACCGGTTATATTAACATGTAAATTTTCCCATGAAACGGGTAAAGTGTTAAGCAGCAAAAGAGCTAAAAACTCATCTTCAAAATTTTTACCCATGTCAGGAAACTGATCAAGGAATCCTTGATATTCACTTTAATTATCAGAAATAGAAGTACCTTCGTTGTACCTCAAGATCATCATTTTCTTGAGATGAAACATTTTATTGTTTCCCATCTTCGAAGCATTGGTCGTCTCATGCTTCTCCCACAATGTTCTGGTGTGAGAGATGATGACAATGTGGTTCATCATGTTGTCTTCAACCCATTGGCGAATGAAGCCGCAAACCATCTCATGCTCGAACTCCCATTATTCGTCTAACATCTTCTCTGGCTTCTGGGTACTAATAACTGGAAGATGTATTCTATTGACAAAAATAAGATCCTACATTTTAAGTCACCACATATGGTAGTTGGTACCATGTAACAAAATCATACTACTGTAGTTGGCCTCCTTACGAAATATGAAAGGAATGTACCAAACCCACTGATACCAGATGTTGGGAAAGACGGTGAAAAAGGGGAAAACACACAAAAAATTGAAAAAGCGAACGCGCAGCGGAAATTGAATATTTCCCCCCAAATTGAAGATGATGCCCAACGACAAATTAAATGTGCAGAATATAAATTTGACACTGGAAATTTCTAACGTGGAAAAACCGAAAGGGAAAAACCACAGGACCTATTCCAAAAATAGGGATCCATTAAATCAAGAAGTACACGGTAGAGACTCCCCACAATGGAAGGGGTCTAAAATTTTTACTCATGAATAAAAGTGTGGATAAAAAGATGGAGGGAAAGAAATATGATCGTCAAAAAAGGGAATCACCAAATGGGATTTTCTATCAGTGTTGTTGCTGCTAGTGATGTTGAAATTTCTTGCATCTTCCTCCTTATATAAGAAAAGAATCAGCATCAAATAATTTTTCCGCGTCAAAATAGTGTCACCGCGTGACTTAATTCACGTGGTCTTGGCCCGCATTAAAAAAACCACATTAAATGAATAAACCGTGTGTGCACCATTTGAGGAGGCGTTACCCGGTGCGTCAACCAGGAAGGCGCTCAAAACCACACCAACTCAGATGACTCCGGTCAATCCCACTCGTTTTCTGGATGATAAAACAGAGAATTGATTCTCTAGATTCAGTCGTTCTTGATCGTTATTTATTCTCCTTTGAAGAATGTCTCTCGTACATGAGAGGGGTGGGAAGCAGATTTGTGGGGGGAAATTATTTAGTTCAACAATCCTCAATTCAATGGTTGTGGGGTTTGGTACATGGTACAATAGACATACATGTTTATTTATTAACTAGTGGATTCAATTTCAATATTTAATTATGTAATATCAATTAAATACCATAATATCCATAGAGTGAAAAAATGCTTTTAATAAAAATAACACGTCATTAATTATTGTGGGACAAATATTTCAAAATCTAATATATATAATTCCACATCACAAAATTATAGAAGTGTTATTATTATTTTTATTTGTAACAACTAGTAAAATAATAATTCAATATTGTTCAAATAATTATTTTACTACCATACTATACTTGGTCTGGACGTACTCTACTTCAATTCATTGAACACCCAAATAAATATGTAAATAATTTATTTTCATAAATAAATATTTTCTATACAACCTAGTAAATAAATATTTATTAAATGTTAAATAAAATTAATAAATATATTTTACCCATAACATGTTGAATAAATATTTATTTAATTTTATACAATCATTTTTACTTGAATAAAATTATTCCACTATCATGAGAATAAAATTTATTAACTAAATTATAATATAATTAAACTATGACAACCATAAATAGTTATTGTCTGACCTAATGGGATTACTTCTCGTTGGCATTAGGCGGGGATGCCTAAAGTCCCAGAGTACTATCTAGAAACGATCAAGTGACCAAAGAGAAATAAATTAATGTCACAACAATTAAATCCACTTACCAATGCTCACTATGTAATATAATCCACTTAACGCAATATCTCATCATGGATGATTCATGATAGTGTAATAATATTTATGCTTGATACGTCATTGTTTGACTACCTGAAATAATCCTATCATTACACCATGGACATGAAATTTTGCGTGATGGTTTTTTTTCAATAAATGGGAAAACATATGAACATCCATAAATTTAAGGGAATCTCTTTCCTCGAAATATCCATTAATAACATACCACTCGTAAAACACCCAATGCACCTAACATCCTGGCAACTGTATGCATGACAATTTTCATAAATAAATCAATGTGTGTGAGTTTTTACACGTATTAATGATAATAATAATGTCTACGGAACAATACACATGCTTGTAAATATAAATATACGATGACACCAAAACTTGTGGATTTCCTAATTGTGGGTCTATTCCCATAATCTTCTGTCACGGATATTACCATGTTTGGACTTCATGAGAATAATTATCATCTTCTTATAAGTAATCAATCTCGATGGTCTCCATGTTATGTGTCCAATCATAGTATGTAATCCAGCTATAGAACTGTATTTAATAATATTGATATTTCATTTCAAGGTTATCATAATAGTGGGGAACTCCCACAACCATATCAACGCATCAAATACTGTATGATGTTATAACATCATACACATGCATAATAATGAACAATATTTAATAATATGTGAAATATTTAAATAAATAAAATATCAATGTAATCAAATTACAACTATTTGGTTATAGGACACCAAATATTACAAATGGGGCGACAAGGAAGCTAGAATGGGAAGTGACGTTGTTAGGCGTTATCGATGGTGTGTCATGGAATGTAATTTTGTAAAGGGAAGTGAAGGTCATATTCATCTTCCCGCCATATTGCCTAGTAGGGAATGATGATGATGTGTCATGGATGGTTTTTTGAGAGATGGTGGTGATCATAATATACATCTCCCCCTTATCGTGTCGTGTATGCATTGTCGATTGATTTTTGTGGTAGGTCATTTGATAGAGTATGGGGAAACTAGCGGGGAAAAAGGGTAGCAGGTTCCGCATGGTCCATTTCGTGAATCAGATCCCATTCTATGTTTTCTAAAAGATAAATCTTTGATCATGCACATGTATTGATATCCCATACCACCCAAGGGATTAGGAATTCTTAGATTATACCAATCAATAAAATTACCTTTTTTCTACATTTCATACCTCATTAGAACATGTTCATGTGATAATTAATTTGGTCATTAAAAAATTCAGGAAGCATAAATAAAAATATATTATAAATTGACATAGATGAAATCAAAACCCTTTTTAGAGAAATATGGCTTTCTATTTTGAAATCATAATTATAAAGATTTTTTTTTTAAAAAAATATTCTTATAAAAATGTAAGGTATGTTTTGATGATTTTATAATGACATAAAATAGCTGCACCCACCGAATAAGTTAAAATTGACATTATTACCTTAATTATTCCGAAATAGGATAAAAAGAACATTGTTTGGAAAATGACTGAATATTCCTTTATAAACATCATATAAAAAGTAAGAAAACGGTATAAATGACTTTAACCCATTTTCAATAAAATTGTAAGAATGTCTTGAAATAAAATTATAAGAAACATGGATGTGGATGATAAAGAGGACCTAGTAGACAATTTCGTATAAGCAAACTCGGATAATGAAGAGATTGTGAAATAAACCCTTACCTTGAATGTTACCTTGGTCGAGGGTACATTAACCAGATGTATAATATTGAAATAATTTTTATTAAATTATACAAGAGTCATATACATTTATATGATATCATATTTTATCTTTTCTCATTTCTTTGATAATGATATCATAGTATTATAGTCGTTACGGGTGTTAACTGATTTGTTTTCCTTTATATGATTTCTTACATAAGATATATTTGTTATTGATGGAATGTATCTTATTCATATACAAAATTATATTAAATCATTAAAAATTATTTTTAATCATCAAATGAAAATTATTCTTGAATGGATACGATGGGTAATGAATCTCATCATGTTCGTGGAGACGGTAATCCGTACGTACGCACAAGCACCAATATCATTATTTTGAAAATAAAATAATATATAATTGGATATCATATCATATATAATGAATAATGATCCAGTAATATTCATTATTTAAATCAATTACATGTCATTATTATACCCATACAAATAATAATGTATTGAATATTAATTACCCCACGATGTGGAGACAGTACACCGTACGTACACACGTATAGTGAAATGTCATTCCAAGGATGGATATAATAATGAATATGGTTGTACCGTATTTATAGTAAAATAACAATATATTGAGGATACTGGATTTATTATTTTATAATGGAAATAACAAATAATGAAGAATTGGAAGAAGAAAAGAACATTAATGTTGGTGGTGAACTTATTACCTCTTCTTCTGGTTCTTCCTTTTGATTTGATAAAAAGGGCTCTGTAAGTTTGTTTTATGACTAATGGAAGGCCTCTAAGATGAATTTATGGAAGTTGAGAGGATATTTGGGAAGGTCTTTTCCGAGCCAAAATGCTTTGATGGTGTGAAGTAGAAAGAAGGTAGAGTTCCCTTTTATAAGAGGGGTGAGGGGCACCTTTGTAAAAGCTAGAAATATTATTTTATAACAAAATAATTGTCAACTTATAATATCTAAAAATGGAATATTTAAAGGCTATGGTGGGGATGGGTCTAAAACCACTCAACCAATAGGTTTTAGACAGGTTTGGGTAACAATATTAAACATATCTTTTAAATTTAACTCTTAGTTAAATAGTTTATCATTTACGATGTCTCTTTCTATTTTTATATTTAATAGTTAATAAACATACAATATACTTCCATGTGAACCCAAAGTGGTTAATTATGGATACACCTATCATTATATAAGTTATTTTGTTGAACTATATATTTTTCGTAATATTATATCAATTAATAATATAATATTTTTTTTTAAAAACTCCATTATGTCAATTTTGTCACTATTTAATAATATATTGTTGTTAAAGTATTAAAAACTATATTAATTCTAAATAAATTCATTTAATAAATCATATCATGTCATATTAACCTAGAAAATTCATAGATGGCATAAAAACTTTAAATTGAATTTATTGTATATCTTATAATACGAATTATTTTATTCTTTCATTAATACGTTAATTATTGTATCATCATTGTGTCATAAAAAAATTTAATTATGCAACGTCTAAAAATTATAAATAAAATACGATTGTGTAGGAAATCATTTTATCATTATATTTAATATTTATAGTCGAAGAGATAACAGGTATAATTATGTAAACATTGTTTTCTCTAAATTATATATGCATATGGGATTTTTGTATTTACTTTAACTTAATTAATATAAAGTGACATTATCACATAGAAGTGGCTCCATGGGGTCCCAAAATCCACTCAATGATGACCATGGTCGGACAATTAAAATAAAATAGTGTTAGTACACATGTTAGGGTAATTTAATATTGTTATAATTTTATTTTTTACCCTTATTTACCTAACATACCCATTAACCTGGGTAAATAAAATATTTACCCAAGTAATTATTCAAAATGACTAAAAATAAAAGTTATCTATTTATACAATTTGGATCTCATGATTCTAAATATGGAATCCATTTTTCTAAATTCAAAACACATAAGTGGATGAAATTTATTTAAAATTAATTCCTTTTGCCAAAACATAAAACATGTTTTTATTAAATAATAACTATCAAATGATTGACACTTTCTTTTGTCCAGTTTAAATGTGAAATTAGGTCCATTGAAAAAAATTGGATTAAATGGTAAAAATATAATCTAATTATACTTTAAATCCACTAAAATTATTAATTTATCACTATTAATTATTTCGAATAAAAATGTTTTTTAATTAAAATTTAGTTATTTTCACTATTAATCAAAATATGAAAGTTATCAGAAATGTACAAAAAATTCACCTTAAGATAATTTTGATATTACCAATCAAAAAATGAATTCCATTTTAAATGATAAATTGTATATATTTTTAAGATGTGGGTATTTCTTTTCATAATGGCATGTCTGATTGGATGTGGTGTGTGTTAGAACATGAAGTTGTGTACAACACACGTTGTTGTATTATTCATAGATAAGCATACCATGGACGCTTGACGTGTTCAACAATGGACCACGGAAGATACACTAATGCGAAAATGGTGGGGAAGGCAGTTCCCGCACTCATCGGTCGAGCATGAGGGTGAAGCTGCATAACACTACAGCGGATACACAAACTAATACAAATACCCAAGTACATACACGTATAAATGTATGTGAATACACATACACATGAATTTTCATATACATAAATAATCATAAAATTACATATAGGTGCTTGTGAATACATACACATATATACAAATGACTGCATACACAAATAAAACAATATCATAAACATGTACACATACTCCTGCACATACCCACGTACCTAAACATGATGATATAAATACACATTACATGCATGCAAACATAGATAAACATATACATATATACTTACACATAATCAAACCTAAAAATATAAATATAAAATCACAATCACATGAATATTCAAAAAGACATATACTTTCATACACTCTAATATATACATTTGTGCAGATACGTGTAGATACACTACAAATTTATAAATACTTACACGTACAAATACACATACTCATACACATGCACATAAAAATATGTATAACATAAAAATAAGATTACTTACACATCTATACATATATACAAACTCACACATACAATCCATTGATGTACATAAACACATACACACACAACACAACACAACATATTCATATACAAACAACACATACATAAACACACACATACAGACACACAGATTCCAATGCATTTATATATATTATTAAATGTTATATAAACTATTTAAATATATTTTACTTTATTATATATAATTTCTGAAATATAAATTTAATTTAAAAATATAAAAGAATGTATACATATATATATATGTGTGTGTTAACTTATTCAATGTGTCATTTAGCAACCCTAAAAACATGCACACAATTTTAGGACATTTATCAGTGTTATAAAAAAGAATAAGGAAAGGGAACAATTTTATTTGTGATTTTTTATCATCATTGTTGAATAAATCACGATATAAAGCATTGTAACATGAATATAAAAAAATAGGGAATTTATAATAGGTGAAACAATGAATATTAGTAATTGATAAAGTTAAATGATAATTATCAATTAGTATTAAATTCATAATACAATTAATTACGACGTCATAATATTATATATCATATGGTAATAAATTAATTGTGATTAATATTATGGTTAAAAAATAACTTAATATTTATAAACTGGTTATTCATGTTAGATAAATCAACAACTGAAATCAGTTTTCAGGCATAGAGTGTTGGGAGGAAGGGAGTGGTCATAGTTTGTCCCTTTTTGGTCAATTTGTTTGCATTCATTTCACTTTTGGAAACAAACATTTATAATACTGGAGTTAGTGCGCTTCATACTTAGTGGAGGTGAATGATAGTTTGGGGTTGAAAGCGTTGTTTCCAAATAGCTCTGTCGTAATTTATTGCTTCTGATGGGATGAATTAAACACATGTGGGAAGAGAAATTAATATACATATTCCCCCATTTGGCCTAGGAGGTGTTGTAGATGGGGAATTGTGGTAGATCATCTGAGAAAGGGCAGTGATGGATGTATGAATTATCGAAGATGTGTATGTGAAGGATTTCTATAGAAGGGAAGAGGATGAGGGTAGTGACATCAGTAGGTGTTGTAAATGGGTCATGGAGGAAAATTGTTTGAGAAAGGGTGGTGAATGTTTTAGGCATTTTTGATGGGGTTCCATGGAATGTTTTTTGAGAATTGGTGGAGATAGACATATCCATCTTCCACATGTTTGGCCTGGTAGGCATTGTCGATGCGGCACTGTGATAGGTTGTGGTGATGACCGTCTATATAGTGGCTATTAATGGGTAATCATGATAGGTATAAGGGCCACTGAATATCGTATGAATTTTCTATGGGGTGTTGTGTTAGGTTGTTAGAGAAAGTTATGTGAAAGTCATGTTTGTCATCCCCATGGTTGGCCTGGTAGCTGTTGGTGATGGGGCACCATGGGAGGTTGTCTGAAAAAGGGCATTGATGGTCATATCTATCTTACTGCCCTCTATCCTAGTAGGAATTGACAATGGGTCATCGTGGCAGGTTCTATGAGAGATTCAGTGGTGTCCCACTAGGATAGAGGGAAACAGGTCGGGCCTTGGCCTCTGTCTATGGAATGGTGATGTAATAGGATATAGTATAGAATATGGGTTTTAAAACCTCTTTCCTAACCTACTTCATGGACCCTAACATCATTGTAATGATCCTCCAATGCATCTATTTTTTTTCAACCAAATCTATAGTCCTCCTTACACACAAAAACTCATAGAATAGATCGATTTTGGTAAAAGTTGTCATGTGTGTGTGTGTGTATTAACCTAATGAGTCCACATACCAGAGTTGAATAATTTTAATGATCTCATTACTGTCACTATTATTTCTCCTCGAAATTGTATTCCATATTAGTATTTTAAATTTATGGTCTAATCTATTATTACCACATTAAGCCACATGTGTCATTTTTTATTTATATTATAAATATGCCAATTTATTTGCACATGGAATAACAAAAAACCCACAATCAAATATTTTCAATATGGGATATACAAATGATCCATGGAATTCTATATACTTAATTATAACTATAATACATTAAAAATTTGTTAAAATTAATTGTATCAATTATGTTTTACTAAATTGAAACATAGTACATTAAAAATCACACATGTTTCATAAATCAGTGATAATATTTATTAATATTTCATAGATTACATATTTCACATCGATTATAATTTTTAAAACAACAGTAATATTTATTAAAAATATAAATATACATTTTATTATGTTCTTAAATATAGTAAAAATGTATCAATATATTATATAAATACATAATTTAAATTATATAAATGTAAACATACAATGTTCAATCATTTTTATTTATACATTATATTAAATTATTTTCACTAAATTATATACATATATTTAGATTATAATTAAATAGTTTTAAATATTATTAAAATATTTATTACAAATCATATTCCATATTATTATGTAATAAATATTAATATTATAAAATAATATTTGTTTGGAATATTGTAGATAAAATTATTTGATTATCTAATGCATTTTTTTTAAATACAGGGTATAAAGTGACATTATAAAATATTTATGTGAAAATATGATATTTATTTTATTTATAAATAAATATATAATCATGAAATTTATATATTATATATCAATTAATGAGTATTATAATCATAAATTCATTTTTTTTCTATTTTCAAAAATACCATTTTTACATGTTAAATTGGAACCCTCACAATGGACCCAATCATAAAAACCCAAATTTAAAATTATTTTAAAAGACACAATTTAAAATTGAAATGTATTTCATTGATCATAAACTAAATCATGATATTGTTTGGGTGGGAGGGTGTGATTTTTCATGCGAGGTATCAAATCATGAAAAATATACCATTCTTGATTTTTTTTATTTGGATTGGGGAGGTTTAGGAGGGAATGTATTTGGCTAAGAGCATATAATTTTCATTGGATGATTCTTTTTGGGGATGAAGAGTTTTATGATGGTTTCAAATGTAGTAGAATCATCTGGGGGTGAATATCCTTAATGGATTTTTCTTGTTTAATCCATCATTTGCAAATTGTACAAGGACTAAACATCATAACTATCAAAAAATTTCCATCAAATATTGAAAAAAATAACATAATTCATAGTGGATATTATGAATGTTAAAATTATGATTAATTTACATAATTTAATAATAAAGGATACCACATCTTAGGAACATTTTTCAATATTTTATTTACTAACTCATAACTCATGATGCACCCAATGTATCCATCTTCTCCATAAGCTATATCGTCTTGGTTTATGAAATAAATTATATTTCATGGGTCATGATGGAAATTAATAAATATCCTAGATCCTATGTACAATTATACATCCCAATAGATTACAATATCAAATTACACCTAAACATGAATAACTCATATAGGAGGATCTATTATCATAATCTCTTATCTGGAATCATTCATCGTACACACCTCAGTAGATGAGCGGGTTAATAAATTTGGAAGAGAATGAAAATATAACATATAAAGGTATATATTTCCCACAAATCCATAAAATAAATATGTAATGTGAACTGTGGTTGAGGAGTGGTCAATATCACGGTATTATCCAATTGAAAGGTTCATCTGAATAGGACCAACACCACATGGCCTCTATTTATGACTTCCAACATAAATGATTAAAAAGATTACCATCATCATCAAAGTATATTTTCTTTTATAACCATCTAAGGAAAAACGTCTATTTGATAAAATCTAGATCAATGTGATACATGGATGGAAATACAAAACAATAAATACTACATTCAAAGCATCGATGCAGAGAAAAAAATCCCAAATATTTAACATCCCAATATGTTTATATTTTTATAAAAATTAAAAAATTATTATATAGAGTAATATATTGTGAGAGATGAGACTAAATAATTTTTTTAAAGCACATGATCTCATTCCATAAGAGTCATATATGGGTCTAAACATTTTACATAATCCTACTTAGGTATTTCACAAGATTCATGATTATTGGAATACCCTATAAGAGTCCCCCTAGAAAGGGATATATATGTTTAATATTTTGAAATGTGTTCCTAAATTAATGTAACCCCAGTTTTATGTAAAAGAATTTAATTTTGTTTTTAATATTATAGAATATTAATTTTCATGTAGTGAGTGGAATTCAACGTGAATTATAATTTAAAAAAATATGTGTGGTTTGTCACAAAATTTTTATCTAGATATTCTAATCATTCGTATAGTGAAATGGTTTTAACAAATTTTAGAATATCATTATGTGAAACATACCCTTGATAATATTTGTGAATATCAATTTGATAATTTTAATATGCAACATAAATGAAGATCTGTTGGTTGAGGGTGATATCTGTTTCTATTCAATTTAAGGCCCATCATATATCTCATGGATGATTGAATGGAAAAAGGAATTCATATATATATCAAAATAGTTTTCGTTACCCCATGAAACACATGAAGATATATCATATTAATCGTTTAATATGGTGATCTTGAATAGGATCTCATACATGGTGAGTGATTAATATTATAATTTCATCGTGTTTGCTGATACAATTATTTGTAACCTACTAAATACTAATTTCAAATTGTATGTTATATATAAAATCTATTTTGATATCATTCATACATTAGGTTATTTATAATTTAACATGAGAATTGTGGTTCATGTATATAATATTTATCATGGATGTTTGAAAAAAATGAATATATTAGATGGATTGTGGTTTATATTCCTTAAAATGTTTGAAAATATGTTGATTTTTTTAATATTATCCCTTGGTGAAGTGGGGATACATGGAACACATAGAAAATTAAAAAATACCTCATAATATTGGACGAAATAACACTTTGAGGGAGATATGTTAAATTTAATTAAAAATAATGTTGGGGATTTATATATTCTGATGACCTGACTTCTAGAAGCTAATATTTTCAAATTTTTGCCTTTTATTATGATGATAAAAGAAATGGTAGTTTTGGGATAGATTTATATGAAAATTATCATCTATATTACAGACATTATTATATTATGTGTGAAGTAGTGGAATTAGATTAATGATTCTTTGAAAAAATCCCCATAAAAATGAATCTATATCAAACATTTGTATGTTACTCAAAATGGGGTGAATTTCATAAAATGAACCCCTTCTTGTTAAATTCAATTTATAGATGTTCAATTCTATTATAGTATAATCGATTTATAAAATAATTCTAGTTGAAAATAACGTGAGGTATGAATTTATATATTCATGTATGTCTATTAGACAACAACATAATAAAATGGAACCATCCCATTCCCAAACAATGGGAAATGAATTTTCAAAACATAAAAAAAATGTTGACTGAGAACATACTAGAGTTTCAAATCCTTGAATCATTGGAGTAGATTCATCAATGATGGAGCACAACATGGCAGGTTGTTTGAGAGAGGATAGGTTGACCTGCAGGGATTGAGGAATATAGGCTACACATGGGACTGTGTCTATGGAAGGATGAAACAACAGGATGTATCATAGACGTGATGTTTGAAAACATCATATCAAACATTTTTAGGGACCCTTAATTCTTTACACATGACCAATGCATCAATCATTCACCTACTAAAAAATGGTTCGTTGTAGACATATTAATTCATAGAAAAGATGGATTTTGGTAATCCATGGATTGTATGTGTATATATACACATAACAAGTCTACATACCAATGTTGAATAATTTCCATGATGTCATTACATTAACAATTATTTCTCTAACCCACTATTTTACATAATTTCTTTTTCATTCCATGGTGCAATGTGTTTTTACCACATTAAAGAATATAGTCATTTATTTTTTATATTTGAAATATATATATATATATTTCATAGAACAACAAAAACTCAAATTAAAATAATGTTTATGTGTGGTAACCAATACTTCCCTTGAAATCTAGATTTTTCATTATAAATATAATACATTACAAATTATTTAATATTTAGTAAATCAATTATTATTTTTTAAATATAAACATAATACATCAAATATCACTTATTATTCATAAATTAATTATAATTTATATTTATAATGAAATTTTAACACATTTTACATCAATTATATTTAAAAAATCATCTATAATATTTATTATGAATATAAATACATAATGTATTGTGCTATTATTTATAATACTAGTAATTGTCATATTATATAAATAAAAATTTTAAACAATTTATATATAATCATACAATGTGTAACCAATTAAATTTTTACATTATATTAAAATCATTTTAACTGTATTAAGTAAATATAATTACATTGTAATATTATAAATTTTAATATCATAAAAAAATTTATTATAATTCATAATAGATATAATTAATCCATAATATATTAATATTAAAGATTTATAGTTATTTAGGAATATTGTAGATCGAATGAATTATATATGGGATGCATTTTTATTTGTAAATGAATTCAATATTTTTACATTCTAATATATTACTTTTAAAATATGATATTTATTTGACTTATATATAAACTATTATATCATGAAAAATAATATATTTTATTCTAATTACCTAATATTTTATTATAAATACCTTTTTAGTGTTTCATAAATATCTTTTTAATGTATTTGTGGAATCCCACACCAATGACACACCCTTAAAAACAATTTAAATTCCAACACAAAACAAAATTTCAATTTAGAAAGTCATTTTGTTTTTTTAATCTGATCCAAGATATTGTGTCTATTGGAGTGTGTGATGTATCCAATTATGTAGATAGGATTTAATATATATGTTCTATCACTATTTATTTTCATAGAAAATGATTGAGTGTGAGGTATGACACCACATTAGTACTCAGGAATAGATTAAATATAAAATCCTTAACAAGATAAAATATTATACTGTGTTTTGTTCGGTTTCAGGGGTTTTTGTTAGGAAGGTCTTGTAAATAGAGAACATCATAGTCATTGGATGATATTGTTTACTTCTGATGGGCATTATGAACGTTTTAGATGTAACAAAAACATCTAGTTGGTGAATAACTGTAATGGTTTTGTTGAATATGATGCATCATTCAAATAATATTCAAGGCATAAATTTATTAATTAATAAAATTTAATGCATAAGTATCATTTCAAACATCGATGGATAACAATATCCAACGAATAATAGTTCTGAAAAAATCATATAGGTTGGTTTATTCTCATAATCTACCATCATTATTCCTTTATTTTACTCCACTCGGTAGGAGAGTGGTTTTATGGTTTTGGAGTTGAATTAAAATATAACATGTAGATTTAGAAGATTCCATTCCAACCTCAAAATACTAACCAAAAAATAATTGTGGTGGGGGAGTGGTCAATATCACTTTATTTTCTCTTTTAAGAGTTCCTCCAAATGATGATCATCTCCAAATGGCCCCTATTTATGTATTCCCATATAAATTAATACATATTTTCCCATCATCATCATAATATATTATCTTTTACATCAATCAAGGGAAAGAAGTCTATTTGGTAACTTCTGGATCAATGAGATACTTGGACGGAATTATAGAACATAATCAATGAATTCAAATCATGGACATGGAGGAAAAAAATTCACACACATTTAATTTTCCAATAATGTCAAATTTTTTAAATATCAATAACTCGTATTTTATTTTGTTCAATATTTTCATATATAAAAATGAATTATGATATTTTTCATAAGATCTAATTCCATTTATGTCAAATATCAGTCAAAATATTTTCTACAATATAAATAAAGTACATAGGTTGATTCTTTATTATTAGAATATCCATCTTCAGTTTCCCAATGTATATATATATATATATATATTCATAAATTTTTTAAACAAGTTACTAAAATATTAGATTCCTTATTTTAGATAAAAGAATTTGATGGTGTTTTTAATTATATAGAACATTAATTTCCATGTAGTGAATGGAATTTTAGGTGAATTAAATGATCAAACCATGAGTGTGGTTTGACAAATAATGATTATTTAGAGCTTCTAATATATCATTCAGTTCTTTGGAGTTAAAAAATTAAAGAGTAAAATAATGGGAATCATACCCTTGAAAATATAGTTGAATATCTATTTGGTAATATAATTTTTAAGCACAAATGAAGATATGATATAAGTGTGAGATATCTTTTTATATTTAGCATAATATATATTATTAATCTCATTGATGATTAACTGGAAAAAAAATATATGTATGTATTACAACAGTTTTATTAACTCCTTGAAACACATTATGAAATTTCTTTTTAATACTAAAATAAAGCGATATTGGTTCAATGACATACTTTTTAAGAGTTTCTTATTATAATGTCTTCAATTATTTTGATATTATTATGGGTAATTAACTTAATAATGATCTGAAAAATTCACTTATATACACTCTAATTTTTGTATCATTAAAATAAGAATGAATTTCCGACATAACAAGAGATTTAATGATTGTGTAGAAATATCCAATATTGGATGTTCCTAAAAATAAAAATATTAAAAGGATTTATGTTCTTCTTCCTTGAATGGGAAGAAAATGTGAATAATTTTTTAATTTTATACATGGTAGAAGTGCAGATACATAGAACATAGAGAGTCATAACAGTTATCAGATAATATTGGAGTAAGGAATATATGGGGGACCTATCATAGATTTCATTAAAATGTGTTTAGGGATTCAGATATACCCATTATTAATCTCTTAGATATTATAATTCTCACATTTTGTTCCTAAATTATCAATATAAATGCATTGGTTGCATTGGTTTTGATTTATATGAAAATAAATATTTCTATTCCATACACATTTCGATCATGTGAATATGAGTGGAATTATTTGAAGGATTATTTTATCAAGATACATACTTCAAAACTATATATAAAACATTTTTATGTTCCTCACACTGGGGATAATTTTTGAATGATGGATATTTTATTGTTGAAATACCATTTATTAATGTCAAATTCTATGATAATATATCCCTTTGATAAGTAATGTGCTACTAGAAATTCGAGTGAGTTCTGAATTTATATAATCATGTCAATAAGTTTTTGAAAATGATAGGAAAATGGATGTATCCACTTCATTAATAACATGAAATGAATTTTCATAACATAAAAACAATTTCTGACAAGAACATCCAAGGTATATAATTACCATGAGATTTTGGAGTTGTTAAATCATGTATGAATCCCCTCCAAAAAAATCATTGGCTTAACAGTCAATAATTATAATTACTATATAATAGAAATTTATTAATATGATGATGAAAACTTGTATCCTGTCATTGTAGTGGGATTTTTTAAAAATTATCATCTTGTTTTTGATCATTTCAAATCATCAACATTCAAAAACATTTTTCCTATATATCACATTTATTTATATATTTACAGGTATTAACCATTATGGGTTATAAAACAATATTTTCTTACTGATTCAAAATTAGAAATTATTGATGTTGAAATATGGATATTATTACTTAAGTGAATGTTTTTTATTTAATGTTGAATTTCTCCCCCTTAGGAAGGTGTTTGATGGAATTCTATAGGAAGATTATAGGTTATATTTGACCATCATATTCCCTAAAAAAATTACTGATTAAAATTAGTGTGATAATATATTTTGAGTTAGAAATTACTTAAAGAATGTACTATGTTTTTTGTATGCGATCATACGATTATTCCTATTCACAATATTTGCCAGATTGTTGTGAAATTGATTCATACAACATCAAGACAAATTTTAGATTCATTTTCCAAAAAAATAACAAAAATCATAGTTCATTTGATTGGTTTTTTATTAGTGAAATTTTTTAAACTAATATTTAAATTCTAATATAAAATCACATGCATTAAGTCATACTAATCCCATCATGGTTTCGATAGATGTCTATACAATTCCTACAAATAAAAAATAACATATAGATAATTGTATTAAATAATTAAGAAAATATAACAATGTTTTCTTAGTGATTGACTTATAATATTTACTTAATTATCTATTTTAAATTTAACGAACACAATTTATTTAATATTGATTAGAACGTCTGTCATATTAAGGTGAGGATTGTTCTAACATGTCACAAATGACATGTGGGTAAATTTTCAAAAGTAAAGAATCAATATGAATGTGTTTTCTCAATATTGAGTATGTCACATTACTATTTAAAAAAAATATCATTTTAAAATAAAAAATATATTTTTATTTATAAATTGATAACACAAAAAACAGAACATAAACATGTCAAATTATTAAGATATACTGTTACGAAGACAACTAATAGTTCATCATTTAATAATTTTTATTATAGACATTGTTGAAACTTTTTTGCAATCATTTTTCTCTCTTAAGATAGCACAAATTGTTAAATGAAAATCATTTATCAAAAAAAGTTATTTCATCATGATTTTTATTAAAATTATCTATATATGTATCATGTAAAAATGATATGGACGTTACCTACAAAATTTATATAAAATAATCTAAAAATTTAATAAATATGTTCTAAAATGTCACATCTTAATGATGTCATATACATTCTAACACAATGCTTATTGGAAATTCATTTCTAAAAATATATATAATGTCTTTTAAATAAATTTTATTTTGAATTTAATTGTAATAATGAAAAAATACAAAAAAATTAATTTTTTTAAAATTAAATTGTAATTATCATTGAAAATACATAATTGGTGATTCTGTTTTGTTGTAACAAAATACAACATTTTTCATAAATTTCATATATAGTAAACAAAATAATTTCAAATTGTTTATTAATTCTTTAAAATCCATTTTATATAGTAATTTATTTTGATATATTTGTTTAGGGTGAAATATTATTATATATAACCTATCACTTTTCTACTTATAGAGGATGATATGCCTATTTTTCATATAGACATTCATTGAGCCATGATTTAGATGATATTTAAAAACTAACGTATAATAATTATTTTTTAATCCATAATATGAAACTTATAAAATAATTTATAGTTATATAATGTTTCATTTAGTGTAATTAATATTCTTAAACATCATCTCCTGTGGTCGGTTTTGAAGATCCTTCGTGCTTTTTTATTTTAAGATGGTTTTGTTTTTGATGAATATAATCTTGTTATAAAACAATATTATTTTAAATTAGGTGAAATATGTTTTTCTGGATGTTCATTATTACTATTATTATTCTAAAAATATGGAAAATTATTATTTTTGAGATGGTGGTGATCAAACACAAATGTGACACCATAAAATTCTATAATAATAGCAATGTATTCAATAGTGTATGTGACACATTACAAAAAATATTGAAGAAAATATAACACATTGAGACATTATGATATTATTATTTTCAAATATCTTAAACCCATTAAATATCATTAACTACAAACAACAAAAAAGTTTATCTTTAGTTACATGCAAGACCCTTTTTATAATTCATTACCCACAACATTGAGCGTAAAAGAAAAATGAAAAATTATTATTATATTATTATTCAATATAATAGTTATAAACATTCCATTAAAATTTCATGTATGACTATTAATTAAAAAAATGTTATAATTTTGGTTATCTATTGAGTAAGAATAAAATAATAATCATTGTTACGAAAATTAAATGTAAACTAAAACATATTTTTATAAAATAGTATTTAATCATGTTTTGTACACATAATTCAAAATTAAATATTAACATTACATGAAAACAAATTTAACTAATAAAAATAAATTGTGAGATTGGAATACCAAAATTATCTGAGGTTGATTTTATTTTGTATTTTTTTCTTGCGAAGTTTCTTTTTTTGATGAATATTGAAAACATTTTATTTTATTAGAAAACTGGTATTTTTATTGAATTATTCATAATAATTATTTATATTTAAAAGTTATAGTAAATTTAAATTGGTACAATAATATATAATTTTATCCAATCTAGTTGATTTTAATCATTTTCATAGTGAATTTTTATAGAAACATTTGATACTTTTAATTTTACTAATTAAAACCCTATTTTCAAATCATATCCATGGAATTAAATCATTATTAAATGATTCAAATAATATTAATTTAATTTGAAAAAATGGATTGAATATTTGGAATTATAATAATTTATATTTTTAATATGGTCACCTTTTTGGTTTTTACCAAAATTTAAACAGAATAATGTGAATATTAATTGTCGTCGTAAGGCTAAAAATTGATTTTTTGGGTGTTAAACATATAATATAAGGTATAAAAATGACCTAAAAATAATTAAAACAACCATTATAGAAATATATTTTTACATTATCTATTCAAGTATTGATAACGAACCATTTTTGAAACATTTTTCATTATAAAAATGTAGGTATTGTTGAATATTTAGAAAACAATTTACAATTATTCCACTAACCGTAGTTATAAACGTTCACCCCCCTATCCTCTATTATTCAAACCGTAAAATAATTTTTTTTCATTTAATTCACATCCAAATCACCTCCAAAATTCTATCATGTCATCCTAGAACCCTTATTTTAGGTACAATTTCATTCGATGATAGATTTGGTTTAAACGTAAGTATGATACCCAAAGATGAGGTTATGTTATTCAACAAGCATCTTTATATTATTTTTCTCTAGATCCATAAATTAATATTAGAATATGATTATATAAATACATCATTATATAGATATGTTGTTATTTTTTCTTAAACAATCCATGATCTAAATTGTTTTTCTAATTCCATCAAATGTGTTATGAAATTGTTGTTCGTGTGTACGGTGGTCTACTGCCTCTTATAGCGATGTCATTAATTGTAACAGTACCACCACTATATGATTTCGGTGATGATATATATAGTATATATATTAAATTTATAAAAATTTTATATCCATGAACACAATATATTATATATATCTCCAAAACTTTTATTCCGTAGGAGAGACATTAACGTCTCCATCTGTACGATGGACTACCACCTCATGAAGGGATGTCTATCCTCTTAAAAAACACTCTACATGTATGATTATAAGAATTATTTAAAGGATTATATGAGATAAACATAAACATATTATGATATTAATTTTTATTTTTATCATTATGAAAATATTATATTTCGGTTTTTTAATTCACTCTATTAAATATCGTGACATCGTTTTTGTATAGGTGGACTATCGCCTTCACAAAGCAATGTGGCACTCTTTTTATAACCAAACAACAAGGATGATGTTTATAAGTATATAATTATATATATATATATATATAATATTATGATTCTTAATTAAATATTTTAACTTTCTTAACATAATTACATGATGATCATTGAAAAATGTAAATGTCACTCATGTGTACTAATAATCAATTGTATCCCTCATCATACTGTACTTTATTTTTCAAAACAATCATTAATGTTTGGTTATAAAAATAAATATTTTCTTTAATATGATATTTTTTCCATTATTATTATTTACATTATTAAACTTTGAAATATGTGTATAAAATGGATGGTTATGAATAAACAATCATAAGATAAAATGACAATTAAAACAAAAAAAATAATGAATATATTGAATGGTTATTAATGAAATGGTGAAAAGATGTAATAAAATGATTGTATGTGATATTATAAAATGTAATAAGGTTATAAATAATGATTTTAAAATGTTTATAACCAGTAGACATATGGTTAATGAATGTTCAATCCAATGGTTGTGTGAGTGAAGGGAATTCATAACTCAATTTTCATTCATTATTTTAAAATTATAATTTATTGATTATGTAATTATAAGATTATGTTTATAATAAATTTGTTTAAACAATGTTCCATTTTAATTTTTTTTATGTTTATCTACAGTTGAAACATATTATAGAATCATTTATTAACTCTCAATTCAATGTAATTGTAATTGTAAATGCTTAATTCATAATCACATTATAATCGAGATTGTTTATTCTTAAATTTCAATTTATGATAATATATTTTATTCCAAAACAATTTTATCCAAAAACGGTTTCATACATGTTATTAACATTATAAATAAGATTTATTTATGTTATATTTACCCATTTTTACTTTAAATGTTTTTCTAATGTGTGTTTATGTTCATTTCCAAAAAATTCTCATTTTTATTTTATACAAAATGCAAAAGTAATATTCTGGTTATTTTTAAAAATTTGAACATTAATTACCTTTTTATAGTAAAATGGAAATTTTATTTTTTAAATGTAAAAATTTTATGGAATTATAAACTATCATGATCTTATTTTCATTTATGATAAATATTAATGGTTATAAGGACTATTTAAAATAATTATTTTCACTTTTATTCTAAAAATAGTATGTTTTTTAATATTTATTTTCAAATATAATGATTTTAAAAAATATTATTTTTTTTAAAATGAATATTATAATTTCAACAATAATGATGGTAACATATTTTTATGGCAATTATATTCATCAGTGACACTTGGCCTTTAATGTACTTATGATTCATTTGGGGAAAGTTGTATTGATATCATCATTATTCATTCTAGATATTGTTTATGATTGGTTTGATGGTAGATATTCCATTTTGATAACATTCACCATATAACATTTTATGGATTATAATGTTGTTTATTTGAATGGGGTATGTATTACAATTTTATAAGATATTTTTTAATAACAATTTACATGTTTACAATGTTTCAACCATTTCATATAAAGAATGCATCATTCATAGTATGTGTCAGTTTCGGACTGATACAAATAGACTATTAATTCATCAATACAAATCATACGAAAAATAAGTTGCTGGAACACTATGAGTTTATACCCATTATTTTTAAATAGTATTTTGAATGGTCTTGAAAGTATATACCTTGTGAATGGAAATGAAAAAAAATTGACTTTTCCAAACCAGATGTGTTTGAAACCAGAAGGTTTAGACTATTTATTGAAAGGTAACAACATTAAATTTCTCTAAAAGATATTCATAGTATTATTCTGATGATTGAATTTATAAATTTTCTCCATATTAATTTTTTCATAAAAGTTATATGTGATTGTTAAATTAGTTAGAAAATAAATGATTATGTTCCTTTTTATTTGGAGTTATTTAATCATCATTAATTCCTTCCATATTATTCTCATGTTATGGAATAAGTGTAACTCTATTCAGTTATATACATTTCAATATTTATTATTAATTTTTAATTCAAATTCATTGTTATACACATACCCAACCAAATATTTTTAAATAACATATTTTTTCTGTTTATCCAAGTATACCAATGAGAAATTTTGGATTTATATGTATAGATATTCTATAAGGAATAAAGATATTATTCAAAAAATAATATTTTTTAATTTATATTAAAATAAAATATATGAATCATGAATTTATCTATTTTACAAAGTCTACTAAATGTTTTGGTCCTTTGAGATGCGATTCCATGTATTCTATAACAATGTAATAATGTAAACCTTGACTCTGGGATTCTTGAGTCCAGTATATTACAATTTCTATCATAGGAAATTTTGTATAACCCCTGGGAACCATATATAGTAAAATATAGTTAGGTATCATAACCCTATGATATATTGTGTTGTTATAAAATTAATATTGTCCTTGTGTATTTGAAAGGTAGATATTTTGTGGTGTTCCTAGATATACTTCCTTGTATGGACACTATAATTATAATTTTTTCTTGAATATTTGTTCCATGGAGAAATAATTGTGATAATGGGGCATTGGGATTCACCTGATAGTAAAATGTCCAAAAAATTCATTACATTTCAACTATTTTGAAACATCTTGGGGATATTGATAGAATAATTCCAAAATTTCTTCGAAACCATTATGTTGGATTTGAAATAATGATATCTGCAAAGATCCATAATCATAATTTTCATACTAGTTATGGTGATGCTCAAAAGGGGAAGCTCTCCAAGCCCTGACAGAGAAGAACCTTGTGTCTTACATTCCCTCTTGATGTAGGAGGTCCCTTAGTCGTCTAAGAAATATTCTAAACCCCATTACATTATAAACATTTCTATTCCCGAATACTTAACTCTTTTTCCTATGATCCCACTTATCCCCAATGACGTATATTTGTTTGAAGGATACCATAAACTTTTCATCAAACACTAAGATTTCATAGATTCTCCCATTTTCTGAATTTGATGTTGATTACACAGTCCCAACCTCATCATACAAAAATGGATTCATGTGTTGATTTATTTTTTATTATTGAGATTTACAATATTGTGCAATGGTTGGACATCTCGACAATAGAAAAATCATTATATGCATCGTATCAAAGGGTTTTTTGTTACTGTCTTGGTCCATCTCTCCTTATATCTCCAAATAATTTCAACAATATCATTTACAGTGATCCTACAACATCCACATGAATAATGATTCACTGATAATGAATATTTTTGAGAATTTATGAACTCAATCTTTTTTTCAAATCCCAACGTCAATTCAAATATTCCAAATCCTTGTAGGACATTATCTTCACTCAAATAGTTGGTCTATATCAAATTTACATCCAATTACTCCTCCAATATGCATTAAAGAGGATTTTTTATTCATATAGTTTAATTTATTTGGATTAATGTAAGAGAGAAATTTTGATACATTTTTTCAGTTGTATTTTATTCATGGTTCCATTTATATTACTCAGGATAGAAATTGGACACTCATTATCAGTGTTTAGACAGGGGATGATGAATAACAAGGGTCATGTGAGTAGAGAAAAATGAGTTTTTTCCCAAGGTTTTATTCAATTTAGAATTAAAAAATTCCAATTCTGGTGTCAATATGGTGATTTACATATTTGAAGGTCATGTTGGCTAGAACATAAGAGGGTGGGGAGATAGATGGGAATTTGATTGCTGGACACCCCGCTGAACACTAGGTTTTGTGTGGGCTAGAAAAGGAGATATCTCACTATAATAGAAATCATAAATTATCTACTGATTCTATACTTTTCTACATCAATATATGAATATTCCGAAACATAATGCGCACAAGTGGACTTATAGAGTTTCAATATAAAGTGACAATAGAGGTTGCAAATGAGGTTGTTGAGGATATAAGGAATGGACTAGTTGGTAATAATGGGGTAAATGCTGCTATCATATTGAATTCCATATCATTAAATTTAATGGTGATTCCTATAGTGGGGATGTGCGATCTAGTGGTACAATCAACTATGACGCATATGCAAAAATGGAAGTCGTGGGAGGTGAAAGGGCTATGTAGGCTGCATCATATGTAGAAGTTGTTTTTTAGGGTATTAAAACAAAGGAAGAAAGGATTCCCAGGAGACTGAGTCTATGAAATACTATGTACCAGTGACTAAATTGTAATGGAGGGGGTCCATTGGGTGAAAAGGGTCATGATCTATCCCTATGGGTGGATCATTTACATGTTCAATCCCTATAAATGAATTTTCGGTTATTAAACATGGAAATAAATTCAACTGATTTGAGAGTGACAGAAAACACGTTGAGTATGATGCAACATAGGAAGAGAACCCGGTTTCTATATTGGGATCCTATGTGTTGAGTCCAGTAAGGATTATTTTTGTACGTTCTTAGGAGTGAGTGTTGATGTGCTTCAAGGTAGAGGTCTTCTTAGCTTGACAAGGATGAAGTTCGGAAGACATAATAGGATGGTCCAGAAGTAAAATTTATATTCACCCCTACCAATAGAGAAAAATACTCCAAAATGATGATATCCAAGATTATGGATATTGATCCCAATGATTTTGGAATTTTCGATCAGACTGAAGATGTAGATCATAGGGATGTTGCCTCTTATTTTTTTTATTTTAACTACAATTGGATGATTGTGTAATATCATCAAAAACTCTATAATTTCTCATGCATATGAGGGTATAAATATTGGAGGAGTTTATCATCATTGATGATATACCATGGGAAATGATTATATGATCAAAATATCATTACATGCGGACATTAATTGTGAGATGTGGGCATGGATTGAAAATAATGTTCTAATAATTATACGAGTATTAAATAACTAGATGATCAAAAAATAGGTGTACATTCAAATGTGTAATGAACATGAATATTAAATTTAAGACCGTATAATGAATTACCCAGATATATATTTAACCACTTTCTCTTTGAAATTTATTAGTGATTTTGTTTACAAGTGGGTTATGATATCATTTAATAATTACGTGGTTTATTTTACAATTTTTCTGGGGTGAATCATTTAGTTTAAAAAATTTATCCAAAAACGTTTATTTGAAAATAATAATGTAAATTTTCAAATATTATTTATGAATTAATCATTTCACTATTTCTAGGGATGTACCATTGATCCTTAAAAATGAATATTATACCATTTTTTTATAAATGGCTCCTAGTGCGAGGAATGGGAAACAAATCAAGGAATGTAATCCAATGATTATGAATCGTCGTACCTTTATGGGTGTTGTCGAACAAATCAAAGGGAAATATTCGTCCAAATAGTATCATTATTTTAGGACGTACTATCAGATACTGACAAGGAAGAGAATTTTTTTTAACTATTATGGATTCAAATTTAAAATTATAAAAAGGGGATGGTGGGAAAAATGTTGGATTAATTGAAGAATGGAATGAAGTGTTTTACCTCATGTGATAGTTAAAAATATAATCACCCTTTTACTTTATTAATAGGATTGGATTTTTATAAAAGAGTGAAAGGAAAGGAAATTATTCATGTGATGGGAAGGGTATGAAAAAATATTCCATTGTAAAATTCATTTAAACAATTATTATAGGGAACTACACAAATGAATATCTAAAACATTAATGGAATATTATCATGGATAATCAAATGAATTGTAGTCAATCATGGATTATATATTAGAAGAGTAAGAGTTATTAATATTCATGCATTTTTATTTAATAATTTTGTTATTTTAGTATTTTTTCACTAATATCTTGTTTATAAAAATTACTGAAATTAAAATTGTTTTACTATATTAATTTTTTTATTATTATTTCAATATTTATATTGAAATGTACATATGACAAAGGAAAATGATTCATTATAATGTCTATTTTCTATAAAAACTCATGTTTGAGGGAAACATAAAACTTTTTATATTCATGGTGTTGTGATTAGGATGTTGGGAAAAATTGATGATTGATATGGATAATATAAAATTGACAGTATTGACTACATTGGAAGTAAATAACTTTTTTTGAAAATTTACTTCATGATATCATTAATGGAGTAAAAAATATTTTCTTTATTTATTGAATATATACAATAATCTATGTGTTTTAGGAATTATGGAAGCATGAATGATTACAAAAATGTTTTTTTTCATGTTTTCTAAATGTTTCAAGAGATTTCATGGTGATTGTATTCAAATTATAGGTATACCAAGATTAAAAAATACATAATGTTCTCTTAGGGATTATTGAGAAGTTTAATTTTTAAATTTATTAATAATGTTTATAATTTTATGCATCTAAATATTTTGGAAGGGTTATATGGTTTAACTATCACAACCCAACCCACTGATGTCCAAATCATGACTATCCCTAACCCAGCACTAATAGGCTAGTGGCTCGAGACCATCGCTAAGTTAGAATATCCCATAAATATGAGGTATTTGACTAATGTACCCAAACTCATGCCTACCTATCCAATCTCAATAATTTAAGAAATGTAGTAAAAATTAAAAAATTAATGACTATATCTATGATCCACCAAAAGAGTTCGATAGTAATGTACTAAAAGTTAATAGGGTTAATATTGAGTATAATCCAGATACTAGAAAGTGTAAAACCAACTCTCTAGGAGAGGGATAATGTTAATAAATTTCCACTGAGAGCCTACTCATAATTACATGGTTATACTATGCTCCACCTACTTCTTATCATCAAACGATTCTAAAAAATGTGCGATCATCTGCAAATGAAAAGATGAGTGCAAGAAAACCACATGCATGCTTGAGTATAACAATAACATTTAGGGAACCCAAAAACACTAAAAACAACGAACCATGCTTTTAATATTCAATAAAATATATATAAAATGTATAATAGAAACACCCAAATATTCAGAGTAAAGACATGATGACAATAGGAAGTCATAGTCATCTATCATCCTAGGATTATTCTAAATGAAGCCCATATATTAGGTGGGCACTAAATGGGCCATTCTATCCTCAGAGACACTTGATGAAGATGTATATATAATTGACAACATCACATGAGTCTCACTGGTCCATGTAGACCCTATTACACAGATAAGGGTTCATGTATAAAAAAACTAGAGGACACTAAGAACCCAATATGGATCAAATCTCTATGTGGTGGATCATATAATAATGAAATCATGAAACAAACCAATAAAACCTTATAAATATTTGATTAACGCCCTATCCAGGGAGGTCACAATAATTACAAAATCCCGACATGGGGTATAAATATGATAAGGGATCTTACAATAGTACTATAAAGGGATACCACCACTCAATTTGAGACTCGGCCACTGTAGTGGATTACAGTCATAGAGTGTACTAGGGGAACACATGGTGTATATATATCTGTATGTCTTCCCATATAGTAATTCCTCACAGGACATGTAAATTTCATGATACATCATGTGTAGAGATCACTTGGAACCAAATTATATTATGTTGGATATGTTACTGTACATGTTATGGATTTTGAACCGACCTGTGTATAGGATGTCATGTTCTTGTTCACCTGGACTTGTCTCTGTCTAATTACATGATGCGCCTCTATCCATTTTCATTTTCTAGTGTGCATGTACATTCCGATGCAAATAAAGATCCATCATGGATGGCCCACATGCTATATGATACGATCCCACACCATGTGATCTATAACCTCATTTGGAAACCCTATAAATCGTTGAGTGATCCCCACATTGCTTTTAATACACAAATAAAAACATTCTTTCTTGATATTTTCTAGAAATATTGGTTATCTTCCACATAATCAACCAAATCACCTAAGACATGTCCCACACAAGAAACACTATATTATGTGTCTTCCAAGACTCAAGTGGCTGGTGATTATATATTTGGGAATCAAATGAACATGGTATTCATCCATTCACAATTTACATATTTGTTTTATCCGTCTCTTGAAAAAATGAATAGCAACCAATTCATTCTCAATTTTTATTGATGTATACAAAATCATCATTGATTAATTAAATTTACACTCTATCGCATGTTGTACCTATAGTTTTGATAGTTTACACTAATTTGTAGTGACAAAACAATCGAAAAAAAATTATTGTTCAAACCATTATACAAAATAAATACAAATGATTTTATAATAATGAAATATGGTAGAATAACATAATAAATTAAACATGATAAATGAATCTAAACCATTTTCCATTTGTCCTTGATTCATTTTCATATAAGAAGACATAATAAGTGGTATAAATAATAAAAAAAATTAACAAATCAATCAATTTAATTCTACTAATGATGTATTCATTTACACTTGTTGTGGAATTGATCCATGTTTTTAAAATATTATGAGTCATTATTTACATTAAAAAATCAAACATCCTAAAATGAATTTGTATTAATTTTTCATGTAGATGCATTTTTTCCCCATTTTTGATGATATCAACAAACTCTAATGGTGCAATAAACCATGATTTGATCCGGATTTGTTTTAATTCACCAACAATTCTCTCAAATAGTCATCTAAATCTTCAGATATTTAGATTCAATCACTAATAAAATATTAATAAAATATATGTATAGTAGAAATCAGTCGATATGTCTATATAAATACAACAAATAAATTAATTGTTTTGTTTTTATTTTAAACCCACCGTGATTTTTAAAAAACATCCCATACCAAAAATTATGAAATCAAACCTATGATAAAACCTACATACTGAACATAGATGTGGAGTCATATTTTTAATATGGTCACCCATTCATGATTCATTTCCATTTTATATGAAAAGTGAATGTGCACGACATTTTATAAATTTAATATATTTAAAAAAATTATTCCATTCATGGAATGAAATATTATCCCAACACCTAGTATTGAAAATAATCCATATAATATTAAAAAATATTTCACATAATGTATTATTCAATACATTCTCACAACTATAGGGATTTTCATTCATAAAATTGAAAAACCTACTAAAAAAGATTAGGGAACTCGACTCATATCTGGGTCTCCATTCATAGGTACTCCCACATAGATTCCTTTGCTTATAATGGATACTCACAAGGGAAATAAAATACAAATGAAAGATCCTCTCATTCCATTTCTTAATATCAACTCATTACTTAAAAAATGTATATCCATCCACAATGTCCCTCTGAACGTATTTGATAACCAGCGATGGTTCTTGTGCATAACTTGTTAACTATGACATGTGAAAATTTTCATGTACCCGACCCAACTAAATTTGTTTATATAATAGGTACTCCATTGGGATAACTAGAACATAAGTAAATTAGTAAATACCACCCAATGTAAAATAGAAAAAGATCCAAAACAGGTAAAATTGAACATGTCGTTAAGGACGCCACTCACAAAGTCCACAGATCAATAGGTAGAAACTCCTATAATTGATCCTTTTCTACTTCTCAATCCATAAAGAATATAATATAAAATAACTAGAAGGAAATATTAGGGTGTGAACCAATTCCCAAAAATAATTCACCCAAAGACACCATAACAAGTTAAAAATATTAAATTATCCAAGAAAGTTATTTCAAATTTAATGTATACTAATTTAGAATTGAAAAAGAATAATGAGAAAAATAATTCATTACAATTCAAATATATAAATACATTAAAAAATTTTTCTTCAAAATTCAAATTATCGAAGTACTTTTGAAATGATGCAATTACAAAAAAATTGGGGTTTTACAAAAATGGATGTTTTCACATATGTCTTAAAAATATATAAAAAAATTATATAAATACCAATGAATGATAAATAGTTTAGAACAATGTAATATTTTCATAATAAATGAAATGTGGGTAACAACATGGTCATCTGCCTAATTAGGTATGATCATTCCAGAATATAGTGACCCAACACTATGAAATTTCAAATATGTACATATTCTCAATTAGGACTAAGTCCAAAGAGTACTCACCATCATTTCCTAATATATGTGATGTGATGTTATGATGTTTTAAAAAGTTGTATGTCGTAATGTTCCACCCAAAATAAATCACAATCTTCATAATTTTTTAATGCGCTTTAGTACAAAACAATGATGAAATGTTTATTTTAAGAATAAATTAATTTAATTAAATCACATTCTCCCTTTAAAATATTTCAATTATCTCTTTAAAACCCATAATGGATTTTTAATAAAAAACATGACGTATCACCAAATTAGACATAATGTTTTCTATCAAATACCAATTTAATCCATTTTACACATATATGTTTTTGAAAACAATTCTAAAAATACAGAAAACAATTTCAAAATTAAACTCTACAATTATTTTTTCAATATATTCCATCTATTTCATAACAAACACCCAATTCAATGGAATTGGGGGTTTTAAAATAACCACAAAAACCATTTCATCAATAATGTACATTAATTAATCCCTTGGTATAATATCATCTTATGGTTCTTATATAAACTGTTTCTCAAAAACCGTTTATAAAGGTCAAATTTCTTCTAAGGTTGAAAATGCATTTAACCTTCATATTCAATAATCTGATGGGATACAAACCATGTGATGATACATTTATTCCATTAATAATGATATTAGATCCAGATTACATGATGCCATTTTTTCATCCTCTCTCAATGGAGAACATCAATCCATTGAATAATGAATAGGATTCCGTCACTAGGGGACACCAAAAATAATTTATAGAAATAATTCATATTGTTATAAGGCATCCAAAATTATCATGTACCATAAGACACAATCCAAAAGAACCACTTCTGGTTATTATTTTACATATATTAATCTTAATCACATTGGTTGGTGGTGGGGCTCCACTGGCAGAGCTGATAATATGGTAAGGGTTTATAATCTGAAACTCATTACACATCCAATTCTCTGTCCATGATATTGAATACATGATCAACAAACTATGTTATACCTATGTCTATTGGAATCTAGTAACTCTAATCATTGTTCATTATTTTTGGAATTTCCATTAAGGATTTATGGGAGACCATAGTTGATTTCGGGGTCCCTACTATTTATTTCATTACAAACAACTACATGGGAATCGCCCGCACATGTTGTGTATGGTGTCGATGAATGATGTCTTGGAAGAGGACATGGTGGATCATAAACAGGCAGTTCCCCATGAGTTTGAGCATGTGAGAAGTTTTTAAAAAAAATCCATAGTCTACTCTATACTTTCCCATCTAATGGTTTTTCAAATGGAAAGCTATCATATTTTCCTAGTATTTTACTATTTATAGTTCTTCCTTTGTTTGGTTTGTATTCATAACAATTTTACATATAGTTTGTACTTTAAATCAGTGTTTGTTTAGTGGAATACATGCTTACTTTCCCAAAATTGGGATGTTGTTGTGTGTGTGAACGTAAAGGTACTCAGGAATAATTACCCTCCTTTACAGTTTTATGCCTTCAGCACTAGTTGCCAACACCCAGCCTTTAAGAGGCAGGATTGGGGGATGTCATGACATGAGTCCCTAGAGACAGGTCGTGAAACAGTTTTCATTTTTACTAAAATTTTTGTCAATATTAAATAAAAACACTCAATTGGAGTCATATCAGTCACACTATGCATAAGATAATGTTGATGCTAAATCATGCATTTCTCTTAATCAATTATGGATAATTTTCATAAAATATCATTAAAATCTAAATGTCTTTTTTTACTTATGAGAAGGATAGTTGGTTTTTTTCACTATAATTGATGTCAATTTTATGTAAAGACGCACATAGAGTCATACATGTCATACCATGCATCAGATTTAGGTGTGGCTAATTACTAAATGTTCCAAATATATTATTGATTATTTTACTAATGTTTCAAAACAATCTGAATTGGTTTTCTTAGTATTGATTATGTCAGATATGATTTTTACCAAAATTTCATCTTAATCTTGAAAAACAAAAATTGACTCATACAGATGACATCATGTATCGGTTTGATGTGAGACTAATTCCTACATATAATAAATGATTTATTAATAAATTTTCTAAATTATCAAGGAAACAAATCATGTTTTCTAAGTTATCTATCAGTGAGACCTTTCAATGTCATATGTAGAATTTTAACTGATAAAAGACACATTCAGTTAGTTGGATTTTTATCTAATATTAATGACAAATTTAAATAGAAACAGGTAAATGGTGACTTAACATGCACATCATGTGTCAGAGTTTGGTGCGACTGATTCATGCACGTCCTAAAGTCTCAAAAAAATCCTATATTTCAATTCCAGCATGATTTTTATTGAATTTCACTGTTTTATTACAATAACTATATAAAATAAATCGATCAAAGATCATTAACTCCGAAAAATATTCCAATGATATAATAAAATAATATTTATATTTTAAATATTAAATAAATAAATAAAACATAAATATAAAACAATAAATTAATTCTATTGATAATTGTTTTTCTGTTAAAATATCCAGATTACCTCTGTAATTTAGTTGAGGGAGCACGAGTTCTCTTCCTACAAGGGTAGTGGAATCCACATAGTGGAAATATATAAATTTCAACACAATGGGGGTGATAGGTTTTGAGAGAGAATATATATGTGAATATTTTCATGTAAAAAGGAATAATAGTTGGATATAACACCCCAACTATACCAAAAGAATACACATGTACAAGAAATTCATTATTATGTAAGTAATTATAAAAATTAATAAATTATATATAAATATGAAACAATGCAAGACTTTAATGTAAAACGTTTTTGTTGCTCAAACATTTAGATTTCCAATGTAATCGAGAAGACGTGGTAACATGGATCTTCTTGCAAAGGTACTAGATTGAACATGAATTAAGTTATAAAAGAAACATAGTAGGGGTAAAATTGTTTTGATGAAGAAGAAGTTTGAAGACGTTTTAGAACAGAAAGTAAAAATTATGTACAAAGAACCCCTATTAAAAAAAAGAATCCACCACTACAATAAAATAATTATTATGTGAGTAATATAAAAAATTATTAAAAAAATTATTAATATAAAAAAATATATTAATTTTATTCACAATTATTTTACAATGAAAATATAGAGATACCTTTTGTAGTTGAGTTGAGCTATTGTCTTTTCTCATCCTATTATGGAAGTAGAGTGGACATGAATGAAATTGATAAATGAAACACTACATGGGTGAAATTTTTTTGAGGGTGAATCAGTGTGTGGATGTTTTCATGTAGAATGTAATGAGAGATGGAAAGAGAACCCCATCTCGAACAAAGGAATCCAACTATATGTGAAATGATTTATTTTTAGATTAATACTACAAGGGAATAAATTAATCATAAATATGATATTATACATTAATTATATGGATAATGACTTTAATATGAAAACATCATGATTAAATATGTGATTGAGAGGAGGTTGCATAATTGCTTTTCCTGAAAATGCACAACACATAATGGGTAGAACATATCTAATTCATATAATATTATTGAAATATATTTTTTCATTATGGAAAACTACAAATGGTATTATTTATTAATTGTTGGGGCCGAAGCCACATTTATTATTAAAAGAAATTTAAGGACCTCTTTTTTTAATTGGGTTGAGGGAGACACATTACAAATCCCAAAGGCATTGTGGTTATTTTTCCCATTACATTTCCTGTAGGCCCAAATATTTCACTCAATCCCAATTCTCTGTATAGAATTGTTACATTACTACACTGGCTATAGTACATCAATGTATTTGTTGTGGCAATAACGACCTGCGACCACTATAGTGACCCTCCGCCTATACAGTGACCGTCGTTGCTACAGTTCCGCTGCCGCTACAGTGCACTATAGTAATGATTCTATACCTGCTCCCAATGGGTTTTGAATCTACATATTTCATGTAGGATGACAGGGATCTAACATCAAATACAAACCCCAAATAATAATACACTATGTCTATAACATTAATGCATATTGATTTAAAAATAATCTGGTCATTCTTAATTTTTATCATACATTTTTAGGCAGAATGCAATGAAATGAAACAGACATTAAATCGTGTATCAAAACCTGATATTCGTGTGATTTTAGTCCTTATAACATCAAATTAGTCCTTTAAATTTATTTTTTTATTTTATGAATAAACTTATTTAACTTTCACATTATTATGGAAAACTAAAATTTTCAATTTTGAGTATGACACTTGTTTTTTTAATAAAATACCATTTTAAACTCGAAGCACACACAATAAACTATACCGATCATATCCTGTATCATATTGACATGAAATTGATTCATAAATTTCATAAAATAATTTTTAATAAATGTCCTATGAAAACGAGTTCATTATCTTTCATTTCAGTTAGATGAATTTTTTGAACATAACTATAAATTTTAAATTGATAATAGACACATTAAGTCATAACGGTAACAACATGCATCGAATTGTTGTGCGGCTTATTACGACACCTCTTAAATGTCTTATATATCGCTTCCATATGTGTAAACAAAGTACACACCTCCACAAATATCTTTTTTTAATAATATAAATCTCTTTAAATTATTAAATAAAATAAATCATTTTAAAAAAAAAATTATTGAATAAAAATATAAAAAACACCAAACATGTTATTTTTTTATATTTTATTCAGATACCTATGGATAAATTTGAGGTTTAAAATAAATGTAATTCGTCATTTTATATTCCTCCACATCAAATATGAAAAGTAATTTTACTAAAAGAAACACTTCAGATGAAAATAGTCAAAAACTGCTTCCCAAGGTGGCATGCTCATATGTATAAAGCCTTCTACAAGATGATCGTCGAGCTGGGACATCAGCTCTTTCATTTCAGCATGTACATCGGGGTTAGAGGGAAAATAATCAAGTTGAGTATTAAGAACTAAATCAAATCAAAACTCAACCTCCCTTACTAGGCGAAAACAAGGGATATCAGAGGGAACCACACCGAAGAAATCGAAAATGTCTGGAGGGATATCACCATAAAATTATTTCCACTCAGGATCAATGTAAAACACAGATATCACTTTCGAAAACTCCTGATAAGAAGGTCTGACACTATTCAACCATGGGTCCCATTCTCCTTCAAATACATGAAACACACCTATGGGTGAAGTGATGGTGACCCGTCAATGATAACAGTCAATATAATATTTATTTTTGATGATCCAATCCATCCCAAAATTGACATAAAGAGATCCCATTTCATGAAAGGACAGATTGAAATAATTATCCACATATATTAGTGTGAAAACATAAACATGGACATTCTCTTAATACTAAGGGGTTTATTAATATTCATTGAACTGGATAAAATATCTATAATAAGATTTTCATTATTAATATTATAGGTGGAAATAAAAGAATTTGATGCACCAATAATAAATAGGGTAGTCAATAATGATGATGTTATAGTGATGGTACCACTCACAGTCGCTGGACCAGTATCTGCATATGTTGGAGACTCTTCTCATATGTGAAGAAGCTTCATTCCATATCCTTGTGCATGGAACCCATTTGTACGTGATCAAAATTATTTTTCAATTGTTTTATAATTTTCATATTTTCCATTTATACTATGATGATTGGGATAAGCATGGAGGAACATCTACAAGTGGTTTGAGCATCCACAGGAGCCACAATTCATGTTTTCCTTATGGAAAAAAAATCTTGGAATGTCCTTTATTACCAAATTGGTAATTGATTAAATGTCAATTTCTAGGTACATAAGGTGTTTTAGAATATCCTTTCCATCAGGAAATACAATGAGATTCATCTGGCTTCTACTTTACCTTAGATTATTTCCCATTGGAAGTGGGAGATAATGATGATCTTGAAAGCTTTATCTTAATAAGCATGTCCCTCTCGAACCTCAGTTCTATATTAAGTACATAAACATAAGAATATATCTTCAGTATGAAAATCTTGTAATGAATATTTATTTGAAGGAAAAACTAGAAACATTTAACCTTAATCTTCTCATTCTATAATATCTCTAATGTGAAATGTACATTCTCATCAAAATGGATTTCATTCTTCTTCATGGTCATCACATTGTTCATGAGTTTAAATAACTTTGTGGACATGTATAACAACATAGACTATAAATGAATTGGTCGGTGACGTAAAGTATAAGGTATATCCATTGTAATCCCACATATATCTATTCCATTACCATCATGTTCCCCCATATCCTTCTTTGTCATTGTAGCACGATGTTGGAATAGTTCACATTAATTTCATTGCAGGTCTCCAAAACCAAAAAAATGCTCCATTCATCTCAACCACTCCTCTGAATCATTAGGATCATTGGAGTATTAATTTTGTATTGGATTCTGGGGATTGATATCTAGAGAACTAATCATGAGAACATCCACTTAAGGTTATATAGTTAGATACTGAATGGGAATTACAGTTGGTGCATGTCCCAAAGCTTCGACTTATTTCACAATCTACTCAACTAGATTCATGTCCACATGTGGATTTACTCACCGTGGATTAGCAATAACCTCCTCCATCATATGATTCACATATCATCAATGAGGCACGATTATATTGGCTCATCCTTAATCCTTAAATATTATTGAGTTATATAAATAGATCATAATGAATATATTTTTTGGATTATCAATTTAGGGAATTAGTCCCTCACTCTTAAATAAAATACCCATACGTTTCATGTGGACAGTTACAATTTGTATCAAATATTTTCACCAAATTCTTACCTTTAAACCAAACCATATTTATTATTATTTAAAACGTCGTCTTCAATTATTCCTTTCTCATATCCATCCTTATACCAAGTGGAAAAAATTTCAAAAACATGGCATGAGCCTAAAAATCTCAGAAAGGAAAATAAAATTAGGAATAAAACCATTATTCAATGAATCGTTAAAACCCATGAAAACATTCTCAAAAAATCATATCATTCACCAATAAATCAAAAACTATTTAGATTAAATAATATAATCATAATATTCCAAACAAACATTATAGAAATAATAAATCATTAAGTTAACTAGTGGTATCCATATCATACTAACATTATAGCTTTCACAACTACCTAGTGAATAACCTTTAAAGTTACATTTGGAAAACCCATCATAGTATACTCACTAAATCTCATAGAAGAAACCTTATCATTTACCTCATTCAGATTTCCCAATTTATTGGAGAGATATAGTTGGCTCACCCCCTTGTTTTCCATTGAACCACCTGTATAAATAATCAATTCATTAACCATAACATAATCATAACAAATGAATAATCATAAAGGGAAAATAACAATTCAACATTGCAGTCATAGGAAATCATTTAAAAATATTAATATAATCAATACATTATAAAAATCAATATCAAAACCAAAATACCTTAAACATGAATGTGGTATTTAATTTTTATTTTAAAAACCATATAGCTTTTAGATGATGCCAAATATCTTAAAATTTTCATAGTTTGGAAAATGGTCGGTGTCTTCATATACATTAAAAATAGTACATTTTTTTGTTTAGTTAAATTATTCATCGTGGATGATTCCATTTTAATACAATTTAATTAAATTAAAATAAAAGGGAATAATTATGCCCGTATAAAATATAGAGGTGTATATTATAAAAATATATGTATTGATAGTGAATAATAATAGTTTTTATTTAAAACTGCATTTTCATTTAATGAATGTATAAGTTTACATTTCTAAAATTTTCTTAAATGTAAAATTATTTCAATTATATTTTTATTATTCCAATTTAGGCTATTTTAATCAATTTTATATTTAATAATGGTAAAAAAGTTTTTTAACGTTTGAACATTTTCTCTTTGGAAAACCACTTTCTCATCATTTATGTGGGATTAATTTGAAAATAATTTTTTCATAAAAATTATTATTTTCTGAATTATTGTATTCTATATAATAAATTATGTTATTATATATTACATAATAATTTCATACTAATATTTAGAAAAAGTAAAATTTAAAATTATAGAAATTTACTGTTGTAGTTAAGGTTAAAATATTTTTTTCGGTGGTTAAAAAAATGATAAGGGATAAATAAAATAGAATAATTTCCAAAACCGGTTATATATATTTATTTTTCGACCACATGACCTCTAAATATTTATATTGGACAATTTTTTATCTTTTTGAAATTTGATAATATTGGTAGACTTTATTCTTTTTAAAATTTCCACGTGTGTCCTCCCCCCACATATAAAAAACCACCATTATCATCTTCTATTAACAATTTGAAAATATTTTTTTCATCCAATACATTAAAAAATATTCTCCTTACTTCCCTACCCACATTATAGTGGAATGTTTTATATCAGAAATCATATCTCGGAACGTATTAGGTTATATGTAAAGTGGTTTTCTAAAAAAGAGGTAATGTTTTAAAATATGAATTTTAGGTTTAGTTATTCTTCTAAATCCTTATCATCTTTTATATAATTCTAGGATAATAACAATCATATATACCGTATATTTAGATGCTATTATACTAATTGAATAAATAAAACCCATCTAAAATTCTATCAAATGGTAATAGAATTTTTTATCATGTGAACAATAGACTACTGCCTCATGGGAATAATTTAATCAATTTATATTACCACCATTAATGGATATGTATAATAATAGATTTAATAATTATATATTATATTATTATATAATTATAACCTTTTAATAGAATTACAAAATATATGTTCTTACCTCTCGACCCATTGGAAAATAATAATTTCACTTGTGAGTACGAAATGATACTACCTTGAGAATAGATGTAATATGATTCTAAATTCTATTTTACGTTAATGGTAATAAGGAATGTTTAAATGAATATTTAAGATATTTGTAACATACTAATACTTTTATAATTATCAGATCACATATCTCAGTTGACATTTAATATAATTAATTTATTTATTATCCTTATATTGTTAACATCTTTTAATGTAATTACATTCTGGGGTTTATGATTCAAACTTACAAAAGTTGTGCATGATTTATGATACTATCTCATTTTTTCATAATTTTTTAAGTTTATGATTTCAATGATGATATATTATAAACTATATCTCTTGAAAACATGGATTTATCCTTTCTGATGGTCATTTCCTATGAATTCAATTTTTCATTCCTTGACCTCTATTTATATTCTCAATAATGCCAAAGAGTTTTTTTAATGAAAACTGACTTTATTTCGATAATTGATCGAAAAACATTTTTTCTTACATACCCATTTTTTATAAAAAAAATTTAAAAATATTTCAATGTTCTTATGGGATTATTAATGTAATTTTTATCCATTTTTACTTTTTATTTTATATTTTAATAGGAATATTCATTTTTTTCAAAACATGTTGCAATTGTATATTTCAAAAAATGTGAAATCATATATTATTTTAATTTATATAGGCTTTATTGTTGTCAAATCAACTCAATGTTTTTAAATTTTTTTTTTGATTCAATGATTGTTTAAAAATTATTTCCAAAATGTTTTATAAATTATCAGATTGAAGATGTTATTTTGAAATAAATGTAATTCTCCAAAATAAAGGTCCCTTGTGTCCTTTTAAAATAATTTTTCTTCTATGATGATATAATTTCAGGTCGACAATGATTTACTGGGTATATGATCAAATGATTTCATTCACATAACTACTCATTAAAATTTATTCTTATGACTAATAAATGTTTATCAAACATGTTTATATAATTCATTTTATGATAAGATAAAATTTTTATGAATCCATGTTTTCTTAACTATATCTGATATGATGAGTATTTTATGATCTTATGGAACAAAAATTTAAGGATTATCTGATGAGTCAGAAATATATATATGTCTATTTCATTAGGAAATGATTAATTTTCTATTAGCACATTTAAAATATGATATGTTATCCCATGTGCAAAAATAGGGTACCCAGAAAGTTATAAAAAAACAAAGTTTGTACATGGGTGGTTATCCCAAACAAAACATGTTATGAATTTTTTAGTATGTATCCATGACATATGGTTGTCGATGCTTATGTGTTTCCACAGTTCTATGCCTTATTCCAATGTTATGATCTCATGGATCATGTTCTTGGATTTCTTTATGATTCATGACTTATGAACTCCCAATATTTATATAATGACTCAATATTGTAGTATTTTATGTACAAGGTATGGATTTCGAATGTTATTCTAATGTTCAAAAATCCTTATGGACATGTTATGATTATATATATCTCTTTTATACTCTTAATGAGAAAAACATATCAACAATTAATTTTTATCCTTCCATAGTTTATGATGAAATATATTTTGTATAATATGTATAAGAAGTTTTATAATTACAAAATACTTTAGGGTGATGATGTAGTTCACATATGAACGTATTTTTATGTATCTCAGATTACAAATCCACTATAAATTTTTAATATTCCTCCATTATTTTATGAAATGTATTGAACATACAACTAATAATATGTAATATCTTTGTATTAAAATCCTAGGTTATTATAAGATGTATTAGAGGGTATGTTTGTTTATCCTATGGATACTACGATGATAAAACCATAGTGAGATCCTTTGGGATATGTATATGGATAAGCTTTTTGATAAGTATAAATGTTGGTTTAATTCCTGGAATATTTTTAAAAGATATATTTAGTGGATTACTACAAAAAACATCAATGTATGGATACTACAAGTGGATGAGGTTTTGGTATAGATGTATCTAGCATTAATAAATCCAAAAAAGGTGTGTCAGTCATTAATAAAGCAATAAAAGGTACATGAAAATGGTCCCACTATGCATCTATTTTGACAATACCAAGGGATATGAATTGGAATTTCACAAAACCATTTATGCACCATCATGAAGGATTTAAGTAATAACCACAAATTACTTGGGTTAAACCATTAGTGCAATATACTGTAAAGATGGAATGATTATTTAGTAATCCTATAAGTAATTGATAAATTTTATTCAGATTCTCAAAATGAGCATTGTTACACACACTATGATTTTGATTTATTTGAGTGTTTAAACATGAAATAAACATGTTGTTACTAAAATAATTACACAATGAAATTAGTGTCCTACCGAAAAACCAAATGTTTTGTGTGATGGAATTAAAAATATTATAGCTATGCTCACACAACATTCTCAAGATAATGATTCATGTTTATATTATGAATAAGTTAAGTAGTTTTAATTTTTTTATCTTTCAGGATGTAATATCTACGTGATTACTCAACATTTTTGATGTATTATATTAGAATATTATAAGGATTAATTTATGTGTAGGGTTCTAAAACAACATGAAAATATGAGTCTGAGAGAGAATAAACTTAATATTTGAACACTCATAATGAAATTAGTATCACGAGAAAATTGTTTTCATTAAAAATTATATAACTAACAAAAATACTATCTGATTAATAATATGTGGCCCCTATTGAGTTCAGAGAATAATGTTTAACCTATGCGCAACATAATCTTGGTCGGCATCTGGAAGTGGACTTGAAAAGCTTTATATTTGGATAATTAAATAAATATAATTATACTTATTTAATTATTCAATTAAAATCTGAACATACTGCATAACCCTAAATATTGAGAGGATCCATTAGATTGAAGCATTGGAGAAGATTCTAGAAAATAATAATAGATAAAGATCCGATCGAGGATCTTTGTACCATTAGAGTTCATATTCTAACTAAGGATAACAACACAAAACCATTATTTTTCATTGTTCAATCCAAAATTTGATTAGGATGCTTCATTTGGGAAATGATCATATCATTCCTTTATCTCGATCTAAAGTGAATCAATTTCTACAAAAATGAATTGATTCACAAATCAATGCTATATTTATATGTGTTGGAATTTTTTTGTTGCTTACATCCCTCTTCACTCATATATTTATTCAACAATAGATCCGGGTCAAAAACTAACAATGGATATGATTAGATCCTCATATCTAGTGGATTATGGATTTATCCACTGTTTCTTCACATGTTTATCATCAGTATTTTCATTGGATAAGGGTAAAATGAATACTTGGTATATAGTCATTGCATGATGTTTATTCAGTGCAACATATAAATACCATGGATGAGGTTCCTCATTAGAGGTGAGATATTGTATTTTTGTTGATGGAGTAAAATCATGGGTTGAAAATATGGATCGATGGATTCAGTTCGTCCTGGTTTTAACAAATAATGGTGATGGTATATCTCAAGGGTGTGTTTCTCGAGTGAATATTAAGCTTGAATCTTGGTATCTAAAAATTGTAAGGTCCTCCAACAATGGATCAATGTTTTGATAGAGTAAAGAGAATGACGTGATGTAGAGGATGATGTGGAAGTGAAACTAGTAGATGTATGAAAATCCAGGGTTACATGACAAGTAATATTGAATTACACATCATGTGCCCTTTTTTAACTACTAGGGATTCTGTAGAGAGAAAACTATAAAAATCCATTATAATATATCATAATCAAAGTGACCCATGTTATAATCGTGGATTTAATCTATATTGATACACAAGAATTGGAATACATAAATACATGAAGATGAACATAGTACCAATATAGATGTATAAGGACATGACTAGATGGCATGAGTAGGGTGTTATATGACATCTACACGCAGTGTATGCTTAATTATAGACCATATACTTTGAGATTTACATATATTGTAAAGGATAATCATAATGTAATTTTAGGGGTTTCATAGACAAGTCGTTCACCCCTGATACATTCCATGTACCCCCTTTAAGGGTGTTGGGAGCCCTTTGTTTCATCAAATTGGATAGATATCAGTTGTGTGTTTTCCTACAGTACATACCCTTGATGATACCGTGTGGCATTATGTCCACATATCTAGATTATGATACCCTCTTGAGGAGGAGTCTGAGATAGATTTTGTGTTCTCCCACCTTGTGATAAGATTTCAATCCTATATAATTTATTATCATCCCCTTGGTGTGGTTTATGAAATTTTTGTGACTTCATTACACAAGGTGTTGATCCCCCATCTAGTAGTATTTTATAAGGATCAAAATATAATTAGTATATGATCCCCTACATAGTTGGTTGAACCAATATGGATGTTTTTGTGTCCCCCACGCCCATCATTATTGGGTGTGATCCCATATATCTATATAATTATTTTCATAGACCAATGTGTTTTCTTTGGTCGGGCCCAATGATCATGAAATCTTGGATGATTGTCTCTAGTTATAACAAAAATCATGGAGTGGGTTCTCTTGGAATGAGCATTTCATTAGAAAAAACAACTGGCTAGCAGTTTGGTCATGAATTTATGATGGTGTGGTGTCCTTCTAGAGTATATATGGGTTTTTATGCTTTTATTATTATATCCCTATTTTGAGAATAATTTACATGATTATTTTTCTTTTTTTCGGTGTTTCTAGCAGTTTATTTTTATACTCAACCCAACATTGGCTCTACCCTCACATGACATGTGTTGTACTCATGTAGACTCATTTACCAGTGCCTTGGCAGAAACAAGGAGCTTGCGGCACATAGATTGGTCATGAAATAATGTGGTGTTTTCTAGGTTGTTTCATTTGATAGTATTCCTCACATTTTGAGAAACATATAATCTCTGTACATTTTTATTGGGCTTGTACGTGGACTATTTTATCACATTCAACATATTACATTCATACATGTCTTGTGGGGTCATATATGTAGGAATGCATTTGTTTAAATTTTTAAAATTTCAGTTTGGTATTTTATTAGATATATATGTGTTTTTTTTGTGTTTCTATGTGTATAGGTACATTAGGATAATAACTCCCATGATGGTGTTATTCCAAATCGACGATGGAAGCAAGTACTTGTACTATTAGTGGTGGGATTGAATTAGTTATGGTTTAGGACCCATTTGGCTGAGTCCTGATAGGGAGGTATCAGATAAGATCATTATACCTTAGGACTAAGGTCTATGTGTTTGTTTTGTGTTTTGTAGAAACACTGTTATGTTTATTAAGTTTCATTTTAATGATAGTGACAGTAGTGTTTGCGTGACGGTTGATGTATCCAGACACTAAAACTCGACACCCACATTTTTATTCATTACATTTTTATATTGGATGTAGATAATAAATTTTAAAATGCATCATATATGAACTGGTTGTGGTTTCCATGTCCTTCTTGATTCAGGTCCCCATACATACTCTTTTAATGTGGGAGAACTTATTTTTTTCAGGTTGCCTCTCAAAATAATTCAAACCATGATTTTACTACATAATAATTTGGATGATGAACATTGTTATTAGGATTTAATATATGTTCATGTAGAAGATATAGTACCTCCTGGTGGTTTACCCACTATACCACCACTATTGGAGGGGTAGTTAGAACTGACAGTGCCAGATGAGTACGTGATCACATAACGATTCACTATTCTTATACACCATTACATTGTTGTTTTAAACTGGGTTTTAAATGAATATTAAATATATAATATTAAAAGAAATTTGATATTTGAATCATTGAATTTAGTTTTATCAAATTTTAATAGGGCCATTTTACTTGTTTTTGTGTTTAAATTGTAGGAGGACATTTGGAGATCCCGTGATGTAATTCAACAAAATGGGCCAAAATTTGCCAGAGCCCAAGCATGAATTTGGAAAATTATTTGTAAGGTGGATAATATGTGCATAAAATTGGGATATAAATTGGTATATTTTTTCACAAATATTATGTATACATTTATCTTAAAAATCATGAATCCCAATTCGTATATTTGAAGGCCCAAAATAGGCCCACAAAGTGAAGAAATTCTTGGTGGTCCAGATTGGACCACCCTTTAATATTTGGGACATAAATCAAGAATCATATATATACATGGGGTAATTAAACCTCCAATGGAAATAATACTCAAACCTCCACCTCTCAACCAAATATCATGTAAATTGAACTCATTTTGGTCAGTCAACTAGCTGAATAATGAAATATGAAAAATTCTGACCTTAATAGTGACCTAGTCCCTTATCCAGTTGACCTATTTTGAGGAATGTGGGATGTTATTTTCCATAATATAACTCCTACCCTAATTATCACTTGTTTCACGACCAAAGATAAAAGTAATTCGAATTGAAGAGCCCTCTACACCCATTAGGTTTCTCCTCTCCCTCATGTAATTCTAAACCTCATAGTTGTCAATTTGGGGGGTGTTCCTAGTTGTATTCAAAATCCCCTTACATGTAATAATCATAAGGTAATTTATTTAATTTTTTATTTCAATTTTTCTTCATTTTTACCTTCAATCGTTTTTTTATTCTGTTATGAACAAATACAAATCATAGAGACAACCACACTCAAATAATCACTGGATCACGTTTATGCATGGAAGCTTACAGATTCGTGTTCAGTTGATTTTTATTTGATCATAATAGAATAAAGACTAATTTAGAATGAATAAATGAAGAATAATTTAAAATAAACCTAGAAATCAGATTCGTTAGGAGGATTATATTTGTGGAGATCGGGATTACAACAAGAAACACCCCCCCAAATTGATCAAAAAGATGTTTATAAGTGCATGTGGGAGAAAAGAAATAGAATGGATGAAGAGATCTCTCTAATTCTACAACCCTTAATTCCTGGTCTTGAAAAATGAGATAATGAGGGGGATGTGTGATTATAGGGACAAAAACATCACACTTTACACAAATGTGGTCATCTGCCTCAGGGACTAGGTCACTATTCAGGACAGAATTTTGAATCCTTTTTATCCAGCTGGTTGACAGTCCAAAATGTGTTCAATTGACTTGAAATTCTATGGATAGGTGAACCATCGAGTTATCTATCCATTTTATGTAGACATAGCCCAATTGGATCTATGTGGACCGTTGTCTGGATAAAATACAGAATGGTGGTCCAATCTGGCCCGCCCATAATTTATTCAAATTATAGGATGATGTTCGGTATTCAAATGGATGAATTGGGCTTCATGATATTATAGTGAAATTTGTCCCACAATGTTTTGAAAACATATACCAATTTTAATCCCAATTACATGCACAAATATTTTAAATTTAAAATAATGGTCCAAATACATGCTTGGGCTCTTGCGTAGTTTTGTCTATTTTGATTGATTTCTATAAAAGACTCTCCAAATCACCTCCTCCTACAATTAAAACACCAAAACAAGTAAAATATAACAATTAATAGGTGTTAAAAATTAATTCATTTATTTAAATATTAATTGAAATTTTTTTTTATATTTTTAATATTCATTAAAAAACAGGTTTAAAATAACAATGTGAGGGCGGATTTGAATAGTGATTCGATATGCGATCACACCCACACATCTAAATATTTGCACTCTTGGGAAAATTCAAATGTCCAAAAAATTGATGCATCGATATATTACCAAAATCATGAAGTTTTAAAATTTTAGGAAATATAAATTTACTAATGTAATTTGGTAAATGCACAAACCACACCAAGGATTTCTTCATAGTATAAATTGAAAAAGATGTATCATGAATTATATGACAATGGAACACAAAGAGATTCATGATACCCAATTGATAGAGAAATTAAAAAGTCAACCATGCCACTAAATCTCTATGTTTGTGTTATAAAACAACTACATGCTATTATTTCATCATTCTAGCTAATAATTAAAAGTTATTTTAACATAATTCAGCTTTAAATTATTTTTTCCACCAATCCTGGTTTGCATCCTTTGCAATAATATTTCAATACCCCCTCACTAGAACATTCCCAGATGTCAAACCATAAGCTCTTGACCAAAATATCCCCGTATGTTTCATATTTCATCACTCAACTTATGTTTTTTCAGAAGATGAATTCTGAAGAAATATCACACTCATATCTCAAACCATGTTTTATATCCTCAAGAAACTAATTTTAATAATTATAACAAGATCAATGTTGGAGGATTAGTTCTTTTTTACCTACCGAAGACAAACCCTTTTTTGCGGGAATACAGCATTCAAATATCAGGTTCACATGCACTGGTCAATCCTGTAAAGTAATGAAACAGATTAGATAAAGAATGAACGTATGGAAATATCATTTTAAGATGAAAAATATTAACCTATCATATATAAACCTTTCTATTTTGTATTAAATATTCACAGTTTATGGTTTTGAGTAGAAATTTGTGTAGATATTAGTGACACTGTTTTCCCAAAAACTAATCACACATGTGGTATCAATAATCTCATAAGTTTCATAGGGATACAACTATTTATATCATTTAGTGAAATCTAATTCACTAAAAATCAATCCTTGATGTTAAATTCATTCATATATTCATTGCATAATAGAGACATGTTTTCACATAATGTTAAATCTATATGGAATCAAAAATTTCTACTTGAATTTTTAGTAAGATCCATGATTTTGGTGACCATAAGGTTGGAATGTAAAAATACCATTAATGTCGGAGAAAAATATATGAATGAAAAAAGATGATGAAAATCATAATGAAAATATAAATTCATCCACCATCCCACTCCTAACTATGCAGTGTACTCAATGTAATAATTGAGAATGTCAAAAGGAAGGATAAGACCTGGTGGGTTGCACTAGCATGTTGCTTCTAGAAGGTGGATTTTCTCCACTAGAATCATTGTAAAATCCCCAAATAAATGTTTAATTAACATCCCATTAATGGTAAGACATCATCCACTCTTATATTGAAAATCATTATTGCATAAAAAGGGTAAACATTAGTAATAATATAAGGACCGATCCATCAATAATGAAGCATAAATATGATGAGAATTAGATAAAATTTTACATGAGTACCTTTTCACCAATATGGACCTTCCTCTCATAAAAAATTCTTTAATGGATATCCTTTGTCATCTCTTTATATATTTGAGAGTTCTCATATGCATCATGTCGAATTTCTTCCAACTCATGAATTTGTAGCTTCTTATTCTCACCTGCATCAGAAAGATTCATATTACATTGTTTAACATACCAATATGAAAAGTATTATACCTCCAATGGGAGTTGAAATGCCTTCAAATAAACTATCAAATATAGTCATATTCCTATTAGGGTTTTAAAGGAAGTAGGTTACTCCCAAAATGCATCATCCAAGCGCAAACTCCAATCTTTCCTGTTGGGTTGTACCATTTTTTTCCAAGATTCTCTTAACTTCCCAATTTGATATTTATCATTGCTTGTTAGTTTGGGGATGATATGAAGTAATGATATTATGATCAACCACATACATAATAATATAATTTTTCATGTTCTGATTGAAAAAATGTGAACCCTGATCACTATTGATGAGTATTGGTAAACCAAACCTTCTAAAAAATTTTCTCCTCACAAAATCAACAACCACTCCTGATTAATCAGTTCTAGAGCCATTTTATTTTACCCATCTATATACATAGTCAACAACCAATTAGATGTACAAAAATAGAAAATAATTTTGAAAAGGCCCCATGAAGTCAATTCCCCGTGCATCAAAAAAGTTTCAGACTAAAATTCGATATTTGTGCATTTAATTCCCCATTAAGATATTCAATTTGAATTGATAACTACTACATGATTGAAAAATAACTGGGCATCCTTATAAAATGTTGGAAAATAATTTCCTCATTCATGGACTTTTATATCATCACATTGAGAGCCAATGTGGACCTCACATGCCAATGTGTGGAAAACGTTGAAAACAGAGGTGAACTCATGGTGAGGGACACACCAACGAACTACTTGGTCGCCAAATATTTTCCACATATATGGGTCATCTTAAATATACCCTGAGAATCATGTTTATGCCTTTGAGATTTTGATGTTCTGAAATCAGTGGGGACCCTAGAAGTTGCTAGAAAATTCACATTGTCCGCATACCATGGAGTAAGGTCCACAACATCACAAAGGTTCCCATTATGAATGAATACTACAATATGGATGGATGAGTCAGCATGGTGGTCCAGTGGTGGTGAAATCATAATAATGTGCTTACCTACAACATTTCCTACTCCCCTATTATCTCTAATCTCATTGTCAAACTCGTTGACGAGGTGCATCCACTATATGAGGTAGGGATTATCTTTAGGCTTATGTAAGAGGAATCGAAGGGATGCATGGTCAGAAAAAAAACCATGTTCAACCAATGAATATAGGGACAAAATTTTTCTTAGGAAAACTCAACAGAATAGAGCTCCTTTTCATTTTTTGTGTAGTTTAACTAGGTAGGTTCAAGGGTACGTGGGACATACACAATGACACGAGGAGCCTTCTTTACCCATTGGGATAAAAATACCCCAACTACAATAATAGAGGCATCACACATAATCTCATATGTGAGATCCCACCATGGTGGTTGTATGATGGGTGGTGATGTAAGTCTCTTATTTACTTAATTGAATGCATCATCACATTTCTATAAAACACAAACTCCAAATCTTTCTGCAATAATCGATATAATGGAATTTCAATCATTATAATGTCTTTAATTAAATTTTTATAAAAACTAGAATGACCCAAGAAATATATCACAACACAAAAAAATTTGTATATAGATGGGTTGAAATAAATTCAATTATAAATTTATCAAATTGGATTCACATATTTGAAATGACATGCCCATGATCTATCACCCGCTCAACAATAAAATGGGATTTCTAATAATTTATAAAAAGATATTTTTCAATGCAGAGGTGAAGGAAAAAACCGAGGTGTTCCAAAAAAATTATGAAAATAAATTCCATTCAACTAACAATGTACACAACAAAAATTCTCAACAAACATCACTGAAAAGAACCATGATCATTACGTAGACCGAAATGCAACCTTCTGTATGAAAATGTTCCTAATGGACATGTAAATGTTGTCTTTTCCTAATACTCAATGGATATATGGATTTGGAAATAACCCAAATAGTCAGAAAGGAAACAATAATGTGACATATTAGCCAATCGTTCTAAAATTTGTTCAATGAATGGTAGATGTATGTTGTCTTTCTGCGTGGCTTGATTCAGTCGACGGTTGTCAACATAGACTCTCCTGCTATTTTGAAAACATGTTAGATCCAATTCATTCATTTAATTTGAAAAAACTATTATTCCTATTTTTAAAGGATCAATTTTTACTAGGCTAACCCATTTACTAGTAGATATAGGATAAATGACCACTATAGAAAGTAATTTACAGACTTCCAATTTAACCACTTCATAGACAGTTGTATTCAACCGACATTGACATTGTCTTATGGGCATATCAACATAATCCAAAAGTATATGTTGCAAAAAAATATGTTGGATAATCACGGGAACATCAGCCAATTTTCATCCAATTTCATTTTTACAGTCTCTCAAAAGGATTATCTATTTCAATTCCTGATGTGTAGAGAGGTCATTGGCTATAATGACAAGAAATTGGTCAATACCATCAATATATGAATATATTAAATTAGAAGAATGATTTTTATGTTCCTACACTAGTGGTTTTTGGATTGAGGGATGAGAATTATGGGGTGTGAGGATTCTTAAACACTCTATCTTCTAATGATTAGTCTCTAAAGATAGATAATATATTTAAATGAGATTATCATATTCATCGATGGTCACAGGAACCTCATAATGAAAACACTTATCAATTAAAGCCCAAAATCTACACTTCTTAGAACCCACACAACACTCAGAACATGAATCAAAACTCAAATCATCCAAGGGTGATGGAGAGGAAAACAAATCAGAGTATAGATTTCGATGAGAATTGTGTGTGTGTGCATAATTTGGGGAATATCCATCAAATAGACAATAAGAATGGGGTTCTCTTCAACAGGGAGTTTCATACCCTCAAGGATGGTAAAACATACATTTTCTCCTTTAAAATCCATGGACAGTGTACCATTGTAAAAGTTCATGATCATATTTGTTGTTCGATAAATTGCCTCCCACGAATGAGAGGAACATGTCCTTCGGTTCAGGTATCTTCCATATAAAGAATGTGTAAATTATCAGGCAAGATGAGATTATTCACTCATTTAAGGACATCTTCAATCACTCCAATTGGTTGTGTAGTACTTTGGTGGGCATGTTGTTTGACAATGCACATTGGTTGATTCTCTCTAACCAGTAGAAGAGTGTACACAATGTGAGGTTTTACACTAATGGTAGCACCTAAATCTAGAATAGTATTACAAAAGAAGGTCACCTCTATGGTTCATGGAATCATGAATGTTCCTGGATCCTTCTATTTGGTTGCCATTGCTGGTTGAATCAAGGATGAGACATTCCTTCCCATGTTGACTCTTTCATTCCACTTTAGACTTCGTTATTTGGTGTAGAGTTCTTTGAGAAATTTGGAATTATGAAGAATTTTCTTAACTGCATCCGACAATGGAATAATGACATCAACATTTTTGAATCAATATTTTATTTCATTTTCAATATCATTATCAATGTTTTTCATAGATTCAGTGAGTATTTGAGTGAAATGAAGAGGAATTAATTGTTCATGGGAATTATTAAGGATAATTTGATTATTCAGTTTTTTTCTTTTTTTAATTTGCATGAAATATTTGAAGGTTGGAGAACATTGTTTTCAAGAGGGGGACATACCTGTTGCATATAATCAGTAGTATGAGTAACTTATTTATCCCAACGAAGTGTAACTACACATAAATTAATTATTTATTCATATTTAAAATGTTTTTGGATGATATATGTCCATAACTATGCATCTAAATCTCACAGATGGTGTCCGCCTATACCCCCACTTGTGTTTGTAGGTCTTGAATTTCTGATTGTGTGGTATGTTGGAACTAGAGGTTTTGGGTTTCCATTTTTATTACCATATTCTTGAGGATTGGTTCAGATTTGTGAGGAGGTGGATGATATTATTGAGAATATGAAGGATAATATGGTTTCATTCCTTGGCCTTGTGGATACCAATACTACTTTGGGTTTCTTGAGATACCTCCTGGTCGGTACGAGGGTATTTTTTCAACCGAAGGTTTTGATTTTCCTATAATTGTTTATGCATGAAGGGAGGTGCGTGTTGAAATGGATTACATGGGATGACGGTTGTAGAATACTCAGGTGAATCTTGATTTTGTGGTCACTGGTCAAAACATTGAGTATTTTCAAAACAAATACCACAATGTAATGTTACATGATGAGAATGTGAGATACCTTTTTCATGAGATAATTGGCTTGTGTTGGTATGTAACTCATAGTACTTGTTATCTACCTTTTGTTATAGATATGAATGACTTACCTCACTAACTACATGGGTTTGTGCAGTGGATCTTGTACCATATTTTTGTGCATTTTGAGCAATGTTGTCTATTATTTAATGAGAAGTGGAATGGGTTTTATCAACTAGGGCACCAAAGTCTACAACATCAACCATTCAACCATCCATGCAGATACATACCTCATAGAAGTAGTAGATTAATAATTGTTTACAAATCTGGTGGTGGGGGAATCTTGAGCAATGTCTTATGAATCACATATATTATTCATGAAGGGTCTCTCATTGTGATTTCCAAATTCGATAGATTTCCTTCCTAATTTATTCAGTTCGGAAGACAGGGAATAAATTTTCTAAAAATAGTCTTCTCAGGTCATTCCAACCCCCAATAATTGTAGTCAAATAATATATCCAATCTATGGATACATCTATATGGATTATTGGAATTCCCTAAACATAATTATGTCATCTAAGACATTTTGGGGTTTCATGTTGGAGCACACAATGTGAAATTCATTGAGATGTTTGTGAGTGTCCTCACCAAGAAGACCATTGAATTTAAGAAAGAGGTGGATGAGACTTGATCTCAGCTCAATCTTGAATGCTTCCTCGGGATATTGGATTTATGCAGTTTGGTACTCCACATCTGGGGTGGTTAGTTCTTATAAGGTTCAATTATTTGCAGCCATGTTTTCTAGGGTTTGATTGTGATAAGTTTTTTATTGGAATTGGACAACATGAGGTTCCACAAGGGATACTTTTGTGTTACATGATTGAACATATCAAGATTCCTTGATTTGTGATTGGTATGCTATTTCAATTTCATGTTCAAATTCATGTAGTGTTTCTTTACCAGATCTTGTCATGCAACAATGATATCAAGTTCGATTGATTGGATTGTTTGTTGTTTTTTTAATGAAAAAAAATATGGAAGATGAATAAAATAATACTACTTATTTAATGGGATGAGGAAATAAAATGGAATGTTATACAACAAAATTATAGATTGAGATAGATATGAAGAAGAAAAATAGATTGATGGAGGAAGAACACACAAAAACAACCAAAAACAGGAACAAAAAACCATAACAAAAACAATTGAACTGGGGGTACTGAAAGGTGTATTAATTAAGAATTAAAATGAATAAATAAAAAGAAAAAAATTGAAAAAAATAATCTTGGATCCCTATAAACATCTCCAAAATTTGGTTGCATAGTCGAGTGCGTCAAATTAAATGTTTAATTTTAACTATAATTACTATATTATAGACGAAACCATAGGTCGTCTCTCGAAGGAGACATAGATGATTAATTACAAAATTATTTTATGATTTAGAAAGTAAATGTGAATGGGGTTTTAGAATACATGTGTTTTTTTCTTAATGAACAGACATTGAATGTATATTACTACAAAAAAACTAGTTTTGAAAATTGTGATCAACTCAGGTAATTTTCCCTTGATGATCCATCCATAATTTCTCTCAAGGGAAATGGAATTATCATTGATTCCTTGATTTTATACATAGTAAAACCACTAATTGGATGTGAGTTCTTACTAGGTTACAACCAAGGATTTTATTGGACAACGATATTGTTTATTAGAAAACTCCCAAAATCAATAATCCTGAATCAATGTAAAAAAATAGATTTCAAATATGGTCATCACATTAGTACACATGAAGTAATGGTGAATTGCATGAGTTCTAGTGGTAGTGACCTGGTAGATGTTAGTGAACGCCATAACCCCATGTTTGTGATGACTTAATAAAGGTAGTCACTCATGTTTTACACCTTATGTGGATGCCTTTATATTAGATATGTATATTTACAATGATTCTTATTCAAGGCATCACTGAATGATGGTGGGTTTTAGTGACTTATTCACATAATGTTAAAAATATGTCTTGGTCAAAAATTTATCATCTCTATAGGGAGTATGTTTGTTTAGACACATTTCAATCAGTTTCCATCGAGGATATTTTGCATCTTTAGTAGAGAAGTATGACTAATGAGGTGAATGTTTTATGTTTTTCTATTATCTTACGACGCTCCATGGATATTGTGTGGGAATCGTTATTCTAGACATAGACCATTGTTAAGGTATTATGATGGGATATTAGTGATTTAGTGATATCTATTTTCATTCCCACTTAAGATGGAGTGATGGAGTTGGACATAGTGGTGGAGATATTCTTTGTATTGAAGGTGTTGATTGTGGGTGCAGGTAGTGGGAAACCAAGAGTTGAGACCTCCATAAGTTTTAGGTAACAAAAGTTGTAGGGATATGTGCGTGCCTAATAAATGAATATAAAATCCTAGGAAAAATGATCAATAGTTCAGGTCTCTCAGGATATCATGTGTTAGCCATGAGAATGCTGGTGTTTCTCATTCATTGGTCATGGATACATAACATGTGATTTTCAAAACTGTCATATTGAAGATTTGGATACGTTTAGGGGACCATTGTGGTAGAGTAGATGTTCGAGACAGGTGAAATACATGGAATGGGACATGGAATAGGATCTGGTAGAGCATTAGGAGTTCTTTATTTGTTTGAAATATTACGAAAACCACAACTAGGTAGACCATGCAATGCTAAAGGAATTTGTGGATAGGGATGAGGCCAACCACTGTCAATGGATGATTATTACAATGATGATATAAATATGATGGGAAGTATGATCTATGTATTGTATACTTTATTTTTTTAACTGATAGACACAGTTATGAGTGATTCCTTTCATTCCCATTAACAGGTTCAGGACATGGAGAATCTGGTTGATCCGTTGGCTCGACCCTTATGCATGGAGACTCTAACAGGATTTGACTGAACAATTACCATTTCTATTGATAATGAGTTCTAATTCATGGAGGTGAAATCATTATTTGGGATCTCATTATAGAAGAAATTTGGATTTATAAATCAACCTTAGGTCTCGAAAATCTATCCACATTTCATACAAATTATGACTATTTTATGTAGAGGATTTGGTCTGTCCATAGTGATGAGACATGGTTTTCCTATGTGGTTGAAAATAAAAACATGGAAAAAGGATGAGCTCAGGTATAAGAGGGTGATGTAAAATAATTACTAATTAGATATCATGACAGATGGAGTAGAGGAATCTATGGGCTACCAGCTCCATATACTAGTGGTGCAGTACAAGGAAACGATTCCGGAGGATGTTCCTGGATTTCCTCTCTAATAAGAGATATACATATTCATTTACATACACCACATGATGGTAATGGTATCTTCACCATCATATCAGATGACTCCAATGAAGATTCCTAAGGTGAAGGTATAATTAGAGTACTTTTAGGAGAAGGATGTTTTTAGAGCAATTGCTTACAATAGGTATCCCTTGTGTTAGTCACAAATAAGGAATATGGTATCTTGAGGTTATGTGAGGATTACGAGTTCATTAACAGGTGACCATGGAAAGTTATTATCCACTACCATGCATCAATGAACCCTTTGATCAATTGGGATTTGTTTGATGGTTATCATATATTTTACTATAATAAATCTAACATCACCTATAAAAAAATGTCGGTATAAAACATAATACATTTATATGTATTTATGATCACCAAGATTTCATGGTGATTAAATTAGGTGTGAATAATCCCCCAGTAGTGTTCATGGGACTCAGAAACAATATCATTTAGCCATTCCTTGACTAGTTTTCAGTGGTCTTCATTGATGATATTCTAGTTTATGTGTTGTATAAGTTGAATCATGTGAGAAACCTGGGTATAGCTATAGACACACTATATGAGAACCATTATAATGGTAATCTCTTGATGTGTTAGTTTTGGATTCGATAGTTCCTCTTCATTAGAAATAATCATAGACGTAAGAGTGGATGTGTACCTAGATAGGGATTAGTCAGTTTTATCATGGGTTGCACCCAAGAGTTTAAATTAGGTGCAGAGTTTCCTTGGGATGGAAGGATATTATCTGAGGTTGTACTCAATTTATTCAGATTGCAATTACCCCTGAAAATTTAACTCAAAGGGGGTAGCCTTTCATGTTGACAACAAGGTACCAACAATGTTTTCTAGAGTTAAGGAAAAGGATGATGCGAGCCCCCATCTGGATAATTATAGTGTATGGTGATCATTATATTGATTTATTTAATGCATCAGTGATTATCCAGGGTTTTATATGAGTAAATATCCAATAGAAATTTTCTATAGTCATAATCAGGTGAGACATCATGATTAGAACTACATGAACCATGATCTTGAGAATATAGTGGTACTATTAAACATTATGATATGGTAACACTACCTGATGGGAAAGTAGTATATCATCTACTCAGACATTAAGATTCTCATTTATATCTTTCTAAGAAGGATATTAAACTGAAATTTAGGGGATGGATAAAGAATATTCTAGATGATGAAATTGATATTGCCTATACTCTTGAGAAGGGGAACATGGTAAAATATTATCTTAGTAGGATATCATATTCTAAATTATTGGGTGAGGCATCAGAGAAGATAGCATCATTGTAGTTTTCATTAGTGGTCAAGGATGGTGATTCATATTTTCTGTTGACAGTTTTACCCCACCACATTCATAGTATTTTAAGGAAGCTCCAAATTGAGATACTGACTATGTTTCCTTATATTCTTAGATATCCATTCAGAATGCTCTTAATGGATATTCTGATGGTTGGGAACATGTAATATTTGTTTTCAGAAGATTGATGATGGTATTAGTGATTATTTTGGTGAGGTGATGTGAGAGTTTCATACATCCATGCTGGTCATATATCCATGAGTGAAAAATATGAATCGAGACCTAAGATGTTCATTTTGGTGACCATTCATAAATAGTTCTGTTTTAGATTATGTCTCTTGATCCCTCATTTTTTAATATGTGATGTTTGATTTCCAGGCCATAGTTGGTTTAACTCAAACCCATAATGTGAAAGAGTGGAATTGGAACAGGATATTCATGAACCTTGTGAAAGGGGTACCATGTACATCTGAAGGATATGATTCCACTTGGGTGGTCATATAATGAATCACCAATTCATCCCACATCCTACCCCTATGATAATAGTGTTACTTAGAGGGATCTAGATAATTTTACATTAATGAGATAGTCTGGATCCTAGAAGATCCCTTGATGGTAATTTCAAACCATGATTATCACATTACATCATTATTATATGGAGGATTATAGGAGGAATTTGGGACTCAGATTAATTTGATCATGTCATTTCACACCCAAACTGAGTCCACGACTAATTGGACCATTCAGGTCATGGTGGTCATGATACGAAAATTCACGTTGTATTTTTATTGTAGTTTGGAGAATAATTGTCCCTTAGTGAAGTTTACGTACAACAACAACTATCATTCGACCATTGGAATGAAATAGATCAAAGTATGGTAGACCAATCAGCATGATCCATTATTTCATTGATCCAGTAAATTCACCACACTTAGGGCCAACGATGGTGTGATCTACGATAGTGAATGTGCGGATCATCCAAGAGCATATGAGGACGGTACAGAGCTGTCATAATTCCTATATAGACCCATTATAAATGACTATAGAGTTTTATTAGGTATTCCATATGTTCCTGAGTGTATCAACATGTTGTGGATGGTAGATATTTTATCTAGGTGGAATGTTATCTAAGATATTCAGTTTTCCTTTCTAGATATTGTGTAGAGTTAGCGAGGTGGCATACCACTTATCTCTTCTATCACAGTTATTTTGAGTACATGAGGTCATTCATGTGTCATAACTGAGGTGGTACATGCACATCCCATCACATGTAATATAATGTAGAGAGATGAACATCATTGATTATCATGATATTGATTTTTACTAAGTAGATATTAAGGATTGGATGGAGGGTATCTTTCATGCGTGATTTATTCCCATAGTATGTGTATAGTGGAAAACGAGAATCATTAAGAGAAAACCTAGGATCGGGATACCTTGATGTGTACCCACTAGCCCCATATTATTTTGGTTAATTTTTTATCTTTTGGTGATAAAAATATCTGTGGTGGGGAGAATGTAATGACTCTAATTTTTCTATGTAATTGTTTAAATTATTATAGGGAATATTTTTGGCACCATTCAATGAGGATGTGTGAAACTCCTTAGTCCTGTGAGTCCTAAATTAATATTTTAAAAATACTAAATATTTTTAAATGATTACAAGATGGTTTTCCTAAAAAAATTGAAATAAATCCCAAACATAGTATTGGATCAGATATCAGATGTCGCTATTGAGTTTAGTGTGTGGGTAAACCAAGGCATATCATAGCCTATATTGACATTGGTTGTTGAGATTGAGTTCCATCCTTGAAAATATTTTTAAATATCTAATTATATTTATGTATGTATGAAATTAAAATCCTAACCAAATAATATCCTATCTATATGGTTCTATAGACAATTTGTTGGGTTATATGCTTAACTGTGAAAATTGAGGGAAATAGTTGGAGAGAAGTGTTGTTGGAGATATTTGAAAATGAAATGAATCAATACTTGATTGAGGATAATTACAATTTTGGAGATCATGAATCTCTCCAAATACTGTATTGCTGGACCATTATTCATCATCGATTGATAAAAAATGATGGTTGTATTTTTGATTTTTTTTAATTTCCATCCTTTTATTTTATCCTAGTTGAACTAATGTTAATACAATGAGTAATTATTGATTCAATTATTGATTGATGATTTATTTTTGATGACTTTATTTTGATTTTTGTTACTTCCCACTTCTTTCATATAATTCACTGAACACAATTCAAGGATGAAAATGCACAAATATTGTGGTTCATTCCTTAAATGTTCTAGTATATGGATTTATCCCCAATTTTATTTCCTGTTAAAATTTATTATTTTATTTCTATAATGGTTTGATTAATAACTAGTATTTAATCATTTCATGTACATTATATTGTTCAATGAATCTATATCGTGGGTTATGTTCATGATTGAGGGTGAGATTGATGATAAACAATGATTAAGGATGATCAGTGGTTGAATAGATGGATTAAATGATTTTTTTCTTACCAATTTTGACATGAAATAGAGATGCAATAATCAAATAGTTCCTTTACCGAGTGGATTAAAATCATGAATACTAATATCCAACCATGTAAATGTTTTCCAATCATGTATGCATTGTATTTAGAAAGGAATGAGGTGTTGGAAACAAATAGGATTATGTCGAAGGGTAAAAATTGGTATCTATAAAAAATTTTGGTAAAATAAGTGTAATAAAAATTATATGACATGTTGGACCCCCTATTTATCATTATGTATTCAACCAGTAGAAAAATATCACATGTAATGGGATCCGTTTGAAATGTTATGTTACCCATTTTGGCATCTCAGTGTGTATCTCAAGGAAAAAACAACCACTGGTTGGCTGTGGTGCACAAACACCACCTGAGTACATGGACACGTGTAAAAACACATGACAATCTATACACATTCATGACTAGAAGTGACTATAAATATTCCATGAGACCAGTATATGTTTTTTATACATACATACTTGTTGTGAAATTTTTGATTAATATTCCCTGTGTGTAAAAACCATAAGGGATGATTAGGGGTTATATGGACATGGAATGTACCCGTATTACACACCATGCACCCCCTTTAAAAATGTTTCGTTCCCTATATTCCATTAGTTTGGTACAACATTGGTTGAGTTTGTAACTTTTATCCATCCCCTTATGGGTACAATGAAGAATTACATCAACATCTCTGGATTACGATCCCCTATGGAGGTTTAGTCTCGACTATAGTATTTTGGGTCGCTCTAGGAGACCTGAGAGTGATCTTGTATCATTTTATCTTATACCATTGGTTGTGTTTGTGGAAATTGTTTTTCCTCCTTAGACATGTTTTTATCCTCTAACTAGAAATACATATCATTATAGTACAAGGTATTACTATTATATTATCCCATGCGTAGTGGTTTGATCCAGATTGGGTTTGTATTATGATCACCAAGATTACATGGTGATTAAATTAGGTGTGAATAATCCCCCAGTAGTGTACATGGGACTCAGAAACCATATCATTTAGCCATTCCTCGACCAGTTTTCAGTGGTCTTCATTGATGATATTCTCGTTTATGTGTTGCATAAGTTGAATCATGTGAGAAACATGGGTATAGTTATAGACACACTATAATAGAACCATTATAATGGTAATCTCTTGATGTGTTAGTTTTGGATTCGATAGTTCCTCTTCATTAGAAATAATCATAGACATAAGAGTGGATGTGTACCTAGCTAGGGATAAGGCAGTTTTATCATGGGTTGCACCCAAGAGTTTAAATAAGGTGCAGAGTTTCCTTGGGAATGAAGGATATTATCTGAGGTTTGTACTCAATTAATTCAGAGTGCAATTACCCCTGAAAATTTTACTCAAAGGGGGTAGCCTTTCATGTTGACAACAAGGTACCAACAATGTTTTCTAGAGTTAACGAAAAGGATGGTGTGAGCCCCCATCTGGATAATTATAGTGTATGGTGATCATCATATTGATTTATTTAATGCATCAGTGATTATCAATGGTTTTATATGAGTAAATATCCAATATAAATTTTCTATAGGCATAATCAGGTGAGATATCATGATTAGAACTACATGAACCATGATCTTGAGAATATAGTGGTACTATTAAACATTAATATATGGTAACACTACCTGATGGGAAAGTAGTATATCATTTACTCAGACATTAAGAGTCTCATTTATATATTTCTATGAAGGATATTAAACTGAAATTGAGGGGATGGATAAAGAATATTCTAGATGATGAAATTGATATTGCCTATACTCCTGAGAAGGGGAACATGGTAAAATATTATCTCAGTAGGATATCATATTCTAAATTATTTTGTGAGGCATCAGAGAAGATAACATCATTGTAGTTTTCATTAGTGGTCAAGGATGGTGATTCATATTTTATGTTGACAGTTTTACCCCACCACATTCATAGTATTTTAAGGAAGTTCCAAATTGAGATATTGACTATGTTGCCTTATATTCTTAGATATCCATTCAGAATTCTCTTAATGGATATTCTGAAGGTTGGGAACATGTAATATTTGTTTTCAGAAGATTGATGATGGTATTAGTGATTATTTTGTAGAGGTGATGTGAGAGTTTCATACATCCACGCTGGTCATATATCCATGAGTGAAAAATATGAATTGAGACCTAAGATGTTCATTTTGGTGACCATTCATAAATAGTTCTATTTTAGATTATGTCTCTCGATCCCTCATTTTTTAATATGTGATGTTTGATTTCCAGGTTATAGAGGGTTTAACTCAAACCCATAATGTGAAAGAGTGGAATTGGAACAGGATATTCATGAACTTTGTGAAATGGGTACCATGTACATCTGAAGGATATGATTCCACTTGGGTGGTCATATAATGAATCACCAATTCATCCCACTTCCTACCCCTAAGATTATAGTGTTACATATAGGGATCTAGATAATTTTACATTAAAGAGATAGTCCGGATCCTAGGAGATCCCTTGATGGTAATTTCAAACCATGATTATCACATTACATCATTATTATAGGGAGGATTATAGGAGGAATTTGGGACTCAGATTAATTTGATCATGTCATTTCACACCCAAACTGAGTCCACGACTAACTGGACCATTCATGTCATGGTGGTCATGATACGAAAATTCACGTTGTATTTTTATTGTAGTTTGGAGGATAATGGTCCCTTAGTGAAGTTTACGTACAACAAAAACTATCATTCGACCATTGGAATGAAATAGATCAATGTATGGTAGACCAATCACCTTGATCCATTATTTCATTGATCTAGTAAATTCACCACACTTAGGGCCAACGATGGTGTGATCTACGATAGTGAATGTGCGGATAATCCAAGAGCATATGAGGACTGTACAGAGCTGTCATAATTCCTATATAGACCCATTATAAAGGACTATAGAGTTTAATTAGGTATTCCATATGTTCCTGAGTGTATCAACATGTTGTGGAAGGTAGATATTTTATCTAGGTGGAATGTTATCTAAGATATTCAGTTTTACTTTCTTGATATTGTGTAGAGTTAGCGAGGTGGCATACCACTTATCTCTTCTATCGCAGTTAGTCTGAGTACATGATGTCATTCATGTGTCATAACTGAGGTGGTACATGCACATCCCAACACATTTAATCGAATGTAGAGAGATGAACATCATTGATTATCATGATATTGATTTTTACTAAGTAGATATTACGGATTGGATGGAGGGGATCTTGCATGCGTGATTTATTCCCAAAGTATGTGTATAGTGGAAAACGAGAATCATTAAGAGAAAACCTAGGATCAGGATACCTTGATGTGTACCCACTAGCCACATATTATTTTAGTAAATTTTTTATCTTTTGGTGATAAAAATATCTGTGGTGGGGAGAATGTAATGACTCTAATTTTTCTAAGTAATTGTTTAAATTATTATAGGGAATATTTTTGGCACCATTCAATGAGGATGTGTGAAACTCCTTAGTCATGTGAGTCCAAAATTAATATTTTAAAAATACTAAATATTTTTAAACGATTACAAGATGGTTTTCCTAAAAAAAATTGAAATAAATCCCAGACATAGGACTGGATCAGATATCGGATGTCGCTATTGTGTTTTGTGTGTGGGTAAACCAAGGCATATCATAACTTATATTGACAATGGTTGTTGGGATTGAGTTCCATCCTTGAAAATATTTATAAATATCTAATTATATTTATGTATGTATGAAATTAAAATCCTAACCAAATAATATCCTATCTATATGGTTCTATAGACAATTTGTTGGGTTATATGCTTAACTGTAAAAATTAAGGGAAATAGTTGGAGAGAAGTGTTGTTGGAGATCTTGGAAAATGAAATTGAATCAATACTTGATTGAGGATAATTACAATTTTGGAGATCATGAATCTCTCCAAATACGGTATTGCTAGACCATTATTCATCAGTGATTGATAATAAATGATGGTTTTATTTTTGATTTTTTTTAATTTCCATCCTTTTATTTTATCCTAGTTGAACTAATGTTAATACAATGAGTAATTATTGATTCAATTATTGATTGAAGATTTATTTTTGATGACTTTGTTTTTTTGTTACTTCCCTCTTCTGGAATATAATTCACTGAACACAATTCAAGGATGAAAATGCACAAATACTGTCGTTCATTCCTTAAATGTTCTAGTATATGGATTTATCCCCAATTTTATTTCATGTTAAAATTTATTATTTTATTTTTAAAATGGTTTGATTAATAACTAGTATTTAATCATTTAATGTACATTATATTGTTCAATGAATCAATATCGTGGGTTATGTTCATGATTGAGTGTGAGATTGATGATAAACAATGATTGAGGATGATCAGTGGTTCAATAGATGGATCAAATGATTTTATTCTTACCAATTTTGACATGAAATAGAGATGAAATAATCAAAGAGTTCATTTACCAAGTGGATTAAAGTCATGAATACTAATATCCAACCATGTAAATGTTTTCCAATCATGTATGCATTGTATTCAGAAAGGAATGAGGTGTTGGAAACAAATAGGATTATGTCGAAGGGTATCAATTGGTATCTATAAAAAATTGTGGTAAAAGAAGTGTAATAAAAATTATATGACATGTTGGACCCCCTATTTATCCTTATGTATTCAACCAGTAGAAAAATATCACATGTAATGGGATCCTTTTTAAATGTTATGTTACCCATTTTGGCATCTCAGTGTGTATCTCAAGGAAAAAACAACCACTGGTTGGCTGTGGTGCACAAACACCACCTGAGTACATGGACATGTGTAAAAACTCATGACCATCCATACACAATCATGACTAGAAGTGACTATAAATATCCCATGAGACCAATATATGTTTTTTATACATACATACTTGTTGTGCAATTTTTGATTAATATTCCTTGTGAGTAAAAACCATAATGAATGATTAGGGGTTATATGGACATGGAATGTACCCGTATTACACACCATGCACCCCCTTTAACGATGTTTCGTTCCCTATATTTCATTAGTTTGGTACAACATTGATTGAGTTTGTAACTTTTATCCATCCCATTATGGGTACAATGCAGAATTACATCAACATATCTGGATTATGATCTCCTATGGAGGATTAGTCTCGACTATAGTATTTTGGGTCACTCTAGGAGGCCTGAGAGTGATCCTGTATCATTTTATCTTATACCCTTGGTTGTGTTTGTGGAAATTGTTTGTCCTCCTTAGACAAGTTTTTATCCTCTAACTAGAAATATATATCATTATAGTACAAGGTATTACTATTATATTATCCCATGCATAGTGGGTTGATCCAGATTGGGTTTGTATTATCCCCCCACATTCCTTGTTGTGATCACCTATCAATGGATCATAATATTCAACGAGTAGTGAGATTATATGGGAATGTACCCGTTATAATGACCAATTCGAGGAGTTTATTTTGTGATATCATGACACATGGGGTGGTTTCTTCATTAAAATGATTTTCTTCTAGTAGAATCTTTTGGTTGTTAGTTTTGTTGTGACTATAAAGAAGTGTTGCGTCCTTACTGATTATATCTTGATATTGTTTATGCAATTATTTTTATTTCCTTGTTAGTAGATTAATATTCCTAATGATTTATGTTTTTCTTTTATAGGTTGTCCTACTAGTTATTATTATACTCACCCATTCATGGTCTTTACCCACACATGCCATGTCCTATACTGATAAAATACCATTTTGGGGTTTCCTTGGATGGAGGGGAGTTGTTGGAGAATAGATTTAACAGAATATACTATTGTGTTTTACGGTTGGTATTTTAACATAGTATTACACTACTTTTAAGAAGGATAGATTCTGTTTAATTTTTTTTCTCTTGTATTTTTCTACTTTTATCAATTTCAATAACATTCAATTATACTTTGCGTAGGGGGTCATAGTTATACAGATGCATTAATTTCTATTATTTTAAATTTATATATTGTATGTGGTTTAGTTGTGTGTGTGTGTACATTAGGTTAATTCCTCCCATGTGTGTGATATGTATACTCGGCACTGGCTGCCAAACCATAGTTTATGGAAGTTGGGCTTTGGGATGTTGCGGTTTGTGCCTCGTCAGGACAGGTCCCAGAATCCACATTCCTATAGTGATTCTAATGATCCTATCATTTTTTAAATATGGTTCATTACCATTGAAAATATATTTTCCATTCTGTAGTCTTTCAACATTGAAAATTTTATTTTATCTATCATTAATTTCGAATAAGAAGAATATCAGTGGTGCTCTCTTATTAAGAATAAGCGATAATAAGATGAAATTGACACCATTTATTGGGATGAGTTTAATATAATATTTTTTAAATATGTACTTCTATCATGTTACTTTTTTGAATATTTAGAAGGATTTCCTTGTTATAAATAATAAGGATGAGGAATATATTATTAAATATGACGAAACATTTAGATGAATGTAGAGGTACACTTATGGTATAATTATACAACATTAATGTAAGATTTTTCAATTCATTAGTGCCTTAATATGTTCACATAGAAGGCTGTTATCCAAAAGGGACATTATAAATGATGAATAAATCATTCAAATTATATTCATGGATGAAATAGATATTGTATTGACCAATACATTTCATTGTTTTTATTTGAAAAGTATGATGGAATTCAAGGGATACTCTAAATAACATTGAGAGAAGAATATTTTTATTCCATCATGGTCTATGTGTGAAATGAAAAATGGATTAACATGACTTAAAGGGACCATTAAATATTTTTTTTTGTATAGGATGGTCACCGAGTGGATAAATATCAATGTGATTGGATGAGGCAAAAAAATGATATAAATAAAGGGAAAACAACATAGAATGTACCTCCAATACATCATTGTTTCAAATACAAGGTGTTCGTACATCATAATAACAAGTTCCTAAATCTGAAGGTTGATGACAATGATTAGTTTCAGAAATATATTAGGCTATATAAATAAAATTAAATATCATATGACCAGTATTTTATAGGAAGAGTGTGATAATGATGATATTAAAGGTATAATTACCATCCCCTATAGAATTACTATTGTATTATTCGAATTTATATCTACCAACCCTTTTATATAGTAATTACATGATTAGGTTATCAAAATTCATACACATTGATTATTTGTTGAATTAACTATAAAAATAAAAAAATTGAAGGATGATCACATCATAAGTATATGATTCCTCAAAAATTGATGTTTGTTGGAATGTGGTGGTTGAAAATATTTTCATTCTTTCAATTGTTGAATTTGATGTTATCTTATGAATGGATGGTATTTCACTATATTAATACCAAATCAATTACTAAATAAGGGTGTCACATTATAAATTACAAACCACCTATTGTATTCTATCATCATGATGATGAATATTATCTTTTGATATATTTCAAGACCACTGTGTAGATGTTTATTCCAATTCAAAAGGGGAATTTATCATAGAGGGTTGTGGAGAAAACGTACATTGGGTATATGCATACTAAAAGATATTTCTCAACTTATTATTTCAATAGTTTCATAGTCTCCCATTGAATCATGAATTTGAGTTATAAAAAGAACTCTTACGTGGGGCTATAAAAATTTCAATTACTCTGTATAATATAGTAATTATTGAGTTGAAAAAATTAAAGAAGAATCTTCAAGAGAATATTGATATGGGATTCATTCATCCATGTGTTCCAATATGGGCTGACGATTTAGTTTTATTCAAAAGTTGAATGGTTAAATGCAACATTGTACATACTATCAAAAGATAAACAAGATTATGATCAATAACATGTGGCCTCGATCGTATATTATTTTCTTTTTTGTTCAATTATGTGGATCTGAATAACTTTCCTATATTGAACATCATTCTGGATATCATCAATTGACTTTAAATGAGGATATACCATAGAAAATATTTTATATAATTTTTTGGAAATATGACTATATATTAATTACATTTTGTCTTTCCAATTACCTGACTATCTTCATGGATTTAATGAACAATGTCTTTATAAAAGTCATTAATCAATTTTTGGTAGTCTTTATATATGATATTCCTATTTATTTATAGAAAATGTAATAGTAAGTATATTAGTTGAGAATTTTACTAAATACCCTAATGATGAAGATATTTTATCAATAATTTAAAAATTGATAATTTTGTAAATAAAAGTTTTCTTTTTGGGTTATATAATCTCAAGGCAGGGTATATTGGTGGACCCATCAACGATTGTTGTTATTGAATGATGGTGAAAACCAACAATTATAAATTAAATAAGATAAATTATTTGTTTGTTTTGATATTATAAAGTGTTTTTGGATAATTTATCATGAATATATAATCAACTCATCGAGTTTATTCCAAATTAATACAAGTTCTTATTGATAGAGAAATTGTGGGAAATTTTAAAGGAACTAAAAAAATATGGGTCAATGCCCCCATTCTTGTATTACCCTATATTTGAGAAAGGTTTTTACACTCCAATGACACATCCAAAAAGGATGGAGATATTTTCATATTACAGATGAAATGGTTTTAGATTATCCCCCATGATAATTGTAGGATCATAAGAAAAATTAAATAACTTATGATTTGGAGTAAACAATTGTAATGTTTCATTAATGATTTAGAGAAATTGTCTTTACAGAGAAAAATGTGATATATATATATTGATAAAAAAGATTAATCTATATAATGAAACCTTAGTATTTGAACATGTTCCAGAAAATATGATTATAGATGAAAAACTATTTTTACTACTCAATTTATTACCACACTGGGAATGAAAATAACGTGTTTGATTCATGATTCAAAAGGATAATATTAGCTTATCCATAATAAGGATCAGAAGAGATGAAAATATTTTTTTATATTCAATTGTTGAATATAGAAATCGTAATTGAAGGTGATAAATTGTATCTTTCCCAAATGAGTATCCAACCATATATCCTAGTGATGAATAAATAGACATTGAAAGAAGATATAGGGATTTAGAAGAAGGTGATAAATGGTGATAGGTTAATCCATTACTATTATGTAATAATAATTTTAAAAAAATATGTCTGTCGTCCATCCATTCCAGATTTGATGTTGGAGTTGTAATAAAAAGATAAATGTCATTTATAATCTATTAATACATGAAGTATGATGTTTTATATAGATTTTAAATAGAATTTATAGTGGAATGGAATGAAGATAGAAATGAATGTATTTATATATCACAGCCCGGTATGTCAAAAGATTAAGATTGAAAGGCCAAATACATAGGGGTTCTTATAACTATTACGTACACTAGAATAGAATATTGAAAACCTGATAAGACATATTGTGAATTTTTTATATGGATTTCAATTGTGGCTTGGATCAATTTCTTCATATAGTTTACTTTTCTTACAAAAAAACATTCACTCGATAATTCTTATGGATCCATGTAAATACCACTGTTTTATGAATTTTTTAAATCCAATATTATAGGATTATGTACTATAATGATATATATCGAGACCAGAACCAGATGATGAAATGATATAGAAGGTAAGATCCATTCATTAGCATATATGGTCTCTACAAATTTGACAAAAAAGTAATGATGATAATCATCAATGTGATCACGATTTTGATGATGGTGATAAGGTTTTACTATGTGAATCCTCCTTGAATATGGTATATATATTCCAAAATAATGGAAATCTAATCCATATATATTATTTTGCATTGAAATTCCTGATCTTATCTAGACCATAGCACGTCGGTTGGCGCTTACATTGAACCTCTCTCAAGATTATGTTGTCTTCCATTTCCCTCTCTTATAGATTTACATACCCAATCCATCACATTTGCTAAACTCGTAGTTCCTAAAACTAGATAATAATATTTCTTAAGATGAAAAACTGGTGTTGATTTTTTATTGAGTAATGAGATATCTGTGAAACAATACAATTAAGATGGTCAGTGTTTTATGGTGAAACCACCAGTTTGAGGAAATAAATTAAGAAGTTGATTATGTAATAAAATACATTATTCTGTGTTGTTTTTACTAGAGTAATTATTTTTTACGGTGAACTAAATTTTAAATGTTTTGTAATTTAACACACTAATATTTTATTATTAAAATTGAAATCAATTAATTACAATGACATTTATCATTAAACTCAACATCATGTTTTAAATATATGCTACACACTATTGATGTTATAATTTAATCTTTATCATTATTACTATGTCATTAATCTTATTAAAATAAATTTGATAAAAAAGTACTTAATTTTATGTAATGTCGTTATAATTTTCCAAAATACTATCTAAAAAAGTCTTATTGTGAAAAAATAATTAATGTGATTATTTAAAAATTCATAATTTTTTTTATTATATTAGAATATTAAATTATCATTTCTATATTTTGTTCGGGTAATCTTTTCGGATTTTTTTTTATAAATAGAAACTGTTTTATGAATAGTTAAAAAAGTAGTTTTTATTGAAAAATATATTTTCATTTAGAAAATTTATTTACATTATTTTTTATATGATTTTAATGTAAGAAAAGTTAAATAATATATTTATTAATAATTTTTATTTCATTTTAATCAATTTCATATTGAATCGTGATATAAAAATTTTTAATCTTTTGAATATTTTATCTTTCGAAAACTAATTACTCGATTCTTCTATGGGTTTAATTTTTAATTATTTGTATCACTTATATAAATTGATTTTACCAAAATGGATTTTCTATTTTTAATATTAATAATTTATATTAAATAATAACTTCAAATTATTTTTTTGTCCATATGAATTGTAAATGTAGTAATCATATATCATTGTGAATACAGTAAAATCATGTTTACTGAGGATTAAACTAATATAATAAAATTTAAATGGACTAGAAATTTTATAAAACCAAGTTTACGAACTATTTTGATCATATAACTGATAGGGTCGAATATTTTTTGATTTATAGGTTTTTTTATTTTAAAAAACATCGATATGATTTATTCGTTTCGGAAATTCCATATGTGTCCTCTACTTCGCTTATAAAAGGACATCTCCTATCCTCTCCAATTCACAATTACAACGATTTTTGGTTCAAAAAATCCCATACCAAATATATTACATATATTTCTATAAAAATACTTTATCCATTATTATATGATGAATCTAATCTATGAAGGCTTTAGGTTAAATCGATAGAGGTTGTCTGAATAATATGTAAAGTATAAAACAATATGTTTTTTTACTTATTACTAAAAAATAGGAAAATATTATTAAATTTTATTGATATAATAAAAAAAATGTATCCAATATAATGATATTTTATTATTTTATTTTAATAACAGATATCCATATCATCTTTAATCAAATGAGAAGAAAAACAATTGATCTTTTTCATGGCAGACTACCACCTAACGAACCGTAGTTACTCGTTTTCTATAACCAAAACTCATCAAATGATATAATTATGGATTGAATATATATATATATATATATATATATATATTATATTTATGATATTATTATAAATTTAAATCTATAATACCCTATTTAACTTCTTACCTCCAATCCTATTGGGAAAAATAATATCTCTCGCGTGTACGACGTACTACTGCCATAGGAACCGATGCGATGTTTTTTTCATTTTTTAACATTGTTGTCAATATGAATATATTGAATGAATATATATGATATGTTTTGCATGATTATACTTCTATAGTAATTATATTACATATATAGTCTTAAATTCCATTGCAAGAGGGATGTGATTATGTTGTCCGTGTGGAGGGTGAACTACCAACTCAAAAAGTTATTTGATTTGTTTCTCCAAAAGTATTTTAATTGAAGTTAGTTATTGTAAATTTAATCAATATATATCTCATAAAAATTATCATCTAATGGTAATATATTTTTATACATTATATGAATTCATCTTTTGAGAAAATGGAAATAATGTTATTTTGTATGAACAGACTACAGTTTCCAAAAACGACATATTTCATTTTAAATCAATAACATTATTGTAATACTCTAAATACATATATACATAATTTATGTGATATTTACATCATTGTTAAAATTTGATATATGATTGACCCATTATCAATATAAGAGGACCGAAAATACAAAATCAAAACATACATGAAGAATGACGAGAATATTACCTGAAACATGATTTTAATAATGAATTATTAATAAATGGGTAATAAAATGTAATAAGTAAGTATTATATCGTATGAAATAAGTTTTTTTTAATATATGTATAATAAATCAATATTTATTATACATGAGGATAGAATGTGTTCAAAGGAAGTTATAAATTAATGTAATTGAGTGCCTTAATTTATTTGGGACATATGTTATTTTATGAACCTATATTATTTTATGAGGTGTATATATCCCCCATTTAAAATTTTATATCAGAAATTTATTTATTATCTTGTCATTAAATGAAAAATCATGGGAAAAAATTGTACTCTAACTAAGCAACATCAACACTGACCTATTGTAGAACTATTCTCATAACTGGGAGGAAAATTTCGGGAAATAATCATTCATAAGCACATCCAAGTGTTCGAGTAGTAGAGTAAGTAGCTAGATCAATGTGTTAGAATGTGGGATTAACCCTAAAGGGGGTTATAGGAATCTAGGTATGCTCAATATATATCTAAGGTGGGTAAATTGCAAGGTGTGGTTTCACACACTCCTCTTGAAGGAAAATGGTTCTCGGAAGTGATGTTTGGTGAAATAAATTGGCTTCCATTATGGGATGATCAGGTACATTGAGTATCCTAGAAAGAAGAGGAGGTACTTAATACATCCAAATTTAAATACAATCTTTACCCCTTTCTGGACGTCTTGGTGGATGCTTCATACATCAATACTGATAGAAGACATATTGTAGAAGATTATGCAATATGGGAATGAGATACCAATGTTTGGGCCCATTAAAATCCTTTCTAGGGTGGAATATTTCTAGATACATGTATATATAATGGATATAAAAAAATTGTATGTTGGGGATGTATGGACCCCCTCCCACACCATTACGAGTGATTTTTGGTGACGAGTCATATCGAGAAAAAATGCCACCTATAATGATTTCATCAACCAGGGTGGAATATACCAACAAGGAGGTCGAGGTAATCCTTTAATCACATAGATTACTTGATCCATACCCTTTTAATTATCTATATAGTCTTATTAAAACATTTACTATATATGAGAATCTTGAAAATGGGTAACATGACCCCAATGAGTGGGGTGGAGGTGCATTGATTGGTGTGGAAGAGCACATTATTAAGAATGAATTCGTGGACAAGGCATGTGGTGGGAAGTCCAAGGTGGCTTGGGTGAAAACAATTGAACCTCAGGTCCTCTCTTTTATATATGGGGTACCATGTATTGAAATACCAACATTGTAACCCATTAATAATGATAAGGTATTCATATTATTTATAATAATCAAAATTCCTCCAGGTCTTGTAAAAATCATATCTCATGTCATTAATCCCAAATAATTTTTTCATAGGACCTTTTCATTAACATGTTTTCCTATTTCAAATATCTCATACCTGACCAAAATAAGAGTGGAGGGTTTCTATCATTGAAATATAAAACAATGATCAGGTGTATCCTATCGAGTAATCTCTTTCTATGAATCAGGAGATCAATCTTCTAATGCTTGTCTCCTATAAGTACTTCACATTCAAAATCTCATATTATATATTTAACAATAATTATAGTGGATGATTGGTCAATATAACAACACTTTCCCTTGGAAGAGTGACTCGAAAGAGGATCATCACCACATGGTCTCAGTTTTTTTCGTCCCACATAAACGATTACAAATTTAGAAATCATCAATAATGTATATTTTCATTTGAATCCATCATGTGAAAAAAAATTACTTGATAACGTTTAGAAAAATATAATACTTGGACGACATTATAAAACATTAGTCAATGAATTGAAATCTGGGATGTTGAGGCAAAAAAATCACACACATTTAACTTCCCAATATGTTGGTATTTTTTTCATATAAATTACACTAAAAATCAATATTTGAATATTATAAGGGATAATAATAAGTCATTATATTTATAATAATATCTAATTCCATGATTATTATATGGGGATTGAATGTTTATCTATAATAATAATAAAACATATATGTTTTTGAACGAGGGGTACATATATTTATTTTTATATTAATTCCCACCATTTATCTCATAATTGATTTACTAGAAAGATGAATTCATGTATATATCAGAAAACATTTTTAATCCTAGAAACATAGGAAGACATTTTGTGTTAATTTAAAAAGAAGGTGATCTCGAAGTGGATCACATACAGGGTAAGATTTTTTTATTATAATTTCATCACTTATGTTGAAGATATTATTTGTAAACTATGTAATAATGACAGAAAATATTCTATTATATATTAATCCTATTTTTTCTATCATTCATACACGAAGGTATTTTTTAATGAAAATAATTTTTGAGGTTTGTGTTGAAAAATTCATTTCTTTGATGTTTAATGAAATGAAAATATATAAATAATTGTGGCTCTTCTACATGTAAATGTAAAAAATGTGAATAGTATTTTTAAATTTAGCATTAGGAGTAGTGGGGATACATGGAACATCATGTATATTAATAAATTACTGATAATTATGGAGTAAGGTACAATGTGTGGGGTGATATGATAGATATTGTTAGCAAATACAATGGGGATTCCGATATTCCCATTATCCATACGATAGATTTTGTAAATGTTATATTATTTTCTAAATTAATGATGCTAAATATATCGGTTATTTTGGGATAGATATTAAGAAATTAGAAATCATGATTTATTCCATGTTTCAATAATTTGTAAAGGACGGTAATTGGTTTATAGTTTCTATGAAAAAAATCCTTACATACAAGCTATTAGGATTTATTGATTTAAAATTTAAATTATGAGGCAAGAGAAAATATTAATGGAGGGATTTTCTCTACATTAATCGATATATGGGTGGGGTCTATATAAGATGATGTGGTATCATGTTTTATAATGTGGGATGAGAATTATGTAGCCACCAATAGAGAGTTGTAAAGGGGTTGTCACATTTGAGGTAACAGGTGCGAAGCAAAGATGGTTATCATGACAACAATGGTGTGTCAGCGGCGATGATTGAAGATGACGATGATGACAATGCGATGTATCAAAAGTCCTCTTGGTTGGGGAGAACAAGCGGCGTGTTCTGGTGGTGATGGTAAGTTGTAAAAAATGGTATGTTCATGGGGTTTGTGTGTTGAGTGAAAACTCCTTCGGGTTCATTGTAAAAGGCCTTCGGGTGTTGTGTAAAATTACTTCAAGTGATGTTAATAAAAGGACTTCGGGTGATAAAATGCTTTCGAGTGAAATCCTATACTCTTCCGTGTTTCTAAAATGACAGCATCGGTTGTGGATCTAGGATCTACACCCCAACAATGGTATCTGAGGGATTCGTTGAAGTGATCAGATGCAGTACATGATGGCAAGCATTTAGTGGAGAAGCTTATCAAGGACTCATATGTCATCAGAAATAACAGCGGTATCAGTGTTGTTGCTGGAATATCGAAATTATTTTTGGACTCAGGTGTCATACGGTGTGTTGTGTTCAATGGGTGAAATTTGAAGCTTGGTGGAGTTGGCGATAGAATTGTCCTAAATAGTGGAGATGACATTAGATTTTTGAATCTTAAATCAAGGTGTAGATTTGTGGGATTTATTGATTTAAAATTTAAATAATGTGGTGATATAAAATATTAATGGATGGATTTTCCCATAATTAATGGAGATATGGGTGGGGTGTATATATAAGAAGATGTGGTAGCATGTTTTGGAATGTGTGATGACAATGATGTACCCACCAAGAGGGAGCGGCGAAGGGGATGTCACATTTACTGTAACCAGTGCAAAGTGATGATGGTGATCATGACAAAGATGTTGGGTCAGAGGTGATGATTGAAGAAGATGATGATGATAGTTCAATGTATCATAATTCCTCTTGGTTGGGTAGATCAAGCTACATGTTCTGGTTGTGATGATCAGCGGTAAGGACAAAAATGGTATATTCATGGGTGTCGAGTGTTGAGTGAAAACTTTTTCAGTTGCCTAGAAAAAGGCCCTCTGTGTTGTGTAAAATTCCTTTGGGTGATGTGTATAAAATGCCTTGGGGTGATAAAATGCATTCTGATGAAATATCCTCCTCATTTTTGTTTCTAGAATGACGACTTCCGCTACGACACTGGGATCCATGCCCCAACACAAGACTCTATATCAAATATTTTTATGTTCTTCACATTATGTGGAATTTAAGAAATATGGATATATTCTTGTTAAAATTCAATTTATTGATGTGGTAATCTATGATAATATAATCCATTTATAAAAAAGGTGCTACATAAGATTATAATTAGGTATGAATTTAGATAATCATATCAATATGTTTGAGAACATCTTATGATAATGGAATCCTTGTCTTCATTTACAACGTGAAATTAAATTTCAAGAATTAAAAAATAATATCTTGGGAGAACATCATAGGACTAAAAATCCCCTAAATCATATTATTTTTTTGATCTAGCATAGAGAATCTTCATTCAAATCAGTGGTGTGACATTCATTTATGATAATTAATCAATAAAATATATTCTTTCATTTTATGTTGAAAACATGTTTTTTGGCCTGGAAATGGGATTTATTAAAAAAAATATAATTTATTTATTGATTAATTCAAATAATGACCTTACAAAAACATTTTTCCATATAACATTATTCAATTTATTATTAGTATAATTAATCATTATGGGTTATGTTATTAAATTTTCATAGTGATTTAGAAATTTTTTATTTTGAATATGAAATAGGACTATTGTTCTTTGGGAGAATGTTTTTTATTTTATCTTGATTAGAACCATCATCAGTTGGTGTTATTTGGATTTTTTGTTTGTATATGAATGGTTATATTTGACCATCATATACACTTTGAAAATCAATATATGAAAATTGGTGTGATATTATATTTTGATTTATCAATTATAATTTGGATGGGATATGATTTTTTTTAAACTATCCTTTGAGTCAAATGGGGATCACTGTGTGTTAGTTAGACTTTCAATAGATTTATACTGCTTCAAAAATGACATAATGATCATGGTCCTTTAAAATCACAAAATTATGAGTTTTTTTCATATTTTTTTAGTGATTGATAATTTTTAAACTAAAATGTCATTTCTAGTCTAAATTCACACACATTAAGTCGTACCTATATCATCATGTGTTCGATTGATTTCGGACCATTTCCTATACATCAAAAATGTCGTATAGAAAATTGTCTTAAAGTGTTATGAAAATATAAGCAGCTACATATATTTTTATGTGATTGAAAAATAATATTAACATAAATATAAATTTTAAATTTAATACACCAATGGTATGTAATACTGATCAGACCATGTATTAGATTAAATTGTAGATAATTTCTACAATTCAAAAATGACATATGGTTCATTTTTCAAAATTATCAAAATAAATTTAATGTGATTCATAAATTTTGATTATGCCAAATGCCTTTTTATAGAATTATCATTTTAAACTAATAAAATACATTATTTTCTTTGTTAATTTTTAAAAATAAATAATTAACATAGACCATTCGAGTAATGATTATGTCAAATTATGAAGATAAAAAATTATATATGAGTGAATCATCATTATTTTAGAATTTTTTTCAAATTTTTTCGATGATCATTTTTTTCTCGTAATAGATCCCAAAATTGTTAAATAAAATACAATTATTTATGATGTTATTTAATCGAGATATTTATAATAATTATCTACATAATTAACAGATAAAAATGATACAGATGTTAACTAAAATAATTATGAGCTATAATTAAAAAATATTCTAAATAAGTTGTAGAATTTCTGTTGTTCGTGAAATCATCATACCTTATGAAATATTTTTTGTTTTACATTAATTTTTTAAAAAAATATATATTTCATCATTTAAATAAATTTTATATTGAATATCATTATACTAATAAAAATAATATAAAGTAAATTTATTAATAGATATTTTAAATGAAATTATAATTATCATCTAAAATACCTCATTTGAGATGCTAGTTTGCTAATGGAATTCATTAACATTCAAAAATTTTAAAATTTAATAACCAAAATTATTTCCATTATTTTTTTACAATATCTAATGAAATTTCATTATAATTTAAATTCTCATGAGAAATTTAACCTATTTGTGGAGATGGTGTTATTCCGTCTCCAAAACTCCTATAGTATGATGTCATCAAATATTTGTATTTATTTCTTTAGGGTCAAAATATATGATGCCCTCAAAAAATTATTTTTTTGAATGTTTTAACATAACTAACTGTGTATGTTGTTCAAAAATTGTACATCCTTGGTTTCTTGTAATATTATATATTAACTAATTTTAATAGTAAAAAATGATTTATAATCCCATACAACATAACTTCCAAAATGAAATATTCAATTCTGTAAGAATCATATATCATAAAAATTAATTCCAACATTAATTTGAAATTTTCAATCAATGGATCTAATTAATTATCAATAAAAATACCCAATTTTTTTCTTATATATGTATATTCAACAAATTGTACATTCACATCATGCTTAACAATGGTGGAATGATATAATTTTTTGATATATTTTTCCATATACTATGAGTACTTCTATAAAAACCAAAATAATTCAATATATCATAATATAACATATGAATAAGGTTTCATGACTCAATTTATAGTTTAGAATACTTTTGATCAATTATATATCACTATAGATAGTCCAATTGGTGAAAATTTTCCAATGTTCATATATTTTATCTACATTCTACATCAATTTTATTGCAGTATCCTCACATCCATATTTTTTAAAACACATGAATTAGTGCAATGTTCAAGAAAAGTTTCACGAATTTTGATTCATCATTCATATATCTAGATGCACCATACATTTTGTATTTTTATGTGAATAATAGTATTTTCAATATATAATAAAATAATTTCAATGGGAATGTATTCTTTCATAGATCATAGAAATTTAATTTATAATTCTTCAAGGGTTATATTTTTGTGGCGGATAATTATTATATTCTTGGATGATATCATTCAATAGAGATTGAAACATAGTAAACCCAATGTCAACCCATATGTTGCAATATTTAACACTATATTTCTTTAGTATGCATTAAAATAATATATGTTTAGTATAACCAGAATGCAATGGAGTCATGTCAAAAATATATATCCTCAAAAACAGTGTTTGGTGATCAGGAAGTTAATCGCCAATTGTAATTTTCATTTCCTCATTACAACATTCTATATAAACACACATATAATAGTATCTTCAAAAAACCATTATCATTGTTCTCACAGGAAATCAAATCATATTATCCACAGAAAAAATTAATCCCTAGAACTAGATATATTCAATATATAGCTATGTTTAGTCTACAATGAATAAAATTGGTCTACTCTAGGATATATCAAGTGTTCATCAAACTACTCGTGAATAATTAGTCATTACTAATAATAGTGTAAACAAAATAAGTATTCTAGAAGGGTAACAAACATGATATTTTTTATATTTGATAAACCCCAACCTTTTAATATTTTTTCATATGAATAAAATCCAAAAATTTTTATTTATATTAAATATATTTAATTATATAATATTCCAAATTGAAAAAATTCATAGAACATATGATCTTAATACCATAAAAAGTTATTATTAAAGAATTATTTATGATACATAAAAATATAATTCAAATAGAATATGGTATAAATGATGTGTATTGATAATTTTTTTAGTGTTGAAAATAATTAATAATGGGAATGTGTGATATCCTGAATGTTACAAAAAATATAATTAAATTTTCATCTATTAAAAAAACAGATCATATAAGGTTTCTATTTCTTTTCTAGGTGGGAGTAAATAAATAAGGTGGAGTTGATGTTCATACATTACTTCACTTGGTACCAATATTACATGGTTGTGTTTATTGATCAGATATTCAAGATATGATGTTGGTCTTTTATTAGATTATTAAAATGATGATAGGGAAAAATTAGCTATACATGAGAACCTTAACTTTAATGAGTCACTTTAAATTAATTGGTTATAAGGAAATAAATTTTGGGTTTTTCTCAATTGGATGAACAGATAATGTTAACTATTTTTTTTCAAAATGATGGCCTTAAAATCTAATAGTGATTAAAATTAAATCAGTACAGCCATGAGAAATAAAATATTAAAAATAAATAATCACATACTAATAGGAGCTTAGGATGTGAAGAATGTGGAAGGAATCCACAATGGTTTATATAGGGGAAGCAAATACATAAACTAAAAATTTACATATGACATCAAATGATTTCAAGGAACATAAGTGATAATAATCCCATAATTTGTTTTCTTACTAAAACTCAACATAATTTGGACAGATTCATTTTATAGTGATAAGACATTATTTCTTATTTTCAAAAAGAATGTTCATATTTAATTTAGAATTGAAGATTTTTTTATAAAAATAGGATTTAATTAAGGGAACAAAGATAATAAAATTTTAAGTGATATCTAACAAGGATGGATTTCCTCAAACTAAACAAGAGTTTCTACAAAGAGTCTATAAGATGTAATTTAATGAGCCACCCTATATCTATCTCTTTTAACAAAGCGGAATGAACACGTAAATAAAAGGACGACTTAGTGTAAATAAATCTAATACCAATCATCTGGAATCGTTGGTAAAGGCCCCAAAACATTTGTTATATACAATACCAATGGTTTTGGGTAGTATTGGGATGTATTTCGTCATTATAATCCTATAAAATGGTTTTGGGAAAACATTTGAATAGGTCTTCTATAACAATAGTTTACAAAACCACTGGTATATGCTGTATTAAATACCTATTCAAACAGTTTTCAAAACTATTGAAATTTGTTATTCAAAAAAACCCTTCCGGTTTTTAATCCTCACACCACAATTTTATAAATAAAACACCTAACCACAAAGATATGATGTTTTCAGAAGAAAAATATTATATATATTTATATGTATATTTACATGTACATTTTTTATTAATTGTTATTTGATAAAAGAATTGATTTAAATTTTGAAAACCAATACCAACTGATTGTAAAACAATTTGTACAAACCAATACCAATTGTTTTCAAAACTATTGATATATTTATTTTGATTTTTTAAACCATTACAAATGGTTTTTGAAAAACCATAAATATAGGTTCACTAAATGTAGTATATACATATGTTTTTATCCCAAAAATTTGTACAATCATCACATATACCAGTGGTTTTTGTAAATCCATTGTAAAAATATCATTATATTGAAGACACTCCAACAATTAGTATAATACATTTTTTATAAATACGACTTATACTAACAATGCTTAAAAAAACGTTTGTATATGGTCATATGATGGCGTTAATACCAATTGTTTTCGCTAAAATATTTGTATGTGGTCATTTCTGGATCTAATATTGATGGTTTCTCTAAAACCATTCATATAAATATATTAGTATAGGTAAAATTTCTAGTAGTGTTGATTTTGGATTGAACCTTCATATCCAATAATCCAAAGTAATAAAGAACACATAATTATCCATTAATATCATTAATAATGAAAATATAATATAATTCAATAATGACATTTTTTCGTCCTCTATCAATGGAGAACATCAATACTGTGAATAATGCATGGGAATTATCTATTGGTGGATCCCAAAAAATAAAGTATGTCACTCAATCACGATATGATAATTCATCAACTATTATAATGAATAGAAAAACCAATAAAATAGAACCTCTTCTGAATATAGTTCCATAAACAATAACCATAAACAAATTTGATGGTGGGGGAACCACATATAGAAGTGAGAAATTGGAATGAAGTTATAAATATAAATTTCCTTATTCTCCCAAATATCCATCAAAGATAAAACCTACTTGATCCAAAAAAAGATTAGTTTTAAAATCTTGTTAAAAACATGGTCATATAATTTTACCAATATAATCATTAATATTGTAAACCTGTTTTGGTATGGAAGAAGTCCACTTTGGAGGATTGAGACACCACACAATTCACCCTTTCCACAATCTTATCTACATTCGAGTATTATATATGTAATAGGTTTCTTTCCCCATGATTGTAGAAAATTGTATGTATAGAAGTTTCTACTTCACTAATTAATAATTGTATCAAATTATCCTAATTAATATGTAATGCACTGACAATAGTTACCTAGATTTGGTGAATTATTACATATCATTGTCATGATCACAAATGATCAAGTCTCAAATGGCCGATTAGTTTAGTTGCCTTCAAACTACTAGATACTTTGATATGGTGTATATTACATCATAAAATGAAAATCTACAACAACATTGAATCCATAGACCACATTCATATCCCCTAAGTCTATCCCTGCAGGTCAGTCCTAAAATACTTCTTCTCATCCGGGGAAAAATAAAACATAGAAAGGGGTGAGCTGAGATGCTCAGTATAAATTACAACAGATCAGAAACATTCATAAATTAGCATAAAAATTTATGGAAATGTATAAGAATAAAACAAACCCCTTTTAAACATGAATTTCAACATAATGTGTAAATTTTAAAATCAAAATATTCCATTTACTAACTCTCATTGATATTTTACTAGTCGAATAATCACATGCAATATAAATAGCAACATTCATAATGATGGAATTCGTAACCACATAGTCAAAGCATAGTGCCACGGACACAAATAATATTTTTTCAAGAACTGGTTCCAAGACTCTAGTTTGTCCTATGAGACCTATCGATGCATCGAAGAGCTATAGCAGGCTCCAACTGTCACATACTAAGTCCAATGCATTACTCATATAAAAAGGTTTAATCATAACATAAACATTATTATTAAAACTAGCATACGAAATGTAAATACTTTATCCATAAACCATGAATGGTATAAAAATAACACAACCGTAGTCAAACATATCAAGAAACATTCAATACAATATTGAAGTTTTTTATCATAATTTGTCAACTTCAAATAAAAATAAAATCCATCAATGGATTTTTATATATATGAAATCAAAACCTTTTTTAGAGAAATATCTCTTTCTATTTTGAAATAATTTAAAATTCATATAATTATAAATGAAAAAATTTATTTTTAAAACATTCTTATAATATTTTAAGGGAATCATTTATGATGTTATAATGCTGGAAAATAGCCACACATTCCGTATAAGTTAAAATAATAATTTTCAGCTTAATTTTGTCGAAAAGTATATAAAGGGATTTGTTTGGAAAATGATGAAAATATTCCTTTATAAACATCTTATAAAAGTCAACCAATTTTATAAATGACATTAACCCATAGTCTAGTAAATATTAAGAATGTTTTGAAATAAATTTTCAAGAAACATGGATGTTGATGATAAAGAGATCCCAGTAGATTATTACATATAAACAACCTCGTATAATGATGAGATTGTAGAATTAACCCTTACCTTGTACTTTTCCTTTATCGAGTAATGTTTAAAATTCTATATAATGGTGAAATAATTTTAATTATATTATAAATGAATCTTATACATTAATATAATATCCTATATGATCTTTGGACATTTCTTTGTCAATAATATCTTAATATTATCGTTGTTTCAGGTGTTAAATTATTCATCATCATTTATATTCATTGTTATGTGAGTCATATTTGATATGGATGGGATTTATCATATTCATATTCATAATTATATTATGTTTTTAAACAGTATTTTTAATTGACGAATGATAATTAGTCTTGAATGGATATGACAGGGAATGAATCTCTTCACGTTCGTGGATACAGTAATTCGTACCTATGCACGAGCAACATTATAATTAATTTGATGTTAAAATAATATTTAATTGGATGTTATATTGTATATACAGAATCATTATCATTTAGTATTTATTATTTAAATCAATTTAAAATCATTATTATACCCATCCAAATAATAATGTATTGAATAACAATTATACAGTGACGTGAAAACGGTAAGTCGTACGTACGCACGTATGGTGACATGTCATTCAATTGTTGGATATAATAATGAATATGGTTGTAAAATATTTATAATAACATAAAATTATATATAATATAATATAGTTATTATTTTATAATGGAAATAACAATGAAATAAGAAGTGTAAGAAGAAAGGAAATTGAAAGATGTGATTAAATATTTACCTCTTCTTCGGGTTCTTCCTATTTATTTGATCAAAAGGGCTCCATAGGTTGGCTTTATGGCTAATTTTAATCCTCTACAATGAATTTAGGGTAGTTTAGAGGGTATTTTGGCAGGGTTTGGCCCGGACAAATTGATTTTACGTTGTTAATTAGAGACAAGGGTGAGTGCCCATTTATAAGTGGTGTGTGGGGCACCTTAAGAAAAGCTGGAAATATTATTTTATAATAAAATAATTTTCGGTTTATAATGGCACCAAAATGTATTATTTAAAGTATAAGGACGAGAGGCATCGAAAAAAACTCATCTGATAGGTTTTAGATAGGTTTGGGTCACTATATTAACATTATATTTTATATTTAACTCTTAGTAAAATAGTTGGACATTTACCATGTCTCATTTTATTTGTATATTATATGGTTAATAAACATAATATATACTTCTAATCAAACACCAATTGGTTCATTAAATATACACCTATAATTATATAAGGTGTTTTTCTGATCATAGGAATTTTATGAATAGATGTTCAATTAATAATATAATATTTGTTTTAAAAACTCTTTTATGTCAATTTTGACACTATTGGGTATTTTGTTATTTCAAAATTCATAAAAACATTATCACATCAAAAAAAATACATCTAAACGACCCTAATATGTCATTTTAATGATTATAATTAATGTAATTCATAAAAAGTATCAAATTAAATTTATTTTGATATTTATAATATCAATTATTTTATAATTTCATTAAATAGGTAATTACTACATCTCCATTGTATCATAAAAAAATTAAATTATTTAATTTCGAAAAAAGATATATAAAATAGAATTATGTATGAAATGTTATTATCTTTCTATTTAATACATATAGTCGAATTTATCTTATGTGTAACTCTGTATTAAAAATGTTTTAGTTATTGAACCTTGATTTTAACTATTTTAACTCTTCTTTGAAATAAATAATTATAAATGTCATAATATAATAAAATGGGAGAAAAGTGGTTCTTATTTTATTCATAAGGTTGTTTTTCGTCAAATTATACTTATCCAATATAATTAGGTCATGTTTTAGGGTAATAAAAATATCAGTTTTACCCTTAATTACCATATTTTTTTAACAGTGGTAAAATAAAAGTAAAAAGTCACTAATCACCAAAAATTATTTTCATCTTATTGAACCACATTTTACTTACTGATATTAACCATGTCTCTCGGATTTTTGAAATTCAGCTCACTGAAGTGGTAAAATTATGTTTTATGTGAATTTTCATATTCTCTTAGGAGGTGGGTAAAAGACGGTGAACAGTTCAATACACTTTTTTAATGTCTTAAATAATTACAAAATTACTCCAATGAATTACATTGAACTTATATAGGTATTATGTATCTATTTTGACATAAAATAAATTTATATAAAATAAATAATTATTTAAATAATAATTCGGTTTTAAATTATCACTCAGTATTTGTCATAATGAATCAGTAATTGAAGGATTTCCTAAAAATACCAAAAATTAACCTAAAGATAATTTCGATATTCCTAAATAGGTGTTATAGTTCAATTCTATTAGGATGTGACATTGTGGAAAAAAATGTATTTTCATAATCCCGTTTGGGCCTAAGGCCAAATATGACTCATCAACATCACCAAAGGGATGTGATGTGCTAATATGATATTTTAAACATTATAATTATTAAAGTGCCACAAAAAATAACTAACGAACTACCTAAGGATTTCATGACCTAAAAAATAGTGATCTGAAATTTATTTCATTACTTCATAAAAAATAATTAAATAACACTATCTATTAGAAATATTCCAATTTTGTATTTAAAAATCATAAAGGATTTTAATTTAAAACATGTATTTTCACCATGATAAAACCCATTGATCTCTATCGAAAACCATTTTAATCCGTTTAAAAAAAAATTAAACCTATTATGAAATTTATTAATCAAAATTCCCATTACATTCTGAAATTTATTTTTCTAAAAAATACATAAAATTAATAACAAACACCCAAATAATTGGAATTGGGGTTATCATATTTTCTTCCCACCAAAATAATTTCTTCAATAAAATATAAACATTTAATTGAAATAATTCCAATAAAATAAAAATTTGTGTTCTAAAATTTAAATCACAATACATTAATTAAACACAACTGAATTCAATGAAATTTGGGGTTTTCATATTTCAGGACAAAAACAAATTTTTATTTAAAAAAACAATTCAATTGTATTGGGTTATTACAAAAACCTGTATAATTCAATTTAATCAAAAACTTTAAATTTAATTTAATATAAATAATTTAAATGATATAATGTAATTTAGGGATAATAAAAATTGGGCATCGTTACAGAATCACCTACATTGGGATAAAAAAATATTGAATCACAATATCTTACATTAAAAGATTATATAGAGGACAAAAAACAAGGATCAATGAATTAAAAATTTGTAGAAATACAGAAAATTATTTACTATATCGACAAATCGATGCATAGATTAATCTCACTCAAGGTTAAATAACAGATACCATAGAAGGATTATTATAAAAAAAGGAAACCTACCGCTTGAAGATCGATAGAAATTACTAAATATTTGGATATTTTCAAGGAGGTATCTGAGGGTAACAAAATAATATTGGGATGTCCAGCTAGGGAAGAAATCGATATTTGGTCATACCAGTCCAAAAGTGTCCAAAAAAGAAGGTTAAGGAAATTATAATCAAATTTTGGATTAAGTTAATGCCCATAAACATGGTTTCATGAACATAGGCACATAGTTTATAAAAACTATGTGCAATAAGTGCACATACTTTAAATGGGTTTCAGGGTTTTTCTATTAATGGAAGATGGTTTGGTAATCCCAACAAAATCCATTTTATTCCCACTATATTTTTTTTTAATATTGATGTTGCAGGGAGCATGGATTGTGAAATCGAGCAGCAGCCTAGAATCTTCAATAGACTATAAACTATCTCCCAAAGTATCACAAATGAAATCCAAACAAAGAATGTTCAAATGAAGGGGTTTAATAATACTGAAAAACAATAACATAATTAAACAACTAATGTCATGTATTTATTTACATAATCCTCCATTCATATTAAATTGCATGGGATAGATTGTTATTTGGATTTTAATTCATTAATATGTATATAAATTAAATAAAAAATAATGGTGTTGTGTCGTACAACATTAATATATTAGTTTATATTGAAAATATATACCTCATTTCAGATGAAGTGTACTCCATTCAATATTTATCATAGGGATATGATGGTTTTTCTAAATGAAGACTATTTTCCGAACAATGTTTTTATTTCAAAAAATAATATTTTTTAATCGCCATGAATAACTATTGTATTTTAAAATGATATGTTAAAAATCATAAGAACTGATTGAGAGCCTCTATGTGAAATTCAATTGAACATTAATAAAAAATTTATTCTAAAATAATCTATTACAAATTTCCCCTACCTAGGTTAATGGAGGGTAAATAAATATTTTATTAATTTTTTTTGAAAAATAAATAAATTATATCTTAATGTTACATTAATCTCTTACAAAACTATTTCTTAAAGTTCAAGAATATCATTGTTGATAGTATCTACATCAACCGGAATGTGTATTTGAGTGGAGATCATAATGTAACTAATAAATATATAATTTCATGATTAGTAAGATGGTCTAATGAATTCAATCCAATCTCTAATTCTAATCCTATACCAAACAATTTAAATTCATTTTCAACCCTATAATTCTAAAAAGCTTATAATTTTTATTGGACATTGGTGGTAAGCTATTACAATTTCTCCAGCTTCAGCATCATTTATATATTATTACACAAAATTGATAACATTGGTATGTGTTGAAAAATGTTTTAAATATATAATGGAATAATCTAGATGTTGAAAAACCAGGTGCTCATTAGGATTATGAGCCTCAGAATGTTCTAAAACATGTTGTTCCTCAACATCGGTTGCATCTGCATGTTGAAAAAACATTTTTACCTTAATTCAGTGCATTGGAATTATCTAAATATATTTTTATAGATATATTTGAAATTTAATATATATTACCGAAATTAAGTAGTTAATAGAAAATACAATGAGGTAACACATTTTATATTTATTAAATAACAAGAAAATTGATTTCCATTTTTCGAATAAATGGTAAAATGATTTTACCCAATTATTGAGGATCAAAATCCAATCAATGTGGTCTCTTCAAACATTAAATATCTCATATTAATTTATTTTTTCATTATTTTTTTTAAATACCAATGAAATTTTCCTCCATAATTGACTTCAAAAATGATCCTTCAGTGGTTTTGGCCGATAAAAGAAAAAATAACCACATTCTGTTGGAAAGATATGGACGATAATATAATGATAAAACATGTGAATATTTTATAAATAATTTATTTATGGACCCTTAATTTTTGAAACATACTTTAAAAATGATAAATAAATAATTTAATTACACTGTGTTTATCAACAAACTTGCACTGAAATTTATGAACGTGGAATTTTCTATAGTCCAACACTCATATTTTTTGGATGATGGAAACATGAGAAATATAAAAATATTTCGGTTTTCAATCCGTGGGGCCAAATACATATATCATCACAACCATATGTTTATCCCCACTATTTTTCATAGTAATTTATTTTTCGTGTTCATTTTTATAGAATATATTACAGATAATTACATAACCATTATTTCATAATAAATCCAATCATGGATATCCAACTGGACAAAATAATAATTTAAAATTTGAATTCAAATTTCTATATGACTTCTTAATAATATTTTCTTCTAAACATCATATAAAATATCAATTATGGATATTTTATATCATGTATTTATCACTTGATAGATTCAAATTCCTTTTAATTACATTGGGGGATGCAACATATGGTGAATCGTCTAAACTAGTATAAAATGTAATGCTGTACCTGATCTGTCCTTTTTAGAGTAATTGGGACAAAAATTACTCTGAAAAATGATTTCCATAAAATATAATTGATTTTATGTGATTTTACTAGACCAATTCATTCCACATCAGACTGGTAGTTGAAATAGAATTCAACCAGTTCCTCAATAATCTATCACTATGCAGTACAGCATTATGGAATACATCAATATTTTACATACCCATAAAAAATCATTGTATTATTTTTTATGGGATACATCTGTCTATAATGTACAGGACCATATAGTCATATTCCTCTGACCATGCAAACAATCATGTAAACCATCATATCGAAGAATAAATGTGGGAAGAAAATCTTCAGTCTACATAATATGAATGTAATTTACTTTCCCATAAATGTTAATTTTGTCAGCCTTATTAGTTTTTTATATAATATTGAATAAGAAACAAGATTTTTTTAGTATAGTATTGGTTATCATTTGATAAATTTAATGTAATGATACTTGAATTATAACATGTATCAAAACATGACCATCATTTAATTTTAGGACCTTTAACATCATATTCCTCTTTTACATGATATTCATGAAATTTATGAATACCCATCCAGATCCTTTATATCATTACCTAAATTGAAACACATACAAAAATATTTTAAGGAATTATTATAAGAATCTAGTGGAAGAAAATATATATTTCTCCCTTCACTGGTACCAAATATTCATCTATCCCCATGTCAATCATTTCCAACAAAACCTAAATGACGTCCTTTTTTGAGTCAATTATTATTGATCTAATGGTACTATCTCATACATTCTTTTCCACAAGAATGTCATAAAAAAAATGTATTACGTACATGAAATTAAATTATGTACATTAAAAAATGATTTGATTTTTATCTATATTTCTAAAGGCATTATAGCGATGGTATATTTAAAGAAATTCCCATATATTTTACATTCTAAAAAAATATTACCTATTAGAGGGAATGGTATTATACATTTATCAAAAATCCAATAGAATTATTTCATCCAATATCGGTATATATGTAACCAGGGTAGAAATCTATGATGTCTTTAAAATATAGTCAATGATGAACATATTAACCAAACTATGTGTATAGAATGTTCTAAAATGTGATAACCATTAATTCCTATAATACTATATATTTAAAAATTTCCATAAGAAGTAAATTTTTTTATCATCCCATTTGTCATAGATTTCAATATTATATATTCATTTCAACATGATTAATAAAACATGGAAACTAATCCCCCCATTAATTTCAAATTTTGATGCAACAGATCAAAATAAATATCAATATTAATTCCCTATCGATTTTTCCTCAAATAAGTAGATACAAATAATTTAATATTCACACCATACATATACATGGTGGAATATAATAAATTTACAACATAACTATCCATATACAGTGAGTGATGCATTTAATGCCAAAAGGATACACACTTTTAGTAGATATCCTAAGATGATGGTTTCATGCATCATTTACAAATTAAGGAAACTCATGATCACTTTAATTTCACTAAAGAATGTCTACTCGGTGTAAAATTTTCCCATTTTTATATATTTTTTCTACATGCCATGTCCATTTTCATGTAGTATCTTCAATTCCATATAGCTTAAAACACCTTGGATTGATTGGAATGTAAATTAAAACATTCAATTTAATTAATTATTCATTCTTATGTCCAAATGATTCATACATTTAGAATTGTTTATTTGATACATATCTTAGTAAAAATAGTGTTCAATCATTTAGACATGCATCTGTTATATCATAGACCATACACATTGAACATAGAACCGGTTTAGTGCTCAATTTTTTGTATGGACGTTTATTATATTCAAGGACCATATCATTCAATAGATAAACAATTATGTAAATCTAGTTCCAATCCATACTTTTCAAACATGTACACTATATAACTACCATATGTATTAGAATGAAGTATATTTTGTACAACCAGTATACATTGATTCCATTGCAAAACTCTTTATCTTCTAAAACGTATTATGATGATCATGAAGATGATCATCATTTATTGTTTTCATTTCCTCAATGTGATAATATATATCATCAAACCTATAATCATATCATAAATATGATCATTATCATTGTTCACACATAAATTCATATCATATTACCCATAAAACATAATGATATCACAATCAATAGCTATATTCGGTTTTTAACTATGTTTAATATAAAAGTTATTAAATTGATATCTTCTACGATAGATAATTTTTTTTACAACAAATCATGAATAATTATTATTTAATTTTAACATTTTAAACACAAAGAATGTATTTGATAAGGGTTATATCCATGGTCATATAAAAATTCAATGAACCAAGTCATCATAATCCTTTTTTATTTGATTATCATTAATTATTTTTTATTCTTTTCAATCATATTTGATTCATTAATTTCAATATTTAATAAAATGAATAAATTAATTGAATTTGTGAACTCTTTATCCTAAATGGTAATTTGTAAGGAATTATTTATTCTGCATTACAAGAAATTCTTCATTAATAATGGGTAAATGATGTGTAATGATATTGTTTTCTAGATTCAAAAATAATTAATAAAATAGAATGGTGATGTCTATAATATTACAAATAATATAATTATATTCTCACCATTTGAATTATAAAGTGATCAAGTATGGTTTTAGTAGATTTTATTGGTTATATTAAAGAAACATGGACAATTTTATGTTCATACATTTCTTCACATGGTAAATGGTAGGCGAAGTGGTGCTTTAGTGATGGAATACTTAAAAGCTAATGTAGATCATTTATCAGAGGATGAAAACGTTGATAGGGGCCAATCACCATACCATAAAAACTATACAATTAATGAGACTCGTAAAAATATTTATATATAATAAATAATACTAGCAGTCTGTATCTATGGGATGAACAAATACTATTCACCTAAAATGTAAAAATATGACAAAAAAATTCCAATTGCAAGGAGAATTAATTATGTTTGGAGAAGATATGGAACAAATTAAAAATAAATACTCACTTAATAATTGGATATCAGGATGTTATAAAAGTGGAAGGATTCTTCAATTGTGTTTTCAGGGTGAAGCATCAACTATGAGGGGAAATTTAACGACCCATTCCTATAAGGGAATTGAATTTAGGTGATGATAATCCAATAATTGTAATTTTTAATCCAATTGAACAGTGTTTGTACACATTAATTAAAATTGGAGAATACATTATTTATAATGTTGAATAGTTATTTTCTAATTTAACTTCTAATTGAGATTTTAATAAAAAATTAATTTTAAAAAAGATCATAGTTCAGAAATTTTAGGGGTTATAATCCAAAGAGGGATGTTATCCAACAAAACAGGGCGCTCTGTAGATTGACTAATATCAGAAATCAAAGGAGTAACCCTAGTAAAATCTCTTTTAATTAATTACAACTTACATTCAAATAAGACTATAAACTACTGTAAAAGGAAAATATCAATTGTTTGGAACTGTTGGTATGTGCCCAAAAACGAAAGTTATAGGCTATTCCAATGGTTTGGTGGATGTTTGTATTAGCGGTCATCAATATATTTCTATACCAATGGTTTTGGAAAACTGGTATTGTTGGTATGTTATAACAATAGAATACTAACCATATGTATATATATTATTAAATAACTATACCCATAGTTTGAAAAAATGTTTGTGTAGGTAATTCAAAAAATCCCTTGATGGTTTTCATCCCTACTCATCATATTTGTATTTAAAACACCTAACCAATAAGATTCAATGTTTTCTTGGAAGAATAAAATGATAAATATGTTTATGTATATATTGATGTATTTTTTTATTTATTATATGATAATTTGTTATTTGATTAATTATATTACAACAGTTTTAATAAAACCATTGTTATAGTAATGACCTATACAAATATTTTTTCAAAAAACATAGGTATTGGATCATATAAAGATTTTCATCGTAATGAAAAGATATAGCTAGTAAGATGTCTATAACAATTAACTCATAAGTACACCACCGTATAACAATTCATCAACATATGTTTCATCCCATATCAAAAAAACATTCCTACCAATAGCTGCATAAGTTGGGATAATGGAACAAGAAATAATATTTTTTACCAAATGTAGATATCTAGATACATTTTCCAAATCATTTTATATGATCATTTTATGGTACATATACCAACAGATTCACCAAAAATATTGGTATTTGATCGTTGGTATAGGTACATTTTCTAGTAGTGTTGAGAATTGATTGAACCAAAAATAGTGGACATAAATATTATATGTTATGATAATTCTAGCCATAAGATCGCGTACCACAATACCCGGTCCAATAGGTCCTCTTCTGATGATAGCTGCATCCACATTAATTTTAAACACATTTGATTGTGGGGTATCCACATATATAATAGAGAATATGAAAAGTAGTAATCCAGACGAATCACATTATACATCTATATTTCTTTCAATTATATAAACCACTTGATTCATAAGGATTCATGTTTTGAAATACTCTTAATAACCATTAATATCATATCACACATATAAACCATGATGTGTAATAGAGGGATTATTCTATATCTATGGGGGTCAAATAATTACACTTCAATAATAGAGACACAAAACCATTCTCCATATCCACAATCCTATATGAATTTGGGTCGTATACTTGTTAGATGTTTCGGGTCCGTTGATGGTATAAAATTTCATGTATATGATTTTTGACATCACTATCAAGGAAGGGTATCAAATTATCAACAATAATATGTCGTATAATCAGGAAATAATTTAAATAGAGTATTCCCATGAAATCATTCCATTTGAATGCTATCACCTTGGTAGGGAAATCTATGTACCATATGTGTTTCTATTAATATTTTTTATTACTTGTATTCTGTGGGCCAACATATACATATAATTAACCACATATAATCCCAAACATAGATTATTTAAATAATGTATGTCCTTTCCCATATATTTTTTTCACGGAATACTCATAATACCACTCTAATTCAATTCCATGACCCATATATCTGAATAATTTGAACACCATCCATTATTAATATAAATAAAAAAGGAAAAGTAGTTGTACCTATCCAATTAGAAATGGATTGGGATGTGGAAATAATCCCACATTTTTAAACAATCCATGGGACCCACTATATCCTTACATTGGCTCAGTATCTGATAATTCAATTGAGTCCCCTTGTAAGAAGAACACCCAATCAACTATGGAATATCTATAATAATCTAGGTTGGGGGTAATGGAAAATGTCAAAAAATATCATTGAGGGAAAATATTTATATTCAATGATCTGAGTGCATAGGGAACCATGTATGTGAATTAGCAGTCATCTATGATTTTCTAAAAGAGAAATGTTGATCATGCTCATGTTTTGATATCCTATACCACCAAAAGGTTTATGGATTCATTGAATATCCCAAGACAATTATTGAACTTTATTTCCAACTTTCATACCCCACCAGAACATAGCAATGTGAGGGTGAATTTGGTCAATCACATTGTAATGTAGATCTAATAAATACATATTATTATTTTTAATCGATTGAGCTACATACTTTATAACGACATATTGTAGTACTATAGAAACACAATTAATATTCCATCCATAATTTTTTTATCTAACCTTTCTACAAGGCCCCGGAGAACTACAATTTTAATTTGAAAAAAAATCACAGGTATCTCAATATATTTATTATGCTTATCAAACATCGGAAAACATGTTTTTGGAAAAGATCAACCATTCTTCATTCAGTCTCAATTGAGTTGATAGAAATACCTGATTTAGAATAATTAACCGATTATCTTGATGCATTCACATATTTTTTTATAATATTGAAAATATATGTGAATTAATAAATGGTTTACCATGGGATAACAATCTACTATTATAAAAGAAGATATGGTAAATATATGGAATTCATCTGTAAACAATCCCCCTGAAAGATATTGTATTTAACATCCAAATAAATTAAATTATATAAAAATAACCTTCAAGACACAATTGAAATGATAATGTGGGTTCCCCTATACAAACTATTTTTTAGAGGACAAGTATTGAGAAAGAGAACCCTTTATATAGATCCAAAGGGATACTCAAAAATGTTTTTTTATGTTACATAAAATGAAGAATAATATTATAATTCACTTTTCATTTATATTATTTTATATGAAATAACAATATGGAATTTTAAATATCCTCAATTTTCAGTGAAATAGTAATTTATAATTGTAGTTGAGGGTACATTATTTGAATTATTGGTAAATTTTTTGTATTATGATTTTATTAATTGGTACTTATTATACTATGCTAATGATTCAACCAGAATCCCTTATTGGAACAGTCCACAATACTCACAGGAGAGTATATCACTTTACAAAAAGAATCCATAAAAAATTATCATTTTAAACCATGTATGAATCATGAATTAATGAATATTAACAAATCTAAACATATCACTAACACAAATTTTTTTGTGATGCATAATAAAAAAAGTACATGAACATTCATGAGATTAACTCATCTACATTAGGTTTTCAATGGTTTGATTCGTCGAAGATTTTTTTTGGGGGAGTGGAAAATCATGTAGACTTCCTTGAGAGAGCATGAATGGGGAAATGAAATGTGTTCCATTGTTGTGGAATTTATATGTCCAATAAGGGTTTATCAGATCATTCTAAAAAGTGATAATAAATATTAGTATTTCCAATGTGAAATTAATAACTGCTAAAATGGATATGTTATATCAATAATAAATTTTGTTCTTATAAAAACTATCATTATCACCACTAATCTTTTATTAAATAAAACCAATATTTATTAGCAAAAATAATATACCACAAATATATATAGGTTTTATGACTATTTTTCATTTTAGAGATGATAAAAACTATTTAAATTAAAATACAATAAATATTAAATTAATGTCAATTAAAAATTAAATAACTCTTAAAAAAATAATTAATGTAATTAATTATTATACTTTCATAAATGCATGATTATCAAAAATTATAAAATTCTGAATAATTTAAAATGAATTGACACTAAAAATATTAAAAAACTTATTATGTTTTTTTAAATAAATTTATTTTTTAAAAGAAAATATAAATGAAATATATATTAAAATGAAGAATAATATGTAGTGAAAATATTATAACATAAAAAAAAGTACAAAATTTGATTTTTATGATTAATTTCATGAAATTGAAAATGTACAAATAATTGATGATAATATTTTAAATGGATTTAAATAAATTAAATATATAGATTTAGAGTATTTTAAAATTATTACAACATTATAATAAAATGAATCATAAATAATAATATAAATTAAAAAAAATTTGAATGTTGAGACTACAAAAAAAATTATGTAAAATTTATTGATTAATTGAATTATTTTTTAACACATACAAAAAATGTATACATTCATAAAAGATGGATTTAACTTCTTTAATTATATAAATTTAAAACATTTTTAAGGAATTAGATATTAAAATATTAAATATATAAATTTCAATCAAATAAATAAAAACCATTTTTATAATATAAAAATTTATTAAATATTTATGTACCAATAAATATTAATAAATTAATAAAGTCGAAAATATATAAAAAAATTTAAAATATTAAAAATGATTAATTAATATTAAATGGAATATTATTAAAATTGAATAAAATTTTTAATATCTTATGAAAATATGTAAAACTTAATTTGTGTGATTAATTACATCAATTAAACACTTAAAAATGATTGGGTTTGAATCCTAACATGCTCATTGGGAGATATATGTTACATGATGTTACATAGGAAGGAAATGACATGTGGATGATGCGAGTAGGCGGTAATGTAAGCATGACACAACCCTGGTGACAAAGTTTGGATGATGCAAGCATCATGTTGCACCAAGCCTTCGGGCCATGTTCATGGGTCCAATGGACTTGGACCTACGGGCTATGTAATTGATCTTCCTTTACCCATATTAAAAAAGGACATTACTTTCATTAAAAAAGGATAAAACCATACACCTAAAACTAAATAAATAGATGATATATATATATATATATATATTAGTATATATTAGGTTCAAATAAACCAAAACACACAAACACCTCGCCCAGTTGATAATGGTCTGGTCAAAGCCCTTGCCTGAATGGATAACCAACATATATTCCTTATGCTCATATACCTCCTTTTGTTATATATATTGGCCCTATGACCCTCACAACATATACCCAGGCAACCTTGGCCCCTACGCCCCACCATTATCATTAATATTTATTGGATTTATCACAATAGATTGGGACTCCCCTATAGAACAATGATGAATCGTCCCCAAACATTCCTTGTGCTTTCGTTGTCACACCAAACATCATGGCTTGTTGCCATAAACGTCTGACGTACCCCCACCCTCGCCACTAATTGGGTGTTTTTTGATCCTAATCAATTGTAAACAATGTATAAAACAATATCTTCTCTCCAAGCATCATAGACACATTGATCATCCATCAAATGTTATCGCTTGACTCCTACAATGCTAACAGTACTACCGCATGAATCCACCTCAGGCAATGGAGCGTCGCCGCTATATCCCTTGGGTCCACTATCATGATATTACCACATTATTAGTGTTGAATAGTCTTATCCCCTCATACATACACATTCCATTTGTCCCACATGTTCTCTTTCCTCCCTAAAACACGCCACACGAGACTTGTAGTGATCCATGCACTGACGTTGTCATCCAAATCTCAACGTCATTTGATGGAATGCAGTGTCGATACTTCCATGCATGATCTTGAACATCCCAATATATCATTACTAGTATTCATGAAGCATGTCTGTATCATTGTACTAGGAATAGATAAACAAAAAAAATATTGACTTGTAATAAATAAAAATGAATAAATATTTATGATATAAAATTCAATCATATTTAAAATACGTAAGAATATTAAAAAAATATTTTAATCTTAAAAATTTATTACATTTTAAAAATATTGAATAATTTGAAATATTAAAAATGAAAATATTAATCCATAAAATAATATTAAAAATGAATAATTAAAATGAAATAGATTTCATAAAATTTAAAATTATTAATTCATAACATTAATTACATGAATTGAAATTGTAGAAAATTAACTAATATTAAATAAATAAGTATTATTATTATTTCTAATTATTGAATTATGCACTGTATTAATTGTATATAAAAATATAATATGTTATTAACCATTTTAATTTTTAATAATTGTGAAACTGTTTTTCTTTAATTCAATATTTACATATTTAAACATGTATAAACAATTATCATAATTTAATATATTAAAAAATTATTAAACGAATATGTATTTAAAATGAATCTGTTATTTTACATAGAAGAAATTGAGAGTTGTTACAAATAATAATAATAAATAAATCAGCTAAAATACATGTGCCCATATACATACAAAATATAAACATACACATATATACAAACACATACACCTACACATACACATAGGAAAAAGAATATTAACATACATATAAAAATAGTTGCATACGAAGGAATAAAAATACATACATTTTTTTACATTAACACATATATATATATACACAGACATCATAAAAAATACATATACACATACGCATTTTCATAAACATACACATGTACATAAACATACAAATGTATCTATATACCCATACACATGAATTTCCTTATACATACACATCCATACAATGACATACATATGCATCCGCATACATTCACATCCATACAAATGACTATACACACACATACAACATTAACATACATATATACACATACGCATGCTCATACACATGTACATAAACATAAAGACAGACATACATATATACCTACATGCATAGATACATAAACATACATATGAAGACATACACATAGTTATACATATACACATACACATGCAGACACATTCACATGAACATATAATAACATATACACATGCACATACAAACATGAAAACATTTGTGCACATACACATACATACAATAAAAATTTGTAAATACATAAACATACACTTAAACATACACATAAAAATGAATATATATATAAATATATATATGCATTATACATACACATACAATAACATATACAAATATGTATAATAAAGACATACAATTACATACATGCCTATACAGATATACATACTCAAACATACAAACAATTAACGTACATAAAAAAAACACAACACAACACAACACAACAGATGCATACACAAACAACACATTCATAAACAAACTAATAAAAACACGCAGATACAAATTCATATAAATATATTATTGAATTATTTAATTTTAATATAAATATAAAAATTCAAATATGATTCACATATTTAAATAATTATATGAATTTATATATCATATAATTGTTTCAATAAAATAATAACAAATCATATATTTATTAATTATATAAATTATTTTCAAAAATAGTATTTGAATATACTGTTAAACATTTTAATAGAGTAATATATATTTTTATATTTTAAAATAATAAATTAGGTGAATAAGTTTACCTTTAATTATATTTTATTGAAACCATCGATATATATTCTATTTACATATATATAATTGTTGATATATATAAATTATTTAATAATATAAAATAATATATATATATATATATATATATATATTTATCTTGTTAAATGTGTCATTTAGAAACCCAAAAAAAATCTCCATATTTTAGAACTTATTTCAATGTTAGAAAAATGAATAGAAAAAGAGAACCCTTTTCTTAGGGTTTTTTTGAAGCTGCGTTGAATATTTCTTGATATGAAAAAAAGTAACATGAATAAAAAATAGTTAATTTCTAATGGGTGAAAAGTTTAAATTATATGGATTGATAAAATTGAATAATAATTAGAAATTAGTATTAAATTTACAATATGTATTATTATAACTTTATTGAAAAAATTATCATATAATGATATATTATTTTTATTAATATCTAAAGGAAAATTATTTAAATTTTAAAGAAGTTTGTTCTAGTTTGATAACTAAAAATTTGAAACTATTTTTGAAACATTTTTTTTGAGAGGGAGGAAGACTTTACATTGTGCCTCTTTTTTCTGATACTTTTGTATTCATTTCACTTTTGGACTCATCCATTTATATTCTCAGAATTGTTGTGCTACATCCTCAATAGTGGTGAATGATAGGTAGGGCATGTGAGCTTCATTTCTAAACACCTCCATAAAAATTATGTTCTTCTTATGTTTGGAATAAAAAACATGGGGGCATCAACCGTCATATCCATCTTCCCCCATATATCTTGGTAGGAATTTTCGATGGGGCACTTGGAAATATCGTTTGAGAAGGTGTTACACCAAAGGATTTTATATGAAAATTTATTTTTTAATTTCATTGATGTCTTGTGTAGGGAGATACACAAATATTAGATTATACTATATGCAACACTGTATTTACTTGATGTACACACAACAATATTCTTTGCTTTCATTACACACAATTGCGACCAACCTCGATAACGTGTGTAGTATGCAATACCGGGTTTCACTAAACAACGATATATGGATATTAAATTATTATAAACTAATCATTATGAATAGTATTAACTAAATTCTGAATATTATAAAATTATTATTCATATTAAACATTTTCTAAAACATAGTATGAGAACAAAATAATTTTTTAGGGTAAAATAATTATTTTTCAAATAATACTATTTTGTCGCCTTTTGATGGTGCACCAACTTTAAATAAATATTTGACATGTTTATAAGTTCAATTTGACAAAATAAAATTTTTCTTTGGAATAAGGTTATAAAATTTAACTTTGGATAAATTTTTCATATTATTCTGATTACTTTCATATTTTAAGGAATAGTAAAAATACACTATATTTTAAATAAAAACAACATTTTTAATCAAAATAATTTATATGGTTAAATTATAATATTTAATGGGTTTAAAGTTTAAATATAATATTTTTTAATATTTAATATAATTAATGTCATTACCATTAATTTTAAAATGAATTCATTGATAAAAACATTTCAATCTTTGGCAATGTTTTTACATTTAAATCTTGTTTTCTTAACAACGAGATTAATTCTAAATTAATTACTGCAACTTCAGTGTTTTGAATTTTGAAAAATGGATTCCATATTTGAATTCAGTGGGTCTAAATTATGTTAATATTTTACGTTTAATTTTTTTATATTATGAATAGTAACTACGATAATTTTTATTTGCTGCAGTTAGAGTTAAATTAGGTACTTGAGGGTATAAATAAGATTATAAAATTACTATAACATCTACCAAAATTCTATTGGATGACTAAAGTTCGACCCATATCACGTAAGGGTAAAACAAGATTCATTTTTTGGACTTTTTAAAATGAAAATAATTTAATTATTAGTAAAACCAATGAAAGTGACAACATGTCACTCTCTTAAATCATATAAGTATAATATTTTTTTATTTAGTGATAAACTTCATGAATCTTCAAAAATTAATATTCTACAGAAATATAATAAAATTATCAACATCTTTTAAATTTATTTTTAATATTTAGGGATTATATAATCATAATTAACGGTGGCACAACAGTGATGTTGAAAATATATTATTGATTGAAAAACCAAATAAATGGTTTTAAAGACAATAAAATAAATATTATATGAACTATTTAATGTGATAAACTAATTTTCCAGATAAATATGAAATTTTATTAATATATTAATTCTTTTATTTCTAAAATATATTCTGTGTAGATTTTATTTAAATTCAAATAAATGAATAGTGTCAAAATTGAAACAATTGTTATTTTATAAAAATAACATAATATAAAATTGTTTGAAAATCACAATAAAATTTAAAAATTAGTAACTATAATTTATATGGTCAAAAATTTTAGAAATTATCAAATTATGGATTATTCAAAAAACATAAGTAATTATTTATAACTATTTAACAATTAGAATCTTATTACCACAAATAAAATTGAATACATTAAATATGGATTAATCAAGTTGATAATGTTTAAAATAATTTCCCAAAATGTATAAATTGTATTGGTTGATGATATTACAACCCTATATCATCTAATATTCTGTTTTACATCCTTTTTTGTGGCTTTATTTGAGGATGAATTAATTATAAATTAATATTTCTTATGTTACCAATGGTGCCCCTCTCCTCCATTATAAAAAGGGCACCCCTTCCCTCTTCTCTTCACTCCCTTTTGAGATTTCAATCTCGGACAACCATACAAATATATATTCTACACTATCCTAGAATCATTATGGATGTTCTTTTCTTCTCAAATGTCCAATTCTAGTTCCATAAGAGGAAGCATAAAAGAGGTGTGTCGAAGAAGAGGTAATCTCTTCTACTGATTCTTTCAAGTTTCATTCTTCTTAAACTACTTCTCCTTTAGTTGTTTCATTATAAAGTAATAAAATAAGTATAAATAATATAATGATATGTTATTATAAATATTAATCAACCCCATTTCACCTTCTATCCATCCTACGGTGAATGAAATCATTGCGCATGCGTACGTATGGAATACAATTTCCACATCGTGGTGTAATCTATTTTTCCACCACCACCATACTTTGAGGGGTATAATGGTGTAAAGAATAAATATGTATAGTTATTATAGAATCATACTGATTCTGAGATATTATATCATCAACTCCAGTTAAATTCAATAAATATGGGAACTATATCATCGCTCGTGCGTACGTACGGATTTAGTCTCCATGTCGCAATGAGATTAATTCTCTATGTTAACCACTCAAGAATGATTATAATGTATATATAATGAATAATAATGAAATATATGACATGATAATGAAAATGTATTTATGTATATATATGTGTGTGTTTAATCTACTTACTTTCATTCAAGTCAATAAGGAAAGGAAAACAACGTTCATGCGTACGTACGACCCGCCGCCTCCATGAATGGTGTATTTCATTTCATTAATCTATCTATTATATATATATATTGAATAAATATGATATATAAATCATGATTTTCATTATGGAAGTAATTAAATCATGATATAAGTAATAATAATATATATAACAACATGTCCAAACATGTACGATAAATAAAATGATTTTACCCAAAACGCTGCTTTAACATTGAATTTACAAAATAACGGGTAATATAAAGTCATTAGTGAGCCATATATGATATCATAACAATGAATATGATTCTTTAATAAGTCAATGAAAATATTTAAATCATTATACAAGAGGTTCAGATATGTAAGAAGCATATCAGACCTAAGGTAAGGGATACCTTTTCCAATCTCGTTTTAATCTGAGATTGTTTATTCATAAGTATTTAATAGGGTTGTATTTATTATCTATGTCCATGTTTTCTAAAAATGGTCTCATGTATGTTAAAAGTAATTTTTACCCATATTTGACTTTTACTACATGGTATTTAAGGAATCTTTCTTTTGTTTACTATATGAGGTACTTTTTTACTTTTCTGGAAAAAGTATGAGAAATTTTTTTTTACATATACAGCATGAACAGAATTTTACAGTTTCATAACACCTAATTTTCATGAACATTCATCTACAATATTTCATTACTATTTTCAAAAAACATCCTTTTGTTTTAAAATTTCATGAAATTTCATGAAAAGAAAATGATTTTGAAAAATAAAGCATATTTTTCTCAATAATTCGTTTCAAGTATTATATCAAAACCATTTTCCATCGTAGATGAAATTATTTCATATGTGTATGTTTCAATTATAATATCTCTATGATTTACATGTTTTCACTTTTCATATGATGAAATTATATCCATTTGTTTTATATGGATTATGTTATTATGGGATGATGTTTTTGAAACCCATTTTATTCATTGGGTTATGATTAATGATTTATGATTATGTTGGGAAACATTTAAGAATGATTTCATTATGAGATGGGTGGGACCTATATCCCACTCCAATGCATTGGATAAATATTTATATCCCATGATATGTACATGAATTAAACAGCAAGTTAATTCGGTTCAGTGATACAGGACTGGAACAAGGAGTGAACTCGGTTCCGTATGGGACTTTGTCCACTAAGATAGTCTTGGAAGCAATGCCTTGGCTACTATGTAAATCATATCAAGTGCATAATGTTTTTACACAATTACATTTTTTATTCCCATGCTATTTTTTCATGATATATGTTCCATTATGATCTATGCCTTATATTCATCCATGTTTTATTTCCTTTATGAAGATTTTGATGTTTAAAAATTATGTTAATGTTTTTATGTTCAAATGTATAGGGTTGGTTTTATTTTCTCCATGCATACCCTATCTGGGCATTTGATCTCACCCTTTATATGTTTCCTTTTCCCCATGATATAAATAATGGTTTTAGGGAAGAAAAAAAGGGGAGGATCTTTATGTGAGATGTTGAAGATAATTCACCATGATTAGAATATTATGTTCTGAGTTTCCAAAGACACTAAACTATTACGGCACTTGAGTGTTGGTTTTTTTCTGTATTATGTATTTCAAAAATGTAATGTAATGTCCTTGTACGTCATTTTGAAGTCTCCACAGTTGGTATCAGTTGAATGATTTAGTTAACCATAGGAAACTAGGATGCCAAAACTTTATTGAGATCCCTGGATTTATTTATGAGGTATGTCTAGGGATGTCCCTAATGTTAAGTATAAGTATAGGTTATAGTAATAGATTTACGGTAACAATCATAGAATTAACCCTATGATGTTATATATTGAAGGTACTCCCCCTTTATTATGTATTTTTCCCTATCATGATTTTTAGCAATCACACTACTCTTTTTTGGTTTTAGATGATGGATGGAACCTGAAGGAACCGTTTTGATCAAGGTAATGTACGATGTAATGATTGTCCAGCTGAACAATCCAATGTTATGAGAGATGGAGTGAAAAATATTATTGATATACTTACACAATCAGTGAATCATTCTGGATTTCTGGATGAGCAGAGAAGGGAACAATATTCTATTCAGTCCTTTATTAGGAAACTTCCACCTTCATTCATTGAGAGTGTTGATCCACTTTTTTCTGAACAATGGATCAGTACTATTGAATAGGTATTTTCCACACATCCCTGTTTAGAGCATGAAAAAGTCATTTAGGCTGTTTACCGTTTAAAACATATGATTATTTTATAAATAATTGATTTATGCACCCTTAATTTTTGAAACATAATTTAAAAAATTATAAATAATTTATTTTAATTACACTGTGTTTATCAACCAACTTTCAATATAATCTATGAACGTGGAATTTTCTATAATGCAACACTCATATTTTTTGGATGATGGAAACATGTGAAATATTAATATATATTGGTTTTCAATCTGTGGTACCAAATACATGTGTCATTTCAACCATAAGATTAACCCCCCTATTTTTCATAGTAATTTATTTATCATGTTTATTTTTATAGAATGTATTACAATTAACTACAATAGAATTATTTCCTAATAAATGCAATCATGGATATCCAGCTGGACAAAATAATCATTTTAAAATTGAATTCCAATTTTCATACGACTTCTTAATAATATTTTCTTCTAACCATCCTATAAACTATCGATTATGGATATTTTATATCTTGTACTTATCACATGATAGATTAAAATGCCTATTAATTACATTGGGGGATGCAATATATGGTGAATCGTCTAAACTAGTATAAAAATGTATTGTTCTACCTGATCTTACTTTTTAATAGTAATTGTGACATAAATTTCCATTAAAATTGATTTCCACAAAAGATGATTGATTTTATGTGATTTTACTAGACTAATTCATTCCACATCAGACTGGTATTTATAATAGAATTCAATTAGTTCCCAAATAATCTATCATTATGCAATACAACCTTATAGAATACATCAGTATTTTACATACCCATACAAAATCCTTGTATTATTTTCTGTGGGATACATCTGTCTATAATGTACAAAACCACATAGTAATATTCCTTTGACCACGCGAACAACCATGTAAACCGTCATATTGAAGAATGAATGTTTGAAGAATATTTTCAGTCCACATAATATTACTATAATTTAATTTCCTATATAAGTTAATTTTGACAGCCTTAATAGTTTTTTATATAATATTGAATAAGAAACAAGACTTTGTTAATATATTATTGGTTATCATATGATAAATTTAATGTAATGCTACTTGAAATAGAAGATGAAACAATACATGACCATCATTTCATTTTAGGACCTTTAACATCATATTACTATTTTACATTATAATCATGAAATTTATGAATACCCACCCAGATCCTTTAAATCATTAACTAACATGAAAAGCTTACAAAAAATATTTTAAGGAATGATTATAAGAAAACAGTGGAAGAAAATATATATTTCACCCCTCACTACTACCAAATATACATGTATCCCCATGTCAATCATTTTCAACACAACCAAAATGAAGTTCTTTGATTTTTTGAGTCAAATTAGTATTGATTTAATGGGGCAATCTCATACATCCTTTTCCTGAAGCATGTCCTCAAAAAAATGGATTACGTACAAGATATTAAATTATGGAAATTAAAAAATGATATATGTTTTCAACTAGATTTCAAAAGGCATTATAGAGATGGTATATTTAAAGAAATTTACATATATTATACATTCTAAAAAAATTATCATATTAGAGGGAAAGGTATAATACATTTATCAAAAATCCAATAGAATTATTTCATCCAATATCGGTATTTATGTAATCAGGGTATAAATCTATGATTTCTATAAAATGTAGTCATTGATGAACATTTTAACCAACCTATGTGTATACATTGTTCTAAAATGTGATAACCATTAATTACTATAATAATATATCTTTACAAATTTTAATAAGAGAGAAATTTTTTTATCATCCCATATGTCATATATTTCAATATTATATATTCCATTCTACATGATTTATAAAACATGTCAACTAATCCCCCCGTTAATTTCAAATTATGATGCAGCAGATCCAAATAAATATCAATATTAATACCCTATTGATTTTTCCTCGAATAAGTAGATACAACTTATTTAATATTCGCACCATAGTAATACATGGTGGAATGTAATATATTTCAAACATAACAATCCATATACATTGAGTGATGCATTTAAAGCCAAATGGATGCACACTGTTAGTAGATATCCTAAGATGATGGTCTCATGCCTCATTTACAATTTAAGAAAACTCATAATCAATTTTATTTCACTGAAGCAAGTCTACTAGGTGTAAAATATTCCCATTTTTATATATTTTATCTAAATGACATGTCCTTTTTCATGTAGAATCTTCACTTCTATATATGTTCCTAAACCTTGGATTGATTGGAATGTAAAATAAAACATTAAATTGAATTAATTCTTCATTCTTATGTCCAGATGATTCATACATTTATAATTTTTTATGTGATTCATAGCTTAGTAAGAAGTGTTTTCAATCATTTAGACAGGCATGTATTCTATCATAGAGTATACACATTTATCATAGAACTGGTTTAGTGCTCAATGTTTTGTGTGGATGCTTATTATATTCGAGGATCATATCATTCAATAGATAAACAGTTCTGTAAAGCTGTTGTCGATCCATAATTTTCAAACATATACACTATATAGCTACCATATGTATTACAATGATATATATTTATTACAACCAGTATACATTGATGCCATTCCACAACACTTTATCTTCTAAAATGTATTATGATGATCATGAAGATAATCATCATTTATTGTTTTCATTTTCTCAATATGATATTTTATATCATCACACCTATAATAATATCTTAAATATGATCATTATCATTGTTCACACATATAATCATATCATGTTACCCATAAAACACAATGATATCACTATCAATAGCTATATTCTTTTTTTTACCAATGTTTAATATCATAGTTATAAAATTGATCTCTTCTACGATAGATCAAATTTTCTTCCAACAAATCATGAATAATTATTATTTAATATTAACATTTTAAACATAGAAAATGTATTTGATAAGGGTTATATTCATGATCATATTAAAATTCAATGAACCAAGTCATCACAATCCTTTTTTATTTGATTATCATTCATCATTTTTTATTCTATTAAATCCCATTTGATTAAATAATTTGATATTTAATAATATGAATAATTTATTTGAATTTATGAAATTTTAATCCTAAAAGGTTATTAATAAGGAATTATTTGTTCTACATAAAAAAATATTCTTCATTAATAATGTGTATATGATGTGTAATGATATTATTATCTATATTCAAAATTATTTAAAAAAATGGAATGGTGATGTCGATAATAATACAAATAATATAATTATATTTTCACCTTTTAAATTATAAAGTTATCAAGTATGGTTTCTATATATTTTATTGGTGGAATCAAAGAAACATGGAGGAGTTTTTGTTCATACATTTCATCACAAGGTAAATTGTAGGCCAAGTGGTGTTTTAGTGATGGGATACTTATATGCTAATGCAGATCATTTATTAGATGATGAAAACGTTGATAGGGGCCAATCACCCAACCTTTAAAACCATAAAATAAATGGGACTAGTGAAATTAGTTGTGTATAATTAATAATATTGGAGGTCTATATCAATGGGATGAACTAATACTATTAACTGAAAAAGTTAAAAATACAACATAAAAATTCCAATTGCAATGACAATTAATTCAATTTGGAGAAGATATGGAACAAATTAAAAAGAAATAATCACTTAATAATTTTATATCAGGATGTTATAAAAGTGGAAGGATTATTCAATTGTGCTTGCAGGGTGAAGCATCAACTATGATTGGATATTTAACAACCCATTCCTATAAGGGAATGGAATTAAGGTTATGATAATCCAATAATTTTAATTCGTAATCCAATTCAAAAGTTATTCTACAAATTAATTAAAATTGGAGAATAAATTATTTATAATGTTGAATTGTTTTTTTCGAATTTCATTTCTAAATAATAAATTTAAATAAAAAAATTGAATTTAAAAAAACTTCATAGATCAGAAATTATAGGTGATATAATCCAAGGAGGGATATCATCCAACAAAACAAGACACTCTCTAGATTGACCAAAACCATAAATCAAATGAGACACCCTAGTACGGTATCTTTTAATAAATTACAAATAACATTCATATAAGACTATAAAATACTGTAAAAATAAAATATCAATTGTTTGGAACTGTTGGTATATGCCCAAAAACGAAAGTTAGAGGCTATTCCAATGGTTTGGTGGATGGTTGGATTTTCGGTCATCAATATATATCAATACCAATGGTTTTGGGAAACGGTTATTATTTGTGGGTTATAACAATTGATTAATAACCATAGGTATATGTATTATGAAATAACAATACCCATAGTTTTCAAAATTATTTGTGTAGGTAATTCAAAAAACCCCTTGCTGGTTTTCATCCCCACTCCTCTTATTTGTATTTAAAAAACCTAAGCAATAAGATTCAACAATTTTTGGAAGATTAAAATGATAAATATTTTTATGTATATTTTGATGAATGTTTTTATTTATTCAATGATATATTGTAATTTTATTAATGATATTCCAATGGTTTTTATAATAGCATTGTTATAGTAGTGACCTATACAAATAGATTTTTAAAAAACATAGTTATTGGTTCATATGAATATTTTCATAGCAGTGAAAAGATATAGCTAGTAAGAAGTGTATAACAATTAACTCATAAGAACACCACCATATAACAATTTATCAACATATGTTTCATCCCATATCAAAAAAACATTCCTACTAATAGATGGATAAGTTGGGATAACGAAACAAGAAATAATATTTTCTCCAAAATGCTGAGATCTAGATACATTTCCAAATCATTTTATATGATCATTTTATGGTACATATACAAACAGTTTCAGCAAAAATATTGGTATTGGATCATTGGTATAGGTATGTTTTCTTGTAGTGTTGAGAATAGATTGAACCATTCTAACAAGTAAGATGATGTACTAAATACCAGTCTATGATGAATTAATACCATTAATAATTACAGTATTGTCTTATTCCAGGATGACATTTTTCCACCTTCTCTCAACGAAGAATTTTAATTATGTTAATGATGCATGGTCTTCATCCACTGGTGTATCCCAAAAATAATGGGCAGAAATATTATATGTTATGATAATGCCAACCATAAGGTCATGTACCATAATACCCAGTCCAATAGATCCTCTTCTAAAGATAGGTGCATCCACATTAATTATAAACACATTGGATTGTGGGGTATCCACATATTGAATAAAGAAGATGAAAAATAGTCATCATGACGAATCTCATTATACATCCTTATTTCCTTTAATTATATAGATCACTTGATTCATAATGATTCATGTTTTGAAATACTCTTAATAACCATTAATATCATATCACACATATAAACCATAATATTTAATAGAGGGATTATTCCTTATATATGGGGATAAAATCATTTCACTTCGAGAATAGAGACACAGAATCATTCACCATCTCCACAATCCTATATGAATTTGGGTCCTATACTTGTCAGATGTTCCTGGTCCGTTGATGATATTAAATTGCATATATATGAGTTTTGACATCACTTTCAAGGAAGGGTATCAAATAATCCACTATAATATGTCGTATCATCAGGAACAAATTTAAATGGAGTATTCCCAAGAAATCATTCCATTAGAATGTTATCACATTGGGAGGGACATCTGTGTGCCATATGGGTTTCTAATATTTTTTTATTACTTGTATTTTGTGGGTCAACATATACATATAATTAACCACATAGAATCCCTAACATAGATTATTTAAATAATGTCTGTCCTTTCCCATATCTTTTGTTCACAGAAAACTCAAAATACCACTCTAATTAGTTTCCATGAACCATATATCTAGATAATTAGAACACCATCCATTATTAACATCAATCAAAAGGAAAAAAATAGTTCTACCATTCCAATTAGAAATGTATAGGGATGTGGTAATAATCCCACATTTTTAAACAATCCATGTGACCCACTAGATCCTTACATTGGCTCAGTATCTGATTAATCAATGGAGTCCCCTTATAAGAAGAACACCCAATCTACTATGGAATATCAATAATAATATAGGTTGGGGGTAATGGAAAATGTCAAAAATTCTAGTAGAGGTAAAATATTTATATTCAATGATCTAAGTTCATAGGGAACCATGTATGTGAATCACTACTTATCCTTGATTTTCTAAAAGAGAAATGTTGATCATGCTCATGTTTTTATATCCTATACCACAAAAAGGTTTATGGATTCATTGAATATCCCTGGACAATTAATGAACATTATTTCCATCTTTCATACCCCACCAGAACATAGAAACGTGAGTGTGAATTTGGTCAATCACAGTGTAATATAGATTTAATAAATACATATTATTATTTTGAATCTATTGAGCAACATACTTTATAAATTCAGATTTCAGTAATATAGAAACTCAATTAAAATTCCATCCAAAATTTTTTTAACTAAGTTTTCTTCAATTACACTGAGAATCACTATTTTAATTTGAAAAAAAAATCATAGGTATGCCAATATATTTATTATGTTTATCAAACACCTGAATACATGTTGTTTGGAAAAGATCAACCTTTCTTCATTCAGTCTAAACTTAGTTGATGGAAATCCCTGATTTGGAATAATTAACCGATTATCATGAAGCATTCACATATTTTTTAATATGATTTAAAATATATGTGAATTAATAAATGGTGTACCATGAGAAAAAAATATAACATTGTAAAATAAGATATGTTAAATATATGGAATTCATCTGTAAAAGATCCCCCTAAAATATATTGTTTGTAACATCCTAATAAATTAAATTATAAAAAATAACCTTCAAGATACAATTGAAATGATAATGTGGGAGCCCCTATACAAAATCTTTGTTAGGGGACAATTATTGAGAGAGACAACACTTTATATAGATCCAAAAAGATACTCAAGAATGTTTTTTGATGTTACATCAACTGAAGAGTAATATTATAATTCACTTTTCATTTATATTATTATATATGAAATAACAATATGGAATTTTCAATATCTACAAATTTCAATGAAATAGAAAGTTATAATTGTAGTTGAGTGTACATTATTTGAATAACTGGTAAATTTTTTATATTATGATTTTATTGATGGTCTTTATTATACTATGCTAACGATTCAACAATAATCGCTTATTAGAACAATCAACAATACTCACAGGAGATTATGTCCAATAAGGGTTTATTAGATCATTCTAAAATGTGATATTAAATATTAGTATTATGAGTGTGAAATTAATAATTGTTAAAAATGAAAGGTTATATCAATAATAAAATTTGTTCATATAAAACTTATCATTATCACCAGTAATCTTTTATTAAATATAACCAATATTTATTATCAAAAATAATATACTGCAAATATATATAGGTTTTATGACCATTTTTCATTTTAGAGACGATATAAACTATTTAAAATAAATTAAAAAAATATTAAATTAATTTCAATTATAAATTAAATAACTCTTAAAAAAATAAATAATGTTATTACATATTATAATATCATAAATGCATGATTATAAAAAAATATATAAATTGAATAATTAAAAATAACCTGACACTAAAAATATTTAAAAAATTATTATATTTATTTTATTAAATAAATATTTTAAATGAAAATATAAATGAAATATATATATTAAAATGAATAACAATATGTTTTGAAAATATTAAAACATAAAAAAATAAACCATTTGATTTTAAAGATTAATTTCTTGAAATGGAACATGTACAGAACATTTATGATAATATTGTAAAATGGATTTAAATAAATTAAATATATATACTTTAAACATTTAAATTTTTTTACAACATTATAAAAAATGAATTATAAATATTAATAGAAATTAAAAAAAAATTAGAATGCTAAAACTACAAAAATAAATATGTAAAATTTAATGATTAATTTAGTTAATTGTAAACACATACAAAATATGTATAGATTCTTAAAAGATGGATTTAAATACTTTAATTATATAAATTTTAAAAAAATTAAAGAATTACAGCTTAAAAAATTAAATATATAAATTACAATCAAATAAATAAATATTTTTTATAATATATATAATTAGTAAATATTTATGTACCAATAAATATTAATAAATTAATAAATTAGGAAATATATAAAAAAATTTAAATGTTAAAAAATAATAATAAATATAAAATGGAATCATATTAAAATTAAATAAAAAATTGAATATGTTATGAAAATATTTAAAATTTAATATGTATGATTAATTAAATAAATTACACACATAGAAATGATTGGGTTTGGATCCAAACATGCCCGTTGGGGGGATATATGTTACATGATGTGACTGAGGAAGGCAATGACTTGTGGATGATGCGAGCAGGCGGTGATGTAGGCATGACAGAGACCTGGTGACACAGTTTGGATGATGCAAGCATCATTTTTCACCGAGCCTTCGGGCCACATTCATGGGTCTCATGGACTTGGACCTACGACCTATGTAATTGATCTTCCTCTAACCATATTGAAAAAGGACATTACTTTCATTAAAAAGGGATATAACCATATACATAAAAGTAAATAAATAGATGATATATATATATATATATTAGTAAATATTGGGTTAAAATACACCAAAACACACAAACACCTCGCCCACTTGATAATGGTCTGGCCAAAGCCCTTGCCCGAATAGATAACCCACATATATTCCATAGGCTCATATACCTCCTTTTTTATATATATTTTCCCTAAGACCCTCACAACATATACCAAGACAAACCTGGCCCCTACGCCCCACCATTATCATTAATATTTATTGGATTTATCACAATAGATTGGGACTCCCCTATAGAACAATGATGGATCGTCCACAAAAATTCTCCGTGCTTTGTTATCTCACCAAACATCATGGATGGTTGCCATAAACATCTGACGGACCCCCACCCTTGCCATTAATTGTGTGTTTGTTGATCATAATCAATTGGAAACAATGTATACAACAAAATCTCCTATCCAAGAATCATTGAAACATTGAACATGCATCAAATGTTATCGCATGACTCCTACAATGCTAATAGTAATACACATGAATCCACCTCAAGCAATCGAGGGACACCACTATATCCCATGGGTCCACTATCATTCTATGACCACATAAATAGTAATGAATTGTCTTATCCCCTCATACATACACAATCCATTTATCCCACATGTTCACTTTCCTCCCTAAAACATGCGACATGAGACTTGTAATGATCCATGCACTGACGCTGTCATCCAACTCTCACCATAATTTGATGGAATGCAGTGTCGATACTACCATGAATGATCTTCGACATCCCCATATATCATTACCAGTAATCCTGAAGCACGTCTTTATCATTTTCCTAGGTATATATAACCAACAAAATATTGAATTATAATAAATAAAAATGAATAAATATTTACGATATAAAATTAAAAAATATATAAATATTTAAGAATATTAAATAAAAATATATTGATTTTAAGAATTGATTACATTTCAAAAATATTGAAAATTTTGAAATATTAAAAATGAAAAAAAATCCCAAAAATAATATTAATGATTAATAAATAAAATTAAATAGATTTCATAAAATTTAAATTTATTAATTCATAACATTAATTACATGAATTGAAAATATATAAAATTAAATAAAATTAAATAATTAAATATTAATATTATTGTTAATTATTGAATTATGAACTGTATTTATTGTATATAGATAATACAATATGTTATTAACCGTTTTAATTTTTAATAATTGTGAAACTGTTATTATTTAATTTAATATTTACATATTAAACATGTATAAATAAATATCATAATTTAAAATATTAAAAAAATTATTAAACGAATAGATATTAAAAATGAATCAATTATATTACATAGATGAAACTGAGAGTTGTTAAAAAAATAATATTAAATAAATAAGCTAAAATACATGTGCCCATATACATACACAATATGAACATACACATATATAAAAACACATACACCTACACAAACACATAGGCAAAGAAATATTAACATGCATATAAAAATAGTTGCATACGAAGGAATAAAAATACATACATTTTTTTACATTAACATATATATATATATATATATACACAGACAACATATAAAATACATATACACATGCACATTTTCATAAACATACACATGCACATAGACATAAAAATGTATCTATATATCCGTACACATGAATTTCCTTATACATACACATCCATACAATTTCATACATATGCATGCACATACATTCATATCCATACAAATGACTATACACACACATACAACATTAACATTCATATATACACATACGCATGTTCATACACATGAACATAAACATAAAGACAGACATACACATATATATACATGCACAGAAACATAAACATACCTATGAATACATACACATACTCATACACATACACATACACATGCAGACACATTCACATGAACATATAATAAAATATACACATGCACATACACAAATAAAAACATATTTCCACATACATATATATACAATACATATTTATAAATACATAATCATACACTTAAACATACACATAAAAATGAATATACATATAAATATATATACGCATTATACATATTCATACAATAACATGTACACATATGTATAATAAAGACATAAAATTACATACATGCCTATACAAATATACATACTCAATCATATAAATAATGTATGTACATAAAAACAAACTAACACAACAAAAGACAACAGATGCATACACAAACAACACATACATGAACACACTTATACAAACACACAGATACAAATTCATATACATATATTATTTAATTATCTAATTTGAATATAAAAATTAACATTCAAATATGATTCACATATTTAAATAATTATATGAATTTATATATCATATAATTGTTTCAATAAAATATTAACAAATCATATTTATATTAATTAGATAATTTTTTTTCAAAAAAAAGTATTTGAATATACTATTATAAATTTTCATCGACTAATATAGATTTTTATATCTTTTAAATAAAAAATAAGAAGAATAATATTCTTTTTAATTAAATTTTATAGAAAAAATCGATATATATTCTATTTACATATATATACTTGTTTATATATAGAAAATATTTAAAAATATTAAATAATTTATATATATGTATATTTATCTTATTCAATGTTTCATTTATAATCCCAAAAAAATTCACCAAATTTTATGGATTTTTTCAATGTTAGAAAAATGCATTGAAAAAGGGAACCCTTTTCTTAGGGTTTTTTAGAAGGTGCGTTGTATATTTCATGATATGATATATTGTAACATGAATATAAAAATTAGTTAATTACTAATGGGTAATATTTTTAAATTAAATGGATTGATAAAATTAAATAATAATTAGCCATTAGTAATAAATTTACAATAAATATTATTATAACACGATTCAATAATTTATCAAATAACGATATATTATTTTTTTAATATCTAAGGGAAAAATGCTTTTAATTTCAAGGAATATTGTTCTGGTTTGATAACTAAACATTTGAAATTCTTTTTGAAGAACTTTTTTTTGAGAGGGAGGGAGACTTTACATTGTGCCTCTTTTTTTCTAATACTTTAGTATTCATTTCACTTTTGAACTCATCTATTTATATTCTCCGAATTGATGTGCTGCATCCTCAATAGTGGTGAATGATAGGTAGGGGATGACTTATTCATTTCTAAACACCTCCATAAATATGATGTTCTTCTTCAGTTTGGAATAACAAACTTGGGGGCATCAACCATCATATCCATCTTCCCCCATATATCTTGGTAGGAGTTTTTGATGGGGCACTTGGGAATATTGTTTGAGAAGGTGTTACACACAGATATTTTATATGAAAAATTATTTTTTAATTTCATTGAAGTCTTGTGTAGTATGCTACAACAAGATTAGCTTGTACTATATGCAACACTGTATTATCTTGATGTATACACAACACTATTCTTTCCTTTCACTACACACAATCGCTACCATCCTTGATAACGTGTGTAGTACACAATACCAGGTTTCACTAAACAAAGAAATATGGTTATTAGATTATTATGAACTAGCCGTTATAAATAGTATTAACTACATTCTGAATTTTATAACAATGTTATTAATCTTATACATTTTCTAGAACATGGTATGAGAACAATAATTTTTTTTGGGTAAATTAAGTATCTTTAAAATAATACAGTTTTTCCGCTTTTTGATGGTGAACCCACATTAAATATAGTTTTTTACATGTTTATAAGTTCAAATTGAAAAAATAAAATTCTTCTTTGGAATAAGGATATAAAATTTTACTTTGGATAAAATTTTCATATTATTCTGATAACTTTCATATTTTAAGGAATAGTGAAGACAATATATATTTTAATTAAAAAAACTTTTTCATCACAATAATTTATATGGTTAAATTATAATATTGAATGGTTTTAAAGTATAAATATAATATTTTTTACTATTTATTACAATTTATTTCATTACCATTAATTTTAAAATTATTTCATTGGTAAAAACATTTCAATATTTGGCAATGTTTTTACTTTTAAAACTCGTTTTCTTAAAAATGGGATTAATTCTAAATTAATTACTACAGCTTCTGTGTTTTGAATTTTTAAAAATTTATTCCATATTTGAATTCAGTGGGTCCAAATTATGTTAATAGTTTACTATTACTTTTTGCATATTATGAATAGTAACTACGATTATTTTTATTTACTGCAGTTAGAGTTAAATCAGGTACTTTAGGGTAAAAATAATATTATAAAATTACAATAACACCTACCAAAATTTTATTGGATGACAAATGTTCGACTCAAAATTGACACAATTGTTATTTTATTAAAATAACATAATATAAAATTGTTTAAAAATAACAATAAAATTTAAGAATTATAATTTATAATTTATATGGTCGAATTTGTTTTAAATTATCCATTTATGGATGATTCATAACACATAAGTAATTATTTATAACAATTTAATAATTATAATCTTATTACAACAAATAAAATTAAATAAATTAAATAAGGATATATCAAGTTGATAATGATTTAAATAAATTCCCAAAATATATAAATTTTTTTGGTTTTTGAGATTACAACCCTATCTCATCTAATATTCTGATTTGAGTCCTTTTTGGTGGTTTTATGTGAGGATGAATTAATTATAAATTAATAATCCTTGTGATACCAATGGTGCCCCTCTCCTCCCTTATAAAAAGGGCACCCCTTCCCTATTCACGTCACACCCTTTTGAGACTTCAAGATAGGAAAACCCTGACCATTTAACTTCTCTACTTTCCTAGCATCATTCTGGAGGTTCTTTTATTCTCAAAAGTCCAACTCTTGTTCCATAAGAGGATGTATAAAAGAGGTGTGTTGAGGAAGAGGTAATCTCTTCTACCGATTCTTTCAACTTTCATTCTTCTTCAACTACTTATTCTTTAGTTGTCTCATTAAAAAGTAATAACATCAGTTTCAGTAATATACTGATATGTTATTATAAATATTAATCAGCCCCATTTCTCCTTCTATCCATCCTACGGAAAATGAAATCATTTCAAGTGTGTACGTATGTAATACCATCTCCACGCCATGGTGTAATCTGTTTTTCCACCACCACCTTACTTTGATGGGTATAATGGTGTAATGAATAACTATATATTGTTATTATAACATCATACTAATTATGATCTATTATATCATCCACTCCAATTCAATTCAATAAATATTGGAAAGATATCATCGCTCGGGCGTACGTACGGATTACAGTCCCCACAACGTGATGAGATTCATTCCCCATGTTAACCACTCAAGAATGATTATAATGTATATATAATGAATAATAATGAAATATATTACATGATATATCTAATTTATTTATGTATATATATATATTTGTGTGACATCTACATACTTTTATTCAAGTCAATAAGGAATGGAAAACAATGTTCATGTGTACGTACGACCTACCGTCTCTATGAACAGTGTATTTCATTTCATTTATCTATATATTATATATATATATTGAATATATATGATATATAAATCATGATTTACATTCTGGAAGTAAATAAATCATGATATTAGTAATAATAATATAAATAACAACAAGTCCAAACATGTACGATAAATAAAACGATTTTATCCAAAACACAGCTTTAATAAGGAATTTACAAAATAACCAGTAATATAATGTCATAAATGAACCATATATAATATCATAACAATTAATATGATTATGTAATTAGTAAATGAAATTATTTAAATCATTATACAGGAGGATCAGATACATAAGAAACATATCATACCTAAGGTTAGGTATAACTTTTCCAATCTCGTTTTTATCCGAGATTGTTTATTCGTAAGTATTTAATGGGGTTATATTTATCATCCATGTCCCTATTTTCTAAAAATGGTCTCATGTATTTTAAAAGTAATTTTTACCAATATTTTACTTTTACTACATAGTATGTAAGGAAGCTTTTTTTAATAACTATATGAGGTACTTTTTGACTTTTCTGGCAAAAGTACGAGGAAAATGAATTTTTAACATATACACCATGAACATAATTTTACAGTTTCAAAACATCTAATTTTCATGAACCTTCTTCTACAAGATGTCATGAATATTTTCAACAAAATCCCTTTCTTTTAAAATTTCATGGAATTTCATTAAAAGAAAATGATTTTGAAAAAGAAATGATATTTTCCTCAAGAATTCATTTCAAGTATTATATCAAAACCATTTTCTATCATAGATTAAATTATATCATATGTGTATGTTTCAAGTATGATGTATCTATGATTTACATGGTTTCACTTTTCTTATGATGAAATGATATCCATTTTTTATATATATTATGTTATGATGGGATGATGTTTATGAAACCCATTCTATTGTTTGGGTTATGATGAATGGTTTATGTTTATGTTGGGGAACACATAAGAATTATTTCATTATGAGATGGGTGGGACCTATATCTCACTCCAATTCATTAGGTAAAGATTTATATCTCATGAGATAGACATCGATCGAACCACATGTTAATCCGATTCAGTGATACAAGATTTGAATGAGGAGTGAACTCAGTTCCATAAGGGACTTTGTCCACTAAGAAAGTCTTGGAAGTAATGTCTTGGATACTATGGAAATAATATCATGTGCATAATGTTTTTCCACAATTACATGTTTTATTACCATGCTATTTTTTCATGGTATATGTCCCATTATGATCTATGACTTACATACTACCATGATTTATTTCATTTATCATGATTTTGATGTTTAAACATTATGTTAATGTTTTTATGTTCAAATTTATAGGGATGATTCTATTTTCTTCATGATGACCATAACTGGGAATTTAATCTCACCCTTTATATGTTTCCATTTCCCCATGATATAAATAATGGTTTTAGGTAAGAAAACAAAAGGGTAAGATCATTATGGGAGATGTTGAAGAACATTCATCATGATTAGTAGATTATGTTCTGAGTTTCCAAAGACAATAAACTATTATGGTCCTTGATTTTTGGTTTTTGTTCTATATTAGGTATTTCACAATAGTAATGTAATGTCCTTGTACATCATTTTTGGGGTATCTACAGTTGGTACCAGTGGAAAGATTTAGTTATCCATTGGAAAATAGGATGCCAAAAATTTATTGAGATCCCTAGATATATTTCTAAGGTATGTCTAGGGATATTCGTAAGGTTAAGTATAAGTATATGTTATTGTCCTTGAATTATGGTAACAATCTTTGAATTAACCCTGAGATGTTATATATTGAATGTACTCCCCCTTTATTATGTTTTTTCACTAGCATGATTTTTAGCTATCACACTATTCTTTTTGGGTTTTAGATGATGGATGGAACCTGAAGGAACCATGTTGATCAAGGTAATGTACAATGTAATGATTGTCTTCCTGAACAATCCAAAGTTATAGGAGATCGAGTGAAAAATATTATTGATATATATACACAATCTATGAATCATTCGGGACGTCTGGATGAGCAGATAAGGGAACAGAATTCTATTTATTCCTTCATTAGGAAACTTCCACTTTCTTTCATTGGGTCTTCTGATCCACTTATTTCTGAACGATGGACCAATACTATTGAATAGGTATTTTCCACACTTCCCTGTTTAGAGCATGAAAAATTCATTTCGGATGTTTACCGTTTAGAAGGTGAATCAGACCAATGGTGGACTCTAATTACGAATACAATGTCCCAATATAAAATTGAATCCATGGAATGGGATGAGTTCCAGAACATGTTTTTAAATAAGTACATTGCTCATATTCCTCATACAAAGTTGCAAAAGAAGTTCCTAGAGCTTAATAAAATGGATGATGAATCTGTTGGCATATACGAGCATAATTTTACATGTCTTGCAAGGTATGCATCTGGATTTATCATCTAACCTGAATGCAATGTTGATCGGTTCATCAGTGGATTAAAACCACGTCTTCTAAGGGAATTAGTGATAAGAGAATTTAGTAGCTATGAAGAAATTATGCATTGTGCTATCAATGTAGATATGTATGTCAGTGTTACATATCCATCTCATGGTTTTGAAAAAAAATTGAAATATGGAGTTCGAGGAGAAATCTCAGAATAATGCTGAAAAGAAGATGAATGTTTCCTTTTGCTCAAAGTGTGGGAGGAAGCATGGTGGATATTGTCTTAATGGGACTAGAATATGTTTTAATTCTGTAAAATAAGGTCATTGAGAAGCTGAGTGTCGAAGTAATGGAAAAAGGGTTTCTAATGATTTGAAAAATGATAAGACTGCAGAGAAAAACAACCAACACTTCAATGCATCAAGTGAAAGGAAATGGGGAATTATGCAAATCAATGCCCTAATCCAAGGGTTAATGATGATCGATGTGGGAAACCTCTTAAGGGAAATGATAAAGGGATGTCACATGCGATCAATATTTGTGATGTTGAGTAGGACAATGATGTTTTGTAATGATTAAGTGTTTATGTAATGGTATTTCAATAATAGTATCTTGGAATCTCATTTATGGTATCGTGGAATTTTGGAATAGCTATGTATTGGTTTTCAATAATTATATTGTACCTGTAACCATGAAAATTGATTGAAATATTTTTGGAAAGCAGTTGAAATACGCATAATTAATACATAAGGAGAAATTAATATGTATGATAGTATTCATGTGCACATGACTGATATAAGGACAAAGTTATATCATGGTTTGAGAATATAGAAATTCTGGGATTTTGGAATGTGTAAATAGTTACCTTTTGAAGAAATTCATGTTTTCACTATGGTTCTATGGTAGTTTAATTTTCAAGTGAATACATGATTATGGAATTAATATGTTTGGATTGCGATCAACAAAATATATATGGGATAAATGAAAGTATTCACTTGCTCTGCAGATGACATTTCAAGAAATTGTTTTCATTATACTATGAGCTTCGACATATTTATTTTGGATAAGCCTAAATATTGGAATGGATTTTGTTCGACATAAGATAGTATTGTTCATCGAAATAACATTTTTCTATATTATTGATGGAATGTTATAATAATGTAGTTTTAGAAAAAGGACAGCTGACAAGACATGCGACAACCCATCATGTTGGACAAGGCTGTGGGAATCGAACCCACACCCAAAGTGCGACAGGCCTTTATCGACTACCACTGGCCTACATGAAGTCCCTTGTTAGTGGAAATTAGTTTTATATTATTAAGCAGTATGATAGATGAAGTATATGTTCATTTTTGGAACCATATATGATTAACCTCACAATAGATGGACTTATGTATATTTTATAACCATTTCTAGCCTTTTATTTGAGATAGATCGAATGAACCATCATTCTATAACATGATCTTCTAACACTTCATGGAAGACAAATTAAACTTCATTTATTTAAGAGATCATGTAGAAATTGATCATCGCACTAGCAACTGTAAGATTGTACTAAAATTAGGTAATTATTTATTTTAATCCAAAAATTATTCTACATTTGGGAAATTATCTTGAAAAAAAATGTTTTCCTAGTGCCTCAAATCTGATGAATCAGATGGTAACTTAGATCATCACAAATTTATGTATGTGATTGTTAGATTTTTCATATCCATTTTATCTACCACTCTCCCTCAGACCATGATCGATAGATTTCTCTTCCATATCCATTCCTTCATATATGTTCTCCTATGTGGAAACCTAGTGATGATTTAATTTGGGTAACCATTATGTTTTATACTATAATTTTTAATATTAAGTTTTAGTATTCATTTTTAAGATTTGGGTTTCTATGAAAGGAAATTTCATGTAATAATTCATTTGTAACCTCGACGAATTTTAAGGAAGAAATTCATTTTAATTGGGGTAGAATGTAACACCCTGAGAATTTATGAGAAAATTTATTTTTTAATTTCTTTGATGTCTTTTGTAGTATGCTACACCAATATTATCTTGTATTATATAAAACATTGTATTATCTTGAAGTATACAGAACACTATTCTTGTCTTGCATTACACGCAATCATGACCTTCCTCGATAACGTGTGTAGTACGCAATACCGGCTTTCACTAAACAACGATACATGGTTATAATATTATTATGAACTATAAATTATGAATAGTATTAAATATATTTTTAATTTTATAATATTATTATTCATATTACACATTTCCTATAACATGGTATGAGATCAAAAAAAAATTGTGTAAATTATGTATTTTTCAAAAAAATGTAGTTTTGCCGCCTTTTGATGGCGCACAAACGTTAAATATTGTTTTTTTACATGTTTATAAGTTCAATTTCATAAAATAAAATTCTTATTTGGAATAAGGATATATAAATTTACCTTGAATAAATATTTCATATTATTCAGATAACATACATACTTTAAGGAATAGTAAAAACACGCTATATTTTAACTTAAATCTATTTTTTTAATCGTTATAATTTTTATTGTTAAATTATATTATTGAATGTTTTTAAAGTATAAATAGAATATTTTTATACCATATAATATAATTTATATCATTAACATTAATATTACACTGAATTCATTGGTATAAACATTTTTATCGTTGTCATTGTTTTAACTTTTAAAACTCATTTTGTGAACAATGGGATTAATTTTAAATTAATTACTGCAACATCTGTGTTTTAAATTTTGAAAAATGGATTCCATATTTGAAAAAATTGGGTCCGAATAATGTTAATATGTAACTTTTATTTTTTTATTATGAATATTAACTGAAGTAATTTTAATTTACTGCAGTTAAAGGTAAATCAGGTTTTAAGGGTAAAAATAAGATTATAAAATTACAATAACACCTCCCAAATATATATTGGATGACTACAAGACGACCCATATCACCTATGTGTCAAAATAGAATCATTTTATGGACTTTTTAAAAATCAAATAATTTAATTATTATTATAACCAATGAAAGTGACAACATGTTACTCTCTTAAATTTTATAAGTATAATAATTTTAATTTAGTGGTAAACATCATGAATCATCGAAAATGATTATTCTTCAGAAATATAATAAAATTATATACATCATGGGAATTTATTTAATATTTTTAGGGATTAAATAATCATAATTAAAGGTGACATAACCTTGATGTTGAAATTATTTTATGTATTTAAATATCAAATAAATTGTTTTAAAGATATTAAAATAAATATTATATGAACTATTTAATGTGGTCCACTAATTTTATAAATAAATATGACATGTTATTAATCTATTTTAGCTTTTAGTTTAAACATATATTTTGTGTGGATTTTATTTAAATTCAAATAAATGAATACTGTTAAAATTGACAAAATTTTTATTTTATAAAAATTACATAATATAAAATTGTTAAAATATAACAAAAATATTTAAAAATTATAAATTAAAATTTATATGGTCTAAAATATCATAAATTATCCAATTATGGACAATTTTAAACACATAAGTAATTATTTATAACAATTTAAAAATTAGAATCATATTACTTCTAATAAAATTAAATTGATTAAATAAGGATAAATCAAGTTGATAATGTTTAAAATAAATTCACAACATGTATAAATTTTATTTTTTGAGGGTATTAAAACCATATATCATATAATGTTAGGATTTTTGTAATTTTTGGGGGTTTTATTTGATATTGAGTTTATTATAAATTTATATTTCTTTTGTTACCAAAGGTGCACCTCGCCTCCCTTATAAAATGGGCACCCCTTCCCACATCTCTTCACACCCTTTTGAGCCATCAAGATCAGACAAACCCTACCCATTTATCTTATAGTCTTGCTGAGAAACATTTTTTAGGTTCTTTTCATCTGAAAATACCAACTATATTTCCTTAAGCGGAAACTTAAAGGAGGTGTGCCGAATAAGAGGTATTCTATTCTACCAATTCTTTCAAGTTTTTTCTTCTTCAACTTATTGTTTTTTAGTTGTTTCATTATAAAGTAATAACATAAGTATCAATAATATACTCATATGTTATTATAAATATTAAACAACCCCATTTCACCTTCTATCCATCCTACGAAAAAAGAAATCACCAATCGTGCGTACGTACGGAATAGCGTCTCCACGCCATGGTGTAATATGTTTTTCCACCACCACCTTACTTGTATGGGTATAATGGTGTAGAAAATAACTCTATATAGTTTTTATAACATCATATAGACTATGAGATATTATATAATCCACTTCAATTCAATTTAGTAATTATGGGAATGATATCATCGCTCGTGCATACGTACAGATTACCGACTCCACAACGTGATTAGATTCATTCTCCATGTTAACCATCAAGAATGAATTTAATGTATATATAATGAATAATAATAAAATATATTACATGATAAAGCTACTGGATTTATGTATATATATATATATATTTCATCTACTTACTTCCATTCAAGTCAGTAAGGAATGGAAAACAATGTTCATGCATATGTACAACCTACCGTCTCCATGAACGATGTATTTCATTACATTTATCTATCTAATATATATATACTGAGTATATATGATATATAAATCTTTATTTACATTCTAGAAATAATTAAATCATGATATAAGTAATAAAAATATCAAGAACAACAAGTCCAAACATATACGACAAATAAAACAATTTTACCCAAAATGCTACTTTAACATGGAATTTACAAAAGAACATGTTATATAAAGTCATATGTGAACAATATATGATATTATAACAATGAATATGATTCTATAATAATTCAATGACATTATTTAAATAATTATACATGAGTTTCAGATACGTACGAACCATATTTGACCTAAGGTAAGGGATACTTTTCCAATCTCATTTTTATCCAAAATTGCTTATTCAAAATATTTAATGGGGTTATATTTATCATCCATGTCCATAGTTTCTTAACATGGTTTCATGTATTTTTAATGTCATTTTTCCCCATTTTTGACTTTTACTACATGGTTTGTACGAAATCTTTCTTTTTCTTACTATACGAGGTACATTTTAAGTACGAGAAAAATGTTTTTATTAACTTATACAGCATGAAAATATTTTCACAGTTTCAAAAAGAATAATTTTCAGGAAGCTTACCCTACAATATTTCATGACTATTTTCAACAAATTAATTTTTTTAAAATTTCATGGCATTTCGTGAAAATAAATTGATTTTGAAAAAGAAAGGATATTTTCCTCAAGAATTCATTTCCAGTATATTATCAAAAACATTTTCCATCTAAGATAAACTTATTTAAAATGATAATTTTTCAAGTATAATGTCTCTATTATTTTCATTGTTTCAATTTTCTTATGATGAAATTGTATCCATTTGATTCATATGGATTATGTTATGATGAGATGATGTTTACGAAACCCATTTTATTCATTGGGTTTTGAAGAATGATTTATGTTTAATGTGTGTCACACACATGAATGATTTAATTATGAGATGGATGAGACCTATATCTCCTTCAAATTCATTGGGTAAAAATTTACATCTCATGAGATAGACATGGCTCGAATGACAAGTTAATCTGGATCAGTGATACATGACTAGAATGAGGAGTGAAATGGGTTCAGTAAGGGACATTTTCCACTAAGATGGTCTTGGAAGCAATGCATTGGCTTGTATATAAATAATATAATGTGATTAATGTTTTTCCAAAAGATCATGTTTTATTCCCAAGTGATTTTATCATGATTTATGTTCCATTATGATCTATGCCTTACGTACTGCAATGCTTTATTTCATTTCTCAATATTTTGAAAATTACACAATATGTTCATGTTTTTAAGTTAAAATATATGGGGTTGATTTTATTTTCTCCATGATTACCCTTACTGAACATTTGAGCTCACCCTTTATAGGGTTTCTTTTCCCTAGGATATAAATAAAGGTTTTAGGTATGAAAACAATCTTGGAAGATCTTTATGGGAGATGTTGACGATCTTTCACCATGATTAAAAGATTATGTTCCGAGTTTCCAAAGACACTAAAATTTTAAGGTCCTTGAATGTTGGTTTTTTTATGTATTAGGTATTCCACAATAGTAATGTAATGTCCATGTAAGTCATGTTTGGGGTCACTACAGAAGGAGAACTGATAGTGGTAGTTGTTGTCGAGGGGGAATCATGGTAGGTCATTGGGGAATGAGCGATGACGGAGGGTTGGGATGGTGGTAGAAGTTTTTAATTGGGAATCATGTAATATCATATGTGAAAGGTTAGTGACGATGGTAGTGATTGGCGATGGGGCATCATTGTAGGATGTCTATGAAAGGATATTGATATTCATGTCCATATTCCCCTGGTTAGATCTATTAGGTATTGTGGATGGGGCATCATGAATGGTCATAGTGGTGAAATTACTATTATGCGTTGTTGTTGGGGAACTGTGGTAGGTAGAAAGGGTGATGGAATAGTTAGGGAATGTTGATTGGGTGTCATGGTTTGTCATTTGAGAAGGGACAATGATAGTCAAATCCATCTTCTCCTTGTAAGGCTTGGTAAGTGTGGTTTATTGGGATCCATTATAGGTTGTTCAAGAAGGGGTGGTGACATTATTACCCATATCCCCACCATTTTGTGTAGCTGGAATTGTCAATGGGATGTCCTAGCAGGTGGTCTGAGAGATGTCGAGGAACCCCATGTGTAAATAGGGAATCATGTTGTGTCTAGGCCTGTGTCTGTGTTACGGTGAGGAAATATGCTATAGAATTGGATGGGTGGTTTGAAAACCTCATATAGAACCTTCTTTTGGGACACTATCTTATTCGTCATTCTTTAGCAATGAATATTTCTTTCATAAACCAAAGTGACGGTTCATTATAGCCGTAGAAACTAACTGAAAGGATGTAATATGGTAAACTTCAGCCAGTGTTTTTGTATATATAAACCTAACGAGTCCACATACGACTAATTTAAATGGTGGAATTACTTAAAATATTATTTCTACTCCACATTATTTTCAATAATTTTTGTTTCTTTCTATGTTTAAAAGTGTTCTGTCCTCATAATGGAATAGGGATCATTTTTTAATTACATTGTAAATTCGTCTATTTTTCACATAGAAAAATAAAAACCTCAGCATAAAATCATGTCAATGTGTGGTATGAATAACAACCATTGAATTCTATATTTTTCGCTATAAACATTATTCAATAAAAATTAATTAAAATTTACTATTTCAATAATGATTTTTTAATTATAATCCTAATACCTTATATGTCACTTATGTTACAAAATCAGTGATCATATTAATTTAAAATGATAATATAAATTATTTTACAGAAATTATATTTATTATACATACTATAAAACCTATTAAAAATATAAATATATAATGTATTATGATATTTAATAAAATAGAAATGTATACTTTATATAAAAAATAAATTTAAACACATTAAATAATAACATTAAATGTGTAATCAAGTGTATATATACATATTAATAAATTCATTATAACTAAATTAAATACATATAAATAATTTATCATATAATATATTTTAATATTATGAAAGTTTTTTATAATAATAATCAATATAATTAAGGAATAATATATTAATATCATTAAAATATATATAATAATGAATATAGTAGAAAACAACATAATAAATAGCTATTTTTTTTAGTTATAGATACATATGATATACTAAATTTATAATATATTGATGTTATAATATTATATTTATTATATTTATAAATTATTATAATATCATGAAATCAATACATTATATATCAATTACATAATTTTTTTATAAATATCTATTCTATTTTTTTCATAAATACCATTTTTATACTTTATGTGGGAACCCTCTCAACAGACCCAACTATAAAAAAAAGAAATTAAAATTTAAAAAAAACACAATTCAAATTAAAATTTGTTTCTAGAAATTTAAACTGAACCCTCATATTAGGTTGGTGGGAGTTTGTGATGTCTCTTATTATGTTGAGGGGAATTTTGAGAGATGTGATATAATTATTTAATACCCTAGAAAAGGCTTTAGAGTGATGAATGATATGAAATCAGTACTCATACATGGATGATGTATCCAATCATGAACAAGGTAAAATATTATACTCCTTTTGGTATTGATTGAGGAGTTTTCATAATGAAGGTCCTGGGATCAAATCATCTCTTAGTGAATGGAGTATAATTTTTCCTATTGATTGAGGAGTTGTCATATTCGATGCATCATTAACAAATTTTACAAAATGTAAATGTCATGACAAAAAAAAATCCATCAAATTTTCACATATAGAAGTCCATAACCCACATATAATATTATTTATGTTAGATTTATAATTAATTTAAATTATCTCTTATGAAATTATAACTCATTTTAGGAACCTTCCCTAACATATTAATTAATAATGCATCACTCATGAAACACCCAAAGTATTCATCTTATCATTAAACTATATCTTCATTTTTTTTTGAAATACATTTCAGTCTATGATTCATGATGGAAATTTATAAAAATAATAAAGCCTATGGTTCTTTACACACGCCGAAAAATAACAATATTCTATGAGAGAGATGCATGAGAAAATCCTATAGGATGTAATATTCTCATAATCTCTCATCTAGATTCAGTAATGTACAACACTCGCTAATTTAGAGTGTAGATAATTTTTGAATTTATTGAAATTATAACATGTAGACTTATATGTTTCCCACCAATAATCAAAATAGATGTTAAAATAGAATTGTGCTGGTGGATTGGTCAATATAACATTATTTTATATTTTAAGGGTGCCTTCAAAGAGGATCTTCACCACATGTTCTCTATTTATATCTTCTGAAATAAGTTATTAAACCATTTCTGAATATAAACAATGTAAATATGCTTTAGTAGCCATCAAGGTTGAAATGTCTATTTGATAACATATGGATAAATGGGATACATGGTTGGAATTACAGAACATTAATCAATGCATTCAAATCATCGATGTTGACCCAAAACAATTTCCACACATTAAACTCCAAACATGGTAAGATTTTCACAAATCAACATATAATATTATATAGATTATAATATTGTTAGTGATAATACTAAATATGTATTTTAAACAAAATATCTCGTTGCATTCATGTTAGTTATGGATGAAAATATTTTCTATAATACCTTTAAAGTAAATACGTTGATTCCCAATAATAATAATACCACTCATCAATTTCCATAAATGGGATTTATAGGCATAATATTTTGAAACATGTTACTAAAATATTAAAATACCCATTTAAAAAAGTAATTGTATAGTGTTTTTAATTACATTGATGATTTATTTTCATTCTGCGAGTGGTATTAAAAGTACATTAAAAGTATTAATTGTCTATGTAGTTTTTCTAATAATGTTTTTTTGGAGTTTTTAATGACTCTTGCTATGAATTGGAGTTAAAATATATAATTTTATAATTATAGTATGCATACCATTATTAATATATGAAAATATAAATTTTATTACTATATTTTGCATCATGAATGAGGATATGTTCGATGAAAATGATATCTATTTATTTTTTTCTTAATAACCATAAATTATCTCATGATTGATTTACTAGAAAAATGAATTCATAAATGTATGAATATAATTTTTTATCCCCAACAGGACAATAATAATATTTTTATTAATCTTAATAAAATGTGATATTGAACAGTATCACATTCAGGGTGATTTTTTTTCATTATAAGTTTTTAATGTGTTCTAATTCTATTATATGTATACTAATTAATAATGATCCTGAAAATTCTATTATTTACACACTATTTCATATCATTCATAAAATCTTATATTGTAAACTGAACATTATATTAACTACTCATATAAAAAATTCCTATATTCGATGTTCCAAGAAATCAAAAATTTAAATGGTTTACTGTTCTTCATCCAAGAAACACATTAAAATGTGAATAAATTTTTAAATTTTATCCATGAGTGATGTAGTGATACAAGGATCATAGAGAATATTAAAAAACCCTGATAATTTTTGAGGAAGGAATACATTGGTGGAAATTATGAAATATTTCATTAAATTGTTTTTTTGGTATTCAGATATTCCAATTCTTCCACTCCTAGATTTTAAATTGACAAATATTTTCACAAATTATGAAGATAAATGAATTTTTTCATCTAGGATTTATTTATAAGAAAATAAATATTAAGATTCCATACATGTTTCTATCATGTATAAAATAGGGTAATTAGTTGATGGATTCATTGAAAAGAACCCCATGACCAGGCATTACAGTAAATATCGTTATTGTTCCTCAAAATGGGGGGAACATTTAGCATGGTAGTGGGATTTATTCTAAACTATCATTTAGTTAGTTAATATTTCAAATATTAACCATAAAAAATCTTTTTCCATACAACACATTTCTTTCTATATTTAAATGAAAAATAATAATGGGTTACGTAACTAGATTTCTATATTGAACGCGAAAATGAAATTCTTCAAGAAGAAAATGGCTACTTATCCCCCAGTGAATGTCATTAATTTATTTGCAATAGTGAAACAATCTGTTGGATTTTAATGTATTTAAATTGGTAGATGAAAGATTATATTATAAATTCATAGTATTATTGAAAAATTAATGGATTGAAGTCGATGTTATCAACGATTTTATGTTATAATTTACTGGGAGGATTTTTTATGTTTTTTCTAGGCAGACATTCAGGTCAAACTTGTCACACTATTCATAAAATTGATGTAAAATGGATTCAAATTACCTCAAGAATGACTGAAAATCATTTTTCCTAATGAATCTTGACATAATGAGTATCTATGATAGGATTATAGAGAGTAAAAAAAATGTTTTTTAAAAAAAATCAATTATAATATGAAATCAACCACATTTTATTTAAAACACATACCCACTAAGCTACAATGTTTTACATAAAGATAATATGATAAAAATGAAAATAAATATTTATTTTTATGCGTTTCTATAATCAATTTTAATTGATAAAATAAATCATTAAAAATACAAAATCCATTACCAAATGTTTGGAAAACCATATGTACACACCTATAATAATGGTTTTCCAAACCCTTGATAAGTGTATTTTTAATTTTGGTACATTTGAAAACGGTTTTGGAAAAACCATTAGTAATGGATAATTAAATGTAATCTCTATTGATGGGTTCATATAATCCATTGGCATAACCATAAATTATACAATTGGTTTTGGAATAAACAATTCGTATAATGTCCTTTTATTGAATATAATCCCATGGTTTGTATAAACCATTTAGTATAACTATGAATTATACCAATGGTTTTTTAAAAAAATGGTATAAGGTCATATGATGGTTTACATACTAGTGATTTTTTTCAAACACATATTATAGGGTCATCTTATGGTACATATTCCGACAATTTTTCTAAAACATTATATAAGGTCCCATTTATAGTAGTTTTGAAAATGGGCTGAACATTCAGGACAAATAATTCAAATTAATGGAGACTGCACTATAAAGCATTAATACCATTAATATTAAATATAATGTCTGATTCCATGTGGACATTTTTTTTATTCTATCTCAATGGTTAACGTCAATCTAGTGAATAATTCCAAAGTTTCTTCCACTGGTGGATACAAAAAAGAAAGGATGAAATTCATTAATTTTGTGATAATGCAACTAGATGATCTTGTACCATTAACCCAATCCAATAAAACCTCTTTCGAAGATATTATCATGAGAGTTAATATTAAACACATTTGATAGTGTGGGGGGGGGGGGTTACATACAAAAGTGAGAATATGGGAAGGGGTTATAGAGAAAAATATCATTCTGATTCCAAATCACAATCCAAGGTATAGCCTACTTGATCCAAAAGTGTCATGTTATTAAATCTTTTTAAAACTGGGCCATATTTTCTCACCCATATAAAACATGATATGGTATAGAGGATGTATACTCTATATTTTTGAATTTATGAATTCAAATTTTATAATAGTGAAACCAAACCATTCACTATTTCCACAATCCTATCCAGATTTGGTTTCTATGGATGTACGATAATCTTGGACCATCGATGGTAGAACATTGAATGTAATAGAGTTTATGCTTCATTAATGAGGAAGGGAATAAAATTATAAACATTAATTTTTTATTCCATTAGGTGAAACATCAAAAGGGTTATTCCAATGAAATCTTTCATTAAGAATGTTTAGACCGTGGTCAAGACTGCTAGGGGGCAATGTTGTTTACAAATATCGTCATTCTCTATTATCTATATTATATTGGCCAATGAACACATATAATTCCCCAAATAACATCCCACGATTTAATTATTCTAATGTAGTTATCCGGGTCTATATCATATATTCATGGAATATATATAATAACCCTCTAATTTGTTTCATTAGACCACACATCCAATTTATCAAAACACCATCTGTTATTAGCATCATTTAAAATGCAGAAAATAGTTGTACCCCCCAATATGATACTCCGAGGGATGTAGACATCATCCCAAACTTATTATAAATCCATGAAAAATTCCAAATATTCAATTTAACTCCGACTCCAGTCCTCAAAAGTATTCCCTTTTGAAGAAGAATACATGATCACCAAAGGCATATCCAAAAAAATCTAGGGAAGTGGATGAAGGCTACCTCGCCAAATCCCATATGGGGGTGATATTTGGATTGATTATCAGAGTACATAGGGAACCATGTTTATGAATGAGAATCGATCCATTAATTTTTAACAGAGCCTTCTATATCATGAATATTTATTTATAGCCCATAGCACCAAATGTTTTGGGATGAAAATATTATCACTAGCTTATACATGACCTTTCATTCCATCTTGCGTTCCCCACATGATCATGTAAATGTGAGAGTGAATTTGGTCAATAAAAAATATAGGTAGATTAAATAAATACATTTTATCAATTAGAATGGATTGATCTATATGATTTATATGTTCTTCCTTCAATAATTTATAGATCATATTAAAATTCCATCTCTGGATTTTTTTCTCTAACCTATCCACGATGCTCAAGAGAAACACTCTTTTTTTACCAAAAATCACAAGGAACCAAAAATATTTATCTTGTTTTTCAACAACTAGAATAACTAAGGATTGGAAAATATCTTTCTTTCTATTGTAAATCTCTCTAGATTTGATTAAAATATCTGATTTGGAATAATTATCCAATTGTATGGATGCTTTCTCATATATATTGTTATGCTGGAAAATAGAAAATAATTCTTAATGTGTGTCACTTGAGAAAAATAAATATACAATTGGAATATATAATAAGGGAAATAGTTGGACTTATTATGTATCCCATCCCCTGTGAAATATTTTTTCATTATCATTCATATAAATTAAATTATAAAAAACACTATCCAACAAGACAAAAATGAAAGGGGGTGGTGGGCCCCCTATATGAACCCCCTGGTTTGGGTGATGCATTGGGAGAGAGTACCATTGATATTAATCTTGGGGAATAATCGGTAGTTTTTCCTGATGTTTCATCAATTCAATGATAATAATATGATTCCCTATAAATTTAAATAATAATATATGGAATCACAAATTGGAATTATCCATTTATCAAAATTATAATGACTAAGAAATTAATAATTAGATTTTAAGTTATATTATTTTGATTTATTGATACAGTTATGCAGAGATGGTTTTTATTGATTGGTTCTTATTATACTACACAATTGAATCACCAATGCTTGCATTTGAGAATAGTCAACAGTACTCATAGAAGAGTAAATCATTTTACAAAATGGTTGCGAAAGAAATTACAATTATAAACCACCATTGAATCATAGTGAAAGGAATTTCATAAGTCTAAACATCTCACTAAGATATATTTTTATTGTGATTCATAATAAAATTCAACTACAATTAGTTCATTAATATTAACTTAAATAAATTGGGTTTTTGAGAGGTTTTATTCATCCATTATGTTATAGTGGAGTGGCGAATGAGGATGAAATCCCCATGACATCATGAATGGGAAAAAGAAACATGTTTCATTAGTGTAAAATTTATATTCAAAATAAAGGATTATTAGTGATTTCTATAATTTAATGATAAATATGTGTTTCATCACAGTGAAATTAATAACTTCATAAAATGATAGGTTTTATCAGGGCTAAAATTTGCGCTGATAAAACATATCATTATCATGAAAAAAAATTTAGGATATTAAATATATATTTATTAGCACTAATATTATAGCGCCGATATATATAAGTGTTATGATAGCATTTTCATTTTAGAGAAGATAGAGATATTTAAAAAAATATTAATTTAATATATTTTAAAAATAATTAAATTCCAAAAAAATTATCATTATTAATTGATATAGAATCCTAAAATCCTGATGTATAAAAATTAGTGAAATTGAATAATTAAAAATCAATAGACTCCAAATATATTAAATAATTGGTTTAGTTTTATTAATTATATAAATTGATTTAAAAAATTATATATTAATATCTATTAAAATAAAGATGAAAACTTATTGAAAATGTTAAAATATAGTAAATACGTAAACAAATAATTTTTTTAAATAACTACTTCAATTGGGAACACTATAAAAAATGATGAATATATTAAAATATCTCATTTAAATACAATAATTATATAGTTTTCATATATTTAAACAAAATTTAAAAAGACAATATAAAATTGAACGAGTATTAATCATATAATTTAATAAAATTAAGAATATTTAAGCATATTTAATAATTCTGTAAAATTTTAGAAATTAATTGGTTTAATTGTAATAACATAGAAAGATGCAGGGAATCTTATGAAAATGTATTGAAATAAATAAATTATATGAATTAAAAAAATTAAAATTAATTAAACCTTAATAAATGAAATTGAATAAATATTAATCATTTAATAAATGCATTTTTATAAAATTAAAACATATTTAAAAATTATGTATAAATAAAAAGAAAAAAATAAATAAGTTCAAAACATATTAAAATCATAAAATATTAAAAATAAATAATTAATCATTTAAGAAAACATATTTAACATGTCTATATAAAAATTAATAAGCAATAAAAATTAAAAATAGAATATGTAAAATTAATTACAATAATTACATACATAGAATTACTAGTTATCAAATCATGTCAAGCCCCATGGGGGATTTACATCTTATGTAGTGACTCAGGGAGGTAGTTATGTGGGCATGATGTGGGGCAGGTGGTGAAGTATGCTTGATGCCGGAATGGTGATGCAGACTTGATGGTGTGGTCTTGATGCTACACCGAGCATTCAGAAAATTTCTTGGGACACATGGCCATGGGCCTATAGGCTTTGTAATTATCTTCCTCTACCAAGATATAAATAGTCCATTAATTTCATAAAAAAATAAAAAACAAACACATACTAAAATAGTATCCATTAATCAATAGATAATATATATATATATATATAAGGCTCTCATGGATACATATACACCAAAACACAGACTCAAACCTCACCCATCAGCCAATGGGAAAGCCATAACGCCCCTGGGTTAACACACCTATATTAAATATTCATCTTCAATTTTTTTATTTGATATTTTCCTTATGACCATTACATCTTCTACATAGACAACCTTTCCCCACAGACACCTACATTATTTTGTACCTCTATATGATTTATCAAAACCGATTGGGAATCCCCTACAAACCAACGATGGACATGCCCCGACCATGCCTTACACTACCATAATCTCACAAATTGTCATGGCAGTTTGAAATAGATGATCGTCGGACCACCACTCTAACCATAAATCACATGTTTTCAAATAAAAATCACAGTTCAATAATCATTTCCCCCACATCAGCCTATTGAGCTTCACAAATGCATCGACCTTGCATCTAATGATGTCTCATGACTCCAATAACGCTGACACTGCCACAACCTGAGGTTTTCATAAACAATGGTGATGCCTCCATAATCGCTCATGCTTCCACCATCATGTTACACCCAGATCATAAAAAATGAAGAGTTGTCACCCCTCCTATATCCAAAATCCTTTCTTCCCACACATTCACCACCTCCCATTAAACCCGATTCACAATCCCAATAGTGATCCCTACACTGACGCCACCATCAAACTCATGCCATCTCTCGATGTCACACACTATCGAGACTTCAAAGAACGACCGTAAAAGAGCTCATATGTCATTACAAGTCATCTTGAAGCACATTCCAAAAATTTTCATTTGTTTATACAGACACTAGTATCATGTTATGAATGGTGTAGATTGAGGTTCAACTTCTAGGAAAAATGGTTTGGGTTATAGATGGTTTGATAGGAATCAATTATATTTTATTCCATAAAATTAAAAATATTATAAAATAATAAGTTAAATTGTATAAATTTTAATCATATAAATTATAATCATATTTAAAATATTGTAATATATTTAACAAATAAGTAATAATTTTACAAAAAAAAATTAATTACAAAAATATTACAAATTATTATGTACCGAAAATTAAAAAATTAATGAAATATTAATAAAAATGAATAATTTAAATGAAATACATTACAAGAAATAAAATGGTTTATTAATATCATTTATTATAGGAATTGAAACATATTAAAATGTATACATTTTATGATTAATTATAATTATTACTACTAATTATTGAAGAACACAATATATTATTTGTATGTAAGAAATATAATATTTTACAATCAATTATAATTTTTAATAATTATGAAATATAATATTTAGTGAAATATATAAATATATAAACATCTATTAAAAATATCAAAAATTTATTTATTACAAAAATATTAATTGATTAGAAAATAAAAATGAATAAATTATTGAAAATACTAAAAATAGATAAATATTAAAAACCAATACATATTATTGAATATACAAATAGTCATACATGTACAGACATACATGTACACATACATACAAAAAACTAAAATTCACATATTGGAAATTGCGTACACATACACATGCACATAGACATAAGAATATAAACATACACATATATGTATGTACACATTCACAAACATACAATTACAAAACCATGAATGCATTGACCAACATGGACCATGGACCCATACATTATTATAAACCTCTATAGGATTTATCACAACCAATTGGTCCTCCCCAACAAACAATCGATAATAAATCCACTACCACATATTATACATCCATTATCTCACTCTATGTCATGGATGATTATTATAGACGTCCTTCAGACCACCACAATCACCATAATTCAGTTTTTCACCAATCCAAGTAACTTTTCATCAAATAATTCCACCACATTAGATCTCCAAGCTTCACAGACATGTCCAACATACATCCAATGTTGTAAGTTGACTCCTACAACACCTACATCATTGCCTTGTGAGGTCGTCATCAGCGATGGGGTGACGCCATAGTCGCTCTTGGGTCCTTCAATAAGGTACATCCACATCATTATCAATGAAGAATTTTATCCCATCCTACATCAACAATCCTTCCATCCCACAAACTCAACACCACCAAAAAAACCTACCACTCATGACCGGTAGTGATCACTGCACTGACATCGGCATCAAAATCTCGTCGACTCTTGATGGCACACAATATTGAGTCTGAAAATAACGGCCTTCAATGACCTCATATGTCATTACCAATCCTCATGAATCACTTCCCCACAATTTTTATTTGTTTAAATAAACACCTAATTCATGTTAGGTATTTCATACATTGTTGTTCAACTTCGTGGAAAAATGTTTTGTGTTACAGACTATCTTATAGGAATCTATTATATATTTTTCAAACTTATTAAAATCATTAATGAATAAAAAATAAATATTAATAAATATTAATTGTATAAATTATAAACATATTATAAATATTAAATCTTATTAAATAAATACTTATTAATATTAAAAAATTATTAAATTCCAAAAATATAGAAAATTATTAAATTTAGAATATGAAAAAATATAATGAAATATTCATAAATAAGATAAAATTAAATTAAATAAATTAAAAATTATTTACAAAACATTTCATATAACATTATAATGAAAAAATTTCAATGATATAAAATTGATTAAATATATATAATTAAATATAATTATTGCTGGTAATTTTTGAATTGTGCACAGTTTTATTTGTGTATAAAAAATAAAATAGGTTATTAATTATTATAATTTTTAGTAATTATTAAATTTTTATTATTTAATATAATATATACATATTGAAAATGTATAAATAAATATCAGTAATGAATATATTACAAAAATGTTAAATGAATATATAATAAAAAGGAATAAATTATGGAAAATACTAAATATGTGGAGATTTTAAAAACCAATAAATAATATTAAACCAATAATCATACATACATTTACACATACACATATGTGTAGACATATATGTACACATACATTCCCAACATACACATATACAAATTGGAAAACACGTACACATACACATTCACATAGGCATATGCATTTAATCATACACATAAATGTATATACACATACACATACATACACTTACATATCCATGCATTCACATTCATATACATATATATATACACATATAGACATACACCTACAACATAAAAAGATAAATATACACATACCCATACTAATACACATTCATACACATACAACTGTATATGCATACACCTACAAATGAATTTCCATATACATACACATCTATAAAATTACATTCAAGTTAATGCACATACATACACATCTATTCATAAAACTATATACACAAATACATCATTAACATGCACATATACACATACGCATGCACATACACATGTACATAAAAATTATGTCATATATATATATATAGATATGCATATATTAACACAAACACAAACATTCACATATATACTTAACATACTCATACATATACAACAACACATACAATCACATTTTCATGAACATACAAAAACCCAAACACATTGACATTAAATAATACATACATATGTGAAAATACACATACAGACAATAGAAATTTCTGAATACATACACATACACATACACTTGAATATATATATATATATATATATATGCATATATACATACACATTAAGATGCACATACACACCAATGAACATTTACATACACATGCATACATACAAAAAATATAGATAAACAGACATACACACAACACAACACAATAGATTCATAAACAAACAACACATTCATAAACAAACTCAAAGAGACAGACATATACATATGATTATACATATATTGTAATTTTTTTAATTAAATTATATATATATATATATGACAGTTACACATATATAATTGTTGAAATGTTAATATTAATTTTAATATATATAATAATGAATATATGAATATATATTAACATATTCAATGTGTAATATAGTAACCGTACGGAAAAGGTGTTCATAATTTTAGGACTTTTAACAGTGTTTGAATAAATAATAGTTAAAGGGAAACCCTATTATTAGTTCCATTCTATCAGAATAATTGAATATATCACCACATGCAGAACTGTAACATGAATATAGAAAAATATTGAATTGAATATGGGTGAAATTTTAAAATTAATGGATTGATAAAATTACATAAAATTATAAATTAGTATTAAATTCACAATATAATGAATTTTAACATAATTGATAAATATATCATATGATAATATAATATATATTTTTAATTGTTATGAAAAAAATACATTAATTTCGGCAGTCGATTGATCATGTTAGATAACTCTTCATCAAGAATATGATGTCCTATAGTGCATGTTGGGAGGGAGGGAGACATCATAGTGTTATCATTTTTTCCTGATACTTTATCATAAATTCAGATATGAAATTATCATTTTATTATCCAAGAGACGGTGTGCTTCATCATCAATAGTGGTTAATGAAAGGTAGGGACTAAAACCGTCTTTCCAGAACACATCAATCAAAATTGGTTTCTATTGGTGCGGGGAATTACTCACCTGGGGTTGATGATTCTCATATCCATACTTCCATACCTTGAATGTAAGGCATTGTTGATGTGGCATTATGATTGATCATTTAATAAAGGGTGGCTATAGTCATAGGTGTTGAAGATAGGGAATCATGGCTGATTGTTTGAGAATGGGCGGTAAGGGTGGGTAGTGACCATGGTAGGCATTTTTGATGGGGCATAGTGGTAGATCATCTGGAAAAGGGAAGTTATAATGGTATGAGTGTTTGATGGAGGTTCAGGTTAGGTTTCTTGAGAATGGGAGGTGACAATAATTTCCATATTCCCCCTATATAGCCTACTAGGTATTCTGGGTGGGATTTCATGATAGGTCGTGATGGTGATTGTCCATGTAGGGGTTATTAATGGGTTGTTGAGGATGATATAATGGGTGGTGATGGTTGTAGGATATGACGATGGGGTGTAATGGCAAGTCACTTTGAGAATGGGTTGTGACATTAATAAAAATATTCCCCATCTCTAGTGTTGTAGATGTTGTTGATGGGGTGTCGCAAAAGGTTTTACAAGAAAGACCGGTGATGGTCATATCCATATTCGCCACATCAGGACTGATACACCTTGTCGATGGGGCTTCATGGCACGTCAAATGAGAGAGTCATAGGTAACCTGTGGGGAATGAGGACAATAGGTAGCGCCTTGGCCTATGTATGTGGAATGGTTACACAACATGTTGATGCATAGAAGAGAGGTTTGAAAACATCAAATATAAACTTAGTTAGGGACACCGACTTATTATACAAATTCAACCAATTCATCATTCCTTTTTCAACCAAAACAATGGTTCGCTAAAGACACAACAACTCACAAAGATGATGGATTTTTCAAAACCTCAGACCATGTGTGTGAGTGTGTGTGTGTGCGTGTGTGTATACACATAAAGATTCCACGTTGTACTGTTGATTAATTTAAAATATTTCATTACATTCGCTATTATTTCTCTTCCCCATTATTTTTATTAATATATTTTTTATATTAAGGCTATATATTTTTTGACCACATTAAGGCACATGGGTACTTTTTTTAAGAGCTCGGAAATTGTAAACATGTTATCATTATAAAAATATTTTATTATATAAATTTATGTGCAATTAATAATAAAATAATATTATTTTTATTTTTATTATAATTAAAAATATTAAATGACATTATGATTTTTAATTAATTTCATTATATGTTATTAATAATTCTTATAATTAATTAAATATAATATTTATTGTTTCCAAATTTATATTCAAAAGTATAATATGATTTTTTTATTTAACTGGTTATTTTAAAATAACAAATTTTTTTCTTATATAGAATTATTATTATAATATTAATTAATACTATAAAAAATTAGAAAATTATTATTATAATTAGGATATTAATTTTTACAAATACACGAGATATATTTTGTTTTTGTTTTATAAAATTTATAAATTATAAATATATATAATAATAATTATAAATAAAATACTCACATTATATTTGTGTTTTAAATAAAAATGAAATTTGAATTATTTATATTAAAAATTATTATTTTATATAATTTAAGAAATGATAAAATTTTATATATATAAAATGATTTTATATAATGGATAACAAATGATCAAAACATTATAAGTTTAAATACATGAATGTTTAAATAAATAAAAAGTGGATATGTTTTGATAAAACTAAATGAAAATAAAAAAATATGAAATAATAATAATACAATAAAAACAAAATAATGTATTGGAAGTATGATAATAGTATGAAAATAAATCAATGCGACTTCATTGACTAAGAAAAAGTGAGTAATGATATAGATAAAAAGAATAAATATTGAAATGATTATAATATAAATTAATTATAATGTTAAACATATATCTACTGAAAAATATGATGTTGTATTCCACTAAACATCGTGAAAATATACTAGTGAAATGTCGAATGTCAATCCTCGACCACTCCATCCCTTTCTACAGGTTATCAAATAACTCAAATATTTTTTTTCTATTTTTCTTCAATTATTTTTTTCACATTGATAAAATTTATTACAATTACTGTCTTTGATTATTGTAACATGAAATTTAAAAATATATAAACACTATTTATTTAAAACATCACATTTTACATTAAAACTTATGAAAGAGATTTATCTAAGTTCCCACATTTTGTTCTGCTCAATTTCGAATAGCCTTGAATACCTCAACTGGCCCAAAAATAGTTAATGGTTCGTATCATTTAATCAAATTATTTATTTTAAAAAGGGTTATATATATATGTGTGTGTGTTTTTGTGTGTGTTTATATACACATATACCCATATATAAAATTATATTTTTTGTTTATATGATAAGGTTTTATATTGTTTTAAATTTTATTTATAGAACATAGACGGGAAAAACGACATGGTATGTAGTAAATGTTGTTTTTATTTTTAGTTGTATTTTTTTAAAAAAATATTCACATTATAAATTTTTGATGAACCTACTTTTCGGGTTCGGTTCATTATACTTGGTATTATAGAAACAGTCTAGATAATTTTGGAAAATTATATCAAAATTTTAAATTTCAAATAGGCCACATGTGTAAATTTAATTTCCCTATATGAAAAAACGAATTATGAGGATGTAATTATTTTGAGGGGGAATAATTAAATATCCCAAAATATATAAAAAAACATTATTTTAAAAATGTTTTATTAAATGGATTTATCTATAAGTAAATCATATTGATAATAAATTAATGAAGATTTTATTTAAAAATAATAAATTGAATTAAGTGACTTAATTAACTTTATTATTAGTTAATTATAGTAGTTATTATTATTTATATCTACTATTTAGTGTTTCCAAATTAATATTCTAAATTGAAATATAATTTTATTGTTTAAAATAAATTTTTAAAATAACTAAATTTATTTAATTATTTCTGAAAAATTTAATATATTATTATAATATTAATTAAGTGTAAAAATTGTTATTAGAAAATAATTATTATTTTGAAAAATGAAGATCCTATTTATGTTTTAAATAAAAATATAATTAAATTATTTATATTGAAAAGAATAAATAAATAAATAAATATATGTATATTTATAATCATGAAAATTATATATATATATACTAAATTTATATTATGATTGAAATAAATGTTCAAACCACTGTAAGTATATAAAAATTCTTGATTAAAAATAATAATTTATATATGCATTGATGAAACATAATGATAAAAAATTGCTTTTATATTAATATAATAAAACAATCATGGATTGTCCAAATGAAAATGGAATGTTAAGGAAAATAAGGGGATGAAATAAAAAGTGAGTATTGATTTTTATGTAAAGTAGAAATATATTATTGATTAATAAAAACATTATTAATAATGTAAAACATAAGGATATTAAATAATTTGAGGTTTTTTTAAACATTTCATCATGACAATATAGCTGGGAAATGCCCACGGTCAATCTCGAATGTCTCCTTCACATTCCCTAGGTTGTCAATCACATAGACTAATTTTTATAATTATTTATCAATTATTTTTTAACTTTTACCTATTTCATCCATCAGCCAATATCATTGTTGAATCATAACATATAAAAACATATAAATTCATTTAGTAAATACTCACTTTTCAAATAAAATCAGCTGGCCCACATCTCTCCATGTTCGACCATTCTGTTTTTCTCAATTTCAGCCATAAATCATTCAATTGGCCTAAAAACATGTAAGTGTTAATTTCATTCAATCTAATAACGTTTTCCTCAATTAGTATATATATATACATATTTATATGTATATATATACACATATATAACTATAGATTTTTAGTGTATATGAAAATGGTTTAAATTTTTTTTATTTGTTTTTCCAAAACTGGACTGGTAAAAGTTCATGGAATGTAATAAATATATCGTGTTTTTTTATTCATATTTATAATGAAACATTTAACATAAGTTATATTTGATGAACATAGGTTTTATATTCAGGTCATTGTTGTCTTTTAACTACATTATAAAGCTCTCGATTATTTGTACATTTAACAATAAAAACCCTATGAAAATAATGTCAATGTGTTGTACACAATAAATACTTTACATACATATATTTCTATATAAATATAATACTTTTCAAATTTATTATAATTTTCTATATCAATTACTATTTTTTATTTTAAACTAAGTACATTATAAATCACTTATGATTCTCAATTTGTTGAAAATATTTCATTATATAGAAAGTATATCTTACATTAAATCAATCATATTTATTAAATCATCTATAATATTTACTAAGAATAAAAATTAATAGTGTATTATGTTGTTTATTATAATAAGAATGTATATTATATTATATAAATAAATAATTTATATTATTTCAATATATAAATACAATGTACAATAATTTAAATTTATAAAATATGTAAAATTATTTATAAAATAAATAAATACATATAATTTCCTTATAATATAATTTATTTTAAAAATATAAAAATATTCTTTATTAATTATAATCGATATAATTAAGCAATACTATATTAATATTATAAAAATATATTTAATTATGAATATGTTAGATCAAATTAATAAAACATGTGATGCATTCTAATTTATAAATACTACTGGTATTGTTACACTACAATATATTGATATTAAAATATGATATTCATTTTATTTATAAGTAAATATAATATCATGAAATTAAAATATTATATATCAATAACATATTATTTATTACTATATATATATTTTAATGTATTATTAAATACAATTTTTACTGGTTATGTGGGAACCCTCACAAAGGATCCCACCACAAAAATTCAAATTCAAACAAAAAACCAAAATTCTAATTGAAATGAAAATCTGTGCTTTATAACTAATATATGATAATGGGATGTTGGGAGGGTGTGAGGATTCCTATGTTATTTATGGGATTTAAGATATTTTTGATGTCATGTATTATTTCCCTAGAAAAGGACAATGATTGGTGGATGATACAACATTCACCCCTGGATATGGATTATATATCAAATTATGACCACGACATAATACTCTATTAATTTTTGTTTTAATTTGTTATTTTTCAGTTGGTATGTCTTGGGATAAGAGAAAATATTATTCATTGAATGATATTTCATGGTGATAATGGGTTTTATGAATTTTTCATATGAATAAGATGATTCTAGTCGGTCAATTACCTTAATTATTTATTTGTGTTCAATTCATCATTCATAAAACATACAAGACATAAATGACATGAAAAAACGATTCCATCAAATATTGATATATAAAGATCCATAACCCTACGAGTATATTCTTCATGTTAAATGTATAAATAATTTAAATCATATATTGTGAAATTATAACACATCTTTGTAACATTCCACTACATATTAATTAATAACGCATACCTAATGATGCACCCAATGTATCCATATTTTCAGTAAATTTTATCATCATGGATTATGAAATAAATCACAGTCTATAATTCATGATGGACATTAATTAAAACCATAAATCCTAAGGACCATTACACACACTGACATATATTAGTATCCAATGACACATAATCATGAAACATTTATATATGAGGGTCGATTCTCATAATCTCCCATATTGAAACCTTCATTGTACACCACTGTGCGGGGGTTGAAAATTTTGGAAAGAATGAAAATATAACATGTTGAGGTACATGTTTCTCATAAATATTATAAATAAATATCAAAATATAATTGTGGTTGGGAAGATGGAAATTTCAATTTATTTCCCCATTGAAGGGTGCCTCCAAATTGATTATCAAAACATGGTATCTATTAATGCATTCCCATATAAATGATTTCAAATTTTCCTATTATCATCTATGTAGATTTTATTTTACATCCATCATGGGATATAATAATATTTCATAACATCTAGAACATATTGATTCATGTCCAGCATTATTTTACAATAACAATCTATTTCAAATAATGCATGTTGAGACCAAAAGACCCCACACATTTAACTAACCAATATGTATAGATTTTAGATATCAATAAATAATTAATTTATGAAAATTATATCATTCAATGCATGTTTAATATGGCTCAAAGAAAATTTCATACTCCCACTAATGTATATAGGTTGATGCACGATTATTGGAATATCCTGCATGAGTCCCCAAAAGAGGGAAATATATGCATACTACTTTTAATAATTTAACTACAATATTATAATACTAGTTTAACATGATGGAATAATATGGTCTTTTTAATTATATATATGATAAATTTTCATGTAGTGAGTGGAATTATTAGGGTATAAAATGTTCATACCATCTGTTTTCATTGTCTATAAAAGTTTATTTGGAGATTATAATCATTTTAACCATCAATATGAGTTCAAAAATCAAAGAATATAATTATAGGAATCATACCATTGATAGTACATGTGAATATCAATTTTATAATTTCATATTTAACCAAAAATGAATATATGTTGTATAAGGATGATATATATTTATTTTTTGTTTAATAATCATTCACTATATCATTGATTATTTAATGAAAAAAACAATTCATGTAAGTACCATAATAGTCATCATTAATGAAAAAAATATAGGAAGGAATTTATTTTTATTCATAAAATAATGTGATATTGAACTAGATCAAATACATGGGTAGTGCTTCTCAATATAATGCCTTTATCTATGATGATGTTGTTATTGGATAGCTCCTCAAAAATGATCTGAAACATTCTCTTATATATACACTCATTTTTTATCATTCATATAGGAAGTTATATCTGAGTAGATATTTGATTTTTTTCTTGTGTAGAAAACTAATATCATGGATGTTCACAAAAAAATAAAATATTAAAAGTATTGTGGTTCTTCCGGAAAAGGATAGAAAACATGAAGAAGATTTCAAATTTCTTTCATGGGAGAATTGGGGTAACATGTATAAATGTTATGATTAAAGACAATCTAATAATTTTCGAGGAAGGAACACTTTTTGTTGGATAAATGTTATATTTAATTAAAACTCATATTGAGGATTCATATTTTTCCCATTATCCATCACCTATATGTTACAATAATCAATTTTTTTCTTAAAATATTCTAAAAAACATGTAGTTATTTTGGGATGACGTATTAGAAAATAAATATAGAGATTCTATAAAAATAAATATCTCGTGTAAAGGAGGTGAATTTGTTAAAGTGTTCAATTAAAAATCAATAAAAATACTATATATAAAATTTTGATGTTCTTACCAGTTGATCTACATCATACATGTGAGATTGCATGTGATAATTTTTTAGGAGGGTTCTCTTATTAAAGTAGTGTAGCAGTATTATACACATTGTTGATTTCTAGACATTCCCATAGTTTCTGATAACTCAAGTAGAAAATCGTTTAGATGGTTCCTTCATTTTATTTGTACAAAAATTAATTTGGATGGTTCATTCCTAACATGGAATATTAGAGGGGGTGGTCACCTTAAAGAAATAAGGTGGTAAGTTCTTAATGATTTCTATTCATTTTACTTTCCATTAAATTCCAAGATCACAGAGGAGAAAGTGCTTCACATGGTCCTCATGTTAAGCATGAATAATGAGTTTATGATTTCCAAGGTTGAGATGGACTATGAGGTTTTAGAGATTATTCTTCATGGTAATGTTGATCCCCCATGGAATTTGATCTACATTATTAATAGATTCAAAGGAGATAATTATATAGGTAGTATTTTCCATCATGTTTGGAGAGAATCCAATTTTGTATTGGAAACTCATTCACATGTAGGAACAGTAGAGGATTATGATATTTTCTACAATAGTTTTTTCTCTCTTCTTCTTTAATTTATGTCTATTGTCCCAAAGGATTCCCTTGTACATCAAAAATCTAGACAGCCATAAGCCTCATTGTCTTTTTCATTATTTGGTTATTATCCCCATCCTTATTTTTATATCAAACATCAATTTTTTGTCCTTCCACTATGGGATTCTATGATAATATAATCCTTTGTTAAATATGGTCTTTGATTAAATAAAAGTTATTAATGAATTTATAAAATCATTTATATATTTTTGATATCTTCTTATAAAAATCAAAGCCTTTGCATCCTTAAAAATGATAAATGTATTATAAAAACATAAACAATAATAATGGCTGAGAACATTCTGTGGTTACAATTCCCTTGAAGAATTGGAGTTGTGGGATCAGGGATGAAGCATATCTATAAAATCATTATTGTGTCATTCATTGAACATAATTACTATATAATATAATTTTATTCATATGAAGATGAAACATGATTCAATCCATGGAAGTGGGATTTATTTAAAACAGTCTTGTAGTTATTGATTATTTGACATCTTCACCTTATAACAACCACCTTCCATCTACCATATTTCTTAATTTTTTTAGTTAATTAGTAATTATGGGATATCTAACTATGTTTTCTTTGTGATTTAGAAAAAAAATCAGAAGAATTAAATATGGTTGTTTTTCTCCAGATTAATGTTTTTTATTTAATATTTGATAATGATGCCTCTAGTATGTGTTTTATGGATTTTCAATGGTCAATGATATGATATATTTGAACTTCATAGTCTCCTTAGATATTACGGGGTGAAAAAGTGTGTGATCATATTTTTTGAGTTTTCAATTACTTGAATGATGGCCTATGTTTTAGAGTGCGTTGACCATCGAGCCGATCTAGCCACAATGTGTGTTAGATTGACATGCACATTATTCATACAAGGTCAAAAATGTCTTAAGGATCATTTTCATAAATAATTATTAAAATATTCATGTTATTGATTGTTTTTTTGTGAGTGAAATATTTTTTTAAATAAATTTAATTTTCATGTATAAGATAACAATCATTATGTAATAATAATCGTGTGATGTGTTTGATGGATGTGTGGCCATTTCATTAACATCAAAAATTAATTATAAATATTTTTCATAATTTATTAAAACAATGTAAACATGTATGTTTGTTTTTCTGTGATTGAAACATAATTTTATCATAAATATCAATTCTAAATAGAAAATATATATTTTGAATCAATCTAATCAATCCATGTATAAGATTAATGTGTCTATTATCCCTATATTTCAAAAATCACATACAGATAATTTTTCAAAAAGAAACAAAACAATTTTAATGCGATTCCTCAATTTTGAGAATTTCAAATGCCGTTTTATAAAATATCATTTAAAATGAAAAAAAACACAATGATTACTTTATAAATTTAAAACATATACTACTGATCATAATGTTGTAAAATGTAACCTCTTCATGGTGTCTGTATACATCCTAACACAAATCATGATGGCCATCCATTTCTAAAAATATATATTTCCTCTTTTAAATAATTTATATATTAGTAGTCATTATTGTACTGAAAAAATAAATATAAAAATTGATTAATATGTATTTTACATTAAGTTGTAATTATCATTTAAAATAACTCATTTGGTATGCATGTTTATTTATGGAATATTATATCTTAAATAAATATTAAAATTTAATACCCAAAATTGTTTCAATGTGTTATTTACATTCTTAGACACCATTTCTATATGTTTTACAATCTCAAACGAAATTTCAATTATTACTGTAGATGGTTTTATACCTTCTTACAAACCCTTTCTGAATGATGTCATCCAATATCAGTTTTTATCTCTTCACGGTAAAAATCAATGATTTCCTAGAAACACAGTCTTTGATGAATGTTCAAAACTAAATAACTGTGTTCCTTTTTCACAATTGGTATAACCTTGAGTACATTTAAAACAATATCTTATCAATTGATTATTAGTAGAAAAATAATTTGTGATCCCATACAACATATATTTCAAGATTAAATATTCATTTTGGTATGAATCATAAAACACAACAACTAATTCAATCGTTAATTTAAAATTCTCAATAAATGTAACCAAATAAATATCAATATAAATACCCAATTTTATTTCTTATATAATAGGATACATCAATTTTATCTACACATCATACTTAACTGTGGTGGAATGATATAATTTTTCAACATAACTTTTCATACACATTTAATACAACATTGAAAACAAATTGCATTCAATCTGTCATAAATATCATATGATGAAAGTCTATGATGTCATTCCTCGACACCAGTTACCGAGAGCTATTTTATTATTTAAATAAATCGGTATGATTATAGGGAATCAATTCTTGAACCACCAATCAGCTTAAATGTCTTTGGAAATAGATTACATACATGAACGTGACATTACACATTAGAAAATAAGACACAACATAAATGATCCTTTGAGATCCCCATTAATCCCCTAGCATAACCCTACTTATTAATTATAATACCCTTATTAGAGTAGTGGGAGAATTAAAACATTGAATTGGGTGAGCTCAGATACTCAGTAAAGATAACAATATAGCAGAAAAATTCATAAATAGGCATAATCATTTATGGAAATTTATAAGACTATAACTAATTATTTTAAACCTAAAATTCAACATAATTAGGATATGATACAATAAAATAGTTCCTTTTACTTATTCACATGGATATTTTACTAATCAAATAATCACATGCAATATCAATTGCCACTTTCATAATGATGGTATGTGTAATGCTAGACTTCATAACCACATAGACAAGGACATTCCCAAAGAGTAAAATTAATATTTTGCAATGGCCTTATGTTAAGACAATAGTTTGTATCATATGACCTACTGCAATATTGAGGAGATATAGTGGGCTCCACTAGTCACATATTTATCCCAATACATTCCTCATATGAAACGGTTTAAACATAACATTAAAATTAATATTAAAACAAGCATACCAATTGTCAATAATTTTTCCATAAAATATAAATGGTATACAAATAACACATCCACAATACAACATATCACAAAACCTTCAATACAGTATGAAAGATTTTTAACATAATAAATCAACATCAAAAAGTTTAAAATCCATCAAATGTTGATGACATGGATGAAAGTGATTTTTAATACATTTTGAGAGAAATATATCTATTTCATGAAAACATTTTAAAGTATTAAAATTTAGAACGAAAGGAATTTAAACTCATTTTTGAATCAATGAGTCCCATACCAAATTGAAACATTTTAAAGGAATTAACATTTTAAAACATTCATGTCCATATAAATAAATCCTTAAAACTATTTTAAATACATGGAAATTAATGTGAAAATTTTAAAAGAATAAATCATAAAAAAATTTAAAATGTAGTTTTATTAAAAAATTACCTTAATAAGAATCCTTTTGATAAAAATTTCATGAAACATGGACAATGATAATAAATATGTCCTAGTATATACTTATGTAATTATTACCTTAGATTATAATGAGATGTTGATATTAACCCTTACTATTTTGGTAACATACTAAATATACACCACATTAATGAAGTATCATACAATGAAGATGTATATATACATAAATTAATGATTATTAAAAAATAAAATTATAGTAAGTAAATACCCAACACAAAATTAAATAGTGGCAATATAGCATTAATCTCACGGGAATAAGAAATGAGATGAATACCCCTTACCTTGAACTTTTCATTAGTCGAGGGTACATTTAACCTCTTGTATAATGACCATAGTAAGTGATTAAATTATAAAAGATTCATATTAATATTTAAAATATCATTCATTATTCATTTATGACTTTATAAAACCCATTAAATAATAATTTCAATGTTTAATTAACATTCCAGGTAATAATCTCATTCTTTATCGTACGAGTTTTAACTTGTTACTCTTGATCGTATCACTTATATAATGATTTAAATAAATCTAGAATATAAAACATTATTTATATATCATAAATATTTATAATATAAATATTTATGATATATATATATATGAACTGGAAAACACTTTTTATGGAGACGGTATGTCGTACACATGCATAAACGTTGTTTCTATTTTCAAATCGTATTCAATAGAACTAAGTGAATAAGATATATGTAAGTACATAATTAAATATAAATATATCTACAATAGAATTATTATTTAATATATTACAGACTTATTAATGATTTATATATTTTTATAATCATCATTGAGTGGAGAACGTGAAAATGAATCATATCGCGTCTTGGAGACGGTAATCTGAAGGTACACACATGCGAAAATACCATTTTTTTATGGAGAAATTGTTTGTAATTGAATAGTATAAAGTAATTACAGAATATCTAAAATTATATATTTAATATTTAAATATGTTATACTCATTATTATTCACATTAAAATAATGATGAGTTAGAATGACAAACTACACCACGATGTGTTGACTGTAATCCTTACGTACTCACGTATGGTGACTTTGTCATATATCGAATTGATAGAATAATGAATATGATTGTAATATTTTTATAATAATATCAATTTATATAGAAGATAGTGGAGTTATTATTTATAATTGTAAAAATTGAGAACGAGGTAGTGGAAGAAGAAAAGAAAGTGAAAGAGTTGATGATACATTTACCTCTTGTTTGGGTTATTCCTTTTGATTTGATCAAAAGGGATCCTTAGGTTGGCCTAATTACCAATGTAAGGCCTCTAGGATGAATTTATTAATATTGGGAGGATATTTGGGTAGGGTTTTTCCAATTCAAAAGGCTTTGGATATGTGAAATTAAGAGAAGGGAAAGTGCCTTTTTATAAGTGAGGTGACAATCACTTTAGGAAAAAGCATGAAATATTATTTTTTAATAAAATAATTTTCGGTTTCAAATGGAACCAAAAAGAATTATTTAATTTTTATTGTGGGGATATGTTGAAAAAATCACATCCAATAGGGTTTTGACAGGTTTAGGTAATCATATTAACAATATATTTTTGATTTATGTCTTAGTTAAATAGTTTGACAGTTACCATGTCTCTTTGTTTTTTTATAATATATGGTTAATAAAAATACTATAAAAACCAAAGAGAAACCATTGTGTTTCATTATAAATATAAATAAATATATTAAATTACCAATTTCCTCTAAACGTACTTTATATTGTTAGAAATATTCTACCAATTAATAATATAATATTTGTTTTAAAAACTGAATTTCCATTTTTGTCACTATTTAGTATTTGATTTTTTTATGAAAGCCATTAAAACATTATAAAATTGAGTAAACTTTATTTAACCAACCCTAAAATGTCATATTAACCTACAAAATTGGTGGAATTAATCATAAGTCTAAATTTACAATTATTTTGATATTTATAATATCAATTAATTTAATCATCCATTAATAACATAATTATTTCATCATCAATGTGTGGTAATTAAATTAAATTAATTAATGTATAAATATTATAAATAAGCCACAATTATGTAGTAAATATTTTTATATTTCAAATTAATATTTATAATAAATCTTATCATATTTATAACACTATATATTAAATGGTTTAGTTATTAAACAATGAATTTAACTGTTTTAACACTTCTTTAAATAAAATTATAATAAATCACATAATCATATCGAAGTGGACCAATGGGGTAATATTTTATTCCTAATATTTTTTTGGTCAAATTATACATATCTAATAGAATTATTTCATGTGTTAGGGAAATTATGATATAATATTTACCTTTAATTAACCAATTTACTTTTAATTATGGTAAATAGAAGTCCAAAATTATTATTCATAAGAAATTGTTTTCGTCTTATTGAACCACATTTTACATACTGATATTAAACATGTCTCTCTAATATTTGAATTTTAACTCATAGAAGCAGTAAAATTATATTTTATTCAAATTTACAAATGCACTTAGGAGGTGGTTAAAAAAAGGTAAAAAGATCGATAAAATTTTATAGATCTAAACATATTATAAAATTACACCAAGGAATTACATTGAACTTATATAGGTATTATATATCTATTTTCAGTTAAAATTAATTAAAATATAGTATGTATTTATTTAAGTTAAAATTTTGTTTTACAGAATAACATAATGTTTTTCAGTAATAATCAAAAATTGATTGTTTTCAGAAAAAAAATCTCAATAATGTAATTTTGATATTTTGAATCGAAGAATGATGTTTATTTTACCTATTTCAAAACCTATATCTTTGGTTAAATAATTTAAAATTATTTCTTGTTTCAATACAATAAATCTGGTTTTTAAAAGTAACACCAATCAAGAGATTCGCATGCGTTTATGTAAAATTTAAATATGAAATTTCTTATAAGTAAATCAATTTTATTAAATAATAAAAATATAACCTAATAATATTTCAAAAGCATTTGAATTCATAATTTAACACTATAAATTATTTTGATTTAAAAAGTTGATTTGCAATAAAATATTGTATATTTTACTATTCATCAAAATATTAATGTTATCGAAAAATTACAATAAATTTATCAAAAACAAATTTTTATGTCCCTATTCTAATGTGGAATATAATTTCATTAAATTTAATATATAAAATTTTCAAATAACTGTTTTAAAAATAGTTGTCCTACAAAAGGATTAAAATAACATTTTTTTAAATATACTTACTTGATTCGAAAAAAGGAATATGATCTTATATAATGTATAAGAACAAATAATATGGATGTTAAAATTAAATAGAATATATAATTTTCAAAATGCAGTTAATATTATTCATAATCTCTTTTCGAAATTATAGTTTATTAAGTCGTGGTGTTCTCGAACTCGGTGGTGTGTGTAGCGCAAGCTATTGATTTACTTTAATTAGATAAAACACAAATTAAATCATGGGGAGTTACATATGAACTCATATATAAATTTAGGATACACATGATCAATTTTATGTCACTAAATGGAGTCAATAAATGATGTTTTTTCTCAAACTTATATATTTTATCTACATTCCATGTCTATTGTATTGCAATATCCCCACTTCTGTTTAGGTTCCTAAACCTTTTATTGATTTAGAATTTCCAAAAAATAGTCAAATGAATTTACTGATCAATCATGTATCTTTATGGAAAATACAAGGGGAATTTTTTCATTGATTCATAGTATTCTCAATATAGTATACAATCATTTATATGATCCTGCGTTGTTTCATAAATCATATCCATTGAATGTATAATTCTATTAGTACAATATTATTGTTGAGGAATCATATTATATACTTGTAACATATCATTCAATAGTGAATGATGTTCATTAAAGGTGTTGTCAACCCATATCTTGCCAAAATTTACACTATATTTCTTCATTATTGTTTAAAATGTTAAATATTTAGTAAAACCAGTATACATTATTGTGTTTTCAATACAGTCATTATCGTTGTTCAAACTACTATTCATATCATATTTTACATTAAAAAAATGTTATCCCTGTCACTAGCTATATTTAATTTTTACCCTGGTTTACTACATCATTTATAAAATTTACCTATTCCATGATATATAATGTGTTCAAAAAACTCATACAGACTAATTATTCTTTAAGAATATTAGTTTAAACATAGAATAAATATTTTATAAGGGTTATATGCCCGATCATTTTCAGATTTGATGAATTACATTCACATTCTCATTTTTCGTATGATTAGAATCCATCATTTTTTCATATTAATCATATTTAATTATATAATCATAATATTTAATAAAATAGATAAATAATATGAATTTATTGAACAATAAAATAGAAATGTTTTTCTTAAGATACTATTTATTCAAAATAAAACAATTTTTCTACTATAATAAGGGATAAATTATGTGTATTGAGATTTTTTTGTATGGTTGGAAAACATAAATAAAAGTGAATGTGTGATGTCTATATTGGTAGAAATAATCTAATTAATGTTTCATTGATTAAGAAAGTTCTCACGGTTGGTATCTTTAACTTTTTTACTTTTGAGTAAAGAAATAGGGAGGAATTTATGTTCATACCTTTCATCATAAGGTACATGGCAGACCTAGTGGCATTTCAATGATAGGATACTTTGGAGCTGATGTTGAACATTTATCGGATGATAAAAATGTTGATATGGCCTAATCACCTAGACTTGAATACCTTAAATTTAATGAGTCAATTGAAATTAATTGGTAATAAATAATAATATTTTGGTTTTTATCAATCAGATGAATTGATAATCTTAACTGATAAATGGTCAACATGATGAAATAAAAAATCCAATAGTTATGAAAATAAATTTCGTGGGGACAATATAAAAACACATTAAATAAATAACAATTAATAATTAGATATATGGGTGTGATGGAAGTGGAAGAAAACCCCAATGGGGTCAGTAGGTGGAAGCATCTACTACAAGTAAAAATAAAAAGAAACTATCATATGATGGAGAATAATTTAGGTGATGATAATCCCATAATTTTAATTCATACTGAAACTCAAAACATTTTAGGCACATTCAATTTAGAAGAACAAGAAATTATTTCCTTAGTGGAACAAGTTGGCTAAAATTTATTTTCTAATTCATAGTATTTTTATTATTGAAAATGTGATTTTAATAAGGGAATATATCTAAAAATATTATAGGTTTTGTAGAACATGGTGGTATGTCCTCCTACTAAAAAAGAGGGTCTCTTGAGAGACAAGAAGAGGTAATCAAATGAGCCACCCTATTACTATCTATTTTAATAATGGAGAATTAACATGAAAATTATAGGATGGACTATTATAAAAAAGTCTATCCCAATGGTATGGAACCATTTGTATAATCCCATAAACCATTATTATATGATATTCTAATGGTATTTGGGAACTAGGTATTGTCTTTCATTGGTATAGTTCTATACAAATGGTTTGGGAAAACATTGGTGTAATTGTGATATACCGATAATTATCATACCATTAGTAAATTTATTATGAAATATCTATACCAATGGTTTGTAAAACCATTTTTATATGTAATTCATAAAACCCCTTGAGGGTATTGATCCACAAACCTCTAATTTATTTTCCAAACGCATAAGCACTAAGCTATAATTTTTCTTTAAAAATAATATTATAAAGATTTATAAGTATTTTTATGATTTTTTTATTCAACATTACTTGATTACAAAATCGATTAGAAATATGAAAACCCGTACCAACTGTTTGGAAAACGATTGGTAATGACCAATACCAATGGTTTTACAAACAAATGATATATGTATTTTGAATTTTTTGTCCATTACCTATGGTTTTTTGAATATCCATTTGTGTAGGATAATTAAATATAAGCTATACCATTGGTTTGTCAAAATCGTTGGTAAAACAATCAAATATAGAAATGGTTTTGGAAAAATCATTTTTATAATGTCATTTTATTGAAGGCATGACAATAGTTTTACGAAACCATTGGAATATCTATGAAATATATCAATGATTTTTCTAAAACTATTAGTATAGGGTCCAATAATGGTTTTCATACAAATGGTTTTTGTACAAACCGATCCTATAGGGTAATTTTATATAAAATATACAAATTTTTACAACAAAACAGTGGGTATAGGTACATTTGTATAGGTCAAATTTCTAGTAGAGTTTAACACTGATTGATCCTTCAGAACCACTAAGCCGATAGACTAGAGTCCACACTATGATACATTAATACCATAAATAATGATAATAAAATATGATGACGTGATGGAATTTTTCCATCCCCATACAAGGGAATATATCAATCTACTAAATAATGCATTGCCTTTAGCCACTAATGGATCCACAAATAATGGACAGAAATCTCACAAGATTTGAAAATGTATCCCATATGATCACATTCCACAAGACCCAGTCCAAAAGAACCTCTTCCAAAGATAGATGAATCCACATAAATCAAAAAGCCATTCAATTTTGGGGGATTCAAATAAAAAAGATAGTATATGTGAATGACTAATCAAGATGAATCTCATTAAACTTTCAAAACTACTTATATGATACAACCTAAATGATAAAAAAAATTCATGTTTTGAAATATTGTTTAAAAATAGGTTTCATATTTCCACCCAAAATATCCATTTTATAGTATATAGAGAATACTATATCAGTGGGTTTGAAAAATGTCCACTTTGATAATAGAGACAAAATGATTCACCATCCCTACAATCTGATCTGCATTCAGTTTCTATGCATGTTAGATGCTCCTGGAAACTTGATTGTAGAACATTTCATGTATATGAGTTCATGCTTCACTAAAAAGAAATTGTAAAAAAGTTATCCTAGTTTAATATATTGTACCACGAGGAACAACATTAAATAAATTATTCATATTAAATCTTTCAATATGGCTGTTAATACCATGAGCGGGACAGGAAGGTACCATACGCATTTCCAGGAATAATCATTTTCTATTAACTATATTCTTTTGGTAAATGCATTCCTATAATTCACCGTATATAATTCCAAACATTTGTTATTAGATCAAAGTTTTTCCTGGTCTATATTAGGTTTCATGGAATACTCATAATAGACCAATTTTCTATTTTATTGAACCATAAATTCTATTTATTAGAACATCATCCTTTAATAAAAACATTAAAAAATGAGAAAATATAGGCTTTATGTTAATCAGATACCCATTGGATTGTTAACAACATTTCACATTTATAATCACATCAGGGGACCCTCTAGGTCTTGAAATTGGTTAAATCCCTAGTCCCCCACAAGATTCTCTTTCTAAGATTAATTCCAGATCTTCATAGGCATATCAAAAAAAATCTACAGTGGGGGCATAGGGAAACATAAAAAAACCCGTATGGGGGTAATATATTGTTTCAATGATCCAACTACACATGGAATAAGGGAAATAAATCTTCTTCCATATTTTCTTTTATTAAAGAGAAATTATTAACATGTGCATGTACTGAAATCACTTACCACCATATGTTTTATGGATGAAAAATTATCCCAAGACAAAAAATGAACTCTTTTCCCATCATCCGTACCCCATCTGAACATGGAAATGTGAGAATAAATTTTTCCAATCACAAAGTTAGATAGCATAAATAAATAAGTATTATTTATTTAATTTGATTTATCTACATCTATTATAAATTATTCCTTCCAAACATTATAGACCCTCTTAAAATTGAATCCCAGAATATTTTTGCCTAACTTTATCATAATGCTTGAATAAAGGAAAATTTTAGTTTGAAGTATAATACTATGGATCCAAATATATTTATTATGTTTATCACCCACCTAAATACCAAATGTTCATCATATTACCAATTTTCTAAAAGCAGCCTCAACCGAGCTTATGAAAATTTCAGATTTGGAATAAATAACTAATTGTCTAGTTTATTTATCATATTTCGGTATAACCTAGAAAATATATATAAATTATTAGTGAGTTTCTTTGAGAAAAAGAAATATACCATTGGAAAATATGATATGGGAAATTTGTGTAGATTTTCTCTGATACACCCCCAATGAAATATATTTTCTTTTGACTCCATTGAAATTTAAATTGAAAAAACACCATCCATCAAGACGGAAAGGTATGGGGAATGTGGGTCCCCCTATCAGACCGCCTGGTTTTGGGGACGCCTTCAGGATGTTTGTCATTTATATTGATCATGATAGAGACTTAAGAATATTTTTTTAGATCTTATATCAATTTAATAATAATAATATAATACTCTATTGAGTTTAATAATTATGTATGGAATCACAATTAGGAATTTCTTTTTCAATGAATTATAATGAAATAGAAATTATTAATTGTAGATGAATGTATTATATTTTTAATTATTGATACAGTTTGGCCAAGTAGGTTGTTATTAATTGGACATTATTATATTATGAATTTGATTCATCTAGGCTCACTAATGAAGTCATTCCACAATACTTGTAGTAGAGTAAACCATTTTAAAAAATCATTGTAGAAGAAGTATTGATTGTAAAACATGTGTGAATCATGGAGTTAGGAATTACATAATTATGAAATTCCAATGAAGACCCATTTTTTTCATCACATACTAAAAAATAGATACATATAGTTTTATGAGATTAACTCACATAACATGGGTATTAAGAAATTTGATTCATCCATGAAGATTGAGGGGGATTGTCGAAGGAGGTGGACTTCCATGAGAGTAATTCAATTCAGAGAAGAAATAATTTCCCAATGTGTTGATTTTTAATGACCATGATGTTAATCCATAAATGGATTTTTGCAACTTGCATAACTTATTTGCAACCATTGGGGACATAAAAACATTAAGTAGTGTCTAGTAGAAATATTCTTATAGGTTCCCATTATTGATGTATATTTTGACATCTATTTTAAAAATCACATAGTGATGGTAAGTGGAAATGGCCAATAGAATTCAGATGGATTGCAACATGGGAACATGTCAAAATGATTCATCGTAGTCAATACCTTGACACGATTTGAAAACATTTTCCACCATGCATGCCATATAGGTTCTGGAATGTCCTTAATTTTCTAATTTCTTCATGAATAACCATTGTAAACCAATAGGCTTCACTTAAACTAGAGTTTATACCGAAATCCAGAAATGGTTTGGGTACATGTGATCCATTTTAGAATTCATGGATTGTTGCCACATGGAAACATTTGTGCCACTAACTGATTCCTTGTCTGATAGCGTAGCATTATTATCAACTAATAATGAGTCCCCATCCTCAGTAACTTGAAAACAATACCATTTCGGTTCCCTAACTTCTCTTGTACTCCTACGAAGCTCTTGTGTGTCTGGAACAATTCTTTCTTCAACGTGGATTTGTTGAATCTGTTCATCTACCAAGTTATATGTTCTTTTAGCCGCAACATCGCCGAATTCTATCTCACTCCCACTATCCATTTTTGATATGTTCACCCTCTCAAGGAATGTGGAGTGTATTCACACTAATACATTATTGTATAAGGGGTTTTATTGGATATATCCCCTTGTTTCCTTGGGGTATCCTGTATTGGTATAGTTTTTTCCTTGTGGGTGAATCCTTGTCACATGAAGAGGCCTTGACTAACTCATCACATCCCCACACATGTAAATTTGATAGTATAGATTTCATTACACTACAGAAATAATATGGAATACCATTTATAAATTGATTTGGTACATAATTTAGTGTGTGTGCTGATTTTTGTAATGTATATAAACAAAAGGATAATCTTAGAATCACATGGATCATCATTGATATCACCTAGCCCAATTGAGGAGATTCCTTCTTTCACTCACACCATTCTACTAGGTTGTGTATAGAGGATTGAGTTGGGATAGGATCCCAAACTCTCGTATGTAATCTATGATGTCTTGATTAAGATATTATCCACCACGGTCTGAGTTGTGACACATAATCTTCTTTCCAAGATGGTACTCATCTTCATTGATTTATTCTTTAAACTTATCAAAATAATCCAACTAATACCTCATTAGGTATATATATCCATATATAAAAAATCATTAGTTAATGTTATGTAGTATGAGTTCCCACACCTTGATTCAACTAGAAAGGGTCCACACACATTGGTATGAACAAATTCAAGATGTTATGTAGTCCTTTCACCATTCCACATAAATGGGGCTTTGGTCAGTTTTCCTTGTAACCATGCATGACATACCCCAAGTGGTTTTTGTTTGACAAAATATAAATATCATTCTTGATGTAACATGGTCAAGTGCTTCATATTTTCAATACCTAACCGATGAATCGAAATTTGTGTGCGGTATGAGTTTAGGAATTACTTCACACTACAGTATCATGATCGATGATTGATTGGTCAACATATTCTTTGGCCTGCCGATCCGAAGCAACTCATATCTTCTGACCAAAACTTATAATTCATTGGTACATTACATAATGACTAAAGGGAATATTATGAAGTATCTTTACCTCTAGCTTTCTTTGGAATAGTTCATACTCTCATGTTAATCTAACCTCAGAAGCATTATGGCGTACATTTATTTCAAATGGTTTATTTGTCTAAACAAAGGGTGTCAATAATACCTTAGGTGTCTAGCTGTGATGAGCATAAATATGATACTGGTTATACAGTTGACATCCATGTTTTTTTACTTCAATATTAATTTTATTGGAAAAACATGTTAGGTCTTACATTTTACATTCATCGTGTATTTCCATTGATTAAAATAGTAGTGAACTATTTCTTGAGTATGTCACCTCAAACAACATTGATTACAAAACATGGAATAATGTCTAATCATCTCCAAATGGGAACATTAGATAAATGTTTTTGGTTATACTCCACAAATTGTTCAATTTGAATCAATCACTTGGCAATTAGAAGTTATGTGTTTCTCCCCACTGACTTAGGAATCAACCTTTCTCAGCTGCATGGAGAAGACACTTTACTTATAGTAATGTTTCTCGACATACTTGGTTATTGAATTTCAAAACATATATGTGAAAATAATATTGTATTTTAATACCCAATAAGTATTCGAGAAAAGAATACCTTAATTTGATGAATATTAACTGAACAAGAAGCGGGTACTTGCTTCTAGTATTTTAGTTTTTATACTTCCATGAATTCATTTCATTATGTTATGAAAATATCCACACGTTACATATCCAACCACTTTTCAGTGAAGTACATGATGAAGGTTCCTTTGGTGTAACATGCCATAATACTTTTCGCCTTGTCAGTCAATGTATTCGCCATAAGAATAAAAGATGGTGTCATCTCCAATATTATTATTACTTGAAAAATATTTCCTTAAAAGTAATGAAGCGCTTACTCTATATCATTCATTTGTACCATTAATCAAAACTAGAGTAATTGGGTGTAAAATGTTTATGAAATGGGATGTCATGAATGATTGTGAACCGTCTTTCTCTTTACACATACCGAGTGAAACCATCACGTTCAAATATTGCTTCACTTTCTCCTCTAAAGGATCATGGAGAAGAGACTGTATGTAACATCATTCATGTCTTGATGCAGTGACCACAACTAGCATCATAATTTGATGATAGTATTATGATAGAACCATCATATTCTACACCCTTTCTTACTGAGTTGTCTTAACAGGTTGGGACATAAGCACCTTGAATCTCCACTGTAGTAGTAATGTACACAAGCACCAATAATACATTCCAGAAATTCGTGCTTAGTTTAGACATAAATTTTTCTAATATTTATCACAGTTTTATTGTGGTATTTCTTACCATTATCTACAAATATACTTTAGAAAATTGTAATTTTATATGAATACCTAATCAGGCATTACTGATTATTTAATCTTTCAATGTCTCCCACTAATTTTTCGAATTCTAGGAACCCTCTGTACTAGAATCGGAATACTCTTGAGTATTCTAGTGGCAAGGATCCCTGAACCTCTTTTATATTCTAAAAGTTAGGGCTACACCACTACAAAGTGGGTCCAAAGTAGGCTTTTGCGGGCCAACCACATTGAATTGCGTTTCCTTGATATATTGAGTGAAGTCCGAAATTCAAAATCATTTAATGATTTACTCAATGATTGCCTCTAAAATTAAAAAAAACTAGCTATGGATATATCATTGCTACAATTTTAGTTAAGTCGACCAACCACACAAATAAGAACTCCCCGGTAGTAAGAGGCACCCTCAACTGAGGCATGAACCGACACCTCGAACACCCAGTTTTGGTCAAACATGAATGACGGAAGGTTGTTTGTGACTTAATATTTTCTTTGAGGGTTTTATGTTTTTCTATCAATGAATTTAATCCATTTATATTAATCTTGTTCATCTATATTGTCGGAGTCACACCTAAACATTCATAGAAATCAAACGTCACTTCTTTATGCATTTTATTATTTATCATTTTATGTATTTTTTCCGCTATTCTAAAATTCATAAAATAATAAATAAATTTCATAAAGGTAAGACTACTACCCGACTGGCCTTGAGCATCTAAATGACCTAAGAGCATTTTACCTGAGTCGAAGATTGACTCAAAATCCAGCTTGCCCCTTGTCTTGTATGTTTGCTGGTCTTCTGCAGTGTTGCCATGTCTTGTCGGTGTCGACATCATGTCTTGGATTCCCAATCCACGCGTCGTCTTGCATGCATCATGTTGATCAATGTGCTCTGCATCATCTTGGACGGTCGATGTCACTCATCATCTTCGTCCAAAATACAAATATACTCGTGCGGAGGTGAGGGGGACTGAGCTAAAAATGTACATCATATAATTATTGGGTGCACAGTCCCTTATACATTTTAACTGAAAATAGAAGATTTGAATACCATCTTTAATTAATTAAAATCATCACACGTAGTTTAAATAATTAATTAAATAAAATTAAATGCAAACATGCAAGGGTCGATGCTCAAGACAAGACGACGGGTAAAAATAAAGTGCGATAAAAACTAAAATGCATAAATAATTATGAGTGATATATAATTAAATTAAATTAATTACTAAATTCAACTAATTTAATTATTTAACAGTCCTATAATTAATTTAATTTTAATACATAAAATTAAATTAAATTATTATTTAATTTAATATCTAATTTAAATTAATTATACTGGGGTATTAAAGTTTATTTCACTAAAAATAATATATTAATTAATTTAATTAATATAATTAATTAATTATATTAATTGATTTAACATATCCAGAGGGGTTACCTTCCCTCTAGGTGGAGCGGGCGGCGGCTGAAGGCAGGGACACCCGTGGGAGCCAGGATGTAATGGCGGTGTTGTGGGGTCATGCAGTGCGAGGTCCCGTTAGGCATCCGGCCTCTTGGGTCTCCAGCGGGATGATTCGGCCAGGGCATGGCCGTGGAGCTGAGGCAACATGGCGGCCCTCAATTGGACTGCTAACGGGTCACTGCCGGCACACTGGGCCGCGAGAGGGAGCAAGGGCGAGGGGATGCTAGACCAGGGTGCGACCTGGGCGACTGGTGGCACTGGCCCACGGAGGAAGGCCGACATGGGGCACGGCTGGGGTCTGGTTTGCCGGGAGAGGGGCAGGCCGTGTTGAGCAGTTCCCGGTGGGGCTGCTCCGCGGCGCACGTCGGAGGAGGGAAAGCAGCATTCAGTTGCTGCTTCTGTAGAGGGGAGGGCGGCGGTACATGCAACGGGACGACATGGGTCTCCAGTGCAAGGTCATAGAGGAGAGGAGGCTGGAGGCTACCTAGGCAGTGCACTGTGGGTGCACCGGTGTGGTTGCAGCAGGGAGGCTGCTGGCGTGGTCAAGCCGCCTGTGTGGAGGGGAGGGGCAGCAGCCTTATGTGATACGTCCCACTGCAGGCCTCGCGGAAGAGAGGAGGGCTTCCGGCAGCCCTCGGCCTGGTGCTGTTGTGCTTCCGGCATGGGGACCTGTAGGGAGTGGTGTCAGTGGAGGGCACAACGGCCTGCTGCATGTCGTGCGAGGAAGAGAGAAGTGCGGTGCTGCATGCACCGCGCAGGAGAGAGGGGGACCTCTCTGACCTCCTTGCACACTTTCCTTATTTTCTTATCTTTTTTCTTCCATGCGCTACATGCCCCCAGTTCTTTTTTCATCTTACCAGCATGGGAGCCCCCACACATTTTTGTGTGTTTTTTTCTAATATTTATTTACGAATTCCTTTTGAGATGAAGTCAAGTCCTCCTCCTCCTCGTATTTTATAAAAAAAGTCTTCTTACAATAGTAAGTCTCCAACAATATTTTCTAAAGCCTAAATAGCCTTTTAAATTAAATAATAATAAAAATTTTATAATAAAATAATAAATTTTTATTATTACATTATTCAAATAATAAAATAATTATTATTAAAATAATATAATTATTTTTAAAATTATTTAATTTGTCAGATTATAATTTTAAAAATTTTAATTACATCAATTTTACCAATCTCAATTTGATCGGTTCTGTTGGATGAAATAAAATTGGTACTCGAGATCAAACTGCATATTCGATCCAATCTGAAAATTTAAATTGACCGTATCTTGGTCGTTCGAGATTGGATCGATGCGCGGTTTGAACCATTGGGACCGTTTTCAAACCCTATACTTAATCTTATGAAATTTAATTTTATTTAGCTCAGAAAATCTAAAAGATCCCTATGATACCAATTTTGGGTTTCTGAGGCCTTTAGCGGAAGCCGGTGGGTGGGGGATTTAATATTTTCTTTGGCGCAAGAACGGTACTTGTCGTTGCCGACGATCCAAGCCCCGGAGGGGTCTGAGGATCTCAAGTTGATTGTTAAGAGCACAAAAATAATAGAAAAACATTCACGGTACATATATGAAGCCGTTGTCGACTGCTACTTGTCGACGGAGATTTTTGCACAAAGGATCCATAGCAAGATCCCTCTAGTTCGTCCACACGAGCATCAAAAATCCACGGGAACGCCGATCATCGAACTCTTGGTGCTAGCGTGACGATTGAAAGATATCTTCGACGTCCCGACGATCACCACATCGTCGATCCTGTGATGCGTGAGGAGAAACATGAACCGAGCTCTTGAATCTTCAGCTTCTCTATCTAGGAAGTGAGAGGAGAGAGAGGCTCTCAAATTTCATTCCACAAATGAAAGAATAGCGATGTGAACATACAAGGGAGAGAGCCTCCTTTCTTATTTATAGAAACGTTGATAAATACTAGGTAGGGTTCCCCAGCCCCTGTTAAAATCAACATTCTCTAAATAAATAATTATGAAGACTAAAATTGTGCCAATATTATTTATTTATTTTATCACATATTTTTAATATATATATATATATATATAATATGTTATTTGATAAAACCGAGCATTTTAACTCGACTCGCTTGTCCCGCTTAACATTAAGACAACCTTGAATATTAAAATAATATTTGTTCGATTAATATTTTCCCGTATTTACTAAACTCGCAAATAAATTAAATAAATTCAATCTAAAACATTCATAACTTGAATATTAGTGAATTTATTTTATTCTTTTGGTGATCGACCACTTTGAAAACGCTTGGCCCCCGTGGCGAGGCCCACTATGTCCATATTCCTATTCCACTGAATTGTTGTGGATTCATGAATACCCTATTGTTTGTGACCCTCTAGTCCCTTATCTCGATAGCAGTGAATAAAATTCACAGACCAAGAGTGAGGACTAGTAACCCGTCATAGACCCTAAAGAGATAAGGATACTCATAGAAGCGACTACCATCCTTCAAACAGTGACTGTGTACTATTGTCTCTTTTTCATTTGTTATCTCATAAAGCAGGACGCACTCTTGAGTCACCGTCCTTATCTTGCTTTATTATTTTTTTATCTGTCCTAAAAGATTTTCCTTTCTACAGCTTTGGCCAAAGATATATGAAGACGGAACCATCCTGATCAACCAGGACTGAGATAAAAAACATCCTAAACTTGGAAGTGACAAATCTTTTATTGAACATTCAACCAACGTCAAACCACTAATGACGCACCTGACACAAACTACCTCTCCACGACATTAATTCCATTTTTTTCACCTTGAATCAAAGTATGTAATTAAATGATATACAATGCTAATGGTCTCATGTCCGGAGACCAATACACATGTCTGTAGATAAGAACAAACAATGACACCCAAAACATGTGGTGTTCCTGTTGGCGGGTCTGTCCTCATGATCTCACTACTAAAGATCACTAACTGAGAACTTCATGAGATGAAGTTTCAATGCTTATGAGCCCCCAGCACCTGATAGTCAAAAAAATACTATGTCCAGTCAGTAAGATGTATCTACTATTGACCTTTGCACATTACCATTATTATAGTGGATGCCGAAAGGTATGCACTCAAATTGTAACATGTCATCATGAAAATCTAACTGTACACATGATACGGTAATCAAAAGCACTATATAGTTGGGTCTAGGGCACCCACTACTTCAAAACCAGATGGGTTTATTAGCACTTTCAAAAAATTCCAAATAAATATGAGTTTTATTTGTGTGAAATTAATAACCACTAAAAAAGATAGTTTTTATCAATGATAAATTATGCAATGACAAAAACAATATTTTTATGTTCTAAAATTATAGCAGATGTAACAATATATATCCTAAATAATATAAAATCACTGATATATATAGGTTTTATGAGTAATTTTCATTTTAGAGTTGATAATAACTATTTTAAGTAAAATTAAAATATATTAACAGTATGTATATATTAAAAATTAAATATTTGTTAAGCCCTGAAAAATATTTATCCTTATTAATGAATATAAAATATTAAATGCACAATGTTAATAAATGAGTGAAATGGAATAATAAATAATCAATAAACAAAAAAAGTATTAAAAAATTGATATGATTTATTAATTAAATAAATTATTAAAAACTAATAAATTAATGTATATTATAATAAATATATAGACATAGTTTATGTTTCAAAACATAGTAAATATGTAAAAAAATGATTTATTAAGATTAATTACATGAATTGGGAACACATAAAATAAAGTGATAAAATTTTTAAATAATGCATTTAAATAAATAAATTATAATTATTTCAAACAGCATAAAAATATGAAAACATAATAAATAATATTTAATGTGAATTGGTAATAGAAATTATAAACAAGTTACAAATATTAAATGATATTAAATAATAATGAAAAATTTGGATGACTAATTTAATTTATTGTAATCACATAAAAATGTGTAGAATCATAATAAAATGCATTTAAATAAATAAATTATATAAATATCAAAAAAATGAAAGTAATTAGAGCTTAATAAATTAAATAGCATAAATATTAATCATATAAATAAAAAACATGTTTATAATACTAAAACACAGAAAATTATTATGTATAAATAAATAATAAAAATGAATATATTCTAAAAATATTAAAAATCTTTAAATATTATAAGTTAATATTTAATATTAAATGAAATAAAAAAAATGAATAAATAAAATTAAATAAGTTAAAAATATTATTTAAATGAATATATGTATGATTAATTAAATCAATTACAAACACATAAAAACATGGGTTTTAATCCTAGAAATCCCCTTAAGGATTTACATCGCATGATGTGACATATGAAGGCCCTGAATTTGGAATGATGTGGGACGGTGGTCATGCAGGCATGATGTATGCCTAGGGAAAATGATAGTATGATGCAATCATGGCACTACACCGATCCTTCACCACGTTCTTGGCCACATGGATAGAAATACACCAAAACAAATGCACACCTCACCCACGACCACTAGGCCAGGCATATCCCCACAAGGGATAACCCACCTATATTCAATAGGCCCATAGACCGCCCTTTATATTTTTATTTTCTCTAATTACCTTACAAATTATTCCCAGAACACCATGGCCCATATGCCCGAACATTATTGTGCACCACTATTGGATTTTTCACAACTGATTGGGCCTCCCATACAAACCAATTATGGATTAACGCTGATCGTGCCTTGTGATTCTGTTATATCATTGAACATATCAATAGACATTCAGAGATGACCATCAGAAAACCACCCTCACTATCAGTCAGGTTTTTGTTAATCTCAATCACCAATCAACAGAGCCTTCAACCACATCACCACTCTAGGCTTCACAGACACGTCAACCTTGCATCTAAAGCTGTCTCCCAACTGCTACAATGCCGACATAATATTCTTATTATAGAAATATCATTTTTACTGAAAAAAACATAGTTTCCTTAAAAAATTCAGAACACAGAATAGTAAACATAAATAGGTCAAATAAAGAATAAATACCTTTATGAAGAGACCAAAATGTACTTGAGTACTTCAACATTATTTTTTACATTGCTGATAATTTTTTTCTACGACCATTTCTTCTCTTTATATAAAAAAAATGGTTAAATAGAAAATAATAATCAATAATGTTATTTCGTAATTTTGTTTATGAAAACATAATACATATGTATCAGGTAAAAATGATAAGAAAATTAACTACATCTCTTAAGTGAAAAGATCAGAAAATTTACTAATGAAGTTATCAAATGTAACCTCTTCAAGATTTATGCATACATTCGGAGATAATGTTTGTAAGATATTCATTTCATATAAATCATTTTCATCTTGTAAATAAATTTGTTTTTAATGTATTCATAGTAATAAAAAATATAAAAAAATAGATGAATATTTATTTTTATTGAAATTTTAATTACCATTAAAAATTAATCATTGTGAATGCTAGTTTGATGATGGAATACAAATTAATTACTAATTTCTCTAATATAATACCCAAAATAAAATCCATTAGTTTTTTACATTTTCAAATTTCATTTCTATATATTTTACATTATCCATCTAAATTATACATATTAATAGAGATGGTCTGATACCTTCATCACATAACCAATCAAATTATGGCATCCAATATCAGTATTTATATCTTGTGGGTATAAATATTTGATTGCATATAATCATAGTAGTTGGTGAATATTTTTACCAAAATGAATGTGTATCTTATTCGAAAAATGGGAAAACCATGAGTTTTCATAATACAATTTCTTAAAAAATAATGATATATATAAAAATCATTTATTTTCTCATGAAACATTGCATTGAAAATGAAATATTCATTTTGATTAGAATCATACAACATAACTTAAAATTACCACATTAATTTTAAATTTTTAATCAATAGTTCTAAATAAATATCAATATAATTACCCATTATTTTTCTTATATAAGAATATACAACATATTTTATTTTTACTTCATGATTATCCATGGTGGAATGTTTCAATTGTTCATAATAACTATCCATATATTGTAAGTTCAGATGTGACCATGGATATTTTTTTAAAGCCACCGCTGCAGTTTTATCACATTAGAGTGTGATGGGATATTTACATACACCTATCAAATCCATATCTTGAATGGAGATTTGCATCCAAAATATTTCATTAGCTACCTCATAAGTGGTGATATACTCAGAATCTACTATAGAATCTGTGACCACACTCTTATTTGAGATCCTTTAGCTCACTACCCCTCTAACCAAAGTGAAGATGTATCCTGTTGGAAACATCATGTAATCTTGAACCATCTGGAAACTAGAATTTGCATATTATATGATTACTAGTTCATCATCTCCTCCATATACCAGGAACATATCCATTGTACAACTCAGATACATAAGGATTTTCTTGACTCACATCCAATGGTTGTCTCCTGGGTCAACATAATATTCGTCCACTGCACTCAATGTGCAAGCAACATCCATCATAGTATATAAAATTCCTGACTTGACTAACCAAATCGTTGATGTGTATGGATTCCTTGTCATTATATTTATTTCCTAATGTGTCTTAGAACAACTTTTCTTGGATAGATCAATGCCATGCAATTCTAGAAACAATCAGCTCTAGGATTTTTCTATACTGAATCTCTTCAGTATCATATCAATGTATGTCCCATGACATAGCCCCGAAATTCTCTTGTATATGTAATTATGTATATTGATCACAAGAATATATGTTACCTAACCCAATTTTTTCTTGTAGAAGCATTTATTCAACCCTGCCTTGACAGAATTTATGACTGGTATCTCATTTCCAAAATGTATTATGTTATCTACCTATACTATTAGGAAAACAACTGCACTCCAACTAAACCGTTTGTTCAAACAATTCTCACATTAATTCTTAATAAAACCAAATTTTATTATGCCTTCATCAAAATGAATTTTCAATGACTTTTATGCTTCCATTAATCCATAAATGGATTTTTGCAACTTGCATAACTTATTTGCAACCATTGGGGACATAAAAACATTAAGTAGTGTCTAGTAGAAATATTCTTATAGGTTCCCATTATTGATGTATATTTTGACATCTATTTTACAAATCACATAGTGATGGTAAGTGGAAATGGCCAATAGAATTCAGATGGATTGCAACATGGGAACATGTCAAAATGATTCATCGTAGTCAATACCTTGACACGATTTGAAAACATTTTCCACCATGCATGCCATATAGGTTCTGGAATGTCCTTAATTTTCTAATTTCTTCATGAATAACCATTGTAAACCAATAGGCTTCACTTAAACTAGAGTTTATACCGAAATCCAGAAATGGTTTGGGTACATGTGATCCATTTTAGAATTCATGGATTGTTGCCACATGGAAACATTTGTGCCACTAACTGATTCCTTGTCTGATAGTGTAGCATTATTATCAACTAATAATGAGTCCCCATCCTCAGTAACTTGAAAACAATACCATTTCGGTTCCCTAACTTCTCTTGTACTCCTACGAAGCTCTTGTGTGTCTGGAACAATTCTTTCTTCAACGTGGATTTGTTGAATCTGTTCATCTACCAAGTTATATGTTCTTTTAGCCGCAACATCGCCGAATTCTATCTCACTCCCACTATCCATTTTTGATATGTTCACCCTCTCAAGGAATGTGGAGTGTATTCACACTAATACATTATTGTATAAGGGGTTTTATTGGATATATCCCCTTGTTTCCTTGGGGTATCCTGTATTGGTACAGTTTTTTCCTTGTGGGTGAATCCTTGTCACATGAAGAGGCCTTGACTAACACATCACATCCCCACACATGTAAATTTGATAGTATAGATTTCATTACACTACAGAAATAATATGGAATACCATTTATAAATTGATTTGGTACATAATTTAGTGTGTGTGCTGATTTTTGTAATGTATATAAACAAAAGGATAATCTTAGAATCACATGGATCATCATTGATATCACCTAGCCCAATTGAGGAGATTCCTTCTTTCACTCACACCATTCTACTAGGTTGCGTATAGAGGATTGAGTTGGGATAGGATCCCAAACTCTCGTATGTAATCTATGATGTCTTGATTAAGATATTATCCACCACGGTCTGAGTTGTGACACATAATCTTCTTTCCAAGATGGTACTCATCTTCATTGATTTATTCATTAAACGTATCAAAATAATCCAACTAATACCTCATTATGTATATATATCCATATATAAAAAATCATTAGTTAATGTTATGTAGTATGAGTTCCCACACCTTGATTCAACTAGAAAGGGTCCACACACATTGGTATGAACAAATTCAAGATGTTATGTAGTCCTTTCACCATTCCACATAAATGGGGCTTTGGTCAGTTTTCCTTGTAACCATGCATGACATACCCCAAGTGGTTTTTGTTTGACAAAATATAAATATCCTTCTTGATGTAACATGGTCAAGTGCTTCATATTTTCAATACCTAACCGATGAATCCAAATTTGTGTGCGGTATGAGTCATGTAAGGTATATTTTTTATTCATTTCCATTAAACGGTTTGTGTAATCTAACTAGTAAAGAACGTTGAATATATGTTCCCTAACTATACAAATTATATATTTGTAAAAGAAGCAACATTCATTTCAAAACATGTAAACAAATCAATATACCTCCCCTTAGTCAATATTCCTAAATCTACTTTATTATTGTATTTGGTGTTATATTTGAGAACCAAAAGCATTATTTGATTCCAAATTTGTAAAAACAAATAGATTTCATTCGAAAAAAATGCACCTTAATCTTCCAATTTCATCTTAAGCTTGGTGTAGTTCTTCTTCTACTATCCCTTAATGAGACATGTGAATCAAACTTCTTCCTCTTCCCATGCCTCCCCTTTGATCATCCATTTCATTTGGAGGACATGAAGAAGATTTGGGCTTAATGTACTTCGCCTTCCTATTCTTCTAGTTCTGCATAAGGATTAAATGATTTTTTCACTTCATATCATTTCCCATATGGAAAATGAGGACAAGAAGATCAGATAAAGATATCAAAATGATATTCATTTTGAAATTGAGAAAAATAGAGAATTTTTGAAGAATTGATGCAAGATTGAGATCGATTCCCAACTCAACATGGAGTTTGAAGCCTAAAAAATCGAGGTACTAAATGTAGACAATTATCTTGACTACATGAGGCTCATTTATGGCTCCTTATCCCAAATTAATCTAAATGTGTTCCATAGAGATATCAAAACTTTCCTTTATTTATCTCACCTGGTAAATACCATGATTTTTCTTGTGAATGCTAAAAGCATCCATGATTTCATGAGACATCATGAGATCACTAAACATTGATTACAACATCAAACATGGATCGTCGATGATGTTGTTCATGATTTTATCATACACCAAGAAAACCTCATCGCTCACCACTTTGATAGGTGCATTGGGAAATGCTGAATCTAGAATGTAAGTCTTCTGTTCAGGGAGTATGCCATCCTAAAGGCTTTCAAACCATTTCTATAAGATACATCTAGTGATGATGTTTTCTTAATCGTGAATTGGTCACTAGGATAGTGTGCTTGTCATTTTTATTCTATAAAAAATGGGATTATCATTAATACATTATTGATTAAAATTTATTAAAAATAATAAATATTTTTATGTCTCCCATTATATTATCAAGTCCCAAAGGTCCTCACCACTGAACACAAAATGTCTTGTTTTCATGAGATTCTAATGGAAACAGTCCACATTCTGTTTCACATAACCAAATCAAGGGTTGGACAAGCTATTATAAGGTTGTTAGGTAGGAATGACTTTTCTAACTGTGGTCTTTCAGCTCCTTGATTTGTTGAGTGGACTCTGCAATCCTAATATCATGAAATTGGATTTTCAGAACATGTTCCTCCTATATTACGCCATGTCTAGAAAGGGAATCTCATCTTTATGTAATATGGTTATCTCAAGTTGAATTATTTCACAAGGGCTTCCTAACTAAATGTAAGTGTCCTAACAATGGTTATTCAAACACATAGTTTATTGAGTTTTCCCTTAATCAGGAAATGAAATTCTTGATCTAACATAATATTTTATTTGATGGATTTTCATTTCTAAATTGTGAATTGCTTATTATCATAATCATATGATTTTTAATATTATATGGAACAAACATGTGTGATTAAACATGTCTTGAAAATATTTATACAGAAGTCCGGTTTATTTTAGTTCAATCTTGCATGATTTATTAATTCATGAATTATGTGAACATGACAACCCATCCATAATGATAAACCATGAAACTTCCAGAAACAAAAAAATGTGAATGATCATTATCTTTATTAATGGACAGTGTATCTTGTGGTTTATAAACAATCTCTGTCCTATGGGAGTAATACCATGAACCTTTTGGGTTCATGTTTACAGCTTCCCACTTATCCATATTTGTATCTCCTGGGACTGGTTTTGTCTCAGCTCCATCTTGAACCGCCTCTACTATCATTGGTGTTCCATCCATTACATAATCGTTTTTAACACACATAATGGTGAAGATTAGAAAGGTGTTTTACATAAAATAAAAGTTTTGCACAAAATCCCTATATATTAATGACGAGAAGGCTCGCAGGCCAAAAAAATAATTTTTATGAAATAATTAAAAGAAACCATCCATATATAAAGTTCTTGGTCTAGCTCATTATCATCCATTAATGTAATGATATTTATGTATAAATAAAACTACTATTAATTTCATTACTAATTTTTGTTTATGATAAATCTTACAAGGATCAATTAATTATCATCCTTAATTAATCAATCCTTTTATCTAAAATCCTTTTTTGAATTTAGTAGAGATTATCGTCCATCATAATTTTTAAAAAATAAATTCCTTTCTAATTATTTTTGTACATAACTTTTACGTTTACAGAATCCTATTGAATTCCTATTAATAGCTACAGAAAGTGTATAATTTAAAATTACACAGAAGTTAAATTAAACTAACACACATATATATAACACATATAACATGTTGTGATGCATCTTAATCCATGCATGATGGTACATGTATTAGGGGGTTGAAGAATATAAAAAAACTATAATAAATCTGCATCATTTGTATGAGTTCACGTAGCGTACTTCCAACTACACATAGTGTACATTTTTTTCCATCCATCTGAAGTAAATGCCCGAGAAAACAGTGTGTGGGTGTATATAGGAAATCATTGTAGTACACAAAGTGTCTAGTAGGTCACATGATATGTAGTTCCTCATAACACAGTCTCCATTCAAGCATGTTGTGTACACAGTACATGGTCCAACCGTATCCTAAATGCACTTCACATTCAATCCAGTGGGCCACATAGAATGTAATCCATAAACTATGTGCCGCATATTCCTGGTCAACACACTGAGTTTTTATGATTTAGAAAAACCCTGTTGACATGAATTGGTTTGGTGGACCAGACTCGTGATATTAAACCATGGATACAAGATGTGTACTGATGAATACATATCAAGAGTTCTTGTGTTGTACATTTAGGATCCTTGGGCACCTCCAGATGAGATACACTATTTTATTTTAATCAAAATTAAATGAAAATATCATTTCTGTACGGTGAATGAAAAATGAAAGAGGAGGAACAGATCTTGAGATTTAGATTTTTAGAATGAGTAAAATGAATTGAAATAACTAAATCATTAAATGCATAAATCATCAAAGAAATATTTAAATAATTATAAACTATTATTTTACCCCTCTGATACAACATGAAGGTTCTCGGGGATACAGAACTGTGGTTGGGACATAACCTTCCAAAATTGCATGAATAGAAGTAAATATTTGACTATGGAGGAAGGGTATAAAATTATACTCATTAATATGTCATGCCATTAGGATCTACTTTAACTGGAGTATTCCAATGAATTATTTTAATAAGAATGTTTACAACTTATGTGGGACTCAAATGGGCCGTAGGAATTTACCGAAATATACTTTTCCCATTATCGGTATTTTGTGGTCCTACATATACCTATAATTCACCAAATAGAATCCCAAACCTTCATTATTTGAATTCATATTTCCCGATATATATCTCTTATGCAAGAAATACTATGAATAACCTTCTAATCCATTTCGTTGTACCATTCACATGGTTTTTCCAAACACCATCTGTTATTATCCCCATTAAAATTTGAGAAAATAGTGGAATCCTACCTATCCAAAACATCAAGGGATGTTTTCATCACCCCACATTTATAAACATTCCATGTGACCCTGTAGATCTAGACTTTTTCCACATCTATGGACCTCCCAAATAGTCCCTTTTTATGAAGAACACCTGATCTGCAAAGGAATCTACAAAAAAACTAGGTTGGTGGGAAGGGGATAAATCGCAAAAGCCTGTATGGGGGTAATATTTGGTTGCAAGGATCTGAGTTCATAGGAAACCATGGTTATGAATGAGTTTCAATCCATTATTTTCAAAAAGAGAAATCATGATCATGCACATTTATTGATATTCTATACTGCCACTTGTTCTAGGGATGCATATATTATCCAATGCCTCAAAATGACCTTTTCTCCATCAGTAATAACCCATTTGAACATGGCATGGTGAGAGTGAGTTTTTTCAAAAAAAATAATTCGGGTAGCATAAATAAATACATATCATTAATTGGAAATGATTGAGATAAAAAATTTATAAGGTCATCCCTACATTAGATACCCTCTTAAAATGTCATACATAATTTTTTTTGTCTAACGTCTCCATGATGGCTGAGAGAACAAATTTTTTAATTTGACATTAAATCACATGGGTCCAAATATATTTATTAGGTTTATCAACCACATTAATAATAGATATCCAATAATTATCATCCTTTCTAAAATCATTATCCATCGAGCTGATGGAAATATCGAATTTTTAATAATTACCATACTAAAGAGATGACTTTTCTAATTTTAGATATGTCAGAAAATAAATAAGAATTCATAATAAGATCCAATACACGGCCTGAATTGGCGGATCAGTCAATGCATTGAACCTAGACTACACGGTGTGTACATTTGAATACACACTGTGTATTTTGGTGTTATATGGCCAAAAACATTTGGCTCTTCCGGATGAGTTCCTCTATTTTATTTTAATAAAAATTAAAAGAAAAATCTGTTTCTGTGAGGTGAACGAGAAACAAGGGAGGAAGAACAGATCTCGAGATTCAAGTTTTCAGAATGATTAAACATGAATTTAAATAACTAAATTATTAAATGCGTAAATCACCAACGAATAACTAAATAATTATAACAAACGATATGACCGTTCTGATACCACTTGTAGGTTCCAAGCGCAGCGAAAGCGCGTTTGTGGGTTTTCCCAACATTAATTTTAACGTTAAACAACGTTCAATCCGAGATCCATCACGATATAAAACACCGAATCTTCAGAATATAATGATGAACGAAAAGAAAAGAAGAGTCCCAGAACCCTTGAGGAGGATCATCATATGTTGATTATAAATAATTTAATTAATGCATAAGAATTACTTCATTGGAATTCTTTCTTCGTTGATGTGTCCGGTCACGATTCGGTGATCCGTCGTTGCATCGTAGAATCCAAGTGTAGGATTTCTCTAGAAGTGACCCACACGTGTGTCACGTATCTCCAGACATCACCGAAGGGATCTCCGAGTGCTAGTGTGGAAGAACCTTCGCTTGCGATATCCACCTTTGACCGCCTTGATCTGGTGGAGGATCTTGCTTGCGTTACTTGAGGGCATTCTTGGTGGAAAGAGAATTCTATCATGGCTTGAGAGTATTTCCAAATCTGTTGTGCACAACCAATGGCTCTTCAAAATGATGGGGTTGTGAGGATATTTATAATAATGTTTGAGGTTAATAGAGTTATGGCAATAAATAAACGTGTAACATGTTTTATTTATTTCATTATCTCTTATTGAAAACCCCCCCATGTCGAATTATTAATTCATTGACATGCGCCCATGCTGATTATAATAAATATCATTTAATAAAATAATATTAAATCCTCAAAATCCCAACTGAAAAAACTACACGGCATGTAATAATTAATACACAGCGTGTACTTGTTTTCCATAAAACTACACGGCTTGTATATTTAATATACACGGTGTGTACTTTTATTTTACATTTTTCACCACCACATTTATTAGACCTTGAGTAATGACTATTTATTTCTTAAATAAATTTAACTGCATTACTCGCTAAAAAATATATTATTTCATCCACAATATATTCTCTTGAATAACTAGTGTCAAAATAAATGCGATCAGACACCCTTAAATAATTATTAAACCACAGTCGGGAATAATATTTATTTACCTTGTTAAATTAATATTTAACTGAGATACATGGACACACTTAGTGTGTAACCCTCTAGGCCTCTTTCTTAGTGGCATTAGGCTGATCCTGCCTAATGTCCAAGGTTAGCGTCTTGAAATACGCAAAGGCACCCATATAGAAATAATTTAATGCCGCAATGACGTGTTACCTCCTACGAACGCTTACCGTGTAATATAATCCCTTTGTCTTGATATCTCCAATCAAGCGGGATGCATGCTAGTTCCATCAACCCATGTGCTTGATTATTCTTTCTTTGACTTAGCAGAATTGAACATGCCCATACCTTACCATGGACATGGATTTATTTAGGCTATATCAATTCCATCAAAGGGCCTAAGATATCTACTTCCGTTATGGAACAGAAGGGACAAATCCTTTCTCGCATTATCTATTAATGCAATATTACTCGTGACGCACCCAACGTATCCTAACTCAATGCGAACAGTGTGTCGTCACAGTTTTCGACAATACATCTAAGTGCGCGAGTTGTAATACCCATTAATAATAATCATAAACTATAAGGATCAATACACACATCCGTAGATAGGAACATCCAATGACACGCTGAAATGTGGACTTCCTACTGGCGGGTCTCGTTCTCATAATATCCTCTAGATATTACCAAGGGCACACACCATGAGAAGGTGCATCAATGTTTTATGAGTCCTCACCCCTAATGACCTGTATTATTTGTGTTCCTCAAATAATATCATCCAGCCATAGAACATACATTCAAGAACAGTGTTATGGCACTTTTGAGTTCTCATCAGAGCAGGGATCTGCTACGACCCATTAATGCAACAGCTGTCCTTAGGACATTATCACATGACATGTCACACAGAAGAACAATCAAGATGTGATAAGGCTTTTATTTAATGAATAATGTAAAAAGTAGTTGGTTGTAGACCAACAACTCCAACAGAATCTTCATTAGATCACAATACATTTTTAATACCATCAATCATTGAATGTCAACCACATTGTTCTTATTTTTTTCATAGAACCATAAATCATCATCACTCGCCTCTTTGGCTGGCTTTTTAGGTAATACTGAATCTGGCTTGTAAGGATTCTATTCATGGTTTAGGATGACCCAATGTCATCTAAACCATTCTTGGAAATTACTATAGGTGAGGATGTTTTCATTATATAGAATTGGATACAGTGAGAGTGTTGTTGATGAGATTTCAATTTTTATTTGACAATTAAAAAGACCAGATCATTAGTAAATTCATGATTAAATTTTATTAGAAATAATAAATTTTATTAAGTCTTCCACTATTGTATCATGCCCCAATGGAATTCACTATTGAACTCAGATTATCCAATTCTCATAAAATTCTAGTGGAAGTGTTCCATATTCAACTTCACATAACCCAATCATTGGTAGGTCAGGATATTAGAAGGTATTTTGGTATGCACGTCATCACCAACAGTGGGCTTGTAGCTCCTTGATATGTTGAGTGGACTCCCCAATCATGAAATCCAGAATTTGTATTTCCTCAACTCTTACCTCCATCATTACACCATGTCTAGAAATGGAAAATCATCTTTTTTGTAATATTGTTTTGTCGACTTGAAAACTTTCATAAGCTATTCCTATATAAAAGATAGTTTCCCAACAATATTTCGTCAAACACTTAGTTTTATTGAGTTTTACTCTTAATCAAGTAATGTAAGTCTTGGTCTTATTTAATATTTCATTTCAGGGATTTTTATCTCTTATGTGTGAATTTATTATTATCATTATCTCATTCTTTTAAATATTAAGTCGATGTTACATTAATGATTAACCTTATATTAATAATATTTATGCCAATGTCTAGTTTTTTTAGATCCATATTACATGTTTGTTTAATTCATAAATTATGCGATAGTGAAAACACAACCATAATGATGAACCATGCAACTAACAAAAATATAATAATGTAAAGGGCATGATCATGAGCTTTTATAATGGTCAGTTTATCTAGAAGATGATAAACCTACCCTATCCTAGGGGAGAATCATCTTGAACCTTTTGGGACAGTGTTTACAGATATCCACCTGTCCACCTCTATATCTCCAGGGATATGTTTCATCTCATCTCCTGCTCGAATTGCCACCACTACCTTGTGAGTTCCATACATTACATATTCCTTTTTTAACTCACATGCAAATGTGAGGGGTAAAAATGTGTTTTACATAAATGAATCCCTGTGTAGGTAGGCCATACATATTATTGAGGGTAATGCTTACACGGAAATAAATTTAATTTAAATAAATAAATAAAATGAAACCATTCACATTCAATGGTCTTGTTCTAGTTCATGATCATCCTTACATATAATGTTATTTATAATTTAATAAAACTATAATTCAATTATTTAGTAATTTTTGTTTATGTTAATACCACTCAAATCATTAAATTATCATCATTAATTAATCAATCCTTTTATATTAAACATTTTTTTGTATTTTTTTTAATAATCTCATCCATATTAATATTAAACTAATAAATTCATTTAAAATTATATTTTTATGTAAAAAAAACATTGGAGTAGATGTAGTGAATTTTTATTCATAACTACCCTATGAGTAGAATTGAACATTACACAGATATTAAATTAAACACACATATATATATAACACCTATCACATGTTTAGCCTCATCTTTTCACTTGCACGATGTTACATGTCTCAATTATTTGTATAATATAACAATAAATTTTAATAAATACGAGTAATTTAGATGAGTACATGGTGTGTAATTCCAACTACATGGCATGTAAATTTTTTCAACATCCATCCAAAGTACAAACCTAGGGAATCATCATGTGTGTGTATATTAGAAATCATTGGAGTACAAGATGTGTCCACTGGGCCACACGCCATGTAGTTCCTCATTACATGGTATCCAACTAGGCATGTTTTGTATGGGGTACAAGGTCTAACCCTAAAACAAAGGGACTACACATTGTGTTATTTTCCCACATGTCGTGTAATCTTGAAACCGTGTGCCACCTATTCTTGGTCCACACATGGAGTCATTAAGATATAGAAAAACTCCAACAACATGTCTTCGTGTCGTTGACTAGACTAGGTGCATCGAACCACAGCTACACAGTTTTTACTGCGGAATACATGTCGTGTGTTATGTTGTTGAATGTACAACAACATTTCCACCACTGGATGAGATACCCTGTTTTAAATTGAACCAAATTAAAATAAATAATTTTTTATATAAGGTGAACGTGAAACGAAAATAGAGGAACATATCTATAGATTCAGATTTATAGAATTATTAAATTAAATTGAAACAACTAAATTATTAAATGTGTAAATCATGAAAAAATATTTAAATAATTACAAACTATGATGTAAGAGCTTTGATACCAGTTGAAGGTTCTGAGTGTAGTAGATACATGGTTGGGATAGAAACCATCATTGACTTTTACCGTGATCAATGATTATTATGATATCAATACGATGATGATGGTTGGTCTCTATGGAATAGAATTGAAGATTTAGATAAAGAAGGAAGATGCTAAAATACTATAAGTAGGATCTTCGACATCATGTTTATAAATAATTTAATTAATTTAATAAATAATATAACACCTGGATCATCCGTATTTTATTCTTGAAGATGATTCTTGTCTGGAATGACCCTTCCGGACTATCTTATTGCGCTTACGTGGATCCAAACTGGAATCCCACTAGCAGCGATCAACACCTACTCTGATGTCCTTGGATTGATGATACATGTTCTCTGGATTCTATAATGGAGAATGTATTGTCTTATGTATGTCATACATGATCACTTGTTTTTTGGTCTTGAATAACATCACTCATTCTTGAGAGGGGTGGGAACCAGATTCGAGGGTGAAAATGAATAGATCAAAAATTCGCAATTCACTAGGTGTGGGGTTCAGTACATGGAACAACAGACATACATGTCTTTTTAATAAATACATGGATTCAAGTTCAATATTTAATTTATTAACATTATTTAAATACCTTAATAATAGTAGAGAAAAACCATGATTTTAATAATAATACCTCGCCATTTTTTATGGTTATCCAACATGCGCTAGTAACGAATTATTTTATTTACAAACAAGTAAATAAATATTTATTAAATGTTCATAAAAATATAAAAATATATTTTACCCACAATCTAGTGAATAAATATTTACATAATTTAATGAAATCATTTAAAATTGAATAAATTTATTCCACTATCTTGATAATAATAGTTATTACCTAAATTATAATATAATTTAACTAAGACCATTGGAAATAGTTAATGTATAGAACTCTTGTATTATTTCTCATTGGAATTTGGCTGGTGTTCATAATATCCAAAATTAATTTCATGCAATAGTTAAGGAACCCATGAGAATGAACGTAAACTCGAAACCATGACATCCCCATACAAATGCTAACTGTGAAATAAAATATCGTTTTCGCAAAATCTCATCAAAGAGGATTCATGATAGTGTCATCAAATTTTATTCTTGATACATCATTCGTTGACTACATGATATAAACTATTCATTACACCATGGACATAAAATATTTTGTGATGGTTATATTTCAATCAACGTTCAGAGATATCATTTTCAATAAATGGAATGGAATTATCATTCCTCAACATATCCATTAATAACATGTTGTTTTTGATTCACCTAATGTACCCTAAATCCCACCAACTGTATGCATGACATTTTTAATAAGTAAATAAAATTGCGTCATTCATGACACATATTAATGATAATATTAAAGTCTAATAATTATTACAGTAACTTGTATATATAAATATATGATGACCCCAAAATCATGTTGAATTCCTACAGACAGAACTCTTCGTATAATCATCTTTTTTGGAGATTACCATGTCTGAACTTTTTGAAAAGATGTCCCATCTTCTTATAAATACACAACCTCGATGGTCTGAAAGGTATATGTCCAATAATAGTATGTAATCCAATAGTATAACTATATTTAATAATATTGAGATATCATTTCAATATTCACCTCATAGTGGGGAACTACCACAACCTTTTCAATGAAACAAATACTCTAGGATGTTATTACATCATATTCATTCATAGAAATTAACAATTTTAAATATGATATTTTACATCATAATACATTAAATATCCATGTTATAAAACTGCAACTTTTTTGTTCTGGGACACAAAATCTCACAAATGGTGAGACGAGGAATCTATAATCGGAAGCGACGTTGTTTGGCGTTATCGATGGGGTTTCATGATAGGTCATTTCTGAAAGGGCTATGAAGGTCATATCCATCATTGCGATGTCAATCGTAGTTGTAAATGTAGATGAGGTATCATGGAAGGTTTTCTATGTAATGGTGGTTATCATCATATATATCTTCACCATATTTTTCATAGTAGGCATTGTCGGTTGGGTGTTGGGGTGGGTCGTTTGAGAGTGTTTGGGGAAACTAGCAGGGACAAATGGACATAGGTTCATCATGGGCTAGTATCTGCGGAATGATGTCACAACATTCTGTAACACAAAAGGCATGTTTGAAAACCTGATATAAAACCGTATTTTAGGTCCCTAACTTCTTCTCCACACTCGACCAATGCAATTTTTTTTTTCAAAAAACAAAAATACGGATTGCCGAAGATACTTAATCTCAGAGAATGGATTTACATTTCTAATCATTAGACCATATATTTATTTATATATACAACAAATGAGTCCACATACTGGTGATGACTAACTTCAATGATTTCATTACTTTATCAATTATTTATCCTCCCTTTTATTTTCATTAATTTAACTTTCATTTTATGGTTATATTTGTTTTGAACTCATTATGGCACATGGTTCATTTTTTTAACACCCAAAGAATTATATATTTAGGTTTATTATAAATTTTTTTATTACATGGATTTTTGTTCAATTAAAACAATCTGATAATATTCTTATTACAATTTTCATTAAAAATAATAAATGAAATTTAGTTTCTTAATTAATTTCACTATTAGTAAATTATAATACTTATAATTCATTATACCAATTAAAATTCATCCAATTAATAATCCAAATAAAAATATGCGTTTTCATTGTTTAGAATAATATTTTAAATTAACTATATTTAATTAATTTTTTTAATATAGAATTTTGTATTATAATATTAATTAATGGTAATCCATTTTTTTAATTATTATTATTATTAATATTATTATATATATTATAAATACTAGAGATATATTATTTTTGTTTTATAAAATTTATTAATTATAAATATATATAATTATTAAATTAATAAAAATAACATATTATATTTATAATTTAAATAAAAATTAAATTTGAATTATTTCTTTGAAAAAATATTAATTATAAATATACTTATTTATTTATTTATAACTCATAAATTAATATATATATATATATATATATATATACTTTTTATAAAATATAAAAAAGATGTTCAATCCATTATATGGTTAAAAAGAAGCATGAATTTCAAAAAAACTGATGATATGTTGAGACAAAACAAAATGATCAAAAAAAAAAATATGAATTTATAATAATATAATTAAAAGAAAAAAATTTATTGGCCAATAGAAAAAGGTAAGATAATAAAATAATGGGAAGTGAGTGGATTTAAAAATGGCTAATTGTTTAGATAAAAAGAATAAATGTTGAAATGATAACAAGATAAATTAATAACAATGTAAACCATAACGCTATTAATAATCATGAGGTTGTATTCAAGATACCATCGTTAAAATATACCTGTGAAGTTCCCACCATCAATCCCAAATTCCTACTTTATATTCCACGAGTTTTCAAATAACTCGACTATTTTTTATAATTTTTCATCAATTATTTTATTAACTTTGATCAAATTGTTTTCCAATCGATGTCTTTGATTATTAAAACATGATATATAAAAATATATAATCTCATTTTATTTATACCCTAACTATTCACATCAAAATATATAACCCTCATCTCCCTATAATCCTCAAATTTGTCATTCCCAATATCTAGTAGTCTCAAATCCCTCAATTGTCCCAAAAAATAGATAAGGTTTCATTAAATTTCATCAAATTAATTTTGTTACAAATGTTTAAATGTGTGTGTGTGTGTTTTTGTGTATATATAGACACACTCATATATAACTATATATTTCATGTGTATATTAAATGAAATTATTTTTTATAATTTTGCTTCAACACCCAATATCAGTTCTTGGTATGTAATAAATTATGTATTTCATTTTATTTGTGATTTTATAAAAAGTCATACACATAATATATAAGTGATGAAGCCATGATGTGTGTTCATGTTATTATACTTGGTATTACAACAACAATCTTGATAATTTGGGAAAAATAGATAAAAATTAATAATTTCAAATTGGCCTCCTGTGTAGAATTCATTTCCATGTGTTCTCGAACTAATTGTGATGACACAATTATTTTGAGGGGGGGGGGGGGGGAATAATGTGATTATCCAGAAATTATAAAAAAAATTTTATTATAAGAATATTTTATTTAATGTATTTTCATATATTAAAACAAATTGATAATTTTTTAAGAGGGTTTTCATTTAAAATAATAAATAATTTTTTTTTGTTTTTATTATTTTGATAAAATGATAATTACAATAGTTATAACAAAATATACATATAATTTAGTGTTTTTAAATTAATATTCTAAAAATAAATTTGGTTTTTTCTTTTTTTAATAGAATTCTTAAAAATCATTATATTTATTTAATTATTTTGGTAAAATATTATTTTTTTATTATAATATTAATTAATTGAGAAATATTTTTAAAAAAAATTATACATATTATTAAGATAGTATCTTAAATATATATAATATACAAATTTTTTAATAAAATTTAAAAATTATAAATATATATATATATTATTATATTAAAAATATATTATATTTATGTTTCAGGTAAATATATATTTTTAATTATATATATTTTAAAAAATAAATAAATAATTAATTATATTTATTTATATTTAAAAAATATTAAATGTTATATACAAAAATGAATTTATATAAAGGTTAAAAAAATGTTTAAACCATTATTTGTAAAAAAAGATCCATGTTTAAAAAAATTTATGCAGATATATTTACATAAAAAAATTATAAAAATATAGGAATTTATAAAAATATAATAAAACCAATGTTATTGATTGGCCAATATAAAATGGTAAGATAAAAAATAGATGTGATTGTCTAAAAATTGAGAGTAATGATTTAAATAAACATAAGAAATACTGTAATGATGACAACCTAAACGAATAAAAAACTAAAACATAATGGTAATAAAAAATGTGAGGTTGTATTCTACATGTCGTCAAGACTATCAACCAGAAAAATGCACATAGTCAATCCCGAACGCCTCCTTCCAAACCCACGAGATTCCAAAACAAACTAAACACTTTTAGTTAATTTTTCAAAATTAAAATTTTTTATTTTAATCAATTTTTTCTATAGGTGTCTATGATTATAGAAACATGACATACAAAATTATATAAACACTACTTATTTAAACCCCAAATTTATAATATAATCATCTAACCATCATCTCCCCAAATTCCCCTATTTTGTTCTACTCAATTCATTGAAGCCTCATGTACATAAATTGACCCCCAAACATGTAAGTGTTCATTTACATTCATCAAATTAATTTTTCTAAAAAATGGATATGTATATATATATATATATATATCTGTGTGTTTGTGTACAAATATACACATATATAAAAATCTATTTGTAATATTTATGAAATGGGTTTATTTTGTTTAATTTTATTTTCCATAACATAGAATGTTAAATATTATTCATATGTAATAAATATTGTGTGTATTATTAGTTATCTTTTTATAAAAATACTCATCATTTATAAGGGCTGAACATGGGTTGCTGGTTTGAGTCGTTATTATTTTTTAATTACATTTTAAATTTGTTTGTTTTTTACACCGTATAGTAAAACCCATGAAGAAAATTATCTCAATGTGTGCTACACGAAATATCACTTGTCTTCTAGAATTTTCATTATAAATATAATACAATGATAATTCGATAATATTTACTATATAAATTATTTTTTAGAATATATACCTCATAAATTATAAATAATTTATGTTTCTCCAATTTGTTATAATATTTATATGGAAAATATAACAAATTTCACATCAATTATATTTATGAAATCAAATATAATATTTATCAATAGTATAAATATATAGTGTATTATGATCTGAAAAATAATAAAAATGTATCTTGTATAAAAAATTTTAAAATTTAAAATATTTTAATATAAACATAAAATTGGAAATCATTCATATTTATACATTATATTAAATACATTTTTACCAAATTCAATAAATATAATTAGTTTATATTTAAAAATATATTAATATTATAAACTATTGTTTATAAATCATAATCAATATATTTAAGGTAATATATATAAATATTATAGAATTATATATATTTATAAATATAGTAGATAAAGTGAATAAAATATGTGATGCATTCTTATTTAGAAATACAGTCCATTAAGTTTCGTTATAATATATTAATGAGGAAGTCTGAAATTTTGTTTTTTATAAATACATATTATATCATGATATTAATATATTATATAATAATTACATAATTTAAAAAAATATATTTTAAAGTGCTTTCATAAATACCATATTTATATGTTAATTAGGAACCCCACAAAGGACCCAACCATAAAATGAAAAATTGAAATTCAAACACATAACCAAATTTCAAATTGGAAATCCTTTCTGTGATTTTAAACTCAACCCTCATATTGGGTTGGATGGAGGGTGTGATGATTTATTGGATGTCGAGGGGATTTATGAGATATTATATGGAATTGTTTATTTCCATATAAAAGTATTCGGAGTGAGGGAGAATATGACATAGGTTCTCAGATATGTATGAGGTATCAAATCATTACCAAGACACAATATTCTCCACACTTTTGTCTTTTGGGGAGTTTTCAGTAAGATAAAGTTTGTATTAGAGCATATATTAGTCATTAGAATATATGATTTGGTGATTATGGATTTTTTGAATATTTAAAATGAAGTTGAAGAGTCTAGTTGGTGAATGACCATAACTATTTTTACTTGTATGATGCATCATTCGTAAATTATAAAAGAAATAATCATTGTGGAAAAATTCAATTAAATATTGACATAGAAAAGTAAATAACCCATAGAGAATATTATTCATGTTAAATTTATTAATAATTTATATTATATCTTATTAAATTATACCACATCATTGGAAGCTTCTTCAACATATTAATTAAAAATGTATCACTAATGACATAATCAAGGCATCCATCTTCTCTATTAACGGTATCATTTTGATTTATAAAATACATTACAGTTCATGAGTCACGATGGACATAAATAAAAATTATAATTCTTAAGGACAATTAAAAATGATTACAAATAGAAATATCAAATGACCCGTAACCATGTACCATTAATATAGGAGGGTCTATTCTAATAATCTACCATCTCGTATCCTTCATTGTACACCTCTTAACCGGCCAATGGGTTGATAATTTTGAAATCGAATGAATATATAACATATAGATTTATATTTCATCAATTAATCCTCAAAATAAACATGAAGTGATATTTATGGGGGAGGATTGCTCATTATCACATTATTTTCCCTCTAAATAGTGTCTCCAAAGACTATTAGTACCACGTTGTCTCTATTTATGTCTTCCCATATATATGATTACATATTTTCCAATCATCATCATTGTAGATTTTATTTTGAAGCCATAATGTCAAATAAATCTATTTGATAAGATCTGGATCAATGGGATAGTTGGATGTAATTATAGGTCACTAAACAATGCATTCCAATTATACATGTCAACGCAAAATAATACGACACATTTAACATCCCAATATGTTTATATTTTTAAATATCAACAACTATTCTTATGTAGAGTTAAATATTTTCATAGTTAAGACAAAATATTTATTATAAATAGATGATCTCATTATCTTATAGTCCTAAATATATCACAATATTTTCCATAATCCTACTAAAGTACATTATTTTATGACCCATTATTGGATTATCTTAATTGAGTCCACAAAAAAGTTATATATATGCATAATATTTTTGTAACATGTTACTATAATTTTTTATTCTTCATTTGACAAAAAGTAAATTGATGTTGTTTTTAATTATATATAATATTAGGTTTCATGTTGCAAGTGGAATTATTAGTGAATTTAAAGAACATACAATTTGTCTGGTAGTCATAAAAATGTTTATTTGGATATTTTAATCATTCTTACTCTAAATAAGAGTTCATAATTTCGAGAATATGATTATTGGTATCACACCCTTGATAGAATATTCATATATCAATTAGGTAAATTTATTTGGATGAAAAAAAATGAAGATGTATTGGACATGGGGGATATATGTTTATTTTTAGCATAATACCCATCATTTATCTCATGAATGATTTATTGGAAAAAATAATTCATGTATGTATAAAAAATAATTTCTTTTACAACAGAAACAAATGTAAAATTTTCATTATAATCATAAAATAATGTGATATTGTACGAGCTCAAATGCATGGTTAGAGTTTATAATTATAATTTATTTTATTATGATATGGTTATTATTGGTATCCATTATAAAAATGATATGAAACCTTGACTAATATGTACACTTTATTTTTGTATCATTCATACAAGATGGTATTTAAGACAAAACAAAGGATTTGCAGCTTGTGTAGAAAATTCATATCGTGGATGGTCAGAAAAATGAAAATATTAAAGGATAATGGTTCTTCATTCTTGAGAGGATATAAAATGTGGTTTTTTTAAATATTGTACTTGGGAGAAGTGGGGAAACATGGAACAAAGATAATATTAATAACAAGCTAATAATGCTATTTTAAGGAACACTATTGGGGAGATTTGTTATATTGAATAAAAATGTATGTTTGGGATTTAGATATTCCCATTTTCTATCTCCATGATGGTAAAATTATCATATTATTTTTAAAATTATAATGATAAATTGGTCAATTATTTTGGGTTATATTTATATAATGAAATATCTTGATTCTAGACAAGTTTTTATCAAATTTAATGGAGGGTAATTGGTTCTAGGACTCGCTGAAAAAAATCCCTAGAATAGTTCCTCTATATAATACATTTATATGTACCAAAAAATGGGGGGGGGGGATTTATGAATGATGGATATATTCTTGGAGGATAATGAAATGGACTTCAAATCCTTTTATAATAGATTAATTGGAAACCTATGGATGCTCTGGGAGGCTAGAAATTTGGGGCGTTTGGATAAGAACCACTCAAACTACTTCCTACATTCATGATTAAAGTCGCTAATTTTGGAGTTTTGTTCTACTATTAAATGTGATCAGTAGTAAAATTCAATTTAAGGATTTCTAATAAGGTCAATAGATGCTGAAAACTCAATTGTACGTTGGGTTAGTTGGATCCTGTATTTTTTGTTCAAATTTGAACGCGGATGGTGTTGGATTTGGTGGCCAAGAACCAACTACATTGCAAATTATTCATTAACAAATTCTTTATCACAACATGATTGTTCTTCTGTGTTGAAATGCATGTGATAATTTCTTATGTATAGTTGTTTCATTAAAGGGTCATAATGGATCCCTTCTATGATGAGAACCCATATGTTACATAACTATGTTAATGTATATATTTTCAATGGCAGGAATATTTTATTTGAGGGACACAAATAATAAAAGCCATTAGGGGTGAGGACTAATAAAACATTGAGGCACATTTTCTTATTGTGCACCATTGGTAAAATTCAGGAGAATATTATGATAATTAGACCTGCCTATAGAAAATAAACATTTTATAATGTCATCATATGTTCCTAACTACGGACATATGTATTGATCCTTTAAATTAAGATTATTATTAATAGCTATTACAACATTCACACTAATATGTATTGACGAAAACTGTGACAACACACTATTTCAAGCGATGTAGGATATGTTGGGTGTGTCACGAGTGATACAACATTAATATATAATGAGTGAAAGGCTTTGTCCCTTATGTTCCATAAGGGTATTTGATATCTCTATCCCTTTGATGTAATTGATATAGCCAAAATAAATCCATGCCCATGGTGAGGAATGGGCATGTTGAATATCAGGGAGTCAATGAATGAATAATATATCACATGGGTTGATGGCATTAGCATGGAACATGCTTTATATGGGACAATGTGACAAATGGATTACATTACATAGTAAGCGTTCTTAGGAGGTGACACGTCATTGAGAAGTTAACTTCTTTCTCTACGGGTGGCTTGGCATGTTTCTAGATGACATCCCTTGACTCTAGGAAGGCTCCGCCTAATTCCACTGAGAAAGAGACTAAGAGGGGCACACACCAAGTGTTTCCAAGTATCTCATATAAATATTAATTTGACAATTTAAAAAAATATTATTCCCGATTGTGGATTATGAATTATTTATGGTTGTCTTATCGCATATATTTTGACACTAGTTATTCAATAGAATATATTCTGAAAGAAATAAAATATTTATTCGAGATGAATGCTATGATATTTATTTGAGAAATAAATATTCATTATTCTTGGTCTAATAATTGTGGTGTTGGAAATAAATAAAAATTAAAAAAAGGGCATGATGTTTATATTAAATATATACGCCGTGTATATTTTCTAGGAATTTATGTGAAATAATATTAGTTTTTTAATTATATAATATTAAGTATAATTTGATAGGAAAATGTCAAGTAATAATAATATTCAACTATTAATATTATACAATTGGTATTACTATGATTAAAATTAAATGAATAAATTATTTTAGTTAATTAATTAATTTTATTATTCTATGTAATTGAATTCCCAATTATATAATTTTCGTTATCCTTGAAATTTTTTGGTTGGTTGTGCACAATGAATTTGGAATAGTGCACAAGCCAAGAGAGAATTTATTTTTCAACCAAGAACGCTCTCAATCAATGAAAGAGAGATCCACCTCTAGAAGATAAAGGCGATGGAAGGTGGGCATTTCAAGTGAAGGATCTTCTGCACTAGCACGCTAATATCCCTTTTTCGAAATACAGAGACACCTAGAGCACAAGTGAATCACTTCTAGAGGCATTCTACAAATGGATTATACGATGAAATGACGAATCACATCATATCATTATCGAAAACAACTACGAAGAAAGAATTCAATCAAGGTAATTCTTGTAAATTAATAAAATTAATTACAACCAGTATATGATGAACCTATCTATGGTTATGAGACTCAACTATTTCATTTTAATTCTTCGTTCTATACTCATGATCTGGTGTTTTATTATTGTTACATATTTCAGATTTAACATTGTTAACACTAATATTAAAGTTGGGTACACCCACCAATGCTCTTCCTATGCACACAGAACCAAAAATTGGTATCAAATTGGTCATATCGTCGGTTATAATTATTTATGTTTTTTCTTTGTGAATTATTTCTTGATTAATTCATTTGTTTCAATTTAAGTTACTCATTAATTAAAATCTGAATATTGAGATCTATTCCTCCTAAAAAGATTATCTTTAACCTTGCAGAAACAAAATTTTCATTTTATTGTGATATAAAAATATTGGATCTCAGTAGGAGGTTCCAAATGTACCTGGTCGTAAAACACCAAAATACACGGTGTGTATTGGGATGTACATGTCGTGTAGTCATTGTTCAATGAATCAGACTGGTCTGCCAAATATTGTTGCTTGTTGGTGTATTCCTAAGTCATAAATGACCCAGTGTGTTTTCCAGGAATAGGTGTCACATAGTTTCATAATTACTTGTTTTGTGGTCCACTGAACAATACATGTAGTCCTTTCGAGCTAAGGATGGACTGTGTACCCTGTACACGGCTTTCCTGTCTGGAAACCGTGTAATGAAAATACTACATGATGTGTGTCCCACTCAACACGCTGTGCACTCAAAAAAATTTCCAACGTACATATACATGAAATGTCTCCAGGTGTGTACATTATATGGATTTTGAACAAAATTAGAAGCATAGTAGTCAGAACTATACATTGTGTACTCCTCCAAATTACGCAGAAATAAAAAAAATGTATTTATAAATTATACAAACCCTTGAAATGTGTACCATAGTGCAAGTGTAAATACTATTTCATTTATGGATGAGCATGAGGTAGAACAAAACCATTATATGTGAATGGATTCATTTAATTTATTTATTTATATTAAATTTTATGGCCTTCGAGCCTTATCCTCATTAATTTTTTGGGCCTTCACGACCAAGGTTTCTATTTTGTAAAACCATGTTTTACCCTCACCTATGTGTGAGATAAAAACATATGTAATGGATGGAGCTCCGATGATGGTGGAGGTGGCTCAATTTAGGAGCGATGGTGAAACCAATCAAAGGACATACAATGTTGAACAAGTGAAATCTATAAACACAAACCAAAAATGTTCAAGGTGTTTCTCCCCTAGGTCTTAGGTTAGATTATCAACTAGTAGATACACTACAAAATTGGTCAATATCATGATCATAAAATGTATATTATTTCTATCTGTTCCATGGTTTATTTATTGTGGGTCTATTTTCGTGAACAAATAATTAATGAAATAAACAGACATGCAAGATGGAACTAAAATAAGACTGGCTTATTCATAAAATATTATCTTAGACATGGTTTATCACTTAAGTATATCCAACGAAATATTAACAAGAATGCAGTCAAAGGTAATAAAATAGAAATATATGTATGAGGATAAAATCCATCAATTAAAGAGTATGTCGGGATAGCCTTCCATAATCTTGGTTTTAATCGAACCATAGATCAAAGTGCATGAACAAACCATAGGTGGGGTCCTTTCAATTATCAGTGAATTATAATTCAAAATTTTGGGTTGACTTGAATTGGATCTCATCTAGCGTTGACAGCCAGAACAAGACATTGTGTGACCAAGAGGCAAAGGTTGAGGAAGTCCAAAAATAATATGATTTCAGGTTTTGGGAGTCCACTCCATGGATCAACGAGATGAAATTTAATTTAGTTCAAATTTAGAATGCATACATAAAACCCATAATGTTTGTTGACAAAACCTAGTTGGGGTAATGTGGTGGGAAATATGGATCATTTCCACAATAATAATCAGGAAACAAAATATTCTAAAGTCAATGGTAAGGGCTATGGGATTTCTATAAAATAGAGGGAGACTAATGCGTATTAATTTATTTATTTATCTCTGTAATGTCATAATAATTTTCTAAACCCCTTTTCATCTTAAATTTTAGAAACAAAATGAAAAATCTCTTCAAACATGTTATTTTTAACCATACTCGAGATGGAAAACATTCTCACCGGCACCAATTTCCAAGAGTGTCAGAGGCGTTTACGTGTCATCATTTTCCACGAGAGGAAATTGTATGTTCATTAAGAGCCTATTATAGTTGCACTTGGAAAAGAGGCTAGTGATGAGGAAATATCTATCTATATAAAACACATGGATTATTCCACTTATTTCCAGTGAATCATACTGTCGGCCATGTCTAATGGTCTCTTGAAGCAACATGAAAACATGGATGTGTATAGCATGATGTCTCACCTTAAGGATCTGTATCAAGAGAAGGAGAGATAGGAGATATATGAGATATACAATGCATTGTTTAAAACTATTATTGTAGAGTCTACACCAAATGTTCCTCAATTAGTCAAGCTCAATTTCTACATTGAACTAGTTTTCATTTTAGGGATTAAGTTCCCGGATGAGTTGCATACATATCTCAACATATCATCACTGCCCACGATCTTCTATAGCATTATTTTCAACTATAACATGAGAAACAATGAGAAGATTCCATAAAAATACTTGACCATAATTTTTTATATTGATAAGGACATGAGGCGTGACAATCCCGATGTCCTTATAGTGAATAATAAAGGAAGGACATGGAAAAGGGGCCAAAGACTAAAAAATGGTGTGAAGACCATGAGTGTCGTCCCTCCAAGAAGGGGACGATCCCAAGGTAGGGAAATCAATGGGAGGTAGTGTGTTTTTCTTGTGGAATGAAAGTCCACTAGAAGAGGAACTGTACCCAGAAGCATGGGGACGATTAAGGTGCATTCATTATCGAGTGTAATCATTTCATTTCTACACATTGGGTATTAGATATAGCTATTTTGGCACACATATTTATTCACATGAATGAACCAAGTATATTTATAAAATATAATGAGGAGGGGTGGATCTTCGATTTTCCAATGGCGTGTGGCTGGCTACATTAGCCATTGGTTATTACCACCTCTCATTTCCAACATGGATGATTTTGGATTTTCATAACTCTTGTAATGTGCCTAGTGTTAACAAGAACATAATTTTTGTACCTAGTTTATATATGGATGGATTTATATTCAGGTTTGGAAATAAGGTTTTTCACTTTTATAAGAACTATGTATGATATGGTATGGAACATTTAAATAATGGTTTGTATGTATTAAATTATGAATACCATGTGTTGGGAAATGATTATGAAACAAACTCACTTGACTCATACATCACCCAACTGTGGAATCATCATATCAGTCATGTAAATGAGAAGAGCCTAGAAAATATCTACATAGATGGATATTTATATTATAATGAGATAAAACTACATGATAGAAGCCATACTTGTTTAAAAAGAAAAATGATCAAGCCGTCTTTCGAAAAACAGTGTTAGAGGGCCACAAATCTTCTAGGTTTGGTGCACAAATTTGTGTGTGTTCCATTTATTGTAGAATCTAAAGGTGGATATTCTAAATTCCATTTTTAATAATGATTTGTGTAGATATATTTATATATACTTAATGAGAGTTATTTCAAAACCCTTAGGGGAATTTATCGAATACATGAATGTAGTAGATAATCTGCTTGGAATGACGATAAAGAAGCTTTGATCCGATCGAGGCCGAGAATATATGATCCATGAGTTCAACGTTCTTCTATAGGAGTATGGGATTCTATATAATCTCAATCATCCTAATACAATATAGAGGAATCATGTAAGGGAAAGGAGAACCACACCTTGTTGGACATGGTGAGGTTAGTGACGAGTCGTGTAGATCTTCCATTATCCTTTTGCAGATATGAATTACATAATGCAACATACACATTAAACCAAGTACCAACCAAGGCTGCTAATGGAATTCCCTCCATGTTATGGAATGGAATGATACACATTCTGTCGCACTATAGTGTATGGGGATGTGAGGCATTTTTAAAGCCTTCTTCGGCAACAAAAAAGCTCACTGGGGCATGAAGATCATGTTTATAAAATTAAGAAGAAAACAAAAGGATATTACTTATATAACCCTTAAGACAAGAAAGTGATTGCCTCCAAGAAAGACATATTGCTAGAGGGGGAGCGCATCCTCAAAAAGTATATTTGGAGATAGATTGACTTTGACAATGTTGATTTGCATGATACAGACAATATGATATAGGAAGAATTTCCACGGGTCCCTGTGGAAGAGGTTCCAAAAACACAAGTACTCCATAGGAGCACAAGATAGGTAAGGGAACAGAAGATATTCAGTTACATAGTCACCGATGATAGTGAATCATTATTTATGGACAATGATGAACCAATATCCTTCCTGGAAGTGGTAGAATTCTCAGAAGATGCATGATGGATAGATTCTATGAATTCTAATATGGATTCCATGTTTAAGAACCAAGTTTAGTTTCAGTTCGATGTGCTAGTTGATGTCAATCATGTTGGATGAAAATGGGTATTCAAGAGAAATATGGACATGGAAGGTCAATATAGAACTTATAAAGATAGTCTAGTGTCTAAAGGATCCATACAACATTACAGAATTGATTGTGATGAAGCCTTCTCTGTAGTTTCCATATTTAATTCAAAATGAATCATACATGCCATAACAACTTTTTATAACTACTAGATTTTTCGAATGGATTTCAAAACAACAATCCTTAACGAGAACCATTAGGAAAATATCAATATGAATAAACCAATTGGGTTTGTGACAACAGGTGAAGACAAAAAGATTTGCAAGTTGCGGAAATCCATTTATGGATTAATGAAAGCATCCAAGTCCTAGAACATTCAACTTGATGAAACCAAAAAGGAATATAGGTTTATTAAGAAAACATGTGTTATATGTGTTTATAAGCAGTTTAATGGGAATGTGATCTTTATCCTAGTAGTATATTTTAAAGACTTATTACTTATTGTAAACAATGTACCAGTGTTACAGTCAATTTAAGACTAGTTGAACAACTGTTTCTCCTTGAAGGAGATAGGTGAAGTAGCCTATATTATAGGGATCAAGATCATTTTTGATAAATCCAAGATGCTACATGGACTAAGGCAGGATAAACACATTGACCATATTCTAATGATATTTTGTATGGAACAATCCAATATGGGAATGGTTCCGGTGTCACATGGCATAAATCATTCTGAGAAAATGTCTCCTCAAACACAATAAGGGAATGAAAAAATGAGCTAGATCATATACACATCGGCTATAGGATCCTTCATGCTTTCCATGTTCTATAACATGCTTGTTATTGCCTATGCAATGAGCTTAGTAGGCATATATCATGGAGATCCAAGAGAAAAACATTGAACTACAGTTAACACAATCCTTATTTATCTGGGAAGAACATAGGATATGTTCATGGTGTATGGTGGAGACAAGGAGCTTGTCATCAGAGGGTATGATGATGATAGTTTTCAGATAGTTCAGAAAGATATCATGTCACAATCTGGATATGTTTTATGTCTCAATGGAGGAGCCGTGAGCTAGAATATTTTTGTGAAGCTAGTTGTCAATGAATGTACAGTGGAGTATATATATATATATATATATATGTTTATGATGCATCCAAGAAATCCATCTGAATTTGGATCTTTTTTAGGAGCAAGATGTGTTCCCAATAATTAGTGACCCTATAATGTTGTATTGTTTTAATATTACAGTGGTGGATCTTGAAAACGAACCAAGGTCGCATCATTGAACCAAGAACATACTCCAGAAGATTCACCTCTTGAGGGTTTTATATCAAAGTGGTGAACTTGGAGTGACTAGAGTGTCCACAGAGGAGAACGTGACATATCCCATGACTAAAGGCATGTGTTAGTAGAATCATGAAAATCATATGAGAGCCAGCAAGATAATGGTTGTTTGTAGTTTGATCTAATCCAAGTGGGAGTTTTTTGGATTTAGTTGCCTAGAACCAACTACTTTGTACTTTATTAATTAATAAATTCCTTATAAGATATTGATTTTTCTACTTCGTGACAATGAATGTGATAATGTCATAAGGATAGCTATTTCATTAAAGGGTCATAGTGGACCACTGTAATGATATGAAGATGGAAGTGACATAACATTTCTCTTGAATATATGTTCTATGGACAAATAATGTTATTTGAGTGAGACAAGAAATATATTCCATTAGGGGTAAGTACTCATAAAACATTGAGGCACCTTCTCATGGTGCACTCCCTTGTTAATATCTAGGAGGATATTATGAGAACGAGACCCGCCTGTTGAAAATCCAAATTTCATAATTTCATGGGATGTTCCTATCTACGGACGTGTGTATTGGTCCTTATACATTAATAATAATATTATTGGATACTAAAACAAGCACATGTAGATGTATTGATTAATACTATGGCGACACATTGTTCTTTGTGATGTAGGATACGTTTGGTGTGTCACGAATGATACTACATTAAATGATAATGAGAGAAATGATTTTTCCCTTATGTTCTAAAATGGAAGATGATATCTCTGGCCCTTTCATGAAATTGATATAGCCCGAATACATCAATGGCCATATTGATAAATGGGAATGTTCAATTACAGAATGACAACAAATTAATAATCGAGCACATGGGTAGATGGAACTAGCATGTAACCCGCTTGATATGAGATATCCTGAAATGGAGATTACATTACCAGGAATGAGTTTGAAGGTGGTGACACATCAATACATCGTTAACTAATTTCTTTATTGGTTCCTTGGTGGGTTTCTAGACTATACCCTTGGAATTTTGGGAGGCTTTGCCTAATACCAATGAGAAAGAGGCCTAGAGGGTCACACAAAATGTGTGTCCGTGTATCTCAGTTAGTATATTTTTAATTTACAAGATAAATAATGATTATTCTGATTTTGGATTAAAAATTATTTATGGATTACTAATCGAATTTATTTCGACACAATTTTTCCGGAGAATATATTTTAGGGGAAATAATATATTTATTAGTGAGAAATGCAGTGATATTTATTTGAGAAATAAATATCCATTATTCATGGTCTGAAAATATAGTGGAGGAAATTATGGAAAATGGAAAAAACAAAATTACACATAATATATATTAAATATACTCGTCATGTATTTTTTTCAAGGAATTTAAGGGAAATAATAATATTTATTTAATTAACTTTTATTATGTATAATTCTATTGGCGCATATCAGGTATAAATAATATTCAACTGTTAATTTTAGACATGGGGTTTTAATATGAATTAAATAAAATGAATAAATGATTTCTGTTAATTAATAAATGTAAATATTTTATTTAATTAAAATCCAAAATATTAATTCAAATTAGCGTATACATATTTTAGGTGGTTTTCCACAACAGATTTCAAAAATCTCTTGAATCCAAGAGAGAATTCATTTTTCCACCAAGAACTCTCTAATATTACGAGATAGATATCCACCTCCACCAGATCAAGTCGATTGAAGGCTGACATCGCAAGCGAAGGCCCTCTGTGCTATCAAACGGAGATCCTTTTGGCGACGTATAGATATAAGTGGAGCACTTTTGGATCACCGCTAGAGGAATCCTCCACTTGGATTCTACGACACAATGACAGATCACATCAAACATGACAAGAAACATCAACAAAGAAATAATTCCATAAAGGCAATTCTTATGAATTAATTAGATTAATTATAATCTACATATGATGATCATATCTAAGGTTCTAGGACTCCCCTATTTAACTTTCGTTCATCATTCTATTCTAAATAACTAACATTTTATTATAAGGACGGATCGTGGATTGATCGTTGTTGACGCTATAATTAATGTTGGGTACACCCACCAACGTGCTTCCACTACGCCTGAAACATAATGATATCTCTTTAATGAATGAGAAGATGATGGGGGTCTATTTTATCATAGAAAAAATGGTATAGGTCCTTATTTCTTTTAGATATTATCATGATCATGGGAATTTCATGAGTTTAGTGGTCAAATCACTACACACGGGCCTCATGTTATGCAAGATTAATGATTTTGATATTTTGAGGTAGAGAGAGATTCCAAGTTGTTTGTGTGTATTTTTCAAGATAATTGTGATCCCCAATTGAATTTGGTCGACAATATTCATATCTACCCAATAGATTATTGTGAAGGGAGGATTGACCATCTTGTTCAGAGAGAATACAATTTTGTAGAAGACACTCTATCTCTTGTAGGAAGGGTAGATGAGTCTCTTATCGTCAACACCCGTTTAGTCTTTTTTATTCATGAATATAAGTCTTTTATTCAATGGGATACCCTTGTAATTCACCTCTTTAGACACACCCCAGAGCCTTATTGTGTTTATCTCTGATGGGTTCTTTTTCACTTCCTTTATTTACATATATAAAATCAATTGTTCTTCCTCTCGATAAAGGATTCTATGAAAATATATTCTTTTGGGAAAAAACATGATACATGAAATTAAATTTATTTATGAATTTATATAGGAACATATTTTTTTGGGAAAATATTAATAAAATGTATTCCACCTATTACTTATCACTGAGAAATGTCATTTAAAATCATAAAAAATAATGTTGGTTCAGAACTATTGAATGTTACAAATCCCCTAATGCTTTGGAAGAATTTGATCTGGGCTGGAGCATAGCCAAAAAAATCAGTGATGTGACTTTGATTGATGATAATTACATTACAATATAAATTTATTCATATGAAAATTAAAAAATGTTTACTGGTGAGGTATTTGGATTTATTCAAAACAATAAACTATTTATCGATTATTTAAAATCAACACCATATAAAACATTTTTTCATCTGACACTATTTTTTAGTGAATTGAAAATTATGCATTATTTATCTAGACATTGAAAGTAATTATAGTAATAAATTATTAAATATTAAATATGGATATTGTTCACTTGGTGAATGTTTTTTATTTTATCATGAATAGACCCACCATTGTTATATGTTTAATGGATTTAAATTTGTATATGAGTGGTTATATTTGAACCTCATAGTCACATTAAAATTTACATGATGAAATATATTATGATCATATATTTTAACATATAAATTACTTAAATGGTGGTCTATGTTTTTGTTTATACAGGCCTTCGAGTCAAACTAGTCACACAGTGCGTCAAATTGACGTGAAATTGATTTAAAAAATTTCATGATTTACTTTAGGATCATTTTTCAAAAATATCATAAGAATATTAGTGTTTTTATAGTTTTTATTAAGTGATTAATTTTTTTTACTAAAATTTCATTTCTATACTCAAATAACATAAATTATGTTTTACTTATCTCATCGTGAATTCAGTTGTTGTCTAACCATTTCCTAAAAATCAAAAATGACTTAAACATTATTTTCATAATTTATTATAAAAATATAAAAAATATTGTTTTTCCCTATGATTAACCCATAATTAAAACATAAATATCAATTTTAAATAGAAAAAACACATTTTATGTCATATTGGTCACACCATGTATAATATTAATGCTATGATTATTCCTACAAGTCACAAATGACATATGTGTCATTTTTCTAAAGTACCAAAATAATTTGAATGTGTTTCTTCAATTTTAAATATATCACATTTGTTCATTAATAGAAATATCATTTAATATAGAAATAAACATTATGTTCTTTATAATATGAAAGCACACAATACTAAACAAAATAGTTCAAATATATAATATATAAACATAGGAAGATAATGAATATTACATGAGTCCATTATCATTATTGTAGACCAGGTTGATAATTTTTTTCAACACTCATTTCTATATCATCATATAGAACAATATGGTTGAATAAAAAACAATTTTCACTGAAGTCATTTCATCATGATTTTTATTAAAATTGAGTACAAAAGTATTAGTTAAATTTTTTATGTAAATTAGTAACAAAAATATAAATAAAGTAATGTGATAATTTACTAAATGAGTTTTAGAATGTCACATCTCCATAATATCTTATTATATCATAACACAAGTTGTTTTTTCCATTCTTTTATGAAAAAATAGAATTACCACTTTTTAATAAAATTTATATTTATAGATAGTGTAGTACTGAAAAAATATAATCAAATGGATTAATAATTATTTTAACTGAAATTTTGAATATCTAAAAAAATAACTCACTAGGAATATTTATTTGTTATGAAAATACAAAGTCATCAAAAAAATTTAAAATACAATAACAAAAATCATTTCTGTTAGTTTTTTTACATTCTCAAAAGACATTTATATATATTTTACATCCTCAAATAAAATTTCAACAATTAGTTGAGAATGTGTTATAAATTATCTCAAACTCTATTGAGTTTCGTCATCAAATATCGATATTTATTTCTTCAGGGTAGAAATATATGATGTCTTAGATACATAGTCTCCGAAAAATTTATATCCTAACTATGTTTTTATGTTGTCCAGAAATGGGGAATCCTCAAGTTTAACTATATCTATATCATAAATTAATATGATAGGTAGGAAAATAATTCTCATCCCATAAATCATAGATTTTAAAATGAAATATTCATTTATATAAGAATAATAAAAGTTAACAACCAATTCACACATTAATTTAAAATATCCAATAAATTGATCCAAATAAATATCTATATCTATACCCAATTATTTTCATTATATAAGAACATAAAAATATTGTATTTTCTCTTCCTGATTAACCATGATGGAGAGTTATAATTTCGAAACATAAATATCCATATACTATGATAAATTATTTTAAAAAAAGACTCAATTTTTCAGTCGATTGCGTAAGATGATGGCTTCTCAAAAAAATAAAAAAATTAGGATACTCATGATCATTTTTATTTGACTGAAGAGAGTCTATTGGGTGAATTTATTTCAAATATTGATATATTTTATCAATATGACTCATCAATTTTCTTACACTATCCACACATTTGTATAGGATCCTAAACATTGGATTGATTTAGAAGTACCATAAAACATTCTAATGAATAGATTCATAATTTTGGTATCTAGATGAAACATAAATTTGGATGTTTTAATGATACTAAAAAATGTCATAAAATTGTATATAATCATTTAGATGGGAATGCATTAATTAATATATAATAACCATTTTTTGTGGAATTAATTTACTTTGATATTATATTTAAAGAATCTTATTATATTCATACATCATGTAATTCGGAATAGAAATATTTTCAGTAAATCTAGTTTCAATCCATACATTCCCAAACATTACTTTATAAAGCTTTAGTATTTTCTAAAATGATTTATATTTAGTTCATCTAGTAGATATTGGTGTCTTTGATCATTCCTTTAACTTCAAAAACAGTTTTGGGTGATCATGATTTTAATATTCAATTGTTATTTTTATCTCAATACATTATTTTCTATAATCCCACATATAATCATATATCTAATACGTTCATCATCATTGTTCAATCTTCTAATCATACCATGTTATCAATAAAACAAAATGATATCCCTAACACTTTCTATATTCAGTTATTTCATTTGTTTACTCTCCCATTTATAGAATGTATCATTTTCCTGAAAGATCAATTATTATTCTAAATCTTATAGATTAGATATCTGTAAAGAGTAATAGTGTGAACACAGAAAAAATATTTGATAAGTGTTATATGCCTGATCAATTTCATATCTGATGAAATCCATCATCATACTATTTTTTCATATGATTTTCATTCATCCATTATTTTTTAATATTAGTCATATTTTTTTCAATAATATTAAAATTTAATAATATTAATAAATACATATAATATATGAACTTATAAACCTTACTGTTTATTATTGAATAATTATTTATGATACATAAAATTAATTTGAAAATAAATAAACGATAAATGATGTGTATTGAGATTGTATTGTATTGTGGTAAATCATAATAAAAGGATTTTGTGATATCTATATAGTCAAAAATAAAATAATTAAATATTTATTTGTTAAAATACAAAGAGTTCAAGGATTGTTTCTATAGATTCTCTATGTGGGAGTACTGAAATCAGGAGGAAGTGATTTTCATGAATTTAATCAAATTCTAAATGGGAAACATGTTGTGGTTTTAGTGATAGGATTATTAAGAGATAATGTTATTATTTTATCAGATGATGAAAACGATGATATGTACCAATCAATTATCATTAAGAACCTTATATTTTATGAGACCCCAAACATTAATTTCTTATAATGAATAAATCTTTGGGTTTTTGTTGATTGAATGAATCGATAATGATAACAGAAAAAAGGTCAAATTGATGACATAAAAAATAAAATATAGATGAGAATGAATTATTTGGGACCAAGAGAAAGAAATCATTAAAAAATAAAGACCCAATTACTAATTAGGGATTCAGATGGGATGAAAGTGGAAGGAATCGACTATGGGGTCTGTAGGGAGGAGAAACTATTACACATAAAAAATAAATGACCTATTCCTATGAGGGAAAAAATTTAATTGATGATAATCGCTTAATTGGAATTATTTCTAAAACACGCATATTTATGACACATTAATTTTAGAGTTACATGACATTATTTCTTATGTTGAATTGGTATTTTCAAATTACATTTCTAATTGATGATATTTTTGTAAAAAAAATTCATTTTAATGATGAAAATTACATAAAAATTATAGGTCATATCAAACAAATAGGTATGTCTTCCTACCAATCAAGAGGCACTCCAGGTATACCATAAGAGGTAATCAAATGAGCTGTAAATACCCGGAAATTTCAAGGAAATTTTTTTCCTAAATTCATTGGAATTTTTCGAGTCCAATGTTTCTGACGTCACCTGAATCTGAGGCCCGGTGTGCCCAGAATCATATTTAGATGTTTTGTTTGGGTACATTAAGTAAACGTACATGCATGTTTTTCAATCATTTTAACCGATGCACGGAATTGAAATCTGAGGACATCGATGAACTCCCAGTGCCAGTATTCCCTTAAGAGAACCTTTACTGCAGTTGCATTTTATGCAGGATGAATGTTTTTTTGGGAGATTTATAATAAATTAAAAAAAATTGTTGTGTACGCAATTTTTTTTTCAAGGGGTGGATTTTTCCTCCAATGAATAGTTGGAGGTGGTACCCACATCTGACATAACATCCCAATGGAGAATAATGTGTGTGGGGCCCACATGATTACCTATCCCTTCAAAACACCCTTTAACTCCATGAACACCCATTAAACTCATGGACTCCCATTGAATTAATGAGGCCAGCAGCCATCATTTAATTGGGGTGAACCCTCCACATTCCACCCTCCTCTCATGAATGTTTGAACAAACTCAATATCAATGAAAAATTAATTAATTGGATTCTATAATATTTTTTTATTTGTAATTACATGGAATCATTATAATTTTGGAGAGCCTATTGTTTCTTTTGGCCTTGGAAAATATTTTGTGGAAAAGGCTTGGGATAATTCACCTTCTCTAACGAAGAACATGAGGATGTATTCTCTCGATGAAGAACATTTTCCCTAAAGAAAATAACCAATGACTAGCGACCTTTTTCCTCTGACATTGATAGAACAATATTCGTCCTATGCGACGCTCGACCTCTACAATGCCCATCTTCCACGGCTGGTCGATGTGAAAAGATATTGAAATCGAGGTTGGGGATTTGTTTACATTAAATGATTCCCATGCACTTTGACACATTCTTTGTTTGACGATACCCTTTTTTTAATAATATAACTTAACGGGAGAGGGCAAAATATATATGGCATGACTTCCCTCCGTCTGATTATTGTTGATTGACGACAGAGGTGAATTGAAAGTGTGCAGTGTCATCGCACTGCGCCGCTAGAGACCCATGATACGAAAGGGCAGCGACGACTGGGGGCGGCGGCAGAAATGGTGGTTATGCACTATATTCTTGGAGAAAAACCGCGTCCCATAACAGTGGGCTACTCAACCTAGAATGAACCGGCTGGCCTCATGCCGATCATAAAAGAAGAACCAGCCGGCTAAAGCTGGCCGGACATGAGAGCATCGGCACCTTGTGGCACCGTGCTGCAGAGAAACAGCTACCCTTTTTGGGTGTGCCGCTTCGGCGGCCGATCCAGCCAGCCACCTTCTGTTTGGGCAAGAGAAACTGCATCTCCAAGCGGCGCTGCGTGGAAGAGAGAGCCGCCCGCTGAGCGGGCCGCTCGTGCTTGAGGAAACACGCCAGCTTCGGCCTACCGGGTAGGGGAGGCGGCACCACTCAATGCCTCCATCAGAAAGAATCGGGGGTTTTTTCACCTCCGCACCACACTCTTCCATATGGCTAAGCCATAGACGGCCACCGATTGGGGCCGCCTGCGTGCGGGTCGGTCCGCCTGCTGCGGATGCCGAGCTTCCTGCCCGCGGGGCGGGATGCAAGTCGCGCGGGCCAGGTTTCCAGAAACCAGTGTCATGCATCCACCGTTTTTGTCGGGCCACAGAACCCAGGCCGGGCCATGCCCTACTAGGCTGGAACTGGACCCGGGTGTAGTCATCCCAGTTCAGGACTACCGAGGGAGGGTTGGTCCAGGTCGGACTGCACCCAGACCCCTCCTCTTCTGGCTACATTCAGTTTTTTGCCCATAACATGAGCTACAGACCTCCGATCGACACACCATCAGTTGAGATGGATTCATTGGATTGAGATGGTCATTTAGGTATAACACAATCAAGGTTTTGGAAAATTTTGGGTATGGCCAGGTTGTTTCGATCTCGTAACCAACAGGGCCCTTGGAGTAGAAACGCTTATAACCTAAGGACTGATCTTCTGATTTAAGTGACATCAAATACGTTGGATTCCAATTGATGATATGGTTCTTTAGGGATACTCTAGTTGAGGATAAAATGTTTTTGGAGTGCGTTATGGTTGGTTTGTGCCTAAAAACCAATCGGGCCCCTAGAACGGAAATGCCAATAACTCACATACCATGCGTCAGATTGACGCGCCATCTATTGTGTTGAGATCCCTATAATGATGTCGTCCTTTGAGATACTTCCACCTAAGACTTCGTGACTCATGGAGTATCAAACAGTAGCTCATGGTGTAGATCCTCCCGAAGACGAGAAGACGGAGTGCAGAGACCTTGTAGTTGTAGACATGATGGCTGCTTGGCGGATTCGACTCTGAGTGATTCGATTATCCCAGTATACAGAGCACCTAGATTGGTGGCAGACCCATGACAGATGGAGAGACCGATTTGGAAGCGATAACATAGTACTTGATAGGGTGAGTACCTCTGACAGTTATTCGGGAGAGCACCGTGTTTGGCCGCAGACCCACAACGGAGGAGCACCCGGTTTTGCAGCAGACTCACAGTACTCGACAGGCAGAGTAACTAAGTAGTCTAAGGCTAGTGAGTAGCACCTCAGAGTCACGACATGGCCATTATACTAGAAAGAGGAGGAGTTATATAGTAGTCATGGTTTCGTTAATGAAAATTCCGGTTTGATCTGATTCAATGACCATTATGTTTTTCTCATGTTTGAGATTCGATACATGATTACTTATGTATATGTATGGTCATATATGTAGGTAATGGTTATCCGTTAAAATAATAATTTGTGGTTTATCCTTGTTTGATTTTTTGAGACCTTGAGGGTCTCAGGGTCCCTACTGAGTATCGTTATACTCACCCCTACACGGGTTCGGCCTGCACCTCATTGTGTTGGAAGCAGACGATGGACAATGTTGATCATGTGAAAGTTGTATGTGGTTTGGACGGTACATGGAGGTGGACCACATGATGAGACGATATCTAGAGGAGACAGAAAAGCATAGAGAACTGAGGAGGATTGATGTACCTATCCTTTAGGTAGGATCTATGGTTGACGATACAGGTTATGATAGTCACCATCCTGCTAATTGTCTTTTAGTTGTACCCGTTAGTCCTTTCTGTGTACTTTACTGTTGTGCTTGTATTTCTAGCCCCTTTAATTTCAGTATGCTTGTAACACAGTTTTAATTATTTTTTGCATCATCTTGATCTATGGTATTGTCTGTTTAAGATTTATAAAGGAAACTACTTCCCAGTTTTAGGGAATTACACCTTTGGTGCTAGTCACCAACCCCTGGCATGTGGAAGGCGGGCTTGGTGTAGTCAAAAAGCGAGCTCTAGGGGATGGGTATTTACAATTTGGTATTAGAGGACTTCAATTCTACCGCGGAACATAGTACTCTGATATTTCTTTCTTCTTAAGCAATAATGTTAAGGGTACTATGTGTGGTTTTTAGTTCAGGGTCTCTAGTGTTGGTGCTGGCGGTCGACGTATCCATGCACCAAGACCCTGACTCCTGATTTCCAAATCAGTGCACGAAAACACTGATTGCGTGGGTGTATTCAAAATTTTTCATTATGTCAGCTCAAATTATGTCATCTATCTAGGTATAGTCTATTTACCCTATCACATCTATTTCATTAAAGATGCTTCCCCGTGGATGACCAGATAACGCCTTGAGAGTTGTATGTACTGACAGCCTGCCAAACGACGAGGCCTCAGTGCAGGCCACTATCACAGTGGTGGCACCAGCGGTACCATTACACACTGGGCTACCATTACCACCAGTCCCAGAAGTAGAGGGTGGGAACTACTTCAATGCATTCCATGGGTTCCTCCAATAGAGGCCTCCAAAATTTTGATGCGAGAAAAATATATAGATGACTGGGTACTGGCTGGATTTTGTAGCATGAGTTTTCCACAAATTAGGGACACCATCTGACTTGATGGTGCACCTACCTGTTAGTCTTTTTCTTCGAGAAGTTGAGAGGTGGTGGAGCCTGATGCTCTAGTTTTACGATGAGGAGACCCTCACATGGGGATACATCGAGGAACTATTCATGGAGGGGTTTATACCAGTGACTGTACAATCTGTGGATGCTTAAGAGCTGCTGCTCTAGCCGCAGGGATTTCTGTCAGTAGACGAGTCATCTGTAGTAGGCATTATATAAATGAAATGGGCTTATGATCAGGTTATACCTACTGATAGATGACCTCAAGATGTGTCAACGAGGGTATGTGGCACCCGACGCCGAGGGAGACCTGAATAGAGAAGATTTTGTTATTACTCTAGGGATTGTGGTCAAGTAGCACATGACTGTCCGACTCCCCGCACAGATGATCAACATGCTTAGGAGGAGCAACCGAGACATAGCAAGTGGTAGGAGTATGAGCATCATCCATGAAGTGAACAAGCCAGTGGAGCAGGTACATCAGTGGAAGGTGGTTTGAGTCACCAAGAACTACTACTACCACCCCGAGACGGTTAACCTCGATCTCCAGAAGTTGGTGGAGAAGAGCAGGACTTTCTCCAGGCATAGAGGCATTTTTTCATGATACTTCTAGCTTCACTGATGTCAATTTTTTTGGTTTCTTTTTGTCTTTTTCTTGTAGGTATAGTATTAACACAAACTTGTCCTTATGACGTTTGCTTTCTGGACTTTTGTGTTGTTAATACTATGAGGTTCTGTTTAAAACTATTGACTTGACCCTCACATTTGATATTACTACTAGAGGAGACCCAGTTACCACACACTGATGTCGACAGTGTGACTCGGCCCTTAAAGGAGAGAGTAACGGTTGGATCTCTTGGTAGTAGCGTTGAGGTCATACGACGTCGTCCTTGGCATGAATTAGTATCGTTCATGTCAGGATTGACTATATTAGGAAAATGAAATGGTTCATCTAGTGGATGAGACCATATTTCCCTTTTCAGCAAAGGAAAAATATTTGCAGCTATTGTAGAACATTGGCGAAGAAGGGTGATGTCGAGTTCTTACAATTCCCAAGTCTCACCCATAGTTCGTTGACTGAACAGTTTAATGTTTACTCTAATCACAAAAGAATTAGTTTTGTATTCTATTATAAGGATCTCATCCTGAGACATCAGTGATGGCTTGAGTTCCTCCGGGACTATGACTACGTGATAGTCTATACTCATGTGAAGGGGAACGTTTTTTCGGATGAGCTCAGCAAGGGGATTGGTACTCAGCTCGTAGGAGAGGCGGGGGAGAAGCATGATGCCTTACATATATCCTTTGTGGATAGAGATGGTGTGGCCTATCTACAATCTCTAACAACCACTCCTCCTCAATAGCAGATTAGGCGAGGTGGTTTACCTCTTAGCCCTTCCACCTCAGTTGAACCGGGTGCACAACGTTTTCCACATATCTCAGCTGAGATATTCATGCACGAACAGTCCCACATCATCGAACACATGGAGATGGACATCGATGACTCATCGATATTCATGGAGGTTCAAGTGGAGATTGAGGATTGACAGGAGTGAGTCCGGCATGGATGGTCGATTCCTCTGGTGCGCATTCGCTGGCAGCACGAGGACCTCCGAAACAGAACATGGGATCAGAAGAATCACTTGCATACTTAGTACATTCCTTTTGTTTCCCTAGTGTGTATTGTATCATTACAGGGATATAAATCCTAGTGGTGGGGATAATTTAAAGATCCATAAATTTGAAGAATTTTTTTTCATAAATTCTTTTGAATTTTACGAGTCTGCAGTTTATGATGGCACCTGATTCTGAGGCTTGGTGACCCCAGAATCAATTTATGAAGTTTTTTTGGGAACATTCTGTAAAAAAAATGTGGGTTTTTCTATCTGTTGAAAGACAGCTCGGAATTGAAATTTGAGGGCACCGATGAAATCATAGCACCGGTATTCACTTAAGGGGACCTTTACATCAGTTTTGTTTTATGCAGGATGGAAGTTTTTTTGAGGATGTATAATAAATTAAATAAAATTGTTTTGTACACAATTTTATTGTTAATGGATTGTTTTTTCCTCTAAGGATGATCTGGTGGTGGGTCCCGCTTCTAACATAACCTCCAAAGAGAGAATAATTTCTGTGGGCCCACATGAGTCCCTGACTCTTCAAATCACCCTTGAACACCTTGAACCCCCAATAAACTCATGAAATCCCCTTGAATTAATGATTCCACGACCCTTCATTTAATTGGGGTGAACCCTCCAAATTCCACCATGCCCTCATAAATGTGCCAACGCACTCTCCATTAATGAAAAATTAATTAATTAGAATCTCTAATATTTGTTTTATTTTTAAAAACATGGAATCATTATAATTTTGGAGAGTATATTATTTCTATTGGCCTTGGGAAATATTTTGTGGAAAAGGTTTGGGAGATTTCACCTTCTACAATGAAGAACTCAAGGAAGTATTCTCTCAACGAAGATCATCTTCCATGGAGAACATCACCAACAACTAGAGACCTTTTTACTATGACTTTGATTGAACGGTATCCCTCCTATGTGATGCCTGACCTCGGTGATGCTCGTCTTCCACTGATCGTCGATGTGCAACGTTCATGAAATCGAGGTAGGGGGATTTGTTTACTTCAAATTATTCCCATGTTCTTAGACGAATACATTATTCAACTGTATCCTTTTTATCATATAATGTGGAGGGAACGGGCCGAAAAAACATGGATTGATGTCCCTCGGTTTGATTATTGTTGATTTATGATGGAAGAAAATAGAAATGGGGTGGTGTCGTCGCACCACACCAGCGGAGAACCACTAGAGGGAAGGGGCATCAACGTCATAGGGTGGCGGCGACAACAGAAGCCATGCACCATCCACTTGGAGGAATATCGCGGCCAAGAGGCGCCACATGAAGGAGACAACGGCCCGCTGTGCGGGCCTGTCATGATGTAGTAAACCGGCCAGCTTCGACCGACCGAGCATGAGAGCCAGCGCCGATCTACACCACCATCAAAAATAACCTGGGGTCTCCGCCCCCCCCCCCCCCCCCCCCCCCCACTATGCGCTCATCCAAATCGCTGAGACATGGCTGACCCTTGATTTGGGCCGCATTCGCGTTGGTCGAGCAGCCTGCCGCGCATGTCGGCCTGCCTGCGCGTGGGATGGGCTGCCTACTGCACGGGCCAGAAATCCATCCTCACGGTCGAGGACAATACATTGTGGGCCAGGCCAGAGCCACTTGGTCGGGTAGTTCCCTACCGGGCCATACTCGGACCCCGATTGGGGCACTCCATTTATGGCTGACCCAGGTCGGGTTGGGTTGGGTCGGACCGGACCCAGACCCCCCTATTCGGGCTACGTTCGGTTTTTTTCCCATAACATGAGCTACAGAACTCCGATTGACGCACCATCAGTTGCATTGAATACTTGGATCGAGATGGTCATTTTGGTATATCATAATCAAGGTTTTGGAAATATTTGGTTATGGACAAGTTGGTTTGATCCCGTAACCAACCAGACCCTCAGTGCAAAAATGCTCATAACATAAGGACTGGATGTACGATTGACATGCCGTAAACTACGTTTTATTCCTTATGATGAGACATTTTTTTTGGAATACTATTCATGAGATTCAGTCGTAGTTGGATTATGGTCAGGCTGGTTTGTGCCTAAAAACCAACTGAGCCCCTGTAACGGAAATGCCAATAACTCATAGACCGGGAGGCCGATTGATGCGCCATGTATTAAGTTGAGACCCCTATGACGTGGAGGTGCATTGAGATAATTCTAACCGAGACTTTGTTACACTTGGAGTATCGACCAGTAGCTCATGGAGTAGATCATCCAGAAGACGAACAAAAAGAGTGCAGAGACCATATAACTGTAGACCTAATGACTGCTTGACCGATTCGACTCGGAGTGATTCAATTAGCCCAGTGGGTGGAGTGATTGTTTTTGCGGCAAAACCATGGTGGATGGAGTGCCTAGTTTGGAAGCAGACCCATAGTTCTAAACATGAGTATTACCTCTGACGACTATTAGGGGGAACACCTGGTTTAGCGGTAGACCCACATCCGAGGAGCGCCCGGTTTGGTAGCAGACCCGCTGTACTCGACATGTGGAGTACCTCGGCAGTCTAAGGTTAGTGAGTAGTGCCTCAAAGTCTCTATATGGCCACTGTACTCGATAGAGGAGGATTTCTCTAATAGTTGTGGTTTCGTTAATTAAAATCTGTGTTTGAGCTGAGTCAATGACCTTTGTGTTTTCCTCATGATTGAAATGGGTAACTTGATAACATAGAAATATGTTTGGGAATATAAATCAGTAATGTTTATCAATTGAAATATTACTTCGTGGTTTATCCTTGTGTTATTTTGTGATACCTTGAGGGTGTTAGGGTCCCTACTGAGTATCGTTATATTCACACATGTTTGGGCAATGACCTCATCTCGTTTTTTTGTATCCAGAATATGGACATCGCTGACCAAGTCAGAGTGTATGGGGACTGGACTATACCAGGAGATGGACCACATGATGAGACGATATCTAGAGGAGACGGATGAGCATGTAGCACTAAGGAGTCTTTCTATACCTACCTTTCAGGTATGATCCATGGTGGACGATCTAGGAGCTTCTAGTCACCATCCTGCTTTTTTTCTTTTAGTTATACCTATTAGACCTTTCATTGTACTTTATTGTTGGCCTTGTATTGCGGGTCTCATTATATTCAGCATGCCTACAACAAGTTTTTTTACATAGTGTTTTCTTCCTCTCGTTCTCTCGTTGTGTGGGTTTACAATTTATAAAGTCAACACCTTACCGGTTTTAGGGAAATACTCCTTTGGTGCAAGTCACCATCCCATGGCCAATGGAAGGCTGGCTTGGGGTAGTCACGATGCGGGCCGTAAGGGACGGGTTGTGACATGAGCCAGCCTATTATAATTTATATAATAATGTAAAATGAAAATAAAAATATGAGGTTCAACTTTTGTAGAATAGTTGATACAATTGGTTTGGAACTATTGGTATAGTCCCCAAAACCATTATAATGGGTTATAGGAAATGTATGTGGGGTACTTGGCCTTCCTGTCGTCAGTATAGACCTCTACATATGGTATTGAGAAACCGTTGGTCTAGTTATCCTATTCCAAAATATTATTAATAGTTGTTATATGTAATAAGATATAACTATACCAATTTTTTTCAAAACCATTGATATACATAATTCAAATATTCCCCTATGGGTTTGGATCAACACCTCTCCAATTTATATTTCAAACATATAACAACTATGCTATAATTTTTTTTGAAAAATAATATTATATATATGTATAACTATATTAATATTTAATTTGTTATCTATTAAATGTAATTTGAAAAAATAATTCATTAATAATATGAAAACATATAACATTTTCATGTAAAATTATCGGTATTAACCTATACCAATGGTTTCCAAAAACATTAATATATGTATTTTAAAATTCTAGACCATTACGAATGACTTTGAGAAAATTTAATATAGGATCATTATATATTTATGATACAGATTTGTTTATTTAATCTTTTGGAATAACCATTACATATACCAACAATCATGGAAGACCATTGGTATAATATCTTTTTATTGAAGACATGAAAATGGTTTATATGGAACGATTGGTACAACTATGACCTATTCTAATAGTTCATTTAGAAACCATTCGTATAACATCGCGTGATTTTTTTCATACCCATGAATTTTGAAAAAAAATATTGGTATAGATCTATTATTATAGGTCCAGTTTCTAGTGGTGTTGAAAATGAATTGAACCTTCATAACTAGTTTGATGAAGAAATGGAGACCACAATATGATGAATTAATATCATAAATAATGAAAATATAATCTGATTCCATTATAAAGTTTTTACATCATATCTCAATGGGGAACTCATATCTAGTGAATAATGCATGGGAATCAACAAATAGTGGATCCCTATAATGAATGGGTATACATCTTGTATGTTAAGATAATGATACGCAAATGGTTGTGTTCCACAAGACCATATCAAATATTACCTTTTATGATTATATATTATTCAAATTTAATATTAAACACATTAGATGGTGGGGATTTCCTTATAGATGAAAGAATATGGTAAATTTTTATTATTAAGATTCTCATTATACTTCCAAATATCATTCAAAGATACTACCAACATAATAAAAAATGTTATAGCATTTGAAATATTGTTAAAATATAGGTCATATATTTTTACCCATATAAAAAATGATATGTTATAGAGGGTGTTCATTATATTAGTGTGGATGAAAAAATTACACATTGAGAATAGGGACACAAAAACATTCATCATATCCACAATCTTATCTACATTTGGATTCTATTCATGTTAGATATTCCCAGACCCATGATGGTATATCATTGCATGTTTTAGTGTTTCTACTTCACTAATGTGGACTGTTATCATATTATACACTTTAATATGTTGTATCATTATGAACAACATTAAATGGTGTATTCCAATTAAATCATTCAATAAGAATGTTCAGAACATGGAAGGGGCCTCCATGGGTGATATGAATTTTTATAAATCTTCTTTTCCTATTATTTGGATTTTGTGGGACAAAATATACCTACAATTCACCACATTGAATCCCAAACATTAATTAATCAAACATAGTTTTTCCTGGTCTATATTTTATGTTTTGGGATTCCTCATAATAACCCACGAACCCCTTTAATTGAACCATACAACACGTTTACCAGAACACCCTCAATTAATATAATTATTAATTTGCGATTAAATTGTTGAATCCTCCCAATGAGAAACAACCAGTGATGTTTCCATCATACCACATCTATAATCAATCCACTGTATACTTCTCATATTCACTAAGGATCATTAATTATCCCCAAAAAGAGTCTCTATTGATTTATAAAACCCAATTCCAATAGGCATCTCCATAAAAAGTTAGGGCTGAGGGCTAAGGGAAACAACACTAAATCCCATATGAGCATAATATATGGATTAAATGATTTATGTTCAAAGGGATCCATGGTTATAAATAATGTTACATCTATTATTTTATAAAAGATGAATTTTTATCATGAACATGTATTAAAATATCATTCACCATAAGGTTTAGGGATGCATAGATCATTCCAAGTAGACAAATGAAATTATTTACCTTCATTCATACCCCACCCGAAGTTGGTAACGTGATATTGAATTTGGAAAATCACACATTCATGTATAATAAATAAATACATATAATTAAATTGATTCAATTGAGATACATCCATTATAATTTATTCCTTACCTACTTTAAAGACCATCTTATAATTCCATCCCTTAATTTTTTTGTCTAACATGTCCCTGCTGTTTGAGAAAACCACTATTTTAATTTGATAGAAAATCATAGGTATCCAAAAAATATTGATTATGTTTATCAACAACCTAAAAACCCGATGTTATACAATGATATTCCATTAAAAAATATTATCCCCCAAAATGATGGAAATTTATGATTTGGAATATCAAACATATTTTCGGGATTCTTTCTCATATATTTAGATAAGGTGAAAAATAGATATGTCAAAAGGTGTAATTATCCTATATAAATTCCCACCATGAAATATTTTACCATTAGATTCCACATAAATTAAATTAAAAAATATATCAGCAATCAAAAAACACATGAAAGGGGAATGTGGGTCACCCTATCTGAACCCCCTGGAAGGGAAGAATCATTTAAAGGGTGCACCATTGATATTGATCCTGAAGGAGACATAGTGATGTTTTTGAAGATACATTAGTTTAATAATAACATTATAATCATCTGTTAATTTAAGTATTTATTTATAGAATCAAAATTAGGAATTTCCCATTTCTAAAAATTATAATTAAATGGAAATTATTTATTTTTGTTGAATGTATTTTAAATTTGATTATTCATTTAGTATTGAAAAGTAGGTTATTATTGATCGGACATTAATATACTATGCATGTTATTCAGCTATGATCTCTTATGATAACATTAAATAATACTTGTGGAAGAGTAAATCATTTTAAAAATGGTTGAATAAGAAATTTACTTTATAACCCATGTATGACTCATGGAGTAAGGAATTTCATCGGCCAGAACTGCTAACTAAGTCATATCATGTTTTCAGTTCATAAGTAAAAACAGTTACAAGATGTTTCATGACATTCACCCACATACCTTAGGTATTGAGAGGTTTGATTCGACCATGATTTTCGAGGGGGACTGGCCAAATAGGTTGACTTCCAAAAGAGAGCAAGAATTGGGAGAAGGAACATGCGACATTAGTGTTGAATTTATTTATCTCAGATGTTTTTATCAATGATTTCCACATAAGATATGATAAATATGGTTTTTATCAGTGTGATTTTAATAATCACCAAAAAAATATAGGTTTTATCAATGATAAATTATGTTGTGTTAAAATCTATTCTTATCAGCGCTAAAATTATAGTATTCTTAATCTATATTTATCAGAACTAATATGGTATAACATTAATATATATATATATATATATATGATTCATGAGAACGTTTCATTTTAGAGATGCGAAAAAAATAAAATAAAATTATAAATTATTAAATTGATATTTATTACTAATGTATTAATTTATAAAAAATTATAAATAATTAACCTTATCAATAAATATACAATATTAAATGCATGAATTTCTTAATTTTGTGAAATTTAAAAATAAAAAATCAAAACACTCCAATGATATTAAAAAATTTAATAAGAATTATTTATTATATAAATTATTAAAAAATGAAAAATTAATATACAGTACTATAATTTGAGGTATTTGTGATGTTAATATAGCAATGGGATCTCGTTAATTAATGGTATTAGAAATGGGATGTCATTGCAAAAATCCCATTTCAGAAAATAGTGCCGAAGATTCTGATTTTCGTGACTAGCCCACCACAAAAAATAGTATTTGCGATGGGGAATTTCACAGGGGAATATAAGCCTCCGATTTTATACATTATATATAAACAAACAATTTATAATGGGCCCATCGAAAAAATTAGTATTTTATCTGTGGAAGTCCCCCATTGTAAATTAGCCTATGATTATATACATTATATATAAATAAACTATTTCTGATGGGCCAATAGAAAATACTACTATTAAAATATATATTTAAACTATTTGTGACTGGATCAAGTCATAACAGGTCCCGTCATAAATAATAAACAGAGTAAAAAATATATACTTAATAAAATTTTTATTAATGAAAAAATAATATTAATAATATTAAAATTATCGAAAAATAAAAAATAATAAAATTCTCAATATTATAAATTTTTTTTAAAAATATCATCAAATATTTTTCTATTTTTATTATTATTAAAATAAAGAATCATTAAAAAATATAATACTAAAGAAATATTATAATAATAAAATATATTTAATAAATTTATTATTATTGAAGTAATAATATTAATATTATTCAAATAATAAAAAATAGAAAAAACATTAAAATTTTCAATATTCAAAAAAAACACAAAATTCATAAAATATTATTATTATTAGTTATTAATTAAAAAACATTAAAAATTACAAAACTAATAATAACAATTAAAAGATTAAAATTTAAAAAAATTATATTATGCATTATTCGCACAAATATAAAATATAGAAACTATTAATACTTCATATTAAAAAAAAATATAGATTTCAATTTTTTATCATAATAAAAATCACTTGGGGACGTCATCTGGAGGTTATGGGGGAGCTATAGTTGATGGTGGAGAAAAAACTCTCCCTAAACTACGAGTTAGATGACACATTTATTCTCTCTATGTGTGATTTTGTTGCTTTTGTTATTGATGCCATCGACGCATATCCTTCTCGTATTATTACATCTATTGCTGCTGACACATCTCTTCATGTTAATTCTGCAAACACTATATAATCTGAGTCTGAGTTACCAACTCCTCATGATATTGTGAGCCTGATGATGATGCATCTCTATGAGATCCTCTCAAGATAGACATTGACATTACAATTGTACCATAATAAGTACTAGGAGTCAAATGAGAAATGATACCAAATATTCGTCCATTCTCAAAGCAATACAGAGTTTCCTGCATCTGTGCCGCCTAATCGAAATGGTGGGCACTAGTCTGATCTGACATCTCATCCTGGATCTCATCATATGTCTAAGAGATCTCAACCACATATTACTCCTTCCATTCCAATTTGAAATTAAAATTTTGAAAATATTATATTGAGTTAATTGTCAAACTGAAAAAATAATAACCACAATCCGACATTGGCGATCAATTTTAATCTCTCATGTGGGTGGATCACTGTACATCCTCGGATAAATGTCGGACTCCGTAATATTAGGATGCTCGACTACCTTTTAAATTATAAAATAAATTGTTTATATTTAATGTAATACTAAATATTTCAAAAAGACACTTATCAGATTCTCTCTATGCGAACTAAATGTACTGCTACCAGCTCGATATGTCACATGATGTCTCCCCCGGTTCTGTCTATCAATTGATGATCTCATCTGAAATCTACCAAATAACCATTATAAACATAATATATCCCAAATGTTAGATGAAATTTACTCTGGTTGGTGGGCTCTTACTGACTCTCCAAATTCTATCACTCATTCTTTCTTAATGGTTGTCCTTCTCAAATGGTGAGAAAACAGACGAAAATAGTCACACATAGACACATGTATTTCCAGGTGGATAGCATTATTCATGCTATCATCGATGGGATAAAATAAACCCTAAAAAATTTATAACATCACTTTATTATTAAAATAAATTTTGAAATAAATATAATATATTTTCAAACCAACCAATGACTGAACATGCCAAGACGTAAATTAATAAGAATCTATACCCATGTGATCCATGGCTGAAAAAAATAATTGTGCAAGATAGCACTCCCATATCCAACAGATACATGAAAAAAATAGGAAAAAATAATAAATGATCAAATAATTAGAATATATATAAATATATTAATGAAATCTGAATTAAATATACTGGTTACCATACCACAATGTGCGTGGATCGAAGCCAAGTCGTGGAGGTCACACAAAGATAGGGTCGGGATTCATTAGTCAAACATGACTGTGGGAATTATGTGTCAATTCTCACCTTCTTCATCATCTTCATATCTTACGATTTCAATTTTTTCATATTCCTCCTCAGAACCATCAATATCCACCCGATTTTTAGTTTCTTCATGTCTTTTAATTTCAAATTCATTTGTAACATCATTAACGTCATTATCTCCATCGACCCTTAATTGTGGGTTTTCATCATCGATATTCACATATCATTGTAAAAAGGTTCTATTTTGAGTAGTCTCTTAAAAAATTTAAATTCCTTCATCTTCAGAGGAACCACATTTAGTTTGAGTAAAATGATTTTCTCGGAATTTCATTTTAATTATGCTCCACCAATCACTCAGGTCTCTTGAAGTAGCACGCTGCATAGTGTAATAAAATTGATGTTCCTGTGGAGCCTGTAAAAATGGTTCATTTACGGTATGATGAAATTTATTTTTAATATCAATGATTTAATGAGTCAGATGAACATGCAAGCCTCTCTTAGTATCCAACCACCGAAATTTTAAAATCAATATATAATTCAATCCTTGAAAACACGGCTCAAAAATCACATCCATAATGTCATAAAGGTCAACTTCAATTTCTCTATGATGTGATCCTCTCATGAAAATACCATTGTTCCTTTTATTTTGATTATTTATATGCATGTGTATGATGTAACGCCCCGACCCTAGTTACCCAAGGTCGGTGCATTACTTCGTAACATTGGAATGATCACAAAAGATCAAGTATCAAAAGACCGATTATTTTAGTAGCCTTGGAAACACTAGATACATTCATATGCCTTACATTACATCATAATGTAAAACAATACAACAACATCTTCTCTTCATATCCCCTTATATTATCCCTGCAGGTCATTCATAATATACTTCTTCACATCCTGGAAAAAGTAAAACACTGAAAGGGCTGAGCTCAGATGCTCAGTAAGGATAACAATATAGCAGAAGATTTCATAAATAAACATTAACATTTAAGGATATATTTAACTAAAAAAAATCCTTTTAAACTTGAACATTAGCATAATATGGAAAATGTAAAATTAAATAATTTCATTTACTTACTCACGTCGATATTCTACTAGTCGATTAATCACATGAAATATCAATAACAACTTTCATAATGATGGAATGCATAATGTCAGACTATCATAACCACGTAGCCAAGGCCTCGTGCCAATACCACAAATAAGATTTTGTCAAGGCCTCGTGCCAAGAAACTAGTTTGTCTCATGAGACCTACCGATGCATCTTGGAGTTGTAGCGGGCTCCACCAGTCACTTATTAGGTCCAATGCATTCCTCATATGAATAGTTTTAAACATATCATAAACCATAACATAATCCTATCACATAAAACATGCATAAAGAAAACATAACATTTCCACATTTCAATCACAGGATATAAATACAACACATTGATATAATAAAAACACTTTCAAAACCATTTTCAATACCAAAATAAAATAAAGTTCAAACATTGTAATTATTTTTCATTAAAAAAAACTTATGGCTTGTAGAGGAAACTGAAACCCAAATAATGGTCACGGAAGTAGAGAAGTCATTGTCGCCGCATACGTAAGACAAAAACATTCCTTTTGTCATTTAGGAAAGTGCTATGTAAAATAAAGATTTCTTTTTTAATAAAAGTCTAAGTCAATGGGGTTTATACAACGTATAAAAGAAAGTTGTTATAAAACAAAATATACCTCAATGAAAGGAGATTGAGACGAAGACCCTTAAAAAGATCACTTTTTTTAAATAAAGTACATATATTATGTGTCTTAAATATATATACACATAAATAAATTACAAATATATGATAGGACATAATAATATCATGACATAATTTGAAAGTAGGATATGAACCCAAAGAATACAAATTGGGTTAAGAAGTTCCCTTACATCGTGTCCGACATGACTCGATCATTCTTTAATCTCCTTAATAATAAACTAGAGTAAATTTCTATTTGCTTAAGAACCTTTTTCATGTTCTTTATTTCTTTTATATCACTTATTACCATGTTATGAACATTATGTAATTATTTATGTTAATAACAGTGGTTTTGTCGATCTTTGGTACTTGAGTCAAAAATATACTTTTTATAATTTCAAGTTGTTCATGTGGTAAATATCCATTATATCCAGAATTATATTCATGATTTAGATATCATATATAACATATATATCCAGTGTATACATGCATTTATAATATTACATAATATTTAGAGGTAAGAAACGAAAGTCACCGTTCATGGAGACGGTAAGCCGTACGTACGCATGAACACTGCTATCATTTCTATTTCGTATTTAATGGGATGAAGTTATAATTATATAAAGGTATAATATAATTCCAATATAATATAATTTATAATACCATTTACTCCATCATTTATACATCCCACATATGGCATTAACGATTCAAATCCCATTGAGGGGGCGGTAGTCTGCACTTCCTAAAATGAAATTATCACGTTTACCCATAATGGAAATCATAAAGTATGCCACAAATGAGAAATATATAAGCATAAGGAAAATATAAACATAATATATATATATCATATATGAAAATATTTTCATCAAAATGGCCACCATTAGAGGTGTTAAAAGAATATTGAACAATCATCATTTTGTGAGGCAGTATTTCGCCACCCACAGATACATTATGTTCTTTAACCATTAGACGAAGGTGTGATTAAATGTAAACAAATTACTTATCATAACAACACCCTATTATATTTTATATATTGGTGTTGTTATATAAGAGAGGAATAAAAAGATCTTAAGGGGTTGGAGAAGAAAAATAAAACAAAACAACATTAGAAAAGTCATTACCTTAAAACAAGGTAACTCTTTTTGATTTGAGCCAAAGGATTCCTTGGGAAGACTTCTACCCAAAGTGAGGATTCTAGGAGTATGAGAGGGAAGTTGGGAGAGTATTTGGGAAGAGTTTGGCCTAGAAAATGGAATGAAAGTGTGAATAAGGTGGTAGTGGTGGGGGCCTTTTAGAAGAGAAGAGGAGGGGAAATCTTCGAATGTAATAAAATGTTACTTTATTATTCAATGCTTTTCGGATTATAAAGGTCCCCAACTTATATAATTTGAGGATAAGGTGATAAGGTTTCGAAATATACTCATAATATAGGTTTTGGACAAATTTATGTCTTATATTTTACATTATCTTTTCATTTTATTTATATCGTTAATTAATGAGGTAATTGCTGCATCATCATGGTGTCATAAATAATTTAATATATTTAATGTCTAAAAATTCTAATAAAATATCATTATGTATAAAATCTATTTATATTTCTAATTAATATTTATATTCAAAAATATGACATGTATTTCCCCATTTGAGAATTGTTTTAGTTAAACAACTCTTGTTTGTGGCATTTTTATTTTAACATTAAATAAAAAGTTTTTAATGTCATTTTCCTACCATTGTGGCTCCATGGGGTCCCGAAGTTGACCCATGGATTGTCTTGGTCGGTCATGACTCATCCAATTTGGGTAAGAAAAGTGTAAAGGTCATTTCATAATATTATAACATTATCATTACCTTAAATTACACAAATTACCTTTAATTGTTATTAGTTAAACTTATAAATAACTATTCACCAAAAATTATTTTAATCACATTTAACCACATTTTACTTCATAATGAAAACCATGTATGTCGGATTTTTGAAAATAAAATCACAGAAGTGGTAATGTTTCATTTAAACGAAAAATCAGTTTTTTAACTACCACTTACTGGTTTCACTATTCATCAAAAATTGACATTTTTCAGAACAATGACAAAATTTCACCCTGATCTATAATTGATATTCTGAATTCAAAAATGATGTATATTTTAAAAAATTCCAAACATATAAGTTTCATTAATTAATTTCATAATTAATTCCCACTGTCACAACAAATAGAGTGTTTTTTAGAAACAATATATATCAAAAGATTGACAATTTGTATGTCCAATTTCAATGTGAAATTATTTCTAATGACAACCATTGGATATAATGGTAAAAATATATTCAAATTATACTTTAAAACCACTAAATAGTATAATTTATCACTATAAATAATTTTGATTAAAAAAGTTGTTTTTAAGTACTTTTCACTATTCATAAAAAATTGAAAGTTCTCAGAAAATTACAAAAAATTCATCTTAGGATAATATCAATATTATCCTAACAAAAATGAAGTCCATTTTGAAATATAAAATTTCTATAATTTTAAAAATTGGTTATTACTATTCATAAAGGCTACTTTGATTAGTCGCGGTGTCTTAGAACTCGAACTTGCGTACAATGCAAGCTATTGCATTTTTGAAATAGTGGCGTATCATGGAAGCTCAGGGTGTTACATTCTCCCCTGCTTCAAAAAATTGCGTCCTCGCAATTTGGAATTTTTCTTTGAAAATAAAAGGTTGAAAATAGAAAATACCTTTGTGGAAAACCCACATCGGAAATAGGGTTAATAATAATATAACATTAAAAGAATGAAAGATAAGTACAAAGGTCACCCGAGATAGCCCATACTAGGATTATATGAATATATGGATATGGATGAAAAACAAACCATCAAGGTCTGATGGAGAGTTGTAGAAAAGTGGATTAGGAGAAAGTTAACCATACGAAAATCACAAACATGTGATTGGTTAAACAGTCATTGAATCCCCAGTTGGAAAAGTTAACTGACAACGTTTTTGTTTTAATTTACCTTTTATAAAGTTGAGGAATTTATTTAGGAGATTTACTAATAACGTAAGGGAATATACATACTTGTCATGTAGACTTTCATTCTTACGAAATTTTTTACCACAAACCCATCATTCACTATAAAAGGTAATAGAACTAAAAAATATTCTATTTATCCTTATTGTATAAGGTTTCAAATATAAACAAATACCATTTAGATTAGTAAAACTATTTTTTAATAATAAGGGACTTGCTGTAGACTAGTGGTAGGTAATAATGTCATGTCGCACTATGGTTGTGGGTTCAATTCCTGCAGTTTTGTCTGACGCGACAGGTTATCCCCCAACCTGCAGGTTGTCCTTTTCCTAAAACTATTGTATTATAATATTCCAAAAATGATCTTAATAAATGTTTTAACCTTAAACAACACTATACAAAGATCAACTTAATCAATTCCAACCTTTATAGTTATCCAAAATACCTCTTTCTAGACTTTTTCTAAAAGTCCATTAAATTCCAAAATCAATTGTAACATCAGATTCCCCAGACAAAGTAAAGTTTCTATTATTGTCACATACTAAAAATATGATTACCTTCATCATATTAAATCCTTAATGAAAACAACAAGTAATGCAGTACAATCCATATATATATATATCACAATATCCTTATAACCAGAATATAATCCTTGAGTCCAAAAGTACCAATACATTAATTATTCCACTTCAACTGTAGTCACAACATAAGACTTTCCTTGATCCCTTGGCATTTTCTGAGGTAAGTTTCCCTGACGCTTTGGACATTCATTTTCATAATGCCCCATTTCTCTACAATTTTAAAAATCAACATTTATAGCCTCTTCTTTCCCTTGCAATCACGCGCCTGGTGACCTTTTTCTCCACATTTATAACAAACTCCCATTCCTTTTAGGTAAGTACCAGGGTGATTCTTCCCAAAATTATCGCATAATGGAAAATCCTTCTTTCGCTTTTTCCCTTTATCTGTCTCTTCTTCCACCATTCTCTTATTCTCTTGCTTTACATTATTGTCATAATACTTAGAGAATTTCTTTTCTGTCTTGATAGCACAGGAGACAATATATTCGTACGATGAGAAGGATTGTGATACTAAAGTTTGACGGAGAAATGGTTTTAACCCATCAAAGAAATGATCAATCTTACTTCATGGGTTACGTATATAATCTGCAGCATGCCTCGCTAACCTTGTAATGTTAGCCTCATACCTTGCGACATTCTCATCCTCCTTATACCTCAGACTCAGAAATTTCCTTTCCATATTTGCTCGATGGTCATGTGAAATGTATTTTTCTAATAAAAGATCTTTGAACTCTCTCCATTCCATACTTGAAACTTCTTCATCTTCCGTCATGTTTTGAATCAGCGGCCACTATTGATCGGCATCTCCAGTGAGGCGGTAGACTGCCATTACAACCTTCTCCCTTTCGCTACTCCCCAATGCATGGAATATTTTATCTAAGGAGTTCATCCATTGCTCAGCTACTAATGCATTTGTACCCCCATTAAATGTTGGCGGTTTTTTCCTCATTAAGCTGTCTAACCTTGATCCTCCACGGTTCGGATCAGGGTTCTCCATACAAGTATGAATATTATTCATAAACTAAGTGAGTTGTCCCAATATGGTAATAATTTGATCAGGACCAGTTGTATCTCCAGATCCACAATAATTATCTTGATCAGTATGGAAATCCCTACACGGAGTGCATTCATTGATACGATTTCCATTCCTTCAACTATGTGCCACTTCTAAACAATTTCATAAAATAGATTAGTTTATGAATCAAAATACATAATTCCAAGCTTGTAAAACACATAACACTAATTGAACTATTTATGGATATAATAAATAATCGTAAAAAAAGTATTCTTTGAGAAAGTATATACTCATAACCCTTCATAGTGGTTTGTAAAGAAAATGAGAATTATCCTAAGCATATCCCCCGGGAGTGTCGTAACCAAGAGTTCAGCAAGGCCCATTGTTGTGCACCAGTTCCCGTTCGAGTCTATTTCATAGTGGTGTTTTCGGGATTTACCCCTAGGCACATCTGTGCCAGATCCGCCTTTACCTGCTCGTATCTAGACAGGGATGTATTGCTCAGAAAACTCACAACATCTCTATAATTCCAAAATTCTAAGAAGTTCTTCTATACTAATCCTCAATGTCTATCTTTGGGCTATGTGCTCTAATCAGAGTTTATCTAAATCTAGCTTCTGAGGTTAGTACTAAACTGCCTTTGATTACAACTGTAATGCCCCGACCCCAGTTACCCATGGTCGGTGCATTACTTCGTAACATTTTCATGATCACAAAAGTTCAAGTCTCGAAAGACCGATTAGTTTATTATACTTGGAAACACTCGATACATTAATAAGTCATACATTTCATCATAATGTAAAACAAAACTACAATATCTTCTCTTCATATCCCCTTATCTTATCCCTGTAGGTCATTCATAATAAACTTCTTCACATCATGGAAAAATTAAAACATTGAAATGGGTGAGCTCAGATGCTCACTAAGGATAACAATATATAGGAAGCTTTCATAAATAAACATTAACATTTAAGGCAATGTATAACTAAAACAAAATCCTTTTAAACTTGAACATTAGCATAATATAGAAAAAGTAAAATGGAATAATGTCATTTAATTACTCACATTGATATTCTACTAGTCTAATAAAGACATGAAATATCAATAACCACTTTCATAATGATGGAATTCATAATACCAGACTATCATAACCACATAGCCAAGGCCTCGTGCCAAGACCACAAATATGATTTTGTTAAGGCCTCGTTCCAAGACACTAGTTTGTCTCATGAGACCTACTGATGCATCGAGGAGCTGTAGCGGGCACCACCCGTCACTTATTAAGTCCAATGCATTCCTCATATGAATAGGTTTAAACATATCATAAACCATAACATAATCGTATGACATAAAACATTTATAAAGGAAACATAACATTTCCAGATTTTAATCAAAAGATATCAATACAACACATTGATATAATAAAAACACTTTGAAAACCATTTTCAATACCAAAATAAAATAAAGTTACAACTTTGTATTTATTTTTCATTAAAAAAAGTTATGGATTGTAGAGGAATTCGAAACCCAAATAGTGGTCACGGCGGCGGAGTAGTCATTATTGCCACATATGTATGAAAAAACATTCATTTTGTCGTTTAGTAAAACTCTTTCTAAAAAAAGATTCATTTTTTAATAAAAGTCAATGTCAATGGGGTTTATACACCGTATAAAAGAATGTTGTGTATAAAACAAAATATGCCTCAATGAAAGGAGATTGAGATGAAGACCCTTACAAAGATTATTTTTTTAAATAAAGTACATCTATTATGTGTATTCACTATAAGTACACATAAATAAAGTAAAAAATACAACATAGGACATAATAATATAATGACATAATTTGAAAGTATGAGATTAACCCAATGAATAGAAATTGGGTTAAGAAATTCCCTTACCTCGTGTACGAAATGACTCGATCGTTATTTAATCTCCTGAATAGTAAACTAGAGTTAATTTCAATTTTCGTAAGAACCTTTTTAATGTTCATTATTTCTTTTATATCACTTATTACCATGTAATGAACATTATGTAATTATTTATGTTAATAACAGTCGTTTTGTCAATCTTTCACACATGAGTAAAAAATATACCTCTTATAATTACAAGTTGTTCATGTTGTAAAATATCAATTATATCCAGAATTATATGCATGATATAGATATCATATATAACATATATATCCAGTGTATGCATGAATTTGTAATATTACATAACATTTAGAGGTAAGAAATAAAATGCATCGTTCATGGAGATAGTAAGTTGTACGTACGCATGAACGCTACTTTCATTCATATTTCGTATATAATGGGATGAAGTTATAATTATATAAAGGTATAATATAATTACAATATAATATAATGAATAATAACATTTAATCAATCCTTTATACATCCCACATATGGCATTAATGATTCAAATCACTTTGAGGGGGCGGTAGTCTGCACTTCCTAAAATGAAATTATTGCGTTTACCCATAATGGAAATCATAATGTAATCCAGAAATGAAAAATACAGAAGCATAAGGAAAAAATAAACATAATATATATATCATATATGAAAATACTTTCATCAAAATGGCCACCATTAGATGTGTTAAATGAATATTGAACAATCATCGTTTCCTGAGGCAGTATTTCTCCACCCACAGAAACAGTATGTTCATTAACCATTAGACGAAGATGTGTGTAAGTGTAAACAAAATCTGTATCAAAAAAACATAATAGTATATTTTATATACTGGTTTTGTAACAGAACAAATGAATAAAAAGAGTTTAAGGGGTTAGAGAAGCAAAATAAACCAAAACAACATTAGAGAAGACATTACCTTAAAATTGGGTAACACTTTTTGATTTGAGCCAAAGGCTTCCAGGGGAAGACTTCTGCCCAAAGTGAGGCTTCTAGGAGTAAGATAGGAAAGTTGGGAGACTATATGATCAGAGGTTTTCCGAGGAAAACAGATTGAAAATGTGAATAAGGTGGTAGTGGTGGGGGCCTTTTATTAGAGAAGGGGAGGGGAACTCTTGGAATGTAATAAAATGTTACTTTATTATACAATGATTTTCAGATTCTAAAGGTCCCACACTTATATAATTCTAGGATAAGGTGATAAGGGTTCGAAATACAATCATACAATATGTTTTTGACAAGTTTAATTCTTAGATTTTACATTATCTTTTCATTTTATTTAAATCGTTAATTAATGAGGTAATCGATGCATCATCATGGTGTCTTAAATAATTTAATTTATTTAATGTCTAAAAAAAATAAAAAAAATATCATGATGTATGAAATCTTTTTATCTTTCTAATTAATATTTATAGTCAAAAATATGACTTGTATAACCCCATTTAATAATTTTTTTAGTAAAACAACTCTTGTTTGTGACATTTTTATTTTAACATTAAATAAAAAGTTTTTAATATCATTTTCTTACCAAATTGGCTCCATGTGGTCCCAAATTTGACCCATGGATTGTCTTGGTCGTCCTTGACTCATCCAATATGGGTAATACAAGTTTAAAGGTCATTTCATATTATTATAACATTATCTATACCTTAAATTACACTAATTATCTTTAATCGTGATTACTTAAACTTAAAAGTTATTGTTCACCAAAAATTATTTTAATCCCATTGAACCACATTTAACTTCTTAATTACAACCATGTATGTTGTATTTTTGAAAATAAAATCATATAACTTTAATGTTTCATTTAAACGAAAAATCAATTTTTTAACTACCACTTTGTGGTTTCACAATTCATCAAAAATTGATGTTTTTCAGAACAATGACAAAATTTCACCATAATCTATAATTGATATTCTAAATTAAAAAATGATTCCTATTTTAAAAAATTCCAAAAATATAAGTTGCATTAATTAATTTCATAATCAATTCCCGATGTCACAACAAATAGCGTGTTTTTTTAGAAACAATATATATCAAAATATTGACAATTGTTTATGTCCAATTTCAAAGTGAAATTAATTCTAATGACAACCATTGGATATAATGGTAAAAATATATTCTAATTATAATTTAAAACCGCTCAATAGCATAATTTATCACTATAAATTATTTTGATTAAAATAGTTGCTTTTATGTATTTTTCACTATTCATAAAAAATTGAATGTTCTCAGAAAATTACAAAAAAATCTACTTAGGATAATTTCGATATTACGAATACAAAAATGAATTACATTTTGAAATATAAAATTTTTATAATTTTAAAATTTTGTTATTACTATTCAAAACAGATACTTTGATTAGTCGCGGTTTTTTAGAACTCGAACTTGCATACAATGCAAGCTATTGCATTATTGAAAGAGATGCGTATTGTGGAAGCTCGGGGTGTTACATATGAAATTGGAAACCATTCACAAAAAATGTATTATATTATTTAAACATTATGGAAGGTTGGTTACTCAAAATTCACAGACGGTGATCAATATTATCATCAAGTGGAGACACCTAAATTTTTTTTAAACAATTATCAATATAAAAAATAATAAACTGAATTTATATTAAACCATCAATAATTTTTTTTACTAGTAATTGAAACCATTTTCAATTTGTTTTGTATGCATTCGTCAATAGAAGCTACAGTAATTTGTGGATGTTGTTTTCTGATATGATTAACATATATCCTACAAATAAAATATTTTTATATATTGTAACATAAATTATAGAATATGTTATATATGCACTCACAGTACAAAAGATTTAATTACATCACAGTTAAGGATAACATATGTATGAGATCTGTGATGTTCATCATTTGAATTACATCATTCATGAACTCCATTGAAGCCAATAATTGGATGATTGAAAACTAATATTTGAATATATATCTTAAATTAAAATTTCCCTCATCACATCCCATGCAGATGTGTTTTGGGGGATATTCATATTCAAAATAATGAGAGCAGAAAAAATTAATTTTCTTTGGAAAATATCCTTCAGCAATTGATCCTTCAACCAATTATTTCTTACGTACATTTTTCTTCAATTTCTTCTTTCATCTCTCAAATTGGTAAATCCATCGAAACTTTACTGAACCTCTACATCTATATTTATGTGTCAAATGTAATATCATATATTCCATTGAGTCAAATAAATCTTGCGAAAATATTTTTCCAAATTATATATAATTATAGCAATGTCTTCTAATAGTTTTCTTATTGAATCGTAGTCTGTTGGTTGATGTACAAATGAATCATAAAAGACTATGATATTTCTGTTATCAAATTTCAAATCATATAATTTAACAAACCTCTAAATCCAATCAGCATAAGTATTTCTATTATAACATGTTAATCATGACTTCTTATTCTGGTAATATGACCATTCGTAAAACATATGTCGAGATTAGAATCATATCCATCTAGAATGTATGAAATCTAAAACACACTGACAAAATAGTAAGAGACTCTCTTTGGATAGTGTATAATCTAATTTTTGCATCATTAACCTATGTGATCCGACAATTTCAAATAGTTCATGTTCTGGTCATCTATAAATTTGGGCAAGATCTAATCTTTCTTTTACAGTATCCTTGGTCTTAATAGGTTAATCTCAAACTGTATGAAAAATATTATAAATAATTCATTTGTCAATATTGATGACATACAACATGTGGAGAAACAACAAATTAGACCAATATGGAATATCCCCAAATATGCCATGTTTTTTCCAATTATGTTCATTCCCCAATCAATTAATTTTATGTTGGTTTACTATTGGACAAAATGTGATGGGAGGTAATGAAAAAGAAACTAATTTTAACTATGTACCTGTGATCATTTTTTAAGGTTCATCCATTTCAATTGTGCCTTTTCTGAAATGTGATTTGATCCTCCAAAAATGATGATCGGTTGGAAAAAATTTGTGATGATAGTGAAAATAGCAACGATTTTTCCCTTGATGACCATAATATCCTTTTTTTCTTTGACTCATTATGGTATGGATTTCAGACCATGTTCAATCCTGCCAGATAACATGCCATATTTCAGAAAGTCATTAACTATCAACATCAATGTAGATTATAATATGAAATTTTGTTTCACAACAACATCATATGTACTAACACCATTACTCCACAAAGCATTTAACTAATCAATAAATGGTTTCAAAAAAGTTTTATATTTTCTTTAGGTCTCCAATGATTAATACGGCCAACAATATATAGGGATATTTCATCAACATCCATGGAGATAATATGTATTGAATTATAAAATCAGGTCAACATGAAAAATGACTTTCATAAGAACTAAACAGACAAAAAACATCAGTAGAATGACTCGAAGTCATGTTTTTGGCTTCTAAAGAAGCAGATAGAAGCACATTGTCAAAATGATTTCATGATTCACCATATGATGGATGATTCTATCTTTTATCAGTTAAAATCTTGGTTTTTTCCAAGACTTCATTGATGTTGTGTTATAAGCCACAAATTTACAATGCAACCTAGGTGTAAGGGGAAATAACTCAACTGTTTTACAGGAATCGATCTAGACTCCAATTGGTTGAGCTTCTATATACCACTATTTTCCTCATGATGGACAAATATACAATGAATCATTTTCCCCATAATATAAAATGCAATCATTTGGGCATGCATGAATATTTCGATAACTATGGCCCAGATTAAGAACCATACACTTGCTCTAATAGTAATTTACAATGAACACATTTCTTTTAGGTAAGAGTGTTTTAACTAAAAAACTTATTTAATCAAAATAGTGGTTTTACATGTTATTATCTGATTTAAAGGTCATAAATTTTAAAACCACTTATAATTTTTATATCATTAATTTAGGATATAATGGATCCTCAATATACCTCAATAGCACATAAAATTCTGATGGTGCCACCTAAGGAGTTAAATCAATACTATCGTGAGGTTTAGTTTTTTGAATAGATTGGATTGTATCATTTTTTAATAAATTTTGAAACCATGATGGATCTAAAATAATGTAATTAGAATGTTCACTGGAATTGCATTCACCGTGTTGATAACAAGAAACATTATTTGGACGAAAATCAATCTGCAAGAGATGTCCCCAACCTTTTCAAATGTGTCAAAGGTTCTCAGAGCACATTTATTAAAAGGAAACATTATTTTTCATTCTGAAACATATTCTGGTTTTGATGATGCAAATGAAAAGAAAACATTAACACCCTCAATATATACAGGATTTTAACAAGAACCATTTGGATATCTGTGTTGATTTATCAAAGAATGGTCATCTAATAATAATTTCTGTTGACATTTTTGTTCCATATATTTCTACAAAATAATAAATCATTACTGTTATTGAAAAATTAGAAATTATAAATACACTATCTGAAAAAATAAGATAAATAATTACAACAACTTTTAATTATCAACATTATTTATGGGTGACACAATTTCTAGTGGATTGACGACTAATCGTTTCATTGACGGCCCTTTTACATGAAAACTTCTCACAATAAATCGTAATGAAGAATCCTATAAGAGGTTCGCATATTCATTCTCATGAAACTTTCACCTCTAGAAAACATTATGAAAAATATGGTCCTATGAAGGAATCTTCAGACTCGTGAATACGAGATTGGATATTCATTCATACAAGAAAACGATTCATAATGTTTTGAGTTAGTGAATGTTAAAAGGAGAAGAGTCATCGAGCAAAAGCAGTGCTGGCAGTCCAATAGAAATTGTGCTAATTTATTTATTGATATGACAAGTTTTTAAATGTTATTACAATTTATTTTAGTTTATTACAATTGATTTTATTCCTAATTGTTATTAATTATTCCTATGTGTTACAAATTTTAACTATTTATTCCTAATTATTCCTAATTGTTAACATTTCTTCCTCATTGTTACTAATTGTTATCAAATTTTTACAATTTCTTCCAAATTGTTACTAATAGTTTCTAATTGTTAATAATTGTTACTAATTGTTACTAATTGTTACTAATTGTTGCTAATTTGTTCCTAATTAACCTAATTTTTTTAATTATGGATAAATATGGGTAATTTTTCTAATTGTTTCTATTTATTGCTATATATTACTAATTATTTCTAATTATTCCATATTATTGCTATTTATTGCTAATTATTTCAATTTGTTTCTATTTATTTCTTATTATTGCTAATTATTTCTAATTATTGCTACTTACTGATAATTATTGCAACTTATTTAAACTTATTTCTACTTATTTCTACTTATTGCTACTGATTGAAAATTATTGTTACTAATTGATTCTTATTGTTACTTATTGCTACTAATTGCAACATATAAGAACTTATTACTGTTCATTGCTACTTATTGTTACTTATTGCAACTAATTGATACATATTGAAACTTATTGATTCTTTTTTATACTTATTTCTACTTATTGATACTTATTGCTACTTATTGTTACTTATTGCAACTTATTTCAACTTATTACTACTTATTGCTACTTATTGCTACTTATTTCTACTTATTTCTACTTATTGAGACAAATTTCTACTAATTTCTACTTATTGATACATATTCCTAATTATCTATTCTAATTCCAAATTATTACTAATTATTACTAATTATTATTTATTATTACTAATTATTACTAATTTTTCCTAATTATTACTAATTTGTAAAATTTATAACAAATTATTTCTATTTATTACTACTAATTACTTATTATTATAAATTATTTATAATTATTACAAATTACTACTAATTATTACAATTTATTACCATATATTAATATTTATTACTATTTGTGACTATTTATTACTATTTATTACATATTATTACTATTTATTGCTACTTATTTTTAATTATTAATAATTTGTACTAATTATTACTAATTATTACTATTTATTAATAATTATTACTATTTATTTCTATTTATTACTAATTATTATTAATTATTACTAATTATTAATATTTACTACTAATTACTAAAATTGAATAGTAATTATTACTAATTATTAATAATTACTACTAATTATTACTAATTATTACTAATTACTAATATTTATTAGTAATGAATACTATTTATTACTAATTATTACTAATTATTAATAATTATTACTATTTATTACTATGTATAACTAATTATTACTAATTATTACTTTTTATTATTATTTATTACTATTTATTACTGTTTATTACTATTTATTACTAATTATTAATATTTTTTATGATTTATTACAAATTATTATTAATTAATACTAATTATTTTTAGTAATTACTATTTCATACAATTTATTACCATTTATTACAAATTTTTTATATTTTTGACATTTATTAATATTTATTACTATTTATTGCTAATTATAACAATTTTTTACTAATTATTAGTAATTATTACTAATTATTACTATTTTTTGTATATATTACTAAAAATTACTAATTTTTACTAATTTTTACTAATTATTACTATTTATTAATATTTATTACTATTTAATACTATTTATTACTATTTATTAATATTTTTTACTAATTATATCTAATTATTTCTAATTATTACTAATTATTACTAATCATTACTAATTACAACAAATCATTAAAAATTATTACTAATTATTACTAATTATTAATATTTATTATATTTTATTACTATTTATTACTATTTAGTGTACTAACATTTATTCCTATTTATTTCATTTTATTATTTATTATTATTATTTTTTGTTATTTGTACATATTTATTCCTATTTATTTCTATTTATACCTATTTATTCCTATTTATTCTTATTTATTTCTATTTATTGTTATTTGTTGCTAATTATTGCTATTTATTACTAATTATTGATATTTATTGCAAATTATTATTAATTATTTCCAATTAAAGCTAATTATTTCCAATTATTACTAATTATTACCAATTCATGCTATTATTTCTGAATTATTACAAATTATTACTAATTATTACAAATTATTATTGATATTTATTATTTATTACCAACTATTACTATTTATTACAAATTATTTCTATTTATCCCTATTTATTCATATTTATTATATTTATTCTATTTATTATTAATTAATACTATTTACCTCTAATTATTACTAATTAGCCATAATTATTACTAATTACATATTATTTAAACTAATTACCCCTAATTATTACTAATTACAAATAATTATTACAAATTACCCATAATTATTACAAATTACAGCAAATTATTACTAATTATATTTAATTACTATTAATAAGTATAAATTATAGGTACTGATAACTAATTACTGGTAATTATTTATATAAAATACTAATTATCGTTAATAATTATTAATTATTACTAATTATTATGAATTAGTCTAATAATTTCTATTTATTTTTATGAATAAATATTGATAACAAATCAATTTAAATCTAATTTAATTTCAACTAACCAACAATAATTAAAATTATCATAAAAATTGAATTAAATGATAAATTAAATAAAAAATAAATACTTTAAAACATTATCTCCTATTGATGTAAGCAACTTCACAACTTCTTCGTAAAAAATTTAACAGAGGAAAATTTTAACTCTAAAAAAAGAGTTTAGAATGAGAGAGGAAGTGAGAATCGAGCCGAAGAGAAGGAAAACTGATGAGGGTATATATAGGTCAGATTAGTTGCGACTGTACTATTTTCAAAGGGTCCTTTCACAAATACATTTCCCCGCATTAATTACTGTCGGTGGTTAAAAGGGTGTTTGTGACGGGTCTCGTCGTAAATAGTTGTCTGTCGACACATTTTGCGTTGGGACAACATCACGTCGTAAAATCATATTTACCATTGCTGGTATTAGTGACGGGTCCCATCACATATACCCTCCGACCAATGCACTATTTATGACGGGGGAATCCCCCCATCACAAATAACCATCCCTCCATTTGGTGCATAGACCGTGCCAAATTCGTACAATTTTTTAGAAAGAATTATTACATGAATTGTTAACACATACAAAAAAATGAAAATTTTAATATATGATTTTAAAAAAACTAATTATATATATTTCATAAATTTTAAAAATGTTAGATCATAAAAAACAGAATTAAAAGTAATCATATTAATTGAAAACATGTAATGAATATTACAACATAATAAATAATTTTGTAAAATTTGAATGATTAATTGAATTAATAAGAAACACATACAAAAAGTATTGAATATTAAAAAATGAATATAAAAAAATTATTTACATAAATTCTAAACATTTAAAATGCATTACACATTAATAAATGATATTATATAAATATTAATCATATAAATAAAAAAATTATATTAATAAAACATAGTAAATAATTATGTATAAAAAAATATTAAAAAATTAATAAATTCCACAAATCATAAAAATTGTTCAATATTTAAAATTAATAAATAATATTAATTAAAATCATATTAAAAATGGATAATTAAAATTTAATAAGTTATAAATATTAAAAATTTAATCAATATGGATAATTACATCAATTACCTACGCATAAAATCATGAGTTCGAATCCTATCACAACCCTATGAAAACTATATTAATGAACATTATTAAATTACAATATAATTGAAAATTAATAAATATCGAAAATGAATGAAAATGGAAATAATAATAAAAATTAATTAAATAATTGAATTAAATTATAAAACATTGATATTTTTAATTCATAACATTAATTACATTAATTGGAAACCTATAAAATTGATTAAAAGTTAATATATAAATATTATTATAATATCTAAAAATTGAATCATGCTTTATATTGATTGTATATATAAAATCTAATAGGTTTTTAACCTTTATAATTTTTACTAATTGTTAAAATAGTATTATTTAATTAAATAAAAATATATATACATGTATAAAAAAATTTCAAAATTGAATATATTAAATAAATATTTAATTATTACATAATAAAAATGAATAAAAACAGTACTAATAATAGAGAGATATTAAAAACTAATAAATAGTTTTGAATCACTAAACTGACATAAATGCACAACAACCAAAACACGCATATATACATAAACAAACTCACACAAATGCATATACATATACAAACACATTCACATGATCATTCATAAACATATACACATGCACCTACACACATACATACATATCTCCACATACATATAAATAAAAATATATAAATACGAATACACACTTATACACAGAGGCACCAACACATACATGCATATATATATGCTTATATACATACACATACACATACTGGTACCCATATGTATAACATAGAGATAAATTTAAATACTCGCCAATGCACATATACATACTCACAAATACAAAAAATAAACGTACAAAAACACACACACACAGAACAACCAAACACAACAGATGCATACACAAACAACACAAACATAAACGTGCACATACATACACAATGTTGAAAATGAATATACATATGTCATTAAATGATATATAATCCATTCATATAAAATATATTTACACATATATTCTTGATGAAAAAGAAATAGTATTTGAAATTATATATATGAATGTATTTATATTTACTGTATTATTCAATGTGTCATTTTGCAACCCATAAAATACCTCACAGTTGTTGAAAATTTTTCAGTGATTGAAAAATCATAGAGAATGGATACCCTTTTATAATTTTTTTAGAAGCAGCGTTGAATATAACACCATATACAGTAGTATTAATTTAATTTAAAAAATATTAAATTTTGAATGGATAAAATCTAAATTTTCATATAGTGATAAAATTAAATGAATATTATTTATTTCTATAAAATTCATAATACAATGAATTATAACAAGATATTTAAATATACAATATGACAATACATTATTTTTTAATCATTTTAGGAAAATATATTAATTTCTACAGCCGGTTGTTCATGTTTGTTAACTAAAAATGTGAAATCTTTTATTCGTAACCATGTTTTGGGAGGGAGGGAGTCATCAATGTTTTCCCCTTTTTATTTGATAATTTAGATGTTCTTTCCTTCTAGACTCATCCTTTTATACATCGGGTGTTGGTGTTCTTTATCCTATATAGTGTTGAATGACAGGTTTTGGTCGAAAGCGTCATTTCCAAAAACCACAGTCCCAATTGGTTTCCTGTGGTCTGGGGAATTACACAAATGGGGGCAGAGACTGCAAAATTCATATTCCCCCTCCTGGCCTTGTAGCCTCTATCTATGAGATTCTATGGATGACCATCTTTGAAAGGGAGGTGATGGTGGTAGGTGTGGTCGATGGGGCACTGTGGAAGATCATTTATTAATTTGCGGGGACAGTTGTAGGCATAGTAGATGGCGGAATTGTGGAATGATGTCTGATAAAGGGCTATGAAGACCATATCCACATTCCCCCTATCTAGACAAGTAGGTGTTGTGGATGGGGTTTGGTGAAAGGTCATGTCGGTGACTGACCTTGTAGGGGTTGTTGATGGGATGTTGTGGCAAGTAGATAAAAAGATGAAGGTGGTAGGCATTGTCGAGGGGGTGTCGTTGAAGGATGTGTGAGAAAGGGTGGTGAATTTCATATCAATATTATGTTTATCAGGCTATTTGTCATTGTTAATGGGGTGTCATGTTAGGTTGTCTAAGAATGGGCGATGATTGTTATATCCCCACCCCATTTGGCCTGATATGAATTTTAGACAGGTTATTGTGGAAAGTTGTCTGAGAGAGTCTGTTGAAACCCATGAGTATTGAGAGTAATAGGCTACACCTAGGCCTACATCTATGTAATGGTGACCCAAAATGAAATAGAATAGAAGTGGGGTTGAAATCCTCATATAAAACCTTCTTCAATGTCCATATCTTCTTCATCACGATCGACCAATGCATCGTTCTTTCTTCAACCAAATCACTAGTTCATCATAGACATATAATCTCATATTATAGTTGTATTATAGTATCCCAAGACTCGTGTGTGTGTTTGTGTTTTTTTGTGTGTACATATAAACTCTTAACGATTCCACATTCCAAGGTTGACTAATTTCAATGATGTCATTACATTCACTGTTATTTATCATCTAAATTTTTTGTTCATAAATTCGTTTTCATTTTATTGTGAAATGTGTTTTTACCTCATTAAGGATCATTGGTAATTTTTATAACTTCCCAGAAAATATAATGATTTTTTTTGTTATAATAATATTTTATAATGGATTTATATATAATTAAACTAAAATGATAATGTTATTATTTTATTTTCATTAAAAATAATAAATGAAATTATATTTTTAAATTTATTTAATTATATGATTATTATAATAATTATAATTAATTATAATTATTATTTATAGATTTAAAAATTAAATTTTAAATAAAAAATATTATTTTCAAAATTATAAATGAATATTAAAAAATAAAAACAATTATTTTTTAATTATTTTTCTAAAATTGAAAATTTTAATATAATATTATTTAAAGATAAAAATAGTTTAGAAATATATTATTATAATTAAGATAATTTGATTTCTAAATATATAATAGCTACCATTGAGATGCCCACTATTAATCACGAACACCTCCTTCACATTCCACAGGGTGTCAAACAAATTCAATATTTTTTACAAAGTTTCATCTAATAATTTTTTTACAATGATAAAAAAATTTCCATAAGATTATTTGATTATTAAAACTTGAAATAAAAAATATATATAAATTCTTGTTTTTTAAAACACATCTTTTCACATCATATCTTCCGACCCATATCTCCACATGGTCTCCCATTATGTTCTGCTCAGATTCCAGTATCCTCAAATCCTTCAATTGACCCAAAAAGAGAAAAAGGTTCATTTCATTTCAAAAAATTATTTGGACAATGGTAAATTCATGTATTATAAATAAATACATATTATTAATTAATATTTATTGAGTAAAATCCCTTATAAGTTCTTCCATAACTACAATAGAGACACTCTTAAAATTTTGTCCCTAATTTATTTTCACTATCTTTACCATGATGCGTGAGAGAACCACACATTTACATTGACCCAAAATCACAGGGAACAAATTCTATTTATCATGTTTATCAACCACCACAATAATTAAGGTTTGAAAAATATATTCCTTTATATAAGTAGTCTCACCAAAGATGATATAATTGTTTTACATTAAATAATTAATGGACTGTATGGATTATTTCCCATATATTTGGATAAGTCAAAAAATAGATATGAATTCATAAATAGAACCCCTTGAGAAAAATAAATATTCAATCGGAAAATAAGATATGAGAAAAGGTGGACTACTTCTGTAAACATTCCCCCATGAAATATGATTTTTATAGATTCATTAATAAATAAATTAGAAAAAAAATCATCAATAAAGGCACAAAAGAATGGGGAAGTGAAAACCCTTATCCTAACCCCCTTCTTTGGGAAAAACATTGAGAGAGTGTACAATTGTTATCGATCTAGAAAAAGACTCAATAATTTTTTTTGAAGTCACATCTGTTCAATAATAATAATATAATTATATATTGATATTATTAATTATGTTTGGACTCACAATTTTCAATTTCCCATTTATATATACTATAACTAAATATAAATTTTTAGTTGAAGTTGAAAGTATTTTATATTGAATTATGATTATTGTTTTGTTGAGTTGGATGTTTTTTATTTGTGCTTATTATAAAATGCAAGTAATTCAATAAGGCTCTCTTATGATAACATTCGACAATAATCGTGGAAGATTAAATCATTTTACAAAATGGTTTCTTTAGAAATTACATTTACAAACGATGTATGAATCATTGAGTATGGAATTTCATAAGTCTGAGCTTCTCACAAAAACCACTTTTCTTTTCTATGGATAATGAAAATGATATACAAGGATTTTCATTATATTGACTAACAAACCATATGTATTGGGTGGTTTTATTAGTTATATAAGATATAGGGTGAGTGTTAAAAGAGGTTTTCATCCACGTGAGATATTGAATAGGGAGAAGAAACCAGTTTCATTAGTGTTGACATTATATGAACAATAATCGTTTATCAGGGATTTAAAAAATGTGCTAATAAATATGTGTGTTATCACTATGATATTTATAACTGCTAAAATAGATATGTTTTCTCAATGGTAAATTTTGACATGATAAAAAAAATATTTATCATCACTAAAATGATACCAGATAAAACCTATACTTATCAGTACCTGAATTGTAGCACTGATATATATAGTTTTTATGAGCACTTTTCAATTTAGAGCTGATATAAACTATTTAAAATAAAATAAAAAATTATAGAATCAATATATATTAAAAAATTAATTTTTAAGATATTTAAGAAATTAACATTAATTATTTATATTTGATCTTAAATGCATAATTTTGAAAAAAAAGGTGACATTGAATAAGAAAATTACATAGACACCTAAAATATATAAAAATTGGATTGCTATTATGAATTATATTAATTAAAAAAAATTAAAAATTAATATATATTATATTGAAGATGAATACATGGTGAAAATATAAAAAAATAGAAAATATATAAAAACATTTATATGAACAATTACATGAAATGTGAACACAAACAAAAAATTAATGGTAATTTTAAAAAATGAATACAGATAAATTATTTATATATATTTCAAACATTATAAAAATATATCAGAATAATCAATAAAACATAATGTGAAATAATCAAATAAATTAAAAACATGTTATGAATAAAAAAACATGGTACATAATTATGTAAAATTTGAATGATTAATTTAATTAACTTTATACACATTAATAAATATTAAAAATATTAATAATTGAATTTATATAAATTAATTATATAAATTGCATCTTTATAAATGAATTACTTCTTAATAAATGAAATTTAATAAATACTAATAATATAAATAAGAAATTATTTTTTAATTTTAATACTTATAAAATAATTATGTATAAATAAATATTATAAAAATAATTAATTAAGAAAATGTTAAATATTAAAAATGAAAATTTAATATTAAATTTAATCAAACTGAAAATGAATATATAAAATTGACGACGTTATATATACTAAAAAGTGAATCCATAATAATAATAATTACATCAATAAAATACACCAAAAAATCATGTATTGAATCTTTCCATACCTCATGGGGGATTTACATAGCATGTTAAGTCTCAAGTAGGCGTGGACATGGGAATGATACGGGCAGGCGGTGATACAGGCAGGACATAGGCCTAGTGACAAATATTGGATGATACAAACATGATGCTACAACGTGCCTTCAGGCCATAATTTTAGGCCACATGTCCATGGGCATACAGGCTATGTAATGGATCTTTCTCTACCCAGATACAAATTTTCAATTTATTTCATTGAAAATGAAGAAAAAAATACAAATACAAATTAATAAAAATTAATAAATAAATAATATATATCAATATATATATATATATATATATATATATATATTTAATGTGCATGAGGATAAGAATGCATCAAAACATACACATACCTCCACCACCAGCCACTTGGCATTGAATAACCCCACCCCATGCGATAACCCACCAATATAAAATAGTATCATAAACCTCCATTTTTATTGATACTGTCTCTAAGACCCTTACAACTTATTCACAGACAACCAAATTCCATAGGTCTAAAAATTATCATGCACCATTATATTATTTTTCACCATCAATTGGGCCTCCCTTACAATCCAATGATGGACATTCCCCAACCATGCTGTGTGCTTCCATTATCTCATCGAACGTCATGACAGATAGTCACATATGACCATAAACCCACACCATTTCCATGAATTAGGTGTTCACCGATTTCAATCCCCGATAAAAAAATTCTACCACCACATTATTTCTATGAGAGTCAAAATCCAATCAATCATGCATCCAATGCTATCGCTCGACTCCTACAATGTCAACATTGTTATCGTGTGATGCTACTATCAATGACTGAGCATCACCGAAATCACTCTAATGTGCACCATCTATCTAATCCCAAAACATCAACGATGAAGATTTGTCATCCCACCTACATCCATAGTCCCAGAGTCCCAACAATTTATCACCACCGTTAAACCTATCACTTGAGACCCGTAATGATCCTTTCCCCGACACCGCCATCCAACTCTCATTATATCTCTATGGTACACACTATCGAGACTGCAAAGCATGACCTTTAATGAATGCATCCATCATTACCAGTCATCATGATGAACAACCAAATCAATTTCATTTTTTAAAATAAACACATAAGGGTTGTTTGTGATGGTGTATGATGGGGTTCAATTTTAGGGAAAGTTGTTCTGGGATGGAGATTTCCTTATAAAAATAATTGATAAGAAATTAAAACATATTAAAAATATTAAACCATAATATATATATATGAATCGATATTAATCATATAAATTATTAGGATATTGTAAATATTCATTATTATTTAATAAATATGTATAAATTATAAAAAATTATAAAAATTGAAAGAAATTGAAAATTACTCAATCGTAAAAATAAAATTAATTAATGAAATAATAATAATTAATAAATAATTTATTAAAAAAATAATGAGTAATTTTGAAACGTTAATTCATAACATTAATTACATGACTTGAAAACATATAAAATTCAATAAAATTAAATATATAAATATTATTATTAAACCAAAATATTTAAGTATTTGTTGTATTGATTGTATATAGAAAATAAAGTATGTTATTAACCATTATAATTTTTCCTAATTCATGAAATATTATTATTTAATTTAATATATATATATATATACATGTATAAATAAATATCATAATTTTATATATAAAAATAATACTAAATGATTATATAATAAAAATGAATAAATTATTGAAAATACTATAAATAGGGAGATATTAAAAACTAGTAAATAATATAAAATAAATAATTAAACATACATGCACAAATACATAACCCTACGAATATATTCTTACACATACCCAGACATATACACATACACATACAAACAAATTCATATGCACAAACAAAAACACATAAACATACCCATACATACATAGACAAAAATGTATACATACATATACATATAATAAATATTTATTAATACAGACACATACACATACTCATACACACACACACACACATGTATATATATATATATATAATATATACTTACACATACATGTACATGTCCACATACGTATAACATAAAAATACAATTAAATTGACACATATGCACATATACATACTCACACATTCAAAAAATAAATATCCATAAACTCACACACGCACAATACAAGACAATAGAAGAGATGTAAAAAACATCACATACATAAACAAAAATATAAAAAATAATATAAAAATATTTTTAAATATTATATAAATCATTTATGTATAATATATTTTCATATATACACGTAATTAAATTAAAATATTATTTAAAAATGTAATATATATATATATATTGAATTTTTCATTTAGAAACCCTAAAAAAATTCACAAAACTGTAGTAATTTTATCATTGTAAGAATGAACTATAGAAAATGGAAATTCTTTTATTATTATTTTTCTAGCAGTGGGGTTAAATATTACCCCATATACGGAAGTGTTACATGATTATAAAACATATGAAATTTCGAATGGGTGAAATTTTATGTTTAATGTATTGATAAAATTAAATGAAAATTACCACCTAGTATTAAATTAATAAAACAATGAATTATAACAACATAGCTAAAAATACAATATGAAAATAAATTAGTTTTTTATACCATTGTAGGAAATGATACATTTATTTTTGTAACTGGTTTTTCATGATCGAAACCTCAAAATCTGATATCGGATGTTCAGTATTGTGTGATAGGATGGAGGGATCCATTGTACCCTGACTATTTAATTTAGATACTTCAGTAGCCATTTAAATTCAAGTCTCAATCATTTATACTCCCAGTGTCATTTTTCTTCATCCTCAGTAGTGGGGAAGGATATAGAGGGGTATAAATCATCATTTCCAATCACCACTATCCAAATGTGTTTCTTCTGGTGTCGGGAATTACACACAAGGTGGTGATGACCATCATATCCAAATTCCCTCATCTATCCTGGAAGGCGTTGTCAATGGGGTCCCATTTAAGAACATATAATTAAGGGTGGTGAAATAGGTAAGTGTTGTTGATGGGGAGTCACGAATGATTGACTAAGATAGTGTGGTGATAGTGGTGGTCATTTCGACGGGGCACGATGGCATATTGTCGAAAAATATGTGGTGATGGTGGTAGGCATTGTCGATGGGGCATCATGGTAGGATTTATAAGAAAGGGTGATGATAACCATATATGTCTTCCCCTGTCTTGCATGGTAGGTGATATGGATGGGGTGTCATGATAGGTCATTTCGGTGACTGTCCGTGTAGGGGCTATTGATGGGATGCTATGGAATATAGAAAGGGTGGTTAAAGTGATAGGTGTTATCGTTGGTGTGTCGTGTCTGGTCATTATAGAATGCAAAATGACAGTAAAATCCATCTACCCCATGTCTGGACTGGTAGTCATTGTTGATGGTGTGATGTGGAAGGTTGTCTGAGAAAGGGCATTGATGGTCATATCTATCTTCTCTGCAACTGGCCTTGTAGGCATTCTCAATGGGTCACTGTGGAAGGTATTCTGAGAGAGTCCTGGAAACCGACATTGACAGAGGGCATCACACAGTGCCTAAGTCTACATCTATGGAATGGTGATGCAACATAGTATAGAACGGAAGGGGGGTTTGAGAACCTCATATTGCATTCTTTATGGACCATAACATCATCTTCACTCTCAACCAATACATCATTATTTTATCAACCAATACTATGATTCAACGTAGACCGAGAAACTAATAGAAATGTTGGATTCAAGTGAACCACTTCTCTTTTTTTTTGTATATATACACCAAACGAGTCCACATTCCAATATTGACTAATTTCAATGTAGTCAATACATTCATTATTATTTATCCCCCCAATAATTATCCATAATATAGTTTTCATTTTATGGTTAAATGTTTATTTACTTTATTTAAGGCACATGGGTCATTTTTTAAATATCCTTAAAATAATAAAAATATTTTTATTATAAGAATATTTTATTAAATGTATTTATAAATAGTTAAAAAATGATAATATTTTAAATATGATTTTCCATAATAACAACCAAAGAAATTGAGTTTTTAATTAAGTTGATTATATATCAATTACAATAATTATAATTAATTATACCAATTTTTTTTATTTTTTTCAAATTAATATTAAATGGAAGAATATAAATTTTTATTTTTTAAAATATTTTTTTAAAATTTCTATATTTTTAAAAGATTTTTTTAAAATAGAATTTTTTAATAAAATATTAATTAAGGGTAATACAATATTTCAAAAATATTATTATTATTATTATAAATATTTTATAATTATATGAGATATATTATGTTTTTTATAAAATATATTTATTTTAAATATATATATTTTTCAAATTGAAAAAAACGAAAATTCTATTTATTTTATTAGTAAAAATTTAATTTGAATTATTTATAAGAAATAGATTATATATATATATATACATATTTTTAAAAATGACAAATTGTTATATATAAATAAGTTCATTTAAATAATATTTAACAAAAAGTTTAAGACATTATATGTATAAAAATCATCATGTTTCAAAAAATGGGGATAAGTTTTGCTAAAAAAATTAATATAACAAAAAAAATATGTGTCACGACCCCCTCCCACCAAAGATGCCCTTCCTGAACTGGCAATGGTGGAAGTGAGATAATGACCCCCGAGTCCCACCTCCAGTAGGCCGTAGAGTGGCGACTATCACCAAGGGTATGATTTGTTTCACAAATATGGGAGGCATTACCCATTTTACTAATTTATGATCGGGAAATAGGATGAGTCAAACACCAAGAATAAGAAAAGGAACAAGTATAGAAATAGCCAAAAACCAATACGATATGCATGCTTTATACAATAAAGAATCAAAACTAGAAGTACATAAAAGCTCCATGTGATGTACCAAAATGTAAAGAAAAACTACAACAGAAAATAGTTGCAACTCCCCCTGCCTGACTAGTAAGGACCCGCACAATCCCTGTAGTCCACCCGAAAACCTGAAAGCAAACTTAGGGTGAGCATACAAGTATGCATAGTAGGTAAACCTAAAGCTCTCGTGCACAAGTGGGGAGACATCCTAATGCCCCGTGAGAAAACAGAAGAACCAAAATCTTGCAAGGAATCTATCCACCCATCCTCACCAGTCACACTCACCATGTAACAAAAGTCAATAGAGTGTAGTAGTAATGTTATCAAGGTATGGGTACCCCGCACCCCCCTCCCACTTGTTATTGAAGATATCTTATGCATCAAACCAATCCTGCCATTCTCACTGCAGTCTCACTACCTCGTCCTACTGTCACACACCTGGGCCACATCCTCACGCAGTCCCACTACCAAACCCCGCCCGCAAACACCTGGGCCACAATGGCCACATGTAACCACGCTTGCAAACACCTAGGCCAGAACAACCACTGTCACGCCCGAAGACACTTGGGCTAGATGATCCACTGCCACACCCGAAGACACATGGGACTCATCTCGAAGACACTTGGGAAACCACCTACCCGCACACACCTAGGCCTTAACCACCACACTACCCTGCCCGAAGATTATTGGGCCAAAAATGGACTTCAGGGCATCACAGCCTGCCTGAATGAACATGGGCTATACAGGAAATGGAGCAGAAAGGAGCTAATAACCAGCCACTAATAAAAGTGTTGGGAAAAACACCCTCCCCATGAAATGGGGATATTCGGAACTAAGTAAAAAACATGGGTGGGTGAGTAATGAAACATAAAACATATAGATTTATATAATTTTAACAACCACTCAGCCCATCTGAATGCTTCTACACAACAATCTGAGCACGTGACTTAGCACTTCTACTTCGAGAGTATGCACAGAACAATCAATCCCAAAACCCCATTTAATGTTTTCATGTTTCATCAACTTTAGTTATCAGTTTCTTATCAACTAGGAAACTATCAACAACCAAACTGGATCAAGCGTTCATAAAACATATTCCTGCCATCCACAAATCATATTAGGAAATCACATGCAACACAAACATGTCCCTTATTATTAACCAACAAACCCCATTTATTATTATTCTTGTTCCATTATCATGCCCCACCATTCATTTACATTTCTGCTTTTATTTATTATTCACAGCCAATAGTTCGTTCACATTCAAACCCATCCCAGCAGCCTTGTTGCCTACCACCATAACAAAAATCACACTGAAACTCATACATCATCATCCCTTTGATACCATTTATCACAACCCCATTTTGCATCACCAACATAGCATTCACACCAACCCACTACCAAGAAAACCACAGCCCGCTGCTCACTAGATCCACAGAAACCCACAAAGCACCCCGTTACATAAATAAAACATAACCAGCACCCACATTTTTATTATTTCAGTTTGATCAACTGGGGTGATCACAGAAGGGTTCCAGGTATTTAATCATCCAACTTTACGTGATTAACCAATTTATAAATTCAATTAAATTTCCATCCATAAGAAAATCTAGAAGGATAGGGAAACATTTAATTGCATAATCAAAGGCCCCCAATGACCATGATTTTTAGTAGGCAGATACTCCTTCAATTCACAACATAATATCACAGGATATAAATAATGTAACTGCATTCACAAACATCCCATCTTCGTTATATAAGATAGTTATTATCTTTATTAAATTCGTTAAAATGTGTTTCACGTAAACAAGAGGACACCCACCCCACATGATGCACAAACTAGAGAGACGAAGGTATGATCCCTACCTCAACAGGTTCTGATGTCCTTCTATGAACAAGACCACCACGATCAAAAGGATTCTCCCAGAATGAATGCACCCATGAAGAATGTCGCAAAACCACTGAATAAACAACACAAAAAACTCCCTCAACATGGAGATCACATGTCATGGCATGGAAGGAAAATGGGAGAAGTAGGATCATAAATACAATACAAGAACATAGGATTAACATAACTTTTTAGAGCTGTTCGTCAAATACCTTCATGCCTGTCAATTATTAGCAGTATCCATGGTTGGAAACTATGGAAGGGAAGTCTAAGAAGAGGGAACAGAACAAGGTATATGATGTTCTCCTCGCTGACAAGATCTCACAATCCCTGACGGATCGACGATCGGAGTCCGGATGAATAAGTTAGGAGGAAGGCTTCTAGGTCATCTGGGAATGTCACCATGCGGAAAAGAAGAGAGGTACATAAATAACACATGCTCCTCTCTTATATACGTAATTAAATTGGTAAAACAGTATGCATCGTGTATTAATGAATACACGACGTGAACGCACAACTGTTACATTGTTTAACTGGTCGACACGCGACACGTCACACGGTTTCCATGCGTTTAATGATAATAATAACTTCAATTAATAATAGGCGTTTAATTGTCCCAAGACATGATTCATAAAATGGAATTCATCATTGGTCTTAAAAATTTCATCATAAATTCAGGGTTACGCTGTCGCTGATGGTTCGTCAATTCGATACCGTAAGAGGGAGATACGTTGGATACAAGATCATGTAATGATAATGATATTATTATTATTGGGTGTTTCGTGGACCCGAGCCATGAACCATAATTTAATATCCAACATTAGTCTTGAATCGATGATATTAATTATAGGATCACATCTCCACTGAAGTGAAGGCAATCAGACGTCGCATACGGCAATTATGACGGGTCAATGAATTAACAATAATAATAAATCTATTAATTCACAAGCGTTTCAGGTACCTGATCCGAAACCCCGGAAAAGACATCCAATATTGGACTCATAATTTTCGTCTCATAGTCAGTGTCGCAATCCCGCTTATGGTTCGTGAATCCAAGGTTGGATGATGAAGTTGCGGACAAAAAAGTGTTTTATCAACAAAAACAATAACATTATTATTTTATTATTTAATTAAATTTAATTTAACTTCTTAAATCCTCATTTCCAAAATACACGCCCCACAAAAACAAAATTCCCCTCTTTGAATCAATGTCATCCACGCCCCACCCATTTATTGATTTCCTTTTTTATCATATTTATTTTATTGCATTAAATTCTAAATCGTTATTTCCTTTAACTCTTTCTCTCTCCAATCTCATTATTTCATCAACAATCCTCTCACTACACCAAAAGTCCCCCCCCCCCTTATTCATTCATGCCCAACAAGACCCATCCTTCCTTCCTTTGTGGTTTTTATTATTATTTTATTTATTATTCCATCACATTGTAATCTATCTCCAATCTCACTTCAATTTCATTATTAATAAAATTAATATTAAAAACATCCATCATTAAGTTCTAATATAATTCCATTAAATTATATTACTATAATTATTCTCATATTAAACTAAATAAATTCCATTCGACTCAAAAAAATTTCATTTAATTGAATTAAATGACAAAACAAAATTAATATAACTTACATATTCAACCCCTTTTAATACATTTAATTTAATTAACCTCTCGAACATAGATTTACGCCATCATTGTTATTTATTTTTTTCGATAATAATAACAATTCATTAACTTATTTTATTAATTCATCACAATTATTATTTTTTTAATTGTGATAATATTTATGCACATCGCATTGACAATGTTAAACCACCCTGTTGGATATCTAAATCTAACCATGCCATGTCAATGTCACATAACATCCGCCTATTTAATTATTTAACTCTATTTATTTTTATTTCACACTAATTAAATTGAAACCACTTTTATTAAAGTAAAACCTTTCAATTTAATAAACCCAACATATTTTTATGCGACCATTATTATTATAATTTAACATAATAATAATAACGAACTCACCTTTAATTTTATTAACGTACTATCATGCTTCCATTGTGCATCTTCATTTATTTGTTTGTAATAAATACCATGACTCATTTCATTAATTTCTCATTATTATTAATATTATGAATAATATTAATAACACAACAACCATTATTATTTTTCAAATTTAATTTCAACAATTACTCAATTAATAATAATCTGCATGTTTCAATTATCAATGTCTAATGGATCACACACCTTCCCACATCACATCATTAATAATAATAACACCCATTAAATCATTTTACCATGGTTATTCTCTTTTTGGTTTAATTATTCTCACAAATTATGTCATCATCATTATTATTTATCATTTTTTACGTTATCATCAGAATTAAAAATTATTATTATAACGCTTGTCGTGTTGACCAAATCGATTTCAACATGGAATGGACTGACAGGGGGGGTCCGGGCCATTACATCAGATACCTCTCAAAACATTATCGTCTTCGAGAATTAAAAACCTACCCAGAAAAAATAAGAATGGATCCGAACAACCACCCTGCAAGATACCTCTCAGGGCTCTTGTCATAATAGGAAACAACCGACAACCCTCATTATATGAGTTAGGAATTCCTTCTCCCATACCGAGATATTATCCGATTTAGGCAGCACTAACACGCCTACACGGGTTTAATCACATCCACATTTATGCGTTTCAATTAAGAATTAGGTCTTCCGACATCCATATATTAGGATTTTCTAAACATACACTACCCCCAACACCATGCATAACAACAATAAATTGCCCGAACACATGGATTGAAGAATTCCTTCTCCCATGTCGAGAGATTATCCGCTCTAGTCGGAACTGACTCGCTTTCATGGGTTTAATCGCATCCACATTAATGTGTCTCTATTAGGGATCATGTCCTCCTCTCCCCACATGATATAACTCTTCAAACACATTTAAAGGAAATAGGGAAACAAGTTAGCATTATAGACTCATGAAAGACATGGTCCAGGCCCAAAGTATGGGCTAGAAGGAGGTTCAACAAAGGATTGTGATGCACTTGTATTTAAACAAAACATAAACGAGAGCATTTAAGTTAAACCTAAAACATCACTCTCGATCTCTAACCTTACTAGGGATTCAGCTTTTGTTGTGTGAAACTATCCACATCCCACTCCTCTGCCTCTGTGTTGATGTCCATGTGCGATAGTTGTACGGTAAAGAATGAACACCTAATCCCACGTATCAAGGAAATTTTTTCAAGGTTTCATTTAATCATTTTATTTTGATTTCATTCCCAAAACAGCTAAATCAAGTAAAACACAAATCATGATGATGTATGTTCAATTCCTAGGGTCTCTACCCAATAATCAATGTAGTCTTAAATGGTCATTCGGTAATCTTAGATACCTTGAATCGGATCATGTGGTGGCCCAAAAATCTCATGTCCTAGCCGGTATTCCCTGGCCTATGTCACACACCATGATTAGCCAACACTGTTGCCCTCCCATCTCATTCAATACTCACTGTGCTTAACTCCAGACTCCAACCTATCTGTCAACCATCACCTCTGATACCATTCGGTCACGACCCCCTACCAACAAAGATGCACCTCCTGATCTGGCAATGGTGGAAGGGAGATAATGACCCCCGAGTCCCGCCTCAAGTAGGCCCCAGTGTGGCGACTAGCACCAAGGGTATGAGTTTTTCAAAAATATGGGAGGCATTACCCTTTATATTAATTTATGATCGGGAAATAGGATGAGTCATAAACCAAGAATAATAAAAGGAACATTTATAGAAAAAGCCCAAACCCAATCCCATATGCATGCTTTATACAATAGTGCAACAAAACTACAAGTACAGAAAAGCTCCATGTATTGTACCAAAATGTAAAGAAATACAACAATAGCAAACAACAACAACTCCCCCTTCCAGACTAGTAGGGTCCCTCACAGTCCCTGTAGTCCACATGAAAACTTGAAATCAAACGTTGGGTGAGAATACAAGTATACTAAGTAGGGAAACCTAAAGCTCTAATACACATGTGGGGAGACATCCTAATGCCCAATGAGAAATCAGAAAAATCAAAACCTTTCAAGGAATTTATCCACCCAGCCTCACCAGTCACACTCGCCAAGTAACACAAGTCAATATATTGTAGTAGTAATGTTATAAAAATATGGGAACCCTACACCGCCATCTAACTAGTTATTGAAGACATCCTACACATCGAACCAATCCCTCCATTCTCACTACAGTCCCACTGCTTCATCCCACCCGCACACACCTGGGACACATCCTCACGCAGTCCCACTGCCAAACCCCACTCGCAAACACCTAGGCCACAACTGTCACATGTAACCTTGCCTGCAAATACTAGTCTAGAACAACCCTCATCATGCTCGAAGACACCTGTGCTAGAAGATCCACTGCCACGCCGAAAGACACCTGGGCCTCATCCCGAAGACACTGGGGAAACCACATGCCCACACACACATGGGTCATAACCACCAAACTACTCTGCCTTATGATTCTTGGGCCAATATTTGACTTTAGGCCATCACAGCTTGCCCAAAGGTACTTGGTCTATCCGAGAAAGGGAGCAGAAAGGAGGTAATAACCAGCAACTAATAGTAGTGTTGCGAAAAACACCCTCCCCCATGAAATGGGGGTGTTCGGCACTAAGTGAAAAACATGGTTGGGGTGCGTAATGAAACATAAAACATACAAATTTATATAATTATAAGAACCACTAAGCCCATACTAAGGCTTCTACAAAAATATATTAGCATGTGCCTTAGCACTACTACTTCAAGAGTATTAACACAACAATCATTACCAAAACCCCATTTAATGGTTTCATGTTTCAATAGATTTAGTTACCAGTTTTTCAACTATAGGAAAACTATCAACAACAAAACTAGATCAAGCGTTCATAAAACATAACCCTGCCATCGAAAAATCATGTTAGGAACACACATGAAAGACAAACAAGTCCCTTCTTATTAACCAACCAAACCCGTTTATTATTATTCTCATTCCATTATCATGTCCCAACTTTAATTTACCCTGCTGATTTTATTTATTATTCACAACCCATATTTCGTTCACATTCAGACACATCCCTGCAGCCCCGCTGCCAACCACCATAACAACAGTCACACTGAATCTCATACATCATCATCCCATTGATACCATTTATCACAGCCCTACTGCCCATCACCGGCATAGCATTCACACAAACCCACAACAAAGCCAACCACAGCCCGTTGCACACCAGATCCACAAAAACCCACAAAACACCCCTTCAAATAAATAAACCATAACCCGCAGCCACATTTCTATTATTTCAGTTTGTTCAAACTGGGTGATCACACAAGGGTTCCGGGTATTTAATTATGCCAACTTTATGTTATTAACTAATTTCCACATTCAATAAAATTTCCATCCAAAAGATATTCCAGAAGGAGAGGGAATCATTTAATTGCATAATCAAAGGCCCCCAACGACCATGATTTTCAGTAGGTAGAAACTCATTCAATTCACAACAAAATATCACAAGATATAGATAATGTAACTGCATTCACAAACATCCCATCCCCGTTATATAAGCATGTTATTATCTTTATTAAACTGGTTCAAATGTTTTTCACATAAACAAGAGGACACTCACCCCACATGATGCAAAAATTAGAGAGACATAGGTAAGATCCCTCCCTCAACAGGTTCCAACGTCCTTCTATGAACACGACCACCACAATCACAAGGATTCTCCCAGAATCCATGCACCAACCAAGGATGTCGCATAACCACAGAATCAACAGCACAAAAAACTATCTAAACCCGGAGATCGCATGTTGTAGCATGGATGGAAAACGGGAGAAGTAATATCGGAAAGAGAATACAAGAACAGAAATTTAACATACCTTTTTAGAGTCGTTTGTCAAAGACCGCCGTTCCCATCAATTATCAGCAGTCTACTTGGTTGGAAACTGCGGAGGGGAAGTTAATGAAGTGGGAACATAATAGGGTGTACGATTTTCTCCTCATGGACATGATCCCACAGTCACTGAAAGATCGACGATCAGAGTCCGGATGAAAAAGTTAGGAGGAAGGCTTATTGGTCATCCGGGAGCATCGTCGTGCAGAGAAGAAGAGAGGTCCGTAAATAACACGTGATCCTCTCTTTTATAGGTAATTAAAAAGGTAAAACGGTTCTCAACATGTATTAATGAATACACGACATGACCATATATCTTTTACGTTGTTTGAATGGTCGGCACATGACACGTCACATGGTTTCCATGCGTTTAATGATAATAATAACTTCAATTAATATTAGGTGTCTAATTGACCCGAGACAAGATTCATAAGAAGGTATTCATCATTTCTCTTAAGAAGACCATCATAAATTCGATGTTACGCAGTCAATGACGGTTCTTCAATTCAATACCATAAGAGGGAGATATGTTGGATACAAGATCCTATAATAATAATGATATTATAATTATTGGGTGTTTCGTGGACCCATTCCATGAACCATAATTTAATATCCAAAATTAGACTTGAATTGAATGTATTATTTATAGGATCGCATCGCCACTAACGAGAATCCAATCGGATGTCGCACGCAAGAGATATGACGGGTCAAAGATTTAATAATATTATTAAATCTATTAATTCACAAGCATTTCGGGGACCTGATCTAAAAACCAGAAAAATAAATCCAATATTGGACTCATAATTTCCGTCTCATAGTCAGGTTTGCACTGCCACTGACGGTTCGTGAATCCGAGGTCGCACGAAGAAGTTGCAGACCAAAAAGTGTATTATCAACAAAAACAAAAACATGATTAATTTATTATTTAATTTAATTTAATTTAACTTCTTAAATCCTCACATCCGAATTCCATGCCCCACCAAAACAAAAGGCCCCTCTTTGAATCCATGTCAACCACGCCCCACCCATTGATTGATTTCCTTTTTTATATATTTATTTTATTGCATTAAATTATAAATCATTATTTCATTTAAATATTTTTCTCTGCAATCTCATTAATTCTTCCACAATCCCCTCACTACACCAAAAGTGGCGCCTCCCCATCTTCATTCATGCCCAACATGCCCCATCCTTCATTCCTTTATGGTTTTTATTATTATTCTCTTTATTATTCCTTCACTTGGTAATCACTCTCCAATCTCACTTCAATGTCATTATTAATAAAATTAATATTAATAACATCCATCATTAATGTTCAAATTTAATCCCATTAAATTATATTACCATAATTATTCACATATTAAACTAAAACCATTCCATGTGACTCGAAACCTTTTCATTTAATTGAATTAAATGACAAAATAAAATTAATATGACATACATATTAAACCCCTTTTTAATACATTTAATTTAATTAACCTCTCGCACATAGTTTTACGCCATAATTGTTATTTATTGTTTTTTCAATAATATTAACAATTCATTAACTTATTTTATTAACTCATCACAATTATTATTTTTTAATAGTGACAATATTTACGCACATCGCATTGACAATGTTAAACCACCCCGTTGCATATCTGAATATGACCATGCCACGTCAATGTCGCGTAACATCCGCCAATTTAATTATTTAATTCTATTTATTTTTATTTCACACTAATTAAAATGAACCCACTTTTATTAAATTAAATCCTTTCCATTTAATAAACCCAAAATATTTTTTATGCCACCATTATTTTTATTATTTAATATAATAATAATAACAAACTCACCTTTAATTTTATTAACGTACCACCATGCTTCCATTGTGCATCTTCATTTATTTGTTTTCAATAAATACCATGACTCATTTCATTAATAACTCATTATTATTAATATTATGAATAATATTAATAACACAACACCCATTATTATTATTCAAATTTAATTTCAAAAATTACTGAATTAATAATAAACTGCATGTTTCATTTATCAATGCCTAATGGATCACACACCTTCCCACTTCACATAAATAATAATAATAACACCCATTAAATCATTTTATCATTAATATTATCTTTTTAGTTTAATTATTCACACAATTTATGTCATAATCATTATTATTTAACCTATTTTTACATTATGATCAGTATTAAAAATTATCATTATAATGTGCGTCGTGTTGACCACATCGATTTCAACAAGGAATGGTCTGGGGGGGGGGTCCGGGCCATTACAATATGAATTTATAATAAAAAAATAAAAACCAAATCATGGAACGACCAATATAAAATGGTAAGTTAAAACAATAAATAGAGTTATTTACTAATAAAACAAGAGTAATGATTTGGATAATGGGTTTAAATTTATTATTGATTACAACATAAATAAATAATTATTTAAAAATTAAATCTATTTAAATTTGTGTGTTTTTATGCAATATTCAATTGTGAAATCTTACCAGTGAAATTTCCCCATCAATCCCAAATACCCTTTTGTGATCCACGGGTTTTCAAACAAGTTGACTATTTTTTATAAATATGCATCAAATAAATTTTGAACTATGATCAAATTTTTTCCATCGAGGTATTTTCTAATTTCACCATGACATATAAAAATATATCAATAGTTTTTATATAAACCCTCACATTCCACATCAAATGAACCAACCTGCATCTCCCCATGTTCCCCAAGTTCCCCCATTTTATTCTACTCAATTTCCAGTAACCTCAAATCGGGAAATTGTCCTAAAAAAATTTATGGGTTCATTTCATTTCATCAAATTAATTGTTCTACTAAGGGTTATTTATATTTTTGTGTTTATATATATATATATAGACACATATATTATTATTTATTTTTAGTGTATATGAAAAGCGTTTATAGTGTTTAAAATTTTATTTCCAAAACCATGCCTTGTTAATGTTCCTGGAATGATATAAATGTATATATTTTTTGTTACCTAAATAAACAAAAAATATTCTTAGATATTATTTGGGCTAAACCCAGGTTTTGGGTTCAGGTTTTTATATATGGTATGAGAGCGATGGTCTAGATAATTTTGGAAAATTTGATCGAAATTAATAATTTCAAATAATCCCCCTCAGTAAAATACTTTTCCATATGTGCCCAAAAAATGGTGCAGACACATTTATTTCGAGGAGGGAATAATTTAAAAATTCAGATATTCGGAACACTGTTTTGTAGTAAAAATATTTTATTAGATGGATTTATGTATAATTAAAAAAACTAAGAATATTATTAAGTCTATTATTATAAGGCCCCAACCTTAATCCATACTTAATATTGAATTAAATGAATAATTGACATTGAGGATATTTTCAGATTTAGTGTTTTAGAGAATAAGGTCATAACTATTACAAATCAAAAGATTACATAGTAGACACTTCTACTAAGTTTCCATAAAATAAAAAAACACATAAAAAGATAAATGTATAGTTCCATGTTTTAGATAGCATGTATTTCTTTGATCGCATCATTGACCCTATTCATCTTTAAGTCTTGTGGAAAACATTTCAAAAACTTGGGAAGAGCATAATAAGCCTAGTAAAGGATACACAAATATGGAAAACTATTAGTTTATTAAAACAACATTAAATCATGAATACTTTACCAAAGTAATTCTTTTCACCTTTATGATGTAGTAAAAACACTTCACTGACTAAAAGCCCATTACTTAACCTTTTTAACCAAAAGATTACCATAAAACCCATATGAAGAACACATAACATATAAAGGTAACTTGGGACATAAACATACATAAATGTAATAACCATACGGTCGACTTCCACACATACATAATGGAATAGCCATACAGCTGACTTCCATACACAATGCATTGGAGGTTATAACGTAACCTCCCGTCCAGGTATTCATGGAACCACCCGTCATATGGTTTATCATGTAACCACCCAAAAAATGTCCAAGTACCATTACAAAATCATAATACATAAAACAATTATAAATGAAAGAAAACATTTCAATATTTCAATCAAAATATATCAATTAAATATATTAACTTAACAAAACCATTTTCAAATGCATTTTCAATACCAAAATACCTAAAAGATTATATGGTATTTATTTACTTTTAAAAAATATTACGGCATGTTGAGGAAACCAAAGATCAAATAATACTCACAGCGGCGGAAAGGTCGTTGTCACAGCATACGTTAAAAGAAACATACTTTTTGTCATTTAGTAAAATGATTAGTATAAAAAAGAGTCCTTTTGAATAAAAGTTATAGTCAATGGTTTTTATACATTGTATAAAGAATGTTGTGTATAAATAATATATGCCTCAATGAAAAGAGATTGAGATGATGTCCCTTTCAATGACGGTATCCTTAGATTAATGATAAATAAATTACATAATTATGTGTGACAAACTAATACACCATATAATAGTAGATTTTAAGTGTAAAAAAATCCTATTTAATTCACACATATTCATATAATGACATATACAAGGAGTACATGTTTACCCCAAAGAATTAAAATTTGGTTAAGAAGTTCCCTTGCAAAAATTTGACAACCTAACAACGTCATTTCGAAATTCAGAAAATGAGTTGATGAGAGATAAAAATGGTATCTCATCACTTGGGAATAAAATTTACATCAATAAGGATATATAAGAACATGTCCCAACATAATAGTATGTGAATTAAAAGACATAACAGTATATGTTTTTTAAATAGAGGAGGGTGAAAAGTTCCCTTATCGACTTGGGTAACTTTCGAAACATACACCCCATGGAAGATGCGTCATACAATGAAGATGTAAATACCCATTAAAGAAATTATATTATAGAAAGAGTATAATAATGGGAAGTACATACACTAATCAAAATAAATGGTGGAAAACGTAGCATAAATGTCATGGGAATAAAAGTGAGATGAACAATCCCTTTCGAAAACATGGCAGCCTAACGACGCCACATAAAACTTCCAAAAATGGATTGATGAGATAAAATAGGGTATATAATCATATGAACATAAAAATTAAAGTAATAGGAATATAAAATAACATCCCCAAACATAAGAAATATGATCTTAAGGTAAATGACATAATAGAGAGTGCATAAAAAGAAAGAGGGAGGTAGGATCCCTTACCTCAAGTCCGACTTCTGTTATTTGTTTCTTTATATTCCTGAATAATAAACATTGTTCATTTTATAATTGATTAATTACCTATTTTAAAGATTATTATTCAGTTCATATGACATATTATAATTTTATAATAATTGGTTAATAATATGAGTTAATATTAGACATTTTGGTTGATGTTTGGTACATTAGTCAAAAATGAACTTGTTTGAAAATGATTGTCCATGTAGTTATATGTAAATAATATCCAGAATAGTATTAATGATATAAATATCATATATATCCAATAAATATTTATTTTATACTACTCTATAAGATTTGGAGATAAAAAAAATGAAATGCACCGTTCATGGAGACGGTAGGTCGTACGTACGCATTAACGCTACTTTCATTTCTTTGTCATATTAATGAAATTAAAAATAATTGAGTGTGATATATATTATAATTCCATTGTTATATATATTTTATATTGGTCACATATGTTCATTAATTTCATTATTTATACATTCCATGTATTGCATGAACGAGTCAAATCACTTGAGGGGGCGGTAGTCCACACTTCCTCTTATGAAATTATCGCATTTGTACAACATGAAAAGCATAAAGAAATGTTTTAAATATAAAATTTAGAAGCATATAGAAAACATAAATACTATATATATCATATATAAAATATAGTGACATCATAATGGCCACCATGAAAGGTGTTAAAAGAAGATTGAACAATCATCGTTTCATGAGGTAGAAATTCACCATCCAAAGAAAAGTATGTTCATTAACCATTAGACGAAGGTGTGTGTTTGTGTGGCTCGAATAATTCACATAAAAACATCCTAGTATATTGAAGATTGTGGTTTTGTTACAAAATAATTGAATAAAAAGAGTTTAGAGGTGTGGAAAAGCGGAATAAAACAAAAGAACACAAGGGTAGACATTACCTTTAAATCAGGTAACTCTTTTTGATTTGAGCAAAAAAGCTTCTTTTGAAAGGATTCTGCACAAATGTAAGGATTCAATGATGAAGATAGGGATTTGGAGAGATGAAATGGGCTGGGTTTGGCCGATAAAATGGCTTGAGTGGTGTGTGTGTGGTGGTAGAGGTGGGGGCCTCTTATAAAAGAAGAGGAGGGGTACTCTTGGAATGTTATAAACATTTACTTTATAATAAAATGATTTTCGGATTTTAAAGGTTCTAAAATTATATATTTCAAGGATATGGTTATAAGAGTTCAAAATACACCCATCCAATAGGGTTTTGACATGTTTAGGTCTAATAGATTACATTATCTTTTCATTTTATTTAAATCATTAAATAATGAGGTAATTGATGTATCATCATGGTCTCATAAATAATTTAATTTATTTAATGTATAAAAATAATTACAAAATATCATTATGTAGGAATTTGTTTTAGCTTTAAGAATAATATTTATAGTCAAAAAATGGCTAGTATAAAACCATGTAAAATTTTTTTTTGTAAGACAACACATGTTTGTGACATTTTAATTTTAAAAACTCCTCACTGACTAAAAGGCCATTACTTACACTTTTGTAACCAAACGATTACCATAAAACCCATATAATGAACAAAAAACATATAAATGTGACTTGGTACATAAACATACGTAAATGGAATAACCATACTGTCGACTTCCACCCATACTTAATGGAATAGCCATACGGCCGACTTCCATACCCAATGCATTGGAGGTTATAACATAACCACCCATCCTGGTATTCATGGAACCACCCATTAAATTGTTTATCACGTAACCACCCGAAAAATGTCCAAGTACCATTACAAAATCATTATACATAAATCAATTATAAATGAAAGATAAAATTTCCATATTTCAATAACAATATATCACATAAATATATTGAATTAACAAATCCAATATAAAACTATTTTCAATACTAAAATACAAAAAAAGAGTATATGGTATTTATTTACATTTAAAAAATATTACAGCTTGTTTAGTAAGCCAATGATAAAATAATACTCGCGGTGGCGGAAAGGTTGTTGTCACCGCGTACGTTAAAAAAACATACTTTTTGTCGTTTAGTAAAATGATTCATATAAAAAAGATTCCTTTTGAATAAAAATAAACGTCAAAGGGGTTTATACACTATATAAAGAAAGTTTTGTATAAAAAAATATGCCTCAATGAAAATAAATTGAGGCGAAGTCCCTTATAAAGACGATATCCTTAGATTAATGATAAATCAATTACATAATTATGTGTGACAAACGAATATATCAAATATAAGTGGATATTATGTGTAAAACAATAAAAGTTCATTACCACATATTCATAGAACGACATATTCAAGGAGAACATGTTTACCCCAAAGAATCAAAATTAGGTTATGAAGATCCCTTGCAAAAATTTCACAGCCTAACGACGTCACTTCAAAATTTAGAAAATGAGTTGATGAGAGATAATAATGTTATCTCATAACTTGGACATAAAATTTACATCAATAAGGATATATAAGAACATATCCCAACATAATATTATATGAATGAAAAGACATAACAAAAGAAATATTTTAGAAAGTGGAGGGTGAAATGTTCCCTTATCGACAATGGTAACTTTCGAAACGTACACCTCACGGAAGAAGGTTCATACAATGATGATGTAAATACCCATAAAAGAAATTATATTACAAAAACAGTAGAAAAATGGGAAGTACATACACCACTCAAATGAAATGGTGGAAAACATAGCATAAATTTCACGGGAATAAAAGTGAGATGAAAAATCCCCTACGAAAACATTGCAGCCTAACAACGCTACTTAAAACATCCAAAAATGGTTTTATGAGATCAAATATGGTCTCTCATCATATGAACATAAAAATAATAGTAAGAGAAATATAAAATAACATCCCCAAACATAATAAATATGATATTAAAGGAAATTTCATAAAAATAGTGCTTAAAAAGAAAGAGAGAGGTAGGATCCCTTATCTCAAGTCCGACTTTTCTTGTTTGTTTCTATATTTTCCTGAATAAAAAATTTTGGTCATTTTATAATTTCTTAAGGAATTCTTTGAAAGATTATTATTCAGCTCATATAAAATATTATAATGTTATAATAATTTTTTAATAATGGGAGTTCATATCAGACATTTTTGTCGATGTTTGGTTCATGAGTCAAAAATGACCTTTTTTGAAAATGATTGTCCATGTAGTTATAAGTAAATAATCTAAAGAATAAAATTAATTATTTAAATATCATATATATCAAGTAAATATTCATTTTATACTACTCCATAACATTTGTAGATAAAAATAAATGAAATGCACCATTCATGGAGATGGTAGGCCGTACGTACGTATGAACGCTACTTTCATTTATTTATCATATTAATGGAATTAAAAATAATTGAGAGATATATATAATATAATTACAGTATAATATATATGTTATATAGGTATAATTTGTTCATTAATTTCATTCTTTATAAATTCCTTGTTTTTCATGAAACAAGTCAAATCACTTGAGTTGGCGGTAGTCCACACTTCCTCAAATGAAATTATCGCATTTTCACAACATTAAAATCATAAAGGCACGTTTTAAATATAAAAATCTGAAGAATATAGGAAAAAATAATACCATATATATCATATATTAAATATAGTGACATAATAATGGCCACCATGAAATGTTTTAAGAGAAGATTGAACAATCATCGTTTCGTGAGGCTGAAATTTGCCATCCACAGAAACAAGATGTTCTTTAACAATTAGATGAATGTGTGTGTAAGTGTAGCTCTAATCCTTCACATAAAAACATCCTAGTATATTGAAGATACTCGTGTTGTTACAATATTGAGGAATAATAAAATTTTAGAGGGTTGGATAAGCAATATAAAACGAAAGAACACAAGGGAATACATTATCTTTAAATCGGGTACCTCTTTTTGATTTGAGCTCAAAGGATTCCTTGGAAAAGATTCTGACCAAAGGTGAGGGTTCAATGATGAATACAGGGCTTTGGAGATATGAAAGTGGCATGGTTTGGCCATGAAAAAGTCTTGAGAGGTGTGGTTAAGGTGGTAGAGGTGGGGACCTTTTATAAGAGGAGAGGAGGGGCACTCTTGGAAAGTTATAAACTTTTACTTTATTATAAAATTCTTTTCGGATTTTAAATGTCCCCAAATTATATATTTCGATGATAATGTAATAATATTTATAAATAAACCCATCCAATTTGTTTTTGACAAGTGTAGGGCTTAGATTTTACATTATATTTTCATTTTATTTAAATCGTTAAATAATGAGGTAATCGCTGCATCATCATGGTGTAATAAATAATTTAATTTTTTTAAAGTCTAAAAATAAAAAAAAAATCATGATGTAGGAAATATTTTTATATTTCTAATTAATATTCATAGTATAAAATATGACTTGTATAACCCCATGTTAAAATTGTTTTAGTAAAACAACCCTTGTTTGTGACATTTTCATTTTAACTTTAAATAAAAAGTTTACAATATCATTTTCTAACCAAAGTGGCTCCATGGGGTCCCCAAGTTGACCCATGGATTTTCTTGGTCATCCATGACTCATCCAATAAGGGTAGGACATATTTCAATGTCATTTCATACTATTAATACCTTATTTTTTCCTTAATTTACATTAATTACCTCTAATCGTGATTAAAAACATAAAAGTTTCTATTCACCAAAAAACATTTTTAATCCCATTCAACAACATTTTAAATCTTAATGATAACCATGTGTGGAATATTTTTTAAAATAAAATCAAAGAAGTGGTAATGTTTCATTTAAACAAAAAATAAGTTTTTAAACTACCACTTAGTGGTTTCACTATTCATCTAAAATTAAAGTTTTTCAGAAAAATACAAAAAATTCACCCTAGGATATATTTGATATTCCGAATTCAAAAATGATGTCTATTTTAGAAAATAAAAAATATATATGATGAATTTATGAATTTAATAATTAATTCCCACTGTCAAAACAAATAGCATGTTTTTAAGAAACAATATCTATTAAAATATTAACACTAGTTTAAGTCCAATTTCAATGTGAAATTAATTCCAATGACCACTATTGGATTAAATGGTAAAAATATATTCTAATTTCACTTTAAAACTGATTCAATAGATAATCTAATGATATAAATAAATTATATTAAAAAGAGGTTTTGAATTAAAATACAACATTTTTCACTATTCATTAAAAAATGATCTTTATCGGAAAAATACCAAAAATTTACTCAAAGTAAATTTTGATTTCCCGATTATTAAGAAGAATTTAATTTTGTCAAATATAACACATAAAATTGTAAAAATGTTTATTTAAAATAGGTTCGCCATCAAAAGGCGTTTAATCAACCTTTTAAAGAATATTAGAATGTTTACACTTAAAATTGGATTCATTCGCATTTTTAATCATCTAGCATTTATTGTAAAAAGTAAAAATATTTGACAAACATATATAATCATTTTGTATTTAGTTTCGTTCTTTCCCGCCATTACAACGGCTAGGAGTTAACTACCATTTAAAATAATATTATTTTATTATTGGAGTGAAACGTAAGATTTAAAAGGAACTCGTTGTCGGATATTGGTTAAGCCATCGAGCATATCGTTCCCTTTAAAATAATATTAATAATTTTTTTTCACAAATAAGGATAAATAAAAAAATTTCATATTCTTTATTTACCTAGGGTGTTACAATTTTCATTAAAAATAATAAATGAAATTATGTTTCTTATTTAATTATATTATAAGTTAATGCCAATACTTATTATCAATTTAGCAATCATTTATAGTTTTATAATTTATATTAAATATAAAAATATGAGTTTTTAATGATTATTTTTATATAACTATATTTATTTAATATTTTATTAAATATTTATTTTATTATAATTGAAATTAATGGTAAAATATTGATTTAGAAAAATGATATTATTTTTAAGAAAATATATTTTTTAATTATATGATTTATAATTGGTTATTGTTTTATAACATTTATAAATTAAAAATACATATAATTATTATATTCTTAAAAACACACATTATATAATATAATATATTGTAACATTATAAAAATATTTATTTAGAATCCAAATCTATTTAATTAAGGCATAATATATTAATCTTATAAATAATATTTATATATGAATATAGTATACCAAATTATTTAAATATTTGATGAATTTTTATTTATAAACGCAGTCGACAAAATAACATTATAATACATTGATGTGAAAATATGATAATTATTTTATTTATAAATAAATATTATATCATGAATGTAATATATTATATATAAATTACATAATTTGTCCATATATTCGATTTTTTTATTTCATAAATACCATTTTTAAAAGGTTAGTAGGAACCCTCACAAATGACCCAATCGTAAATTTAATTAAAAATAATTAAAAACAAAATTTCAAATTGAAAGGAATATCTGTGATTTTAAAATGAACATTGGTATTGTGATGGTGGGTGGGTGTAATGTTTCCTATGATGTTGATGAGATTTTTATGATATGTTTTAGCATTGTTTATTTCTCGAAAAATCGATTGGGAGTGATAGATGATAAAACATCAGTACTCAGATAGTGGATGATGTATCAAATAATTACTAAGATAAAATAATCTACTCCTTTTTCTATTGTTTGGGGAGTTTTCAGTAGTATTTTCATGGGCATAGAGATTCTCTTAGACATTGGATGATATTGTTTGGTGCTAACTGGTGTAATAATGTTTCATGTCGATATGAATCATTTGTTTGGTAAATAACCATAATGGTTTTTTTCTGGGTCAAATAATAAATTACAAATTGAACAATATGTAAATGTTAGGACTATATAAATATCCATCGAATATTTTCATTGAATGTTTCATGACCTTCATAATATATTATGCATGTTAAATATATAATTTATTCAAATCCCATTTAAAAAAAATTGTAACTCGTCTTTGGAACTATCCTCAATATATTAATTAATGAAAAATCACTCATAATGAACCCAAAGTATCTATCTTCATTTTATGATTTATGATCGTGGCTTGATAAATAATTTACATTGCATGAGTCATGATGGGCATTAATAAAAATAATAAATCCTAAGGACCATTAAGCAGGCGGACAGATAAAAATATCCCATGACTCCTATGCATGAAGAATTCCTATAGGAATGTTTATTCTCATAATCCATGATGTATAAGATTCCAAAAAATATATAACATGTAGATGTATATGATTCCCAAACATCCTCAAAATACATATTAAAAGAGAATTTTGTTAGAGGATTGGAAAATATTAATTTTTTCCATCTTAATAGTGCCTTCCCAGAGGATCAACACCACATGGTATCCATTTATGACATCCCACATTAATGATTAATAATTTCCAAATCATAATTAAAGTGGACTTTCATTTGAATCCATCAAGGGAAAAAGATATTTGATTACATATCGGTCAAAGAAATACATGGATGGAATTATAGAACATTATGAAATGCATTCAATTTAAGGATGTTGAAAAACAAGTTCCAAAAAATTTAAATTTTCAATAAGATTATATTTTGTTCAAATACACTTCAATTATTATACAGAGATGAATATTTTCAGAGATAAGAATATATCATTATTTTCAGAAAAAGATCTCATTCCATAAATGTAAAACATCATTCTAAATATTTTCTTTAAACTATATAAAGTATATTGGTTGTTAAATGGGGGAGATATTTGTTTATATTTATATTAATACACATCTTTTTTATCAGGGATAATTTACTGGAATGATGAATTCATGTTTGTATCTAAATAGGATTCTTTACCTCCATCAACATAGGAAAACATTTCATTTAAATTTTAAAATAAGGTGCTCTTGAACTGGATCACATACAATGATATATTTTCTTATTATAATTTATTCAAGTATGTTGATGATACTATTATAAAACTACATAATAATTATCAGAACAATTCTATTATATTTAAAATCTATTTTTGTATCATTCATACATGAATGTATTTCTGACTGAACACAATATTTTTTTTGGTTTCGGGTGCAGAGGAAGTGTTGATGGTGCAACACCCAACATTAATTTTTACCATGATCAATGATTATTTTTGGATTAATAAGATGTTGAAAACCAATCTTCATGGAATGGAATCAAATAATTAGATAAATAAGAAAATAACATAAAACCATTATAGAGGCTCTTTCACATCATGTTTATAATTAATATAATTAATTTCATAAATAATAATACCTAGATATTTATTATTTTCTTTATTGATGATGTTGATCATCCGAAATTTCCCCTCTGGATTAAATTTTTATTCTTTCAAGGATCTGAACTATAATCCATATTTCGTTTATCAACACGTGCTCCAACAGCCTCCAATCAACTCCACTCATTCTCCACGAGTTGTTGCGGCGAAGAGAGTGTCTAGTGTGGGTTGTTCTTGATAGACTTTTATTCATCCTTAATGAACATCCTTCATTCTTCTGAGTGGTGGGACGAAGAATCTATTGAGAAAAGTTTTATATCAGCAATTATCAATTCACGGTGTTTGCGGTTCGGTACAAGGAACAATAGATGTTTGTTTCTATTTATTGACATGGGGATTTGGTTACAATATTTAATTACATAACAACAATTAAATACATTCATATACTTATAGAAAACACAAGATTTTAATAAAAATAAAATTTCAATATTTATGGAGTTCCATTTTTGAAAAATAGAATTATTAATAAAATTATATGTTACAAAATAGTAGAAGCATTATTAAAATTGGTGCCAACTGGTTAAATAATTATTCAACATGATGCAAATAATTTGTTACTACCATGACGGATGTGCTCCCCTCGAACTACCATTTCATTAATTGAACACCCAAATAAATTAATAAATAATTTATTCTTGTAAATAAATATTTAATTTATAAAATATAAAATAAATATTTAATAAAATTAAAAAAAACAAATTTATTTTACCCACAATCTAGTGAAAAATTTTCTTTTTTTCTTTATGAATAAATTTTAAATGGAATAAAATTTTTCCACGTTCTTGATAATAATATTTATTAATTAAATTCAAATACAATTTAACTTATACAACTAGAAACACTGAATGAGTGACCCACTGGGATTCATTCTCATTGTTATTATGTGGGCATGCATATTGTCCAAGAGTACTGTCTAGAAATGAGTCAAGGAACCCAATAGAATGAATATAATGTCACTACAATAAAATCCTCATATGAATGCTCATAATTTAACATATTCCCTTGGTCTCAATATCTCATCAAACAGGTTTCACGATAATGTCATCACGTTTTATGCTCTATATTTCATTCCTTGAAAACCTGAAATAGACTCATCATTAAACCAGGGCCCTTGAAATTCATGTGACGGTTCTTTTTCAATCAAATGGAAAATATATCAACTTCCATAAATGGAACGGAAAAACCCTTCCTCAACTTATCAATTAATATCATGCCACTCGTGATCCACCCAACATACCTTAATTCCCACCAATTGTTTGTGTGACATGTTTCGTCAGTAAATCATAGTTCACGATTCATGAAATAGATTAATGATAATCTTAAATTCCAAGGATCAATACACACTCTCACATATTCCAATATACGATGAAACCAAAACATGTGGAATTACAATTGGAACGTATTTTTTCATAATCTCCTACCTTAAAGATTACCATGTGTTAACTTATGGAGAGAAAGTGTCATCTACTTACGAGTACACACACCTGGTGGTATTTATGCCATATTTCCTATCATAGTATTTCAACCAACCATAAAACTATATTTAATAATGATGATAACAAATCATGTGGAATTATTATTTGCAGGTCTATTCTCATAATATCTTTCCTTAGAGATTACCAAGTGCGAACTTAATGAGAGGAAGTCTTATCTACATATGAGTACACACCTAACTGTAGGCATGAGATCATTTCCATCATAATATTTCTACCGACCATAGAACTATATTTAATAATATTTTTATATCATTTCACGGTTCTCATTATTGCGAGGAACATCCTTGACCTTATAAAGGCAACAAATACTCTAGGACATTATTACATAATAGTCATGCAGAACAATGAACAATATGTAATAAGATGTTTAATATTTATACTCCTTCAATATGCATGTAATCAATGTACCACTAGATAGTTCTAGGACACCAACTCTTATATATTTTTGGTTTTTGTGGAAAAATTCATATCTTTGATGTTATCAAAAATATAAATATTAAAATTATTTTGGTTCTTCTTCCAATAACGATAATAAATTGGGAATTGTTTTTTTTAATTTTATCAATGATAGAAATGGGGATACATGGGACATAGATTAGGTTAAAAACTACCAGAAAATTATGGATGAAGGAAATCTATAGGAGGACATATGTTAGATTTCATTAAAAATTATGTTTGGAATTCTAATATTCCCATTGATTCTATCATGTCCTCCATGTGCAGGTGAACAACGGATATCCTCTCCAGGTACTGATCCTGAACCAAATCCATATTCCACCATCGGTTCAGGTCCTATCTACCAGCTATCTTTGAAGACTACCAACAAAACCTCTCAAGGAGCCTAAACTATCCACATTCCATGCACTCCTATTGAGGCCAATTGCACAAAGTCCAAACATGACATGGTTATCCACATTGAAAGAAAACCACTGAGGAACTAACACGAGGTGGTCTACCAGAGTACTTGGCTGGACTGCCCTACATGAATGCATCACTTCCTCATTTCCTTCTATCTGACCCCTCACCTGAAGATGTCATCTGGCCAGCTATAGGCCTATCCCTCTGGTTTCCCTTCTATATGAGTGCCCAATTCTACACCTCTGAAAAAGATCACAGCCTGAAAATTTTCACCTAGACCCAATTGGTGTGTCATATTCCATCCTCAATGTGCCTCACCCTAGCTGCATCAACGCGTACCATACTAGGTGCGAAGTGAGACAACTCAATGAAGGTGGTAGCATAGTCTATGACTGACATGTATCCCTTCTCAAGACTCATGAACTCCAGAGCTCTATATGCTATCGATCTCTCTTGGTAAAAGTGAACAATGAACCTATCCTTGTAGTTCTTCCAGGTCATTCCCTCATGCCTACAAGAAAGAACATGTACATCACACCAATGCTTTGCTGGTCCTCTCAACATGTTCGTCACGAGCTTGAAACTCCACCCTAGAGGAGTCTCGAGCTGCTCGAAGATCATCTGCAGACTCTCTATCCAGTTCTCAACCTCCTTCGGACCACCCTCACCCTAAAAAAGTGGTGGGTGATTCGACATAAACTCTCGTGTCAGATATTCCATAGATGGATTTTTACCACGCACACCTTTATTGATCCTCTATAGGACATGCTCTATGCTAGCTCGGAGCTGCTCGTTGAGCCATGTTCTGAACGCTGCAAAAACCGACTACTGTCATGCATGCACATGATTTTGAACCTGATCTCATCCCTGAGCCTGTACTTGTGGCTCCTGTTCTGCATGAATCATATCCTGAACCTGATCCTGCACAAGTGGCACTTTACCATCTCCCTTCTGATGATCCATCTGAGTTTCCCCAAAATGATCCCACTGAATTCCATTAATGTTTAGACTACATAACTACTACCATTTCTCTCCCACACAACAACCATGCCCTATTGCATCCCGGCATCATGTCCTCCTTAGCTTCCCCTAACCGAGCCATGTATCAAAAATAACTCGGCCCATGTCCGTCCTGACAACTAATGCTGCCTCTAAACAATGACCGATTTGCCCAATCCTGGTGATCAATATCACCTCAACCGATTGTACCTTCCTACTCGTACAAGATCCAGATCTAGATACCATGTCAAATGCAATTCTACAAATATATAAAGCATTTCATACACAATGAAACAACATGAAATTCTATTAAGAGTTTCACCTATTCACATTTCATAACATACAAAGCATTGTAATTTATTTTATTCACATTGTATTATCACTTCACAAAGCATACATGCATTTATGAAATTTAAATACCGTAAAAATGTTCCTATCAAAACCCAATAAAAAAGAATTGTCATTCCAGAACAAGGTCTAATTCTCTGTTACTACACCAGGTCAAGGGTCACATATCAAAATCAATAACATCACTCACCTAGTGAGCCATCAAGGTGGAAATTATATGAACTGTGATACGAGAAAAGAGAAAACAACAATTCCCACCCCTAGAAACTTGGCCAATTTCACAATCCAGGGGCTACAGGCACCCATGCACAAACTAGAAACCCAGTTTTAGTAACAAACTATCTCTAGTATACCATATCCCAAATAGTAAATCCAAATGAAATAAAACGGAAGTATTATTCTTATTAGTAGATAGTAAAATGATGCTAGTAAATTCGTGTCAAGAACTTCTTTTGTACCACTTCGTAATGCCTCAGACCCGAAAAGCTACCCGAACAGGGATAAACGAGTCGGGTGCTACTAACATAGGCACAACTCCATGGATTTGAAAGGATACCAACTAGCAGCGATGGTCTTAATAGTATAGTGGGGAGGATATTCCCTATCAGAGGATAATAATAATGGTATTGGTCCATGTATAATAATATAGATGTCATGGTATAAACGAATTAGAAGACTCGAACCATACTCACATAGTGGAAGCACATTCAATATCAATAAATAGCGGAAACCATTAAATATACACAATAGCAGTGGAAATAAAAACAGCAGCATGTTGATCACTTGAAACTATTATTCAACAACAAAACAATCATCCAATGCAGGTCATACATATCTGAATATAAAAAGGCTCTAATGGATAACTAATTCTAGCTACAAAACAAGTAAGAATGCTGATACAAGAATATTGAAAAAAAGGTAACTCAATCTAGGAAGAACCTCATAGTCCATACCATCTCCATGCAATAGCAAATACAGCCCAGCTCCTAAAGCTGGCCTCAATCCTGAACACAAATCCAAAAAGTCGGCACGCGTCCCAATGGGACAATGCCGAATGTGGGACAAATATTAGTAGAATACCACCCAATGGTGCATATTTAATATAATAATTTAAGCAGACATGCATTTATAAGATAATAAGTAAACAGAATGATGTAAAAATAACAGAAACCCCATTGGTGCTCATCAGCCACCATGAAGCGTAACCTTCTTCGTCCAACGCTGGAATCTCTGTCATGCAACATGGCACTATGTTCCCTCTTACACCATGTGTCTCAAGTATCAATGTCCAAATTTCATGCCCAATAGTATTAACCCAGAGGAACAACGATGTCTGACCTCATATAAGTACCGGAGGGACATAGATGTCTGCAAACAATTAATTTAACTAGAGAGACAACGATGTAAGCCCATAAATATGTACTGGCGGCACAATGATGTCTCCCATCAAATTAAATTACTGGAGGGACATCGATGTATTCCCTCATGTAACGGTGAGCCTCCGCCCCCAACCCAAAAGCCTCAATGCTATCCCCTGAAGGCCCCTCACCTTTGATGTGGCTCTCTACGACAAGTACCCCCCCCCCCAACTAAAAGTACCTAAATCACAACTAAAAAAGGCCTCTACTGACATGAGTGGTCAGAACCACCTCATCACAGATTCTCTTTGTGTGCATACTACTCAAAGTACGGGTGATATGTAATCACGAAAATAATACAGAAGCCACAATGTCTCTGACACCTTGTGTCCATGTGGCCATGTCGCTCACATCTGATGGAATCACCATCCTAGTAACCCGGGCCATGCCCAACCTGACAATCATACTACCTCAAACCGATGTCCAAGACGCCGGATACTGTGGTCAGAACCACCCAACATAACCCGTGCCAATCCCAACCTTTGATCATCATCACTCAATAATATCCATGCCATGCCCAAAACCACCCAAAGGGTCCACCATATGCAATTAATCAATTGCATATATAACATATTTAATTCGAAAACATAAACAAAAAAACATTTTAAATAGTTGAATTCCCTAACCTAAATGTTAAGAATAAAAAAAACTAAGGTCTTGAATGCATCTAACTAACCCACTGGTTATCAATTAACTTCAATGTGGTCTTGAATGACTCTATCAAATTTATATCACTTTCAATAAACTAAACTCAAACAGTTTAAAACATTATGATTCAAATATAACCATTTTGGAAACCCCCGGCCAAAATTCCTCAATGAACAACAACCCCTCGACTGACCCCGCTCAAGAAAAACTGGTAAAATGGTATACCCAAAGGCATCCCATATTTCAAGAAATCAATTCTATAAAAATCCTATGATTAATCTGGTACCGCTCCAAACATCTGTAAATGTGTTGAAGGCCGCGCCACCCAAATGACCACGAAAACAGAAAAAGAGGTATGCACCACTTTCCTGAGACTCGTACGATGCAACTCCTTCGGTAACAGACTCCAATTAAGTCTAAAACGTAGTAGATATACAAAAGATTTCAAACCTCTCGAATCTCTATAACTCATTCTAGAATAGAAATCAAAAAAATAGCTCAAGATGAATCGAGGACTTACCGAGGGGGTTCCAACGCATCAAAACATGATAAAAAAAGTTTGGAGAAAGTTCCGTGAGAATGTCCTGATAGGCTTGGTTCGTGAAACCCGAAAGAAAAATGGAGTTCTGCCTCAAAACAAGGATACTTCCCGGTTTAACCAAAAAAAGGAATTACACGACGTGTACTCTAGTACCACACGTCCTGTATATCATTTAACTCTTCATATGGCTTCTTGAAGTCCCCCGAATTACTTTCTAGAACCTGAAGACATGAGTACATGGTGTGTACCTATGGGTACATAGTGTGTACTGGGTTTTTCTTCTCTTCCCCACTGACTTACCCACATGCCATGTATATCCCTCTTACATGGCTAAATTAAACGACATGTTCAAGGAAGACATGGCGTGTGTGTGGTTAAATGTGTATACCCTTCCAATAGGCCTACATGCTGTGTATGGCCTCCAAACGGTCAAGGGTACATGACGTGTAAAAAACAACATGTCGTCCAGTAAGAAATTTCTACACGGTCATCATACATAATGTACTCGGCGAGAACACATACATTCACTCACATAACATATACACGGTGTGTTCTTAAAGGACACCATGTTTAGGCAGAAAATTTCCAAAAACTAACCAATTTCTCCAATTTTCCGAGAGAGAAGTCAAAAATTGAAACAGGGTCGGGATATTGACCCATTCTAAAAACCCCGGTTTTTACAAAAAAAATTAATCCCTACAACTAGCTATGTTTAATTTGTACCAATGTATACTCCCACATTTATTTAATTGATCTATTAATTGACAGATCTAGTATTTTTTCATCTTCTATAGAATAATAATTAATAAATAATAACAGTGTAAACACAGAAAAACGTAGTCGAGAAGGGATAAAATAATGATGTTTTTAAAATTAGATGAATCCAAACAACAAAATCATTCTTCAAATCATTAGAATCCAAACATTTTTTATTCATATTAATCCTATTTGATTCAATAATATTAATATTAAATAAAATAAATCTATACATAGATTGTATATATATATATATATAACCCGGAATGGGTATTATTATTGAATTATTTACACAACGTAAACATATTTTTCTTAAATAACTAGGGATAAATGATGTGTATATAGATTATATTGTTTTGTTGGAAATAATTAAAAAATGGATTGTGTGAAATCCTCAATGTTACAAATAATCTAATTAAATTATAATTAATTTAAAAACAAATATATAAATGATGGTTTATATAGTTTTTCTAGGTTGTAGTAAGGAAATTTGGATGAGTTTATGTACATACATTTCTTCTCATAATATATGTAATATATTGTGTTGTTTCAGTGATAGGTTACATTGGAGCTGAAGATTATCATTTATTAGATGATGAATATATTTATTCGGACCAATTACATATCCTTAAGATACTCTTTAAATTTATTGGGTATAACGAATAATATTTTGGGGTTTTCTCAATTGGATAAATTGAAAATTTTAAATTAAAAATCTAAAAAATGATGACATAAAAATAGAATTATTTTGAGAATAAATTCAGTGGATCCATGAGAAGGAACACAATAAAAATAAATACTCGCCTACTAATTAGATCATAGGATGAGTGGAATGTGGGAAAATCCATAATCGAGTTAGTAGGGGGAACCAACTACTACAAGTGAAAATTTACAAGACACATTCAATGATTGTAAAGAATTTAGGGGATGATAATCCCATAATTGGAGTTCTTAATAAAACCAAACATCATTTGGACACATTAATTTTATAGGAAAAAGACATTATTTATTATGTGGAATTGGAATGTTAAAATTTCATTTCTAATTCAAGATAAATTTTAGAAAAAAATAATGGAATTTTAATAATTAATCCTTTAATAAAAAATTATTAGTGATATCAAACAAGGAGGGATGTCCTCCAACCAAACAAGAGGCTCTCTAGAGGGACAAGAAGTGCTTATCTAATGAGACAAACGATTTCCATCTCTTTTAAAAAAATATAATGAACCAGAAAATAAGAGGTTGAAATATTGAAAAACTCATATACCGATGGCTTCGAACCATCGGTATAGGCCCCAAAAACATTGGTATATGGAAAAAAAATGGATTGGGGGACTGTTGGTGTTTCTGTCAAGGGTGTAGACCAATAGAATCTTTATTTTGATAATTTTAGTATAGTTTGTCTATACCAGTAGATGAAAAACCATTGGTGTATTTAATATTAAATAAAGTCACCAAGGGTTTGCAAAACTATCAATATAGGTAATTAAAAAAACCCATTTCCGGTTTTGATCCTTGCACATATGATTTGTATTTCAAACACCTACCCACCATGATACAATGTTTATTTGGAAGAAAAATAGGAACAATATGTATATTTATATTTAATAGCCATTAGTATAGTTTAATAAAATGTAATATACAATGATGTTTTTACCCAGAAATTTGTTATAGCTATCACATATACCAATGGTTTCGTAAAAACCATTGGTATAACATCATTTAATTGAATACTTGCCAATGGTTTATATAAAAACATTTGAGTAACTAAGACCTAAACCAATGGTTTTTCAAGAAAAATCTGTAAGGGTTTAATGAGGGATTCAATTCCAATGGATTTGGCCATACAATTGGTATATTTTTATTTTATTGTTCTTATAAAAATAGTTACTCAAAAACCATTTCTATACATCTATTGGTATTAGTCAAATTTCTAGTAGTGTTGTAAATGGATTAAACCTTCAACGTCGACAAGGTGAAGGACTACAGACCACACTATGATGCATTAGTACCATTAATAATGATAATACAGTCAAACTACATGATGAAAATTTTTTATCTTCTCTTAATTGAGAAAATAAATCCATTGAATATAGCATGTGCTTCTTCCCTTGGTGGATCCCAAAATAATGCGTAGATATCAATCAATTTGTGATTATGTATCCTTGATGATCACGTACCACAAGACCAATCCAATAGATCCTATCCAAAGATAGTGTCTTCCATATTAATCATAAACACATTGGATGATTGTGTATCCATTTAAATTTGTGAGAATATGGGAATGAGGTTTCAAGTCGAATCCCATTATTCTTCAAAATCCCCTTCTAAGATACATCCTAATTGATCCAAATGGAGTTTGGTTTTGAAAACTTGTTAGAAACTATGTTATATCATTTTACCAATATATACATTGATATTGTATAGATGGAGTACACCTTATCTATGGGAATGGAAGAAGTAACATTTGATAATAGAGACACAAAGCCATTCTACATTTCCATAATCCTATATGTATTCCTTTTCTATGCATGCATGATTTATTTATCCCCTTGATGGTAGTCCATTGCATGTATAAGAGTTTTTGGTTCACTATGAATAAGGATATAGAAGTTTCCTATTTATTATTCTACCCCATTAAGAACTATGTTAAGTGTTTTATTTTCATGATATCATTCAATAAGAATGTTTAAACCATTTGCGGGACTGTAATTCGCCAATGGAATTTCCATAAATCATCATGTTCTATTATCTTTTTTATGTGCACCAACATGTACCTATAAATCACAATATAGCCTACCAATCATTCATTAAACGAAGATAGATTTTCATACTCTGTGTATGTTGTACATTTAATATTCGAAATAATCTTACAATCCCTGTCATTGTACCATACATCAAATTTAGCTGAACATCATCCGTTAATAGAATCATTAAAATAGGAGAAAAATGTGGCATCCTCCCAATCAGAAACCACTAGATATGTTTCCATAATCCCATATGTATAAAAATCCATGGGACCCTCTATATAATGACATTGTATCCATCCCCAATCCTCTAAAAGGGTATATTTTAAATAAGAATACATGATTCCCCTATGAAAATCCATAAAAAGCTGGGTTGAGGGATAAGGGCTACATCACAAAAGGTCGTACGGGTGAAATATTTCGATTCAATGATCTGAGTGTATAGTGAAAATGTATATTGAATCAGGTTCCAACCATGAATTTTTAAATATAAATGAAGAACATGAACATGTATTTATAACCCATACCAGCAAAAGGATTAGGGTTGCAAAAATTAATCTAGGCCAACTAATGATGTTTTTTGTCCAACGTTCATATACCATAAGAACATAGAAATGTGGGAGTGAATTTTGTAAATCCAAACGACATTTAATAGAAATAAATACATTTTATTAATTATAATCGGATGAGCTACATACTTTATATGGTACTTCCATCCCTACATTTGTGTCCTTATAAAATTCCACCGATGATTTTTTTGTCTAACTTGTCCATGATTCTAGAGAGAACAACTATTTTAGTTTTACCAAAAGTCACATGGAACCAAATATTTTAATTAATTAAATAAACCACCTGAATTACTGAGTTTTGGAAATTATCTTTGTTTCTACAAGCAGTCTCACTAGAGCTGTTGGAAATTTCTTCTTTGGAGTATTTAATAGATTTTCTATTATCTTTCCCTAATATTTTATAGGCCTGAAAATATAAATGCAATTTTATAGAGTTTCATGTGAGTTAATGTTATATACCATCATAATAGTGTATATAATGATGACCAATTATTTTAATATCCTTCCTGAGCCCACTAATAGGGATATATATGCATAAAATTTTTATACATTACACTAAAATATCAAAATCCTCATTTGATGTAAGTAAATTTTACATTCATTATAATTATATACAATATTATAATTCATGTTTAATTTTGAGTTATTTGTGCATTAAAAGTTCAAACCATCAATGTGGTTTTTCTGAAATAGTTTACATGATGATTTTAACATTTTTTACAAATAATTGGTGTTAATATATTTATGATTATCATTTGGGGGAAAATACCCTTGATAATATATACTAATATCAATTTGAAAATTTTATTTTTCAACACAAATGAAGATAGATTTGATGAGGGTTATATCTATTTAATTTTACCTCAATACCCAACATTAATCTGGGGGAGGATTGGATATGAAAAATAATTCATGTATGTATCCAAACAGTTTTCCTTACCCCCAACAATACCAAAAGACATTTCTATTTTATCATAAAATAAGGTGACCTTGAAGTAGATCACAAAAATGGTAATAGTTTCTTAATATTACAACTTCATGTACTCTGATTCAATTATTAGTAACGTAATTAATATTATTTGAATCATGTTCTTATTTATACACTATATTTATTTTATTCATACAAGAATGTATTTCTGATTGAAAATAAGAGTTTCATTTTGTGTAGAAAATTAATTTCATTGATTTTCAATAAATGAAATTATTAAAAGTATTGTAGTTATTATTACTACTACCCTTACACTCCCCCAAACAACGATGGCCCTTGGAATCTTGCCTTCATGGCCTCTTTATCCTCCCCTAAAAGATCCATGTATCCAAAGAAACTCGGCCCATGCACGTCGTAACAACTATTGTTGCCTCAAACTGAGGATTGAGTCACCCAATCCTCATGATCAATATCACCTCTACTAATAGTACCTACCTACTCGTACAAGAGACAGACCCAAGTACCATGTCACATAAAATTCTATAAATATATAAAGCAAGGCATACACATTGCAGCAACATTAAATTCAATTTTTAGTTTGACCTATTCACATTTCAAAGCATAAAAAGCATGGTAATAGATTTTATTCACATGGTAGTATTACATCACAACGCATACATGAAGTTATGAAATTTAAATATCCTAAAAATGTGCCTATCAAATGCCAATAAACCAAGCATTTCCATACCAGGACAAGGTCTAATTCTCAATTACAACACTGGGTCAAGGGTCACATATCACAATCAATAACATCACTCACCATGTGAGCCACCGAGGTAGAAATCATATGAACTGTAATACGAGAAAGGAGTAAACAACAATTAACACCCCTGAAAACTTTGTCCATTTATCAATCCTAGGGTTATTGGAACCTATGCACAAGCTAGATACCTAGTTTTAGTAGCCACCTATCTCTAGTATAACATATCCCAAATAGTAAAACCAACAGAAATGAAAGGGAAGTATCAATCTCATTAGTAGACAGTAAAATGATGCTACTAAATATTTGTCACGAACTCCATTGTTATCACTTTGTAATGACCCAGACCCAAAAATCCATCCAAACAGTGTTAAACATGTCTGGTGCTAGTACCATAGGCGCATCTCTCCTAATTCCAAAGGATGCCGACTAGCATTGAGGGTCTTAAGATATAGTTGGGAGGCTATTCCCTCATAGAGTATAAAAATAATGGTACTGGTCCAGTTATTATAATAAAGATGTAGTGGAATAAATGACTCAGCAGACTCGAACAAGAGTCACACAGTGGACACACATTCAATATCAATAAACAGAGGAAACAATTAAATATAGACAATAGTAGTGGAAATAAACACAACAGCATGATGATCGCTTGTAACTACTATTGAACAACAAAATATTCTTCCAATGCAGGTCATACATATCTGAATATAAAAAGGAGACAATGGATAACCAATTCTAGCTAAAAAATAAGTAATCATGATTATACAAGAATATAAAAAAACAAGGTAACTCCAGCTAGGAAGAACCTCAAGGTCCATACCATCTCCATGCAACAACAAATATAGCCTAGCTCCTGAGGCTGGCCTCTTTCCTTAACACAAATCCATAAAGTCGGCATGCGTCCCGAAGGGCCATTGCATAATGTGAGACAAATCTAAGTAGGATACCACCCAGTGGTGCATATCTAATATAATTATTTAAGATGATATGAAATTATAATATTAGAAGTAAATTGAATGATGTAAAAATAACACAAACCCACTAGTACTCACCAGCACCATGAAGTGTCACCTACTTTGGACAATGCTGGAATCTTTTTCATGCAAACTGACACCATGTTCCCTCTAACACCACGTGTCTCATGTACCAACATACCGAAAGAGTGCCCAATAGTATTAACCCAGAGGAAAAATGATGTCTGGTCTCATATAAGAACTTGAGGGAAAATGATGTATGACCTCAAATTATATAACCAGAGGTACAACGATATTATTCCTCAAATATGTATCGAAGGGACAATGATGTATACAATCGAACAACTTTTATGTAGGGACAACGATGTCTGCCCTCAAATAAAAACGAACCTCTACCCCCAACCCAAAATCCTCTATGGAATCCCTTGAAGGCCCCTCACCTTCTATGTTTCTTCCTACGACAAGACCCCCTACCAAATTTAGTTAAACCACAACTAATGGGGGCCTCTAATAACACGAGTGGTCAAAACAACCTCATCATGGATTCTCTCTATGTGCACACTTCTAAATTTATGTGTCATTAGTGATCACTGATATAATATAGATGCCACAACTTCTCTGACACCTCGTGTCCCTACGGCCATGTCGGTCAGGTCTTATGGAATCTCCACCCCAATAACTAGGGCCATGCCCAACCTGACAATCATGCTCCCTCAAACCGACTTCCAAGATGCCCAATCCCATGGTCAGAACCACCAAACGTAACTCATGCCAAGCCCAAACCATGATCATCATTACTCAAGAATATCTATGCCATTCCAAAATCCACCCAAAGGGTCTAGAATATGAAATTCATCACATGAATATATAACATATTTAAATAAAAAAAATAAATAGACAAACATTCTAGACAGTTGAATTTCCCTAACCCAAATTTTAAAAATCAAAAATACTGAGTTCTTTAATACATCAAACTAACCCAACGATTATCAATCACCTTAAATGAGGTCTTGAATGCCTCTAAAAAATTTATATCATGTTCAAAATACTAGACTCAATAGTTTAAAACATTTTAATTCAAATATAACCATTTTGGAATCCCCTGTCCAAAATGCCTCGATGTCCAACGTCCCCTCGATCAACCCCGCTCATGAATAACTGGTAACATTGTATACCCAAAGGCATCCCATAGGTCAAGAAATCAATTCTATTAGAAACATAGTATTATATGAGTCCCACTAAAAATACATGAAAATGTTCCGAAGGGCGTGCCACCAAAATGACCATGAAAACATAAAAAGAAGTATGCACCACCTACCTGATACTCATAAGATTCAACTCCTCTGATAACAACCTCTAATTAAGTCTAAAACATAGTAGATCTACAAAAGAGTCCAAACCACTCGTACCCCTATAACTCATTCAAGAACAGGAATCAAACAAAACGACTCAAGTGGAATCGAGGCCTTACCGAGGGGGATCCAATGCATCAAACCACGATCAAAACAAAAATTTGACAATGATACGAGAGCAATTTAATGTCACAGATGGATTGGTTCATGAAAACCTCTAGAACAACAGAGTTCTGCCTCAAAACAAGGATACTTCCCTTTCAAATGGGAAAAAGGAATTAAACGGCATGTACATTAGGACTACAAGACATTTATATCATTTAACTATTCATATGGCTGCTTGAATTCCCCCGATTTACTTTCCAAAACATAATGACAAGAGTACATGGCATGTACCTAAGGGTACACATGGTGTACTTGTCTTTTCTTCTCTTCCGCACTGACTTACCCACACGCCATGTATATCCCTCTTACATGGATAAACTAAACGGCATGTACATGGAGGACACAGTGTGTACATGATTAAATGTTTCTACCCATCCAATAGGCCTACATTCCATGTATGGATTCCACACGGTCAAGGGTACATGACATTTCAAAAGCTACATGTCGTGTAGTATGAAATTTCTACATGGTCATCACATAGCATGTACTCGGTGAGAACATGGCCAGTCACTCATGAAACTTATACACGATGTGTTCTTAAAGTACACCATGTTTAGCCAGGAAATTTCCAGAAAATACCCAATTTCTCCAGTTTTCACAGAGACAAGTCAATAATTCAAACAAGGTCAGGATTTTGACCCGTTCTAAAAATCTAGTTACATAAAAAAAATTAATCCATACAAAAAGATATGTTAAATTTGTACCAATGTATATGCCAACATTTATTAAAATGATCTATTTATTGATAGATGTAGTATTCTTTCAACTTATCTAAAATAATAATTCATTATTAATAATAGTGTAAACACAAAAAACATATTTGAGAATGGATAAATGCCTGATCTTTTGCAAATATGATGAAACCCATCCACACAATCATTCTTCAAAGAATTAAAATCCTACCATTTTAAATTCATATATATCCTATTTGATTCAATAATATTAATATTTAAAAAAATAAATTTATATATAGATTGTATATACATATAACCAGGAAAGGGTATTATTATTGAATTATTTACACAACATAAATATATTATTTTAAAATAACTAGGGATAAATGATGAGTATATAAATTATATTTTAGTGTTGAAAATAATTAAAAAAAGGTATTGTGTGATATCCATAATGTTACAAATAATCTAATTAAATTATAATTTATTGAAAAAATTATATATATAATATTGTTTATATAGTTTTTCTCGGTTGTAGTACAGAAATATAGATGAGTTTTTGTACATACATTTCATCTCATACTAAATGAAAGATATTGAGTTGTTTCAATGATAGGTTACTTTGGAGCTGAAGATGATCATTTATTAGATGATGAATATATTGATTGGGACCAATCACTTATCATTAAGAAACTCTTTAAAAATTGGGTATAATGAATAAAATTGTGGGGTTTTCTCAATGGGATAATCTGATATTGTTAAGTTAAAAAAGTACAAAATGATGACATAAAAATACAATTGTTTTGAGAATAAATTTAGCGGAACCATGAGGAAGAACACAATAAAAATAAATACTCACATACGAATTAGATCATAGAATGAGAGGAATGTGGGAGGAATCCTTTATCAGGTTAGTAGGGGGAATCAACTACTACAAATGAAAATTTACAGTCCACATCAAATGATTGTAATGAATTTAAGTGATGATAATCCCATAATTGGAGTTCTTACTACAACTAAACATCATTTGGGCACATTAATTTTATAGGGACAAGACATTATTTCTTATGTTGAACAGGTATGTTAAAATTTCATTTCTATTTCAAGATCAATTTTGGACAAAAAATAATGGAATTTTAATAATGAATCCTTTAATTAAAAATTATTTGTGATATGAAACAAGGACGGATGTCCTCCAACCAAACAAGAGGCTCTCCAGAGTGACCAGAACTGCTAATCTAATGATTCACCTTATTTCCATTTATTTTAATAAATTTGAATTAACCAGAAAATAATAGGAAGATATATTGTACAAATACTAAAAAAATGGTTTGGAACCATTGGTATTGGCCCAAAAACCATTGGTATATGGAATAAAAACGGTTTGGGGGACTGTGGGTGTTTCTTTCAATGGTGTAGACCTATAGAAACGTTTTTTTTTTAATTTTTGTATAGTTTTCCTATTCCAATAGATTACAAACCATTGGTATATTTAATATTAAATACAGACACCAAGAGTTTGAAAAACTATCAATATACATAATTAAAACCCCCCTTTTAGGTTTTAATCATCTCCCCTACAATTTATATTTCAAACACCTAACCACTATGCTACAATGTTTTTTTGGATGAGAAATATGAAAAGAAATGTATATTTATATTTAAACACCATTAGTATAGGTTCATTAAATAAAATATACAATGATGTTGTCATCCGGGCATTTGGTATAGCCATCACATATACCAATGGTTTTGGAAAACCCATTGATATAACATCATTTCATTGAATAAATTCCAATGGTTTGTACAAAAACATTTGTGTATCTACAAACAAAACTGATGGTTTTTCGAGTACCATTGGTTTGAGGTCTTATGATGGATTCAATTCCAATGTATTTGGCAATACCATTGGTATATTTTCATTTTGTTGTTCTTATAAAATAGTTTATCAAAAACCATTGGTATATGTATATTGGTATAGGTAAAATTTCTAGTAGTGTTGTAAATGGATTCAACATTCACAATCGAGAAGGTGAAGGACTAGAGACCACACTGTGATGCATTAGTACCATTAATAATGATAATACAATAAAAATACATGATTTCATTTTTTCATCCTCTCTTAATGGTGAAAATCAATCCATTTAATATTGCATGTGGTTTTTCCATTGGTGGATCCCAAAATAATGCATAGAAATCAATCAAGATGAGATTATGCCTCCTAGATGATCACATACCACATGACCAATCTAGTAGAACCTATCCAAATAGAGTTTCATCCATATTAATCATAAAAATATTGGATTATTGTGTATCCCTTTATAGTTGTGAGAATATTGAAATGGGATATCAAGTCTAATCCCATTATTCTCCCAAATCTTCTTCAAAGATACATCCTAATTGATCAAAAAGGTGTTTGGTTATGAAATCTTGTTAAAAACTATGTTGTATCAATTTACCAATATATACCATGATATTGTATAGATGGAGTACACCATATCTATGGGAATGGAATAAGTACCATTTGATAGTAGAGACACAAATCCATTCACCATTTTCATAATCCTATATGTATTCATGTTCTATGCATGGATGATGTTTTTAGCCCGTTGATGGTAGTTCATTGCATGTATAAGAGTTTCTAGTTCACTAATAAAGAAGGATATAGAAGTATCATATTTATTATTTAAACCCATTCAGAACTACGTTAAATGGTGTATTTAAATGAAATCATTCAACAAAAATGTTCAGACCATTTGTGGGACTGTAATGTGCCAATGGAATTTCCATAAATATTCATTTTCTATTATCTGTATTCTGTGCTCCAACATGTACCGATAAATAACAACATAGCCTACCAAACATTCATTAACTAAAGATAGATTTTCATATTCTATATATGTTGTTCATGTAATATTCAAAATAATCTTATAATCCCATTCATTGTACCATACATCCAATTTTGCTGAACATCATCTATTAATATCATCTTTAAAATAGGAGAAAACAATGGCATCATCCCAATCAGAAACCACCAGGGATTTTTCAATATTCCCATATGTATAAAATTCCATGTGACCCTATAGATCATGACATCGTCTCTATACCCAATCCTCTAAAAGGGTAAATTTCAAATAATAACACCTGATCTCCATAGGCATATCCAGAAAAAGATGGTTTGAGGGTAAGGGCTATATCTCAAAAGGCCATATGGGTGAAATATTTTGATTCAATGATCTGAGTGTATAGTGAAAATGTGTATTGAATGAGGTTCCATCCTTTAATTATTAAATAGAAATGTAGAACATTTACATGTATTTATATCCCATACCAGCATAAGGATTAGGGATGCAAAAATTATCCCAGTCCAACTAATGATGTTTTTTATCCATCGTTCATATCCCACAAGAACATGGAAATGTGGGAGTGAATTTTTTAAATCAATAATTCATTAAACATAAATAAATACATTTATAAATTATAATCGGATGATCTACTTCATTATATGCTCTTTCCGTCGCTAAGTTAGAGTCCTCCTAAAATTCCACTGCTAATTTTTTTGGTCTAACTTGTCCATGATTCATGAGAGAACCAATCATTTATTTTTACAAAAAAAACCAGTGGAACCAAATATATTAATTAATTTTATAAAACACCTGAATACCTATGTTTTTGGAAATATCATCATTTCTATAAGTAGTCTCACCAGAGTTGTTTAATATTTCTACTTTGGAATATTTAACAGATTGTCTGTATTCTTTCCCTGATTTTTTATAATCCTGAAAACATAAATGAAATATTATAGAGTTTTATGTCAGTTAATGAAATATACCATCATAAATGTTCATATATTTCTGACCTATTATTGTAATATTCTTCTTGAGTACCCCAAAAGAGATATATATGTACATAATATTTTTAAACATGACACTAAAATATCAAAATCCTCATTAGATGTAAATGAATTTTATATTCATTTTTATTATATAGAACACTATTATTCATGTTGAATGTTGAATTATTAGTGCATTAAATGTTCAAACCATCTATGTGGTGTTTCTAAAATACTTTATTTGACACATCAAATATTTTTTACAATGAATTGGTGTTATAATATTTATAAATATCATTTGGGGAAAGATACCCTTGATAATATATACTAATAACAATTTAATCATTATATTTTGCAACACAAATGACGATAGATTTGATGAGGGTTATATATATTTAATTTTTCCACAATACCCATCATTAACCTGGGAGAGGATTGAATAGAAAAAATTATTCATGTATGTATCCAAATAGATTTCTATAATCCCAGAAATACCGAAACAAATTTATATTTTATCAAAAAAAAGGTGACCATGAACTAAATCACATATATGGTAATAGTTTCTTAATATTACGAATTCATGTATTCTAATTCAATTATTAGTAACATAATTAATAATATTTGATGCATTACCTAATTTATACACTATATTTTTTATCATTCATATAGTAAGGTATTTCAGATTGAACATTAGAGTTGCATTTTGTGTAGAAATGTAATACCATTGATTTTCAATACATGAAATTATTAAAAGTATTGTAGGTATTATTAGTTAAAAGGTCATTAAATGTGAAGATATTTTTTAGTTTTACCTGTGGTAAAAGACGGTATACATGGAACAATGAGAATATTAAAAACTTTTTGATAATTATAGAGTTAGGATCACATTGGGGGAGATATGTTATATTACAATAAAATTTATTTTGGGTTTTCAAATATTCCCATTATCCGTCTCCAAGATGCTAAAATTCTCACATTTCTCTATTATTTTTAAAATAAATGCATAGGTTCTTTTGGGATAGATATATAACAAAAGAAAATTCAGGATTCAAGAATTGTTTAGTTCATTTGTAAAGGAGGGGAATTAGTTGAATGTTTCAAGAAATAAAATCCATATATACAAGACACTATATCAAAAAATAATATGTTTTTCATAATTGTGGGAATTTATAAAATACCGATCTTTTCTTATAGAAATTAAATTTATTGATGTGGGATTATATGATAATATACTTGTTTGGTAAAAAATGTTCTACTTCAAATTATAATGATGTTAATATTTATAAAAACATGTCTTTATGATTGAGAACATAATATAAAAATGGGAGCCTTATATTCCACAATAATGACATATGTATTTACAACATGTAAAAAATAATGTTTGTCGAGAACTTATTAAGGGTACAAATACCCTTATGCATTGGAGTTATTTGATCACGGATGGAGCACCGCTAAAGAAATAAACGATTCGACTTTCATTGAAGATAATTACAATATTAAAAAACATTATTAATATGATAATGAAAACATGGTTCTATGCATGGTGGTGGGATTTAGTCAATATAATCATCTAATTATTGTTTATTTGTAATATTATCCTTAGGAATACCATTTTTGATCTAAAAATATATTTTTATTTTGATCTTCATTTGAAAATATTGGATTTCTAACCAGGTTTTCATTGTGATCTAGAATAAGAAATTCTGGATGATGAAATATGGCTACAGTTCCCCAGGAATTTTTTTTCTTTTATCATGAATAGAACCACCTTAGGATAGTGTTTAATGGATTTACATTGGTTGTTGATAGGTTATATTTGAACTTCATAGTCTCATTGAAAAATTAATTTGATGAAAATTATTGTGATTATATATTTTGAGATATAAAATATTGGATGATGGCATGTGTTTTCATGTACATACAACTTTGAGTAAAAATTTTCACACATTGTGTTATATTGTTGTGAAATTGATTCATAAAACATTAATAATGAATTAAAGATCACTATGTTTAAGAATAAAGAAAATATGAGTCTGTATGGTACGTTTTTAATGAGTGATAATATTTTTTATCTAAAATTTATTTTATAAAAAAATCATAGACACTATGCCATTTTGATCTCATAATTTGTTTGATTGATATCCAACCATTTCCTAAACATCCAAAAAGACTTACTGATAGTTTTTATAAATTACTATGTTAATCTAAGAATGTTTTTTTTCAGTGATTGAATTATAATATTAACTAAAATGTAATATTTAAATAGAAAAAATATATTTAATGTGAAACTGATAACACCATGTATCATATTACAGTCTAAAAGATTCTGACATGTCTTAAAAGACATATGGGTAATTTTTAATATTTACTAATACAATTTGAATGTGTTCCACCAATTTTTATTATTTCATGTGAATTTTTTATTGAAATATAATTTTAAACTGAAAAAAAAACATTTAGTCGATTATATATTTATAAAATTCTAGTAATATCAAAATATCATATGTAGGATATATTCCTTTATGAAGCGATCAAGTAGTTCATTAGTACATCATCCTTATTGTATACATTATTGATAATTTTCTTGTATGATCATTTTTTAACATAATACATAAAGAAATTAATAAGTATAAAAGAATATGCATGATGTTATTTAATCATGGTATTTATAATAATTAACTACATAATTATCAAGTAACAATGATATGAATATTAACTACAAAAATAATGTAAAATAATGAGTAAATTTATAAAGGATGTTTTAAAATGTCATATGTTCATGATTTCTACAAATATTCTAACACAATGATTAATTTACATTCATTTGTAAAATAATATATTTAAAAATTTCAATAAATTATGTTATGATTGTTATTTTATTACTGAGAAAATATTAATAAAATAGGATTAATAAGTATTATAAATGAAATTGAATTTATTAGTGAAAATACTTCATTAGGGATGTGAATTTATTGATAGGAATTAAATATCATTTATAACATTCTAAATGTAAAACCTGATCTCATTTCCATTAGGTTTTTCCATTCTCAAATGATTTTTTCATATATTTTAAATTCTCAAACGAAATTTCACCTATTCGTGGAGAAGGTGTTATATATTCTTCCAAACTCCCATCGAATTACATCATCCAATATCGGTATTTATGTCTTTAGTATAGAAAAAAATGATGTAATATAAGCACAATCATTCATTAATGTTAAAACCTAACTAATTGTGGACCTTGCTAATAAATGTAAAAACCTTGACATCATCTAAAACTATATCTAATCAAATTCCAATAATAATTAATATAATTTATCATCCCATACAATGTAGTTTACAAAATGAAATATTTATTTCGGTATGAATAATACAACATAACAACTGAATCTATAATTAATATAAAATTTTCAATCAATGGATCCAAATAAATATATATATATATACACATATTTATTCCATATATAAGAATACACAACATTATGTATTTTTTATTTATGATGAATCATGGTGGAAAGTAATAATTTTTCAAAATACCTATCTATATAATTTGTGTACTTCTTGGAATACAAAAATGATTCACTCATTTAGTAGATAGCATAAAATGAGAGTTTCATGACTCATTACCAAATTTAGGATACTTGTGATCAATTTTATTTCATGGAAGAGAGTTTACTGGATGAATGATTTTCCCTTATTTATATATCTTTTCTATATGCAAAATCAATTTTCTTGTAATATCCTCACTTCTATATAGGTTACTAAAACATTTATTAATTATAAATTACCATAAAAATCAAAGTAAATGATTCATAAATTGTGTATCGAGATGCACAATACATTGGGATTTTTTTGTGTGATTCATAGTATTTTAAAATTTCAATACAATAATTTAGATGGAAATTTATTCATTCATATATCATACTCATTGAATATATCATGCCATTAGTACAATATATTTCTGGGGGAAGCTAATTATATTTTTGGATTATATACATTAGTATATAAAGGAATTTAATAAATCTGGTGTCAATCAATACATTTACAAATTTAACAATATATTTCTTCACTGTGGTTTAATATTAATTAATGTTTAGTACAACCAGTACACATCTATGTCTTTTAACAACTCATTATCGACTAAAAAAATATTCCATGGTCATGACGTTATAATTTAATTGTAATTTTTCGTTCCTCAATAGGATATTCTCTATAATCACACCAATAATCACATCTTAAATATGGTCATTATCATTGTTCACACTTCTAATCATATCATATTTTCCATAAAACTAAATTATATTCTTGTCCGTAGCATTATTAAATTATTAGCTATGTCTACTCTCATATTTATTAAATTTATCTTTCCCATGATAGATCTGGTGTACTTTGAATTCCTCTAGAATATTTAGTCCTAAATAATAATATATTATACCTAGAAAATATATTTGAGATGGGATATATGTATGATATTATGAAAATTTTATAAACCCCATTCTCATAAAATTTTATCTTATTATTAACTTCCATACATTTTTCATTCATACTAATCCTATTTGATTAAATATTATTAATAATTAATAAAATAAATAATTTCATCAAATGTATGAACTTGTAACTCGAAAATGGTTTTCATAACGAATTATTTATGCTACATAAAACTATTTTCCATTGATAATAGCATATAAAAGATATGTATTGTTATTATTTTGTTCTATTAGAAAACATAAAAAAAAATTGTTATATCTATAATGTTACAAATAATATAAGAAAATTTTAATTTATTGAAATAAGTCAGATGATGGATGTTGTGTCTAGATTATGTAGGTGGGATTAAAGTAATAAGGTGGAGAAGATGTTCATTAATTTCTTCACATTGTACATGGAAGAGCTGGTGGCATGTCAATGATAGAGACCATAAGTGCTTGAGATGATCATTTATCAAATGATGAAAATATTGATCGGGCCCAACCCCCTATCCTTGAGAAAATTACATTTAATTAGACTCGAGAATTTAATTTGATACAATGTATAAAATATTGTGTTTTTCTCAATTGGGTGAAAAAATAATGATAAAAAATGTTCTTAATGATGACATAAAATACAATATTGATTAGAATAAAACCCCTGGGTCTAAGATAACGATAAATATATATAGAAAATCCCAATTAATAATTGGTGATGAGGATGGAATGAATTTGAAAAGAATATGTAATGGGTTTAGTAGGAGACACAACTAATACATGTGAAAACTTTGAAACCCTATCAAAAGAGGGAATGGAATTTTGGTGATGATAATCCCATAATTGTAATTATTACTCCATCTCAATATAATTTGTATACATTAATTTTAGAGAGAAAACACATTATATCATAGGTTTAACTAGTATGTTAAATTTTCATTTATAATACACGAAATTTTGTAAAAAAGTCATTTTAATAAAGGAACATATATCAAAATTATATGTGACATAAAGAAAGTAGGGTTGTCCTCCAACAAAACAGGTGAATCATCCAAGAAACAAGAATATTTATTCTAACAATCCACCCTATTACAATACATTTTAATAATCAAGAATGAACATTAAAATTAAAAGATAAACTATTGTAAAAATGCATATTAAAATGGTTTGGATCCATTCATATAGGCCCTAAAAAACATTGGTTTATGATGTACCATTAGTTTAAGGCGCTGTAACTTTGTCTTTCATTTGTATAGACATATATAAATGGTTTTGGGATACTATTTATATGTTAGGGATATATCCATAGATTGAAAATCTATTGATATAGGAGATTCAAAAAAGTCCCATGGTTTCAAAAAAATCAATTAAATTGTAATGTCCAATACCTCTCCGTCCCATTCATTTATCAAAAAGAATGTCACAAATTGTTCTGGAGGGTAAAATGGACTTTTCCCACATCTTCCAAAATTTTGTAAGTACACGCTGTGTAGTGTGAGTACACGCCGTGTACCACCTTGCTGGGCATACCCTGTGTTGAAGGCCATGTCCTTTCCGTGTGAAAGAAATGGGTACATGTCGTGTACCCCAAACTACATGTTGTGTACCCCCTAGCCGGGTATACCCTGTGTTCAAGGCCGTGTCCTTGCTGTGTAAAAGGAATGGGTACACGCCGTGTACCCTAAACTACATGTCGTGTAGTCCCTCCCCGCGTACGCATTACCAGTCAATGGCTGTGTGCCATGTTGGATCTGTGTCATTGCCGTGTGAGATAAATGGTTACACGCCATGTGTCCAAACTACACGTCATGTAGTCCTTCCCCACGTTTTTGTTACCCTCAAGCCATGTGTTGACCATTCAACGGTCGCGTGACGTGTTGAAGACTGTGTTGGAAGCCGTGTAGAGACCGTGTGAAATAACCGAGTACACGTCGTGTACCATAAAGTACACGCCGTGAACATTTTCTTTTATCGCCTATAAAAGGAAGAGTCCTCTCCTCCTTTTTAACTCACCCCACTCCTCCCCTTTCCTATGAGCAGAGCTCTCCTAAGAGACTCGAAGACTCCTTTTCTTCCATAACTTATTCATCTTATCTACGATTTACGATCCGTCATTGGACACAGGATCGTAACGATGAGGCGGAACTTCCGAGCTTGGATACGTTGTCTCTCCTTCAACTTTTCTTTCCAGCTTCCACCCGAGGTGGTTTTGGCGGGACTCGATAGAGGTGAAGGACGCCAACGAATGTCTTCTATGGTTGATCTGGGGGAGCGTTGTGATCATAACCTGTTGAGGTAGGAATCATACCTTCATCTATCTAATTTGTGAATAATGCAGGGTTGGCATCCCCTTGTTTTCATGAGAAAAAGTTTAACCATTAAATAAAGATAATAACTGGTTAAAGAACAGGGATGAGAAAGTTGTTATGTTAATATTTTTTATCCTATTGATTTGTTATGTATTCAATAGGCTTATGCCTACTGAAAATGACAGTTTTTGGGGGCCTTTCCTTATGAAATTAAATGTTTCACTATCTTTTAGAGCATTTTGTGGGTGGAAGCATTGTGGATTGTGGAAATTGATTAATCACATAAAGTTGGATGATTTAAAATTTGGAACCCTTGTGTGATCGCCTCAATTAAAAAAAATGGGATAATGAACATGTGGGTATTTCTCTTGGTTACTGATGTGTGAAAGAGAGGGGTGAATCTTGGGTTGTTACGAATAGACGGGAAGTAGGGCTGTGGTAAATGATGTTAATGGGGTGATGATGTGGCACGAATCTTGTTTTGTGGGTTGTGGTGGATCGGATGAGAAGCGGGGCTGTGATAATATTTATCAAGTGATGATGATGTACGAGCATCAGTGTGTTTGTGGTTATGGTGGTTTGCAGCGGGGCTGCATGGATGAGTTTTAATGTGAACGGACTTTGGGTTGTGAATAATAAATTTAAAGTGGAAGATTAAATAACTGGTGGGTAATGGTGATGGAAAGGGAATAATAATCAATAGGGTTGGTTGGTTATTAAGAAGGGACATGGTTGTTGTGATTGTGTTTTCCTATCATGATTTCTGGATTTCATTGATATTATTACGAAAAATTGATGTGGTTGGTTGTGGATAGTTTCCCAGTAGTTATGGAACTAATAAAATGATTTTGTTGAAACATGAAAACCTAAATGGGGTTGGGGTTGTTTATGGTATGCATGCTTCATAGTAGAAGTGCCAAGTCACGTGCTTAGTTTCTATGTTTAGAAGCCATAGGATGGTCTGTGTGTTTGGTATATATATATGTATCTATATCTTTTTATTTTTTTATCGCACCCCATCCATGTTGATCACTTAGTTTCGAACACTCCCATTTCATGGGAGAGGGTGTTTTCCCCTTAGTTACTATCTCTTTCCTGCTCCTTATTTCCTAGGCTGTGATGGCTTGAGACGACCTTACACTTAAGACCCTTCATGTAGGTTTCGATTGGGGTGGATTAGCCAAAGACACTTCGAGAAGGATTTTTTTCCCAAGAATCTTTGGTATGAGGCCCAGGTGTCTTCGGGCCAGAGTTCAGTTACTATTAATTTTTCCCAAGAACCATCAGGAGGAGGCCCATGTGTTTGCGGGCTGGTTGCGTGGTTGTGTGGCCCAGGTGTGTTCAGTTGGGATACATGGATGTGAGGCCCAGGTGTGTGCGCGTGGGATACGTGGTTCTGAGGCTCGGGTGTGTGCGGGAGAGATACATGGATGTGAGCCCCAGGTGTGTGCGGGCGGGATGCGTGGTTGTGAGGCCCAGGTGTGTGCGGGCCGGGAGAGTATGGAAGTGTTAGGACGTTCGCCATTAGGAAGAGCAGCTAACTAATTGGAAATGGTACGGGGTACCCAATACTCTTGTTCTTATATACTACTACCTGTTGTGATTGTGTTTTTGGTGAGTGTGGGTGGTGTGGTTGGGTGGATATTATTCCATTCTAGGTTTCTTCTATTATTCTCACGAATAATTAGGATGTCTCCACACACGTGCACAAGATCATTAGGTTTCCCTACTAAGTATACATGTATGCTCACCCTACGTTTACTTTGATTTTTTCAGGAGGACTACCAAGGCCATGTGGGACCCTACTAGTCGGACAGCTAGAGTTTGTGCAGTTGTTGAACTCTTGTTATCTTTTGGTATTGTACTTTGAGCGCTCTTGTACCATCACCTTGTTATAAATTGTTTAAACATGCATGTGGGCTTGGTTAGTGTTTATTTCTATACACTTGTTCTTTTCATTTTTGTGGTTGACTTGTCCTATTTCCCGATCATAAAATAATAAAAGGGTAATTCCTCCAATATTTGTGAAAAACTCATACCCTTAGTGCTAGTCGCCACCCCGGGACCTACTGGAGGCGGGACTCGGGGGTCATTATCTCCCTTTCACCATTGACATCTTAGGAGAGGCATCTTTGGTGGGAGGGGGTTGTGACATAAATGTCCAGTGTTCATGTCATTTCATATATTTAAATAGTAAAATTTAAATTTATTATTTTATATGTTAAATGATTAATGTTAAAATAACTCAATAAGAAATGATAACCTATACCTACTTTTTTGAAATCCATTTGAATAATCCCATACCATTGGTTATCAAAACCATTAGTATATTTATTTTGAATATTGGGACATTTACTAATTGTTATGAAAAAAATAGTCATGTAGATTCATTAAATTTAGTCTGTAATGACAGTTTAATACAAATTGTGGGTATAACTATCACTCATACTAATGGTTTCGGAAAAACTGTTTGTATAATGTCTTTTTTTTAATACATTCCAATTGTTTGTATAAAAACACTGGTATATCTATGACATATTAAAAAGGTTTTTCCAAAACCATTTTTATATTGAAATATCAGGGTTGCCATACTTGTGGTATAGGCCAAACCGTTGGTATAGGTTAACATTATGGTACCTATAACAAAAGTTTCTCCAAAACTGTTGGTATAGGTCTGTTGGTATAGGACCAGTTCCTAGTAGTTTTGAAAATTGATTGAACATTCATAATTAATAAGCTGATGGACTGGAGACCCCACTATGGTTCATTAATACCATTAATAATGACAATATTGTCTGATTCCATGATTACAATTTTCCATCATAAATAGAACTTTAATCCAATTAATAATTCAATGGATTCATCAACTTGTTGACCCCTAAAATAATGGATCGATATCTTGCATGTTTTGATAATGTAACCCAGTTGATCATGTACCAAAATCACTAATCATAAAGAACCTATTCTAAAGAGAGCTAAATCCACATTATATACTAAACGAATTAGATGGGTAATGCAACACATATATAATAGAGAATAAGAGAAGGGGTTGTGAAGCCAAATCTCATTACCTTTCCAAGTTTCCTTCCATGATAAATCCTGCTTGATCTGAAAGGAGTTAGGTATTTTAATGATGTTAAAAACAAGGTTATATCATTTAACCCATATAATCCATTATATGGTGCAATGAGAGTATACATTATATGTGGGGATTGAAGATGTACATATTGAAAATAGATACCCAAAACCATTCATCGTGTCCAAAATCCTTTTTGCAATTGTGTTCAATGCATGAGAGATATTCTTGTCCCCATGATGGTATATCATTTCATGTATAGGAGTTTCTACTTCACTAATGAGGAAGGGGATCGTTTTTTACACTTTAATATTTTCATACCATTAAGAAATAATTTATATGGAGTATTCCCATGCAATAATTCAATAAGAATGATTAGACATTGTATAAATTATGTTCAGTTTGGTTTCCTTATATATTGATCATCATTTTTATCTTTTTTTTTTGTTTGTTTCTATTTTTTTATTGGCAACAATGTTCCCTTTTTGTACTATGATGATGACCGACAACATTTTCCAACCCTTGGGGATTGATAACACCATTCAGGACATGCCAGAGATTGGTTCACAATTGACCCAGGCTGGTTCATGTCATGAATAGTTGTCCCCCCTCCGACATCCACAATCCTTCCATCACTTGTGTACACCCCCACCCTTAAAACTTGCTACATCTTATGTGTAGTGATTCTCGTGTTATCGTTTAAGTCCTACCCTCACCATCTCTTTATGGAACAAACATTCAAGACTACAAATAACGACCTTTAATAACCCCATCAATCATTACAAGTTATCGTGAAACACCGCCCCATTTTTTTGTGTGATTAAATAAAAAACTAAATAGTGTCTGGGATGGCATATTTTTCAATTCAATTTCTGGGAAAAATGGTTTCAGTTGTAGATGGACATATAGGAATCAGTTATAATGATTTCAAACACATTGAAAATATTAAAACATAACTAATACAAATGAAAAGATATTAATCATATAAAATTAAAATATATTCAAATATTGAATCTTGTTAAATAAATATTTATAAATAATAATAAATGATTGAATTCCCTTAATATAGAAAATTTTAATTTTCGTAAATTACAAAATTTATGGAAATAATTATAAAAATTATTAAATTAATTGAAATTAATTACAAAAAAAAATTAAAAATGTTGATGCATAACATTAATTAAATGAATATTAATCATATAAACTTGAATAATATTAAATTATAAAATATTATTAATACAACTAATTATTGAATTATACAATGATTTGAATGTAAATTTAAAATATAATATTTTATTAATGATAATAATTTGTATTATTTGTTAAAATATAATTATTTAAATAATTATATACATATTTACCAATATATAAATAAATATTAAAAATATATTATATGTAAAAATTATTATATTTTGATAAAATAAAAAATGAATAAATTATTGAAAATACTAAAAATGATGAGATAATGAAAACCATTAAATAATATTAAATCAATTAGCAGACATACATGTACCCACATGCATACACATAGACATACATCTACACATAAATACACAATTTAAACATAAAAAAATATTGGAAAACACATACACATACACATAGGCACAGGTATATAAACATACACATACATGTATGTACAGAACAAAATTCACACTCTTACATACCCATGCATGCACATAAAAACATATCTATACATACACTTATGTACATAGTAAAAAAACAAATCGTATTCACATACAAATACTAATACCCATACACAAGTAAATACACATACAAATTTATATTCATCCACACACACATGAATTTTCATATAAAAATACATTCACACAAATACATACATGTGTATGCACATACATACAAATAAATACATATGAATATATATTAACATACATTAGTAACATACACATGCACATACAATTGTACATAAACATGTACATAAACATAAAGATACGCATACACATATACATTTATTCACACATACATAAACGTACTTTTATATAAATACACATACACATAAGTAAACACGTACATATTCAATCATATTTTCATGAACATATAAAAAAATATATAAATTCACATACACATATACATGCTTATGTTCACATAAATATACATACAACACAAATATGAAAATACATACACATACACTATTACATAGATATATATATATATATATGGATATATACATTACATATACACATACATGAAAACATTGTATAACATACACATGAAATTACAAACACACCTATGCACATAAACATACTCACAAATTCAAAATAAACAAACATAAATACCCACACACACACAAACAAACCCATCAAATTAATATGAAAATGACACATTCATAAACTCCCACATACATACATTTTTGTCATCCCCATATAGAATGGTAGGAGTTGTCGATGGAGCATCATGAACGTTCATATGAGAATGGGAGATGATAGAGGTCAGTGACCGTGGTAGGAGTTTTCGATGGGGAATAGTGGTAGGTTGTTTGAGAAAGGGTACTGACAGGTGTAGGAATTCTTTATGGGGAATAGTGGAAGGATTTATAATAAATGGAGGTGATGAACATATCTAAATTCCCTCTATCTAGAATGTTTGGAATTTTGGATGGGGCATCGTGATAGGATATAGAGGCGACTGTCCGCATAGGGGCTCTTTTTGGGGTGTTGAGGCACGTAGAAATGGTGGTGACATTTGTCAGCATTGTTGATGTGGTACCATAGTGGTTTGATTAAGAATGGGTGCTGATGGTCATACCAATCACCCACCCACCTGGACTAGTTGGCTATGTTGATGGTTATACATGGACGGTTATACATTAAATGGAGTAACTATTATATCAATCATCCCTCTATCTGACCTGGGAGGAATTGTCGATGGGGATGATTAGAAAGACATCTAATACAATATGGGTGTACTAATTGGGGAATAGGGAAATAGGAATTGCATGGGCCCACATCTGTATAATGGTGAAACATCATGTTGTTTCATAGAAATTAGTTCAAAAACCTCATATAGAACCTTCTTCATAGAACCTAACTTCTTCTTCATGATTGACCAATGCATATTTTTTCAACCAAAAACCATGATCTCCATACACATAGAAATGATGGATTCTATTGAACCTCAGCATGTGTGTGTGTGTGCACCAAACAAGTCCACATACCATTGTTGAATATTTTCAATGTTTTCATTACATTAACTATTATTTCACCTCCCTATTATCTATCATATTATTTTCATTTTATATTTCAATGAACATTGACCAAAATAAATATTATGGATCATTTTATAATTACATTATAAATATGACAATTTTTTGTATATGGAACAATAAAAAACAGCATGAAAAGCATGTAAATGTGGGGTAAACAAAACAACCCAGGTAATCTAGATATTTCTTAGTAAATATAATAAATTAAAAATTAGTAAAAATTTACCATATCAATTATATATTTTAAATATAAACCTATAGAATTATAAATCACTTATGTTTCTTACAAAAATGATAATATTTATTTATATTGAAATTAATCATTATTTGACACGAACTACATTTATTAAATAAACTATAATATATATTAATAATGTAAATATAAAAGGAATTATGTTAATCATTATTATATAATTGTATCTTTTATTCTATATATAGATATTTTACATTATTTAAATATAAAGTTAATATGAAGAGTCATTTATATTTATACATTATATTATATTCATTTTATGTAAATCCAATACCCATAATTAGTTCATAATATAATATATTTTAATATCATACAAATATTTATTCTAAATCATAATTGATAAAATTAAGGCATAATAAAATTATATTTTACAATTATATATTTTTAATATATTAGATCAAATTAATTTAATATTTGATGCATTTATATTAATATATAATATCAATAATGAATCTTTATAATATATTTATGATAATATATGACATTATTTATTTATAAATAATTATTATATCATGAAATTAAAATATTATATATCTATTACAGAATTATTTTTCGTATATACATTTTTTATTATTTTTGTAAATACCTTTTTTCATGGTTATGTGGTAAACCTCACAATGGACTCAACCATAATAGAACAAAAATTCAAATTCGGACACAAAACCGAATTTCAAATTGAAAATTAATTATGTTGTTTGAAACTGATCCCTAATATTGGGTTGGTGTGAGGGTGTGATGTTTCCTATGATGTTGAGGGAATTTATGAGATATGTGATAACATTGTTTAATTCCCCAGATAATGTGTGGGAGTGATGGATGATACAATGTCAATTCATAGATATGGATGATGTATCAAATCATTATAATGATAAAATATTATACACTTTATTTTGAATGGGGATCCATTCCACGGATATTCTTAGCCTCATATAATTTTTAGTCATTTGATGATATTATAAATTGGTGATGGGATTTAAGATGGTTTTTTGATGTAGTTGAAGTGTCTAGTGGGGGAATAACCATGTTGGTTTTTTAGGTTTGTTGGATCATTTGAAAATTGTTCAAGACGTAACCATCATGACTAAAAAATTCCATAAAATATTGTTAATCAAAATTCCATAACCCATGGATGATATTCTTCATATTAAATTTAATTATTAATTCAAATCATATATATATATATATATGATAACTCATATTAGGTACCTACCTCAACATATTAATTGATAACACATCACTCATTACATACATAATATTCCATATTATCTGTATATTGTACCACAATGGTTTATGAAATACATTCTAGTGAGTTAGTAATGATTTACATTGTTAAAAATCCTGATTTTAAAGGAACATTACAAAAAAAGATAGATATAAATATCCATGGAAGCACAAGCATGACTTATTCATATAGGACGTTCTATTATAATAATATCTCCTCATGAATCCATCATTGTACACCTCTTAGTATTTGAAGTGGTTAATAATTTTGGAAGAAAATGAAAATATAACATGTAGTGGTTGATGTTTCCCATCAATCTACGAAATAATTATCAAATGATAACGGTGGCACATGAGTGATCAATATCAAATTATTTTCCCATTGAAGATAACCTCCAATGAGAATCAACAAAACATGGCCTTTATTTATGTCATTCCATTGATATGTTGAAAGTTGTTGTCATCATCATCAATGTTGATTTTCATTTTCAGTCATAAATGGAAACAAGTCTATTTGAAAAAATATGGATCAAAGGGATACATTGCTAGAGTTACAGAACATTAATCAATTAATTCAGATTATAGATGTTGAGACAAAATATACCCCCACAATCAACTTTTGAATATTTTTAGATTTATAAAAATAAAAAACTCTACTTATGAAGATTTAAATATTCATAGTGATTTTTAAAAATCACTATTTAAAATAGACGATCTAATTCCATGTATGTAAGACATGGATCAAATGATTCCATATTCTAGCTAATTTAAAATGTTTGGTGCATGATTATTGGAATTTTCTTATTGATTCCCCCAAAAATAATATATATGAATAATATTTTGAATCATGTTACTAAAATATTTGAATATTATGTTTATATAAAATAAATGTATGGTGATTTAAATTATATAGAAGAACAATTTTCATGTTGTGAGTGGAATAATTGGTGCATTAAAAGTTAAAAACAATAGTTTGGATTGTATAAAAATGATTATTTAGAGCGTCTAATATTTAATACAGTAAATTGGATTTAACAATTTTTAGAATATCATCATTGAAAACATACCCTTGATAATATACGAAAATATCAATTTAATAATTTTATTTTCTTGCATAAATGATGATATGTTGTACTTGGGTGATATTTTTTTATTTTTAGGTCAATACCAATAATTTATTTAATGTATAATTTATTGGAAAAAATAATTCATTTTTTACAAAAACAGTTTTCCATACCCTCAACATCACAATAAGACATCCCTTACTAATCTAAAAATAATTTTTTCAAGAACAATCTCACATACATGGATAGAGTGTATTATTATAATGTTCCAAATAATGCAGATTATATTAATGGTATCTATCTTAATAAATATCAAAAACATTATCCTATATATACACTCTATTTTTGTTTCATTTTACAAGAACATATTTTTGAATGAACACTAGATTTGAAGGTTTTGTAGAATCATCCTATCTTGGATGTTTACAAAAATAAAAATATTTAAAGTATTGTGGTTCTTCATCATTGAGAGGTTAGAAAATATAAATAATTTTATTAATTTCATAAATGATGGAAGTGGGGATAGATGGAACATTGTGAAAATTAACAACTGCCTGATTAATTTGGATGATGAAACAATTTGGGTGGAGATATGTTATATTTCATTAAAATGTTTATATGGGATTTAGGTATTCTCATTATAGGTATCCTAAATGATTAAATTATCACATTTTTTACTTAAATTATGAAAATAATGGCATTGGTTCATTTGGGATATATTTATATGAAATGAAATATCAATATTCATGACATATTTCTATCATGTGTTATAGTGTGTAATTGGTTGAAGGTTACATTGATCAGCATCCCTAAAAAATCCTCTATATCATTCAATAGTATGTTCCTCAAAATGTTTTTAATTTCTAAATGATGGATCTATTCATGTTGAAATTCCAATTACTGATGTTTGGATTATATGATAATATTATCCGTTGATAAATAAGGTGAAACTTGAATTTCATGTTAGTCATGATTTTAGATAAGCACGTTTATATGTTTGATTATATCATAAGAAAATGGATGCCTCCACATCCCTAAAAAAGGGAAATATATATTTCAAAACATAAAAAATAATTTTAGGTGAAAACATCTCTGGGTTAAAAATCCCCTAAATCAATGGAGTGGTTTGATCAGGGATGTGTAATCTTCGAACAATTCAGTGACATGAAATTAATTAATGTAAATTATTGGATAACATCAATTTATTTTTATGAATATGAATAAAAATTTTGTTGGGTGGTAGTGGTATATGTTAAAAACTATAATCAATATTTAATTACTTTAAATCTTCACCATAATTTTTTTTTTCATTCAACATATTTATTTTTATATTTATCTGAATTAAAATTTTGTTGTCGTATTAATTGATTTTAATAGTGATTTTGAATAAGAAATTATTTATCATTAAGTATGGCTACAATTCACAAAATGAATGTTCTATATTTGAGAGGTGTTTGATGGATTTTCGTTGGTAGGTGATAGGTTATATATAAACATTATTGTCTCTTTAAATAAATAATCAATTAACTTTTGTGTGATGAAATAATTTGAGTTATCAAATAACAAATTGATGGACTATGATTTTTCTGTACGTGGAACATCAAGTAAAACTGGAAACAATGTGAATTATATTGACATGCAATTTATTCATACAAAATCAATAATAATTAAGTATCATTTTCCTAATGAATCACAAAAATATAACAGTGTTTCACATGTTTTTAGTGAGGGAAAAATATTTTTACTAATGTTTCATTTATAAAATTAAATCACACACATTATTTCATACTGATCTCATCATATATTCGATTCATGTCAAAAAAAATTTAAATATCAAAAATGACATATAGTTAATGTCATAATGTATTAACGTAGACTAGGAATGTTTTTTGTTTCTCAATTATTAACCCATAATTTGAACTCAAATATCGATTTTAAATAGAAACACACGTTTTATGTCATACTGTCCCCACCAATTATTATATTACGGTTTAAATGATTCATAATTGTCACAAATGGAATATTGGTCATTTTCAAAATTATTAATACAATTTCAATGTGTTTCCTCATTTTTAATATGTCAGATTCTTGTTGTAATAGTAATATGGTATTAAAATGGAAAAAACTTTAGTCCTTTATAAATAAAAAATACTCACTATTGAAATTAAATTATTCTTTTAAAGATGATATAAATTGATGAAAATAACTAATAGTATATTAGTGCATCATCCTTATAGTATAAATTATTGATAATTTTAATCTATTTTCATTTTCACTCTTAATATATTGATAAATGGTTAAATAAAAAAATTTATCAATTCTGTTATTTCTTTTTGATATTTATGTTAATTAACTACCTATGTATCAGGTAAAAATTAAAAGCATATTCACTACAAAATTTAAATAAAATGATGAGAATATTTAATAATTATGTTCTAGAATGTTACCTCTTCATGATGTCTGCATATGATCAGACATAATGGTTTTATTCTATCGTTTATAAAAAAATAAATTTACTCTTATAAATAAATGCTATATTGATATTAATTGTAGTTATAAAAAAATATAAAAAAATGTATTATTATGTTTTTAATAGAAATTTTAATTATCATAAAAAATTTCTATTTTGGGATTCTAGTTTGTTGACATAATTAAATATCATTAATAAATTTTCAAATGTATTATCAAAAATAATTCCCATTACATTTTTACTTTCTCAAACATAATTTCCTTATATTTTAAATTATAAAAAAAATTAACCTATTAGCAGAGATGATGTTATAAATTCATCCAATCTCCTTTCAAATGATTTCATCCAATATCGGTATTCTTTTGTTCAGGGTGGAAATTTCTAATGTCCAATAAACATAGTCATTGATGAATTTTTTTACCTAAATATGTGTGTACCTTGTTCACAAATGGGAAAATCAATAGTTCCTCTAATGCAATATCATAAAATTTTCACCTAAGCATAAAACTAATTTATCACCACAAAAAACATAGTTTTCAAAATGAAATATTCATTTCCTATAATAATCCTTAAACATTGCAACTAATTCACAAATTAAATTCAAATTTTAGATCAATGGATGCATATATAAAGCAATAATAATGACAATTTTTTCATTACATAAGCTGATACAACACATTCTATTCTTTCACCATGCATAACCATTGTGTAATGTTAAAATTTTATAATTTAACTATCCATATATAATGAGTATATCTTTGAAAAGAAAATTATTCAACCTTTCAGTAGATAATATGAGATGAAGGTCTCTTGAATCATTTCTCAATTTATGATACTAGTGAACAATTTTATTTCACCAAATGTAGTCTTAATGGTGTACTTTTTTCGCCTATTTATATATTTTATCTACATTCCGTGTCAATATGATTGTAGAATTCTCACATCAATATAGGTTTCTAATCCTTGGATTTCGTAAAGGTACCATTAAAATTTAAATGGAATTGATTGATCATTCATATATCAAAATTCACAATACATTTGGAATGTTTTCAGCAATTAAAAGTAATTTTATAGATAATATAAAATAATTTAGATGATAATGAATTATTTCATAGGTCATAACCATTAAATGTTGAATTCATTTAGTTAGATATGTTTGTTGAGGAATATAATTATATTTGGGTATCGTATCATTAAATAGAGAATGTAATTCAGTAATAATGGTGTTAATCCATACCATGACTATATTTACATTATATTTCTTCAATATTGTTTAAAATGATGTATATTCAATACAACGAGTATAAATTTGTGTCTTTTAACAATTTATTATATTATAAAATAGTTATGGGTCCTTTTGATGTTAATATTCAACATTAATCTTCCTTTCTTAAATATGATATTCTTCGACATCACACCAATAACCATTGTTTCAATATAGTCATTATCATTGTTCACACTTATAATCATATATTATTATCAATAAAACCTAATGTTATACCTTGGACAATATATATTTACTTGTAACCGTTGTTCACACATACATTTTTAAAATTGATCTATTTGATGATAAATCACGTTTTCTTCCAACACCTCAATAATAATAAGTCTTGAATAATAACACTATAAACCCAAAAAAAAAATATTTGAGAAGGGTTATATGCATGGTCTTCTGAAAATTTGATGAACCACATCCTCATAATAATTTTTAATATGATTATCATCCAACCATTTCTATTCATTTTAATCATAAATGATTTAGTAATATTAATATTTAACAAAATAAAAAAAATACATACATAGTATAAACATATAAACATGAAAGGATATAATTAAATAATTATTTATGTGGCATAAAACTATTTTTATATGATAATAAGGGTTAATTTATGTTTATTTAGATTGATTTTTATTGTTGGAAGTCTTTTAAAAATGCAATGATTAATATCTATGATCTTACAAACAATTTAATTAACTTTTTTTCTGTCGAATATAAATGAGGGAATTGATGTTATATGTAGCTTTTTTAGGTTAGAGTAATGAAATAGGGAGGTGTTTATATTCACACATTTCATCACTTAGTACATGGAATACCTAGTGTTTTTTAAATTATTTGATACGTAGTAGAAGAATTTGATGTTTTATCATATGTTGGAAGACATCGAAAAGGTCCATTCATCAATCCTTGAGAAACATATATTTAACGAGACACATTAAATTTATTGTTTATAATGAATAAAAGATTGGGTTTGTGTCAATGGGATGAACTGATAATGACAAATAAAATAGGGTAAAAATATGACGTTAAAATAAAATAATGATGAGAATGAATATAGTTGGGAAATGATAAAGAAGACAATAAAATAATTATCCACTAATTTTTTGAAGATGAGGATGGGATGATAGTGGATGAAATCCTCAATAATCATATTTGGTGGAAGAAACTTCAATGAATGAAACATAAAAACCCCATCCTATGACGGAAAGGAATTTAGGTGATTATAATCCAATAAATTGAATTCAAGCTACCACTCACCATATTTTAGACACAATAATTTTATAGGTAAATGAAATTATTTCTTAGGTTGAACTGTAATGATCCAATTTCATTTTTTATTTATGAACAATTTTCTAAAAAAGAGTAATTTTAATAAGGTATCATAGATAATAAATTATAGGTGATATAAAATAGGGTGGGATGTAATAATACCAAACATGTTACTCTCCATAGATACTAGATGAGGTAATCAAATGATCCACCCTCTTACCATTATTTTTAATATTTTATAATGAACATGATATTAAGAGGATGATGTATTTTAAAAAATCCAATGCCAATGGATTGAAATAGTTGGTAAATCCACAATACTATTGGTATATGAAATTCCAATTGTTTGGGGATTATAGGATTTTCAATCATAACTATATACCAATATAAATGGTTTTGTGAACCATTGGAATTGTTGGGTTCTACCAACATTTTAAAAAATGTAGGTATATGTAACATGAAATATATATATGAAAATTTTGAAAAGCCAATGATATTGGTAATTCGAAAAATACCTTGATGGGTTTTCTCCCCGAATCACTGATATATATTTCAAAAACCATAACACTAAGAAACAATATTCTTTGGAAATATAAGAGGGAAAATACGTTCATGAATATTTATAAATATTTTTATCTTAATATAAGTTATCTGATTAAAAAATTCAATAAAAATATTAAAACCAATACAAACTGTTTGGAAAACAATTCATATTAACCAATAACAATTCTTTTCCAAACCAATAATATATGTATTTAAAATTTTGTGACAATAATATATTTTTTTATTAATTCTTTGAGTATAGGTTCATTAAATTTAAGAAATACATAGTCTTTTATCCAATTTACTGGTATACTGTAATTTTATTTATGATATGTCAATGGAATGCATAATACCTTTTGTATATCTATAACCCATCCAATTTTTTTTAAAAAAAACATTAATATGGGGTCATATAATGGTTTTTATAAAATATTTTTTGTCCAAAACGATTATATATGTTCATTTTATTGTACAGATACCAACATTTTCTCTACATATTTTTGTATTGATAGTTTCGTATTTATCCAATTTCTATTTGTGCTTAAAATGGATTGAAACATCCTAACTAGTAAGTCGATGTATTAGAGATACCACTATAATTAATTAATACTTTTAATAATGACATTATATTTTGAATGAATCATTAAATTTGTTAACATACTCTCAAGGGTGAAATTCAATCTATTGAATAAATTGTGTGCTTCATCTACCGGGGGATCCCGAATAAAATGGATAGAAATATTTTATGTTGTGATAATGAAAACCAAATAATCAAGTACCATAAAAAAAATTCCTATATAACCTAATATGATGATAGTTTAATCCACATTTATCATAAACACATTGGATGGTGGGGCCTACACATACAAAAGTTAGAACATAAAAAGTGATTATCAAGGTGTTCCTCATTACTCTTCTAAATCTCCTTCTGAAATACATCCTTCTTTATCCAAAAAGAGGAATGATTATAGAATTTTTAAATACTTGGTCATATATTTTCACTCATATAATCCATGATATTGTAAACATGGAGTATACAGTTTTTCTTATGGAAGAAGTCTAAATTGATAATAGAAACACAAAACTCTCCTCCATATCAATAATCTTATCCACATTTGGGTCCCATGCATGCTAGACGATTCTGGGACTGATGATGGTAGATCACAAAATGAATAAGAGTTTGATCATAAATAAATAGTTATGGTATAAAATTATAATCTTTATTATTTTGTATAATCTGGGTCAACATTAATAGAAGTATTCCCATGAAATATTTCAAAAATAATGTTCATACCATTGGCAGGACCATTGGGTGCCATCATCATTTCTAGAAATCATGATTTTATGTTATCTATATTATGTGGGACAATGTATACCTATATTCAAAAAATAACCACAGAAACATACATTATATTGGAAATTATTTTCCTCGTCTATATCATTTTTTCATGGAGTTATTAGAATAACCCTCTAATCAATTTCATTGGACCATAAATTTAGGTTATCAAAATTCCATCCGTTATTAGTATCAGTAAAATGGGAGAAATCAGTGGATTCCTCCTAATGTGAAACTTCATAGGTTGATTTAATCATAAATAACATATAAACATGACATGGGACCCACCAGACCATGGCATTGGCTCTCTCTCCATTCCTCCAAAATTGTTCATTTCGAATAAGAAGACATAATCCTCAGAGGAATCTCCAGAAAAAAGGGTTATAGATATATGCTACATTGAAAAATACACTATGTGGGTAATATTTGGATTCAATTATATGAGTACATGAAGATCTAGGGATATGAATCTACTTTGATCCTTTCTTTTATAAAAGATAATTTTTGACCATTCACATGTATTGATAACCCATACCACCACAAGATTTAGGGATGCATAGTATATCATATGCCACCGAAACAAATTTTTTCAATTATTTAGACCCCAAAATAACTTAGAAAGGTGAGAGAGAAGTTAATGAATCAAAGAGTTAGGTATCATAATTAAATATTTACTATTTTGTGGAACCAACTGAGAAAAATCTTTTATAAGTTCATCATTCACTAATTTAAAGACCCTCTTCAAATTTCATCACATAATTTTTTTCTTTCTTCTCCATGTTGGTCGAGAAAAACACTATTTTAGTTTGACCAAAAACCACATATATCAAAATATATTTATTAACTTTGACAAACAGATGATTACCTAAGGTGTAAAAAAGATCATCTTTTCTAATATAAGTCTCACCTGATGTGATTGAAATTTCAGATTTGGAATAATAAAATGATTTAATGTATGATTTATGTTATTATTTGGTAAGCTAGAAAAATTATATATATTATTAATGAGTTCATTTTGATCTTAAAGAATCTACCAATTTAAAACAAGACATGGGAAATAGGTGGAATTAATCTGTAAACCATTCCAACATGAAATATGTTTTAATTATCATTCAATAAAATTTAATTTGAAAAAAAAACAAGCCATCAAAACATAACAATAAGGAAAATGTCGACCACCCAATTTGAAACCCAAGTATGTTTGATGAATTGAGATAGATTTTCCTTTATATTGATCTTGAAGGTTGATGAATTTTTTTTGATGATCCCTAAGTTGAATCATAATATTATATTGACATGTTGATTGAAAAAAATAAATATGGAATCACAATTTCGAAATCTCTATTTCTAGAAATTATAAAGAAAAATTAATTTATTAATTTTATTTGAATGAATTTTAATTTGATTTATTAATATAGTATGTTAGAATAGGTTGTTATTTATTGAACCTTATTATACTACCCATGTGATTCATCCAGGCATGCTTACGAGAACAATCAATAATACATGCAGAAGAGTAAATCATTTCACAAAAAGGTTCTGTAGGAAATTATCTTTATAAACTGCATATTAATCATTGAGTATGAAATTTCAAAATCCTAAACTTCTAACTGAGTCAAATTTTATCTATATTGCATCAAAATTGTACAAGCAGTTGTATCAGATTAACTCATTTATTTTAGAATTTTAGAGGATTGATTCATCCACGAAGATCAAGGTGGATTGGTGAAAGCGGTTGATTTACATGAGAGAACTTGAATGGGGAAAAGATACAAGTCCCATTAGTGTTTAATTTATATTACCAAGAATGTTTTATCATTTAGTTAAAAAAATGTGCCAGTAAATTTTTTTTTTATCTTTTTGAAATTAATAACTACTAAAAATATAAGTTTTATCAATGATAAATTTTTCATTGACAAAAACAATTTTTATAAGCACTAAAATTATAGTAAATAAATCATACATTTATCATCACTAATATAATATCCCTGATATATATAGGTTTTATGGGAACTATTCATTTTAGAACTGATGAAACTTATTTATACGAAATAAAAAATTATTAAATGAAAATATATTAATAAATAATTAGTTATAAAAAATTAAAAATATTTATCATTTTTAATCAATATACAATATTAAATGTCATGTTTTCAAAAATGAGTGAATTAGAATTACTAAAAATCAATAGACATAAAAACTATTAACAAAATTTATATGATATATTAATTATATAAATTATTTAAAAGAATTAAAAATGAATATATATTAAAATAATGATGAATACAAAGTTGAAATATTTAAACATAGATAATATGTACAAAAAATATTTTTTACGAAGTATAATATGAAATGTGAACACACACAAAAAGTTTATGAAAATATTCAGAAATGAAATAGAAAATTTACTTATATAGATTGTAACCAATTTAAAAATATTACTACTTATTAAAAAAAATGACTAATAATTGATCATATAAATTTATAAAATGTTAGGAATATTAAAACATAGTAAAAAAATTATGTTTAATATGAATTATTAATTGAATTAATTTTAAAAACATACAAAAAAATTAGTTATTCCAAAATAATATATTTAAATAATGTTATTATTTAAATTTCAGTAATTTTAAAGGAATTACACCTTAATAAATGAAATTGAGTAAATATAAATCATATAAACAAATTAATTTTTTATAATATTAAAACATAGTAAATAATTATGTTTAAATTAATATTCAAAAAATAATAAATTAAAAATAATAATATATGTAAAATATTACAAATTATTATTAATGATTAAATGAAATAATATTAAAATTTAATAAATAAATTTGAATATGTTAGGATAATTAAAAAGTGAATTTGTAAGAGAAATTACATTAATTACATACACATAAACTCCTCGGTTCGAATCATGACATGTCCCTTAGGGGATTTACATCGCATGTGGTGACTCGGGAAAGAGTTGATGTGGGTGTGATGCTGGTAGGGGGTGATGCTAGAATGATACAAGCTCGGTGACATAGAAAGAATGATGCATTCATGGTGCTACAACAAGACCTTTGTGCCACATTATTGAGCCATAAGGGCTCGGGCCAGGGTCTTGTGTAATGGAGCATCCTCTAATCTGATAAAAATATGACATTGATTTCATAAATAATGAATAAAATACATATACATAAAAATGAATAATACTAAATAAATAGATCATATATACATTTTTATATTTGGTACATGAGGATAAAAATACACAAAACTATACACACACCTCACCCACAGACCAATGGGTTGGCCATAACCTCCAATGGGATAACCCACCTATATTCAATAGGCCCATAATCCTCATTTTTATTTACATTGGACCTATGAAACTTATAACATGTGTCCATACCACCATGTACCATTCCCCTAACATTATCATTCTCCACAATAGAATTTTTACAACCGATTCTGACTCCCCTACAAACCAACGATAGAAAGGTCCGGACCATGCCTTGTGCATCCATTACCTCAATGAACATCATGACAGATTGAAACATATGACCATCAGACAGCATCAACCAACATCAAATCAGGAGTTTGATGATCCCAATGACTAGTCAACAATGTACACAACAACACAGTCACTATGAGATCCACAGACACATATTTTTGGCGTCAAAAGCTCTATCTCAAGTCCTACAACGTTGACATTGTCATCATGTGATGACTTCATCATTGATGGAGATCAACCAAAATTGATCATGGGTCCACCGTCAACCTATTCACACAACATTATCACTGAAGAGTTGTATCCCATCTTATATCCACAATCCTTCAACACCACACATTATTAACTATTCCTGAAAACTATCGCTTGATACTAGTAGTGATCCCAGCCCGAACGCAACCATCCAACTCCCCTCATCTCTCAATGGAACACACTGTTGATATTAGAATGAATTACATTCAACAACACCATCCATCATTACAAGTCGTTGTGAAGAAAATACACATCATTTGTGAATGTGTAAATAAAACCCTAAATGGTGATAGGGATAGTGAAAGTTAGGGTTCAATTTCAGGGAAAATGTTGTTGGATGGATACGGTCTATTAAGAATCAATTATATAGATTTCAATCATATTAAATTAAATAAAACGTAATAATTAGAAATGAAAAAATATTAATCATATAAATTAAAACACATGTAGAAAATATTGAGTTTTATTAAATAAATATATATAAATTTAATCAAATAATTTAATTCAAAAAATATAAAAAATTATTAAATATCAGAAATAAAAAATTTGAAAAAAATATTAAACATTAATAAATTATAAGAAATATATAACATAAAATTTAATAAAGATAATTCATAACATTATATACATGAATTAAAAAAATAAAAAATTGAACAAAATTAAATAAATAAATATTATTAATACTGCAAATTATTGATGATTTCACTTTATTGATTGTATATAGAATATATAAAATATTATTAACATTTATAATTTTTGAAATAATTTAACATGTCATTCTTTAATTATGTACATACATATTTAAATAGGTATAAAAAATTATAAAAATTGGATATATTTCAAAATTATTAAATGATTATAAAATAAAAAAGAATTAATTATTAGAAATTATTAAAATCGACAGATATTAGAAGCCAAAAATTAATATTAAATCAATAAACAGACTTAACTATAAAGATATACTTATATATATATATATGCTTTTACATACATGTACACATACAGACATAATATATGCATACAAATATTGGAAATCACATACACATACTCATACACATAGACATTGGCATATAAACATAAACATAATAATATATACAATTACATAAGCATTCATACACATATATAAATACTTATACATATGCAGATATACATACACATACAACATAAAACATACATGTACACATACACAAACATATACAAATACAAAACTACTTTAACATATAAATATATATGAACACGCATACATATGAATTTTGATATAAATATAAAACCATACAATTACAAACATGTCCATGTGAATACATATACATCTATACATATGACTATATACACAAATACAAAATTCCCATACACATATACACATACGCATGCACATACCCATGTACAAAAACAAGAAGATATAAATACACATATACATACATGCACACATAGATAAACACAAACATATATACTTTCACATACTCATACCTATACATATACACAGAAAATAACATTCACATGATTATTCCAAAATACATAAACATTCAAATACACAAACACATACAAATGTGGGGATACATGTAGATAAAAATTACATTTATAAATAAAAACACGTACACATACAAATAATAATACACATACACAAAATAATATGTATAACATACACATGAAATTACTTACACACCAATTAATATAAACATACACACACATATATACCATTGATGTACATAAACACATACACACACCCAACACAACAAACCATATGCATACACAAACAACACAAACATAAACACACATATACAGATACACAGATACAAATCCAAATACATACATTATTAAATGTAGTATCAACAATTTTAATATATTTTTCATTAATATATGTACTTTTTGAAATATAAATATTATTTAAAAATATATAAAAATGTATATATATATATATATGTGTGTGTGTGTGTGTGTGTGTTAACATATTCAATGTGTCATTTTGCAACCCTAAAAAACTATGCATAATTGTAGGACATTTATCATTTATAGAAAAAATAATAAGGAATGGGAACTATTTTATTAATGATTTTTTTGCAGCACTGTTGAATAGATCAATATATGATGTAGCTTAACATGAATTTTAAAAAATAGGGAATTTATAGTGGGTTAAAATTTGAGTTTAATGTATTTATAAGGAAAAATGATAAATATCACTTAGTATTTAATTCATAATATAATTAATTAATACTTTATAGTTAAATATATCATATTATAATAAACTAGTTGTGTTTATAATTGTGGGAAAAATTGAATTAATTTCTACAACTGGTTGTTCAGGTTAGATAAATCAACATCTGTAATTAGTTTTTCGGTGTAGCATGTTGGGAGGGAGGGAGTTTTAATAGTGTGACCATGTTTGATTGATACTTTAGAATTAATTACACTATTGAAAACAACCTTTCATACTCTTGTAGTTAGTGTTCTTTACACTCAGTAGTGGTTAATGATAGGTAGGGGTCTAAAGCGTTGTATCCAATCTACTCTGTCCTAATTCGTTGCTTCCACTGCGGTGAATTACAGACAAGGGGAAGAGACCTTCATTCCATATTCTTCCATTATTCATTGAAGTTATTATAAATGGGTCATAGTGGTAGATCACTAGAGAATGAGCGGTGATGTTGGTAGGCATTTTCGTTGAGGTGTTGGGGAAGAACATCTAAGGAACGAGGGTGAAGGAGGGTAGTGACTGTAGTATGCATTGTCAATGGTTCACAATGGAATTTTATTTGGGAAACGGTGGTGAATGTTGTATGAATTTTCGATGTGGTGACATGGAATGTTTTCTGTGAATGTGTTTTTATGGACATATACATCTCTTCCATGTCTTTCCGGGTAGGTTTTTTCGATGTGGCGTTGTGACATGTTGTGGTGGTGACCGTCTATTTAGGGGATATTAATGAGGCATCATGGTAGGTATAATGGGAGGTGACTATGTAAGGAATTGTCTGTGGGGGTGTTGTGTTAGGTTGTTTGAGAAAGGTATGTGACTGTCTTATCCATCCTCACCATGTTTGGCCTGGTAGTTGTAGTAGATGGGGCACTATAGAAGGATGACTAATAAAGGGCGGTTATTGTCAAATCCATCTTCCTACGATCTGGCCTGGTAGGAATTGTAAATGGGGCATCGTGGTATGTCATATAAGAAATTCCAGGACAACCCGATGGGATTGATGGAAACAGGTTGTGCCTTGTCCTGTGTCAATGGAATGGTGACGCAAAATGATGTAGTTTAAAATGGGGGTTTGAAAACCTCATATATAACCTTTTTCTGGGATCCTAACTTCTTCTTAATTCTCTTCTAATTCATCAATCATTCCTCAACCAACTCTCTTGTCCACCGTAGACAGAAAAACTCATAGAATGAATGGATTATGGTAAACATTGTCCCATGTGTGTGTGTATATTCACCAAAGGATACCACATACTAGTGTTGACTAATTTCAATGATGCCATTACAATCACTATTATTTCTCCTCCATATTATTTTCATATTATATTTCAAAATTTATGGTCAAATTTGTTTTCGCGACAGTAAGACACTTGGGTCATTTTTTTATTAAATTATAAATATACCAATTTATTTGTAAAACGAATAAAAAAATACATGAGAAAATCATGTCAATGTGTTGTACACAAAACAACCTCTCAATTCAATATTTTTCATTATAAATATAATACAATATAAATTTGTTAAAAAAATTTGTATAAATTATGTTTTATTAAATAGAAACATAATAAATTATAAATAACATGTGTTTCATAAATAAGTGATAATATTTATTTATATTGCAATGATAACATATTTTACATCATTATTATTTACTAGTTCAAACAATAATATTTAATAAAAATATAAATATACAATGTATAATGTTCTTCATTTTAATAATAATGTATCATCTGTTATATAAAAATAATAATTTAAATGATTTAAATATAAACATAAAATGTTACATCATTTACATTTATACATTATATTATACTCATTTTAATAGAATTCAATACCTATATATAGTTTATAATTAAATATTTTTTTAAAATTATAAAAAAAATTATTCTAAAACATAATCCATATAATGAAGACATATATATAAATATTAGAAAATAAAATTTTTTAGGAATATTGTTGATAGAATGAATTGAATATCTAATGCAAACTTATGTATAAATACAGGGGATAATGTAATTTATAATATATATATGTTTAAATAATATCATTAATTTATTTATAAATAACTGTATTATCATGATATTTATATATTATATATCAATTAAAATGTTTTTTATTCATAAATACACATTTTAGTGTTTTAAAAAATAATATTTTTACAGAATAAATTGGAACCTTTACAATGGACATAACCATTTTATGGATTATATGAAATTTGTGATTGGATTTTTATGATTTAACAAATCATGAAAAAATACAATTCTTTAAATTTTTTTGGAGTTTTAGGAAGTAATGTATTGGGTTCGTAGCATCTCTTCATCATTGGATGATATTTTTTGGTGATGATGTATTTTATGAATGCTTCAAATGTAGTATAAGCATCTGGGGTGAATAATCATAATAGTATTTTCAAGGATGATGTATCATTCACAAGGTGTAAGAAACCTTACGAGCTAAACATTTAAATCCAATATTGAAAAAATTCCACAACGCATAGAGGATATTATGCAGGATTAATTTATATTTAATTTTAATCATTTTATAATAATTGATACCTCATCTTAGGACCCTCTATCAACATATTATTTAATAACACGTAACACATGATGCACCAAATGTATCCATCATATCAATAAACTAAATCGTCTTGGTTTATGAAATAAATTATATTGCAAGGGTCATGATGGACATTAATAAATATCATAAAGAATAAGTACCATTACACATACTGATAGATAACACTATCCAATGACACATAAATATGAACAATTCTTATATGAGGTTTTATTCTCGTAATCTCTTTTCTTGAATAATTCATTGTATGCCTCTCAGAAGGTGAAAGGGTTAATAAACCTGGATGTGAATGAAAATATTATATTTATAGGTATGTGTTTCCCATAATCCCTCAAAAAAATATGAAAATAGAATTATGGTAGAGTTTTGGTCAATATTGTACTATTATACCATTGAAGAGTTCCTCTAAAATGAATCAACACCACATTGTATCTATTTAGGTATTCCGTTATAAATGATTAAATTTTTTACCATCATCATAAATTTGTATTTTCTTCTATAATCATCTATGGATACAAGTCAATTTGAAAACATATTGATCAAATGGATACATGGATGTAATTACAAAACATTAATTAGTACAGTAAATCATCTACAATTATTATATACAGTAAAATATTTTGTGAGAAAAGAATAAATACTTTTTTTAAAGGAGATGATCACATTATATTAGTGTAAAATATGGATCAATACATTTTATATCATTCTACCTAGGAAAATCAGTTAAGGCCCGATTACTGGAATTCCCTATATGAGTCCCCCCCAGAAAGGATATATATGTTAAATATTTTGAAAATTGTTACTAACATATTAGAATCATAGTTTTTCATATAAGATTTTGATGGTGTTTTTAATTATATAGAATATTAATTTTCATGTATTGTGTGGAATTATAATTGAATTAAATGTTAAAAACATATGTGTGGTTTGTCTCAAAATGTTTATCGGGATATTCTAATCATTCGTACAGTTATTTGGTGTTAATAAATTTATGGATATAATTAAGGTAAATATACCATTCATAGTATTTGTGAATATCAATTTGATAATTATAATATGAAATACAAATGAAGATATGTTGGATGAGGGTGATATCTATTTTTTTCAGATTAATACCGTTCATATATCTCATGGATGATTGAATGGAAAATATAATTCATGTACTTATAAAAAAAGTTATCATTACCCCAGGAAACACATGAATAAATTTACGGTTAATCATAAAAGAAGGTGATATTTAACTGGATCACATAAATGGTGAATAATTCTTATTATAATATCAACATGTATGGTGATGCTATTATTGTTTACCTACATAATAATAATCCAAAATAGTATCTTATATTTACAATCTATTATTTTATAATTCATACAATAAGTTATTTCTAACATAATAATTAAATTGTGGTTCATCAATAAAGTTTCTATCATGGATGTATGTAATATTGACAATATTAAATGGATCGTCATTCCTCTTCCATGAAAAGATGGAAAATATGATGATTTTTTTAATATTATCCATGGGAGATATGGGGAAACATGGAACATAAAGAGTATTAAAAATTTCCTACAAATATTGGATGAAGGAACTCTTTATGGTAGATATGATATATTTCATTAAAAATGGGTAGGGTATTTAGATATTCTGATTATCATACTCTTAGATGCTAAAATTTTTACATTTTAAAATTTATTATGAAGATAAATGAAATGGTTCTTTTGGGATGTATTTATATGAAAAATTAATATATATATTTCAGACATGATCCTATAATGTGTGAAGGAGTTGAATTGGTATAATGATTCATTGAACAAAATCCCCATAAACAATAATCTATATAAAAAATTTGAATTTTACTCAAAATGAAGGTAATTTCATAAAAATGGATCCTATATTCTTAAATTAAATTTATAGATTTTGGATTCTATTATAATAAAATCCATTAATATGAAAATTATACTTGAAAATATAGTGAGGTATGAATTTAGATAATCATGTCTGTATATTTGAGAATATATTAAAAAAATGGATCCCTCCTCTTCCCAAACAAATAATAATGACATTCCAAAACATTAAATATGATGTTGTGTAAGAAGATACTATGGTTTAAAATACCTGAATAATTGGAGTAGTTTTATAAGGGACAGTGCCCACCTAAAAAAATAGTGATATGATATTAATTGATGATAATTACTATATAATATAAATTTATTCATATAATGATGAATACATGTTTCATGGCATAGAAGAGGGATTTTCTCAAAACAATCCTCAAGTTATTTATTATTTAAAATATTGAACTTTTTAAAAAATCTTTTCATATAATTTTTTTTATCATAACGTAAATAAAAATTATTTTTTATCTAACTACATTTTAGTAGTGATTTAGAAAAATAAATTCTAGAAATTGAAATACGGAATTTGTTCCTGAGGATAGAATTTTTGTATGACTGTGAATAGGGCAACATTCAGTAGGTGTTTTATGGATTTATATTGGTAGATGAGATTTTCAATTTGAGTGTAAATGTATCATTAAAAAATAAATTGGCATGAATTGTTGAGATCATAGATTTTGAGTTATCAATTACTTGATGGATGGCCTATGATTTTGTGTTTTTAAACAATCGAGTCAAAATTGTCTCAGTGTGCATCAGATTGATTTGAAATTCATTCAGTGAACATCTAGAATGACATGAGGATAATTATCCTACATAATCACAAAAATATGCCTGTGTTTGATATGTTTTTAGTGAGTGACTATTTTTTAACTAAAATATAATTTTTAAAATATTTTCAATGATATTTTGTCATACTGATCTCATCATGCATTAGATTTATGTCCATCCATTCCCTAAAAACATCAAACACTACTTATTGATAATAAATATAAACTATATAGACAATCTAAGAATGTTTTTTGTGGTTTTTAGTAAATGTCACATTATTTTAACCAAAATATCAACATTAAACATAAAAAAATATTTTAAGACATACTGATCACACCATGCATCATATTAAGGTGAAGGCGGTTCATACATGTAAAAAATAGCATATATGCCATTTTTCAAATGTTCCAAAACAATTTGGATGATTTTTATCAAAATAGAGTATGTCCCATTACTTTTTTAATGAAATATTTTTTTAGATACATGAAACATGTTTAGACCATTTCCAATATATAAAACATTCTACTGAACATAATCATGTCAAATATAGAAGATATACCACTATGAAGAGAGTAAATAGTGTAAAATCATGGCCTTTTCTGGGGAAATCTCAGAAGTATTTTTAGGTAATTTTTTTTATTAATATGCCTTTGAGTTCTGTTATGACTAGGGGTGTCCATGGGTGTGGTTTTTATGAAACTATGGAAGAAATGTTTTTGGTGAGATTTGCACATGGATTCAAAAAAACATGTGGATATGGGATGTTGTCTTGGTTGGATTAAGGTTTTCCTAATCATTTGAAATTAATTTAGGTAGGTAGTGGAGGATCAGGTGTTGACGAACAATTTTGGCATACTATGTGGCCTCCCAGGTAATTCTGTGTACGAGAACCAGATAATTCCAAAAAATCGATTTAAACCCAACCGAACACCTAAAACCTCTATATTCTGACCTTGGATGGGGATTAAGAATTTATAGATGACTTGAAAGCCTTATGGAGGTAGCGGCACACCTAATTTTAAATCCAATCGAACCCTTGTGCCGATGATGTAGTAGGGTCGTGACCTGCACTGGGCGCAGAGGGAGAAGAGGATGCATGTTCGACCGGCGGCCGGAAGACGTGGCGCGCGCTAGCGGCACACCCAGTTGTAAGGTCATGGCCTGCCGGCCGCAGCGTGGTGGACCTCCAGGGCCACATGGAACCATGTTAGGTCAACCCTCATGGTTTGACCCACTGAAAGGGCTTCGTGGCTCTTTATACATACCCAAATGCACCTCGTCTGGGTGTCTCTGTCGGCCCCCACTTCCAGCCGGGTGGCACAGCCAGGTCGGGCCAACATGCCAACCGATGACCCAGCTGCAAGACCTGTAGCCCAACTGGGTCATGCCGGCCACAGTGGGCTGGGTGGACCCGTGGTGGGTCAACCCAGTTCGATCTGGGTTGTTCGATGCAGAATTGGGTCGGGTCAGTCCAATGAGGCATATTAGACCAGGAACCAATATCATCTTGTTTCACAAAATGTGCCCTAACTTCTAAACATGATGTCCATTTCACGAACTATCAGTGGAGTCGGGAACCATAATAAAAGGCGGTCATTTTTGAGACAAACCACCTGAGTTTTGGAGAATGTTGGGTCATGGATGGGTTGGGTCGAATATAAATCCAATTGGGCCCTCGGCACTAAAACTCCCATATCTAAAAAACTGTCCATCTATTTCACAATTCATTTGCGGAATTGGGACTCTATTGAGGATATGGATCTTTTGAAAAACGTTTTGGTGACTTCTATTATTATCATTATGATGAATGTGGCTTGAGGAGCGGCTCTCCCATGTAGACTATGTATGGTTCCATGTGGTTGACTGAGACCTGAAGAATGCTTGACAATTGGCCCAGAGGGAAGCAGTTCTGTGATACCCAGCATGCCCATAGTGAGGAGCATCTTTGTGTGACCCAGCATAACCATGATACATTATAGGAGGAGTATCTCAGTTCATCCATGGAGGGAAGCAACTCTATGTGACCCGGCATGCCCATAGTGGGAAGAATATCTATGTGACCCGACATGACCACGACACAAATTAGTGATGGGTACCCCAAAATATCAATGGTAGTGGGAAGTGGCTCTGTGTGACCCGACAGACCCACTATACATGATATAGGAAGATTTATTTAGCATGTGAGGAGTTTGATGATGTGATAACCCTTCCAGCATTGACCTAAAGTAATACATGGTGTGTGATTACTTGTGTTGTGTACTTTTTATTTATGCTTTATGGTGTTTCCTTTGAGAAACTCAAGGAGACCTATGGGGGTCGTGAGGTCCCTACAGAGTATCATTATACTCAACCCTACCCGGGCTTCTCCAACACCTTGATGTGTATTATACTAACAACATAAAACATTGATTGAGGCTAGGTGAGGTGGGATTTGGAGTTGCTTGGAGATAGGCCTTTTTGGTATGAGATGACGCATGGGCTACAGATCGTTAGTTGTTCCAACATTATAGGTAAGATCCATGGTGGAAGATCCAAGAGATTACTTTCAATTTTCTGGTGTTTTTCACATTTTCAGTAGTACATGTACTTTTTTTGTTGTGCTTTTGTTCCGGTATCCCTTTAATTTCACCGCACTTTATTATATAAGTTTACTTCATAGTTTCTTTTTTAGTTTTCTATTCTATGTGGTTGCCTATTGATGATACTACAAAGTGAGTTTGTATAGGTTTAAAGTAAAGGCCTTCATATTTTAGGGATACGACTTCTTTTTTCTAGCCATAATCCCCTAGACTTTGTAAGGTGGGCTTGGGGTACTCATAGTACGGGCCCCGAGGGATGAGTCGTGATAAAAAAATTAATCGATGCATTCAAATAATTGATGTCGAGACAAAATATTCTAAGTCATTTAACATTAAAACATGTTTAGATTTTTAAAAATAAAAATATCTTCTTATCTAATGATGAATATTTTTCACTAATAATAATAAATCATTATTTTTAGCATAATATCTCATTCTATTAATTCCAAATATAGATCATAATATTTTACATAATCTAGTAAAAGTACAAATTATGAATCCTGATAATTAGATTATATGGCTTCAATTTCCCAATAAATTGATGTTTATTCATAATATTTTGAATCATCTTACCAAAATATTATAATCCTTGTTTGAAAAAAAATTATTTGATGGGGGTTTTTAATTATAACGAATATTAATTTTCATGTATCAGTAGGAAATAAAATTTCATTAAAAGTTCCTTCCATCTCTATGGTTTTCCTTAAAATGTTTATATGGAGTTTGTAATCATTCATATAGAGTATTGGAGTTATAATATCCAAAAAAATTGTTATAGGGATGATACCCTTGCTAGTATATATGAATTTGAATTTGATAATACAATTTTATTCATCATGAATGAAGATATGTAGGCTGAAGGTGACATCTAATTATTTTTAGCGTAACAATCTTCATTTATATCATGGATTATTTTATGGAAAAACTTATTCATATATATATATCAATATATATTTGTATCCCCAACAATAGGGGAAGACATTTTATTTTGATCGTAAAAAATGGTGATCTTGAACTGGCTCACATTCATGGTGAGAGTTTCTTATTAAAATGTCTTGAGGTTATCAAATTTTATTATTCGCATCCTTCTTAATAATGATAAAGAACATTCTTTTATTTAATCTCTATTTTTTTCATTCAATCATGAAGGTATTTCTAACTAAACATGTTATTTTAGATTTTTATAGAAAATTCATATAGTGGATGTTCACAAAAATAATAATATTAAAAGGATTGCATTTTTTCATAATGGAAATGTTTAAAAATAGGAATAATGTTTTCCTATTTTATCCATGGGAGATGTAAGGATACTTAAAAAATAGTAATGATTACAAACACTTTTATAAATTTGGAGTATGGAACACATTGGTGGGAGTTCTGTTATATTTCATTAAAATGTATGTTTGGGATTCATATATATCATTTATTTGTCTTATATATGCTTAAATTCTCACATTTCGTCATAAATTATGAAAATAAATTCTTTAGTTTTTCTAGGAATAATTTATATGAAAATTATTATCATGATTCAAGAAATTATTATATCATGTCAAACGGTGTGGAATTGGATGAAGGTTTATTTGAACAAAATCCCTACGAAGCACCCCTATAAAAAAAATTTGTAAGCTCTTCATAATGGGGGAATTTTTTATAGATGGATATGTTCATGTTGAAATTCCATTTATTGATGCGAGATTCTATGATTTTACAACCATTCGATATAAATGTTATACTCGATATTCGAGTTTGGTATGAATATAGATACACATATATTTAAGTTTGATAAAATATTATGAAAATGGAAGCCTTCTATTCTGTAACAACTAGAGATGTCTTTTAATAAAATAGAAAATACATTTTGATGAGAACTTTCTAGGGAAAAATATTCCATGATAGTTTGGAGTTGTTTGATATGGGATGTGGCAATGGAAAAAAACCATAGAAATGATTTTCATTGATACTAATTACTATATAATTGAAATTTTTTAATATGAGGATGAAAAAAAGTTTTTTGGTAGGGTATTGGGATTTAATCAATATTGTCATCTAGTTATTAATTATTTCAAATCATCAAATTAAAAAATCATTTTTCCAATTAACCCATTTATTATTATATTTAAATTAATTATATATTATGTGTTATCTATCTATATTTTCATAGTGATTCAGAAAATGAAATTCTTTAAGATGATATATGGCCATGTATCCCTAGTTGAATGTTTTTAATTATCAAGAAATATGAAACCATTTGTAGGTGTTTGATGGATTTTGATTGGAATATGAGATATTATATGTTAACATCATTTTATCATTAATAATGCATTTATGAAAGTTGGTGTGATAACATATTTTAATGTATCAATTACTTGAGGGATGTACTTTGTTTTGTCTATGTCGGCCTTTGAGTAAAACTGGCAATACAATGCATCATATTGATGAGGAATTGATTCAAAAAACAAAAAATAATGACCGAAGGATCATTAGCCTAAATAATCATGACAATATGAGCATGTGTGATTGTTTTTTAGTTGATGAAAAAAAATTAAAATAAAGTTTCATTTATAATATGGAATCACACACATTATATTTCAAACACATGACCAATATGCTACAATGTTTTTAGGAATGTTAACAAGAAAAAAATTTATTTATAAATTTATTTTAATTCAATTATGTACAAAAATTCATTTGATAAACTAATTAATTTAAAATATGACGACTGTTACAAACTATTTTAAAAACCATTGGTATAGACCTATACAAATGGTTTTCCAAACCATTCATATATGTATTTCCAATTGGGGTACATTTAAGAACAGTTTTTAAAAAACCATTAGTATAGCTTCCATAAAAGTAAGCTATATTGAATGTTTTATAGAAACTGTTCTCATATTAATCACAAATACCATCATTTTTGGACAAATCATTGTTATAATGTCATTTTTTTGAATACATTCCAATGGTTTTTTTAAATCATTGGAATAGATCTGACCAATACTGATAGTTTTAAAAAAATTGAATAAGCTCATATAATGGTTTGAATACAAATTGTTTTGGAAAAACACATTGTATACGGTCATCTTACGGTAACTATACCATCATTTTCTCAAAATTGTTGGTATATTTCCAATTTATAGTATTGTTGAAAATGGATTTAACCAACATAAAAAATAAGACAACGAATTGAAGAACCCATTAGGTTGAATTAATACCATTTATAAATTAATTATAATCTCATTCCATGATGAAATTTTTCCATCCTCTCTCAATGGGGAACATCAATCCAGTGAATAAATCCTAATATTCAGAGATTGGTGGTTTCAAAAAAGAATTGATGGAAATCACTCAACATGTTAAAATGTATCCTATATGATCAGATGCCATAAGACCCAATCCATAGCACCTATTACGAAGATAGTTTCATCCACATTAATTATAAATTCGTTGTATAGTGAGGGGAACCACATTATTATGTTTGGATATGGGAAGGGGTTATTAATCTGAATCTCATTAAACATCCAAATTTCACTCTATACATATTATATAATCTGGGAACCAAACTGGAATAGAATTTCATGTTAATGAGTTTTTGTTTCACTAATGAAGAAGTGTATCAAATTATCCACTTTAGTATGTCATACCAATAGGATAAACATTAAATTGATTATTTAAATTAAATATTTCTATAATAATGTTCAAACATTAGGCAGGACTACTAGTGGACATATGTATTTATAGAAATATTCATTGACTATTATCTGTATTCTATGGGACAATTTAGACCTATATTTCCCCATATTGGTTCCCAAGAATTAATTATAAGAACATAGTTTTTCTTGTATATATCTTATATGAAAAGAATACATAGAAAAACCCTCTAATACCTTTCGTTGAACCAAAAATCTTGTTTATCAAAACATATTATGTTATTAGCATCATTAAAACAAGAGAAAAAATGGCATCCTCCAAATTCGAAACTTCAAGGCATGTGGACCTCATCCGAGATTTAAAAACAAGCCATGGGACCCTCCAGGTATTAAATTTGGCTTCATCTCCGGTCCTCCATGTTAGACTATTTTGAAGAGGAACAATCTATCCCTATAGGCATATTCAAAAATAGCTAGGGTGCGGGGTAATGGTTACCTCACAAAAGCCCGAATGTGGGTAATATTAGGTTAGATTTATATGAGTGCATATGGAACCATGTTTGTAAATCAGTCTCCATCCATTCATTTCAAAAAGATATATCTTTATTATGTACATGTATTGATAGACCATACCCCAAAAAGGTTTAGGGATGTAATGATTATCCCAGGCCAACAAATTCCCTTTCTAATATCATTTATAACCTACAAGAATAATACAATGTGGGAGTGAATTTGGTCCATTAAAAATATGTGTAGCTTAAATAAATAAGTATTATCAATTGGAATCGATTGAGCTACATCCTTTATATGTTCTTACATTCCTTTATTAGATACCATCTTAAAAAACCATCCCTGAATTTTTTCTATGGAATGTAGATGATTCTTGAGAGAACCAGTATTTGTTTGACCAAAAATCACATAGATACAAATATATTTTTTATGTTTATCAACCACTAGAATAACCAAGGATTACAAAATATCTTTCTTTCTATAAGAGGAATCACTAAACCTAATTAAAATATGTGATGTGGAATAATTAACCAATTGTGTGGATGATTTCCCATATATTTTGATGAACTGAAAAATTGAAATGAATTTTTAAAGACTGATCCTTCAAAAAAACGAATATACCATCAGCAAAGAATATATAGGAAATAGGAGAACTTCTTCTATAAACATTCCCCAATGAAATATTTTGTCATTAGCTTCCAATGAAATTAAATTACAAACAACATAAGCAATCAAGACACGATATAAAGAGGAAAATGTGTCTTCCAATCAAAACCCCCTAGTATTGGTTAAGCATTGGGAGAGGGTACCATTGATATTGATCTTTTGGGATTCTGAATAATGATTCCTGAAGACCCATCAATTAAATAATAATATTATAATGCTCTGTTTATTTAAATAATATTGTATGGAATAAAAATTAATAATTTTCCATTTCTAAAAATTATAATGAATTGGGAATTATAAATATTAGTTGAATGTGTTTTATTTAGAATTATTGATATAGTTTTTTAGAGTATATTTTTATGGATTATACATTATTATACAATGCATGTGATTCATCAAGTCATACTTAAATGAAAAGTCAACTATACTCGTGGAAGAGTAAATCACTTTACAAAAAGGCTGCATAAGAAAATAATATTATAAAGCACATATGAATCATAGAAAATGGAATTTCATAATCCTAAAATACTCACTATGAATATTTTTTATGATACATAAAAAAATAATTAAAAGCATTTTCATGATATTCACTCATATACATTTGGTTTTGAGTGGTTTTATTCATCGAAGAAGTTCTAGGGTATTGGTGAAAGAGGATTACATCGATGAGAGAGCAAGAATTGGGAAGAGAAACATGTTAAAACCGGTGTAATTTATATAACCATAAGGGTTTTATCAATTCCTTCCAAAAAGTGTTGATAAATATGATTTTTATCAGTGCGAAATTAATAACCGTGAAATGGATTGTTTATATCAGTGATATATTTTGGGCTGATAAAACTAATCATTATCATTTCAAAATTTATAGTATATAAAATAAATATTTATCAAAACTAATATTATAGTGCTGATATATATATATATATATATATATATATTAGTTTTTTGATATCATATTCATATTAGATCTTATAAAAAATATGTAAAATAAAATAATTAAATACAAAATGTATATATATAAAAAATTAATAATTTTTTTTTAAAATTAACAATAATTACCCTTTTAAATAAATAAATATTCATAAATTCATGATAAAAAAATTCGTGAAATTAAATAATTAAAAATAAATATACTCGAAAATACTAATAAATTTGTTATGTTTTATTATATATATATATATATATATATTAAAAAAAATTGAATATTTAATAAAATTAAGATGAAAACATAGAAAAATGTTAAACCATATAAAATATATTTAAAAAATTCTATGAATAATTACTTTAATTATTAACATGTACAAAAAATATGATGAATTTATTAAAAATCATTAAAATTAACTAATTTTAATTATTGCAAACATTTCAAAAATATTACAACTTAATAAATAAAATTCAATGAGTATTAATCAAATAAATTAATGACATGCTCTGAATATTAAATCACATTAAATAATTATGGAAAATTTCAATCATTAATTGAATTAATTGAAAACTATTACGAAAATATAGAGAATCATAAAAAAAATTTATTTAAATAAATTAATTATATGAATTTAAAACATTTTAAAGTCATTACACCATATTAAATGAAATTGAATAAATATTAATAATAAAAATTACAAAAATTTAATGAAATTATTACATAATAAATAAATATGTATAAACATTATTAAAAAATTAATAAAGTTAAAAAAAATTAAAATGTTTAATAATTAAAAATAAATAATTGATATTCAATGAAATCATTTTTTTTTTAAATTTAATAAGGTAAGAACAATAATAAGTGAATTTGAATGATTAAATATATAAATTACATACACATAATAAAATTTTTTGAACCCTACCATGGTAGTCATTATTGATGGGGTGTGGTGGTAGATCATCGTAGAAAGGGTGGTGGCGATGGTAGGGGATGTTGATTGGGTGATGTGGAAGGTCATACATGAAAGATAAGAGGCATACATATCCATCTTCCCCCTATCTGGCCTAGTAGTCAGTCTTTGTGGGGTACCATGAATGGTTGAATGGGCAGTGATAGTGGTAGGATTTATCGATGGGGTGTCGTGACAAGTCATTTGATAATGGGTGGTGTGTCATGACCTGCCCTCGGGGCCCATGCCGTGACTACCCCTAGTCCTCCTTCCATAGGCCAGGGGCTAGCGACTAGCACCAAGGCGTAACTCCCGATAAACAACGAAGACATTGCATTTGTAAAGTAAACAAGAACCACAGAGTAAACAAGAAGAAAAGTAAACACTAAGTAAAAATTTTAACAAGCTGTGCTGAAGTAAAAGGGTCTGGAAATACAAGCCCAACTGTAAAGTACAACTAAAAGGGGAAAAATTGCAACTGAAAAGAAAAGCCGCAGCGTCGAGCCATCCTCTGGAAGTCCCACCTGAAGGGTGAGCACAGATAGCCTCCACAGCTCCTCAGTCCAGCCGTCCGCTCTGAGTACGTCCCGCCCAGTGGTCCACCTCCAGGTATCGTCCTACTCCGCAAGCCTCCACCATGATCAGCACTATCCGTCGTCTGCAACCAACACAACGAAGTGCGGGCAAAGCCTGTGCAGAGGTGAGTATAAGCTACTTAGTAGGGACCCCGAGACCCCTGAACGTCTCCCGAAATCCACAAAGGATAAACCACAAAGTAAATATGAAATCACGAAGTAACAACCGACACTGCTTAGGTATATGCCCACACATATACCTAAGTCATCAACTCCCGTTCGGCACCAACATCTGAGCCCAAGCACAACCCAGTCCACACAGGAAAGAAAAACCCAAATTCACATAGGATAACACAACACAATCCACAAAGGAGAGTAAACAGTAAATCCACATAGTATAGTTCAACACAATCCACAAAGAAGAGTAACACATGACTCAGCTCACACAGGTATGCTTCTTCGGATGACGATAAAGATGATCACTGATCCATCTAAGTCGCCGTACCCACAAAGGATCGATAGGTACTAACCCCCGCAATGACTCACATAGGATCAGATCCACATAGGATCAATAGGTAACAAACCCCCGCAAAGACCCACACATGATCGGGCCCACACAGGACCTGTATGCGCTGGCTCACACAGAACCGTTGAGCGCTGACCCACATAGGATCAGATCCACACAGGATCTGTAGCACTGATCCACATATCATCACTGAGTGCAGTAGTCATTGCAGTCCACTGGGGGTCTCTGCACAGTCATCGGCGCAGTCCACTGAGAATCTCTGCACAGTTGTCGCTGCAGTCCACTGAGGATCTCTGCACAGTCATCACTGTCGAATTAGCAGTCGCTGCCAGCACTAGGGTTCCCACACACATCAAGCTCGTTCGGGAGGGTCCGCTCCACGATCCGAGAGGCTGATACATCAACTGAAACAAGGTCCAAAGTTGATGTATCCAAAAGTTCTGTATTATCAATAGCAACTCAACGTCGCAGATAGCGAGTCAATCAGACGCCCGGTCTTTGAGTTATTGGCTTTTTCGTCCTAGGGGTCTGGTTGGTTTTTAAGGAAAAACAAACCCGACCGTACACCACCTACATCCATACCTTTGGCGGAGTGAGACAATAGATTTGTCTCACTTATATGAATTCAACAAAGTCGACGGCACGTCAATCGGACGTACGGAACTCGTGATATGAGTGTTTCCGCTCCGAGGGCCCGGTTGGTTTCATGTACGAACCAACCCGGACAAAACCAAAGTATTCTGAAACCTAAAGTGTAATATAAAGAAATGACTGTCTTGATCTAAGGATCGTGTTTCCGCTGACAGCGCGTCATTCAGAGACTTGTAGCTCATGTTACGGGCAGAAAACTGAAAACATCTGGAGACATGGGATCGGGGCCCGGGCCGACTCGGCATGACCCCCCCTCGGTCAGCCCGAACGGGGCGACCGACCCGGGTCCGGGTTGGACCCGGTTCGGCACGGCCCGGTCTGGCCAGGGCGTCGCCTGGCCGGTCGGGCCGGCCCGACTCCGTTAGGCCGAGCGGCCGAGTGAGGCTGCCCCGGGGCGCCGCCCCCACGTGAAGACAGTGCCACGACCCCGCATGGGGCTGCGCTGGAAGCAACGGATGCGGAAAAAGGCCACGTCCCATGCGTGTGAGCCGGAACCGCGTGGTTGCGGGTCCATTGGCCGCCACCGCCTCGGCTTCAGTAGCGGCGGCCTTTTCCAGCTGCGCGCCGGGGCGCCGCCGTCTCCGGCCGCCGGCGCCGCCGGAGACTTCCACGGGCCACCGGAGTTGCTCCGGAGGTCCGTTTTCCTTCCCGTCTACGCCGGTGCTCCTCCCGGGTTCTGTTCTTCACTGCAGAAACATCAAATCGCCCTTGCGTCACGTTTTTTCATCACCCACCAAATCCGCACAACAACGAAGAAAAACAGAGGTTTGTCAGGCCGTGATCGTTTGGCCCGCACCCTCCGCATTAGATAATAACAGACGTGAGAATTTTTCAACACATGAAACAACAAATTTTAATGAATTAAAATTTGTTCTTATGAAACCAGTTCTTTAATTTAATAGAAACGTTCACAAGAATATAAAATATTTCACAGAAACCCCTACCTCGTCAAGTCGTCGCACACGCGTTCTTCTCGGAATTGATCGTCGCGGAAGGTGGGGATCGTCGAGTCGTCACGGTATCCGGCGTTGCGTCAAAGAACTCCGAGGTCCAAGAAACAACAGATTTAATTTTAATAATTAAATCCATCTTGAGTTAAAATCCACAATGGAATTAAAGAATCACAAACACTCACCTCAACGGATGATCGAAGGTTTTTGTCCCGGAGGAAGGAACGTCGCAGAAGAACATTGCGGGAGAGGAAACGTCGGCGTCGCGGCACACGACGTCGCGTCGTCAATTTACGCGGGTTCAGCATTCTTCGTCTTGGCCGGAGTTCTTCGCATTTTTCGTGTTCTTCGCGTTCTTCGCAAAGGAGGATGAATAACTCTTGGTTTCTATCAAATCCTCTCAAAGAACATTTTCCAAATGTCGTGTGTTGGACTTATTTTATTATTACGCCAACAAACGAAAAAAGATAAGTAACGACCCATTAATTCGTAGAATTAATTCAACGAAATAAACCGCCCAATTAATTCAACGAATAAAACTGCCCAATTAATTGGTGCATTACGAATTTAAGAAAACGTGTCAGTTGACTTTCATAATGGCGGGTTTTCGTGGGTGCGTTACTTAGCAGAAAAGAAACGGTGGGGATCTTGCCGGCCCCACCTCACAAATGTCCTACCAAGAGGGTAGGATATTTTTGGATAGCACCCTATCCTCAATAACTCAACTTAAGTAGCTTTAAGAGGCTTAAAGTGGCTTCCAAGTGGATTAAGTGAAATAAAATAAAGTTTCTAGAACAATTTATTTTATTTCTTAACCTTAAGCCCAAAAATTAAAAACCACACCCGAGAAAACGAAACTATGGAAAAGGCGTTTCTAAGCAATTACCGGCAGTGCAATTCCGTCGGTGCCCTTAGAATTCGATTCCGGGAACCAGTTCAAATGTTATAAAAACCCGCTCATCCGTTTACTGAACGTACCCGAGCCAATATTTGGAAATCGGGCACACCGGGCCTCAGAATCAGGTGCCATCAGAAACTGCGTTCTTGTAAAATTCCAATGAAAATTAAGAAAAAAATTTCCTTGAAATTTATGGGCCTTTACATTACTCCCACCTCAGGGCTTTACATCCCCCTAAAGATACATCATAAACTAGGGAAAAAAATGGGGGTAGTGAGCATGCATCTGAGACTCCCGCTCCCAAGTGCTCTCCTAGAGGTTCCCCTACTGCCATCTAATGCGCACTAGAGAAATCGATCTTCCACGTAGGACCCGCTCCTGTCGATCCTCGATCTCCACTGGGACCTTTGCAAATGTCTCCCCATCATCCACGTCCAGCTCCCCATAGTCAATGATATGCGTTGGGTCGTGCATGTATCTCCTCAGCTGAGATACGTGGAAGATGTCATGCACCTGGTGCAACTGAGGTGGTAGATCCATGCAATAAGACACCTCGCCAATCCTGCTGAGGTCCTGGAAAGGTCCAATGAAGCGTGGAGACAACTTGCTTCCTCGTCCAAATCTCTGTAATCCACATCTAGGTGAGACACTCAAGAAGACGTGGTCGCCATCCTCGAACTCTAGTGGCCTCCGCCTCCTATCAGCATAAGACTTTTTCCAGCTCTGAGTTGTCCTCATCCGCTCCTAGATGACCTGGACCATCTCTATTGTGGCTCAGACCATCTCTGGTCCCACAAGTGCAAACTCCCCAGGGTCTGTCCAGCACAAAGGAGATCTACAAAGTCTGCCGTACAATGCCTCTTATGGTGCCATCCCGATATTGGAGTGGTAGCTGTTGTTTTACGAGAACTCCACCAAGGGTAGGTGGTCCTCCCAGCTATGACCAAAGTCAAGGACACATGCGCGGAGCATGTCCTCGAGAGTCTGAATGGTAATCTCCTTCTGACCATCCGTATGAGGGTGAAAGGCGGTGCTCAGATGTACCCGCGTCCCAAATGCCTCCTACAGCCCCTTCCAAAGCCTGGAAGTGATGTGAGTGTCTCGATCGGAGATGATAGACAATGGCACACCATGAAGCTGTACAATCTCCTGAACGTAGAGACTCCACAAGCTCTCCACTAAGCCCTGCTCTCTAATGGGCAAAAAGTGTGCCGACATGGTGAGTCAATCAACAATCACCCAAATGGAGTCGTGACCTCTGGATGTGTGTGGAAGTCCAGTCATGAAGTACATAGATATCCCGTCCCACTTCCACTCCGGGACCTCCAAGAGCTATACCAAGCCTGCTGGTACCTGGTGCTCTGCCTTCACCTACTGGCAGATGAGGCATCGAGAAACGAACTCTGCCACAACCTTCTTCATTCCCGGCCACCAGTGATGTCGTCTCAGATCCTGGTACATCTTTGCCACTCCAGGATGTACCTCCAAAGGAGAAGAGTGAAACTCTCTCCACACCTCCTCTCGTAAATAAACAGGTAACAAGGTATGTCCTCTGAAAAGGATGTCGTGCTCTGCTCCATGGGAGAAACCATCAGGTGCATGTCCCGAGGATATCTGTGCATGCCGCATCTCACAGTCAGCGTCCTCATGTTGTGCCTCTCTGACCTGCTGTAGAAGTATAGGAGAGACTCTGAGAGACGGAAGGAAGGTTGCTCCGTCTCTATCCACGAAGGATATCTGCAAGGCGGCTAGCTGCTCTGTCGCCTCCTCAAGTATCTGAATGCACGTCCTCCTGCTGAGGGAATCAGATACTAAGTTCCCCTTCCCAAGAGTATTGAATATCTCAAAGTCATAATCCTATAGGAACTCGAGCCATCGCCGCTGCCTCAGGTTCAGATCCTTCTGAGAGAAGATGTACCTGAGAATATGGTTGTCAGAAAATACTGTAAAGCCCTCGCCCATCAGATAGTGCCGCCAAGTCTTCTGTGCGAAGACCACTGATGCTAAATCCAGGCCATGGGTAGCGTAGTTCTGCTCATGTGGCCTCAACTGATGTGATCTATAGGAAATCACAGCCCGCTCCTGCATCAGGACACATCCAAGTCCGGTCCCTGATGAATCGCAGTAGACTACGTATCCAACTCCCTCCTCAGGAAACCTCAAGATAGGTGCACTGGTCAATCCTTGCCTCAGCTCATGGAATCTCTACTGACATCTGTCTGACCACACGAAGGGGTTCCCCTTCTTCGTCAAAGCTGCATGTGGTGCTGCAACTCTGGAGAAGTCCGAAACAAATCTTTGATAGTATCCAGCTAGTCCCAAGAAACTCTGCACCTTCATCACGCTCTTGGGTGGCTCCCAAGTTAGCACTGCCTCGATCTTCGTGGGATCCACTGCAACTCCCGCCTCAGAAATGATGTGCCCCAAGAAGTGGACCTCAGGTAACAATAACTGGCACTTCGAGAGCTTTCCATAAAGCTAGTGCTCTCATAGTGTGTCTAGTACAACCCGTAAGTGGTAGGCGTGCTCCTCCTCCGTGGTCGAGTACACCAAAATGTCGTCGATGAAGACCAAGACAAATCGATCGAGGTATGGCTGGAAGATCCTGTTTATGAGGCTCATTAACATTGTTAGAGTGTTGGTTATGCCGAAAGGAATAACCAAGAACTCATAGTGGTCATACCGACACCTGAAGACCGTCTTCTGCACGTCCTCGTCTCGAACTCTGAGCTGATGATAGCCTGACCTGAGGTCTATCTTCGAGAACCACTGTGCTCCCTTGAGTTGATAGAAGTGGTCATAAATCCTCGGTAGCGGATATTTGTTCCTTACTGTCACCTGGTTCAGGCGACGATAGTCGACACACAGTCGCATGCTCCCGTCTGCCTTTTTGGCGAACAATATCGGGGAAGCCCAGGGTGAAACACTGGGTCGGATGAACCCCTTGCTCTGCAAGTCCTCCAACTGTACTCGTAGCTCTCGAAGCTCAGCACAGGCCATCTGATATGCTGGAGTCGAAATCAGGGCTATCCTGGGGTACAGATCAAAGTAAAACTCAACCTCTCTACGATGAGGTAGCCCTGTAACGTCATGGGGAAAGGCGTTCACATACTGATCCACCACTACAGGAAAACTAGTACTCTGCACGTCAACTACTCCAAGGATGAGGCTAGCCAACTGATTAGAAATGGGATGTCCACTCCTCTTCATGAGTCCGTCTTGTGCTGCTAAGGCTCCCCTCTCGCTGGTGAAGGTGAACCTGCTCCCGTCGGTGCATACAAATCGCACCTTGCCCCTAATACAGTCAATCTGAGCATGGACTGCATATAACCAATCCATGCCCGAGATGACGTCGTAAGGCCTCGACGCCGCTACAAGAAGATCTCCGCCAATGATCTTGCCTCCTAGAGTAAGCTCACACTGCCGGCACCAGTGTCTAATCATCGAGTCTTCTCTCATAGGGGTCTCTAGCCATAAGGATCGAGCCAACGGCTCTGTCGGAATCTCCAAGCTCCGAAAAAGGGTAGTGGCTATGAAAGAGTGACTTGCTCCTATGTCTATAAGAACTACATTAAGGGTGGAATAAACACAGATCGTACCTCAAATCATCTCCGGTGCGCCATGGTCATAGGCCTCTACTGCCTAGAGTTGTGCCTGTCTCTGCCCGCCAGCTCCCTGTGGTCGGGGCGTACCTCCTGGTGGTGGTGGTGGAAGAGCCTCAAAGCGTCACCCACCACAAGCTGCTCGTCCAGCTCCTCTGCCTCATCTGCCTCCTCCTTGTGGACCACCACAGTCGACCCTATGCCTCTGCCTGGGTGGCCCCTCCACCGTCTGCTGCTCCTCGGCATGGCGGGTCGGACAGACACAAGCCATATGGCCCTGCCTGCCGCATGCATAGCACTGCCTGCCTCTCGAAAGATTGGATCTACGCTGTGTGACCCGTACTGCTGAGACAGTGTCTTGAGGTCGTCTACGAGAGGGTCTAGTCTACCTGGAACCCTGAGTCATCCGTTGGCTACCTGCTGCCGAAGACTCCGCTAACTGATGCATTGTGGTAGGTCTCACTGTGGACTCAGCCAGAAAGCTCTCGATCATAAGGGCTCGCTCCAGTACTCCTTCCTGGGTCGATATGCTGAGGGAGATCAGCAATGCCCTGATCCCGTGTCTCAATCCCTTCTCAATGGTCTGGGCCTGGAAGAATGGGTCCCGTACCATATCTGTCGAGTAGCGAGAATGATCGGTAAGACTCGTCGCGTAATGGGAGACCGTCAAGCTGCCCTGTCGTAGCTGAAGAAGCTTCTGGATTCACACCGCACGGAGGGTGGCCGGGACGAACTCTGAGCAGAAGAGGCACTTGAAGTCCATCCAGATGAGAGAGGCCTCATCATGCACCTTGAGCATCAACCTCCACCATCGGCCCGCTGCTGTGTGCAGTAGGCTCGCCGCGAGGATCACCATCAGGTCTGCCGGTTTCCTCACTACCCTGAAAACTCGTACGACCTCCTCCAGCCAGTCCTCGGCTATCTGGGAGTTCATCTCCCCACGGATCCTGGGTGGTCGATGGGGCTGGAACTCGTGCAGAGCTCCGAGGCGACGTGCATCGTCAGCGGTTGTGGCGGGGAGCATCGGGGGCTCGGTGGGTAGAGGTACCACCGGCGCCTCCGCTGTCAACGGGCCCTGCACCGAGGCCTCATCGCTCGGCAGGCTCTCATCGCGCTCTACTCTCGGAACCCTAGCTGGCTGACTTCGTCAGGCCATCCTAAAAAAGAAACAAGTGTTCCACGGTCAGTATAGTATAACTGGTGAGCTGACACAAGTAATCACAAAGAAAATGTGAAACACACATGCAATCAATGTTTTCGTGCATTAAGTCGGAAATCAGAAGTCAGCGTCCTGGTGTACGGATATGTCGGTCACCGCACAACACTGGACTCCCTATACTGATAACCACACTCAATACACTAAACACTATTGCTTCACGTATAAGAAAGATCAGAGTCTGCGGTAGAACCGACCACCTCTAATACCAATTTGTCATGACCCGCCCTCGGGGCCCGTGTCGTGACTACCCCAAGCCCGCCTTCCATAGGCCAGGGGTTGGTGACTAGCACCAAGGTATAAATCCCACTAAATAGGGAAGGTATTTCCTTTTTAAAGTAATCAATAACCATAGAGTAAGCATGCGGAAAAGTAAACACTAAGTAAAAACTGTATCAAGTTGTGCTAAAGTAAAAGGGGCCGGAAATAGAAGCCCAACTGTAAAGTACAACTGAAAGAGGAAAAACAGCAACTGAAAAGAAAAGTCGTAGCGTCAAGCCGTCCTCTCTAAGTCCCACCTATAGGGTGAGCACAGATAGCCTCCACAGATACTCGGTCCAGCCATCCGCTCCGAGTACGTCCCGCCCAGTGGTCCACCTCCAGTTACCGTCCTGCTCCGCAAGCCTCCACCACAAATGATAAACCAAAAAGGAAAGATGAAATCACGAAGTAACAACCGACACTGCTTAGGTATATGCCCATACATATACCTAAGTCATCAACTCCCATTCGACACCAACATCTGAGCCCAAGCACAACCCAGTCCACACAGGAAAGAAAAACGTAAATCCACATAGGATAGCACAACGCAACCCACAAAGAGGAGTAAACAGTAAATCCACACAGGATAGTTCATCACAATCCACAATGAATAGTAACACAGGACTCAGCTCACACAGGTATACTTTTCGGATGACGATAAAGATGATCACCGATCCATCTAAGTTATCGGACCCACAAAGGATCGATAGGTACTATCCCCCGCAATGACCCACACAGGATCGGACCCACACATGATCTATAGGTAACTGACCCCCGCAAAGACCCACACAGGATTGGGCCCACATAGGACCTATAAGCGCTGGCTCACACAAAACCGTTGAGTGCTGACTCACAAAGGATTGGATCCACACAGGATCTGTAGCAGTGATCCACGTAGGATCAGTGAGTGTAGTAGTCATCATAGTCCACTGAGGATACTTGCACAGTCGTCATCGAAGTTCACTGAGGATCTCTGCAGAGTCGTCACTGCAGTCCACTGAGGGTCTCTACACAATCGTCGCTGTCGAAGTAGCAGTCGCAGCCAGCACTAGGGTTCCCGCACACAACAAGCTCGTTCGGGAGGGTCCGCTCCACGAGCTGAGAGTCGGATACATCAACTGGAACAAGGTCCGAAGTTGATGTATCCAAAAGTTCCGTTTCATCAATAGGAACTCAACGCCGCAAACGGCACGTCAATCGGACGCCCGGTTTGTGAGTTATTGGCTTTTTGGTCCCAGGGCCCCAGATGGTTTTTAAGGAAAAACCAACTCGACCGTACTCCATCTGCATCCAAACCTCGGGAAGAGTGAACCAAATGATCTGTCTCACTTTGAGGAATTCAACAAACTCGAAGGCACGTCAATCGGACGTCCGGAGCACAAAATATTAGAGTTTCCGCTTCGAGGGCCCTATTGGTTTCCTGTACGAACCAATCCGGACGAACCCAAAGTATTCATAAACCTTATGTGTAATATACCAAAACAACCGTCTCTATCCAATGATCATGTTGCAACTAAAGGCGCATTGTTCGGAGGCCCATAGCTCATGTTACGGGCAAAAGACCGAAAACATCCGGAGACAGGGGGTCTGGGCCTGGGCCGACCCGGCCCGACCCCCCCTGGGTCGGCCCGCACCGGGTCGACCGACTTGGGTCTGGGTTAGACACGGTTCGGCACGGCCCGGTCCGGCCAGGGCGCGGCCCGGCCGGTCGTGCCGGCCCGGCTCGGCTCGGCCGAGCGGCCGAGCGAGGCAACCGCGAGGCGCCGCCCCCGTTGGAAGACGTTGTCGCGGCCCCGCGTGGGGCCGCGCTGGAAGCAACGAACTTGGCAAAGGCTGCGTCCCGTCTGTGTGAGCTGGAGCCGCGCGGCCGCTGGTCCGCTGGCCGCCGCCGCCTAGGCTTCAGCCGCGGTGGCCTTGTCCGACGGCGCGCCGCCGCGCCGGCGACCCGCGCCGCTGGAGACTTTCGCGGGCCACCGGATTTGCTCTGGTGGTCCGTTTTCCTTCCCGTCTGTGCCGGTGCTCATCCCAGGTTCCGTTCTTCACTGCGGAAACATCAAATCGCCCATGCGTCATGTTTTTTCGTCACCCGCGAAATCTGCACAACAATGAAGAACTGTGGAGGGTTGTCGGGCCGTGTTCGTTTGGCCCGCACCCTCGGCGTTAGATAATAAAAGAGAGCGAATTTTTCAACACATGAAACAACAAATTTTTATAAATTAAAATTTTTTATTATGAAACCAGTTCTTTAATTTAAATGAAACGTTCATGGGAATATAAAATATTTCACAACAACCCCTACCTCGTCAAGTCGTCGCACGTGCGTTCTTCGCGGAATTGATCGTCGCGGAAGGTGGGGATCGTCGCGTCGTCGCGGTATCCGGCGTTGAATCGACGAACTCCAAGGTCCAAGAAACAACAGATTTAATTATAATAATTAAATACATCTTGAGTTAAAATCTACAAAGGAATTAAAGAATTGCAAACACTCACCTCAACAGATGATCGAAGGTTTTTGTCATGGAGGACGGAACGTCGCAGAAGAACGTTGCGGGAGAGGAAACGTCGGCGACGCGACACACGGTGTCGCGTCATCGATTTCTGTGGGTTCGACGTTCATCGTCGGGGGCCGGCGTTCTTCGCGTTCTTCGCGAAGGAGGATGAATAACTCCTGGTTTCTGTCAAATCCTCTCAACGAACATTTTCCAAAAGTCATGCGTTGGTCATATTTTATTATTACGCCAACAAACAAAAAAGAGATAAGTAACGAACCATTAATTCGTAGAATTAATTAAACGAAATAGACCACCCAATTAATCAACGAATAAAACTGCCCAATTAATTGGTGCGTTAAGAATTTAAGAAAACGTGTCAGTTGACATTCATAATGATGGGTTTTCGTGGGTGCGTTACTTAGTGGAAAAGAAACGGTGGGGCTCATGTAGGTCCCACCTCACAAATAACCAACCAAGAGTGTAGGATATTTTTGGATAGCACCCTATCTGCAACAACTCAGATTAAGTAGCTTGAAGAAGCTACAAGTGGATTCCATGTGGCTTAAGTGAAATAAAATAATGTTTGTTGAAAAATTTATTTTTTTTCATAACCTTAAGCCCAAAAATTAAAAACCACACCTAAGCAAATGCAACTCCGAAAAAGGATTTGCTAAGCAATTACCGGTGCTGCGATTCTATCGGTGCCCTCAGAATTCGATTCCGGTCACCTGTTAAAAAGTTAGAAAAACTCGTTCGTCCGTTCACTGAATGTACCCATGCCAATCATCGGAAAATTATTCTGGGCACACTGGGCTTCGGAATCAATTGCAGTCAGAAATTGCGTTCTTGTAAATTTCCAAAATAAATTAAGAAAAAAATTTCCTTGAAATTTACGGGTCTTTACATAGTGATGGTCATATTCATAATACCCTCTCTCTCTAGGTAGGAATTGTTGATGGGTTGTCGTGGAATGTTTTCCATTAAATTGGGATGATGTTCGTGTCCATATACCCCCCGTCTAGTCTAGAATGTTTTGTAGATGGGGAATCGTGGCAGATCTTCTGAGAGAGTTCGTGGAAACCTGTGGGGACAGAGGGGTACCTGCCACACCTGGTCCTGCGTATGTGGAATGGTGACACGAAATGTTGTAAGATGTTTGAAAACATCATATAAAACCTTTTTCATGGACCCTAACTTCTTCTTCACACTCGAAAAATGCATCATTCGTTCTTGTCGAGCTATTTTGGGGAGGAATTTCCAACTCGGCACAACCTTTAAAACAATAGTTGTGCATCGACAGAGGAATCCCAGGAGGCCTATAGGAACAAGAGGAGGGGAAAAGTCCCCCAGATCTCACATGGTGGCCCGCAGATGATCTGTCACCGTGGAACTATCGGTGAAGGCAATGGCTGGTGCTCACCGTCTGTGGCAGTGGGCGGTGCTGCTTGGCGCTGCAGCGGACCCAAAGGGGTGGCTGACATTCGACTAACCACATTAGTGAGGCAGTGTGTTGTCACATGCCACAATGAAGGGTTAGTAGCTTCGATGATGTGGAGGAGGGGGACCTGCGCCCTATGGATCCCATAGACAATGTGGTTGTGCCACATGGAGGCACTGATTGAAGATCTGAAGGGCTCAATGTACCATTCTAGGAGCGGGGCGGCCACTTGGCTAGTGATTTGTGCCAGTGCACCGTGCTGTGTTTCATGGAGGGATGGTCCAGTCTGAAAACCAGAGGTATAATCACACCACGGCCCAGCCAAACTGGGCCGACCCAAATGCGTAGGGACAGATCTAGACCCATTCAGACCCAGCGTCGCTTAAAGGGATGTATTGAGAACTAGACCGTCATTTGATGAACCGTATATAGAGCTAGGATCCTGGGAGCGAGAATGTCATTTTGAAATACCCCAACCATGTTTTGGGGAACATTGGAGTATGGTCGGGTAGGATCACACTCAAATCCAACTGATCCCTCTGCCTTAAAATGCCAATAACTCACAGTCCGAGCATTCGGTTGTCGCGTCATCTGTTGTATTGGAACCCTTAAGACATGAAAATCCTATGAATTACTATTTAGTGATCTTGGTATTAGTCACGGTTTGACTGAATACCCTAGGAGAAGATATTACGGAACTCACGAACACCGACTGCGGGTTATCCTATGGCAGACTGTCATCTGAGTAGTGACCATATGTGGATCAACAACGACCAACCCTATGAAGACCATGATCATAGAGAACATGTTTGGATTAACTTACAAGCAATCATGTGTTGATCAGAATATAGAGACCATCTTTGGATTATCATCATATGGACCCTGTGTGGATCAACATCTAATGTCCCAGTGTGGATCAGACTCATTGCAACCCAGTTTGGATCATCATTCTAGCGACCCTGTGTGGATCAGCTGTGAACGACCAGATGAGGAGTATCCTTAGAGAATCCCATTGTGGATCAGAAATATACGACACTATGTGGATCGGCATTGGAAAAACTCTTTCATTGTTTAGTTATGGACACTTCATAACGAAATAAAATGATATATCTTAAGACCTATCATCATTATTCATGAACCCTGAGTTGTATACTCGGTTTGAGATGAATCTTGTGTTTTGTGCTTCATGATTGAGATCATGAATTTTGGATTTCCATTGTGGAATTATGAGAGACCTTCAGGGTTTTTGGGGGCCCTACTGGGTATTTTCATACAAACCCCTGCATGAGCTTTGCCTGCACCATGTTGTATATTATGCAAACGACTGGAAGACATGGATTGGACTCTGGGAACATGGACCAGATAATGGTCCATAGTGACGATTGACCTGGAGAGCTGTGGAGACGAGTTGTACATACCATTCAGATAGGATCCATGGTGGATGATCACATATTCTAATTACCAGTTTATGTTATATTTGTATATTTTAGTTGATCTTGTATTCCATCCCCTTTACTCTTAGTACACACTTGTTATACATAATTTTTTACTTTGTTGTTTCATCTTGTTGTGTTCAGGGACCATGTGTTTTTACAAGTTTAATGGCAATGCCTTATCGTTTTAGTGATACACCTTTCATGTGCTTGTATCCAACCCCTAGCATATGGAAGGCAGGCTCGGGATTGTCATGTCATGGGCCCCAAGGGACATGTCGTGACAATATAGATTTCAAACATTTCAAACATACTACAACATTATTAATAAAATTGAATGAGTATTAATTATATATATCAATAAAATTATATGATTATTAAAACATACTAAATAATTTTGTAAAATTTCAGTCATTAATTAAAATAATTATAAACACGTAAAATGTTGTTTTGAATATCAAAAAAATAAATTTAAATAAATTAATTATATGTATTTCAAATATTTTAATGGAATTACACCATAATAAATAATATTGAATAAATTTTAAATACATAAGTAAAAATAATTAAAAATTTAAATCATAGTAAATAATTTTGTTTAAATAAATATTAAATAATTAATAAATTAAAAACATATTAAAATTTTTTAAATATAAAAAATGAATAATTAATATTAAATAAAATCATAATAAAAATGAATACATCAAATTGAATAAGATAAATAAATTAAATTGTGAATCTGTAATATTAAGTCCATCCACTATATCAACATAATAACAAGGGATTGAATCATGGCATGACCCTTGGGGAATTTAAAATACATGTTGTGACTCGGGCAGGTAGTGACATGTGCATGATGCAAGAATGCGGTGAAGTAAGAATGAAGCATGCCTCCGGATGTATGTTCGATCATGCAAGAATGGAACTACACCGAATGTTCATGCAATTTTGTGGGCCACCTGACCATAGGTGTTCAAGCTATGTAATGAATCATCCAATACCCAGATATAATGAGGCCACAACTATTGTAATGAAGTTGAAAAAACATACTAAAAATAATTGAATACAAATTAGTAAATAATAAATTAATATATATATATATATATATGAAACTCATGGATATAAATACAGTAAAAAATAGACACAAAGCTGACCCATTGGCCCATCGGCAAGCCAGAGCCCCCCAAGAGAAAACCCAACTATATTCAATATTCCCATAGACCTCATGTTTTATTGACACTGGCCCTAAGTCCCTTACAACATATTCACAGACCATCATGGATCATAGGACCCTACATTATTGTGAACCTCTAGAGTAGTTATAACAATCAATTTGTCCTCCCCTACAAACTAATTAATGATAAGCCCCGACCACACAATACACATCCATTATTTTATTGAATATCATGTTGTATTTTCATAGATGACTATTATACAACAACCCCCGGGTAAATATTGTGTTCTCCGATATGAATAACTAGTTAAAAAATTCATCCACTACATCATCTGTGAGAACATCACAGACACATCGAACACACATCCAAAGAAGTCACTTAACTCCTACAACACCGACATCACCGTCGTGTGAGGCCATCATCAGCAATGGAGCACCACTATAGTTGCTCATGGGTCCATGATCAAGCAACACCCAAAATAGTAGTAATCAAGAGTTGTCTCCCCTCCAACACGTTCAATCATTCCATCCCACGCACCCATCGCCTCTGCTGAAACATGTCGCTCAAGACTCATAGAGATCCCTACATCAACATAGGTATCAACCTCTGGTCGTCAGTCGATGACACGCATTATCGAGACTGTAATTCACGACTCCCAAAGACCACATCTATCATTACGATTTACCGTGAAGAACATTCCCATATTTTTCATTTGAATAAATAAACTCCTAAATCGGGTTAGGCATGGCATATGTTGGGGATCAGTTTCATGGAAAATGGAGTGGGTTGGAGACGGTCATATATGAACCAATTATAAGTTTTTCAAACATATATAAAATATTTAAATATTAAAAATAAAAATGAATATATATTAATCATATAATTTAAAAACATATTAAAAAAATTCATTCTTATTAAATAAATATGTATTAATTTTATAAATTGAATAAATTTTAAAAAAATTGAAAATTATTAAATATCAAAAATCAATGAAACGATATTGAAATAATATTAAATATAAATTAATTAAATGAAACAAATTTGAAAAAAATTTAAATTATTTATTCATAACATTAATTACAAAAATTGCAATTATATAAAATAGAATTAAATTATATAAATAAATATTATTATTACTGCAAATTTTTGAATAATCCACTATATTAATTGTATTTAGAATATAAAATATGTTATTTAACATTATAACTTCTAATAATTATTAAATTTTTATTATTTAAATATATATATATATACATATATAAAAATGGATAAATAAATATAACAATTTAATATAATAAAAAAGATAAATGATTATATAATAAAAATTAATAAATTATTTAAAATACTAAAAATGGATACATTATAAAATTCATCAAATAATATTAAACCAATAAGCATACATACATGTACAAACATACATACACATAGACATACATGTACACATATATACAGAATATACACATACACTTATTGGAAAACACATACACATACACATACAAATACGCATACACATAAACATACACATACACATTCCCATAGGCATATAAACATACACATGCATGTATGTACACATACACATACATACAGTTACATTCCTAGGCATGTACATTATTATATATCTATATATACACATATATACATACACATAAAACATATAAAAATACATATACATAGACACATACAAATGTACATTCACATGAAAATGTATATGCATACACATACAAATGTAGATGCCTAAAAAACACACTCATTTTGTAATAAAAAATCCAAAAAATTACAAACATGTGAATGCACAACCATAGTCATCAATAAATATGACTATATACAAACATAATACATTAACATAAATATATACACATATGCAGTAAAAAACACAAGAACATAATCATAATTTCATATATACACATATAAATACATTCAAACAAACATAATACTACACATATATACATACACATAAACATACTTATACAAAAACATATATAAACACATTAGCATGCACATACAAAAAACAAATACACTAGAACATACATAAATACATACATATGGTCACATACATATACATACAATAAAATATTTTAATTATATAAACATACCCTTACACATACACATACACATACACATTTATATTTATATTTATGAATATACACATACACATTCATATATATGTACACATAGTTATAACATACACATATAATTACATACAATCCTATGCACATTTACATAAACGCACATAGAATCAATAAACATAGTTAAACGCACACCCATACAGACAACGCAAAAGAACAGAAGCATACACAAACAACACATACATAAACACACACAAACATACACATTGAATTGAATTAATATACATGTATTATAAAATTCTAAATAAACTATATATATATATTATTATTATATTATATGTACATTCTGAAATGTAAATATTTTTTAAAAATATATATGAATGTATATATATATATATAAACATATTCAATGTTTTATTTAAGAAACCTAAACATAATCTGTTTATAAATTCAGGGCTTTTAACATTCTATAAAAAATAATAGAGAAATGGAATAAATTTTAGTTCATTTTTAGAAGATGCATTGAATATTGAACATTATGAATTAGTTTAACATGAATATAAAAAAATGGAATTTCTAATGGATAAAATTTAAATTTAATAGATTGATAAATTTAAATGACAGTTATCAATTGGTTTTATATTCATAATAAAATGAATTATTCAATAATTATTTGGGATAATATATTTTTAGTGTCCAATTTTTTAATAAGGCACACACTTAGTTATTGTGAAATATTCCTTTAATTAGAAATTTTTATGACATCATGAATTTTTAACCTAATAACACAAATACATATCTTATACAACATAATTTACTGGGAATTTAGAACAAGGTCAATACCTTCTCAATCAATAGGTGATGAATTGCTTGATAAAGTAAAGGATATTTTCACTATTTTTTTAAAACCATTTCATAAAACCATATGAATAGGGGTTAAAAATGTAATTATTTTTTATAGTTATAGTATATGAATTATTTATTTGTTATAAATTTTATTTTCTTTCTATTTATTCCAATAATTCTATACGATAAGGTTATTTTTAACAAAATGTTTTTGTAGTATTAATTTTTTAAAAAATACATATTATGTTAAAATGTTTTTTATGAAAGGCTGATGTTAGATGAACAAGGACACATTTTGGAGATATATTATTATAACAATATATAATAATGACTTCCTTATGAGAATATTATATTATAATTAATTATATAAAGTAAAACAGTAATAAATACACATGTATCATAAAATACCACAATAATTAAATATTTTTTCATAAGGATATTTTATTAATATCATCACCATGATTGAAAATATGGAAATAAGGTTTAAATTTATAAATATAGTTGGTTTTTTGATCTAAAAGTAAATATGATGAATTAATTTAGTGATGTTTTCATGGATATATAACAGACTGTAATATTATCATTAAATATCTGGCCATTGGAAATATGGAGAAATGATAAATAATGGAACAGAAAGGTAAAATATTATTGAAATATTTTATTAGAAAAATATATTTTTTGGAAGAATGAATCTACTCCAAAGGAGGGATAACAAATATTAATATTCCCAAATAGATTTTACAAGGACTTCAGATCCAACTGATATGTAGATTCCTAGACATTTTCTACAAGGAACCAACTCTTTATGAGGATATTAGAGCAGGGTGAATCAACTTGAGAAGGGATTACATATTTGTTAGAATGGGAGGTTATGGAATTTCCATATATACCAATCCAGTGCATCTCTGCACATGATAGCTAGCTGAACAACCATAAAAATGTGGATAGATGATCACAATACATATGCTGGGTAGGGGTGGTTTCATGTAGTCATAGTATGTATGATTTTCATAAGACCTATGGGTCCAATTATGTCTCCAATCCTAAATGAAACGTAATCTATATGCCTACGGGCCGGGTACGAGATCCCCATGTTCCTATTAAAGGGGAGTTATCGAAAATTCAATAAAAAAGTAGTCATTAATGCCATTCAGTAAATTTGTAGTCGATTAAAAATTAGAACCTATAAATAATAATTTTTTAAATTACAGATGTATTAAAGAAATAGTTGTTTGATAAAAATATAATTCCTCATATGGATATGAGTAACCCTCTTTCTTGTGAAGTCCAAGACGTTTTATGTATGGATCTATGAGAACTCATTATGTTTTAAGGTTGGATGCCTTTTTTATGGGCCAAAAACCAAATTTATATGATTTTTCATTTCGGTGCTGCTTATGTTTTGATGTCATCCAGGATGGATGTTATGAAATGTAGGTGTAGGGAGGCCCATTGGTTGTGGCATTAGTTGACTCCTAGAGGGGTGTGATGCTTTAGTTTATGCATGTGGATGTCGTGGAGGACACAAGGATGACGAAATGAGTTGGATGTGAATTTTTGGATTATCGATGAATCATTTTTATTGTATATCTTCATAACATTCCACACTTCACAATAAATTCGGTCACGCTTAGGCTTCTTACAACATGGGCGATGATGTACGTGGTATGCCATGTTATCTCCGTGTTTGGCATCTCAATAGTGGATGGGTATACGATCTTGCTATAGGTGGCAACAAATTAATTGGTATTTCAACTACAGACCATTTTGATCACTATTTTTTATTATCATTAAATGGTTTTTCAAGAATTCTAGGGAATATCAGATAGTAATGATGTTTTCAATAAATTATATAATAAATGATGTAAACCCATGGGGATAGTGTTCTCTAAAATGTAATGATGATTTTGAAATTTAATGGAACTGTGGAATTTCGGTTGATTCTAATGAAATATAATTTGGAATTTATAATGGTTAATTAATGTTTAATGAATTATTTAATGTAAAGTGAAACTGTTAAGAAGAAAAACATGTATTTTAATAAATATCATTAAATGGTTGTGTACTTATAAGAAACCTAATCAATGAAGTGGATGCCCGGAGTCCAAGAGATGTTAGGTGAATCTGAGTCTAAGGATATGTTATTCCCATATTTTGGCTATGGGAAATAGTATATTCTATAATTTTAGTGTTTCTATAAATTACTCTACCATGTGAGTAACAAGAACTAACACCAAAGGGATTCTGAGCCCTTGGGGAGTTTTCCCAAACATTATGGTGGAGGATGGATGGGTGACTACCCCCTTTTGCACTACTATCTTATATTGGTAGCTACTTGTACAGGTAGGTACATCGGTTAGATTTATCCAATATATGTGTATAGAAGGTTGTAATGGTTTTTGATTATTAACACACATATATTATGAACATACATTCCAATTGAATACTATCAGTGTTACATTTATAGGTTATAATGGATTAAGGATATGTACTAGTTGTATAGGCTATAAAGTATTGTGGTTTAATATCGGACATATGATACACATTATGCGAGCTATAGTGGCACCCAGAAATTACCAAGTTACTTTTGATACATGGATGTGGTTGTTTTGTATCACGATGTGCATGTTATGGTGCTTCCCCCGGGTGAGTTTGTGGAATCCATTTTGGAGATTGATGCTTAGTTAGTGTGATGATGGGGAATAACCGCAAACTAGTGGGGATGTAGTAGTCGGGGAACCTAGATATTCATTATTATATTATATACTCTTTTATGAGATACATGGTGATAGTATCTATGGCGAGGTTGTGAAATTCGTATACCTATTTGGTTGATGAGTTAGTATCACTTGTTATTGACTTTGATTCAGCATTCATTGATTACATTTTCAAGAGTGGCTTTGGGGAGGATCCTACTGTGTGTACAGTTATACTCACCCTATGTATATAAAAACAGGTTTTCTGGTCACTTGTATTAGATAGAAAATCAGTCATGATACTAATATCTTGGGGCTGTTGGAGATATTCGGGAATCATGGTCGCTGTTATTATTACATTCTTTTTGTTACTTGCATTTTTTCCATTCAATTGTAGTAGTTTATTATGTAATTACATATGTGAACTTAGTATTTATATTATATTTCTGTTTGACCTAGAGTAAATTGTTATCTATCTTATCACTCCCTTTTTGATGTGTTATCTTAGAGTGTAATGCATCCCATTTGTGTGTTTATTACACCTTAGGTGCTAGTCGCTATCCCGGCGCCTAGTGGAAACGAGACATAGGGGTCACTATATCCCTTATCATATTTACGTCCAAGATGGTGTACACCTTATAGGTAGCGGTTGTGAAAATAAAAAATTTTATGATTCCACAAAAATACAACACAAACAACAACATCAAATTGTATCATCAAATAACACATTGAGTGTGATGAAAATTAAACGAAAACTTTTACAACATCATTTATAAATAATATAAACCTATATAAAACTACATCTAAAATATAATTAAACATATAAAGTAGACATTGAATTTTTTTTGATGATTTTTCAAAATTTTATCTTTACATATAAAATCATTATAAAAACATAAAACTATATAAAAAATTAATAATTAAAAAAAACATATATGTTTAAATTATATTCCTTATAATGAAACATATACATAAAAAATATATTTATTATAGTCATTAGACTCTCAAAAATGAATCCTATAACATAACAATTGTCTTTAACACCTCAACGTCATTAATTCCAATATGTTTAAGAAAAAATATTTTCAAAATATAATTATATGGTATTTTAGAAAAAAAAAGTATTAAATTATATAAAGATATCCTAACTACAAATAAAAAAAATAAAATTTTCTCCAGTTCCATTCTTGAAAAGTGATATATATTTAAATGAATCGATGAAATAATGAAATTTAAAATATTAATATTAAAAAAATGTGTAAAATAATAATATTAATATTAACAAACTAAAATAAAATAAGGAGACTTACTTTTTTGAAGACTTTAAGTATTATTTGCGCACCACCTAATAAAGTGAATACTAATATGCTTTGTATTAATTTGGGAATAATACGTGTTAAGTCCAATTTTAATTAGATATTAAATAAATATAGAATTAATAGTACTATAATGAATAGATATTCATAATTATATATGTGTTATTACTATACAAGGAATCAATAAAATCCACACATTATTTGTTTTTTTATATTTATGATATATATTAAATTTTGGCATATTGGTCCCAATATAGTAGAACCGTTGAAATGTATTTTGGATCCAGAAAATAAAAAACATTATATTAATTATATATTATTCATATATTAAAGAGACTCCTAGTTTGAATAGACATAAATTATGTCTATTTAACATGTGATTATTTGAAAAAATTAAATTTATAATTATAATTTATGTCCAGGGAAGAAAACTAAAACTCACATATAGTGAGCACCAAACACAAGATAACATCAATAATGTCATTATTAAATATATATAACTCATAATATTTTCCCCAAATATCATCAATAATTAACAAATTCTAATATTTTTCTAATATAGATGAAATTGATGATAACATTGTTATCCCATAAATACCCTAGTGAGTATCAAAAGGTACTAATTCTAGAATTGAACTATTAATTTGAAATATTCGTTGAAATTTAGATAAAACTATATAAAATAAATTATATAAAAAAGTAGTATTTTTATTTGTATGAACAATAAAAATAGGAAAAACAAATCATATCTCATATTTCAACTAATGATAAATATAATCTGGAAGAGAAAAAAAATGTCCAATACCTTATACAATTTTTCTAAAGTCCTCGGTATTTAGTGGAACAATATTACATGGATAAATAATGAAATATTATAAAACTCTTTAATGAATAAAATAGATTATTTGGTGATGTACATAATCCCCCAGATTTTATATAAATTTTTATGATCCAATATGTACATAGGGATCTCTATAATATAAATTACATTATCTAATTTGGTTGGGATATTGAGGTTGATGATCTGGGTAGGCTATTATACAAGTAATGTTTGATATAACTATTTTTCATTCAAAGCGTCTAAATAAGATTTGATTTTTTTAATTAGTGGCTAAATCCACTGTTAGAAACTTTTCAATTATGGGAGATCTTAAAACCATATATTCCACTATCAATGATTTCATACTAGTGGAAAAACAAAAAAAAAATTCTAAAATCAATACCTTCATCATCTCCATTTATGAGACCTTGATGTTTTAGTATTCCTCAATTTTTTAAATGACCATCCATCCTACCCACAGTGTTAAATGTCCCCTATGAAGTTTCGTATTAATTGTAAAACAAAAATATAATTTTCAAGGGTTATATTAATTGGAAGAGTTTAAAAATAGTAAAATTGATGAAATATCAATTTTAATTACATTCAATAATATCATCTTTTTTTGTTAGTTCCATAATAAACTTCTCTATTATTATTTCCTCACACTTTTCTATTTTTCCTGATGAGGGGATGAGATATAATATATATTAAACATGTTCGGGCAAGATACTTGACTTGGAACTTAATTTATTAAAAATATCATTAATAATGTGATCCTATAATAATGTATATCATACATGTGACAATGTTTGATGGTATAAACATTAAGACTGAATATCATTGTGAAATTTAATGTATATTGATCATAGAAACACAAAATAATTAGTTATATTTTATTGAAAATTAATTAAATATATAAATTTCAAAGTCAACAATTATATACAATATAGAATTTATATCACCAATTCGACATATGATTCTCCAATGTTTATTTATATATAAATCATATATAAAAAATGGATTTGTATTTATTATACTCCTAAAAATATAATATAATGTCAAAACATTATTTTAATGTCTCGATCAAATTTCCTCTAAGGAAGAAAACCTTTCTGTAATTCCTTTCATATCTAGAATGTTAAATTACAAATATAATGGTATAGGTTTAATATTATACATAATAAATGATAATATATAATCATTTAGAAAAATAAACAAATAAGATTATATATTTTACCTTTATGGACTCCCATAACATATCATTCAATGATAGGTCAATTATCCTCTAATCATGGAATAAAATAATTACCCTATAATGATTATTTGTATTCATGTAAATCAAAATATTTTTTGAATATGGGACAACTATGTGGTCGTTATCATTAAACTCAGTTATCAACCTTTACTTTCCACATGCATGAAAATGTTATGGAAAATTTATAAACGTATGACTATTATTTAGGTACCTCCATCTCTAGATATGAAAAATCGTTGGACATAATTTCAATAAATATAACATTAATTTTTTTAAAAATATTTAACTAAAAAATATGTATTTATATGATGAAACCAACATACCATACTTCACCTACATTAATGTTCTAATTTTGGTGAGTTGTATACTACCTCAATTAATAGTTGGGTATCATTATATGAATAATGTGAAATATTTATTAAAAATAATTTTTTTTTGTTACAAATAGAAATAAAAAATTATGTCAAATTATATTCAATCAAATAATGGTCAAATAAATGAAAATAAAAATTATCAAAATAAATGAAAAAAATATCTTCATAAAATGTGTAATTTTGGGTACATGTATTTTAATATATATAAATTTATTTTATATTTAAAAAATTTGTTTTTATTTTAATAGTAATGAAATTATATATATTTTTTGAATAATAATGTATACCTAAAAATTAAGAATGTAAATAAAATGATTACAAATAAATGATAATGGAAAACATTTTCTTCTAAAAAATAAATTTAAAAATCAAAATAATATAAATATTATATAAATATAATGTGAATTATCAACAACTATGTTTTTAAATATCAATGATTAAAAAAATCATATTTTTAACAATTTTCAGTTTCACAAAAACATATACAAATCCTATTAATAAAGAGAGTAGTGGAGTTTTTTTTTCAATATCAATTATTTGTAAACATATCTTGTTTTATTGAAAATGAATACATCACAGCTATTACTATATTTGGGTAATCATATATTAAAAGAGTAAAAATCTAAAAATTATTTAACAGCATCAATATTCCGCTCAACTAAATAATTTTTTATCATAAAAAATAACAACAAAATGATCATTTAATGTGTCAAAAATATAATTTTGTTTTCATACATATCCCTAGAAAATTATTCCACATTAAAACAAAATATTTTTAAATAATAAATTATAAATCCATAATAATCATGTTTCAGCCCAATATAATTGTCATCCCTAATACACAAAAATATATGTAACCACAATTTAGTTTAATAAATCTCTCATGTATCCTTAATAACTACAAAATTTATTGCTGAAGTAGAAATGTGGTTTTTATAATTATAACTCACAAAATATAGTTTTTCATCCATATACATGACTACAATATTTTGAATATTACTCTTTTTATCTTAGTTTTTTTTAAGTCAAATGTGTGACCATTTATATCAAAACCACTAAATGTTATCACATTAATACTTGGTCCCCTTGATAACCATTTTAATGTTTTTATTTGGAAAAATTAATATTTAATATCTATTTAAAAAATTCAAATGTTTTTGTTATATTCATTTATTAACTAATTTTAATTTCATATCAGATAACATATCATTAATTCAAAAAAATGAATTTATATATATGGTTGAATGTCATCAATATTGATAAAAATGTATAAATGTCCATCCATAACATAATAAAATGTAATTAAATTTTCGAACCCTGCATATATCCCATGAACATCACAATCAACCGTCAAATATTGAGATACAAGTAATTTAAAAATCTCTAATTAAACAAATAATTAGTAGAAAAATCAATAACTTCATCTGATAATTTATTCTAATATATTATCTTCCTTTTATTAATTCATATTCAAATCACATCCAATCAAAATTTACATATTACATTTAAAAGATGAAATACAATGTAATTAAATTGGCCCAATTATTATAATCTCTTGCACCAAATGAATCAATATATAAACCATTAATTTAAATAAATTTGGAGAAAAAATATATTTTTATTTAATAAACTCTAAAAAACCATCAATTTTTGAAAAATCTAAAAAACCTTTTTTTTTTCAATTTGTTGTATAAGGAATTGATAAAGTAAAACTACATAATGATTTAATTTCTGATAGGTATCATCAATGTGTCACACAATTCTTCCAATTGTATCTATTTCTTCAATATATTATATTTATCTGATTAGATAGCTAATAACATCAAATAAATCAATAGACACTTTTTATTAGGATTTAAGAAAACCGGTTATGATATTTATCAACATGAAGATGTAGAAAAACAAGTAACATCTCACTCATTCTTAGTGTATGACTATCTATAGATAAAAATTAAGTTTCCATTCATAGTTAGATTTAACTGCCAATTAATTCACATGGTATGTAACTCTATTATGGCATATAATTCATAATTAATTCTTTATATTATGTTTAACAAATTTACTACACAATTATCATAAATTAGTTTCATAACATGTATATTATCAATATTATTTTGTACCTAAAAAAATTCATATAATACTAAATGGATAAAATGGGAAATTTGTTTAATATATTTGATTCAATACTATAATTTCTTTTCATTCTAAATCTGAAATCAATATTTTTCACCATTGTATAATATTCTTTATAAAAATATAATTTAGGGAAAATTCACAGTCATGTAATCCATTAAATTATTTTTTTGATCACTAATAATGATGATCTACTCAAAAAAATAAAGTATTCCCACTGTGTACTATCATTTATCTCTTCTTAAATATATGGAATGTATTCACCTTTTCACAAATTAGATATGATTTATGTTACATAACCCTATATCTATATAAGATTCAATATAATGGAATGTCACGTTTAGTGAAAAAAATATAGTAAACAAAATAAAATACTCTTTCTTGTATACATAAAATATTGTCACACATGCCATCCATATAAATTCAAAAACATAAATCAATGGGACTAAATAAACATTAATTAATTTCCTTGATATTTTATAAAATAAATCATCAAGATCATCATCAAATTTTACATATTAAAACATTTTTATATGGATAAGTAATATACAATAATCCTAACATGCCCCAAACTATGATATCAACTAAGGGTTCAATGTGGATTTGTTCAATTTGTTCATTTTTTCTATTCTGTGCTTTTTTCACATCCTTTCAAAAATTAAATTTTTTAGATGATGAATCATATATTATGGTCTATTTGAAGGTTGAAAAAAAAATTCATCAGATATGCTCTCATCTATATGATAACTTATCCTCTTCGATTCATTAGAATATTAATATATTCAAATCAAATGAGGAACTATTTTATGATACAAGATTTATTTAGTGGTATTTTTTATTCATATTCATGATAATAATCCATGAATGTGTTTTTAATCAATTTAATATAATTATTTCCAACATTTTCTAAATTCAAATCAACATATAATTATTTCCAATATATCACAAAGTTGTTGAGTAATAATTTATCATTTTAATAATCAATCAAAATGGGTATTATATATATATATATATATATATATAAATTCCAACATAATTGGAATCTATATTCTTATTTTCTTCTATAAGTATCTCTTTTAAAATATCATGCAATTTAGAGAAGCTTTTATCACTCAAAATATTTCATTCTTTCAATATAACTAATCATTTTATTACTGTTTAAAATGTATATTAATTGCAACATGAGAATATTAGATTCATAAAATCTCTATAAAATCAATCAATACTGGTTTTTTTTAATTTATTCAACTACAACATCATGAATAAATTTATCAATAACATTCAATGGCTCTTTCTAAACATCTTCGTAATATTTATATCCTATCATGTTTTTAGTTTCATCATTATAGATCCATTCTGTATAATTATGAATAAAACCATGATAAATTAGATTGTCATAGATTTCTCTATACCCTAATTTTCTAATTTTCTAATACATCATTCATGGATATAAAATCTTATATTTTTTATCATGATTTCACTTATAATATTCACGATGTTATATACCCATTTCTCATATTCATCACTATATTCTCATTAATAAATCCAATTATTATCCATTAATTTCCTAAATTCAATATAAAATAGATTAATATATAAAAAAATTAAAACTTTTAAAAATATATATTAATATATATTTAAAACATATAATAAAATAAATATATAAACATGAATAATTTTTTGGAAAATTTTTTTTATCTAGAAAACATATTATAACTAAAATACCATTTTCATGACGAAAAAATTAAATATAACAATTATTTATAACTACAAATAAAATTTTTAACCAAATAATTATAACAATAATGAAATATTATAGGTTCGTAATTTTTTTCAACGAATTAATTTTAATGATATGTAATTACAATTTCCAAAATAAAAAAGAATTATAAAAATAAATAAAATCTCAAAAGTTTATAATCACGATCAAATTAAAAAAATTAACTAATTACAATAAAATATAATTAATGTTTAAAATAATATAAATAAAAAAATTAACATTTTAATAAACATATAAAAAAATAATTATTTAATACTCTTAAAATAGGATTATAAAATATGGTTTTTGATGATGTTAAATAGATATTAATGTATTCAAAATGCACTCAAGGGTGGTGTAATAGGGTTAATGACACAATGATGAGGATAAAATTTTGAAAAATAAGAAATAGATATTCACTACAAAAATATGTTATAGATTGATCACATGTCATGTGGCTTAGGATTTTAGTGGAATGAATGAAATCAACTGTTGTGGAAGAAGGATGAATGATACAATATTGAGGACAAAAAATAAAAAGAAGTATAAGAATTGAATTAATGTAAAATTTAGCGTGTGTGTGTGGGGTATATTCATGAGTAAATATGATTCTAGATTCTAAAATTTTGTGTTGAGAAAATGGTGATAAGTAAATGAATATTAAATATTTTATTAATGAATTTAATAATTGTCTTACAATAAAATGATTTCAAATGTTCTCAAGAGTGACATTTAATATTGTAATATTCTAAAACAAATGTTAAAATCGATAATGAAAATATTTTAACATTGTTTTTATCATTATAAATGTTAATAGTAGTATAATTTAACTTTTAACATAATTTATACCAAACAAATTTTAAAATTTTGTTCTAAAACAATCATATTTTACTAGTAAGATTATATTTTGTGCGATAAAAGTGGAAATTCCTTCTTGAATTTTCCCATTTATTCTAGGTTTATTCTATGACTATATTTAATAACCCATAGTTTCTTGTAAGTAGAGTGGGTCCTGTATAACATAGTATATAAAAAATTATCCTTTAAAAAACAATTCCATTATATTAACAAACTAGTAAGAACATGTATTTGTTATCCAAATGTATATAACATACTTGTCATGGAAAACAATAGTTCTCCCCCTAATCATTTTCAGACAAGTGGAAATATTTTATTAAAAAAAAAATTTTCTATGATCATTATGCTTGCTTCAATCGATAAATTTATATCTCTAATTTTTATATCATATCCTAATTTCATGGGCCAGTTAAAATGGTAGTTATATTATATATACAATTATCATCAATAATCTAGTAATAAAACATAAATTATCATCCACAATCCCAGTAAAATTTTCATAGACAATTTTTATGGACATTATAATTCAAATGGGTTTTAGCATGGAAATAACTATAATGATATCATCTTATAATATTTATAGTAATCTATAATAAATTTAAATAAAAAATATTTCATTATTTGTACAATATTTTTTTATTTCTAGTACACTTAATCCGTAATATACACTTGAATTATAAATTCCAGAACACCAATCTCTAGAAATTTGCTATACGGAATCAATTATTGAAATAATTCATACATTAAGTCTTAATTTCTTTGATTTGTTACTTCGTTATGATAATAGTTACTGAATATTATTAATATATTACAAATTATGGTTATTAGAATACAACAAATATAATTTAAACATCAATCATAATATGTGTTCCTTAAAAAACATATCTCACTCGGCTTTGTAGGGTTTTTTGTTTCTATTCTATCTCATGTTCATACAGGTCCCATAATTTAATGAAGAATTTTATGACCCCACTCACAATGTTATGTTTCTATGACTTATAGAAACATCGACATTATTTACTATTGATATATTTAATTTTCCTCATTTTCCATTGGATAATTAAAATAGATTCACATTGTGATTCATTGATGTTCATTTACACCTACCGACTTGTATTGAAAAATGGTTCCCATTAGTCTCACTATGAAGTGCGTAATGGATAAAATAACATATAGTAATTAATATGGTATCCATTAATCAATATTTATGGAATATGGTTAGTTATTGTACATATATTTCTTAAAAATAGATTGGATTAAATTGTGGAATATATTAAATACAAATACTACATTTTATATATTTATCTTCATTACTATGTGAGATTTAAGGTATAAATAAATTTAGGTTATTTGTTATCATCACTCCACATAATAATTATAAATAAATAATGTTTTTTGATAAAATCTACAACCCATCCTATATTACCATAAATCATATACAAATTCTATTGATTATACAACTATGTATTCCTAAAATAACATAATGGAATTTTGTGAAATATATTATCATTCAAATAATTATTTCTGTTAGAGTAGTTATTGTGGTCTTTCATAACTAATTGTATTCTTATTGGGGTATTAATTTAATTCTTAATCATTAATTTTCAAAAACATGATAGTGAATTTAATAATATACCTATTGAAATAGGTTAATAGATGCTAAAATAAACTACAATATTAAAAAATTTAAGATAATATATATTTTATATTAGAAATAATTATCTTAACAAAATTATATTTGTGAAACTCTGCCATAAAAAAGCATCCATATATTGGAATATGAGATAAAATTTTCCCAAGAAACCCACATAGAATAGGCTACATGATGGTGTCTAGCACTGATATTATTTGTATATTGTATGTGATAATTATTATCTTAAATCCTACTAAAAATGTAAACAATGCACCAATAAACATTGTATATGAAAATGTATGTGTCAATATTTACTAATTCCAAAAAACTAATAAATGAATTATGACGTAATTCTACAAAAGATAATACATTTCTAAACTAGAAATATACACTTCTATAAATCGAAAAAGATAATTACTCAATCCTCATAAAAGTTTCATAAAATTCAACATAAAAAACACTATATAGGTGTGATCCTCAAGATGTAATCACTAGCATCATATCACAAACCATAATAAGATCCATGTGAAATTAATGTATCATGGAAAATATTTGTGGGGAAAACAATGTAAGGCAAGTTGGAAACAAGAATTACTTGGTTCAGATAACAATAAAAAATGGAGATATATTTTATCTCTATAACCATTCAATAAAATAATTATTGAACCCCGTTGATATGGGTAGGACTTCATCCCCACACAAACCATCCTCACAGTGGTGGTATGGTTATCATACTAGAATCATGCTACCAATCTACCATATCAACTCTCATCTTTTATGGGTTGAGCATATCCTCACCTACCACAATATCTCATAACGACTAATTATCTCTTATTAGAATCACCATGAATGAGAATCACCAAAATCAATTTAATTCAATCATTATATCCTATACCTGTTCATCCAATTATAGCCATAAAATTATATAACCATGTTATTTGTTAAAATAATCACATCAAATAAAATTTAAACCTATAAAAAGGTCATTCATCAATAATATTAGTTAGAAACAATTAGTAATCTTTTTAGGTGATGATAAATTAAAATAAAACACAGAAATTTATATAGAGAGAACATAATAAATATAGTGACCAGATCCCAGTAACCTATGAGATGATTCCTTTCCTTAGTTCATTGGTGTGATTGTAAGGAATCAAAATGTTACGGTAAAAAAAATTAGTAGTTTTGAAAAAATATATATTACATACATTTTACCAATTTATAATTTGGAATTGGAAATGAAATTTCATACATAAGAAACTAATAAAATAAATTTTTGAAATATAATTCAAATATCACTTCTTCATAAATTGGTGAATGGAAAAAAATAAGGTAGAGCCCAAATTCTTGGTAAGTGTTAATTATAGGGATGTATATCTTGAATCAATAATGAATATTAAATATTAAATTTAATGTCAGTAAAATATGCCCCTTAAAAACTAGATAAGTAATAACCAATATGGAAAGGTAAATAACTAAAAACCCATGAAATTTAATCATTAAATGAGTAGAATGTTCATAAATAATATGGAAAGGTAAATAACTAAATGCATGTTCCATTAAAATAACTAGATAAGTCATAATCAATAAATAGATAATGAAAAGTTTTCATATAACTTTTCATTGCGAAAATATCAGAAATAATAATAAATAAAATATAAAAATCAGAAATGATTAATTATTGGATTTCATGTTTCCTATGTATAGTTAAAATTTACCTTCACGATCTACTTTTGATATATTTGAAAAATACTGGATAAAAAATCTTCTGATTTGTCCAATTGATTCATCTCATGAGACTATTAATGCATCGAGGGGTTATGATTAACTAGTCCCTACCCATGTCTTCATGTTCAATAAATTCCTCATATATTTTATAATTGAATTTATTTAATGAACTATTTACCATGTCATCAAATATACTTATTATGATAAGAATATAGATTTGTCATTGTTTCCACATTTAATCAAATAAAAATAAAATTAAGCATAATATCAAAATGCTACTATACGGTTTAGGTAATAATCATATCCATTATAAAAAATATTGATATTTAAGATAAATGAAATGTCAAATTAAAATTTAATACATAAAATAAATAACAATAATGTTACATACTGGAGAATGCTATGTCCTAAAAATTTAATAAATAAAATAGAAATGTAGAGAAAAAAACACAAATGTGGAACCGAAAGCACCAAAAAACCAAAAAATAGAAAACCAATGCTGCCCAGAAACACCTAACAGTCTAAATACCCACACACTATTAATAATATAAATCCCAAAATCCATATAACAGTTTCATAAATTAGAACAAAAAATCCACCATTGTCCTAAGTCCCAGTGAGAAGCATCCACTAAAAAAAATTTATGGAATCATAAGCTAGGATGTTCCTCCTGCCCCATTCAACTACAGTTTTAGGTAAATCTGTAGGTCAAGGTTTCCTCCCACCAACAATGTGGCTATCAACATCACCATCCTGTATCGTCCATCCAAATTTGTCACCCCCAACCATGTGAAGATGGTATATGATCCAATAATCATCTTTCATGTTTCCCCTATGAATCGTAGTCGAAAGAAACTAACCTACCACCAGCCTGTAATATGCACCTCATCCTAAGTTTTCCTCCCACATCCCCATCTATGTCCATCACCTGCATTGTCGTCATCACCACTGCCAATGACACCGTCGTGGGTCAAGCTGTTTATATACCATATCATAATCACTGATCCATCACTAAATCTTGATGTCATCACATAGGTCATAATGAGGTCACCTCCCAACTAATATGTCACCATCATGATCTGAGGTGAACCTTTCCCACTGAGAAAAGAATCTACTCCATCCACAAACAAACTTTTCACGAACCCAGATCTGGGCCCATTGTAACCACCATGGTTGGAATCATGGATGTTCTAGTCATTAACATCGACAATGAAATCCTTCTTGTTAAAAATTTTCTTATTCCACCACAACAAAATCTTTCCAACCATCACAATTTTTTTATTCCCCACTGGTGGTAAGTTCCATCCATAATGAATATGCGCCATCATTAGTGGCTTATTTCCCCTTGATCAACACACATACATAATGCATCATGTAAAACCAGAAAAACAAAATCCCTATATCTATATGTGGGATCCTCACCATTCCAAAATTCCACGCATTTTATATCCCTTAATAATTCTTCCCTTTTTCATGAGTAGCCGAATGAAAAAAGATCATAGAACCCAACAACTTCTATATGATCTCATTTGAGATCGGAGATGAGAAAATTGAAGCAATAAATTTAACAATATCTATACAGTAATAGATATATATATGATATCCAATATAGATTGAATCCATCATCACATTAATGTGATAGATTCATGATAATTATAATAATCACAAAATAATGTTATATTGTTCAATAACCATTACAACTTGGTATTTTTCCAACCCAAATATCCATGGGTGTAATAAAAATATTTAAAATTAAATTACCATTAATAATGATGTATGTTTTACTATACATTTTATAGGATAGTATATAAAGCATATAAAATTAAACATGGTCATAATTAACAGTACTTATCAAAAGAATTTAAATTGAGATGAATTCCATTACCTTATGCTCCCCATTGGATGAATGTAATTTAACCTTATGCATAGTGTGTTTAAATAGGATATTAACTTATTCCCAAACAGTATTAATATTTATGACATAAAATATGATTCTTTTAAAACATATTACTAAATTTTCATTAATAATATTTTATTATTTTTTCATTTTAGGTGTTAATTCAATTTTTTTCAAGTATATTTGGGCTTCGTATTTTAGTTCCTCTAACATATATCATGATTTCATCATCTATGGAATGTAAACTATTATTAAAATATCATATGTACTCATTATATAATTATTTATATTAATACATGATATTTTTTGATAGGTAATGAAATGAACTATTCTTGGGGATGGTCGATTGTACTTACACATGAAAGCTAGTTTGAATTTTTTATATTGAATGATATAAAAGGAAAATATATATATATATTATAATTTTTTATAATTTTTATTTCATTTATTTCACATATTTTTAGTAAACCCATATTTAATAAATTCAATTTATATCATGAATGAATCACATCGCTTCATGAGGTGGTAGTCCGACGTAGACACAAAAAACGTTATCGTATTACCACATAATTGAAATCATGATGTTAAGTGCAATATATAAATTAAATAAGAAAAAAATAATCATAAATATCAAATACATACTACATAGTCTAAAAATATATTTTTATTCCCTGCCTTTAATGGATTTAATAGGTAAATAGTGACATCAGTTCACAAGTCCATAGTTTTCTATACACACGATCAGTGATTTTATAACCAATTTTATATATGTGTCTGATTTTTTAGGTAAAAAACACAACATAAAAAATCTATTTATATTTAATATATTTACATTATTATTGAATAATTATATTATAATATTTTAATGACAAGGAGAAGAAAATAAAATAAAATAAAATCACTTTTTAAAAATTGATAATTATTCTTCAGGTTTACATCATAGATTTTAACTAAAAACATTAACTGATAGCATTATATCCATAATATTTTTTATAGGATGATGGTAGGGAATTAGGGGATTATTTTTGGAATTTTTTGGATGAGAAAAATGGTTTTGGGGTTGTGATATTTTAGCGGTGTGAGTTCCCTTTAATAGTGAAAGAGAGTGACAATCTTATAAATACAAATAAGTGAACACTATTGGCAAGTATTCCTTAACTCATGTGTTTCCAATAATTAATAATTTATGATAGAAGAGTGTATACAGTCTTATATTACTTGAAATTAATTTTTCTAGATGATTCTAGGTCATTTTATCCTTAAGATTAAATTTTAGTCCCTTAGTAAACTCCTTTTTCTCTTAATAACTGTTATAATTTATAAATATTTTAACAAATAATTTTAGTAAAAAAAATTTGACATTATTAGGGATTATTATTTAATCTTATTATAAATGTAGATTTTTAAGAAAATTATAATATGATTATTGGTAGATATTAATTTAAAATCAACCCAACAGATGTGTCGAAAAAATGATTTCTTAAAGTGAAAATATTCAATATTTTACTATTTTTTATATCTAAATTCAATATAAAAATGATTATAAAGTCCTAATTGGAATAATAGATTTATAATTTATCAAATTTTAATTTAAAACCGATATATAATATAATTTAATCTATAAATTATTTATTTTAAAAAATCAATTTTCAATTAAAATTCAATATATTTCACAAGTCATCATAAAAATAAAACTTCTCTGAAAAATACCAAATATTCAACCCAATATAATTTTAAAAATTATATTTTAAAAAAGAATATTATTTTTTCAAATTATATTTATAATATTTCTAAAATAATTTTTAATAAAAAATGGGCTATGAAAAAGATGAAAAAAACATCTAGAAAAATTTTCCTTTTTATGCATAAAAATAAATTTCTTATTATCTTATGAATGCCAAATATATTGGATGAATATAAAAATTCTATATTGAATAATATATATATATATATATTATGAATATCATTCACTAATTGTAATTAATTTAATTTTGTGGATAACTCATCTTTTGTTGTATAGGAATATGTTTTTTAATAAAAAAAAAGTAACTTTGTATATAATTTCATTTTATATTCATTTCTAAATAACTAATAACCAATGAATTAAATAAATTTTTTTCATAAATTATTGAATCATATTTATGACATCAAATTTAATGTATATGTGATAACTACCATATTAAATTATAATATTAATAATATTTTGTTGTACGGTAAAACCCAATCTTGCATGTTGTGAAAACTCTCAAATAAACACATCTTGATCATTAATAAAAACTAACTCTATATTGTGTGCTTTGAAAAATATTTAATTTATTGAATTTATTTAAAAGTTACACTTTATCATTGATTTATTTTTATAATTGATAAATTGTATCTTCTTTCAGTTCATTTTTAGTTTAAAAAGAGGTATCAAATAATATGAAATTATTAAAAAAATGAAAATTTAAAAATATATTATAATTTTTATTATTTAAATAATTATTGAAAAAAATGAAAAAACGTAATATACACATATATAAATTATAAATTTTAATAAATAATATATTTTAAATATATAGATATCTATAAATAATAAATTTAAATAATTAGATAAATAAAAATTAATAAAATTATTAAATTTAGAAAAATAAAAAAATATACAGGAAAAAATTTTAATAACTAAAATAATTATAAATATATAAATTGAAAAATTATTACAAAAAATATTAAGTGAAAAATTATTAATGAAAATTAATATGGTTAATATATATATATATATATATAATTATTATAGATAGTAGAAAATAATATATATTCAATATAAATATGTCAATAGAATAAAATATAATAATTAAAAAAATATTAATGTATTATTCATTTTTAGTGGTTTTTATACATAATTATTCATTAATAAATTTTATATTGAAATATATCCACCTATATAATTATATATCAATATATATATATATATATATATATCAATTTATAGAACATTAAATAAAAAATGATTTACATAATACAATGTATTTATGCTTACATTAAAGATGCCATATATTTAGTGGTATATAATAAAAAATTAATAACAATTAAAAGAACCAACTAATTGTATCGAATAATGGTCATTATCAAATGACATTGGATTTTTCAATTTATTATATATTAAACATCTATTACATTGACATCAAATATATATAAATAATTAATGCATTTTTATATATGACACAGACATAGAAATATTTATGAAATTAATAAAATCTTATGTTGGAAAAAATACACTGAGTATTTATGTAATCTATTCAAATTTTAGAATTAATTTTAAAATATCAATATAAAATTATACATTTAATATATTATGTTTTTGTTAGTGTTTTTTTTCTTTCTTTTAATATTATTAAACATATGAATTATTTATTGATTTTTAATATTTTTTATTGTTTTTTGGAATTTACTCATTTTATATTATTTATTTACATATATAAATGTACTATACATTAATATTTACAATATGTATTCATCTTTATTTCTATATATATCAATATTTATTTAATTATTTATATATAATTAATAATCTTTTATGTGTTTTCAATATTTTTACATTGCAATTATTTTTTTATTCAATTTCACAAATTTTAAACATGTATGAATTTTAAATTAAATATTCATTTACAATATAAGAAATATATTTGTAACAAAATATTTATAAATAAATATTAATAAGTAAATATATTAATAATTTGATATTTACTCTATTATAAATTAATATGTTCAAAAATATGAATAAATATTTTTTAAAATAAAATTATATACTCGTAAATTAATTAATATATATTTAAATATTTATAATTTTTTTAAAAAAAATAATGAATTTATTGACTAATTTTATATTTAAATTTATATTTTTTTCTATTATATATATATATGATGATTTAATTATATAAAAATTATTTATAAAAGTATTTATATAATTATAAATAAATAATTTCATATTAAAATAATTATAAAGTTATAATAAATATTTTTAAATAATGAATATATATATATATATATATATATATATATATTGATAAATAATTAATATATATATATTTTTATAAATATTTATAATGATATAAATATTTTCATAATTATAAAATTATAAAAAAAATATTCCAATGATGTGTATATTTACTATATTTATATTAATATATAGTTATTAAATATATATATATATATAATTATATAAAAATATATAACTATATAGATATATTTATAATTATAAATAAATATTTCTAAATATATTTAGAAATATGTTTAGAATCACATTTAGTAATATATTTATATTTAAATATATATATATAAATATATATATTAAATTATATATTAGTAATTATAAATAAAAATGATTTTTTTTAAAAAAATGTATATATTCTTAAAAATAAATAATTATATATTTATATAACTATAAAATGATTATAATAAAATATGTTATCATATAAATGTTTTTACATTACATTATTTATAATTATTATTGTGAACCTGCAATCATCACTATTGATTTTTTACTGCTAAATATGAATTAAATCCACAATTTGTTAGAGCTAATAAATATTAATATTTATTAGCACTAAAAAACAATTGATAAAAGTTATCTTTTGCAGCGCTAAAAATATTTCACTAATAATGATTATATTTATGAGTGATTATTAATTTAACACAAATAAAATGTATCCATATCTCACTTTTTCAGAAGGGCTATTTAAAGTCTCCATGATATTTTTAATGAAACCTTACAAACTAATTTTAGTAGTGATATCTAAAGATTTGATGGATGTACCATGATATTTTTGATTCTCCTCAAGGAATCCAACTCTCAAATCAAGGAATAAATGAAACCCTGATTTTACAATATCTCTAATATCTATAAAAAAATCAAATCTCGAATCCAATTTATGTTATTTTATCATCTACCTCACTTTAATGTTTGTGTTGATTACCATTCTTCGTTAAGCCTTCCACTAGCTATTTCTAAAAGCATGGTATCATCTAGAATAACTGTTGGTAGGTGTATTTATTCATTCTCTATTTCTTTAAGGTGTTTTATGTTCTTATGTGATTAAATTTCGTTTCTCTAAAACCGCTTCATTTATTTGATATTAATTATATATAAGTATTCATCTTTATTTATGGTTATAATGGGATTATAATTGATTTCCATTTGGGTTCATTAGGATTTGACCTTGTTTTCTTTCTTCATTCAATGTCTAAATTATATTTTTGTCTAGAAAAATGTTAATGATGGTTTTTAAAAATTTCTTTTGTGTTTTAAAATTATTTTAGATTTTTATTAAATATATTTGTGTAAGAATGAGTTCGTAAAATTGATCAAGTGTGGATTCCTTATTTGATAATTTTCTTAGGCTTTAATTTGTTCTTATATTATTTATTTATAACCAATGTTATGGATTCATTGTTTCATATATTAATCTTATACGCATATGTATTAGTGTGTATATATATGTATATATTAGACGTATTCACATATTCAAATGAAAATACGTGAATATTTTTATTGAGATATATTTAGAAATGTATGTATGTAATTTATTATTTTTATAAAATTTAAAGTGATTATTTCAAATTTAAGCATGTTGATTATATTTGGTTTTCACATATTAGTTTATAAAAATGGTCTAATTCATGGATTTTTCATTTATAAATAGTTTTGTATTTCTAATTTATTTAAAAGGCCTCATGAAAATGATTTCTTTTCATGTGATAATTCACAAGGATTTTTTAAAGGAAGAACAATTTAAATTGTGTTCATAATTGATGATTTATATTAATTATGGAATGAATGATTTCTTAGTGTGTTGTTTTTTTATTTTCACATGGTATATCATAGATAGGATAGTAAACACATGGGTTCTCCTCTAGTATAATTGTATATTAGAAAGTTGTAATTGTTGGATTCCATTAGAGGCAAGGGTTTCATTAATTATATAGTTCACATTACTAGAATGTATTAAATTATTGAGTTAGTAACATTTAGTATATATAGGTCAGCGATACTCTCCATGTGTTTTGTCATATAAAATTTAAATTATATATCTTGTTTGTTAAACACTACACATTTATGAAAAATGTCTACTTTTCCCTTATTTAATTTAATTTCATACATCTTCTACATCTTAGTTTCTAATTTTTATTTGTTTTATTTATTTATATAATTTATGATACATTTCCTTATAATAGGGTTTACTTCTTAGTTACGTTTGTTTTAATAATTCGAAAATCAATTTCCTAATTTTTTTAATAAAGAAGGGCTAGGCTATGGAAAATAATTTTCAATTGAATCATTTCATTTATGTGTGAAAAAATAAAAAGTTTAATAATGGTTTAAATATGATTGTTTAAATTCTAATTCATTTTTAAGGATCGATGCAAATAAAACAATCATTTTTTATTTTAATAAAAGAATAATAATATATTCATCATATTTATTTCAAACTCTCATTCATGTAAATTGGTAAATACAATCCTAAGTTTATAAAAATGATTGTTTTTAAATTATATTTTCATACATCTTGTTTTCTATGGCCTATTGTAAATTTATTAAAAAAAATTCATAATGATATTAACACCCTTATTTGGAAACCATTGGGTTATAATTTTCTATAGTATATTTTTTATTTATATTATTTTTACTGATTATTAATATGTGATAACTTTATGATGTGATATGTGGATATTTGGTGGATTTTTTCTAGGATTGTTTAGATGTCACCCAATAGACGCACATGTATTGGTATATATAGATTTTTTTTATATATGTTTTGAGGTTATGATCTAATGTTTTAAAATTGAATACATAACTATGTATATTTATACCATTTAAACTCGATATTTAAATCTATATTTAATAATATTAAAATTATAGAAGAAATTAGATCATAAATATGTATATATAACACCTTGAGTTTTTATGAACACATTTTTTAAAAAATTATTTCATTTATGTCTTCAGAACATGATATAGAAATTTAATATTTATTTATTTGATATAACAATTAAATATTGTGCCACCCCCCACCATAACATGGCTTTCATTTTACCTGACATTGAGTTTCTACTAAACTATATTTTTTCATTATAATTATTGAAACATGATAGTTGTAACACAGTTGTTAAACTCTGTTATATGAATAGTAGTAACTAATTTTTTAATATTATTTATAATTTTTTATATAAAAGACATATTGATAATTAAACGTGTAATTATTTTTAATGACTTTGAATGTTTGGAAATACTATTTTCTCGAATAGACAACTTTTTATATCCTTCTACCAAAAATAATACAATTAATTTTAGAAAAATTTATGAATTTAATATTAAATAATAAAGACAATATTTTTAATTGATATTTTTAAAATTATCATACTGTTAATTGTATATATTTTTCTGGAAAACTTCTTTTTAGTTTTTCTAGTGAAAAATATTGATTTTAATTAAAAACTACATTTTCATTTATGTTTTTATAAAATTAAATTAAATTATAATTTCATTTTAAATTTTAATTATATATATTTTAAAACAAAAAATCCAGAAAACATGATTTTAAACAATTTTTCAATTAAATTGGCTAAAAAACATTTTATATACATAAATCATGTTACATTTAAACCCTACGTTTTCATCACATCTTCGAGATTAAATTTCAATTAATTAAGGCTATTTATGTGATTATAAATTTGAAAAAAGAATACAAATTTGAAATCATAATAATTAATAATTTTATATATTTTAAAATTAGTATTTCACCAAAAATATTACTGAATGTGATTAAAATTAAATATAGTGATTAATACTACAGTTATCATGAAAAAGGACTAAATTATTGGGAAAAATGTTGTCAGAGTCCCCTTTTAATAATTTACAATAATGTCACCTCTACTCCACTATAAAAATTCACTCAACCCTACAACTTATTAACACCTCTCGTGAAATTTTGATAAGAAAATAAATTAATAAATCTCTTCCCAATATTCTCAAATTAATCCTATAATACTACACTTGGGAATAAATCCAATCACGTAATCCCTTACGTAAATACTCAAAGGAGATACCCAAAGAAGATGTAACATACATCCACAGGATCATTTGTTTTAATTTCATTATGCACTCCAAAAAATTTTATATTTGATTATTATATAATAAATTATATATAATAAATATACTAAAAATATTTTAATCTCTGGTTTCTACCTAATCATACACACATATTAATATAATGGGTAACAAACTATTTGATCGTGTGTATAGTGGTCTACCTCCTCATGAGATGATGTTGTTATTTTATTCATTACAACCTATCATTGGTGGGAATTATGATGGAAAAAATTTATTTATATTATATAAATGATATTTATTATTTATTAATTCATCTTTAAAAATTTAATCTAACATACCATCCTACATTATATATTATATAAGTACACTAAAATCAATTTTGGACGTGTGTAATGCCACCTCCTCAAAGTGATGTGATTCATTCACTATTTACATGGAATGTATAAAAGATGGTATTAGTAAAATTCAATGATTTTTGTTATATAATTATTTTATGATAATTATACAATATATATATATATATATATATATATATGTTTCCATATATTTCATTAACATACATTCTTTCAAAACACAATAAAATATAATCAACATGAAAGTATTTGTACCGCCTACCGTCTTTATGACATAAAATATGATTCGTTTAAAACATATTACTAAATTTTCATTAATAATATTTTATTATTTTTTCATTTTAGGTGTTAATTCAATTTTTTTCAAGTATATTTGGGCTTCGTATTTTAGTTCCTCTAACATATATCATGATTTCATCATCTATGGAATGTAAACTATTATTAAAATATCATATGTATTCATTATATAATTATTTATATTAATACATGATATTTTTTGATAGGTAATGAAATGAACTATTCTTGGGGATGGTCGATTGTACTTACACATGAAAGCTAGTTTGAATTTTTTATATTGAATGATATAAAAGGAATATATATATATATATATTATAATTTTTTTATAATTTTTATTTCTTTTATTTCACATATTTTTAGTAAACCCATATTTAATAAATTCAATTTATAGCATGAATGAATCACATCGCTTCATGAGGTGGTAGTCCGACGTAGACACAAAAAACGTTATCGTATTACCACATAATTGAAATCATAATGTTAAGTGCAATATATAAATTAAATAAGAAAAAAATAATCATAAATATCAAATACATACTACATAGACTAAAAATATATTTTTATTCCCTGCCTTTAATGGATTTAATAGATAAATAGATGACATCAGTTCACAAGTCCATAGTTTGCTATACACACGATCAGTGATTTTATAACCAATTTTATATATGTGTCTGATTTTTTAGGTAAAAAACACAACATAAAAAAATCTATTTATATTTAATATATTTACATTATTATTGAATAATTATATTATAATATTTTAATGACAAGGAGAAGAAAATAAAATAAAATAAAATCACTTTTTAAAAATTGATAATTATTCTTCAGGTTTACATCATAGATTTTAACTAAAAATATTAACTGATAGAATTATATCCATAATATTTTTTATAGGATGATGGTAGGGAATTAGGGGATTATTTTTGGAATTTTTTGGATGAGAAAAATGGTTTTGGGGTTGTGATATTTTAGCGGTGTGAGTTCCCTTTAATAGTGAAAGAGAGTGACAATCTTATAAATACAAATAATTGAACACTATTGGCAAGTATTCCTTAACTCATGTGTTTCCAATAATTAATAATTTATGATAGAAGAGTGTATACAGTCTTATATTACTTGAAATTAATTTTTCTAGATGATTCTAGGTCATTTTATCCTTAAGATTAAATTTTAGTCCTTTAGTAAACTCCTTTTTCTCTTAATAACTGTTATAATTTATAAATATTTTAACAAATAATTTTAGTAAAAAAAATTTGACATTATTAGAGATTATTATTTAATCTTATTATAAATGTAGATTTTTAAGAAAATTATAATATGATTATTGGTAGATATTAATTTAAAATTAACCCAACAGATGTGTCGAAAAAATGATTTCTTAAAGTGAAAATATTCAATATTTTACTATTTTTTATATCTAAATTCAATATAAAAATGATTATAAAGTCCTAATTGGAATAATAGATTTATAATTTATCAAATTTTAATTTAAAACCGATATATAATATAATTTAATCTATAAATTATTTATTTTAAAAAATCAATTTTCAATTAAAATTCAATATATTTCACAAGTCATCATAAAAATAAAACTTCTCTGAAAAATACCAAATATTCAACCCAATATAATTTTAAAAATTATATTTTAAAAAAGAATATTATTTTTTCAAATTATATTTATAATATTTCTAAAATAATTTTTAATAAAAAATGGGCTATGAAAAAGATGAAAAAAACTTCTAGAAAAATTTTCCTTTTTATGCATAAAAATAAATTTCTTATTATCTTATGAATGCCAAATATATTGGATGAATATAAAAATTCTATATTGAATAATATATATATATATATATATTATGAATATCATTCACTAATTGTAATTAATTTAATTTTGTGGATAACTCATCTTTTGTTGTATAGGAATATGTTTTTTAATAAAAAAAAGTAACTTTGTATATAATTTCATTTTATATTCATTTCTAAATAACTAATAACCAATGAATTAAATAAATTTTTTTCATAAATTATTGAATCATATTTATGACATCAAATTTAATGTATATGTGATAACTACCATATTAAATTATAATATTAATAATATTTTGTTGTACAGTAAAACACAGTCTTGCATGTTGTGCAAACTCTCAAATAAACACATCTTGATCATTAATAAAAACTAACTCTATATTGTGTGCTTTGAAAAATATTTAATTTATTGAATTTATTTAAAAGTTACACTTTATCATTGATTTATTTTTATAATTGATAAATTGTATCTTTTTTCAGTTCATTTTTAGTTTAAAAAGAGGTATCAAATAATATGAAATTATTAAAAAAATGAAAATTTAAAAATATATTATAATTTTTATTATTTAAATAATTATTGAAAAAAATGAAAAAACGTAATATACACATATATAAATTATAAATTTTAATAAATAATATATTTTAAATATATAGATATCTATAAATAATAAATTTAAATAATTAGATAAATAAAAATTAATAAAATTATTAAATTTAGAAAAATAAAAAAAATATACCGGAAAAAATTTTAATAACTAAAATAATTATAAATATATAAATTGAAAAATTATTACAAAAAATATTAAGTGAAAAATTATTAATGAAAATTAATATGGTTAATATATATATATATATATATATAATTATTATAGATAGTAGAAAATAATATATATTCAATATAAATATGTCAATAGAATAAAATATAATAATAAAAAAATATTAATGTATTATTCATTTTCAGTGGTTTTTATACATAATTATTCATTAATAAATTTTATATTGAAATATATTCACCTATATAATTATATATCAATATATATATATATATCAATTTATAGAACATTAAATAAAAAATTATTTACATAATACAATGTATTTATACTTACATTAAAGATGCCATATATTTAGTGGTATATAATAAAAAATTAATAACAATTAAAAGAACCAACTAATTGTATCGAATAATGGTCATTATCAAATGACATTGGATTTTTCAATTTATTATATATTAAACATCTATTACATTGACATCAAATATATATAAATAATTAATGCATTTTTATATATGACACAGACATAGAAATATTTATGAAATTAATAAAATCTTATATTGGAAAAAATACACTGAGTATTTATGTAATCTATTAAAATTTTAGAATTAATTTTAAAATATCAATATAAAATTATACATTTAATATATTATGTTTTTGTTAGTATTTTTTTTCTTTATTTTAATATTATTAAACATATGAATTATTTATTGATTTTTAATATTTTTTATTGTTTTTTGGAATTTACTCATTTTATATTATTTATTTACATATATTAATGTACTATACATTAATATTTACAATATGTATTCATCTTTATTTCTATATATATCAATATTTATTTAATTATTTATATATAATTAATAATCTTTTATGTGTTTTCAATATTTTTACATTGCAATTATTTTTTTATTCAATTTCACAAATTTTTAACATGTATGAATTTTAAATTAAATATTAATTTACAATATAAGAAATATATTTGTAACAAAATATTTATAAATAAATATTAATAAGTAAATATATTAATAATTTGATATTTACTCTATTATAAATTAATATGTTCATAAATATGAATAAATATTTTTTAAAATAAAATTATATACTCGTAAATTAATTAATATATATTTAAATATTTATAATTTTTAAAAAAAAAATAAATAATGAATTTATTGACTAATTTTATATTTAAATTTATATTTTTTTCTATTATATATATATATGATGATTTAATTATATAAAAATTATTTATAAAAGTATTTATATATTTATAAATAAATAATTTCATATTAAAATAATTATAAAGTTATAATAAATATTTTTAAATAATGAATATATATATATATATATATTGATAAATAATTAATATATATATATTTTTATAAATATATATAATGATATAAATATTTTCATAATTATAAAATTATAAAAAAAATATTCCAATGATGTGTATATTTACTATATTTATATTAATATATAGTTATTAAATATATATATATATATAATTATATAAAAATATATAACTATATAGATATATTTATAATTATAAATAAATATTTCTAAATATATTTAGAAATATGTTTAGAATCACATTTAGTAATATATTTATATTTAAATATATATATATATAAATATATATATTAAATTATATATTAGTAATTATAAATAAAAATGATTTTTTTTAAAAAAAATGTATATGTTCTTAAAAATAAATAATTATATATTTATATAACTATAAAATGATTATAATAAAATTTGTTATCATATAAATGTTTTTACATTACATTATTTATAATTATTATTGTGAACCTGCAATCATCGCTATTGATTTTTTACTGCTAAATATGAATTAAATCCACAATTTGTTAGAGCTAATAAATATTAATATTTATTAGCACTAAAAAACAATTGATAAAAGTTATCTTTTGCAGCGCTAAAAATATTTCACTAATAATGATTATATTTATGAGTGATTATTAATTTAACACAAATAAAATGTATCCATATCTCACTTTTTCAGAAGGGCTATTTAAAGTCTCCATGATATTTTTAATGAAACCTTACAAACTAATTTTAGTAGTGATATCTAAAGATTTGATGGATGTACCATGATATTTTTGATTCTCCTCAAGGAATCCAACTCTCAAATCAAGGAATAAATGAAACCCTGATTTTACAATATCTATAATTTCTATAAAAAAAATCAAATCTCGAATCCAATTTATGTTATTTTATCATCTACCTCACTTTAATGTTTGTGTTGATTCCCATTCTTCGTTAAGCCTTCCACTAGCTATTTCTAAAAGCATGGTATCATCTAGAATAACTGTTGGTAGGTGTATTTATTCATTCTCTATTTCTTTAAGGTGTTTTATGTTCTTATGTGATTAAATTTCGTTTCTCTAAAACCGCTTCATTTATTTGATATTAATTATATATAAGTATTCATCTTTTTTTATGGTTATAATGGGATTATAATTGATTTCCATTTGGGTTCATTAGGATTTGACCTTGTTTTCTTTCTTCATTCAATGTCTAAATTATATTTTTGTCTAGAAAAATGTTTATGATGGTTTTTAAAAATTTCTTTTGTGTTTTAAAATTATTTTAGATTTTTATTAAATATATTTGTGTAAAGAATGAGTTCGTAAAATTGATCAAGTGTGGATTCCTTATTTGATAATTTTCTTAGGCTTTAATTTGTTCTTATATTATTTATTTATAACCAATGTTATGGATTCATTGTTTCATATATTATTCTTATACGCATATGTATTAGTGTGTATATATATGTATATATTAGACGTATTCACATATTCAAATGAAAATACGTGAATATTTTTATTGAGATATATTTAGAAATGTATGTATGTAATTTATTATTTTTATAAAATTTAAAGTGATTTTTTCAAATTTAAGCATGTTGATTATATTTGGTTTTCACATATTAGTTTATAAAAATGGTCTAATTCATGGATTTTTCATTTATAAATAGTTTTGTATTTCTAATTTATTTAAAAGGCCTCATGAAAATGATTTCTTTTCATGTGATAATTCACAAGGATTTTTTAAACGAAGAACAATTTAAATTGTGTTCATAATTGATGATTTATATTAATTATGGAATGAATGATTTCTTAGTGGGTTGTTTTTTTATTTTCACATGGTATATCATAGATAGGATAGTAAACACATGGGTTCTCCTCTAGTATAATTGTATATTAGAAAGTTGTAATTGTTGGATTCCATTAGAGGCAAGGGTTTCATTAATTATATAGTTCACATTACTAGAATGTATTAAATTATTGAGTTAGTAACATTTAGTATATATAGGTCAGCGATACTCTCCATGTGTTTTGTCATATAAAATTTAAATTATATATCTTGTTTGTTAAACACTACACTTTTATGAAAAATGTCTACTTTTCCCTTATTTAATTTAATTTCATACATCTTCTACATCTTAGTTTCTAATTTTTATTTGTTTTATTTATTTATATAATTTATGATACATTTCCTTATAATAGGGTTTACGTCTTAGTTAAGTTTGTTTTAAAAATTCTAAAATCAATTTCCAAATTTTTTTAATAAAGAAGGGCTAGGCTATGGAAAATAATTTTCAATTGAATCATTTCATTTATGTGTGAAAAAATAAACAGTTTAATAATGGTTTAAATATGATTGTTTAAATTCTAATTCATTTTTAATGATCGATGCAAATAAAACAATCGTTTTTTATTTTAATAAAAGAATAATAATATATTCATCATATTTATTTCAAACTCTCATTCATGTAAATTGGTAAATACAATCCTAAGTTTATAAAAATGATTGTTTTTAAATTATATTTTCACACATCTTGTTTTCTATGGCCTATTGTAAATTTATTAAAAAAAATTCATAATGATATTAACACCCTTATTTGGAAACCATTGGGTTATAATTTTCTATAGTATATTTTTTATTTATATTATTTTTACTGATTATTAATATGTGATAACTTTATGATTTGATATGTGGATATTTGGTGGATTTTTTCTAGGATTGTTTAGATGTCACCCAATAGACGCACATGTATTGGTATATATAGATTTTTTTTTATATATGTTTTGAGGTTATGATCTAATGTTTTAAAATTGAATACATAACTATGTATATTTATACCATTTAAACTCGATATTTAAATCTATATTTAATATTATTAAAATTATAGAAGAAATTAGATCATAAATATGTATATATAACAACTTGAGTTTTTATGAACATATTTTTTAAAAAATTATTTCATTTATGTCTTCAGAACATGATATAGAAATTTAATATTTATTTATTTGATATAACAATTAAATATTGTGCCACCCCCCACCATAACATGGCTTTCATTTTACCTGACATTGAGTTTCTACTAAACTATATTTTTTCATTATAATTATTTAAACATGATAGTTGTAACACAGTTGTTAAACTCTGTTATATGAATAGTAATAACTAATTTTTTAATATTATTTATAATTTTTTATATAAAAGACATATTGATAATTAAACGTGTAATTATTTTTAATGACTTTGAATGTTTGGAAATACTATTTTCTCGAATAGACAAATTTTTATATCCTTCTACCAAAAATAATACAATTAATTTTAGAAAAATTTATGAATTTAATATTAAATAATAAAGACAATATTTTTAATTGATATTTTTAAAATTATCATACTGTTAATTGTAAATATTTTTCTGGAAAACTTCTTTTTAGTTTTTCTAGTGAAAAATATTGATTTTAATTAAAAACTACATTTTCATTTATGTTTTTATAAAATTAAATTAAATTATAATTTCAGTTTAAATTTTAATTATATATATTTTAAAACAAAAAATCCAGAAAACATGATTTTAAACAATTTTTCATTTAAATTGGCTAAAAAAACATTTTATATACATAAATCATGTTACATTTAAACCCTACGTTTTCATCACATCTTCGAGATTAAATTTCAATTAATTAAGGCTATTTATGTGATTATAAATTTGAAAAAAGAATACAAATTTGGAATCATAATAATTAATAATTTTTTATATTTTAAAATTAGTATTTCACCAAAAATATTACTGAATGTGATTAAAATTAAATATAGTGATTAATACTACAGTTATCATGAAAAAGGACTAAATTATTGGGAAAAATGTTGTCAGAGTCCCCTTTTAATAATTTACAATAATGTCACCTCTACTCCACTATAAAAATTCACTCAACCCTACAACTTATTAACACCTCTCGTGAAATTCTGATAAGAAAATAAATTAATAAATCTCTTCCCAATATTCTCAAATTAATCCTATAATACTACACTTCGGAATAAATCCAATCATGTAATCCCTCACGTAAATACTCAAAGGATATACCCAAAGAAGATGTAACATACATCCACAAGATCATTTGTTTTATTTTCATTATGCACTCCAAAAAATTTTATATTTGATTATTATATAATAAATTATATATAATAAATATACTAAAAATATTTTAATCTCTGGTTTCTACCTAATCATACACACATATTAATATAATGGGTAACAAAATATTTGATCGTGTGTACAGTGGTCTACCTCCTCATGAGATGATGTTGTTATTTTATTCATTACAACCTATCATTGGTGGGAATTATGATGGAAATTTTTTTTTTATATTATATAAATGATATTTATTATTTATTAATTCATCTTTAAAAATTTAATCTAACATACCATCCTACATTATATATTATATAAGTACACTAAAATCAATTTTGGACGTGTGTAATGCCACCTCCTCAAAGTGATGTGATTCATTCACTATTTACATGGAATGTATAAAAGATGGTATTAGTAAAATTCAATGATTTTTGTTATATAATTATTTTATGATAATTATACAATATATATATATATATATATATATGTTTCCATATATTTCATTAACATACATTCTTTCAAAACACAATAAAATATAATCAACATGAAAGTATTTGTACCGCCTACCGTCTTCATGAATGATGTATTCTATATCTGATTTATATATTTTAAAAATTATTTTAAATATATAAATATAAAATGAGTATATATTATAATTAAATAATGTTATAAATTATATAAATAATTAAATAATTATCTATGAATTATGATAAAAAACACGTCTTAACACATAAAAAAACAAGCGAATATTACCTAATACATATCATTAAACTGAATATTGTTAGTAAATTTGTAATATGAATTCATCAAAAATAAATGGTATGATATATAAGAGTATTTTTATTTTTGTATATTGATAAAATTATTAAATTTATTATACAATAGTTTTGAAGGAGTATGTTGAGAGTCATGAAATATGGTATCTGTTTTCCCATCTCACTTTTTTTTCAGTGAGATTTATGACTTATTCACATCTCATTTGTACATGGTGGTGTATAAACATAACACAAATATATTCTATTATAGCTATATTTAAATTTATGGTTATATATATATCCATTTTTTTATCTCTCTTTCATGGAGTTTATTTTTCAAATTTAACCAAAACAGTAAAGTAATTCTGTATCAATTTGATTTTTTGAGACAATTGTTTTTTATGAACATTTAATACTATAAGAGGTGTATATATGGTAATATGACATGTTATATCACGATTTAACTTATTTTCATTTTGTTTTATGATTAATTTAATGCATATTCTTACATGGGTAGTATGAGTCAATGTGATCAAGTGGTAAGAGTTTGTTGAACAATCTGTTTGTTTATTGAGATTGTTTATGATTATGATTTCATTAATGAAATATATTTATACATCATTAAATTACACTGTTGATTTTTTTTATCTTCATGTTATATATTATATTTTCATGTCTTAATACAATTTCCCACTCATATTTAATTAATATAATTAATAAATTTAAATGAAAATGTGACCCCATTTTTCTCTCTGGTCAAAAATCTATATTATTTTAAAACCATGATTTATTAAAATGATCACAAAAATGATTTAGAATTATACTGTGATATTTTATTGATTTTATTACCCATGATTTTACTTTTAAAAAATGGTTTTCTAAAATAAATTATCTTATCATTTTCTATTCCAGGATATTTTCTATACATTGTGTAGCATTAAAAGAATGTTTGGTATGTAAAAATTTATCAACTATCATGAAAATAATTCCATTGAATCTTCCCATGAATGTTTAAATAATTTATTTTTATGAAAATATTTTTTACTAATATTCTCAAAATTCTATTTTTGAGTCACTTTCAAAATAAAATGCTGTCAAAAAGTTTTTCTATGCAAGAAGTTTTTTAAATGTCTTTAAAAGCTCCCATTGAATGTTTTTAAAGCTATTTTGAATGAAAAAGGTTTGAAATTTTTTTTATGTTATAAAAATTATTTCAAATATTTTTTATATTCATTTAAATGTTTCCATGTAAAATATTTTTTTTAATATCATATTTTATTAATAATTTTTAATGGATAATGGTTTTCAAAATATTTTCAATATTCATTTATTTTTTTTTGAAAAACAAAATTAATTTTTTTTCATTTTTATATTATAAGTTATCAATGAAAATGGTTTCCAAATTTTACTGAAGGTTCTTTTATATGTTTTTAAGGAAAAAATTCTTTCAGGATGTTTTTATGCTCCATTTTATTGTTTTCAATGAAATTGGTTTTAATTTTTTCCATATTCATTTATATGATTCAAGGATATTTTGAAAATGTTGTATGTTTGAAAAAATTATTTTCCCAAATAAGAAATGATATTTTCCTAATGAAATAATTTAAAAATAATTTTGACAAAAATATATTCCATATATGATTATATCAGTTGGTTCCACACATTATTTAATGGGGATATGATCCTAGTGTTTTTTCATATTATATCCCACAATTGATTATGTTTTTATGGAATGTAAATTTTGATAAAATTTTATCTATAATGCTTTATACGTTTATGAATCATGTATCAATTTAATAGGTGAAATGATTATGAATCCTTTTTCTATTTAATGGCTTATATGTTTATAAATCTTATTTCTATTTCAAAGGTTATATGGTTATGAAGCTCATTTCACTTCCATGGATTATATTCTTATGAAAACTTCTTCATTTCATTTTTTATGATTTAAGGAAATAAACATGAAACCTATATGTTTTCCATAAGTTGTGACATGGATACATGTTTATGATACCCATTTACGTGATGGTTTGTGGCCTAATGAATGATTATTATCAAGTGGAGCACATATATATGATATAATTATGAGATGGGTGAGACTTATATCTCCTTATAATTAATTAGGCAATGATTTATATCTCATGAGATAGACAAAGTTTGAATGATAGGTGAAGTCAGTTTAGTAAAGGACTTTGTCTTCAAAGATGTTATTTTGAGTTTACCTAAACAACTAATATTTTCTTGAGAGTTAACCATGACTACATAGACTATTTGAGGTGTGAACCCATATTACTAAAATGGCCTTATCTGGGAAGCCTTGTCTATAATGGAAATCATTTTATATAGTTATGTGTCTAATAGAATACCATATATTATTAAATTGTTATGATTTTAGGGATTATTCTCTTCATTCACATATGATTCATGACTTATGAACTACCAATATTTATTTCATGATTCATTTTTTATCTTTGATATGTTGAGTATGATATTCTAATATTATTCTCACGTTATCATACCCTTATTCTCATTTTTATTCATAAAAATATTCTCTATTTATCCAAACTGGGAATCTGAAATCACCCATGTCTTATGTTTCTTTTCCCCAGTTTATGAAGAATATTTTTAAGTAGAATTAATTACTCGGATGATCATTGTGGGAAACATTCTACAGCATTCACATGGTTTGCATATTTTGTTCCATTTTTCCAAAGACACTAAACTATTATTGTCCTCGGGCATGTATTTTAGTAATTTCCTTAATATTCATAAAACTTTATGTAGTATCCATGTATTTTGTGTGTGGGTCACTATAGATGGATTCAATGGAATGGATTAGTCAAACATTGGAATCAATGATGAGAAATCATTAGTGATATCCCTAATAATATTTATAAGATATGTCTATGAATTTTTATAAGGATGATCCTATAGTTTAATATATTTAAAAGAAGTTTTCATAATTTATACATCATAGTGATTGGGCATTGTTATTTGGAATTACACAATAATAAGTGTGTCTCACACTATAATTTTTAGTTTTCGTTAATGGAGAGAATTGTAAATAATTGGGTTAACATTTAATGTGGTGGAAATTTTATTGATGAGTATTCAAAGAGGTTAGTTACTGGAATGAATGTTGTTGTAGTCATTCTTAAACAGTTTTCATAGAACATGATAAAAATGATATACCTTAAACAACTCTCAAACTCACCAAAGATAATAATGAAAGAATTATCTATGATTTCCGGTAATGGATACCATATATGAATTATTATTAAGTTTCCTTAATTTCCTTAATGTCGAAATAATCTCCCAAGTGAATGATATAGAGGAACATGTAGATATGTTGAATGTATAAAACAAGGACACAAATCATGTTTCTAAAAAGAAAAAAATAAAGACTTTAGTTCACACATTGGATGGAAATATTTTCTTCCCAATGAAATAATCTAATGTTAAATTACATAAGAGTGGAATTAAAAAATATTATGCAAATAAATGTCCCATGTGGAAAGATCACAACAAGAATTAGAAAGGTTTCAATAATAATGGTTATACTGATAATGATGAGAAGGCTACCTTTCAAATGTTATTGGAAGTAGGTATTGTGTAATTGGTTGAGGTATAGTAGTTAATTTAATCATTATAATGTGTAATAATTGAAATTTTTTTGTATTTTGATTCATGAATTATTAATTGTTTTAAATATAAGGACATTTCAGTTTTTTCTTTTTTCAGTATTTATTTATAATAACTTGTTGAATCATTTGTATTGTCTAGAAAAGTGATATAATGTCCAGGTTATGTTATTGGGAACCATATGACTAAGAGAAGTATAACTAATTATACGTTCATTATGTGAAGATAGTTATGTCTGTATAATGATATGTTGGATATGAATATGTAAATTTGATGATACTAATAACCATGGATGTAATTAATGATTTTTTTCATAAATGTTTAATGGTATAATTTATGACTTTAAAAAAATTTATTTATTTAAAGAATATATAAAATAAACATTGGAATAAAAAAATTGGTTTTAGAATATATTTTTATGGATTTGTTGTTTAACCATGTTTCAAGAGAAGACTTGATGAATGTATTCACATATTTGATATGCAACACCAAGAGATACTTTATGATATACAAGGGAGAAATGATAATTCTTTTTTTGGATAAAAATTCAATCATTATTTCATAATTTTTGAACTTATACCTTTCAGTAGGGTTATAATGTTTTAAATTTGTAGAATGGTTTTTGATAAACATCATATGTGTTTATAGAAATTAAATTATTTTCTCTCAAAATGGGGATTTATGCATATCGGAATACATGTTATAAACATTTCCTATGATATATAAATACATATTTAATCATCTATCATTATATATATAGATATAATTATTCACTAATGCTTTAGTAATTAAAAAATCACCTTAATTTTTTTGTAATAAAAGATGATGTGGAAATTTATCATGTCACAACAAAAAGTGAGGTTATCTTGAAATCATGTACGTATATATTCTAATGAAAATTATTGAAGTTTTGGAAAAAAATGTCTTGAAATAAGATGTTATCCTTTTATCAAAAAATTTTATGATATCAATGCCACATTTCATGCTTCCTCATTTTATGTTTTTTTTATTGATAACTTTCTCTGAATCACCTACTTTCTTGTAATTAGATATATTTATCAACATCTAATATTATTTCTACTTTTCTCCCATGTCTCTGTTTATAAATTCTACCTATGTCCACTTATGTGAAATAAAATTTATGGTTTACAAAATGTGACCATAATGTTTGCGACATTCCATTTTTTAATGGAGGTTTTGGTATTCAATTTTTTGATGTTGGATTATATGAATTTGACAATCAGGTATCAATGCTTTGATAACCAAGATGATTTTGGATGGAAATATCATTTTAAGAGGTATAGAATGTAACATTGAGAGTTTTTATGAACAATTAATTTCTAAATAAATCAATTTATATCATGTATTTTATTTCTCACTAAACCATGTTTATATTTTTTTATACTAAATCATGTTAATATTATGCTACATAGACAACCGACATTTATATCATAACACACAACACTGTGTTTCTATGAAATTACATTTTATTATTAAAATTTTGTAAAATATAGTTATAACCTATATTTTATACATTGTATTATGATTATAAATAAATAATTTATAAATATTATTTACAATGGTTTTATATAAATAAATAATATTCATAAAAAACATTACATTCTGGTAAAATCTATATATGTTTAAAAAAAATATTTCCCCAAGTGAACTTCTTTTTTATGTCAATCTATATGTAATAATATAATTTATTTTAGACAATTTATGAAATGATAATTTATTAAATAAATATAATTTTTTAATTCAATATTTCAAATTCATCTTAGGGTCAATTTTAAGGATCTTCTAAGAAACATCAATTTTTGAAGAAAAGTTAATAATACAAAATTTTCACTCAAAATTGATTTTTAATCTAATTTATTAAAGTAGGAAAATTATATAGTAATATTATTTTAATTTTTAATTTTAAAAATGTTACAAAAAATAATCCAATATAGGATATTAGGACCAATTTAACTTTGAAATTGGATATAAAACCATTTAAATAATATGAACATTTTTGTTTTACAAACCCGCTTTGTCATCCCATTCGAGGGATTAAATTTAAATTCATTTCAACCAAAAATGTGATTATAATTTATAAAAACATATTCCATATTTAGAATAAGATAAAATATATTTTTTATAACATGGTCAACTTTTTTTTTTACAAAAATATTTTTTAATGTGATTGAAAGTAATTAAAATTATTAAGTGAAAAAATTATCTTCATATAGGATTAAACCTTATCCATTTATGAAAAAATGTCTTAGTAACTTCTCAAAAATAAATTTCTTGTTCCTATTTTAACCATAAAATCATTTTATCATATTGGAACCATTATTGGAGACAAGATTCATTTGAAAATCATGTGTTGAATTAACATTTTATTTTTTTAGAAATGCCACTCATCCTCCACTATAAAAACACACTCAACCTTGCCACTTATTCAAAGCTCCATGTACCTTTTCATCAGCCAATATATCCCCTAATATCCTCCAAAAATCCCACATATAATTATATAATCCTCCCTTTGGTCATAAATCCATTCAATGAACCCATTTCATGAAAATCAATACGAGTTATCTGAAGAAGAGTTAACATCATTCAACATGCTATTTTATTTATTTATAATTATAATAACCTCAAATATTATTATTCTATTATTATTTAATAACCTAAGTATCCTATATGTACTGAAATTTATTTAATCTAATCTCTTGACCTACACTTACACACACTTCAATATAATAGGTAATGAACTTAACAAAATATTGTACGGTTGACTACCAATATGATAGACAATGTTTTCTGTTATCCCATTAACACTTATCATTGTTTGGAATTGTAATGGGAGTTGTTTTTTATTATATATATATATATATTATAATAATTATTTACTTATTTATTTTAAATTTTAAAAAAAACATATCTTCAGGATTTCATTTTTTTTAAATTTGATAACATCATCTATGGCGTCAAAATGATGAGATTCATTCAAACATTTCATAGATGGTATTAAGGACAGATCTAGAAATATTGTATGATATATATTTCATAATAATTTTATGATATTTATATAATATATGTATAAATTTATTTTATTTTCATTATTTATTTGAATACATATTATAACATAAACAACATTCAATCGTACGTACAACCTACCGTCTCTATGAAGGGTGTCTTCCATTATCCTGTTTATATAATTTCTACAATATTATAAATATTAATATATAGAATATATAGTATATTTACATCATATTTTACATAATTTAAATATGTAAATAATTATTAATTTAATAGGATCATGAATATAATGTCAGAAGACATAGAAAACACATGCCGAATATTACCATAAATGTAACATTAACATTAAAATATAAATAAACCGATAATACAAAGACAATTTTAAGTAATATATTGCTTGATATATAATAATATGTTTCAATTGTGTATTTATAATAAAATTATATTTACTTTACATTTTTTGAACAAGTACGTCTAGTGTCAAGACATAAGGTAAGTGTTTTCTTGTCTCACTGGTAGTTACGTGAGATTTATGCATTATTTACCACTTGTTTATTTTGTGTGGTTTATGTAACATCAATTAATATATTTTATTATCATTTAATTTATGGGTATCTATATATCAATTTTTTTATTTATATTTCATTCCGTTTATGTTTTAATTATTACCAAATCTTTGTAGTAATTTTTTCTCAATTTTCCTTCTTTGAGAGAATGTTTTTTTATACACCTATATTTTATTATGAGTTGTATATAATATCATTTTACATTTAATATTATTAATAAAATTCTGTTTATAATATTTTCAGCGTAATTTATGTTTATATTATTACATGGGTAGTACGACTAAAATTTACTAAGTGATATGAGTTTTTTGTAAAAATCTCATCATATAGCATGATTTTTTATGATTATACTTTCAGAAATGAAATATTATGATCCATAATTATAGAAAAACCATAAATTTTATCGATAAATTTAATTTATTATATATTAATATATTATATTCCTTTTACACTCTTTGGATATTAAGGTAATTAAAAAAATGAATTAAAAAATATAACCTCATTTCTCTCCTTGGTTGAAAAATTATGTAAATTCAAAACCATCTTTTCATGAAATTATTTAAAATTTTTATTATGTTATCTTATAATCATTAAAATAAATATCACCCATGATTAAACATTTTATTAAATGAATTTTTAAAATTAATCATCCTGTAATTTTCTAATCATATAACTTTTTTAAAAAAATTTACGGTGAAAAAAGAATGTTCTCTATGTACAGATTTATCAAAAATCATGAGTTTCATTTCAATTGAATCGTCCATTTAATTATTAAAATATTATTTTAATGGAATTTTTTTTTAATATTCTTGAAATTTAGTTTTTGTAAAGAGGTTTTCAAATAAGAATTTATTTAAAAAAATTATGTTGAATATACATTTTTAATTATTTTCATGGAATTTATTATATGTTTTAATGATATTTTCAACGAAATGGGTTTTCAAAATAGTTTTGATTTGAAATAATTATTTCAAATGTTTTCAACATTAATTTATAATTTTTCACAGAAAATTTTATTCCAAATAATTTCATGATTTTTTTATAATTTATTTCAAAAAATTATTTTCAAAATGATTAAAATATTCTTCAATATTTTTTCAAGAATATAATTTTTAAAAATATATTAATGATTAATAAATAAGAAAACTAGGAAAAAGGTTCTTAATATATTTTCAATATACTTTTATAATACTAAAATGTAAATAATTATTACAAATTTTTTTCATGATTGTTTTATATATTTTTAAGGAAAAAGTTTATCAAAACGTTTTAATGATTTAATATTAATTATTCAAGGTAATGTTTCAAAAAAAACTGTAAAAATGTTTAATGTTATAATTTTTTTTCAAATAAAAAATCACATTTTCCTCAATAATTCATTTTAGATGATTTCTCAACAATTATGTTCCAACCAAGATGAAACCAATTGATGTTTTTCATGCATTACTGTAGATATGATATAATGGTAACATTAATATTATTTCTATTAATGGTTTATGTTTCGATCAAAGGATGTCTATGAAAACAATTCCCATTTCACATGTTATATGCTTCTATAACTTTTTTCTCTTCCCTGAGTTATATTTTTATAAAACCGGTCTCTCATTCTAGGGTTATATGTATATGAAACATTGTTTCTAATTCCTGATTTATATGTTTATGAAACATGTTTTTCATTATTGGGATATATTCATAAGAAAACCCTTTATTTTCATAGGATAATATTTGATTAAATGATTATGAATCCTATCTCTTTTCCACATGTACTGATATGCTTACTTGTTTTTTAAACCGAATTCATTTTAATGGGTTATGAGAGGATTAATGTTTATGATATAGTGGAACACATATTTAAGTTTTCATAATGAGATTTTTGAGACATATATCTCCCTCAAATGCATTTGGTAAGTAATTATATCTCATTATATAGACGTTGCTGGAATGAGAATTATACTCAATTTAGTAATGAAAATTGTCTAATAAGATGGTCATGGGAGTGAACATTGACCACATAGATGGTCATGGGTGAGAACCATGACTAACAAGATGGTATGGTTAGTGAACCAATAATAATAATATGTTAAGGGAATATATTAATTGACTATTATTGAAATCATTTTGTTTGATTATTTTTATGATACAATTCTTTTCCATAATCCAATATTATGATTTCATGTCTTATACACTTGATTACCTTATTATTCATGTCTTATGAACTACCAATATTTATTCCATGATTTAGGATTATGATCATTTATCTATTGGGAATGATCATATAATGTTAAATTAACATTATCATACCCTTATTCTCATGTGTATACTTATATATTTCCTTTAATTAATCTTATAAAGCATCTCAGTTGACCACTTTTTAATGATTTATTTCCCATGGTTATGAAAAATGGTTATAAGAATAAGTAATATTAGGGATGATCTTTCTGGGAAATATCGAATATCTTTCAGAAATTTAAAAGTTTTTGTTCCATTATTTCAATAAAACTAAACTATTATATGCATCTGGATTTTATTTTTGTAATGGGTGTAATATTCATTTAAAATAATGTAATATCCTTGTATGTTATTCTTGGGCCTCAATATTAAAAAATATTAATTTTCATTCTTTAAAAAAGGTCTAAGACATATGAATATTCTATCATCTTTATCAAAATATTTGAGGTAACAAAACCCAAATATAATATTGATACATTTTTTTGTGGATATAAAAATTAAATTAATATTATAGAAAATCAATGCATGAACAAATATTAAGGAATGACTGTAAATAATTAAATCTCAGAAGTCCTAAATTTATATTCATATATTAAATATTTATGAAACATGTATAATTTTTTAATATATATTACACAATAACTCTAGAATAAATATACAATTCTATCAAAATTCTTGATGTTGTTTCAATCTCACCAAACCCATGAGCCTAGAAACCCTTATTTGGTTGTCCTATAGATAAATTTTAACAAAAAAAAACATAGTTTCATCCCACAACGCACTATCAGATTAAAATTTAAAAATTAATAAACAACCAAAATAATCCCATTATGTTCTATAAACTTAAATAATGTACAGAATCAAGACTCTGTATAATCTTATGGTATGTTCTTTGTAAAAAAAACATCTTTGTTTTTGATATTTCACCCCGAGTACTAGATCACCTCCAATTTGACTCACACATTGAGAAATTCAGATCAATACTAAGCCAGATATCACACATAGACTACATCAAAAAAATATAGATATTTAGAGAAATTATTTTCAGTGTCATAAATATTTGTAAAACCCTTTTATTGTTGATTCCTGAATTAATTTTATGAAATGTGAAATCTTTAATTTATTTATTCTTGTTTGATATTTTATGAAATAGTTTTTTGATAAATTAATAGTCCCTAAATTGAATTTTGAAATAATCCCATTATAATTTTAGTATATAGGAGGGTAGTCTAGGACAATCGTTCTAGGATTTAAATTACTTATTTAGTACTGTCTTACGAAATAAAATATTCAATTAAACTTTATAAAATATTTATTAATTTCTCAGTAAATATGCTTTCAATTTGATTGGTTGGTGACCTATTTATAATTTTATGGTCATAGAAATAATAAATTTCAGTCCATAAAAAATGAATCTTGGTTTTAACTATTAATGTTGTATTTGAAATTAAAAAATTGATGTTTTCCATTAAAATAAAATAGAATGGGTTTAGTTTTGTTTTAACTCATGATGTGATTTCAAAGTAATCCTATATTTTTTTAAATATTTCAAATTGTATATATTTACTTGGAAACAGTTTTAAACATCAATTTTTTATTCATGGATGTGATTTTTAATTTTTTCACATGATCCTAATATTTTATTATATAAAAGGGGGTTTGATCCCAATATTTTTTTGAAAAAGATAATGGTCATTTTTAATATAGAATTTAAAAAATTAGATTTCAAGTGTGGATTTAAAAATTCAAAATGTTGATTTTTAAATTGTGAAAGTGGTTTTGGGATTTGATTTGAAATTTTTAATTATGATTTTGTAATTAAAAATTTTTTAAGGAGAAAACAATCATCTTATTCAACTTTATCTTATAAATAACTATTGTTTAATTTTTTTCATGAGACTAATCTATAATATCTTCTAGACATGAACCTATAATGCTTGAACTACTCGGAGCAGAAGTCATCCCATGTTCTGTACCAGTGACCATTTTGGGTGAATTAATAGGATAAAAACAACCATAGTTATGTAATTATATTATTATAATAAATTACCCATTTCATTCAGTGAATTATGATATTATTTGATACAATCAAATTTTGTGTTCCCTGGATTATAAATATCAATAACATTATCATTTTACAATGAATATATTATATGTATTTATTTTTTTCTAACCAAAATGAATATTTTCTATACCTATAAAAATGGATATGAACCGAAATTTGATCCATGTTAATCGTATGAAAAAGGAGAAGGTATATAGAGTTAAAGAGTTCATTATGTATTCATTAGATCAATAATAAAACCATTCTCAAATAATTTGTCCAGGGATACATTATTTTTATTCAAAAAAATTGTTTTTTAGGATTTGTAAGAACATATGATTTGTCAGGGAATAAATCAGAGATATAAATGTCGAAATAATCTCTATGAAAAAACAAACATGAACATCAATTTGGATTGAAATATGATTTATGGTTAAATTTATATAAATACCAGTGTACATGATCATGGATATCACATGGAAGTAATGAAAATGGATATCGAAAATGACGTTCATGATTGTCAAAAAAAATTTAATAGTATAAATTTAAACACTAGGTGATTCTTTAAAATTTATTTTTTCCGAATTAATTTAATATTTTTTATATTTTTTATTTCACACAACACTAATGATTTATTTTATTACATGGAATCACTATGTGTGGATTTAATTATACGCAACACCAAGTTATTTTTTCACAATATAAAAATTATTTTAGATTTTGTAACATGAAAATCTATTTCTCGAATTTTTTACACACAATTTTTAGTCTCTTCGTTTGATTTTATTACACATAAATCCATGTTTTACCAAACTACAATATAATTTTAATAATATTATTAAAATTTTATTATAGTTACCCCTACTAATTAGAAATGAAGTTACACATAATATTAATTATATTTTGAAAATATTATCTACACACATATATAAAATGAAACCATTGTTTGATAATTTGTTACAAATTAGATTAAATACTTGTTGAGAATAAATAAATTACATTTCAATGAAAATTAATTTTCTATGTACAAACACATTTTTATCTCGATTAATCAAAAAAAAATTGGGTTAATTTTTTCAATAATATTATTATATTATATTTTCAATTAATATTTTCCATAATCATCCAATATATTTTATAGGTATAGAATAATAGTAAATCGAATTTTATGATTAAAAAGACATATTCTTCCTAAAGATAATTTTATTGCCTTTAAAAGGGAAAAAATTATATATATTTTTTGAATCATTTACAAATATTATTTGAAAAAATAATCATATTTTTGGATATTATAACATAAAAATTATATTAGGGTTAAATTTTGAAATTTTTCTGTGATGATTAATTTTTTGATTAATAGTGAATAATACTGATTTTTAATTCATAACTGTTTATCATATTATTTTTTTATAAAGATAAATTAAGATTTTATTGTATTTAAAGTTAAACTATATAAATTATATATCTATTTATTAAATTGAGGTTATTGTACAAAATATCAAATTGAAATTCGATATAAAAACATAAAAAACATTTGAACATTTTTTAGAAAAAAACCCACTTTGTCATCCCATATGCGGGATAAAATTTGAATTATTTTTGGCCAATTATTTGATTAGAATTTGTAAAAATATATTAAATATCTAAAAATAATAATATATAATTTCAAATAAGCTAATATTAGTTTTTTTTCATAAAAACAAATATTAGTAAATGTAATAAACATTATTAAAACAATTCAGAGGTTAATTAGATTAAAAAAGGAATAAACCATAAACATAATGGCCATGTTGACCTATAAAATTTTCCAAAATATATTTAATGGTGATAGTTATACCGTACACTAACTTTTATCTAATATTTTCTATTATTGGGGAAATGTTTCACTGTATAAACATGGGTGGAATTCTCTTTTCAAAAATTCAAATGAATTCCCCTAATCCTCTATTATAAAAATGTAGTCCCCCTTCACACATATTCACAAAAATAAGTATATTTGGATTAACAAAAATATGATAAAATTATCTAAAAAATTATCTATCGTAACACATGAATCCACTATTTGGGATGAAATTCAATCAAGGATACCATTGGGTGCAAACATATAGGAGTTACCCAGAGAAGAGGCACCATCCTTCCTCAAGCTCCATTATTTATTTTTCATTATCTTCCCACTAAAATCATATTATTCCAGGATTATATAATAAAATAACTATCCATAATATATTGAGATGTTTTTAATCTATTTTTTTTAAATAAACATACATACACATCCATCTAATTGGTAATGAGCATAATTTATTAGTGTTCGGTGAACTACGACCTCACGAAATGATATTTTTTTCATTTACCACAAATAATTGTGGGTAATTATGATATAATTTTTTTTAATGATATATATAATATATAATATTTATATATTATTATATAATTGTTATATAAAACATACATTCATGATTTCCATATTGTGTAAATATGATAACTTAGTTTTGCAGGCGTGTGGAATTCTGCCTCCTCAAATAGATGTGATTTGTTCAAAATCTACATAGAATGTATTGAGGATTGGTTTAGTGAAATCATATGATATATATGAACTAATAACTCTTCTATAATGTTATTATATATATATATATATATATATATATATTTCATTAACATTTTTCTCAATACGACAAGAAAACGGATACAATGTTCAAGCATACGTAAGGCCTCCCTTCTCTATGGATGTTGTATTCCACTTATACATATATATATATATTATAGATTTTTATAATTATTTATATTATAAATATATACGATATATAAATAATTTTAAATTTATTTGTAAATTTAATCCACTACTAATTACAAGGATCATGAATAACAAGTCAAAACACTTATGCTGAACAAGGTGACTATTACCCGAAACGTTACATTATCATGGAAGTTTTAATAAATGGGTAATATAAAGTCATATGTTAATCATATGTGGTATGATTTGTTAGAATATTGTAATGTGTTATGTTTATAATAAAATTATGCTTATTATATATAATTTTTGAACATGTATAATGAAACTCAAGACTTGAGGTAAGTGTTTTCTAATATCACTTTTATATATGTGAGATACATTCCATGTTCACCACTTGTTTATTTTGCATGGATTATATACATTATATAAATTTATTAAATTATATTTATAGTTAAATTTATGTGTATATAAATATCAATTATATGACCTTCATTCATGGGGTTATTTTTCAAATGATTACAAATCTGTAAAGTAATTATCTCTCAATTTTCATTATTTGAGATACATGTCATGTTATGCACCTGTATTTTTCTATAGTGTTTATATAATGGAATTTAACATGTTATATCATGGATATAAATAAATTTACTATATTTTATGTGTCATGTAATTTTATTCTTTTGTGGGCCTTAAAATTCAATTTTACCAAAGTGTTAAGAATTTATTGTTATAATCTTATTGATTATCAAGACTGTTTATGATTATGATTCCATTGATGATATATTATGACCCATATCACTAGAAAATCCACAAATCTTATTATCTTCTTGTTTTTCATGATATATTATTGTATTATTTCAATTTTCCCACTCTTTTGTAACTAATATAATTAAGAATGAAATATGAAAATACAAATTTTATTTCTCCATTGGGTCAGAAATAAATACTTTTTCAACATTATTTTTTCAAAAAAATTCAAATATTATTTATTATTATAATTATTTGATTAATTAAATTATTATCCATGATTTGTCCATGTAAAAATGAATTTCAAAGTTACGTTCTTTTAATTTTATAATCAAAGAACCTCTCTAAACCATTAAGGTGAAAAAGAAATTCTTGGCATGTATGGCCTTACTCAATGTCATAATAGTCATTTTTCAAAGAAATATGATTTCCAAATAGTTTCATGTTTCATTTATAGGTTTTAAATGATATAATAAGCGAAAGTATATCAAAATCCAATACGTTTTAAAAATATTTTTTCTTATAGAAAAATATATTTTTCAATAGAAATGAGATTAATTAAATTTTATATATTTAATTAATTGAAAATGATTGTGAAATGGTTTTATTCAAATTATCTTCCTATAAATACAAATTAATATAAAAAAATTTCATGTGCTTTTTAAAAATGTTTCTTCATACAAAAAGGTATACGATTTTAATGTTTATTCTTTACAGGGGCTATTATCCCACTACAAAAAAATGACCACTTTATAATGGGTTATATATTACATTATAATGGGTTATAACCCCTTCAAATGTCATTAGTGGTGGTTATGAGGATCTTCTACTAATATGCTCACCTATTGTTAGTAGAGGCGGTTTTAAGAACGTGCTGATAAATGCATGAAAAATTTACCGAAATATACAATACAATGGGTTTAATCCCCCTATAATGTTGTCCAAAGTTTACCAGAAATTGATGTCATTAGAGGTTTTTAATCCCACAACCACCTATAATTGAAGGAGTTGGGGAGGTTCAAACAACCCCTAATTGTCGATTTCATTAGAGGCGGTTTTGTAAAACAACCTCTAATGCATCTCTTTTTTTGAAGAAAAAATATCCCAATTTGTGCTACCCTATACCTATCATGTTCCAATTCCACCTCATATCTGTGTTTGTCCCCCCTGTGTATGGTTATCCACTGTCTGTGTCTGTCCCCACTGTGTTCAGGTGACTGTCACTCGTCTGTCCCTGGGTGTCCCATGTCTGTCCCCGGTGTGTCCTGATGGGTGTCCACAATGTATGTCCCCGATGTTTCCCCCGTCTTTCCTGGTGTCTGTCCGGGTGTATATCCCCATTGTGTCCCATTTGTTTGTCTGTCTTAATCCTCCTCTCCATGCATGTCCCATTCCCATCTACCAATATATGCGGTCCGGCCTGGTATTTTCTATGCGGTCCAGCCCAGGGTCTCCGTCTCCCCGGTCTCCTTTGTGAGTCTTCCATGTGTGTGCGCCTGTCCAACCATGCCCCTAGTTCTTATCTGTGAGAGTCCTAGTCTAGCCGTCAGTCTCCTCTCAGTCTGCAATTTCAGAGGGCATTTAAAATATATGTCTAGATGGGATTTTAACCATATTTCTCCCTGGTATACCTCTGGCACTGAACTCACTACAGCAATATCTTTTTGATGATATATTACATATATTATTCTACTTGTATTTATTAATAAGTTTCTTAAAATAATAATTATTTTAAAAATATATTTAAATACATATAATAAGATTATTAAAATATGAATATATATTAATAAACATATATACATTAACAAATTTCCACATATAATATATATTATTATATTTGAATAAATTAATATATTTTTAAAAATAAACCTTATTAAAATAATTTATTTAAATACATATAATATGTTTTTTAAAATAAGCATATATATTAGGATAAATATATATATTGGAAAATTTACATATATAATTTATGTATTATTGTATTTATATATATTAATAAGTTTATCATGATTATCATTATTTGAATAATATGTTTAAATAATGTAAATAAATAACATGTATCTATATTTTTATAATTATAAATATATATGTATATATATTATTTTTCCAAACACCTATTAATTATATCTTTACATATATTTACATATATTTAAATAATAAATGTTTGTATTTATTTATGAATTCATTTATATCAAACACACAGAAAAAAAATTTGAATTTATATATTTATTTTTAATAGTTTATATTTATTTGAATACACATATATATTCTATATTATTTTATTTATATATATTAATATTTTTATTAAAATATATATTATAAAAAAATATATTTAAATACATATAATAAGTTTATTTTAATAAGCATATATATATATTATTGAAAATATATTTTAACAAAATGACACATGTAATTTATATATTATTGAATTTATATATATTAATAACTCTATTTAAATAATAATTATTTTAATAATATATTTATATAAATTTAATAAATAACATTGATCTAAATTTATATAAATAAAAATATATATGTATATATATAAATATATTTTATGAATACTTCTCTAAATAATATATTTACATATATTTAAATAATATTATGTATGTATGTACTTATAAATATATATATATCACACACAATAACACAAATTTGTATTTGTATTTGTATTTGTAATTGATTATATTTATTTCAATACGCATATTGTATATATATATATATATTGTATTTTACCAATATATATTTTGAAAATATATATACACATATTATATTTATAAATAAACTATATATATATATAATTATATTACATATTTATATGACTAAAATATATTATTTATTTTATAAATACATTCATATATGTTTTCAATATAACATATATATATATATATTATGAATTTTTATAGAAAATAGTAGGGGTTCATAACCCCTATAATATCATAAATTAGAGGGGGTTGTGAATCCCCTCTAATGTCTTACATTAGAGGGGGTTGTCAAACCCTCACTATTGTCTTTAATTAGAGGGTGTTTTTTACCCCCACTAATGTATTACATTAGAGGGGGGTTTTTTACCCCAACTATTTTCTCAAAAAACAAATTCTGTATAACACACACACATATGATTTTATTTATATATGTATGTATGTATGTATGTATGTATATATAGAACCTCTAATAGAATATATAGTACCAATAACTAAATATATAGCATCACTAATTATTAATTTAGTGACATTTTTAACCTAAGAGTTTTTAAATTCCAACAATATATTAAAAAATGCTAAAAATATTAAAGGGGGTTGTGAACCCCATCTAAATTTTATGAATATAGGGGGTTGTGTAGAACCCAATCTAATGATACAAAATATCAATTTAATGTGGGTTGTGATTAACCCCCTTAATAACTCCATCTAATGTACTGATTTTTTTTATTGTTCAATAATAAAATTCTAATACAATCTTTAATGTTTTTGTATTTATGGGATTATGTTTTTGATACATGTTTCTCTTCTCTAGGATATATACTCTTGAGACCAATTTCTTTTTGATATTTACCCTTTTATAAATTATTAAAATTCATAAATATTTTCCATATGAAATGATAGGATTAAATTTTTATGATAAACATTTCATTTCATGTGTTATGATATGATGTTTATGAAACCGATCATTTTTTATAGGTCATGATCTGATGAAATATTTATTACCATTTGTAACAGGTATGTATGATATTACTATGTTATGTCTATAACATATATCCCCCTAAAAATTAATTGTTTAATGATATATATCTCATGGGATAATGATGAGAAACATGTCTACAAGCTTGATTCAAAAGGGAATATATGTTTGTCCTGAACCAAAATGGGAAACAGGTGTGTCCTAATCCACTAATGTAATATAGGGAATCTCGATCCACTATGTGAAGAGAAGGAATCCCAATCCACTATATTAATATAGGGAAACATAATACACTATGGAAATATATGGAAAATTAATCCACTATGGGAATATGGGGATATCTAATCAAATATGGTAGGATTGTGAACCCCAATCCCTATGGGTTGATGGAGAAATCCGACCCACTATTGAAATAGGGGGAATCCCAATCCCTTAAATGGAAATGACTATGATTGGTAATGGTAGTGTGTCTCACCCAATTGATGTAGTCCCTATGATATTCCATGATTTGTTTTTGGATATGTGCCTTAACTTATATAGAATGATATTAAATGTCTATGTGTACGTGAGAAATTCTATCCCTTAGGATTTTGATTTGGTTAAATGTTTCATGTTCTTGATTGTCTTATAATTTCATGTATTATTACCTATAAATATTTATTCAATGTCTCAATATTATAATCTTTTTATGAAAGTTATGATATTCAAATTTTATGTTCCTGTTATCATGTCTTTTTTTTAATCTTACAATTATGTTTTTATTTAAATAACATTTAATATGCATTCAAGATCATCCATTTCATATGATTATATTCCCCATGTTATGATTAAATGTTTTCAGTTGGATAAATAATGGGTAATATCAATAAATAATATATTTAAGATCATTCACCAATTTATAAGAATGTGTTCAATGTTTCCAAAGTCACTAAACTATTACAGTCCTCTAGAATATACTTTTATTATGTGATAAATATTGGTTGAAAATGGTTAAATATCCATGTATGTTATTCCAAGGTCACTATAATTAGTTCCAATGCTAATTATTAGTCAATATTTTAAAACATATATGGTAAATATTATTGAGAACAATAGGGATATTTCAAAGAATATTTCTTGGGATGTCTTTAAGGATAAGTCTAATGATTAATTAAAGTATAAATAATGTACTATATTCTTGTTAAAGAATATATTGAGTGGTTTCAAAAAAAATGAATCCATTTATGGATTCTATAATTGTATGTCGATCTAGAAAAGTTGTACATGTGGGTAAAAATCTTAAAAGCAATGTATTGAGCTAGACTCTATCAGGAACTAGTGAACATCAATGAACTATGTTGTACACCTTAGTTGACACTTCCAGGGGATATGATTAAGGAAATCACAATAAATTGATGAACCATAAAGAATTATTTAAATTTAATATGAATATAAATGGCATAGTATAATCCTTGTGTTACATATATTATATACTTATTTGTTATCATTAGAACACTCAAAATGTTATTTTTCATGATTATGTGGTTTTATGCTGTGATAAGTGTTCTCACCATATGATTTCTGGTTATATAAAAAGTTTAAATAGAATGAAATTGATTAACATAGAAAGCATCATATTTGGAATGTATAAGAATGATGAAAATTGTTTTACTATGTATAAATTTCATGTATAGAATCATGATGTTTCATTAGTATTGGTTATATTGATAAAGAAAAATAGACCAAACAGGAAATGTGAAAGGTATGTAATTTTCATCTAGTATTATTTAAAATAAATGTAAAAAAGAATGATTTGATTGATTCTGAGTAACCTTAGGAAATGTTTCATATTTCATATTCCGGTAAATTTGTATAAATTGATGAGATGCTGAAGCCTGGGTAATAGTTTAACAATAAGGTTGGATGTTTGATGTTATATATGTATAAGAATTCATGAATTATGTTACATGAATCATGAAGTATACATTTACCTTTGTGTATGTTATAAATATATTTAATTGTTCTGATGAAATATAGAAAGGATTTAATATAATGTTTATATTTTAATTATGTAAAGGGAACCCTTATCCTGTCTCTGATATTGATAAAATTATGTCTAGCATATATAAAGAGGTGATTTATATAGATAAAGTATATTAGATAGTACTTATTACCTGGAATCAAATTATTTATTTATTGTAAAAGTGGTATATATCATCCGGGATGATGTTAAAAACATATTGTATTGATGGAATATTTAGAGTAATAATTGGAATAATAAAACATCCATGTTTTCTATAAGGATTTATGGTAATTTTGGTTATTACCTTAATTTAATATAATATATGATAGGGGTATTCAAATGATTTGAATGTGAAAACGATTAGATACTATATGATATTTGGGTGTTCAATGATTAGATGATTTCATGGACTTATTTATAATGTATTAGATTTTCGTCTTTCAGATTTGTTATATAGTTAACCATTTATTTAATGTTTATATTAAACATCAGATTAATTTTTATTGATTAAATTATTATCTCACTACATGGGGATTTATGAATATTGTATAAACAATTCAAACAAAATTTTATTGATGGTATCTGAATATATATGGGAATAATTAACTTGGATGTCATGATCTGTTAGTAACTCATGACTGAAAATTTTGCTTTCCTTTTCAGAAAAAGAAGAGTAGTAAAAATTTTCCCGGACCTGACTAAAGGATGAGATATTATATATTAAATGGAATGAAATCAATTCAGTATATATTCTTGTGAATAAACTTATTCAACATTAGGAAAAGGTTTGTGAAATTAATTGTTTTCATATTATAATAATTTTTTATGATATCAATACCATCTTTCACGCTTCATCACTTTATGGTTTTTTATTTTTAACATTCTATGGATCACCCACATTCTTGTGATCAACTTTTTTTAATTATCTATGTTCATTTTTGGTTTTCTTCCATGTCCATGTTTTTACACTCCACTTCTGTAATTTTATGTGGAAAAAATAGTTATGTGTAACTTTGGGTAATCGTTATGTTTCCAACATTACCTTTTTAATGGATGTTTTGGTATTTTTTTCAGTTTTGTCTTTCTATGAATGGAACTTTAAAATATTAAAACGTTGAAAACCCATATGAATTTAAAGGTAGAAATTATTTTTAATTAGGTTAAAATATTAACACTAGAGAATTCTTGAAAAAAAAATTCATTTAATTAAATTTTTTTCATATTTTTAATTTCACATAAAAAATAATATATCATTTTTTATAAATATAACTATGTGTGGACTACATTATATGATAAACAATCTCAATATTTCACAAAAAAAAATTTAGTGTTGCATGTAGTATAAGAAAAAATATTTCATGCTTCTATTACACACAATATTGAGACCTATACATAGCTTCTGTTACACCCCACAATGACGTTTTACCAAACATCAATATATTATTAATAATATTATTAAAAAATTTGTATAGTTTTCACCAATATATTGCAATATAAGTTACAAATAAGAATAAAAATATTTTGAAAATATGATAAATACATGTATATAAAATGAATAATTTGGATTTGAATTTGTTATAAATGAATGTAAGATCTATTTTAGAGTAACTAAATTACATTTCTATGAAATCTATTTTTCTATGTAAAAACACAATTTTATGTAAATAACTAAAACAGACCACATTTGATTACTTTTTTCAATAATATATATATATATATTATTTTCAATCAATATTATTAATACTCATCAAACATATTTTATAGGTGTAAGATAAGAATTCATACTCATATATGAATAGAAAGATGTATTCTTAAAAAATTTAATTTTAAATCCTTTTAATGGATAAACACATTCATATCTACTTTTTTAATTAAAAAATTTTAATTTGGAAATATAACATACTTTTTATAATTTTGTCTTATAAATTCTATTGATGTCATTTTTTGGTATTTTAGAGAATAATATTGAATTTTAATTCTTGATTTATTTATTGTATAATTTATTTATATGGATAAATGATAATTTTGATTGGTTATAAAGTTAAGTTGGATAAATTATATACCAATTAATCAAATTTATTTCATTGTAATCATTTTCAAATTTAAATTTGATATTAAATCATTCCAAACTTTTGAGCATTATTAATTTAAAACCTCACATTGTTATCCCATTTACAATATTTTATTTGAATTAATTTCCCCAGATTATTTTATTATATTTTGGAAAAAATTATTTCGTATTTATAAACATAATTAAATATAATTTAATACAATATCACCATAGTTTCTGAATGTTTTTTTAGTGAAATTATTTAAAATTGATTACAATGAATAAGAGCGAAAATATAATATCAAAGTACTAAACCTAATTATTAGGTGAATAAATAACCATTAAAATTGTCAAAAATATATTTTATGTATATTTTTAGACTAAATCCACCATTTTATATAATTTTAACCATTATGAGATCCACAATTCATTGGAAAAACAAGGATGGAATAATCTCCAAAAGGAATCCAACTCTCTCACTTATTCACATATATCATGCCCTATGTATCATAAAACTCTAGTAAAATAATCTCCAAAAATACCTCATATAATTCTAGAAGAATGAATTTTGGAATAAGACCAACCAAAGAGGTCCATTGGTGAAATCCAAAGGGAGTTAACCAAAAAGAGGTAACATCCTTCCTCCGGATCATTTTTTTAATTTTATTTTACTAAAAACATCGTATTTTATTCTTATATAAAATACTATGTTCCTAAAATATTGTTATATGTAATAACTATAATTTCTAGACCTAAACCGGCACACACATCCTTATAATGTGGATCGAATTTACCTTTCATGTGTACAACGAAATGTCACCCCATGAAATTATGTTGTTCGTATTTCTTGTGCCACTGCAAACGGTTTGTAATTTTAATCTAAAATATTTTTTAATTTTATTTATATTATATTTATGGTTTCTTTATTTCTTTTTAGTTTTCATATAAAAATATCTTCATTCATTCCATTTTTTAAAAATATAATTACTACATTTGTGGACGTGTGGACTACCACCTCCTCAAAGATGTATGATTCATTAATTCATCAAATAATGAATTAAGGATGAGTTTAGTGATGTTATTATATATATATATATATTACATAATAATTCTAATATAATGATATTATAAATATATTTCATTTACTTTTATTTAAATATGAAGTGAAAAATGAATATGCATTCACGCGTATGTATGACATACTGTCTGTAGGAATGGTGTATGTCATTTCATTTATCTATCTTTTATATACTAATATAAATATATATATTCGGAATATATATTCAATATAATTATTTTTTACATTCTTTAAATAATTAAATAATGATCTACATAAGAGAATGGGTAATAACTAGTAAATCCACCTATGATGAACCACACAATAATTACTGGAAATGTTGCATTAACATGGAATTATTATTAAATGGGTATTACAAATACATAAGTGAATAATATATTTTATGATATATATTAATATGGCTCTATTTTAGATTTATAATAATCATATATTTAATATACACGAGGTTTGATCATTACATGAAATCCAAGATATATTGAAAGGGTTTTCTCATCTCACTTTTTATATTCGTGAGATATATACCATGTTCACCACTCTTTAATTTTTTCTGTAATATAAAGTTCCCATGAATTTATTATATGAAAATTATTTTTAAATTAATGGGAATTAATGTCATGACCCGTCCACGGGGCCCGTTCCATGACCACCCCAAGCCCGCCATCCCTAGGCCAGGGAAAGGTGACTACACCAACGGCGCAATTCCCGATAAAAGGGAAGGAATTGTCTTTATAAAAGAAAACAAACACAACATAATAAACAACATAATTAAGCACTAAGTAAACTGAGCACAAAAGTAAGTGCTAAAAAGTAAATGGGACAGTATACAAACCGAACTGAATGTACAGTACAGTACAATTGAATGGAAAGTTCAACAACATTTTGGTAAAACAGTAACCATCGAGTCATCCTTCGAGAATCCCACCTGAAGGTTAGGTACAGATAGTTTCATCGGTATCTCGGTCTGTTTGTCTGATCTTTGTATGTTCTGCCATGTGGTTCTCCTCTGTGTATCGTCCATCTCCACATGCCTTGAACACGATCAGTGTTTTCTGCCGTCTGCAACCAACACAATGTAGTGCAGGCATTGCTCGTGAAGGGGTGAGTATTATGATACTCAGTAGAGACCCTGAGACCCCCAAGGTCTCTCAGAATAAATGAAGGATAAAACACAAAGGAAGGATACAAACATGATGAATAAACCATCTCTACTTAGGTATACTCCCATACATATACCTAAGTCATCAATCTCAGTTCGGTTCCAACTTCCGTGCCCAAACACTATTCCAATCCACATATAATGGAGTTAATCACATCAAGGATTATGATTGAAAGACAAGAATTAGATCACACAGGTATACATGTTACGATGTGTGGTGGATATGATTATATGTATCCTCTGAATCATCTCCTCTACCAAACCCACATGGGATCCTAGTACAGAAGTCGTCGCTACCGAACCCACGTAGGATCTAAATACAGTAATCATCGATGTCGGACCCACATAGGATCCAAGTACACTCGTCATCACTGCCGAACCCACGGAGGATCGATTTACAGTCGCCCTCACTGTCGAACCCAGGTAGGATCCAAGTATAGTCATCATTGTCTTTGAACCCATGAAGGATCCCAACATGGTAGTCGTCGAAGTCGCAGCCAGCTCTGGGGTTTCTGTACACAGCCTACTCGATTCCAGGAGGGTCTGCTCCTTTAGTAAAGGGGTGGATACATCAACTATCATGATTTCCTGTGTTGATGTATCTAAATGTTCTGTTTGGTCAAAAGGAATCCAATGTGACAGACGGCGCGTCAAACGGACGCTCGGTCTAAGAGATATTGGCCTTTCCATTCAAGGGGTTCGGTTGGAAAATATACTTGTTCCAAACACGGTCATTTTCCAGAGTTGTCCAAAAAGCACATAGTGTATCAAAAAATAACCGCCACTTCATTAGGGTCCTAGCGCCGCTGAAGGCACATCGACCGGACTCACGGTCTTTGAATTATTCACCATTAAGTGAATACGGACCTGACCCGTTAAGCCCGATGGGCTGGCGGGTCGGGTTAACCCAGTTTTGATAGGTCCGGCCTGGCAGGGGTGTGGGAACAGCCCGAAGAAAAGCACAGCTCGTCCCATGGAGCGCTGCTTGACACGGCCAGGCCCAGCACGATCCAGTCCGGCCCGGAGCTGCCCCGCTAGCTCGACCAGCTGGACGAGCGGCTTAGCCCGAAGGCCATGTGGTCCAGGGGGGCCAACTGCCCGAACCGGCGGCGCCAAGTGGTGCTGTCCTCTCTAGCCATCCAGCATGATCTAGCCGAAATTCTAGTAGAATTGGCCCACACTGGCGGTCAACATCTAATATAGCGTGGCACCCTCCTGGAGCTGCAACATCACTCCGCTCAGCCGGCCAACGGGCTGACCGATCTTTCGGCCGATGCAGCCAGCGTAGTGGGCCGCCATTCCATCCACACAGATGGCATGACAATGCTGACTTCCTATGTTGTGGCATGTGTTTTCCATGTCTCCGCATCCCCAACACGATGTGACAGCGCCATGCTTCATCTGTCGTTGCCCACGTGGCCACTGCTTTTATTTGCGTGCACAACAGCGGCCCATGCACCACCGAAATCTTTCATGTTCCTCCTATGGTCACTGATTCCCTAAAGATCAAGTTCCAGAAGAGGGTTGTCGGGCCATCTTCATTCGGCCTGCTCCCTTCGCATTAGGTGGTAACACATGGACAAATTTATTTCAGAAAAATACATGAGGAACAAGTACAATTTTAATAAACAAAAATTGTATGTAATCCCCCTACCTCAAATATGGTCCGTTTGTCATAGATTCAGAAAGTGATGCTGCTCCATCAACACCACGAAAGAACCGTCATCGTTGGATTGTTCTCTGCAGTTTTATTTCCTCCCATGATGTAGAGAAAGTAGAATATTTGAGAAACGTGGTGTGTACATTGTCGAGTCATTCTCCGTTGAAGGTGGTTGTTCTTCGTCGGAGAAGAAAACTATTCCCTCAAGAGCTCTCCCCCTTCCCACAACGAAAGACATAAAAATAAAATAATAAGGGCATCCTATTTATTAATTAACACATGAAATATAAAATTCAAAACATTCAATCACTTAATTATCAAATTTGAGGATTCAATTTAATAATTAAGGTGTTGACAATAATTAATGGGGGAGTAGAAGGTGAGGAGATATCATTAATATTTGGAGAGTTGTCAACATTAATCCAGAGAGTTTAATGGGGGGGTTATGAGAGTTATGGGGAGTTCAATGGTTTAGGTCATGTGTGGGCCCCACAACACAAATATCCTCACATGGGAGGTTATGTGGGTGTGGTCCCCACCACTAACTCCCCTTGGTTGGAAATAGCCACAATACTTAAAATAAAATTGTGCTCGACCAATTTTATTTATTTCAATATAATTCCCCTAATATTAATTATCAACAAGCTTAAAACGCTATTGCGGTAATGGTCCCCTTAAGCGATTATCAGCGCTGCGAGTTCATCGGTGCTCTTGGATTTCAATTCCAAGAAATGGTTCAAATGAAATAAAAACACGCCCGTTCGTTCAATGAACGTACCCAAGATCAACTTCAGAAAACATTTCTGGGCACACCGGGCCACATAATCATGTGCCGTCAGAAGCCACAACTCGCAAAATTACAAATTATTTAAGAAAAAATTTTCCTTGAAATTCCCAGGTCATTAAATTACTCCCACATCAGGGATTTACATCCCTGTAAAGAAACAACATAAACTAGGGAAACAAAAGATGGCACTGAGCACGCATCTGAGCCTCCCACTCCCATTTTCTCTCCTGGAGATTCTCGTGCTACTAACATATGTGCACTAGAGGAATAGACCGTCCACATTGGACCTACTCCTGTCGATCCTCGATCTCCACCGAGACCTACGTGAATGTATCCACGTCATTGATTTCTATAACCCTGTGATCGATGATGTGGTTCGGTTGTGTACGTATCTCGCCGGCTGAGATATGAGGAAGGCGTCGTGCACCCAGTGCAACTGAGGTGGAAGGGCTCGGTGGTAATCCACCTCGCCTACTCTACTAAGGACATGGAAATTCCTGATGAAGCGTAGAGATAACTTTCCTCCATGACCAAATCTCTATATTCCATGTCAAGGTGAGACCCGTAAGAATACATGGTCGCCATCATCAGACTCTATTGGTCTACGTCTCCTATCAACATAGGACTGGTGTCTGCTATGTGCAGTCCTCATAGGCTCCTGGATGATCTTCACCTTTTCTGTCATAGCCTGGAACATCTCTGGTCCTACAAGTGCTGACACCCTAGGGTCAGTCCATCACAGAAGTGATCTGCATGGTCAGTTGTATAGTGCCTCATAAGGTTCCATCCCGATGGTGGAGTGGTAGATGTTGTTGTACTCAAACTTCACCAAGGGATGGTTATCCTACCAGCTGCAACCAAAGTCCATGACACATGCACGGAGCATGTCCTCGAGTGTATGAATAGACCTATCTGTCTGGCCATCCTTCTAAGGATGAAAGGCGGTGCTCAGGCGTAGATATGTCCCAAATGCCTCTTAATCCCCTTCCAATGCTGTGAAGTAAAAAAGATAAACTCAATCAGAGACGATAGACGATGGATCACCATGAAGTTGTACGTTCTCCTGATTGTTGAGGCATCCCAAGAAATCTACTGAGACCTGTTCTCTAATCGGTAGGAAGTGGGCGGACTTGGTGATTCGGTTGATTATCACCCAAATCGAGTAGTCTCCTCTAGATGTACATGGATAACCCGTCACGAAATCCATGGATATCCCGTCCCACTTCCACTCTGGAACCACTAGGGGATGTACCAACCTTACTGGTACATGGTGCTCAGCCTTCAATTGCTAGAATGTGAGGCATCATGAAACAAACTCTGCTACATCCTTCTTCATAGCCTGCCACTGATGCTGTCATTTGAGGTCCTGGTACAACTTTGCCACTCTCGGATGTACCGCTAGAGGCGAAGTGTGAAACTCACTCAACACTTGCTCCTATAGGGAAACTTGTACCATGGTACATCCCCTAAAGTGGATGATGTTATCTCCTCCTTCATAAAATCCATCAGGCGTATGCCCTATGGAAATCTGAGCATGTCTCATCTCACAGTCAACATCCACACGATGTGCTTCTCTGACCTGCTGAAGTAGTGTAGGAGTGACTAAAATAGACTGTAGAAAGGATGCCCCATCTCTATCCACAAAGGTTATCTTCAACGCGGCTAGCTTCTTCATCTCCATGCCTAGAAGATGTATGCTCGATCTCCAAATGAGATCATCAGCTACTACATTCACCTTACCATGATTATACTCTATGTCAAAGTCATAGTTATGGAGGAATTATAGCCTTCTCCATTGTCCCCGGTTCAGGTCCTTATGCGAGAAAATGTACCTGAGACTCTTGTGGTCAGAGTAGACTGTAATGCTATAAGGCCCCAAGCCTTAAACCTTATATAATCTTGAGTTATTACAAGATTACACATTTAGGATCTTTTCGGGTTTAGAGTTATAGAGAATTAGATCATAAAACTTGAATTACATTCCACATGTAAACAAAGTGGTTACATAAAGATAGTATTCTTCTTTCCCATCAATGGAAACATATTTAAAATAAAACATGGATTTTTTCTTGACACTTCCTTGACACTATCATCATATCATGTACCTTTCCCTTGACCTGTGAAAAACATTTCAAAAAAACTTCGGATGAGCATAAAAAGCTCAGTAAGCGATATAAAAATATAGAAAGGAATGATGGGTACATATATACAAAAGAATGAAATAATACTTTACCCATAAAACATAAGCACTTTAACATACCTCATCAAATCATGAATAAATCATAGAAATCATAATACATAAAGGTTACTTGAGGCATTCCTAGATTTCTTACGTAGGGAGTATCCCTCATGGTTACGTTTGTAATACGCATCACAATATATTCCCTAAATATCATCAGAGAAACCTTAATGTTTCACTCCTTCACGTTACCCAATGCATTGGAGAGCTATATCAGGCTCACCCTCCCTTAGTCTATCACGGAACCACCCGTCATCATAATAATGCCCAAGAACCTCAAAATAATCGTATCACAAAAAACATGCATAAAAGAAACATAACATTTCCACCTTTCAATCACAAGATATCAATAAAACATAATGATATAAAAACATTATGAAAACAATTTTCAATACCAAAATAAATGAGAAGTAAAACATGGTATTTATTTTTCTTTTAAAAAAAGGTATGGATTGTAGAGGAAGCCCAAACTCAAATAATGGTCACGACGGCAGAGAAGTCGTTGTCGCCGCATACTTACGACAAAAACATTCCATTTTGTCGTTTAGTAAACGCTTCGTATAAAAATGATTCCTTTTGAATAAACATAAAATTCAAAGGGGTTTATACACCGTATTAAAGAAGGTTGTGTATAAAACAAATTATGCCTCAATGAAAGGAGATTGAGGCGAAGTCCCATACCTCGGGTCCGACTTGACTCGGTCGTTCTTTAATCTCATGAATAATAAACTTGATTTAATTTCTACTCGATTATGAACCTTTATCATGTTAATTATTCCTTTTATATCAATTATAGCCATGTCATGAACGCTATGTAATTATTTAAGTTAATAACGTTCGTTTTAAAGATCATTGGTACTTGAGTCAAAAATAAGACCTTTATAATTACAATTTGTTCATGTATCCATTGTATCCAGAAAGTTATTCATGATGTAGATATCATATATGTCATATATATCCAGTAAATTCATTCATTTATAATATTACATAATCATTTAGAGGTAAGAAATGAAATGCACCGTTAATGGAGACGGTAAGCCGTACGTACGCATGAAGGCTACATTCATTTCTATTTCGTATTTTATAGAATGGAATCATAATTATATATAGGTATATTATAATTCTAGTATAATATAATATATAATATCATAGTTCCATCCTTTATACGTCCCACATATGGTATTTAACGAATCAAATCACTTTGAGGGGGCTGTAGTCCGCACTTCCTTAAATGAAGATATCGCGTTTACCCATAATGGAAACCATAAATGTATGCCCAAAATGAAAAATACAGAAGCTTAAGGAAAACATAATCATATTATAAATCATATATAAATATAGTGACATCTTAATGGCCACCTTTGAAGGTGTTAAAAGAATGTTGAACAATCATCGTTTCGGGAGGCAAAAATTCACCATCCACGGAAACAATATGTCCTTTAACCATTAGATGTAGGTGTGTGTAAGTGTAACTCGAATCCTTATTATAAAAAACATACTAGTATATTGAAGATACTGGATTTGTTACAAAATAAATGAATAAAAATAGTTTAGGTGGTTGGAGAAGCAAAATAAAACAAAAGGACTCAAGTGAAGACATTACCTTAAAATCGGGTATCTCCCTTTGGTTTGAGATCAAAGGCTTACTTGGGAAGACTTCTGACCAAATTGAGGATTAAATGAGTAAGAGAGGGATTCGGAGACACATAATGGGTAGGGTTTGGCCGAGCCAAAGGCTTTGAGAGTGTGGGTAAGGAGATAGCGGTGGGGGCCTTTTATAAGAGGAGAGGAGGGGCACTCTTGGAATGTAAAGAAATGTTACTTTATTTTAAAATGAGTTTCGGATTCAAAAGGTCCCAAATTGATATAATTATAGTTTAAGGTGATAAGGGTTCTAAATACACCCATAAACTAGGTTTTGGACATGTGTAGTTCATATATTTTACATTATCATTTCATTTTATTTAAATCGTTTATTAATGAGGTAATCGCTGCATCATCATGATGTAATAAATAATTTAATTGATTTAAAGTATATAAATTAAAAAAAATACTATGATGTAGGAAATCTTTTTAGGTTTCCAATTACTATTTATAATCTAAAATATGAATTGTATAACCCCATGTAAAAATTGTTTTAGTGAAACATATCTTGTTTGTGTCATTTTTACTTTAACATTAAATAAAAAGTTATTTATGTCATTTCCCAACCAATGTGGCGCCATGGGGTCCCCTAGATGACCCATGGATTGTCTTGGGCGGCCATGACACATACATTGATGGTAGGACATGTGTCAAGCTCATCTCATATTATTAAAACATTATTTTTACCTTATACTACACTAATTACCACTAATCGCGATTAATAATTTAATAGTTACTATTCACCAAAAATATATTTTATTCTCATTGAACCACATTATAATTCTTAATGACAACCATGTATGTTGTATTTTTGAAAATAAAATCATAGATGTGGCAATGTTTCATTTAAACGAAAAATTATTTTCTTTAACTACCACTTAGTTGTTTCACTATTCATCAAAAATTGAAGTTTTTCAGAAAGATACCAAAACTTCACCCTAAGCTATATTTGATATTCCGAATTCAAAAATTATGTCTATTTTACAAAATTCAAAACATGTATTTTTCATTAATAAATTTGATAACTAATTCACGTTGTCATGACAAATAGCGTGTTTTTATGAAACAATAAGTATCAAAAGATTGACACTAGTTTATGTCCAATTTCAAAGTTAAATTGATTCCAATGACCACCATTGGATAAAATGGTAAAAATATATTCTAATTAAGCTTCAAAAACAATTCAAAAGATAATCTAATCATTTAATAAATTAGATTAAAAATATATTTTGAATTAAAATACAATATTTTTCACTATTCATTAAAAAAATGAACTTTATCGGAAAAATACCAAAAATTCACACAAAGAAAATTTTGATGTCCCAATCATAAATAATAAGTTTATTTTGAAAATAATAGATTATAAAATTGTCAAAAGATAGATTTAAAAAGGGTTTTCCATCAAAAGGAAGTAAAACAATCTTTTAAGATTATTAGTGTATTCCATGCATAAGAATGTATTTATTTTCATTTTAAGATTTTAAAACACTATCTTAATCATTAATAGACATAGAATAAAATATCTATTATTCATTACATAATTGGTATGTTACAAAAGTGCTCACCCATCAGATATTGATGCCACATATTGTGGGTGAAGACCACTGCTGAAATCTCTAGGTCATTGGTAGGGTAGTTCTGCTCGTGCTTCCTCAACTATCATGAACCATAGGTGATCGCTGCCCACTCCTGGATTAGGACACACCCAATTCTGGTCCTGGATGCATCGAAATAAACCACATACCCGACGCCCTCCTCTGGTAGACTCACGATGGGCTCAATGGTCAATATTTCTCTTAGCTCCTCGAAGCTCTGCTGGCATCTATCTGACCACACGAAGGGTTTACCCTTCTTCATCAAAGATGAAAGCGGTGATGCAATATAGGAGAAGTCTGGCACAAATCACCGATATTATCCAGCTAGACCCAGGAAACACTGCAACTTCGTCATGCTCCTGGGTGGCTCCCAAGTAAGCACTTCCTCGATCTTCACATGATCCAATGCAACTCCCGCCACTGAGATGACATGCCCCAAGAAGTGTACCTCTCGAATATAGAACCGGAGATTCGAGAGCTTACCATAATGTTGGTGCACTCAGAGTGTCTCCAGTACAACCTTCAAGTCGTAGGCATGCTTCTCCTTAGTATCCGAGTATATCTGTATGTCGTAGATGAAGACTACAAAAAAACTATGGAGGTAAGGATGGAAGATCCTATTCATGAGACTCATAAAAACTTCTGGAGCTTTGGATACGACAAAGGGCATAACCAAGAACTCGTAGTGGCCATACCGACACCTGAAGGCCATCTTCTACACATCATCGTCTCTAACTTTGTGTTGATGATAGCATGACTTGAGGTCTATCTCCAAGAATCATCATGCTCCCTTGAGCTGATCTATGGGGTCGTCAAACCTCGGGAGTGGGTACTTGTTGTTAAAGTTCACCTGATTCAGGTGATGGTAGTTGGCACACAATCGTAAGCTCCCATCCACCTTCTTGGCAAACAGAATCAGAGATTCCCAGGGTGAAACACTCGGTAGGATAAATCCCTTTCCCTACAATACCTCCCGTTGTACACACAACTCACGATGACCAACAAGAGCCATCTGATATGTTTGGGTAGATATCGGTGATGTATCGGGGTACAAGTCTATGTAAAAGTCTACCTCTATGCGAGTAGGTAGTGATAGAACTTCTTCAGGAAAAACGTCTTCATATTGAACCACCACAATAGGAAAACTCAGACTCCAAAGATCAACCACTCCAAGGATGAGACTAACCGATTGATGTCTGATCGGCTACCCACTCTTCTTCGTAAGTCCATCCTATGGTGCAAAGGCTCCCTTCTCACTAGTGAAGGTGAACCTGGTCCCCTTCGTGCGGACACACTGCACTTTGCACCTAATACAGTCGATATGGGCATGGACATTTGATAACCAATCCATATACAATATGATGTCGTAATGCCTTGATGCTGCTACAAGAAGATCCTAACTGAAGGTCTCCCCTCTCTGAGTAAGCTCACACTGCCGGAAATAGTGTATAATCATCGATTCTACTCCAGTAGGATTATCTAGCCATAAGGATCGAACCATAGACTCCATCACAATCTTCGAGCTCCGAAAATGGGCAGCGATAATAAAAGAATAACTCACTCAAGCATCTATCAGAACTGCAGTAAGGGTGGAGTAGACACATATAGTATCTAGAATCATATCAGGTGCACCGTGGTCATATGTATCGACTGCCGGGAGGTGAGCCTTCACCTTTATACCTGCTCCCTGTGGTCAGGGTGGTCCTCTTGGTGGTGGTGGTAGAGCCTTGAAGCACCGCCCACCACCCAATGCTTGGCCATCTCCTATGCCTCATCTGCCTACTCCCTGCGGACCACTACCGTCGAACCTCTGGCTCTGCCTGGGAGGACCTTATACTGTATGTTTCTTGTTTACATGGTAGGTCGGGACATCATGAACCATGTGGCCTTTTCCGCCGCATGCATAACACTGCATGCCCCTCGAATGGCTGGCTCTATAGGGTGTGCCCCACACATCAGAACCAATGTCATTAGGTCACCCACCTGATGACCTGGTCTACTTGGACCTCTGCGACATCTTCCTACTACCGGATGCGGAAGACTCCACTATGTGTTGCACTGCGGTGGGTCTCACTGCTGGAATCAGCTCAGCAAGAAAGCTCTCTACAAGAAGGGCTCACTCCAGCACTCCTGTCTATGTCAGAATGCTGAGGGAGATCATCGAAGCCCTGATCTCATGCCTCATTCCCTGCTCAAAGGTTCATGCCTAAATGAATGGGTCTCATACCATGTCTGTGGAGTAGTGCGAGTGGTCGGTAATTCTCGTCGAGTACTAATCTGTAGTCATAGTGCCCTTCCACAGATGAAGTAACTCCATGATGTGCACCATACGGAGGGTGGTTGTTACAATCTCCAACCAGAAGAGACACTCGAAGTCTGTCCTAAATAGAGATGCTTCGTCGTGCACCTAGAGAATTAGGATCCACCATCAACCTACTATTGCGTGCAGTAGACTTGTGACAAGGATCACCATAAGGTCAGTTGGATTCCCTACCAAACTGAAGACTCTAATGATAGCCTCCAGCCAATCCATAGCTGCCTAAGGGTCCATCTCTCCACGGACCATGGGCGACCTCTATCACTGAAACACATGCAACACACTCTGGAAGCATGCACATTGTGTCGCTGGGGATAGTTGAATCGGTGGCACAATGGGTAGTGGTACCACTGGTCCCTCTGCTGAAATGGGTCCCGATACCGAGGCCTCGTTGCTCGGTGGGCTTCCATCATGCTCGTAATTAGGAACCCTGACATGATACCTTTGAAGGGCCATCCTGAGAAGAAATAGGTTCTCCATGGTCAAACATTATACCTGGTGATCTGACACAATGTAATAACAATGAAAACATTTGAAACACACATGAAATCAATTTTTTCATGCGTTGAGTCCGAAATCAGAAGTCAGGGTCTTGGTGTATGGATACGTCTGCCGCCACACCAACACTGGACTCCCTGTACTGATAACCACACTAAATACTCTTAACACTATTATTTCAAAGAGAATAAATTATCAGAGTACAGATTTCTACGGTAGAACTGACTCCTCTGATTCCAATTTTTCATGACCCATCATTGGGGCCCATGTTGTGACTACCCCAAGCCCACCTTCCATTGACCAGGCGATGATGAATAGCACCAAATGCATAAACCCCGATAAAAGTGAAGGGGTTGCCTTTATAAAATTAAACAAACACAACAGTGTAAACAACTGAAGTAAACACTACGTAAACTGAGTCCAAAATGAAGTGCTAAAAAGTAAATGTGCCACTATACAAACCCAAATAAAAGTACAGTTCAATAAAACTAAAATGAAACTACAACTGCATTAAGGTTATGCAACAACAACCAAGTCTTCCTCCAGGAATCCCAAATGAAGGGTGGGTACAAATAGTCTCATCGGTGTCTCAGTTCAGTTCATCCGCTTTGTGTACGTCATGCCAAGTGGTCCACCTCCCGGTACCATCCAGCTCCACAAGCCTTGACCACGATCAGTGCTTTCCATCGTCTACAACCAACAAAACGTAGTGAGGTCATTTCCCGTGTAAGGTTGGGTATTACGATACACAGTAGAGACCCCGAGACACCCCATGGTCTCTTAGAATCCCTGAAGGATAAACCACAAAGGAAGGATACAAAGATGAAAAATCAACCAACTCTTCTTAGGTATATTCCCATACATATAACTAAGATATCCATCTCAATACGGCTCCAACTTCCGAGCCGAATCACAATCTGGTCCACACATTAATGAATTCAATGACATCAATGATAAATATTGAAAGAAAAAACTCAGCTCATAGGTATACATCTTACGAAGAGTGGTGTAGATGATTAGAGGTAGTCTCTGAATCATCTCCTATGTAGAACACATGTATGATCCTAGTACACAAGTCTTCGCTGCCGAACCCACATAGGATCCATGTACCTTAACCATCGATGTCAAACCCACATAGGATCCAATTACTATGGTCATCACTGCCCAACCCAGAGAGGATCGAAGCACAGTCTTCCACGCTACCGAACCCACGTAGGATCGAAGTATAGTTGTCATCGCCATCGAACCCACGGAGGATCCCAACATGGTAGTCGCCGCAGTCGTAGCCAACTCTAGGGTTCCTGCACACAGCGCACTCAATTCTAGGAGGGTACGCTCCTCGAGTAAAGGTGTTGCTACATTAACTATCAAAAAGTCCTAGGATTATGTATCTAGATGTTCCTTTTCATCAAAAGGAACCCAATCCGATAGACGGCGTGTCAAACGGATGCCCGGTCTGAGAGATATTGGCTTTTCCGTTCTAGGGGCCTAGTTGGAAAATATACACATTCCAAACACAACCATTTTCCATAGTATTCCAAAACTCACATTGAGTATTAAAAAAAACTGCCATGTCATGAGGGTCCCAACGTTGTAGACGACGCGTTGATCGGACGCATTTTCTTCGAATTATTCCCCGTTATGTGAATACAGACCCGGCCCGTCATGCTCGGTGGGATGGTGGGTCTGGATAACCCAGTTATGAAGGGTCCGACCCGGTAGGGGTGTCAGACTGGCCTGATGAAATGTGCGACGCGACGCGACCTGAAGGGGTCCGGCCCGGACCGAGATGGCGTAGCCCGGCCTGGTAGGGCATCGCCTGACCCGACTGGGCGCGACCCGGATGGGCACGACCTGGCAGGGGGCTGCCCCGCTAGCTCGGCCGGATGGCCAAGTGGTCCGAGGTGGGGGGGGGGGGGGGTTGCCGGAACTGGATGCACCAAGGGGCACCGCACTCCCCAACCGGCTGGCTATAGCCGGACGACATTCAAGAGAAATCGGCCCACACAGGTGGTCTGCGGCGCATCAGGCGTGGCTCCCTCCTGGCATTGTGGCTTCCCCCTTTCTCAATTTTTCTCCACCTTTAGGGGTGTACTCATTTCATTTTCAACATCTATGTCTTGTAACTCCATAAGAATTTATTTCTCCATCCTATCCTAGAAGTGAAAAAATCAATTGTATCACTCAATTATTGGAATGTTACAAATGAAATCATTAAAATAGGGAATAATGGAAGACCACAATATATCTCAGGTATAACATTTAGGTGGAGAATTTACTCTTAATATAGTTTATTATCTTCTTAAAATATCATAACTTCCACTAATATCAAAAATATTCGATATTACTATATTATATTACTTCTCATAAAATTTACCCTTATTTTATTAAAACACATTATTTACTTTATAATAATAATGTTTTTCTACTTCTTCATATTATTTATCCAATTTCAATTGTTTTTTCCAAACTACTTGGCATTATTTACCAACATTTTCAATTTTCTCAAGAGATTCACAAAGATTGAAACTAGTTTTATTATGTAATTTTTTATCATTAATAGTATAAGGAACTTATCCTTTCATCCATGTCATTATTACCTTATCATTGTGACCTTCTAATATGTATCTTCATTAAACTTCGTGGAGACTTTCTGTGTGTAAATAGAGATGTTGGATATCTGGTCACAAGTTTATTTCCGTATGTTTTTTTTCTAAAATGATAATTTAAACTCCCAATAAATTATTTCATATTTCATTATAATGATATGCTAAACTAGTAATAATATTATTATTTTCAGTCATACACCAATAATAGAAATAAAACATCAAACATATCTCTTTTAGTTTTTTTCATGAAAAATGCAGATTCGTTTTCCACTTTTCATTCTGCTAATCTAGCATCACTCTTATTGTTGTATTATATTATTCATCTTATATTAATTTCATCCTTTTATTTAAGAAATTTAATAATAGTTTTATTTATCCCAATTTTTATAGTATTTTGTTTTTTAACGGTACAATTAGTTATATTTAAAAAATTTTGAAAATTAAAATTTCATTTTTTTAATTGATTGTTGGAACCCATACAATAACAATCTTGAGAATATTATCCTCTAACATTTACAGGTTTATTTATATATCATCTAGATTTATCCAACACATTTTGAACTTTGAATCATAGGGATTATTTTTCAATAAACCATTCTATGTTTTCATATATCATCATTTAGTGATCACTTATCATATTTTCAATATTAGTATACATTAAACTATGTTTATTGATCTCATAAACATTGGATGATTCATTTCTACTTACCTCTTATATTTAATTATTATCATATTTATTTATCCTTTATACCCATATTAATTTCATTATTCAGATATAAAACCAATTTCATAGGATGAATCTATTTTTTTTAATTCAAATAATTTTGCCCCTTTTGTAACCACCACGACTACTACAAGAGGAATCATATTCAGTAAAAGAAAAAAGAAACCTATAATATAATTTGATGAATTACCTGATGATGAATCTTATTTTTTCATTCTCATTTAATTTATATTCATACTTCAAAAGTGATTCTTCTTAATCATACCCAATTTATGTTTCTATGGTCTCTCATCACCATCATATTATTCAATGTCTTCTTCCCTCGTCATTTTATATTCATAGGAAAATTGTCCAATGTATTTATAATTCCATCACATGGATTATTTTTTTCATTTTTTTTAATTTAGTTTTATTTTTTGAAACATTTTTAATGAAGAAAATTAATCTTAATGACAACATCATCACATTACTCATTCTAATTATTGGATTCTGTAACCTATACTTCATTAATAAAATTTATTTTAACCTCGGTTAAATTGAATAAATAATCTTAAATGATGGATTTTCTTCATCTCCAAATAGATTATTGTTTATTGTAATTCATAAATAGTTGTATCCTATATTTGTTAAAGGATGAAATTTTGGAATAAAAAATCAATAAAATTCCACATGAATTTTTTTACAGTGATGGAATCATTAATATTCTCACCAAAACCATGGGTATTTCGTAAAATATAGTAGAATATAGAATAGAAGTTAGTAATAGTTTCACTATCAACTATATTTATACATTAAAAATTTCTTCTACATACTTTTACATTGGCTTCTTTGACTTTGATATTACCTTTATAAATACTTCTTAATTTTAAATGATATCAAGTATAGTTTTATAAACCATGACCATAGATTATACCTATAATGATAAAGACATTAATATAACATTTTGATCCTTACAGTCAAACACCATATTTCTCTTATCAACTAAATTAATTTCAACTCCTTCAGAAATGTGTAGAAACCCATCTATATTAGTGTAACTCACTTCTATGATAATTGATTGGAGATATGGTGACATCATATTCCGTAATCATTTTTATTTAATGTCATCTAATGTTCTAAGATAGCATATATTCAAACAAATATTATTTTCCATGACTTATAATTATTCAAGGATCATTGGACGTAACCTCACTGTAATGTTAAATGACATTCCCATGAAATCTAAAAAACTGATATAGGGTGGGGTGAAAAAGTTATTTAATTTTTTTTTATGATATATTATATTTTATCTCTACATATAGAAATGATTTATGTTCATGGTACACTAACCTTTATCTAACAACATTATCTCATGTGAATTAGTAGAATAATTGAATATAGAACATAGTTTTTACAATGTTCTACATAAAAGACTACTCCTTTCAAGGGTGGTTAATCCCCCCTAATAGGGATTCTTCAGTATACATTATAGGGAATAAAAATTGTTTCATTACCCAGTTACAATCTCGTAGAAATTGGTTAGAATCCAATATTTCTGATAATCTAGGATTCAATAGACACCCCAAACACATGCATCTAATAACTGGTTAGACACCCCATATTTATCCTTATTATTATATGATGATCTACATATATAAATATCTTCCACTGCAATTTGTTTTCCTCCATAAAAATGTGGGATTACCATTACATGTGTACTCCTTCAAGATCATCAATTTCACCTCATAATTATCAGAACCACTACCCTCAAAACCCACCACAATTTTTAAGTGTTATCATGGTCATTGATTACACTGTAAATGTTATGTATTTTATTATACCTTCAAACTAAAGTTTAGATTTTATTGTGAGTGGGAGTAAATTTAATTTATGTTGAGGCCTCTAATTTTTTTATTATTTGTACATTATTATTGTTTAAATCCCATTCAATAATTGAGGTGGGAGTGGGGTTTTCACACATCCCATACTGAAGTCCTTGAGGGACCTAGTGGGTCAGTTTACATCAAGAAAACCCAAACATGCATTTTAAATAAAATAGTTAATACATGACCAAATATATTAATGAATATTTAATAATAAATATATAATTGGATGTTATTAAGGAATTTTATATTACAATAAAAATGTTAATATGGTAATGGAATGTATGAGTATGAAATCAAAATTTAATATATAATATCTTATTATCATATATGAATATGTTATGGACCTGAGGTATGGGTATATATTGTAATATAATTCTTAACCATGATTAATTATGCTTGTATATTTTATGGAGGAATTATATACTCTCTATCCCAAGAAAATATTTTTTATTATCTTCTATATATTTATAATAATTTTTTTTTCTCCCATGATCCTAATTATTGTACTTAAATTTGTGGAGGAAATGTTTTCATGAAATTATATCTATATTTTCTCTTTGGTCATATTTTTCAGACATATATATATTTATTAAAATGTTATAAATAATATTATTTTATTTTATCCAACAATAATTTTTTTTCAAAATAACTGATATTGAACATTTTATCAAATATTTGAAAAAATATTTTATGATGTTTCCCGGAGAGGTTATTTAAGATTATTTTTTATAATGTGTGAATGGATTCTTCATTAAACTGAATGTCTAACTACTAATCCCATGTTACCATGTGGATTTATCCATGCCACCATTGAATCTATAAATTTTTGTCATCACACCAGGCATAAATTTTTCACTTTGGTCTAAAATATGTAGTTGTAATTCCATAAACAATGCATTAGGATCTATTTTAACATCCTCATAGTCGATATCATGTGTGAGATCAGCAATGTTCCATTGAATTTGTGAAACCTAAAACATGTCATGTATACAACTGTAATGTAATGTATTATGTAGAAGTATATCCATTCTACTAACCCATTCGATGATCTCAGTGTTTCTAAAAAATGTGGGATATCTTTCCATTTTTTTCCCAAATATTGGGGGCCCAACCAAGGATTAAATCATAGAAAAACTCAGATTCTTACAGAAAACACTAATCGTACCCTCCAATGGTTGGAATATTATCTACATCTACTTTGAGATGTGATAAAACTCTTATGAATCAGTTTCACCCTCTAAATGGTCTCATGTCTATCCTTTACCAAATCTACTCAGGATGATGTAACCCCTAATGGGGTATACATCTTTGATCCTTGGTCCTTAAAGCATCCACCCTCCATCAAACTGAAAAGTTCATCAGTCACCATAATACCTTTGATGACCATTCAATGGTATTATAATCTACCCATGTCTTCTGTATAAGATCATTTGAAATGATTTTAGCTTTACCAAGTGTATATCGCATCGAAAAAATTTAAATACTCTAACCAGTTACTTTTCTTAATGTTCAAGACCATTTATGAGATTATATAACAAAGTCTCTTATGGTCCATATAGATAATAAACCTTTAGTTATATAGAGTGTGTTACACATATATCTAATTGTGGACCATGTTTGTCAGATCATATTAATGGGTAAGTTAGTTACACTCATATGGAGGAATCTGACTAGACCCATAATCTATTAGACATTCTTTATGAATTGGCACTTCTCCAAAACCAATGTATGATGTATCATAGTATACAACATAACTACTCCCTAGATAAATAAGTACCATCAATATATTTGTAGTAATACCATTTTCTAGCCCTAGAAAATCTCATTCACACAATTTCAACCACTAGAACTCAACTTCCTACTTTATAAACAGAATTATGAGTGCTAATAGACACCAAAATTCATGTATTAAGTACTGTCAGAATCTTATTGAACATATAATGAACATAATCTCAAAAAAAATTTGGGGACATTTCCAGGAAATCATTACCTCTAATTTCTCTTGTTCCAAGGACATACCTATCCCAGATTCCACATATATTTACCTGAGAATATTACTATAATTATTACATGATTTTTACCATTAATTTTTTATAATTAAAAATCCTAAATTATTGATTCGAGTGACATTTGAAGACTAAGTACATAACACATTAACATGACTCTAAAATACAATTACATTATTTTAATAAACATAAATACCTCATAAATCCCATTGATCTCATAAAACTACATATGAAAACCTTGGAAATACATAAACAATATGGTTGAGCTAAAATCATAGGATGTTAATAAACATGTTAATGAAGCATTAAATGTCATTAAAAAGGCATGAAATTATTTTTTTAAAATAAAATCCTAATGAATAATAATTTTGTTGAATAACATAATTAATTTAGAATCATAATATCATAGAAAATATGAAATTAGTAAAAATATATCACATGAAATTATTATAATTCAAGCATATTTAATTTTCAAAAAAACATCACATGTTTAACAGAGTACCATCATGAATTAGGTTTACTCCCTAACCATATACAAAACAACTCATTGGACAAAAACCATTACCCATCTCATTATAGTATTATCTAGGTGCACCCAAAATAACATTTACATTATTATGTGTTCCAAGAAAGGGAACCAATCAAAAGTTATAAAAAATAAATTACTCATTTAAATAAATGGGGTTTTCAATATTTCCTAATATCAAAATAAATGGATATTTCAAAAAGAATCGGAATAGATTAAGGAATTAAATATTTTGAGAATTTACACCTAAGAACAGATTTTTTAGGTGTAAAAATATAGTTTTAATTTAGAAAAACCATTCATATAAATGGTATATAATTGTTAATAAATATAAACATTCAAATGATATATTGGGAAATTGGTTAAAAACATTTGAGGAATGTAAATTTAAAATATAATATTGGTAACCCTAGGTAATCCATAATTGTTATAGCTAAAATATTCCTTTTATTAATGAATACATGTATTGTAATATTTAATTTAATTGAGTTTTACCTAAAATGATTATGGGATATGAAATTTACACTTCATTGGTTTCAATTTTAAATAATACATTAGGGAAATGAACATTAGGTATGTATTACCACCAAAATGGATGGGAGAATTAGGTATATATTTATGAAAAATATATATAGAATATATAACAATTATATAACATCTTTGAAAGATATAATGTCAGTTAGAGAGATAAATATCATAACAAAAAGAAAAAGGGTGGTTCAGATAGATCACATAACATAGGTTCCGTAATCATTATGTACCAGCAGATATTGTACCAGATAATAAAATTGTATTCATTAATTACTTAATTTGAAAACATTTCATATAAATTTTATTTAATAAAATTATATTGTGTTCATTTGAAACAATTTCAATGAGATTTAATTTTGAAAATCATTGTTTTTGTGGTTTATGTTTCATTATAACAGGGTCAGGTCACTTGATGATAATTAATGATGTTCTTATAAAATGGGAATAAAATAATATAATTGATAATAATTTATATTTAACTACTTCTATAAATTTATATAGTACCAAATAAAAATATTTCATCTTACATAGGGATGATTCAGTTAGTAAAAACAATAACCTTATGTGGGATGTTCATTTTTTTCTGTTTTACCAACCTTCACAAGCCAGATAAATTTCATTAATTTAAATTATTATTAAAACATTGAATAATAATTAATAAGTTATAATATATTTAGTATAATAATATTTTTTAATAATATTGTCTCTAGAACTCTCCGTGATGTGGGAGGTGAAAAATGAAGTACATTGTTCTTGGAAGATGTTAGGTAAACATATTATAAATAGTGTATTCTTTTTGGAATATAAAGACGTGGTGGTATAAGATAGATATTATTATAAAATAATGAATTATAAATACTATTATTATATTTATGTTTATATCTTTTGGTGTATGGTGAACATGTGGGGGTGGTAGATGAGGAATAAAATTAGATGAAGTTTAGTTTAGTGTTTACTTCTCGATTTGGTTGTGTACATCTAGGATACACCTTAAGGGTCCATTAAAATATATTATTGTTATAAAACAATAATTAATAAATGAGATAGTGTATTGGGTTGATAATTGGTGAAATTTATTGTCATTATTTATTACATAAATGTTTTTATGAGAAGTTGTGGTGAGGGGTTGTATTTATATGGGTTGGAGAAGCGTAATTTTTAATATTACATTTATTAGTTTATTGATTTGTATAAGGACTACCAATATTATTGATTGTTATGAATATATACATTAAATGGTTCATTTATGTTCAAACTAATTGTTAATTATATAATTTGTGAGTCAAACATTTATATACATAGCTAGCAATGTTAAATACAATATTTTAGTAAACATCGGAAAATCAAATATTTTGTAAAATTCTCTATATAAATCCATAACTATTTTTAAAAACGAACATAAAAAATGATATAGGTTATATTAATATAATTTTTTCAGTATTATAAATATTAATTTTTAAATAAAATCCATTATTATTTGATAAATACAAATTATAACATAATTAATGATTTTCATACCATTTGAAAAATTATTAATGGTATTATAAAATTATGTTATAATTATAAAACAACATAATATTAATTTATAAACACATTTATGAAAATAACATTCATTTTATATAAATATATACACAATAAATGTCGTTTTTAATAATTTATGTTTTACATGAACACAAATACTTAATTTATCATTTTTATAACATTTATTTATGTATTCCATATTATAAATTTATAACATTTTCATTTAATAAGACACCTAGATATTATTTTTCTCATAAATAGGTTTGAATAATATTTTAATGGTCATTTTAACATTCCTATTTATTATATTTCTATTATAACAGTTATGTAACTATTTCAATGGGCATATTACTATTCCAATAATCATATTTGTAATTGTTATATGGGTTCCCAAATTCCAAAAAATACATCATAATTAATCTATTGTCTAATAAATTATATTTTACATTAAGGTTATATATTTTTCTTTTCAAAATTAATATTCCACTAATAACATTCTTTTTTTCTACAATGTTTTTAATGACTGTGATTATTTTGGGGGATCATTCATATCAAAATTACCATATTATTCTTATATTATTTTCTATTTTCCCCATTATAATAATTTAAATATATATGGACATATTTCATCTCCAAACTTAATATTCAAATTAATATATTAATATTTAGTTGGTTTTATCATGTGTTAAAAGTTCATTATATAATATTATATTACTAAATATGAAATAATTATATATTTAGAAGGGAATTTATGTTGATGATATTTATAATTGCTACATTATTCCACCCATAAAAAATTTCACCATTTGAATTTATTTTAGAAACTATGGTGAAAAATGATGTGGGTACTTCTACTTCAAGGATTCCTTTGGTCCCCATGAGTCCTCCTATTTCATAAAGATTACACATAGTACATTGACAAGTGGTGTTTCTTATTACTTATAACTTTATCTTTGTGGTCAAATGTATTATGTTTATTATCCTCATAAGAGTGATCATTTCATACTTGTACCACTTCTGAATTAATTACGTATGTTGGGTCATTTATGTACTTACTCAAGAGTGATACGTGGAATATGTCGTGTACTTGATATAGGGATATTTGTTCAGTTATTTGATAAGCCATGACTCTAATGAACTCAATAATACTAATGGGGCCAATGTGATATAGACATTGAAAACCCTTTATCCAAAATACAAAGAATCTATTACATGGAGATATGCAGAGGAACATATTATCTCTAATCTCAAACTCTAAGCCTCATTGACAAATATCATCATGGTTGTTATATTGACTCTGAGTATCTATGATTTGATATTGAATGTTCTTGACATTTTATACAATTTTTTAAACCCTTTAATTTTACATGATCTTATGTTCACAAACGTCATCCTAGAATTGATGTGATCTAAATCTCTTAAAAAAATTACATCATATGGATAAATGTTAATTATTGAGTGAATGATATTATTATATGATTACATGGCCAATGGAATATGTTGATATCATATTCTATTGAGGTCATTAGAGTATTCTCTCAACATGGCTTCTTGTAACATTATTTTTCACTCTAATTGGCCTTTATATTGGGTTTGAAAATATATAATATAGATAAATTCAATGTTTAGATCATGTTGGATACTTTTCTTTATAATAGTGGTAATTCTCATATATATCTCATATATAACATATAATAATGTTCCATATATTATCACAAACTATCTGATGTATATCCTTGAATTTTGATCGAGAATGATGTTCTCGTGAATTGAATGGAAATGAGAAGATCATTTGTGATGATCCACCAGATCCCATGAATCATAATTTCGGGTTGATGTATTTGAAGAACAAGTGACATTGTCCAAATAGTCGTTCGTTCCCATATCAGTGTTATTATTTGTAATACTTCAATCATCCCCTTAGATATTTACATTTAAACCATTATCTTCTAAAATACTAGTCATTATTATGTATTCTATTTCACATCCTTGTTTAAATTTTCCACACAATAGTGCTCATAGATATCTTAATACATCATCATGCTCTTTATGTGGATGCATAATTTTATTTAATAGCTCCTTCTTTATATCATGATTTTATGGTACATATAGTCATGACCCAAATCCTAAAACACTTTTATCTATTTTAAACATTTATGATTTCATATTTTATATAGATTTCACCTTCTTCTGTATTTTAACATCATTTCATGGATCATCTGTTCTCTTAGACAAAACGGATGGTTGAGAAATCCTTTGGCAATGAATGATTGTGTTCCATTATTATCCCTATATCCATCCTTCTAAATGAAAATATATTCGGATCATTTTTAATTCTCATGATTGATATGGTTTTTGGATCCATTCTACATAGATTATCTACAATATTATTATTTTCTGAGGACAATAGTGGACTGAAAAATCATAATTCTTGTCTATATACCACCATATTCAATGGAAAATTTTATACTCATTACAAGTGACTATATATTTATAGATATTATGATCTTTATATATCTCACAATTATTTTCATAGAGATAAATCCCCCTAATTTTCAATACAGATGTTACTCCATCCATACGCAGATCATGTATTGGAAACTTCTTCTCATGATATGTCTACATACACAAAGAATGGTATATTAATATTTAATTTATAATCAATAAAAATAATACCTTGTTTAACGAATCACTGTATAACATGAAAAATTCCTCTTTTGAGGGAATCATGGGGACTGGTTCAGTGATATGATTATTTTTTTATTCATTAAATATCTCTCCATATTAAATAGACTTCAAAAATATTAATCCATTCCTAGTCATCTTGGTTTGTGGGTTTTACAGTCATGAGTTGTTTAGAAAAAATCATCAACAAAACTCACCTAGTTCAAGGAAACTATGGAAATTCATTATAGATAATCACATATCACATTACTCAATTTCCTTTGGCTTTTAAGTTCCCATCTATATCCCATAAATATTTATAACATGCTATAATAATGATACAAACTCTATCACAAACTCAAATTTAGTCTACATTTCATACAAAATATCCTTTCTGAAATCCATTAACATAGTATTAAAATATTCATCGTTTTCCTCCAAACATTTTGAGTATATCTGTATATCATCAACAAATACTAAAAAAATTCTTCATAATATTTAAAGACTTTATTCCAAAATTCCATACATATTTTTAGATCATAATTAAGTCTGAAGGTAGTCACTATGAAGTCATAGTATCAATACCATGTTTGATAGAAATTCAAAAGAAAATAATCATTATTCATTTTTAATTAGTGAAATCTAATGTGGAGGTCCTCTTTTTATAAATAAGAGACACCTCATATTGATTTTACAGTTTATCTTTATATTGTATGGGATATATTTTATTTATCTATATTTTTTTGATATCATGATAATCAAATCATAGGCACATTGATCCTTTCTTATTCTTAATAAATAGGATTACTACACCCCATGGTGAAGCACTCGGGCCTACGAAACCATATTCCATGTTATCTTATAACTAATTCTTCAATTATTCTAACTTAATGGTGGTAATTTTATAAGGAGTCTTGTATATAGGTTGATATTCATGTATATTCTCAGTTTTTAAATCAACATCAATGTTAGGAGGAAGGCCATGCAACAGTTCAAGGAATATATCAATATATTCCCTCAAAATGGGAATGTATTGAAGCATCATTATATCCTTGTTCATAGTAATTATATATATATATATATATATATATTCATAAATATTTTTTTATTTAATAAAATAAAATAAATTAATGGATAAGTGAGAAAAAATTAACACCACACCTGAAGAGCCATAATTAGGCTAGAAATGGTTTCCAGTCTTGGACAAGACCTTTACAAAAACAAAAACCAAAACACTACAACGTGATGCTTCCCCTGACAAGCCATCACACAATACCATAAAAACGATCCCAAGATGAACCTTATATGACAAATGTCACAAATCATACCACCCAGTGCCACCCATTATAATGCAACCCTACCCTATTCCCTCATCTCCCATCCACTAAAACATCTTAGTACTTTACAAAAAGAAGTCATCACATAGGTACCTCCAGGAGACGATCATTGAGAACCACCTTACTTTCCACCAGAGAACACTTACGACACTTAATTGGAATCTAGAATCCATCATTGATCCCAAATCATAATTCATATATAATTACATCAACAAGAGTAAAATGTTAATAAAATAGATATATTGATGGAGGAAAAAATCATAACGAACTTCATCGACATATATGTTTTCAATAAAGAACTAATATCCATACATGATTGGATGATTACAAAAGAGATTTATGATCCTTCTTAAACTGTTATAGAATTGAAGGATTACTTAGGATGTGGAGAATGTTATCCCCTAAAGAATGTTGCAGTTTTATTAATGTAAGTATAGCCAATACATTCAAATTTATCATCAAATTCTTCTATAGTATGTAATAAATGTTTTTTGGGTGGTTTAGTCTATAGACATTCACTATAAAGGATTTATATACTTTGGTCAAAAACATTTATTTATTTTATATACTCACAGACAACTCAACCACCAATTCTTTGTGGTGGTATTTAAATGGTTCTACTAAACATGAAATACATTAAATAATTTATAGAAAGTGAATAAAAAACTATTTTTGTTATTATTGAATGAATATCCATACAATCATCACAACATCAATGTTGGGATCTACCTATGAAGAAGTTGTAAAATATTTTTTCCCTTTCTATATATTAAAAATGGTTTTTTTCAGTTAATAACTCAAAAAATCATAATATTAAGGAATTAATTTACATGATTAATATATTAATTATTGTTGAAACATTGTACCATGAGATAAGTGTTAATATAATCAATATTTTTTCCATCTAATCAGTGTTTTTATTCATATCTCGTCAGTATTTATTAGATTTATGCCCCTATTTTCCATACATGAAGCTTCTCATGTTTTCCTTGAGAGGGTTTCCAATAAGAACATCACATACTTTTCATATATGTGATTTTTTTCATTCTTCCATCATAATTATATTTTTATACTCCAAAATTAATCTCTATTTTACACTTTTTATCTCCCTCCCATGACACATTATGAGTCAATATTCTCCATCTAGTATTTAAGGGAACACTGAAAATTTTCTTTATAGTTGTTGAATTCATAAATTTCATTAAGGATTTTTTTAGAATCAACTGTAAAAAAATAAATAAATGGTTTACCTCACTTCCGATATTGATGAAAAATAAAATTAAATACCATCCAGGCCTTGTGATATTTTCCTCATACATCATGATTGATTTTTATTCCATTTTTTTGAGGCACTCCCTCTTTATTTTATGTGTGATATTTAATGGATATAATTTATTGAAAAATATTTTTATTGAATCATTCTCATTTTATGAAATCAATATACGCTTTGGACGTTGATTTCTTGATTAGTGTACAGAACTTATCTTCTTCACCAATAAGTTGATAGTCATCCATCATGACCTTATCATGTCATGAACATTGGATAACATTGAATATATTCTTAATGGAGTTAATTTATTATTATAAAATGATGGGATTATTGGATCCTATAAAGGTAGGAAATATTTTTTACTTAAATAAAATTATAATAACATGATATTTATTATGAGAAGTAGTTAATTCCATAGGATTAATGGAACTTTTCATAACATGTGTTAGTTAGTATATTAATACTAGTAATTTCATATATCCCATTCACATAAGGCTAGGGATATCAATATGAAAAAAGTCTCATTTACTATCAATTGGTTTTTTTACAACATCCATTATTTACGACCACCAAATAAAATAATTTAAATAAAATTATGTTTGAGAATACTCAAATTAAAAAAAATGGAAATAATGAACATCGAAGGAATAACTTAAAAATGATAAATATATCGTAACATTTGTGTCTCCAGAATATAATATAGGTTATCCATGTCAATTTTACTATTATGTTTTCAAAACTAACAATCTATTTTTCCAATAATAATGGACCATAAATAGTCTATCATTTTTCCAAATAAGATCCCCTGGTAGTGTCAAACCATGTGTAAATACAACTCTTTTTCACAAACCCAGTGATTGTCAATTTAATCTCAGTGGTCCTTTTTTAATATAAATACCCATAAGTACAACTATGTTAGAGCCACATCAGCTTGTTTTTTCTAGATGTGGATGTAATTTATTGGAAACCACTCACTCTAAACTTCACTATGTCTTCATGATATAATCAAATAATTATAATTTTCCATGGGGTACTCAATATTATATTGTAGTTAATATCATCAAATATTATTATAACATTATATGATTCTATAAAGAGAATCCTAAGACATTTACACATCTTAATATATTATTTATAACATAATAATCCACCAAATACAAACCAAGTGTCGAAAGACCTAGTGTATTTGGATGACATTGTACATATAAAATAAACATAAAAATTAAAAAAGTCACATTATTTTATCATATATAATTACAATATAAATACATTTTATCTTATAAAACTACATATTATAATTTGGGGAATACATAAACAAAAGGGGTGTTCTAAAAAACTCAATAAAGGAATAAAAAGGATAACCAAGCATTTCATATGAGCCCGAAGTTGAAAATTTTAACATAAAAGGAGAGGAAAATGAAAAATAATATTGTAGAATAACATAAAATAATTTGAATAATAATATCATGTTAACATATAAATATGGTATCAACATGTCAATGACATAAAAAAAGTTAAGGATAATATCCTAGATAACATCACATGGTGGGGTTTTCCACTCATAGATTATCCATTCTCCATAATCCAATAAGTTATAGACATTAAATAAAAATGTTATCAAATTAATTTGAGGTTTATCTAATAAAACATATAATAACTTGCATAGGATTAGGATATCCATATAAATAAATCAATCATAATGAATAAATGTAATAATTACCCATGGACATAAACATGTTCCACAATCTTGAATCATATCATAATTAAATTATATTTCAAAAATATTACAAATTGAAGATGGAATTTAAAATTTTTAATGTCTATATCATAGTACATAATAAAAGGTATCCATATATTGTTTTAATTTTGATAAATTTCATGATATATGGTAGGGAATTGGTTATTGAAATTTTGTTTCAAAACAGTGTGTTAAATTTTAAGTTAATGATTTTTGGAGAAAGCATTAATATCGAATTTTCATTGAAAAATAGAGTTAATCCATTATGTATAAACCAAAATTTTACTTTATTAAATGTAATCAGTAATTGTAATAGGAAATTTAAATGACAGTTACATAAATGGTTTAAGGGATAGAAAAGTTCTCCTTAATCAAGTTTTATTTTAATGAAGGCATTAGGAAAATGAAAATATGAAATGTTTTAACCCATCAAAAGAATAGGTAATGAGATAGGTATATGTGTATGAATCATATATAAGTAATTTATATGTAGTAAATAAAATAATATATATTTATATATTATGTTGGAGAGATAATTTTTATAACCCATATAAATGGGTGGTTTAGAGATATACCTTAAGTTAGATTCCATAATTTCTCTACACATACACATAATGTATTATATAGTAAAATTAGATTCATTAATTACATAATTAATTACCATTTAAATCAATATATTAATTATTATAATTTTATTCTGTTAATATAACCATTTCAATACGTTATGAAGGCCAATATCATTTTTCATGGGGCATTAATTTCATGATACCTAGGCCGGATCACTTATGATTAATTATTGATGATCTTATTAAATGAGGATAAAAATATAAATGAAATGATTTTTTATTAATGTAATCACAGAAATTTATTTTTTAACATATTAACATACATATTATAACATAGGAATTTTAAACATAATAAAAAATTTAATGTTATGTTGTTAATTCATTTTGGTCATTTTACAGACCATCGTGAACTATAATAATTTTACATAATGAAATGATAATAAATTTTTTTAAAAAATTAAATTAAATTTAAATATTATTATTATAATAATTTTTAACTATAATATTGTTTCAAAAACAATCATTAATTATTGAAGATAAATACCATGTACGTTGTTCATGGTGTCGTTGAACCAACCATATTATAAACAACATTTCTATTTCAGAATTAAATGAATTGAAAATAAAATATGTATTTTACAACATAATAATAACATATATTTATATTTATGATAATTATATTACTATATATAGTAGTATGGATAACAAATCATTGTGGTACAAGACAAATAAAATTAAATAAATTGTTTACAATTTACCTCTCCATTTGGTTTTCTCTTTCCAGGGAACCAATTATGCTCCTTGGAATTTTATTTAGATCAGACCAATAAAACGAGGACATCAGAGAGAGTACTGGGATAGAACATCTATATAAACATAGAAAGATAATATAATTAGAAGTTGTGAGGATAAGGGGTTATGAGGGGTGGTATTTCTAAGTTGAAGATGGACGTGTTTATTATTAATATAATTTTAATTTTAATTATTTTGATCAAGAAAACAGATATTATTTGTCATATTGAATATATATATATTGAAAAATTAATTTTAGTTTTATTAATTTATTATTACATAATTTGTGAATCAAAAAATCATTCATTTAGATTATCATTCTAAAAATTGTATTTTATCATATTTTACTATTCATAAAAATTCAACTATTTTACAAAATACCAAAAATTCACCATAACCATTTTTTGAATTTTATATTTCAAAAAGAACATCAATTTAATTAAAATAATTTTCTATATATTTACTATTAAAAATTTTTTTTAAAAAAAATATACTAATTTTAATACTAATATCAATTTTACGACCCTTTGAATAATAACCTATGGTATCATAAATTTTTAATTTCATTATAAAATAACATAATATTACATTTTTAGCCATATAATGAATATAAAATTCCCTTTTAATAATTATATTTATTATAAAAGTACAAAAAAAATTCTTCTTTTATAAATATATAAATAAATAAATTAATATTTTTAATGAATTTAATTACATGTACCATAGTATAAATATATATGGTTTTATATTATATACATTCCAAAATATTATATTACAATATAATTGGTGATGATATAATTATAAATGTAATGTTATCATTCCATGTTGATAGAGTACTATTATAATTCAATTTCTACTATTCCAATGGTTATATTACTATTTTAATTGTCAAATTTGTAACATCCATATGGGTTAACTACTTATTATAAATAAATATCATTTCATTTATACTTCATTACCTTATATTTTTCTCATGGTTATATATTTTCAATATCCGAATGTATATTGCATTTTAATATTCTTAATCATTTCTAAAGTATTGTTCATGACTGTGATTATTTTGGGGTTTTAGAATATCTAAATTTTCTTATTTTTGTTATCTTATATTCAATATTTTGACATATTTTAGTAATATAAATTCATATATATATATGCATTTATTCTATTGTTTTAATGATAAAATTAATATATTAATTTGTAGTTGGTTTTATCATGTAGCATTTGTTCATTATATAATATAATATTAATAAATTTGAATCAATTAAGTGTTCAAAAGGGAAATTCCATTAATATAATTTTTGGTCACTACACCTCATACACAAGAACATAAAACCCTTAATCCAAAAGTTTATCTTTGATAGATCAACAAAAATATAATGTGTTCATTTAAAACCTATGAATATCTCGAAAAGTATTTCATGTTTCATTAGGGTCGGTTAGTAGAGGTGGATGCCCTCAATAAAAAACATAATTAATGATTTAGAATATTTGTTTAAGATCTTATTCATGATAGATGTAAACACTGATACTACATTAATCAGTCCAAATATAATCACCAAATTCCTTTATAGTAGATACATATTCTGAATAATAATCTTCTAGATGTACACCTCATTTATATGTATAATGAGATAACAAAAACAAGATCAAGATTGTAGAACCATTGTGGTCCCCATAACTGATGAACGATATTATTGATCTATGGAAAAGTATTTATATAATTCACAATCACCTAATTTATATTTCAATAATATATACAGAGTCAAATACTACCATCTTTCTTTTTGGAATACAAAATAGGTTCACCCCATGCTGATGCACTCAACCTGATAAATCCCTTCCTCTATATGTCCTTGAGTTGTAACATGACCTCCTTCAACTCGATCAGTACCATATGATAATGGGGAATCAATATTGGTTGTCATCCAAGAATTAGTTATACCTTAAACTCAATTCTTATATCTAGGTGATGCCTTGTGAATTCATCCTGAAAGTCAGCCCGATAGAGATGGACAATTGGAGGAAAAGATAAAGGGTCTTCCAATGATCCAAATGAAAAATAACATCATGATATATAAACTACTATAATATCATGATGACTCAATAATTTACCTACTATACCTAATCACATATAACACTATATAGTAACTATAAAATTATCTCCCTTAAAAATTATATAGAAACCAATCTCTGATAGCTATCATTTTTCACTAAAAAATATTTTTTCCAGTCAATGCCAAGAATCAAATTGAATATTATCATCTCTATAATTATTATTTCCCACATATTTATATAACCATATATCAATATAGTACACTTTGTGAGTCACTAAAGATAGTTCAATTTCCTTCTCGATGATGAATTTATGGTAATTAACTCATAAAATTTCATTATTGGAACGTTATTTCAATCAACAACATATGCATATATAAATGAATTTGAATCATAAGAATCCAAAACAATTTGTAGATATTAAAGAAGTGATAAATACCATACCTATAACAGTATATGGTCCCTCAAAAACACATGCTTGAATCTAATATACTGCATATACAGAGCCTACCTCAACTAAATGACCTTATCATTATGATGTATAACCTCTCTAAGTCATCATCATTATATTATAATGAGTATTTCCTTGCTATATTTCTATTACTTGGACCACTACTCTCTATATACCATTTGGATAAACATACAAAAATCCATATTATAGAATTTATAATGGTGTCTCATCATTCCTCAGTACCAACATTGGCTCTATGGTGTCATGAGAGTCCGACATTAATGACATCCCTTCCCATGTTTTATGTATTTTTGGAACTCCACATGAGGTAACTAGATATTTTGAAAATTTCTCCACCTATATTCCCCTATAATATGATTCATTCATTGTATTTATTTTCCCATTATTAAATGTTGCATTCATATTAACATAATGAGGTCCACTCATTGATATATTGAAATTTAGAAGAAAAAAATCTTCACGATCATCCCCCATAACCCTCTTTATAGTCCAATCCTTCTGAAGAACCTCTAAGAATGTTTCATCCTCAATACTCTGAACATATAATGTAATGTTAAGATGAAGTATTACATCAAACTCCATTTTTTCATTTCCTTTTTTCCCTCTAGGAGTATATAAAACTTTTGTAGATTAGTGAAATGATCCGATTATATGGATATAGTCATTGAAAACTACTATATCTCGAAGAACACATATATTTAGTTCAGGCTAATCATATTAGGAAAAAATTACCAAAATAATAGTTTCATGAATATCTCCAAGGTGATATCATCATTCCATCCGTCATTTACCAAAATTCCCCCCACATACTTGTGGGTCACTATACATGAACACTACAAACCACCCCATTAAATCCCCATGTTTCTCAATGGGTTCAAAGACTCCCTTAATTTTTTCTTCCCAATCCTCTTCACACTATATCCCCCAGTGACCATAAAATATGTAGGATTTTTTAGTTGGAATCATTGGTGTAATCAATCCTGGACTTCATCACCCTTCATCCGCATGATGTAATAATAGTAAGGACACTTGATTGGGGTGGTACCACTACCTAAACATGTAGAGTATGTAAACCATTTTTCTTTAAATAACCCTCCTTCACAATAGGTGGTGGGATGGGGGAATTCTCCCAAGTGGTAGTATCTCTATCAACATCATTATGTGGTCCCTTTAGTATATGATCTTGTTCCATCTTCTGAAACAAAAAAAGTATTTTTTTTATAAATAGTATTCATTAATATATATATAAATCACTATAAGGTATCTCTTGAAGGTTTTCCTAGGTTTCTACTCGAAATCCACGGTATATACCTCCTAGAATTAACCATGGACTTAATCCATGCAAATTAGTAACAATCACATATATATACCAAAAATACAACATGAACGTGTTCGAGTAATTAATACAAACCGCGATATATCACAAAAACCTAGAAAATATATTTACCACCTGATCATCAAATAATGGACTATCCCAAAAAATATCATAATCATTTAATTAAATTAGAGAACTATTATATTATACATAACATATATATATATATATAGAATATGATCATAAATGTATAGTCAACTATCATGAATTCTCCCAAATTATATAAAATAGAAATATTATTCCAATCAATGTTATTTCAAAGGTATATTACACATGGGATAGCTAGGAACAAGAAAAATACACTTCTAACGTCCCAAAAATCTTATCTCATTTCCACTATGTACCATGTAAGTCAAAAAGTGGAGAATAAAATTGTGTTCTAATCCAATATTGAAATTACCTTTATTGAACAACCAAATAAATGTTGGAGTTCCATAAGACATCATATATGCCTACCCGTATGCAAGAGGTTGGAATCAATCAGCAAGATTCCAAATTCAGTCATTGGGGATATTATACCCCAATTAATATATCCCTACAATAATATTTTAAATAAAATTAACAACACAGTGTAAAGAAGGAAGAATAAAATTAATATCAGATAGAAAAATGGTAATAAACATTATAGATGGGGTCCAAATGTGGCATTCCAAAACTGGGAAATAGTTCCAGTTGATAAATAAATAAAATCATTATATCCTTTTAATAATGTATCAAAACCAATCCCAACACCATTATCCTAGTCACAACTATCTTCTACAGTCTTCTATCCCTTTAATTTATATCTATATATAAATTATCCCCATGAATTGATATTCCCAATAATGGTGTAAGTAATAAAACACATTAGGACACCACCAATGTATAATTTAAACATATTTAATGGTATAAGAGGTTTATTCCATGAATTCAATAAAATATTTAATGAATAAAAAATCATATACTAATAAACCACATAAAAACAAATCACCAAGTCCATTGATCATTCCACCATAGATAAATAATAAACGGAATATCAAGATATTTACAGTAATAAATAACTAGACACAGGACAAGTAAACATAATACTCTACATCTCAAGTCATATTTTTAAAATGCTACTTGGAAACCACTATGAATCAATTAAATCATTCTACTATGAATCAATTATGCATTGGGTGATCGTGCAACTCGGAATCCAATGTGCATTGATTTAACAAGGTAAATGGAATCTATATGTTATCAAGTTAATCATAAATCATCTATGAGAGATCATAGTGTACATTCCCTTTCGCTCTGTACTTTTTCATTTTCATCTTAGGTTGTGAACACTCCCTCTCTAAAGGATAACCATTCTATGAAGTTGCACCTATTCTATGCCCAAATAACAGTACATCCAATGGGATAATAACACACATAATAATGTAGAGAATAAAAAGAAACAGATTGTATATCATCATGAAAAAGATTCCATCAACAAAAAATAAATTTGACCAACATTAAACATGTTCAACCAAACTACAAACATTATCATGGAAACAAGTATCATAAATGGGTCTCACAGACTACACACAGACCCACATGTCTTCAAAATGATGAATGATCAAAAAAAATACCAAGACAAGAAATGTACTAATAATATATGTTTGAATATGATACCTAAATGTTATCAAATATTCTACCTCAAGGACATTGAAGAAGAACTCAAAGGTTCTTTAAGAGTTAATTCTTCAGCCACATCACACACACATAGAGAACTTTCTCACATGTTAAGGATGACTATTTTGGGTTCTAGTTCATCCAGAATGAGGTTTGGAAAAGATACTCACATGTATTATATGTTAATAAAGGTGGTTATAGAATCACAATCATTATAGAGTTGGGTAAAGAAACATGTTAAAAGGTATGTCAATGGAGACAACTTCAGTTTAGCAGATCTATTATCGATTAGAGAACAGTTCCTGTATTACTCATTTATTTTAGAATATTACCTCATGTGTAGTAAATGAAAATTAATCCATCATCAATCCATTAATAGAAAATAAAATTAATATGTTAATCAAGAATAATAGAGTCTGAATTTGATTGATCTATCAAAAAAACCAAGAAACCACCATTGATCAAGGGGAATTAAACATCGGTCAAAATGGTTTACATTATCATGTCTAAAAAACCACTAATTTAGATGTGATTCAAGAAACCAATGTTAGAAATAATTTGAATTCATATATTTGGAATAGATTCCTCATATATATGAATTATAAAAAGAAAAAAACATGTATATCACTATGAAACCAAAATAATAATGATTTTGGTATCACATACCTCAATTCTAGATAATAAACTCACATTGATTCACAAGAATCCATCATTAGAGAAGATGAATTTTTCAATAATGCCCATAGGATTCTCATAAATTATTGGGTCATCCGATAAAAATAATATAAGTCTAAATTGATTATTAATATACACTACTGATGAATTTGAGTCCTTGATTTATTTATGGTTCAGTCACATGATTTGAAAAACGAAATTCCCCATTTTTTATTCTGGAAAAGAAGTATAGTTTGTCTACATGGTTTTTTAAACCATGCACTCTCATTGTTGTAAGACACTATTGATTCCCTCATGATTTTGTAGGTAATTCCACAAAAATTTTCAAACCTTACCCCTAACCATGTGTCGCCCCATGATCCAATACCTACGTTTCCATAGTTTCATTGATAATTCACAATGTTTGGGAATCTATGATTAAACCATGAACCCTTTATAAGTATACAAAAAATTTCTAAAATAATCCCAAACCCCTCAAAACTAATCTTATACATTAAATAGCTCAAAAAATGATTAATGAATAAAATTACCTCATAAAGTAGTTAAAAATATCAGATCATTGTAATTAATCTTCACGAATGGAATAATTATTTCAAATTGTTATAAAATTATGAGAAAATCCTATGAAATATGGGTTGTGATTGATCAGATAAAATGAAAAAATATTTTAATGTGTTATTAATGTTTGAAAAAATGATAATAAATATGTGTAGTAGTTAATATGTTTTAAGGGAATAATTCTTACAAGTTATTAAGAGTATATGAATAATTCATAAGAAATATGGTTTACTAATAATCTTAATGAAGGTATGATTTTTTTTATATTTTTTACTCAAATATGAAAAATTCATTAAAAATATTTCTATAAAATTCCAATAATACACATCAACTTCTGAAAATTATCCAAGGATGCATTTTTACTCATGGTCAAAGCTGATTAGACATTTGGTGGCAACACACATTCATCTAGAAGATGAATTTTTTTGTGTGGTATCATAAACACTTATTGAAATATAAATTTGGTAATGATTAATGTATGTTTCTTCATATGGTTTCTTCCTATTAATTTTTGGTCAATTATATTTTTATTTATGGTCAATTTACCATTCAAAAAAAGGTATATAAACTTATTCATATGTTCATATAGAAATTTCACCATATGGTAACTTGAATTACGTAGTGCATCCACTTGGATGATCAATGTGAAGTCACTTTGATGTTCAATGTGAAGTCACTAAATTTCTATCATTCGGTTACTACAACACATTGTGAAAAGTTAGCTGACAAACACGGTCACATGAAATACTTGTTGCAATTACATAACCATACATATTCATGATCAAAAAGATCATGTGGCTTCATTAACACATAGTGAAATTTATTCATGGTGTCTGTAATGGTCATTTGTTCACTTCAATTACACCATGCCTTCAATCAAATACTTTTTTCAGAATCTCCTTGGATTAGATAAAATTGATCAAATTTTTTATAAAAATATTTTTACTATCATCAACAAATAATTCATTAAAAACATAAGAAACATGATTCAAACTCACTAAAATAATAAATTTTTTAATTAATCCATCAACTCCACCCTTATGATGATCACAATTGATTTCCTGAAAAAATTGTACAGGTAAAAATACATTAGAAGAAACATCAAATTTTGTTACTTTATTAAAAATAAAAAAGAAATAGGTTGGATTATAACACCAGATTACTCCACCTTTTGATATAATAAAAAATAAAATAAATACTAGACATTAATGAAGATAATAACTAATACAAGTAATATAAGAATAAATTAAATCAATGAAATATATTTTTTTATTCTGAAGAAGTGTATTAAAAAATATATAATTACATGTGACCAATCATATATTAAAATCATAATACATAATCGGTTCCTTCTCTCTTGGGGTTTGTGAAACATCCCATGATTTTATGAAATATCTTCTTTCAAATTAATCCAATTTCCTTGATAGCATCTGTCAAACACAATGTACGTTTAATCTTGCATTATATTGAACAATAAATTTATCTGGTGTGGCATGAAACATTTATTTTCTTCAATAACATGTATTACATTCTATAACGTGATTTAGCCGACAACAATATACTATTAATATTATTATTAAACATGTTATTCATCACCTAGTCGATGTAATAGAGAGAATGAATAATACTAACTTAATCCGGAAACTATTATTTACACATGTTTTTATAATGACTTATTTTTGGAAAAATTATTATAAATGATGATAAAACCGTTTTTTAAAAATTAGGGGAATTATTTTTTTAAGACTTTTTAATGCACACATTTGTGTTATATACTAACAAATAAATTAAATAAATCTTTTTATGTTATTTTTAATTAAATTTAAATATTTTATATTCATTATTATGTTTTTACATTCATCCAATACATTTTATAGGAATAAGATAAGAATAAATATAATTTTAATCAAAAAAATTACTATATTAATAAAAGGTTGGTTTTTTCACCATTTAATGACCCACTTTCTTGAAATAAAATTATGTAATTTATTTTAATTTATTTGAATAAATAAAAATAAATTTTGATCATTAATTATAAAAATTATCTTTAGGTGAATTTTAAGTATTTTTCTAAGAAGTTTCATTTTTTGATAAATAGTTAAAAATACAGAATTTCTTATAAAACTGAAATTTCATCATATTAATTTATATTTTTAACATTAAAATAAAAATTAATGTTATATAAGATAAATAATACATATATTTATCCAATTTATGTGATTGTATTCAATTTTTTACTGAAATTTTTTATAAAAATATTTCAAACTATTGAACATTTTCTCTTTAAAAACTAGAATTTCTGTCATGCCTATGGAAGACATTTTAAATTAAATTCTGAATCATAAGTCATTTTAATTAGTTAATATGGATTAAATATTTTTAATCATTTTAATTTAAATTATCTAAAATTGTAAAATTGGTTTTTTTTCAAAATAAATCAAATAAATTAAAATTAATTTTTGCAAATAATATAAAAACGAGTTTATATGTGGATAAAAATTAATATTAAGGAGAAATTAAATTGAAACATGTCCAAAATACATTGTATAAAAATATTATAACCATATACCATGTTTTCTAAAAATTTTATTATTACCGGAATCACATTACGTAAGGGAGTCCTCCCAATAGTGTTTCTATTTTAGTATTTACAAGAATGACAATATTCCTCCATTGCAAAAGGCAATTCACTATTCCACATTATACCCACCTCTAAGGATTATTTGATCCAATAAAATAATCCAAAATAACTTACCAATATTCCTCCTATCATACATTAAGAATCAAATTGTTAATAATGTAAACCAAGGAAGTACTTCAGTTATAACAACAAGTATTTAATTGATGAAGAGGTAACATTCATCGCTAAACATTTTTAATTTATTTCTTCCTCAAACTTATTATATTATCTTTATATAAATAATATAGAATAAATTAATTATATTAAAGATAATTATATTTTTTATATTAATGAAATGAACTAAAAATTCATTCAATGCCACCATATGGGATATGCAATTACAATTCGTGGGTACTGCGGACTACCACCTCGTGAATTGATGTGGTTTGTTCATCCATTAACGCCTATCATGGTGGGGATAATGAAGAAGTTTTTGTTTCTGTTATATATATATATATTAATTTTTATTTATTTATTCTTCTTTAATTATTATATAACACATAACATTATTCTTTCCATTTTGTGAGAATATGATAACGTTGTTACTGTGCACGGTGTGCTACGTCCTCATGATGCAATGTGATTCCTTCGTGATATTCATGTAATGTGTTGAGGATAGGTGAAATAGATATAATCAGTATATAATATATAATAATTCTAATTTAATATATATATATATACATATTATTTACTTTTCTTTCTATAAATACGTCATGAAAATCGAAACAATGTTCATGCATACATACGACCTACCGTCTCAATGAACGTTGTACTTCATTTACTATTCCCATAATTTATATAATATTATAAATAAATATATAATGACTATATTATATATTTATATCATGTTAAACATTATGTAAATTGTTAAATCATTATCAAAGTCTGTGGACCAACAAACAAGTCAAAAAATATTAAAAAAAAGATTTTATAACATGAAACGTAAATATATCATTGAATTGTTAATAAATGGATAATATAATGTCATAATAAAATAATATATGGTATAATATATATTATTATAGATCATATGATATATTTACAACAAAGTTATATTTTTTATCAGGTAATTTTTTAAAAGGTCGATGTGAGTCAATAATTAATGTGTGGTGATTTATGGTCTCACTTTTATTTATTAGAGAATTATTGTATATTCACCACTCATTTCATTATTGTCGTGTATATAAATATATATAATATTTTATATCATTAATTTACTATATTTCATGATATTAAATGTTTCAATTTATATTATTTTTTTACATATCTCATGATTCAAATGTTACTCAAGTAGTTCGGTTTTTTCTTGTCTCACTTTTGATGTTTATCATATATAATAACTGTTAATCTAATTTGATATTATGATACTAGAATTTATGGTCATTTAAATATTCATTTTAGGATCTATCGTTTATGGGGTATACAGTTTCAATGTTACAAAATATGTAAGGGATTTTTGTCTCAATCTTTATTCTTTGACACTTTTGATATGATATATACCTATCTTCATTTATGATTTTTATATAATACACCTATGAAATATTATATACTGAATAAATATATTCATGTGATATTATAAGTTTTAATTAATCTAATTATTTCATGGTGATTTTGATTCAATGTTTGAAAAGTGTTATGAGTATTTTTTTATAATCACATCATGAATTGGGATTGTTTATAATTAAGTCTATATTTTTAAAATATTATGATCTACTTATAAATAATTCTCAGGAATTTTATTCTCTTATATTTATTTCATGAGAAAAAAGGTCTTCCCTTTGTTTTCCACTCCTTGTTTATAACTCCCAATTGTTTTAAAAATAATTTCAATTGTATAAAACACTGAGATTATATCTACTTAAAATATCATTATGTATATAGTTATAAACTTGTAGTTAGACATAATTTCTATACTTCTATGTTTTGAATTTCGAAAAATGGACATCTATAATCATGATCAGTATGTAATTTGGAGAATTATAGAACAAAATTGTTTTTTAGATAATAGTAACATACCTATATGAATAATAATATGAATAGTAATTTGACCCTCATGAATAGTAAATCATATTTTCATTTTATATTCTAATGGTTATAAGATAATTATATATTGATTAATTTTTCAAGGAGATATAAAATATGTTATAGTTTTAAAATTGTTATTTTAGGAAAAAAATATTATTTTATTTACAAATTAAAATATTCATATTTAATAATTTATATTTGAAAATTGGTGTTAATTTTTTATTTCAGCACATCGAAAAATGGTTAAGTTGATTTTTTTTGGATTTTTATGAGATACTTGAAATTTTAGTGAATAGTAAAATACGGTAATTAAAAACACTACTAAATAAATGAATTTATACATCATTATTGAGTCATGACTGATATAAATGGGATTTGGTTAGCAATCACATTTATTTATTACTACTTGGGGACACATAAATAGAAATTATTCCCAATATTTGGCAAAAATATTAATCTAATGATTAAACCAATGTAAAACCCTTCCTCTCATCCACAATAAATACCAACCTCACATCCCTCATAATATAACACCACTCAAGCCATTATCCTTGACCAATTTTAACTATATATTATTCCCAATCCCCTCCCCTATATCCAATAATTATTTGTTACACAAAAATTTCATACCCCATGGCCTCAAGGAGGTTCTCAATGAGAAAAGATGAAGAGGCAAAGATCCTCTTTATTTTTTTTTGTTTTATTATTTAAATTATTTATATTATTATATCACTTCACCATAAATAATCTAAAAGGATTTAAATATATATTTTATTATATAATCATTATTATTATCATTTTTATGGAAAAATTCCTCAACATACTTCATTTCATCCCCCTCTAATAAATAATCTTCTGTGTTGTGCCGATTTACCAACATCGTGAACGATTTGTTTTTAAATTTCATTTACGTTCCTAAAAAATTTAACATAAAACAATTTTACTAGTTAAAATATATTTTAATGAGTATAATATATCTTCTTTCATTTTCTTTAGTTAACATATACATATAATATTATGTTATATAATTAATCTTGTTTTGGATAATCAGTGATCCACCAAAATTATCTAAACATATATCACTAAAAATAATCTAATGACTCATCCTCATACCACAAAACTGAAATTATTTGTGGAATAATTTAATATTATAGGCATATATGAATACCATTTCATTACACTTCTTGAATTTTATTTCCATATGTCATTGAAATAAAATACAAACCAGTCATGGAATTCATCTAATGAACACACCTGAAAGAATGGAAGATCAAAAAAATAATAATTAAATGGTGAAATGATGTTATGATGTGAATATATAAGTTGTTACAAACATAAACATGTTTCATTAAGATGTTAATAACAATTTTTTGACCAATATATATTGGGGTTAAACATTACTTCAGTTATAAGAATTCGATGTAAGGGAATTCTTAATTGAATTTCTATTCATTTTGTTTTCCTTCTAATTCATTATTTATGTGGTAATAAAATGGTATTTATGAAGAATTTTGTTAAAATAATGTTTAATTATCAGGTGTCACATCAAATATATGATATTTTATGGTTCTTTTCTCGTGAAATAATCTTTAAAAATTCTTTTGTACAAAATTTAAAATCAATGTTTTTATGAAATTAATCAGGCTTTATGATTATGTTACAGTTCATGGGAATTTTTTATAATGAATTGTGGGACCTATATATCCCTCCAATTCTTGGGTTATGTGTATGTTGGATGTCGGTTATATGGTTAATCCAAATTCAACTTTGATAGTTACACATTAAGGTAGTCGTGAGGGTCACATTGTAATCTAGAAGTGAGGGTTAGAAATTACAAGGTAGAAAATTGGGTTACATGATTATGCAATGAATTAATAAATATACATTTATAGTTATATTTATTTTCCTTATGTTTTTAGGAAGTCACTTGGAAACCTAACATTTCAAAAAGTATATATGAGTGACATGTATGTATTTTTGAAAATAATTTCGTACGATTACAACTATTAATAGACTAAGGATTTATTCACTTAATTTTATATCCATTTCTGAGATTTTGGTGCTCATACCCTGTTTTGAAATGATTTTCACATGGTATTATTATGTGTAAGAAAATGACGGAATCCATGCAAAATTTTATGAATATTTTTCAATGAAAACATGTTTTATTTGAAGAGATTTATTTTTTGGAAGAAATTAATACTCTTATTTTGGAATATTCTCAATATAAATATAGAATTTTATGATTCTATTATATACAAATTCTATAAAAATCTAATCCTGAAAATATCCTCCATGTTAAATGATGTGATTTCTTGACTAAAATTCAATATTATGTTATGTAATGAGGATGGATCCTAATAGTTATTATTATGCGATGGTTTAGACAGTATTAAGGGTAAGGATAATTCTCATTGAATACCATAAATTATTTTTACTCTACGATTAATTTGGGGTGATATAGTATTTTAAAATTTAGAATCTCCTTCTTCTAAGATATGTCTATTTTGAATGGTTTTCCACAAATGAAACAATGATGTTGATGTTTAATGTAATAGAGAGGCTGATATCATTCCAAATCTTCACCCATGAATGGTGGGAATTGGAACCCAGTAGTTTTTGCTCATAATGGATTAGCAGAGAGAATAAATAAATTGTGTTGGAATACAAGCATTTGAACAAAACAAAATCAGGCAGAATAAGGATGATGATAGTGTAACATTTTATGTGGAAAAAATCTCCTACTTTCAGTTGATCTTCTGAACCAGTAGTGGATGAAGGATGGATTAAAGCCCTTGAAAAAATATCTGATGTAACAGGATGTTCATTTAATCAAAATGTTCATTTTCAATTTAAATTTTTGAATATGAAAATAATTTATGGTGTCCAATAGTCAAGAATATTATTGATAGAGAGGATATTGAATGCCTAGAGTGGGAATAAATTGAAATTATTTTCCATGAAAATTATTCTCCAAAGGCTGTTCTCCTTATGATGGAGAATAAATTCCATGAATTGTATAAAAACAAGTAATATTTGGTGGTTGTGTTTGAGGGAAACAACATTAGACTAGTGATGTAAGATTCAAATATTATACTAGATCTTGATAGAAAAATCAACCATTATTACTCAAGATTATTTCCATGATATCGAAGTTCATCGGGTTTCTGTGAGTTCTAAAGATTTGAAAAACATGTCAAATGTGCTGAGATGTTAGTAATTGATTTTAATTATGACCATGTAAACATTGAAAATAAGGATAATAAGTGGTACATATGGAATGTTATGCGTAATAATCAGTCAATGAAAATTGATTGTAAGAAAATCTAGTTCCCATTTTGTGAAAAGGGTGGAAAAATTACCGGGGGGATTACCTTACCAAAATTAGGAAGTGTTTTAGATGTGGAAAGTTTGTATATATGGCCTATTATTATAATGAAAATGATCCTAATAATAATTATGAGAATGAAAAATATAATGTGTTTTAAATGTGCTGTGATTGGGCATTATAAAAATGTCTTCCCAAAGATAGATTTCAATGGTGATATGAAGCCGGACATTAAGAAGAAATGTGTCATTAGAACCTTTGATTCTACATCAGTATATGTTGGGAAATCCAAAAAAAATTTATCAGGTAGCTTGATTGTTTACTCTGAATTTTCTAATTTATTTTGTACATGGGTCTACACATTCCGTTATTTCTGTGAAATATTCTTGTAAATTAAAAATATCACCTCAAAAAATGAAACCTAATATTATTGATAAATCACTGAGATAAATATTACAGAAAAATGGAATAATTAGAATCATTCTGTTGCGGTTTTTGTGAATAATTTACCTACAATCCTTATTGATTTTCCCTTAGTAGAGTTTGATGTCATTTTGGGTACGGATTGGTTTTTTGTTTACCATGATAAGATTGGTTATAGAGATAAAAAGATTTTTTATAAGAAATTATTTCAATTTATATCAAATAATGGACCCATACAATTGATAAAATATAGCGAATCTAAATAACTCTTGAATGATGGAATGTTAAATTTAATTTTGTCAAATTTTTTAAAATAAGGTTACTATTTAGATTAATGACGTGCTAGTGGTAAATTAATATGTAACATCCCAATTAAGTAATGAATTATGTATTTTCATATATATGTGTATATATGAATTTGATAGTGTTTTTGAGGCTTAAAATGAGAATAAATCCAATCATAAGTATGTAATACAATAATATTTTTAAAAGATTGTTATACTGCCTTTTGATCACAACCCAATTTTAAATGAATATTTTGACTATTTTATAACTGTATTTTTCAAAATAAAAATATTATTTAGGATTGATACATTGAAATTTACTTTGGATAAATTTTTGGTATTTTTATGACAATGCTCATTTTTAATGAATAGTGAAAAATACTGCATTTTACTTCAAAATTGTTTTTTCATCTATTTTAATTATATGGTTAGATTATCATTATAATTGGTTTTAATGTTTAATTAGAATATATTTTTATCATTTAATCTAATGGTGGTAATTAGAATTAATTTTACTTTGTAATTTTGTATAAACAAGTGTCAAACTTTTCATAGATATTTTTTCAAAAAAACCGGCTATTTGTTTTGAAAACAGAAATTATTTTTAAATTAATTATTCAAATTTATGTGTTTAGAGTGTGGTAAAATTGATTCCATTTTTAGAATAATAATACCCATATTACTTATTTATGACTCATTTTTTGGACATTATGAATAGTAACAATGGTAATTATCTTTAATAATCGTAATTAATTACTAATCTGGTAGTTAAGGATAATAAAATAATATCATAATAAAAAAAAATACCCCAACATGTTTTCTAATGCTACTGTTTGTGTCATGTCTGACCATTATATTCCTTGTGCAAATTTTTGGGACCCAATGGAATCACTTTTTGGTGATAGTTTGGTGATAGTGAGATTTTATCATTTTATTTTTAAAGAAAAGAGAATATCACAAAAATATGATACATCTACGTAAAAGAATTTTAGTTTTGTCTATGTAAACAATCTCTTAGACTATAAATATTCTTTGTAAAGATAAAAATATTTCTTAAATCATAGTATTTTTTTATAATATTTATACATTAATTAAATAATTTATTAATGACACCATGATGATGCAGCAATTACCTCATTAATGAGCGATTTATATAAAAATGAAAAGATAATGTAAAATATAAGACATCGAATTGTCAAAAACCTATTGGATGAGTATATTTCGAACCCTTATCACCTTTACCTGAAATATATCAATTTTGGGCCTTTAAAATCCAATCCACATTTTGAAATAAAGTAACACTTCATGACTTTCCAAGAGTGCCCATTCTCCCTCTTATAAAACGCCCTCAACTATACCTCATTACCCTCACCTATAAAGCCATTGGATCGGCCAAACATTACACATATTATGTCTCTACATCCCTGTATTCATCATAGAAGCCCTACCTTAGTCAGGAAGCTTTTCAAGAATCCTTTTTGGTTCAATCCATGGGGAGTTACCTGATTTAATGTTAAAAAATTCTCTAATGTTATTTTTTTTATTTTGCTTCTCCATCCCCATAAACACTTCTTATTCCTTTTTTTTGTAACAACAGAAGTATCTTCTATATACTAGGATGTTTTTATAAGAATTATTCAATCTACACTTACACACACCAACATCTAATTGTTAAAGAAAATATTGTTTCTGTGGATGGCGAATTACTACCTCATGAAACGATGATTGTTCAATATTATTTTAACTCTGTTAAAGGTGGCCATTAAGATGTAACTATATTTATATATGATATAAATTATGTTTATATTTTCCATATGCTTCTGTATTTTTCATTTATGGAATACCTTTATAGTTTCCATTATGGGTAAACACGATAATTTCATTTAAGGAAGTGCCGACTACCGCCCCCTCAAAGTGATTTGATTCGTTTATTCCATGTATGGGATGTATAAAGGATGGAGATAATTATATTATATATTATATAATACTGGAATTATATTATACCTTCATATAATTGTGATTTCATTACATTAAATATGAAATAGAAATGAATGTAGCGTTAATGCGTACGTACGACTTACCATCTCCATGAACGGTGCATTTCATTTCTTAACCCTAAATGTTATATAATATTATAAATTCAGCTATAAACTGGATATATATGATATATATGATATCTACATCATGAATATAATTATAATTATGGATATAATGGATATCTTACGACATGAAAAAATTTTAATTATAAAGAGCTTATTTTTGACTCAAGTACCAATGATCGACAAAATGACCATTATAAAATTAAATAATTACATAGTGTTCATAAAAAATTAATATGTTACATAAAAGGAATAAAGAACTTTGAAAAGGTTTTTAATCATGTAGAAATTAACTCAAGTTAATTATTCAGGAGATTAAAGAACTATCGAGTCAAGTCGGACATGAGGTAAGGTACTTCATCTCAATCTACTTTCATTGAGGAATATTTTGTTTTATACACAATATTCTTTTATACGGTGTATAAATCCATTTGAAATTTTACATTTATTCAAAATGAATCTTTTTATATGAATCATTTTACTAAACAAAAAAATCAATGTTTTTGTCTTATGTATGTGGTGACAATGACTTCTCTCTCGCTGTGACCATATTTTGAGTTTCGGCTTCCTCTACAAGCCATATCATTTTTTAAATGAAAAATAAATACCATGTTATATTTTTTTTATTTTGGTATTGAAAATGGTTTTGATAATGTTTTTATTATATCAATTTGTTTTATTGATATTTTGTGATGGAAATGTGTTAAATGTTATGTTTCCATTATGCATGTCTTATGTGATACAATTATGGTATGGTTCTTGGGAATTGTTTATGAAGACGAGTGTTTCCATGATAGACAAAGGGCGGGTGATCCTGATATAGCTCTCCAATGCATTGGGTAACACTAAGCGGTTAAATGATTAGGTTTCTCTGAGGAGATTTACGGAATATACTGTGATGGGTAGTCCAAATGTAACCATGAGGGTTACTCCCTACGTTTGAATGTTATGAATGCCTCAAGTTACCTTTATGTCTTATGATTTCTATGAGTTATTTATGAGTCATATGATTTCATGTGGTATGTTAATGTTCTAATGTTTTATAAGTAAAAAATGATTTCATTAATTCTTATGTATACATGGACTGATGTTTTCATTCCGTATTTTTATATCTCGTACTGATCTTTTTATTCTCATCCAATGTTTTTTAAATTTTTTTCACAGGTCAATAGGAATGTAAATGATGTGATGATAGTGTCGAGGAAGTGTCAAGAAAGAATCCATGTTTTTTTAAATATGTTTCCTTTGAAGGGAAAAATGAATATTGTCTTTTATTTAACCACCATTTTTAAATGTGGAATGTAATTCATGATTTATGATCTAATTCTCTAAAACTCTAAACCTGAAAAGATCCTCAATGTGTATTCTTGAAATATCTCAAGATTAAGTAATTTTTTAGGTTGGGGAATTATTGTTTGTATCAGAGGTCAGTTTAGATAACTTTAGGAGTTAGAATAATATTAAATTATTATCTAAAAATTTTTATTGGTCAAATTTAATTGATATAGAATTTGAACATTACAATGTTATTTCATCTAAGAAATGATTGTTCAGAATGGTTTTCCGCAGAGGAAACAGGGAAGCAGTGCATGTAAGGCATACTGAAGGAAATATCCTTCTGAATCAACATCATTAGATGGTTGGAATTGGAACTGAACAAGTTGTAGCAGTAATGGAAAAGTTGAATCAAGAGATAAAAGGTGGAAGTATCCATTCACAAGATCAGTCATATCAACCGCAGAGGAACATGTCATTGGTGTAACATTTCATGAGGCAACATCCCCCAACATTCAGAGGATCATCTTACCCTTTTCTAGGTGAAGTCTCGATTAAAGCATAGGAGATGATTTTCGATGTCTTGGGGTATTCAGAATAGAAAAAGGGTAGTCTTGTTATTTTCCATTTGGAGGGTGAACCAGATCAGTGGTGGTCGATGGTTAAAAATATCAGGGATGCTGATGAGATTGATTCCCTTGACTTGGATGAATTCTAAGGTATGTTTTTTGTGAAATATTTACCTAAGGCTGTTTGAATTAGAATGGAAAAACAATTTTGAGAATTGATGCAAGAGGATGACTCAGTGGCTGCTTATGATGAAAGGTTCACTTGATTGGCATGGTATGCTCCAAATTTTCTCTGAGACCATGATAATAAAATCAATCATTTTTACTCAGGATTAAAGCCAAAATATCGTAGGGAATTGGCCTCTCATTAGATCAATGTTTATGAAAAGATTGTTTGATGTGCTAAAAAGTTGGAAATGGTATTTTCTGATGATCAAGTGTTCTATAACAACCAACAGAAGAAGAGACTGATGTGGCAAGAGAAAGGGAAGAATTATTCAAAGAGGTATAATGGTAAGAAAACAATGTTTTCAGTTTGTGATAAATGTGGTGAAAGGCATGCTGGGGAATGTCTTTTGAATTATGGAATGTGCTACTGATGGGGTAAGATGGGACATAAGGCTCATGATTGCACTGAAAAAGATCTGGGTCATGTTAAGAACAAATTTTATTTTATGCTAGTGAAATTTTTAATATGCAATGAGATGGGTAGTTATGAAAATGAGTGTCTTAAAAAGAGTTAAGACGATATGAAGTAGTCAGAATACAAGAAGAATGGGGTGGTGGAATTCTTTTGCAACTACTTCAGCAGATGCTCGGCCATCAAATGATGTTGTATCAGGTACTTTGTTTTTTTTCAGATTATTCCAGTGTGTTGTTTGATTCAGGGTATACACATTCTTTCATCTCTGAAAAATTTTCTAGTAAATAGGGAATACCATCTCATGAAATGACTCCTGAAATTATGATAAATACACCTAGTGAAAATGTTGATGCAAAAAGATTTTATATGAATCTTCTTATCCTTATCCGTGAAATGAAACTACTTGAAATACAATTTTTTAACCTCTAGTAGAGTTTGGTGTTATCCTGGGTATGGATTGGCTCCCTTTTTACAATGCTAAGATTTATTAAAGTGCAATAGATGATTCTTTTTTGAATGAAATTCAGTTTGTGTACAAGAATGGACCCTTACTGTTGATAACATATCAAGAGGATGAGAAACTTGTAAAATATGGGAATCAATGATTCCTTGCACATATTGTTTAAAACAGTGGATCCATTCAGATTAATGATATTCCAATGGTAAATGAGTATCCTGATATTTTTCCTGATGAGTTTCCTGGAATAATACCAGATCAGGAAAAGATATTTACTGTTGACTTAGTTCATAATGCTAAGAAAATTTTAAAAACCCCCTTATTGAATGGATCAAATTTATCTTCTAGAGTTGAAGGAGGAATTGGAAGATTTCTTAGAGAACGGTTGCATTCGACCTAGCACATCACTATGGGGTTCTCCTGTCTTATTTGTTAAAAAGAATGATGGTTCAAGGATACTTATCATTGATTTTAGATCCTTGAATAACATCACTATTAAGAAAAAATATCCTTTGCCTCATATCGATGATTTTTTTGATCAGGTCCTGGGAGCATAGTTTTTTTTCAATGATTGATCTGAGATCGAGGTACCATTAGTTGAATGTATGGGAAGGATATGTTCCGAAGAATGCATTTCATACAAGATATGGAAATTATTAATTTGTAGTTATGCCTTTTGGGTTAACCAATGCACCTGCTATATTGATGGTCCTTATAAATAGAATTTTCCATGAGTTCTTGGATTAGTTTGTGGTTGTTTTCATTGATGATATTTTGGATTTTTCTAAAAGTAAAAGGGATAATGATAGTCATTTATGGGTTATTTTGAAAAAAATAAAATAAAAGAAATTTATGGTAAATTTAGAATGTGTGATTTTGGTAGCAATAAATTTCATTCCCTGGTCACATTGTTTCAAAAGATGGGATAACTGTTGATCCTTTAAAAACAAATGTTGTTGAAGAAAAGCCAATACCCAAAAATGTAACTGAGATTCATAGATTTCTTGGTTTGGCAGGCTATTAACGAAGGTTTGTTAGAAATTATTCACGGTAATCTAGTCCATTGACAAAGCTAACCCGAGAGGGTGTAATGTTTATCTTGACAAAATAATGTGATCATTGTTTTGAGGTGTTGAAAAAAAGATTGGTGAATGCTCCAGTTTTGGAAATACCTTCCAGGAATGGAAAGTTTGTTATCTATAGTGATGTTTCAATAAAGGATTCGGTTCCATCCTAATTCATAATGGTTATGTAACAGCGTATGCTTCACGTAATTTGAAAACTAAGGAGGTAAATTACCCTACACATGATTTAGAAAAAGTTGTTGTTGTTTTCACATTAAAAATTATGATGAATCATTTTTATGGAGTAAAATGTGAAAAATATACTGATCACAAAAGTTTAAAGTTTATATTATGTCAGAAAGAATTTAATAGGAGATAGAGGATATCGATAGAATTAATAAAGGATTATTATTGTACAATTCATTACCATCCGGGAAAAGAAAATAAAGTGGTTGATGCTTTGAGTCGAAAAATTAATTCTTCATTAACAATGTTGCATTTGGAATGTGATCCTTTGGTTATGGATTTGATGAATGTTGGAATAAAAGTTGTTGGTGTAGGATGATCTTCTATTTTGTTTCAGATATTAGTGAAATCATCTCTATCAGACAGAATTAAGCAAACACATAATCAATACAGTGAGATGCATAAAAAGATAGAACTAGTTCAGAAGGGTAAATTGACTAATTTAATCATTGATAATGATTGTGTTCTAAGATTTGGATATAGATTGTGTGTGAATTATGATTCATATTTGAAGATAGAATTGTTATGTGAAACTCATGATTCTCCATTTTTAGTTCATCCTGGAAATAATAAGATTTATAGAGATCTTCAGGAATATTATAGGTGGGACGGAATGAAAAGAGACATTGCTCATTTTACTATGAAGTCTTTGACTTGTCAAAAGGTTAAACAGGAGTGGAAGTTACCGAAAGGGATTCTTCAGAATTTAACAGTGCTAGAGTGGAAATGGTATAATGTATCAATGGACTTCGGTGTGGGGTTGCCGAAGACACCTCGAGGTAATAATGCAATCTGTGTTATTGTTGATCACTTACGTAAATCTAGTAATTCACTTGATATACGAGATACTTTTTACCTACATCAACATTCTCATTTGTATCATAAAGAGATAGTAAGGTTACATGGAGTTCCACTCTCCATTTTATCTGATCGTGATCTTGGGATTACTTCAAACTTTTCGAAAGGCCTTCAGAAGTCATTCGGCACTGAATTAAATTTTATTACAGCTTTTCATCCTCAATCTGTTGGGCAGTCAGAACGAACGATTCAGACTTTGGAGGATATGCTACGTGCTTGTTCGATGGACTATAATTGAAGTTGGGATGAACATCATTATTTGGTTGAGTTTTCTAATAATAATATTTTTCATTCTAGTATACATACGGCTCCATTTAAGGTATTATATGGGAACTGGTTTCGAACTCTAGATTATTGCGATGATGTGGGTGAAAAGAAGTCGATGAGACTAGAATTGGTAGAAGAGTTTGAAGAAAATGTTTATCAAATACAAAAGGACATGATAATATCTCAGAGCAATCAGAAATGTTACGTGGACAATAGGAGGAAGGATCTCTCTTTTGAGGTAGGTGATAATGTTTTTCTCAAAGTATCTCCATGGAAAAGTGTGATGCGATTTGGTAAGAAAGGTATGATGAGTCCATGGTTCATTGGACCATATGAAATTTTAGAGACAGTTGGATCATTTTCATTCTGACTGGTTTTACCTCCGAGTTTATCTCAGGTACACAATGTTTTTAAGAATTCAATGTTAAGGAAGTACATGCCAGATCTGTCTCATGGTTTGAGTCCAAAAGTAGTTTAGTTAAAAGGGAATCTAACTTATGAGGAACAGACAGTCCATATTATTGACCACAATGAGCATGTATTTCTTAATAAGTCGATTCAAAAAGTAAAGGTCTTGTGGGAAAAACCCATGATTGAAGAGGCAACATGGGAATCAGAAATGGAAATGATTGATAAATACCCCTACTTATTCGATAAGTAAATAAATTACGTGCACACAATTTTCTAAAGGGGGAAGGATGTAACATAACAAGTAATTAAAGAATTATTTATTTTCATATCTATGTCCATTTATGAATTATATAGTGTTTTAGAGGCTAAAAATGAGAATAAATCCAATCTTAAGCATGGAATACACTAATATTTTTATAAGATTTTGTTATTATCGTTTGATGGAAAACCATTTCTAAATCAAACTATTGTCAATTTTATAAGCTATATTTTTCAAAATAAACATATTTTTTAGGATTGGGACATTGAAATTTAATTTGGATAAATTTTTGTTATTTTTCTGACAATGTTCATTTTTTAATGAATATTGAAAAATACTGCATTTTACTTCAAAACAGCCTTTTCATCCAATTTAATTATATGGTTAGATTATCATTATAATTGGTATTACTGTGTAATTTTTATAATTTAATCCAATGGTGGGAATTAGAATTGATTTAACTTTGGAATTGGGCATAAAGAAGTGCCAATCTTTTTATAGATATTGTTTCAAAATAACCCGCTATTTTATTTGACAATGGGAATTATTTTTAAATAATTTATTGCAATTTATGTGTTTGTAATTTAGTAAAATAGATTCCATATTTTGAATCATATGATCAAAATTATGTAATTAATAATCTTTTTTTTTTTGGACATTATGAATAGTAACGACGATAATTATCTTTAAATATCGTGAATAATTAGTAATCAGGTAGTTAATGATAATAAAATAATATCATAATAATAAAAAATGATCCCAACATGTGTCCTAATGAATCTTCTTGTGTCATGGATAACCATTGTATTCCTTGTTCCAATCATTTGGACCTCATGGAATCACTTTTGGGTGATAGTGACACTTTATCATTTTATTTTTAAAGGAGAATATCACAAAAAGTATATACCACCTAAGTAAATAAATTATAGTGTTTTCAGTGTAATCAATATCTTAGACTATAAATAGTCATTGGAAATCTAAAAATATTTCCTACATCATATTATTTATTTTATAATATTTAGAAATTAAATATATTAATTTATTTATGACACCATGATGATGCAGTGATTACCTCATTTATGAACATTTTACATTAAATTAAATGATAATGTAAATTATAAGAATTAAACTTTTAAAAAACCTATTGTATGAGTATTTTTCAAACCCCTATCACCTCAGCCTAGAAATATATCAATGTGGGACCTTTAAAATACGAAACTGATTTTAAAATAAATTAACATTTCTTGACTTTCCAAGAGTGTTCTCCTCCCTCTTATAAAACACCCTCAACTCTACCTCCTTACCCTCACCTCTCAATCCATTTTCTCAAAAAAACTATTATAAATTTATCTCTCCATATCCCTCTCTTCATCATAGAAACCTTACCATAGGCAGGATTCTTTTCAAGAAACCCTTTTGGTACAATCCACGGGGAGTTACCTGATATAAAGGATAAATCTTCTCTAATGTTCTTTTGTTTTATTTTTTTCTACAACCACTTAAACTCTTTTTATTCCTATATTTTTTTATAAAACCAGTATCTTAAATATACTAGGATGTTTTTATAATATGGATTCGATCTTCACTAACACACACCTCTGTCTAATAGTTAATGAACAAAATGTTTCTGTTGATGGCGAATAATTGCCTCACAAAACTTTGAATATTCAATATTCATTTAACACCTTTAAAGGTGGACATTAATATTTCACTATATTTATATATGATATATTTTAGGTTTATTTTTTCCTTATTCTTCTTTATTTTTCATTTATGGCATACATTTATGGTTTCCATTATGGGTAAACACGAAAATTTCATTTTAGGGTGTGCGGACTACCACCCCCTCAAATTGATTTGATTCATTAATACCATATGTGGGATGTATAAAGGATGTATATAATGATATTATAAATGATATTATACTATAATTATAATATAACCTTATATCATTATCATTTCATTCCATTAAATACGATATAGAAAAGAATTTAGTGTTCATGTGTACATACAACTTACCGTCTCCATGAACGTTGCATTTCATTTATTACCTCTAAATGTTATGTAATATTATTAATTAATTTATAAAATGGATATATATTATATATATGATATCTAAATCAAGAATATAATTATGGATATAATGGATATCATACCACATGAACAACATGTAATTATAAGGAGTTTATTTTTTACTCATGTACCAATGATCGGAAAAATGATCGTTATTATCTTAAATAATTACACAGTGTTCATAAGATGGTAATAAGTGATATAAAAGGAATAATGAACTTGGAACAGTTATTAATCAAGTATAAATTAACTCATGTTTATTATTCATGATATTAAAGTACGATCGAGTCATGTCGGACACGAGGTAAGGGACTTTGTCTCAATCTCTTTTCATTGAGGCATATTTTGTTTTATACACAACATTCTTTTATAGGGTGTATAAACTCATTTGAATTTTTTACTTTTATTCAATAGAATTATTTTTATACAAAGCATTTTACAAAACAATAAAAGGAAGGTTTTTTTCTTACGTATGCGATGACAATGACTTCTCTGCCTCCGTGACCATTATTTGAGTTTCAGCTTCCTCTAGAAGACATTACCTTTTATAAATTAAAAATAAATAACATGTTTTAATTTTATATTATTTTGGTTTTGAAAATTGTTTTGATAATGTTTTTATTATATCTATGTGTTGTATTGATATATTGTGATTGAAATGTGTAAATTCTATGTTTCCTTTATGCATGTTTTATGAGATATGATTATGTTATAGTTCATGGGAATTGTTTATGATGACAGTTGGTTTCATGATAAAATAAGGGCGGGTGGGCCCGATATAGCTCTTCAATGCATTGGGCAATGCGATGGGGTTAAACGCTAATGTTTCTCTACTGATATTTATGGAATATACTGTGATGGGTATTCCCAATGTAACCATGAGGGTAACTCCCTGCGTAGGAATGTTATGTATTCCTCAACTTACCTATATGTCTTATGATTTATATGAGTTATTCATGAATCTTATGAATTCATGAGGTATGTTAATTTTCATTAGTTTTATGAGTAAAGAATGATTTCATTTCTTCTTATGTATACATGGACTATTGTTTTCATTTCGTATTTTTATATCCCTTACTAAGCTTTTTATTCTCATCCCATGTTTTTGAAATGTTTTTCACAGTTCAAGGGAAATGTACATGATGTGATGATAGTGATGAGGAAGTGTCAAGAATGAATCCATATTTTATTTTAAATTTGTTTCCATTGATGGGAAAAATTAATATTGTCTTTTATGTAACCTCCGTGTTTAAATGTAGAATGTAATGCATGATTTATGATCTATTTCTCTAAAACTATAATACTGAAAATATCCTCAATGCGTATACTTGAAATATCTCAAGATTACGTAATGTTTAAGGTTGAGGCCTTATAGAATATCTTTATTTTATTTCCTAATGATTTACCCTGTCTTATATCTGATCATGAAGTTTACTTCATAATTGACATAGTTCTTGATGTTAATCATATTTCAAAACCTCCTTATAAAATGTCTCAAATGAAGCATATTGAATTGAAAAATAGATTACATGAATTTTTTGAGAAGAGCTTAATTATTCCTATCACTTAATCATTAGGTGCTTCAGTTTTGTTTGTTAAAAATAAAGATGGTTTCCTGAGACTTTGAATTGATTATAGATAATTTAATAACATCACTATTAAAAACAAGCATCATTTTCCTCACATAGATGACTTTTTTATCATCTCTTGTGATAACAATATTTTTCAAAGGTTGACCTAAGGGTGCGGTACCATTTGTTGAAAATAAAGGAAGCAGCCATCACAGAGACTATGTTTCATACTAGATATCGACATTATAAATTTTTTATTATGTCATTTAGGTAAATTAATGTACATGATATATTAATGGATTTCATGAATAGAATATTTATTGAGTTCTTGGGTATGTTTTTAGATTTATTTATAGATGACATTTTGTTGTTTTCTAAAAGTAATGTGGAGAATAAAAACATCTACTGATTTTTCTGACTTCTTTAAAGGATAAGAGACAATATTGAAAATTTTGAAAGTGTTATTTTTTGTTGCAACATAATTATTTTCTCAGGAACATTTTAAATAGGGAATAACTAACAATTGATCCGTCCAAAAAATGTGGTTGATGAATTTCCAAGCCCTAATTAGGTTAAATAGATTCATAGTTTTCGTGAATTAAGAGGTTATTACCGATAATTTGTTAAAAACATTCCATGATTATCATGCACTCTTACAAGGTAAAAAAAAATGGATTTAATTTGATCGGATAGAGGAATGTAATATTTGTTTTCAGAAACTGAAGAAGAGATTCATGGGTGATCCTATTTTTCCTCTTCCATCCCGAAATGTTTAGTTTGTCATCTATAGTGATTCTTCAATGATGGTACATGGTTGTGTTTTATGCATAATTATTAGGTAATTGCTTATGATTTAAGAAAATTAAATCTTCCTAAGTTAATTATCATACAAATGATTTTGTAATAGCAGATTTCGTTTTTTCTTCTAAAATTGGGAGGCATCATTTATATAGAAACAAATTTCAAATATATACTAACCATACATGAATGAAATATATATTCACTGAAATGGAATTAATCACGAGGTAGAGAACCAGGATTGAATTTATAAAAGATTATGATTTCATGATAAATTACCATCCTGGAAAAAGAAATAGTGTGGTGGATGCCTTGATCCAATAACATCTTCTATCATTGACAATGTTATGGCTCAAACAAGACCCTTTGATTAATGATTTGATATATTTTGGCATAGAATTTGTTGCTATAGGAAATTCCTCTATTTTGTTTTAGGATTCAGATTAGTCATACTTATTAAAAAAATTAAGGAAGAATGGAAGGAAGAAATTGATCTATAGAACAAGGTATAATTGGTTAAAATATGTTGGTTTATAGAATATATCCATGAAAATGATTTTTTTTATTATTTGAAAAACACATTATTTTTTTCATTTGATTCTTATAAGAAGGAATAATATTTTTTAAAATCCTATATTTCTCCATTTTTAGTTCATCCAAGTAGTAGTATGATGTATAGTGACCTTATAGATTATTATTAGTGGGATAGAATGAAAAAAGATATAATATAGATTACTTTGAAATTATTGAAATGTAATTTGGTTAAACCATAGATGTAGTTACAGAAGGGGATTCTTAAGAATTTACAAGTGAAAGTGTGTAAATGGGAACATCTATAGTTTAATTCACTATGGGATTACCAAAGACATCTTGAGGTTACAATACAATCTGGGTAACTGTAGATCGAATGGAAAAATTTTCTCATTTTCTTATGATTCAAAATTTTATGTCTTTGCATCAGCTTTCAACAATGTACCTCATTAATATTGTCCGGTTACATGGAGGCCCTCTTCCATTTTATCTGAACGTGATCCCAGGTTCACTAATATATATTGTAAAGGCCTTAAGAAGATATTTAGAATAGAATTAAATTTCAGTACAGTTTTTTATCCCCTGTCAGATGGGAAGTCCTAATGATCTATTTAGACATTGGATAATATTCATCGAGCTTGTTTAATGGATTACGAGGAAATATGGGATCAACATATTTCATTAGTTGAGTTTCCTTATAATAATAGTTTTATTCCTGTGTATATGGGGATCCTATTGGGGCATTGTTGGAGAAAATGTGCTAAACACTAGATTTTTTGGATGATGTTGGGGAACATAAGTTGATGGTACCATAATTAGCCGAGGAAGTGGCTGAGATAGTGATGATGATCTAGCAACAGATGTGGAAAAATCAGAGGAGGAAAATCAGTTTTCTAAACCATAGGAGGAAGGACTTGTCTTTTGAGTTAGATGGGTATTGTTTTCATAGATTCTCACCATAGAAAAGTGTAATGTGTTTTGGTAAGAATGTAGAGATAAGTCCACGATTCATTGGGAAATATATAATCATCCAAATTGTTCTTCCATGAGCCTACTGAGTATCATTACCTATGTGTTTATATTAGGTATATAGTGTTTTTCATGTTTCCATGTTGAGAAAGCATGTGCAAGATTAATATCATGTCTTGAGACTTGATGATGTTAAGTTTCAAGAGAGACTTTCATATGAATAGAAACATGTTTTGATTCTTGATCGAAGAGAATAAGTATTTTCGAATAAAGTAATCCACAATGTAAAGGATGTTTGGAGAAACCACATGTTTAAAAAAGAATCAGGGTAATCTGATAATTATATGAGGAAAAGTTATCGTCAATTGTTTAATATGTAAATAAAATTGTGAGGATGAAATTTCTAGAAGGTGGGGAGAATGTAACATGGCATGGTATTAATTAAAATTTGAAATTCTTGAATCACTATGCCTCAACTAATGGAAACTATTTTCATGTAAATATTTATATAATAGCTATTAAATAAATGTTTTTTTTCTTCTATATTTTGAATTTAAAAAATTGGACATCTATGGTTGTGATCAGAAATTTATTTAGAGTCTGACAGAACCAACATTTTTTTAATAGTAACATAGCATTATGAATAGTAATATAATTATTAATATAACCATTATGAATAGTAAATCATATTATTATTTCATTTCTATAATGTTATAAGATAATTAGATCTTTATTAATTTTTGAATGAGATATAAAATCATATATACTTTTAAAATAGATATTTTTGGAACAAAATATGATTTATTTAATAATTAAACTATTCATATATATATATATATATATATTTTCAAAACATGGAGTACATTTTTTAATTAAACACGTTGAAAAATGATTTGGGTGAATTTTTTGGATTTTCTAAAATAATTGAATTTTTGTGAATAGATAATTACATTAATAAACAAAATATGCTAATTAATTGAATTTCTACATCTTTCTTTAATAATGGATGGATTAAATGGACCTTGGTTTTTAAATAAAATGAACTTATCTCTATTTGGGTCACTTGAATATATAATAATCATAGTCTTTAGAAAAAAAATTAATCTAAGGATTAAAATTATGTAAAACCCCTCCTCACCTACACTATAAATACGAACCTCAACCCCCCAGCCCTATTCCTCTCACATTACTCCATAATTTAGAATTGACTAATTTATGAGTAATACTATTCCGAAGAGAATCCCCAAAATCATGACCTTCTAGTCTCACTAGATGGAGAAATATCAAATTCCTTAAAGAGGATATTATGGAGAAGATATCCAGAGGTAAAGATCCTCTTTCATTTTTTTTTGATTTCTTTTCAATTGTATTCATTTATTATAATAATATAACCATACATTATAAAAGAGGAATTAAATACAAAGTATAATATTTATTAATTATTTTTTTCATTTTTAAAGAAAATTTCCTCAACTTACTTCATCTCACCCCCCTCTTATAAATACATTGTTTTTGTTGTATCGATTTACCCACATTGTGGATGATTTGTTTTAAAATTTCCTTTTATTCCTAAAAAACATGACATAAAACCATTTTAATGGTTAAATGTGTTTTAATTTTTATTATATATTCTTTTTCATGATCATTATTTAACATATATACATATTATTATTTTATATAATGAAACTAGTTCATGATTATCAAAGAACAACAGAAATGATCTAAACATATATCACTAAAAATTGATCTAATGATTCATCCATATTCCAAATAACAAAAATAATTTATGGAATAAGTTAATATAATGGGAAAATATGAATACCATTTCATTCAAGTTTTGGAATTTCATTTCCATACATGACGAAAATCAAATACAAAATGGTCAGGGAATCAAGTAAAGAACGCACCCAAAAAAATGGAAGGAAAAAATACTTACAATTAAAGGGTTAAATGTTTTTATGAATTGATAATATAAAGTGTTATAAAGAATAATATGTTTCGATTAGATATTTATAATAGTATTTATCCATTATAACGTAGGTTTAAACACATTGGAAGTGATATGAAGCTGAGGTAAGAGAATTCATAACATGATATATCTTCTTTGGGTTAAACATCTACTTCATTATTTATGATGTATTAAAGTTGTTTGATTGATGATTATTTTTATATTATGTTTAATTATATAAATTAAAAATTTATATACATATTACATCCACTATATTAATTATCAATTCAATTATATGATACTGTAAGGAGATTTTCTTCTAAAATCATCTTATAAAAATCTATTTTAAAAAATTCAAAAGAAATGTTATTATAAAATTATTCATGATTTATGGTTATGATCTGGTTAATGTTAATTGTTTATAATAAATGGCGAGACCTATATCTCCCTATAATGCATTGGTTTTATGTATGTTCGAGGATAGTTGTTTAGTTACACCATTTGTAACCACGATGGTTACACAATAAAGTAGTTGTGATGGTTACATTGTAAGGTCTCTATGAGGGTTACAATTTATAACATAGATAATAGGGTTACAATATTATGTATATAATTCTCTAATATAACATTATGGTTCTATTTATATTCTTTATAATTTTTTTAAGTGCATTTGAATCTCAAGTATCATAATGTAATTATATAGGGGTGACATGTATGCCCTTTTTAAAATTATTTCATAAATTTACAAGAATTCGTGGATTATTGATTTATTTCCTTGTTTTTATATCCCTTACTAAGCTTTTTGTCATCATGTATTGTTTTTAAATTATTTTCACAATTTATAAGGATGATTAAGACAAATGATGAAACTAAGTTAAATTTTATGAATATTCTTCAATGAAAAAATGTTTTTTTAAATTTTTTATAGTTTGGATGAAATGGATACTATTTTTGTGGTATCCGCTCTGTATAAATGTGAACTGTTATATATGAATGATATAACAATTTTCTAAAACTATAAACTTGAAAAGATCCTAAATGTGAATGGAATTAAGTTCTATTCTAAAATTCAAGGTTATGATATGTAATAAGGTTGGGTTCTTATATTATAAACTCAATTGATCAAAATAAATGTTTTATGGAAAAAACATTTTTTTGATCGAAATCACTTTTTCATAGAAAACCATTTTTTTTAAAACGTTTTCAAACAAGTTTCAAAACAAAAGTTTCAAAAAATAAATTATTTTTTAGTCATTAAATGTTTTAAATGATTATTATATTTTTAATTTACAATATTTCAATGTAATTTTTGAATATATAGGATTTTCAAATTGTTTTATGTATTGAAAGGTTATTTTTAAAATGAAATGAATATTTTCAAAAGGAATGTTTTTACTTATGTTTCAATGATATATCCATTAATAATTGTCAACAAAAAAGTTTTAAATTGTCCTATAATGGATATATTTTTTTATTTAAACCATCCTTATTATTTCCTATTTGTATTATTATTATATTAAAGAGATTTTAATATAACTCCATTATTTTCCATCGGTTAATAATGTATCAAAGATATTTTTATATAAAAAATTTATTAAAAATTATTTGATCTTTTTGGGAAAGGATTTATAGTTTTTATTATGATTTTATGGTGAAATTAAATCTTTTATGTGTTATTATTATGTAATGTTACTTCGACATTTTATTGTTGGTTATATTATAAACTGATGACGGGTGGTTCCATGATAAATTGAGGTGCAGTTCCTTTATATCCTTATAATGAATTAGGTATGTAAGTCAAAAATATTTTTATTCAATTTTTAATATTTGTTGTAATATTTGATTTGAAATAACATCCCAATGTACGTAAATGTTTTCTTTATGATTTATATGGCTTTATAGTGTTTCTCGTGGTCAATAATGACATCACATTGCTAATGATTATTCATTTTTACATCCCTTTCTTATTATATGTTTTCATATTTGATGATATTGTTAATTATTTGTTTTTATTATTTTTTTAATATCTCATGTACTTTGATTATGTCATCATTCCATTATACACTCTTATACACATTGATGACATTCAATTTATAATGCTAATGTTTACTGTTACTAAGAATTTTAGATTTACCTTTTAACGTTTAATTTTTCAAAAGTTATAAATAAATAGGTTGAATTATTTATGTCAATAATTTATCTTACAAGGATGATGTAGATTACCAATTCTAAAATTAGAATATGTAGGTTAAATGGGAGAAATGATCATTTAATATAATGGGATTATTTTATGTGGAATTTTTTCCTAATTCACTAAAATTATAAACCTAAATGTTCCTACAAAATTTTTGTGATACATGTCTTCATTTTAATGTTGTGAGGTTTTGATTGGAAAACAATTGGGTCTCCCTTATCAGCCTCAAATCATGAAATGTATTGTTTATTATTTTAGTAGACGATATGGGAGTGTTGGTCATGGGCGATTATAAAATGTATCAAAGGATGATTTATTTAAATTAGGATATTATGATGTTTTAATTAGGGGTTATATTAATAGTTATGGATACAATCATATGTTTTCATGTTTAAGTATCGTCAATAGTTCAATTTCCTATACAGATTATGTCAGGGATTTAAGCAGTAAATTTTTTTGATGTTATTAATAAAATTTTCTGAGATGTTTTATTAGGTTCATGTCTATGTAAAACATAGGTTTAATATAAACTATAAATTTAATTTTTTTCTGAAATATTATTTACAGTATTGATAAATTTTTTGGTATATATGATCCTAGATGTTGAGGTAATTATGGTAACCTATGTTATATCAAATAGATAAACAAAGGATGGAAAAGTGATTTAGTGACTAAGTGGTTAATGATACATAAAAATGACATCTCCATTTTTTCATGAAATATGGAAGGTATTATATAACAATTGAGGTATATAAACTTTTTAATTTAGAGGTAGATGATGTTATTTGGGATATATGTTCATGGAATCATTTAGTTTCAATATTGGGTATTACTATTGATTTTTGAAGAATATATAATCATTATAATGTATATTCATTTTGAGAATTATCATACCTTGTGATAAAATTTATTGTTTTTGGTTAAATTTTAATGATATTTATTATATATTATTTTACCTTTTGTGGTTATATTGTGTTTAAAAATTGATTTCAGTGTTTTGGTTGTGAAAAAATAATCTTGAATAATCCTGTTCTAGAGAAAAATATTATAATGTTGTGTTGATTGGTTAAAGAATGAAAATATACATGTAATATAAGTATATTTAATGATATTTTAAATATATATGGTTAAATAATACATAATATTTAGGATATGGATCTTGGAATTTTATTTTATCCCATTACCATATTTTCTGATGATATCAATAGCCCGTTCTACACATATTTTCTGGGTGGGATTTCTATCATTGATTTATTTGTTAGCATGTTCTATATCACTTTATATTAGTACATGGGAATTGGTTTCCCTTCTAAATCTATCTTTTATTTTCCCACAAGTTTTCTCCTTATGTGGAATCCTTGTTATGTATGACTTTGGGTGACCTGTACAGTTTCCATATTTATTTTTGAATGGGTTGTTTCCTTTATTTAATTTATATGATTTGGTTTTCAATAAAGGTATTCTTTATTTTTTTAATAAATTGATAAAAAAATTAGAGTGAAATAAATTTTGATGGCTCTTTTTATCTACTGTTATATAAAATAATAATTTTATATTGGGTTGAAAATAACATCACGAAAGACCATGTTTTACAGAAAAACAATATATTATTATTATTATTATTAAATATTATATTTATCTCCTACCCATTGAAATGGATGTAAATAATAATATTAAACAAGTTATTAATTTTGTTTTTTGAACCAAAATAATTATAAATTAAAATCATACCATTTTTCGAAAATAAAATGAAATCATTTTGTGAAGAACTATTTTAATGTAGAAAATTGTCATCAATACCAATTAATGAAATAAATATCCATTTTCAATTGTATTTATTAAATATATATTAAATTTATATTAAATGTAATGATTCTACATTTATCTAATATATATTATATTAAAAAATATGAATAAATCTGATTTTAAGATTAAAAAAGATTACTTTTTCAAAAAATAAAAAGTTACACAATTTAACGGAGCACATGTATTGAAATTAAATTTTCATAATTCTATAAAATTATTCTTATAAAATAAAAATCAGTTTTTAAATAGTAATATTTAAATTTAAATTCAGATATTTTTTTATTTTTCATATATTTTTCATTTTTTAGTGATTGTAAAAAATATAGAATTTAATGGATAATTTAATTTATCTATAAAAAATTTCATGTTATTTTATGTTTTAAATTTGTTTTAAAGATAAATTAGATGAATAATAAATCAATTAATCCAATTTAGGTCCTTAGAATTAATTTCATATTGAATTTTGATATAAAAACATTTCAATGTTTTGAACATTTTCGCGCTAACCCCCCTCTTTTTCATCATGTATGTGAGATACATTTTAAATTAAATTATAGAAAAGATGTTATTTGAATTTAGAAAAATTCCTTACAAACTTGGAATTATAATAATTTGTAATTTCATGTAATTACAACATCACTTAAAAAACATTTACTGAAATAAATTAAATTTAATTATAGAAATTAAGGTAAAAATGACTTTACCTGTGGTTAAAAATTTTTCTTAAAAGTACACGTATGCTAGAAACATTTATAAAACCCTTTTTATTTCCGTATATAACCATATAACCTATAATATTTAAAATTTATAATTATTGGATGAACAAGAACTATGGGAGACATCCAAATATTTTTTCCTTTTTGGTATTTACAAGAATGAAAGTCATCTATTATAAAAGGTAATTAAATTTCATCAATTCCAAAAACCTCTAATTCCTTTTTTTCTCATCCAAACTCAACAAAAATAAATTCCAATCATCCACTATCATATCCTAGAAGCTTAAATTTGGGAAGAAATTAACACAAGGAAGGCATCAGGTTCCTACCAAAAGACGTTACCTGAAGAAGAGATAATGTTAACCAACAAACATTTTTGTTTTATTTCTACCAAAAACATATCCAATTAATTTTTTAACAAGATTATATAATTACATCAGTATCATAAATTTACTAATATGTTGTTATTTTATGTGTACAATCAACAACATAACACACTTCCATCAAATGTCATACACAATCATCATTAGTGTGTGCAAGGGACTGCCACCTCAAAAACCAATGTCGTTTATTCTTTCATACACACCTATAATGACGGGTAATGAATATGACATAACATAACTCACATTATAGGAATTTTATCCTATTTTTTTATAAGTTGAATACAGGTATACATGTTTTATTTCGTTTTCAGTTTTCTCCTCGTGTTCAGAGAACAACTGTTATATTTTTCATTTTTTGTGTAGGAAACTGATGCTTTATGCATTCTGATGGATGTATTTCATTACAGGTAAAAGGGTTTCTTGAATTTAACATAGTTTCCAAACAAATTCCATGAACATTATAATTATAATGAATGTAATAAATTACGTGTAATGGTTACATGATGTGTAAGAAACAAATATTGGATCTTAAAAAAAGGTGACCGTTTTTTGTGTACATAATCGTTGGTGATTACAACACGTTTAAAGGAGTTATATTTAATGTAACTATCAGATGTTGTATTTTTGGGTATTTCTCAGTTATTATTTTATATCATTATCTTACATCTCTCTTATCTATTTTCCATGAATCCTTCTCCATAGATTTTGTGAATCTACGTTCATTAAGGATTTATTCATTTGTCGTTGGATCCCAATTTTTATTGAATCACAAATCAATTGGTGAGTAGGGCATGTAATTTATTAATTTTACTGATTTTAGAAGTGCAATTTGAATTTGTTATCAGATACATGTACCCATTGTAAATTTTCATCCTGTTTTCTTCAATATATATATTTCAATATTGTTTATGGTTATATTTACTTATTGGTGGTGGTAAAGAAGTTGTATTTTTTTTTGTTATGTGTCAGTTCATATTCTTTTCCAACCCTTCTCATTGAATAGGATCAATTCTATGGTCATAAAATTTATTTCATGGCCTCGATTATCATTGTTTCATTCTCTTATTGGCGGATCCTTTAAGGGTTGTTCACAACCCCTATTTTTTGAGAGTAGGTTCTGTCTATAACATGTGTTGATGAAGCTATATGCTCTAGTTTTTTTATATATTTATTTATAAAAAATATAAACTATAATTTATGTTTAATTAGATTTAAAAAAATATTTGGGTTTTCCATGTTTTTTAGTAAATCGAAAAATTTTATTTTCAATGCATATAAATGATTTATGAAATGGATCATATTAAAATAAATAGGTACATAGGTGGAAGGTTCATCTTATTGTAATCATCCATATTACCATAAAGAATTTTATCAAAGGGCTTAAATCTTCTACCTATATATTTTTTTATAGAAAAATTTTATTCACATTATTGGGGGGTTCACTCATGGGGTGTTTCTATTCTCCGTAGGCATTTTTTTTGTAAGATTGTTTTGTGCGGTAGTCATATTTGTTTTAGTAGTAGTCATGTGTCCTGTCCTGTTGAGTTTCATATAATTAGTTGTCTATGATTTTTTTAGTAACATTCTGGATTTTTCAAACTTTTTATTTGATATGGATGATTTGGTTTTGATAAATGATCATTGGAATTATGCTTGAAATAAATATAAAAACCTTTTAAAAAAATTGGGAAGTGGGAAATATTTTTCAATTATATTGATATAACTATTTTACTTCTACTCATTCCATGTTTACATTGAAATGGGCATACTTGAGTTTTTGTAGATAGAATTGTTATATAGAACAGAGGTGGGATCCTACTAAGATAGTTAGTTCACACGGTACACACTTGTTCAAGGGTGCCTAGACCATTATATGTATATTTATGTAGGAAAAGGAACGTTGCTACGATGAGGTAGTGATGTTTTAGGTCATTAAAGTATGGGTACTTAGTGGTGAGAGGGAAGGATTATACCGATGATATCATATTGTTTAGGTGGTTTTGTAGTCCTTTATTATTCGAATGGTACATAAAAATTGTTTCTTCACCTTAGTTGTTTAGTTTCCATTTTTTTATTTTATAGAATATATATATATTTATGTATTTTCTAATTTTTCATTCCATTTTGGGAATATTTTCCATATTTTTATTTCTTCATGTTGGGTAAAATCATTCCCTCTATTTGACCATATGATTCTCGAGTTTTAGTCTCTATACCATAGAGGTTGGGAATTCCCTTACTGTATGTGACATGTTAGGTTGTTTACCAATTTAATAGGTTATATGGGTTGATTAATTGAAAAGGGTATAATAGTTTATTTCTCATCAAGAGTTATTTTCTTGGGATGTTTGGTAGATTGTAGATAAGATTGATGGGAATTGAGAGGTACTTGTGGTATGTGTCTGGCCTGAAATTATTATGATGATACTCAAGTTACTATGGGCTGTTGGGATGTTTGTATGGAGTTTTTTGTTTTTATGTTCATATTATTTTTTTCATACATTTTTTCTAGTTTTAATTTAGTATGTTATATTTCTTGATTGTTTCTTTTGTTTTATTGTGCAACAGTATGCATATGTGATGTGTTTTGTGAGTTCCATAGGAGGGTGTAACGGATGAGCCTCATGAAATTACTTTAATATATAATAATATGGTTGAGTCTATTATGCAGAATTTTCGTGCTATTGATCACAATGTACCTCATGTTTAGAATGCTTCCATTGAGATACAATCAGGATGTGGAGAAGAGAGGGATCGATAATTGTAGTTATTGCAAGAGAAGCCACAATCCATTAATGGAATGAATGAACGTGAATAGTTGTAGAAATTTTGTAAAGGATAAAAAATATCATAGACTTCCTAGATACAACTGAGTGTATCAAGATGAATGTGTACGACTTTTAAACATTAGGGACATAGCAAGAATTGGTGGGATTCCATGGTATTGTCTAATAAGTAGGTGGTGTTGGATAGTAAGGGTTTCAAGACCCTATTCATTAATAATTTTTTCATATTGTTGTTGATTATGGATAACTCCCTAGATTTACTCTTATTAAATCTTACAGAGTGTGTGGTTTCATCATACAACATTCAGTTTGTTAATATTGTTTGTTTTTCACCCAATGTTAGAAATAATGACCAATTTAAGGCTCACAAGTAACTATAGTGTTTTTGACCGAATATCAGATAGTATATAATAATATTGATTATTTCCACCAATGAATTGATTTTAGATATGGATATGATATTTGAGATGAATATTGGATGAAATTTTGGATATTATATTCTTTCTCTCCCACCAAGTTGAAACATGAGTGGTGCGTTAGGGAAGAAGAGAAAGTGATAGGATCATCACATGAGTAATGGTGTCGGTACACAATATCATGCCTCTTTGGAAAATGTTTCTTCAATTAGAAGTGTACATTTGACTTGGTATGAATTGGGAAAGTTCAAACATACCCAGTGTTCTATTCCATCACCTACAAAGATGTCTAACATCATTTGGAATTTTACTAATCTCCAACATTTTTGTTGGCTATGTCTACACATCGATGTGGTCAAGGATTTACAGCTTCAAGGGCTTATAAAACATAGTGAAATGATTCAATGACTAAATGGATCTATTAATAGGCATAAGGAGTGATGAAATTTCAAAATGTAGACGAGTTTCAAGTGGAGGTATATGTGGATTTAGTGATAGTGAGATGTTCTATATTTATTGCATCCTTATTAGTGATTTCTTTATAAAATCCTAATACTTCCCATGAATTTATACAAGGATATATTTTTTATTTTATTAACCTTCCAAATGTACCCATTTCCTCTATTATGGAGTAATTGACATATATTTGGAAGGGAAAAGGGCATGGGTTTTTGTGTCCTTCTTGTATTCAATCAATAGCTGATACAATGCTAGTTAGGGATATTCTTGTTCTAGATCTAGATAAGTTTGACATCATCATCAAGATTGAGTGGTTTTTTTATCATCATGATGATATTTGGAGTTATCAAGAGCATCTCCAATTTCTTTTTGATGATGGGATATCTAAGTTCCTTAGGTAGAGTGGGATATGAGGTCTGGTGGTGAAGGACATTACCGCCCAAAACTCAAGAGTTTATTGTCGGCTATAAAAGATAAGCGTGCAGATGTTTATTATGTTGAAGATGATCATGATATTATTCAGTTGTTTCCTAATGTTTTCCACGATGATTTCACGTGAAATCCTATAGAGATGGATGTGTAGTCCACAACTGACCAACAATCTGGTACATTGTTGATATCAATACATTCATACCATATAGAACAAAAAGAACTAAAAGATCTCAATATTCATTCAGATGATCTGGTGGTAAAGGGTTTTGTTCTCCCTATGTTTTCACCATGGTTATTACTTTTCCCTTTTATAAGAAGATGGAAAATTCACTCTGATTGTTTGTGCACTATCTGATGTTGAACCAGGTAACAGTAATAAACCAGTATCCATTTCCTCATGTGTATGATGTGTTTGATCAGTGAAAGGAGGAAATGTTGTATTCAGAAATTTATATTCAGTTAGGTTATCATCAACTCAGAGTTAGAGAGTTTGATATACCCAAAATAGCCTTTATAAAAATGTGTGGTTGTTAAGAATATCTTATAATGTCATTTTGTCTAACTAACTCTCCTATTTTTTTCATGGATAATATGAATCATATATACCATTAGTATCTACAAACATTGGTGGTTGTGTTTTTTGATGACATTTTGGTTTATTTTAGGTCTAATGGTGATAATTATCAAAATTTCATATTGGTTTTTGAAATCCTGAGGAGTCACTATTTGTATAGTAATTTTTTGAAATGAAACTATTGGATTCAATTAGTGAAATCATTAGGTCACGTGATTTCTGAGCATGGATTATTTTTAGATCATGAGAAGGAATATTATGTTTTTTCATGCAAAGAACCTCATGATCGTTTTTATATTTCTATAATTTTTGGAATTGCTTAATATTTTCGATGGTTTTTCAATGATTTATTTAACTCTGTTTCACCTTTGAATGATCATAAAATAAAAGAGTTGAAATTCATATGGAATGGAATGTGTCTGTATTCGTTCAACAAGACAAAATGAATTATGGCATAAACACAAATTCTGATCTTACCTTGTCATGGTATGAGGTATATGGTTTTATATGATACTTATAATGTTGATTTGGGTTTTATTCTCAGGAATGATGATCATGTGGAAACTTACTGATCTCGTTCTATTGTACTTCATGAGAAGAATTACCAAAATCTAGATTTAGAACCATCCACAGTTATATATTCACTTATATGTGGGTGGAATTATCTTTTCAGGGAATGGACTATATTCTTTTCATACCATAAGATATTAAGTTATATATTTTATCCTAAATTCTTAAATCATAAAACTTGGTAGTTGGTGTAATAACATCAAATGTTTGACATTGATATCTCCTACACCCGAGGTAACGATAATTCCATGGAATATTATCTTAGTAAGAAATTTCTATTTTAATAAATATTGGAATCGAAGAAACAATAGAAGATTATGAGGATTTTTTCTGAACTGCATCAAGATTCATAATATGATGTTTCAAGTATTGTTTTGACCAGGGTTTAGTTATCTTCAGCTATCCTTGAATATATATTGTACTTTTAGTTCCAGGATGATTATTTGAGAGAAATTTGAGAAATCATATATAGTGGGGACATTGTTTCCGGTAGGTCTATCTCTTCATATTGTTTTCTCATTTTGGTATATTGATTTCTTGTATTAGTAACTATGAGGTTTTTAATTTTGACTTATTTTCATATTTCCTCATGGTATATTCATTTAGGTACTAGGAAGGTGAATCTTACACCTTCTGGTAGGATGCATCCTTTTCTAATGGCCGTTAGGAAATGGTAAGAGGTTTCAATGTTATTTTTTAACGGATTAACACAGACTCCTTGAAGGGTTATTGATATCATGGTGGAGATTGATCAATTGAATAATTATTATCACATTATTCTGATCATGGACAACGTAAAAGTTCTATATCTTGGTATGTTTTACGTAGAAGAAGTTGTAATGTTACATGGAGTTCCATCTACCAATTTTTTAGATAGGGATCCAAGGTTTACTTCTAGTATTTAGAGATTCATCCAAGAGGATATAGGGACACATGTTATGTTGTGTAAAAATTATCATCCATATAAATACGGTGAGATAGAGCTTTATATTCAGATATTGATGGTTATAATTTTTTCTTATGTCTTAGATTTTAGTAGATTATGGGACCATCTAGGAATGATTTGGTTTACATAAAAAAATTAACATTTCTCAATCACAATTGATCTTTTTGAGACCATTTATGGTCAACTATGAAAATCAACTCTTTTTTGGGTGGATGTCGGAGAAGCATCATTGATGGGTCCATGATTGGTTCAGGAGCCTTCCATAGGGATTTGGGATATATGTTGATGCCATTATATAGTGCACAGTCAGGAAAATTCTTATACAGATCAACACACCATCCATTGTAGTTTTCTATAGGTGCATCTGTTTTCCTAAAATCTTATCCTCGGTTAGGTCATTGTTGTCATGGAAAATATGGAATGTTGGCTTTGAGATATGTTAGACCATTTAAGGTCAATGAGTAGCTTAGGGTGGTATATTTTTTATTGGAATTTTTGTATCAGTGGAAAACCATTCTTGATGTTTTTCACATGTCATAGCATAAGAGGTATCATAGTGGTCCCTCTCACATTCATAGTTGGGAAGCAATAGAGTTAGATCCAGACATTTCTATTGTTGAGCATCCAATTTAAATCATTTATTCTCAAGTGAAAGTCTTGTCGGGGAACTCAAATTCAATTGTCATCATGTTATTGAGTCATGGATAAGATTATTTTGAGACATCATAATATTAATCCTTGATGATTGATCAGGGACCTAACTTATTTATCAGACATCATTCTTCTTCTTGACATTCTAAGGATGAAAAGTCATATAATGTGTAGTTTGTATCTTCCTTTCACTGAATGTTTAGAATTTACAATTTTTTTTTCAGATAAAATTAGTCTGGGTAAAAAAATTATTCGTTTTCCATGGATCTCCATCACTTCGTAGACTTACCATGTTGGAATATGTTTTTGGGTAATAAAGTGAATTTTTATATCTTTTTATGGGAGATAACAAGAAATGTAATGGGGTTACATGACATGTACTTAGTCTCCAGGAAAAATCCATGAACTATTTACAAAACGTGTAATGGATACATGCCATGAAATAATAAAATATCAATTTTTAATTAAAAAGGTGACTGGTTATTCAAAATACTTAATTGTCATGGATAAATGACACGTAAAGGAGTTAAAGATCATGTAACTACCGAGAGGTTGTATTTTATGCTGCCACCCAGATTAAATTTTATTTCATTCTACCAATGATATCTTGGATATCAACCTAGAACAACTATTCAGTGATTTTTTTAATCCCCATTCATTCTGGATTAATCCATTCTATATTGGATAACCATTTTGGATGAATCACATCTCTCTTGGTGAATGAGCATTTCTTATTCATTGTTTCATTGATAATAGTTGTTGAGTTCCATTATTTTACATTTTTCATGGATATGTGATGTTTTTTATTCCTATTTATTCCTAGATATATATTGAGATCTTGTTTTGGGGAATGATTCCTTATTATTTTTGGTAAGGTGGGTGTGAGTTATTGAGGTATGTGTCATTTCATCTTATAATATAAAAATTCGAATTGAATTGTATCAACTATAAGATGTAATAATTTACTCTAGATCCCCATTTTTTATTGGTTCATTATCTTGTATGATGATCCTTTGAAGGGCATGTGGGACCCTGAGTTTTGTCATAGGATGTTCGATATATAAACTATGTGATGAACTCTATTGCTCCAATATTTTAAAAATGTATTTAAAAAAAATTTATAATGATTTTTTGAGTGTGATAATGGATTTGGGATGAAATTTGGTTTTACAGGGTTTCTAGTAAATGGAAAATTAGTTTTTATCCACATACAAGATATTGTTTATAAAAAAAATAACACATGGGAAGTCATGGGTGTGTGTGTGGTGGAATTATCTTAGGTCAATCATCCATATTAACATTAAGAGATTTTCTCTTGGGATTTAACATTGCTGGCTTGGCCCATTATTCTAGGGACATGTTTTTTAACATTGTTATAGGGTACACTCATGGGGTTTTACTCTAATACATAGTCATATGTTATATGGACCTATTGTTCACTAGTCATTTGATGTGGTACGAGTAGTCTTTTATCATAAGCTATTGACTTACTTGACATGATTTATCTATTCATGGTTTTTTAGTATTTTTTTATTTTAGTTATTTGGAATTGATATGCATGATTTTGATATGATATATGAAAATGATAATTAGGCTTGAATCTAATATACCTTATTTTTGAAAAAAATTATTAGAAAAAGGGAAATATTTACCATGCTTCAGATACAAATGATTTATTACTTATCATGCCATGTTTTTTGAAATGATCATACATTTTTTATATAAATTCTTATTTCGTATCACATGGATGGGATCATACAAATAGTATTATCTCACACCCTATACACTTATTAGGGTTTTTGTAGAACTTTTTATATACATTGATGTTGGTAAAGGAAAGGCACCACAGAGAGGCGGTGAGTTTTTATGTTAGCTGACTCTTGGTAGATGGTGGTGATATGGTGGGAGTCTTACAATGATAAAACATGGATTAGTAACTTTTGTAGTCAATTTTTGTTTTAGTTGTACTTGGATATTGTTTATTCCCTTGAGAAGTTTGGTTTCTGCTATTTTCATTCTGTTATGTTATATTTATATATATATAAATATACACAATTAATTGTTTCATTAATATAGGTGTATATTTTATATGTTTATTTAACTTTAGTTTGGGTTAATTAATTCCTTTTATTTGATTGTTTTATGACTATGTTCTAGTCACCATCTCATTCGGTGTTGGGAATTCCCTTCTGGTATGTGACGTGTCAGGTAAGGGGACTAGTTTGAGAGGGTATTTGGGTAAACTCATTACTAAAATAATGTAAATTTAATTTATATAATATATATTAGATATTTATGATGTATTTATTGTATTTTATTTAAATATAACACATACATTCATTCCTTCCATTTTTTAAGAATACTATATCATCATTTTTGTGTACGAGGGACTACCACCTTGCGAAGCAATGTGATTACTTTATGCATTACATGAAATGTATTAAGGATGGAATTAATAGATTTATTTAGTATATAAGACATAATAATTATTTTTAAATAATATATATATATATCATATACTTCTCATTCTTATAATATTATATGAAAATGAAGACAACTTTCATGCAAACATAAACCCACCATCTCCAAAATTGATGAATTTCATTTCATATTTCAATATTTATTATATTATTATAAATTCACAAACACTAAAAATATATTATATTCATACCATGTTTTACATTATCTATTTGTGGAATATATTATAAATTTTGGAGGAACAAAAAAACAACTCAAAACATATATGAAAAATACAGTGGTTAATACTCGAAACACATCATTAACATGGAATTTTTAATAAACGGGTTATATAATGTCATTATAAAATTGTATACTGAGTGATATATATGGATATGTTACTTTGATTGACTTATAATTATAATATAGTTATTATAAATAGTATTGCACACATAGGACATGCGTCGTGTCTTCTTTTAAGGGTATTTCTAGTCTCACTATTCTTTCTACGTGACTAAGGAAATATTCATCACTCATTTCATTTGTGTTGTGTATAAACTGAACTATGAAATTATATATGCATTTATTATTTTATGAGATTCATATAATTCTCATTTTACATCTTATATAATTAATATTTTAATAATTATGATATTATACATTTCATTTATTTTTTTCCATGGGGATTAAGATTAAACATTTAAAAAGTGGTAGAAGTCTTTTATTACTATTTCATCATTTATCTTGATGGTTTGTGATTATGTATGCAATATTGAAATATTATTATCCACATGTAAATTATTATTTGGAAGTTTTTACCTATATATATTCAATTATAATATTTTCCCCTTCTCTTTTCTATCATTTTATAATCATGATATCAAAATAATTTTTCTATGAAAAAAATCATCTTTTTAATTGATAAAAAAATTTCCTCAAAAACTATGTTTTCAAAATATGATTTCCAAGATATTTAAAAATGAGTTTCTCAAGTAAATAAATATATTCTATTCTTAAATGAATTAATGTATTTTTTAATGTTTCATTTATGATACTTCAATTTTATTTCAAAAAAATTGTATTTTTAGTACGTTTTAGGTTTTAAAAACTGTTTTTCAAAATGAAATTTAACATGACCCATCTCCTAGGGCCTGTGCCCGATCTACCCCAATCCCACATCCCATAGGCCAGGAGAAGAATACTAGCACCAAGTAGGCATGTTCGATTGGTGGGATGTATTTTCGTTAGTAACTATACGCACACACCCATCTCCAAGAAAAAGATGATAATAAAAACAATAAGTAAACAAGGATGGAAACCACTAGAAGAACCCACATAGATTAAAGTTCCAAACTAAAAGAAAAAGGAACAACATGCAATCCCAACTAAAAAACCATGTAAAAAATAATTATTAATGATCATAGAAAACCCTACATAAAGTGTAAGTATATTAAGCTGTATGAACTTCAGTGATGTGTTCAACGTATGTCAAGTCGCCCTAAATCACCGTTTTCTTCAGCCTACCAAGGACTTCATCAAAGATACCAATTGTCTACATAAGGCATGACATATGTGCGAATATCCCATGAATTTTTGGGTAAAACAATACTACGTAGGTACACCAATCCACAATGTAATTACACTATGTAATCCAATGGGAATCACGTGAAATATACCAAAAATAAGATAACTATGTAATAGACCATGTAGACAAAAAAAAGTGGAACACAAGATATAGACACTTAAGGGTATAGACAGGAGAGTAACTAGAATAGGTCTATGTTATGTAAATTGTATTAGTGTAAGAATCCACCATATCCTCAAGTATTAAATACGAGAAGCATTGGAAACACACAGAGTATGGGTAACACAGAGAGTGTTGGTAACACATGGAGTGTAGGTAACACACATAGTGTCAGTTACACATGGATTTTTGCAATCACAATTAATTTTTGGTAATGCACGATTTGTAGGTAACACATGGAGTGCGATAAACGACTAAAGAACCCACACTCTAGTGGGATAGGGGAGTACCATCTCAGTATTTGTAAGAAATACATTCTAGATAAGACAAAATGACTATTTAATGCATGAAACTATGTATTATAATAGATTACAGGTCGCAGTCTGTCACATGATTTCATCAACAAAATTCTCATTAGGGGTTCACCTACTCCTCGAGGATATAATCCATATATAAAATTCTATAGAATCTCAAATAGATTATCCCAAAGGATCACCTTGTTACAAGGGTCCCAATGTCATAAATGACACATTAAATTGAAATATTATTGGAGAGTTATGGTAATATTAGTAAAAATGTGGTCTGGTTAGGTATAGGATTAGTAGGACTGACCTGACCTGACCAACCAGCTCGACCCACTCATATGCGATGATTTCCATAGTGTCTCTCCATGTTGATGTTGGACCTCATCTTCATACAGCGTGACGCGGCTTCATGCTGCATTTGATAGAGAACACTGCTATCCATCAAGGTGGTGGCCCAGTATTCCTCCCATAGCTGCTATTCCATGGGGTGCCATACCACTGACCATATTGTCAGTAGCATCCTTCTTTTAGGAGGGTGATCTATCATGTGACCCCACTAGAGGCTTCTCTCCTGTGGGTCGCATATTTCACATTGATTCAATATTTTTTAAATCAAAATAAAACCTTGGACACTCAGGTCACCTTCTCCATCAACATTAGTTTGAACATTTAAATTCATCAGTCATGGGGTTTGGTCATGTTCAAAACAACCCAAAATATACCAACCCAAATGGGGACTGAAATCATGAGGAAATAAAATTCCCTATCTGGAGTTTGAATCTATCTAATAAGAGCATTATTCATTAATGGTGATGTCTCCATGAGTCACCCTGATCCATCATTCCCCAACAGGTGGGTTCTTCCTCCATTCCTCATGAAAACTCCAAGGTTTGGTTGATAGCACTGATTTCATAACAAATTTAAATTTAAAAGAAAACAAATTTTTTTCTACAATGTTACTACAATTTAAAAACTTTATTCTATGTTTTTAAGAGGTTCACATCCCGAAAATAGCATTCACCCTCGAAAATTGCTAGTCGAGTGTAGGCTCCACATAAAGAAGAAACCTCCTTATAAATTCAACAGTTGTCATGAATTCCCAATACTATTTTACATTTTTGAGTTATCAGTATTTTAGAATAAAATATTTTTCATTAAAATTTTTTATTTTTAGTTACATGCATTATAGGTTTTCCCACTGGAGACATGTGCTGACTATCATTAAGTTGTGACAATAATAAACTCGTCATCCTAAACACAATAGATCCCTACGACTTCTTTTTTGGGAAACTATTTAGAAGTTAATAAAACCTCACATGTGTGTTATTTTTGATATACATAATAACAGTTCGAAATTTTTTTGGAGCACTCCCGGACCCAAAATCATTTGTTCTCTTAGAACCTGGTGTAGAAATAGTGGAATATAATTTTCTAGAAAAAAATTTCATTAATAATATGGGAATTAAATTCTCCCCAAAATAGAAATGTAAATGCCAAAATCCAAAAAAAATCATAAAAAATAAATGGGGATATTGACCATGAATATGAGCCTCCCACTCTCTAGTTCTCTCCTAGAAATTCTTGTGATTCCAATGAACATGTACTAGAGGAATCAATCACCCATATAGGGTCCTCTCCCGTCAATCCCAATTCTGCACCAAATACTCCGCAAATGTCGCACCGTTGCCAACGTCCGGCTCTCCCCAGTGAATGATGTGTGGTGGGTAATGTATGTATATCATCAGCTGGGATACGTGAAAGTTGTTGTGAACCCATTCCAACATCATAGGTATATCCATGTGGTATGCCATTTCTCGAATTCTTCATGGTATGAGAAATGGTCTGATGATCCTTGGTGATAACTTGTCTCCTGAAAAAATATAAATATCCCATGTCTAGGAGAGACCGAAAGCGGCACATGGTCACCCTCCTCGAACTCCAAGGGCCTCCTTCGCCTATCAACAAAGTGATTATAAAATATCTATGTAGTCTTCATCCAAACATGGATGACTTGAACCCTCTTCGTTTTGGATGGTATCAATATCGGACCCAAGAGTACATACTGTCAACGATTAGTACATCAATGTGGACACATGTAGGGTCCCTCAAACAAGGCCTCAAATAGTTCCATAATGATAGTTGATAAGTTGATGTTGTTGTATGATAACTCTATCAGGGATAGTTGATCCTCAAAGCCAGAGAAAAAACCAAGGATCCAAGCCTGTATCATGTACTCTTGGACATGAATGGTCCACTTTGTCTGGTAATTTTTTAGCAGGTTGAATGATTCACTCAAGAAATGTGTAGTCCCAAATGATACTGGAAATCCCATACAACACAAGTATGTTAAAATTCCATCTAGATCTGAGACTATCATCAATATTACTACATGGATTCGAACTATCTCTTGTATGTAGATGCATCCCATGATCTCTAATGAACCATGCTCCAGAATCTCTATGAAGTGGGACAACATGGTGAGTCAGTCAGTGATAACTGAGATAATATATTTACCACTAGATGTAAATGATAGACCCTTAAAAATGTACATTAATATACCATCCCACATTCAATCTATCTCTTCTAGGGGTTGAGTCAAACTCACTGGAACTAGGTTCTCATACTTCACATGCTGAAAAGTGAGGCATCTCGAGACAAACATTGTAACTAGATTATCATTCCCCAACCACCTAAAATGACATAGTAGGTTGCAGTACATCATTCCCAAACATGAATGTACCGCCAAATGGTATGAATGGAACTACCACAATAAATCCTCTTTCAAAGTCGTTGGTAAAAAATGAATCCTCTAAAAAGGATGGCATGTTCCCCACCTTTCAAATATCCACCAGGGGCAAGCCATGTGGACATCTAAGCACGTGTAGTCTCATAGCTAACATATCTAAGTTATTACTACCACACATAGTGTATGAGTGGATGGGTAACAACCATTTAAAAGATATGAGATGCTTCATCTCCATCTATGTATTATATATAATGTAACACCAACTACTCCGAAGCCCTAATACGATGTTGTGAAATCGATCTTCATATGAGAGAAACTACTACCACATTCCCCTTCCCAAGAGTATTGACTACATTGAATTCATAGTCCTAGTGGAACTCAATAAAATTATATTTTTGTAGGTGAATATCCTTTTGAGAAATTATATACTAGATACTTTTAATTTTTGAGTAGAACATAAACTTCTTGCCCATATGGTAGTGCCACAATATCGTCAATGCGAAGAATGTTTTCACCAACTCCATATCATGGGTCTCATAGTTCTGCTCATGTAGTCTCAACATTCGTTAACATAAGTAAATAACCAAATTCCCATAAATAATGACATAACCATGAATTGTTCTTAATTCATTGAAAAACACCAATAAATCGACACACTCCTCTAGAAATCTGAGGATGGGAGTGATCGTAATATTGTGCCTCGGCTTCTGAAATCTCAACTGAAACATCTTCATCCACATGAATGGTTTCCCTTTTAAATTCAAGGAAATAATAGATACTTTTAAACTGGAATAATCTGGTATGAACCTACGATAGACCCCAAAAACTGTTGGAAACATAGCACCTTGGTAACGTTCTTTGGTAGCTCCGAATCAAGAACTTCCTCTATCTTCACTAGATCTACGAAAACTCCATCCTTCAAAATGATTTTTCCTAGATATTGGACATCTCTTATTTAGAAAATGAATCATTGAGAGCTTCCCGTAATGATTATTCTATAAAAGTACGTATGGGACCTTCCTTATGTTCATCACGTCCTCCACATCAAACGGTGAGTAGAATAGGATGTAATCAATAAATACTACTACACACCGGTATTTGTACGGTTGGAAGATCAAGTTCATGAGTCCCATGAACACTACATGAGAATTTTTCATTCCTAACAACATCAATATGTACTCATAGTGTTCATAGAGTCATCAGAAATTTATCTTTGGAATGTCATCATCCCGTACCTGAAGCTGATGATAACCTAATCTGATGTATATCTTCTATAAAAATTTCACTCCATTCAGATGATTGAAGATATCATCAATCCTCAGAAGTGTATACAAATTCATCATTTTCACCAGAATCAGGCATCAAAATTCCACTCATAACCTCAAACTATTATCTCCCTTATTGGAAAACAATATTGTGGCTGCCCATGTTTGAACATAGGGCCCCATGAATCCCTTTCCCTACAAGTCCCTTGACTGTACCCTCTTCTCCCAGTGCTCTGTAGGAGCCATTTGATAGGCCTGTGTAGATAATGGTGCCATCCTTATGTACATATCAATGAAGAAATATTCATCACTACATTGAGTTAATCCAAACACATCATCTTTAAATATTCCCTTGTACATGGACACTGCTAAAGGAAATTTTGGACTCATCTCACCCACTACAATGAGGGTCATTCTATACAATAGATGTGTGATCAGATACTCCCTCCTACGTGCGAGTCCATCCTACACTATGTGTGTCTCCCATTCATTGAAGAAAATAAAATGTGGTCCCATCTCTATGGACACACTTCTTTGTACACCTAAAATTGAAAATTTGAGAATGAATTGGGGATTAAAAATCCATACCTATAATGATGGCGTAAGGACTCAATTCTACCACCATGATATCCCAAACAAAACTCACTCCCATAATAATAATGGAAAACTATCGGCACCAGTGTGTGGTCATAAAATATTCTCCAATAAGACTCTATAAGCATAGTTATTGATTCAATGGTTTTGTTATATTCTCTGTGTCTCAAGCAAGGGTTGTGGTGAGAAAAATGTAACTAGAACTTCTGTCTATCAAAATTGCTGCAACGGTGGAAAAGATACTGATCATTCCACAAATAATACAAGGATTCTCAGGATTGTATGAGATGATATATAATCTTGATGTACATGGATATATCATAACTTGAATGGAATACTTAATACAAGAAACAAATAGACAACCAAAGACCATATTAGTTTAGTGTCATGGGAAATTCATAACATAATCATCTAACATGGAGGAATATCATCATTATCACCCTCAAAATATATTCCCATTTTCATTCCCTTCCTAAAACCTTTATTTATATCATAGAGAAAGGAAAATATAAAAAGAGTGATCCCAAGTGCTCATTAAGGGTAAAAATTGAGAACATAAAACAAACCATAAACATAAGAATGTAAAAACAATAATTTAATGTTAAATATCAAAATCACGAGTCATGAAATAAATTATGGTAGTTCTTAAGGCTTGTATTATAAATGAACATTACCCATAAAATTTATTTCGCATAAAACAATTCAATGTGGAAAATATATAATCACATAATATGGTTTTTATAGTATGCAAGGAATTTATACCAAGACCCTCATAGTGGAATAATTCCATTACTGATCCAGGATTACATTCTGTCCCATCAATATATCACTAAACTATATTTACTTTTCATTACAACCATATATTTCTGAAAAAAAATTGTTCTCATTCTATTCATGTCTATATCATGAGATATGAATCTTTACACATTGCATTTGAGGGTGATATATGTCCCACTCATCTCATAATTAAATCAATCATACATTTACTACAAAAACAAAAATCATTCCTCATAGCATTACCCATGAAATAACATTGGATTCTTAAACATAATTCTATAAAAATCCATATAAAATAAATGGATTTAAATGAAATAAATCAGTCATAAAAATAGTCCAATCAATTCAATAATTTGGATATAAACGTCATTCTATTTCATATTTGATGAATAAAAATTTTGATTATCCACTAGATCTTAATTTTTCATGAAAATTTCATTTCTTTTTCAAAAATGTTTTTATTATCAAAATTTCAAGCAATATTAAATTAAAAGATTTTAGTTACAAATAAACATGTAAAAATATAGATTAATCTTCTTGAAATACATAATTATGGTGATGAAAATTCTCATTCATCTTGTATATGATAAAATAATTCCCCTCTTACTTTTTCCAAAAATGACAAAAAAATACATCGTATGGTAGTTAAATGAAATATTATTTTCATACAAGTAGTAAAATTAAAAAAGGGTAAAAATTATGTTAAATATACATTGAATAGTATTAAACTATTTAGGATAACATTTTTAGAAAACATGGACATTGATGATAAATATATCCCAATTAAATACATACGAATAATACATTTTGGATAAAAAGAGATAGGGATATTTATCCCCTACATTATTTATGATTTCAACCATATGATTCAAAAAACTCCTGAATAGTGGGTCTACAGAAATTATTAAATCGTAAAAGAACCATAATATTATTTTTTATATCATATATGTTTCAGTTATTACATTATATTAACTGTTCATTTGTCAATTCCATGTTAATGAAATGTTTTGGGTAATAATCGTTTCATTTATCCGACATGGTTGACATTACGTTCTTTATATTATATCTTAGATCATGATTTATATTATTACAGTATTTAAAACATGATTTATATATAATATTAGTTAATTATATATATATTATAGATAAATGAAATGAAATAAATAGTTCTTGGAGATGGTAGGTCGTGTGTATGCATGAACGCAATTTTCTTTTCCTTATAGAGTTGTATGAAAGTATGTATATGATATATATATATATTAGAATTATTATGTAATATATTTCACTATTATTTGTTATATATATCATATAATCAATCTTGAATTATTTATGTGGATAATCAATGTCATCGTGTCATAGAGATGGTACGTCGTGCGTACACATGAGCGACGATGTCATTATCATAATTATTCAATGTTATTTAATTGTATTATTCATAATATATAATTATTAGTATAGTGTTATAATAATCATATATTGTTATTATTTCCACCATTATTTTAATCCTCGTAAGGCGGGGGTGAAAACAGCCTACACCACTACATGGAGATGGTAAGCTGTATGATCGCATGTGCCATGATTTCTATTTTCGTAGGATTGATAGAAGGTGAAATATGGTTTTTTAATATTTATAAAAACGTATATGTATATTATTTATACTGATGTTATTAATTTATAATGAAATCTCTCATGAATAGGAAATATAATAAAAAAGAATTTTAAATAATAGGTAGAAGAGATTATTTCTTACACGATGTGTCTCCTTTAAATTTCATCTTAAGGCACTAGAGTTGGTATTTATTAGTATAAATGAACCTATATAATGTAACTATGGGAGTAGTTTTTGATATCATATTTGTTTCACTTATTTGTTTATATAAACCTTTCATTTTTCAATTCCTTGTTAATGAAATGATTTGGGTAATAATCGTTTCATTTATCCTGCGTGGTTGGACACGTTGTTCTTGATATTATTTTTAGATCATGATTTATATAATTCCAGAATATGAAACATGATTTATATATCATATATATTAATTATATATATATAATATAGATAAATGAAATGGAATACATCGTTCATAGAGATGGTAGGTCGTGCGTACGCATGAGGGAAATTTTCATTTTCTTATAGACTTGGATGGAAGTAATTATATGATATATATATTGTAGAATTATTATGTAATATATGTCATTATTATTTTTTATATATACCATATATTAATTCTTGAATTTATTATGTGGATAATGAATGTAATTGCGTCATGGAGATTGTAAGTCGTGCGTACGCATGTGCAAAGATATCATTCTCATAATTATTCAATGGTATTGAATTGTATGATGTATAATATCACATTATTAGTATAATGTTATAATAATCATAAATATTTCTTAATTCCACCATTATGCACATACATCTAAGGTGGTGGAGAAAACAGACTACACCATGACATGGAGATGTTAAGTTGTATGATCGCATGTGCCATGATTTCTATTTTAATAGGATTGATAGAAGGTGAAATTGGGTATTTTAATATTTATAATAACATATAAGTATATTATTTATATAGATGTTATTAATGTATAATGAAATAACTAATGAAGTGTAATTATAAGAAGAATGAATATTGAAATAATCAGTATAAGAGATTAACTCTTCCATAATGTATCTCCTTTAAATTTCATCTTAGGGCACTAGAGTTGGCCTTTTTAGTAAAAAAGAACCACTAGAATGTAACAAGTGGAGTTGTAAAGAGATATTTTCAGGTTATGGTCCAATCATTAAGGTTACAAATGGAGTGAAGTGGATAGGTAGGAGGTTTCCTTTTATAAATGTGGAGAGGGGCACTTTAGGAAACTCTCAAAATATTAATTTTTTTTATAAATTTTATTGTTATTAAAAATAGTCCAAAAAGGTTTACATTCGAAAATATTTAAGATTTTGTTCAAATAAACATCATCCAATAATTTTTAGACATGTTTTTAATATATTTTTATACTTATCTTTTTGGTTTAACACTTATTTTAAAATTTTTAATCTAACTGTGATACCATGTCATTAAAACATTGTGAGTTAATATAAATACAATATCATGTAAAAAGATCCATAAAATGTAATTTATGATATATTGGGACATATTTTAATCATTTTGAAAAATCATATAATTCTATGAATTTAATATCAATTAATAAACTATTTAATGTTTTATGTTACTAATTATGTCAATTTTGGATAGTATTTATACTTGACATTTTTAACAAATTCATATCAATCTAATTAATTAGAAACAAAGGAAAAAACTCATCATAATATGTGAATTTCATCAATAAAATTCATTCATGAAATCAAAATACTAAAAATAAATTTATTAAAATATATATATATTCATTTATTTTAATGATTTATTAAAGAGGTATTCATTACATCAAAATTGTTCCATAAATAAATATATTTATATATTGTCTAAAAATTAAAAAAAAATAACATTATATTTGAATTATTTTTACCTTTCTAATTACTATTTATATACATAGATATATGTTATATAAAACAATATTAAAATCAATTTATTAAAAGATATATGTTTATGTTATAATTATCTTTACATTAATTTACTTCTTCTAAAATGGTATTTTCATATCGACATAAATCAATGGGGTCCCAAAAATCGACCCAAATATTCAAATTATCATAAATATCTCATCCAATATTATATGGACACGAGTTAGGGTAGTTTAATGTTATTACAATATTATTTATTACCATTATTTACCCGATTTACCCTTAAACTATGGTATATAAAATAATTATTGATGTTACTATTCATAGGGTCCAAAAATAAAAGGTAAAATTTTAAAAACAATTTAAACATATAATTAAAAATATGGAATCAAATTTTTCAGGTAAAAATATAGAAGTTTCAATAATTAAATTAAAATTAATTATCATCGTTAAAACCAAAAAGAGGGTTTTCATGAAGTAATAACTATCATAATATTTACATTTGTTTATGACCAATTTATTAGTAATAATATTTCATATTACCAAAATTAGATTACATGATAAAATTATAATCCAATTACAGATTAAAAAAATTTGAAATATAATTTTACTATAAAAAAAATTTGATGAAAATGATGTTTTGAAATAAAATCCATTATTTTCATGATTCCTTATAATTAGAATTTAATCAGAAAAATATATGAATGTCATAAAAAGTAATTATTTTCTCTCTCTTACAAATAAAATGTTTATTTTGACATATAAAACTTATAAAAGTGTCAAAAATATATTTATAAAGGGTGTACCATCAAATAGAAGTAAAAATACATATTTAGAAAAATACATATTTTATCCAAAAATTTGATTTTGTTCTCATATCATATTCTAGAAAATGGGTAAGATGAATTCTAATGTTATATAAAAATCAATATTTGGTTAATTCAATTAATTGTGTCTAGTTTATATACCATTCAATAATTAAATTTTAATAATATGACGTTTTTTAGTGAAACATAGTATCACATACATCGCAAGCTATCTAGGAAGGTCTATCTTGTGTTTAATGATTGAAATGTTAGTATTGCATGTAGTGAAAGATTATTTTGATCTTTTATATAACATTATACAAACATAGTTCATTTATATATTGAAAAAATCTAAACACAATGTTAATTGAAATGAAATCTATTAAAATGACATGAAATTATGTGCAAGACAGTCTAAGAATAGTGATGTGTATATTACAAGCTAATTCAATGTTGTATATAGAACATGATAATAATGGTGTACCATAAACCACATGACATCAATGAAATTAAATTTAATTTATCTCCTAAAATATCAAGGATATACATTATACCCCCCATAAAATGAATTTCACAATTGAAATTCACCGGGGTAATAAGTTGTTTTCTACATGAATGTTTCTTTCATGGAAACTCACGTCATAAAAATAGATACTAAATTTTAATTATAAATATTTAAAGTCACATACATAGTGGTTACAAAAATTAACTCATCATTGGGGTTCCACACAAGAGAACATATGTTGTTCGTGAAAACATGGATATGTAATAGAAATCTATCCATCATGTTCTAATGAGTAGTTATTGAGAATAATGATTTGTGAAGGTTATCTTCTAGAAATCCGAAAATTTGTTATTATTTTAATAAAATTTCATCATTCATCGATCCCTGAATAATTTCCACTTAATAAATTAATTAATGAATTGATTTCATAATTTTCATTATTTACTTGTTAGAAAATCCTATGATAGAATTATAGGTCATTCCATCTGTCCCTATCAAAAAAATATTTACAAAAGTAATCAAGTATACATATTTCCATCTATGGTGAGATTAATCGTATACGGTTCTAAAAAGGACTTATAAATCATTTTTAATACCACATAAATTAATCAATACTTATTTATGTAACTAGGGACATCTTGTCATCCAGTGGTAGGTGATAAAGGCGTGTTGCACTTCAGTTGTGGGTTTGATTCCCGTAGTCTTGTCCAACGTGATGGGTTGTTTCACATCCTGTGGGGTTTAGTTTTTACAAATCATTACTATAATAGCATTATATAAAAATATAAATAATGTTTTACACTTAAACAATACTATTTGATGTCCATATCAATGCATTATATACTTTAGGATTATCCAAAATACATCATTCCAATATCACAATAAAAAAAATGGTTATATAACCAGCATGTGAAAACCATCATTTATATCCAATATATCATAAGATATATCTTATTGGTCACATTCCAATAATTTGAATGACTTCATCACGTGTTCTCTTGAGTCATAGTAACAACCTAAATTTCCACATATCCTTACTGAAAATATTTTGGTTTCTTTATTCCCAAAAATTTTTGGGATATGTTACTAATGTCCCAAAAAGTGGTATGCTTCATCCTGGATAGCATAACCCTCTTGGAACTAACATTGTAATTAGATCTCTAGAAACATGAATATTCTAATTTTCTTATTCTAATCCATAATTATATTAAAAAAAGTGACATATTGTCGGATATCTTCTCTTTTATCTTGGGTTCTCTAAATGTATCACCTTACCCTTATATCACATTTATGTCTCCATAAAACAATTCAAAATATCCTTTCTCTGATCCATCCATCCAACCCGACTTCCCTCAGATTACTCTTAGCCCTAATGTCTCGTCCCTTCACTAAGGGGCTCCATCACTTACACTCTCCCTATAAGAGTTTTCCAAGGCTTCTAATCTCCATTGGTTATCTCTAATAGCCCGATTTGGCTGTCAGTGCCCTTCCCTGGACAGTTTGTCTTGCATCGCCAATGAATCTCTACCCCTTCATAAGCGCATTGTCGTCGGGCTCCTGGACTCTTGTCACTTCCCTCTGCGGTTTTCCAATGATGACGATCTTGCTGAGTTTTGGTCTAAAGGACATCTTTGATGCGGGGGTATACATTTATTTCTCCTTCATTGAAGCCACGACTTTAATTGGAAGAGGTATTCACCATCTGCGGCTATCTGGGTGAGCATTCTGGGTCTGCCCCTTCCCTTCTAGAACCCCACTATTCTGCAATTTTTAGGTAATTTGGTTGGACAGTTTTTGTCTTTTGATGAGAAATCGAGGACTCTGTGCCATCAGATAGCACCCTGAATCTCTGTGGAAGTCGATGTATCCAAACCTCTTATTGATGAAGTGTGGATCGAGATGGAAAACGAGCTTCAGTTCCACCAACTGGTGACTTTTGAGAACTGGTATGACTATTTCACTTCCTGTTGTCGACTGGGTCATCTTCAATAGGGCTGTCGTAAACTGTTTCAGAATTATTCAAACTTGGCTAATAGAAGAATTGACCCACCAGAGTTGCAAACAATGGGAACCGTGGAACCCATTGGCCCGTATATTTCATTACAGAAGGAGGATGCTGCCGCATCCCATATTGACAATGGTATGAGTATGCTTGATGGAAATTTGGCTTGACCTTCGAAACATGATGTCTCAATGCCTAATCAGAGTACCCAAATTGAAGATTCCTCAAAACCAGCTCATAACTCACTTGAAGCTAGGGTCAAGGATGTAGTCAACAGGTTGATCGTAGATCTTAATGGTGTGAAAAAACCATTGGAACTGTATTCTCAGTGAAATATTGCAGGTATTGACACTGGGTATGGTTTAAATTGTACCCATTCTGAGATGGAAAGGGTTAATGTGGAATCTCAGTAGGGAATTCTCATGGATCTTGGTTATGGTCCTTATGAGGAGGCAGTTTGATCACCTAGAAATGAAAAAGGTGTTGCTTCTTCAAGAGGAACCAAGACACCAACAGGGAAGTGCTGGACCCAGGATGCTGTTAGACATTCAACTCATTTGACTGTTTGGACACCATTGAGTCTGTCCAGGTTGAAGGGGATTGCCAAACTGAGGGGGGTTCTAGAGTTTACAAGGTCCAGGAGGAGGGGATGTTACCTAATAAGAATAAAGGTAGAGAACGCAAGGACTACTCATTTTTACCAAAGTCGATGGTAACACGGTCAGGTAAAAAGTCTAAGCTAGGTGAGAAGAAAACATCATCTGCCAGGGTTGTGATGCAAGAGGACCCCCAGTTTTTGCCCAAGGTGAACAATAATTGAATTGGAACTGGCTCTAAAATAAGAATGAGCATAAAAGAACCTATCAACTACTCTGAAGAGGATATGGTAGAGGAATTTCTCTATGTCAATATCCCTCAGGAAGAGGCAGATATGATGGGAATACCTATCAAAGTGGAGGTCAACAACAAGAATTCCAAGTGGATTGACAAACATGATTTGATCCTAATTAGAGGCTTCATCAATCGAAAAATCAGCAAAGTAGAATATATCTGATCATGGAAAAATTGACGAATTGATTTGAAGACATCATTGGGGAAGACCCTGATGATATGGTTTGGTTAATAAATTTGAATCAGTATAGAGAGGAAAGCACTAACAGGCTAAGATTATGCTTTGGTAATTTTTCATCTTCCTATGAGGCTTCAACTACTAATTAATTGGGTTTGTTTCTCCTATTGCAGTAAATTGTTTAGTGGTTATACCTCTGTTTGCAGTTTGTGTGTTTTGTTGGTTTGTTTCATGATTTCTACATTGGGCTAGGTTTCTCTGTTATCATCTTTGTAGGCCATTTAGGACATGACAATTTTGGAGGGATGGTAACCTCGGGAGTGACCATGCATTCATGGGATCATCGAGTGTCCTAGATGGGGATGGTGGTTGATGTTTTTGCTTGAATGAGGTATCCTGTTTTTTCCTGTTTTTGTTTGGGGATGTTTGGATTTATGGACGAACCCTTTGGTTTCTCACTTTTCCCGTAAAAGTGTTATTCTTAATAAAAAAATAAATTTCAGTCAGTAATTTAATCAATACTGGATTAAAATAATATAACTTTCGCATGTCATTCATAATATCTTTTTCCTAAATAGTATGAAAAATACTCTTACCATCATCATGATTTTCTTAATTATATTTCATCTTAATAAACCTATCATCCAAATTCTCATACATTCCACATATGAAAAAATTAATGCATAACTAGGTGTTATGTAGTAATGTCTTTTTAATAAAACTAGAATGAAATGTGTGATATGTACATATCAGAAAAAAGAAACACATAAGTATGGTGATTTACATATAATATTTCTATTACTGATATCATAATTTTAACACCAGGTTACTCATGATTATCACAAATACCTAGGTTTGTTAAATATACCTCACTTATCCTTAGGAAATCTATTTAATTATAATTTGAAATATATCTAGGGTCTCACTAATGTTTTCACATAATAGTTTCTAAATGATGACTATACCTTCTCATTGATAATAATTGTTGATGCCCATCTTGACCAACATGGTGATTTCATTACTATTGTGGAACACATAATACAAGACAAAAATAGACATCCAAATACTATATTAGTTTAGTGTCTTAGGATTCTCATAACGTAATTATATAACATGGTGAAAGATATTCAACATCTCCCATAAAGATATTCACCCTTTTTCCCACCTAAAACATTTATTTATATCCATGAAAAAAAGTCCTATAAAGGGTGAGAACAAATTCTCAGTAGGGGTAATCATTGATAACATAAAAAACCATAAACAGAAAAAGTTAAAAAATAATAACATAATGTTAAAATATCAAAATCATGAGTCATGAAACAAATATTGGTAGTTCGTATTGCGTTTTTCATAATGTAACATTAACCATAAAATTTCATTGTCATAAAAAATGGGATTGTGGCCAATAAATATGAAAATAATTTGATTTACATGGTTTTCGATGAAATGCTACCAAGACCATCATAGAGGAAAAAGTACATTACTGAATCGGGTTTAGTTTCCATTCCATACGTGTTTTACTAAACAAGATTTACTTTCCATTCTCACCTGGTATTACTGAGCCTGATTTAAATTCAGTTATAGTCTTGTCTATCTCATCTGATATAAATCATTACCCAGCACATTGGAGAGATATATAGGTCCCAACCATCACATTATTAAATCATTCTTAAATGTTCCACAAAAACATAAAACATGCATCATAGAATAACCAATGAAATAAAAGGGGTTTCTTAAACTTCATTCCATTAAAACCCATATAAAATAAATGGATATAATAAAAATAAATCTATCATAATCACAATAAAATAAAATTATTTATAGGGACATAAACATAATAATATTTCATTTGATATTGAAAATAATTTTGATAAAACACTTATACAACATTTTTGAGGTAAATATCCTTTCATTTTCAAAAATGTTTTCTTTTTTCAAAATTGTGTGCAATTATAAAAGATATGAATTTATTTGAAAATAGTGTTATAAAAATTTAAAGGAAGATTCATAGAAATAAGGAATTATGATATTTTAAAATCACATACATTATGTAATAGTAAAAAAACAGTATCCTCCTAATTTTTCCAGAAATGACAAAAAATACCATGTATGGTAAACCAAATAAAGATTCCTTTCACAACAAATTGTTAAATTAAAAAAGGGATAAAAAATATATTAAAATAAAATGAATAATATAAAACAATATATGAAAAAAAAATTATAATACATGGACATAGAAAGTAAATATATCCATATTAAATACTTATGAATAAACAATCTTTGATAAAAATGAGAATTGTAATGTTATCCCCTACAATAGGTCTGATTTCTTCCATTTTTTTCCTAAACTCTTATATAGTTATTTTAAACATATTATTAAATTCAAACAACAATAAAATAATATTTACGATGTCATATATGATTCCCTTATGACTATATATTACCCATTCATTTGTCAATTCCATAATAAATCAATGTTTTGTGTAATAGTCGTTTCATTTATCATACACGATTGGAAATTTTGTTGTTGATATTATTACATAGATCATGAATTACATACCTTAAAAATGTTAAAAATGATTTATATATCATATATATTCAGTATATTAATATATATATATATTAGATAGATAAATGAAATGGAATACACTGTTCATGTAGACGGTTAGCCATTCCTACGAAACAATGATGTTTTCATTTTATTATTGAATTGGATGGAATTATGTAAATTATATATATATATATATACAGTAGAATTATTATGTCATATATTTCAGAATTATTTATATATATACCTTATAATAATTCATGAATTCTTAACATGGAAAATGAATCTAATCGTGTCATGGAGACGGTAAGTCATATGTACTTATGAGCGACGACGTTGTTTCCATAATTGTTGAATGGTATTGAATTGTATTATTTATAATAACTAATTATTAGTATAATTTTATCATAATAATATATAGTTATTATTTCATCCATTATACTCATTCATATAAGGTTGTGGTGAGAAATAGATAACTCCACATCATTGAGAATGTAAGTCGTGTGTACACACATGCAATGATTTATATTTTAGTAGGATGGATATAAGGTGAAATAGTGTTGTTTTATATTTATAATAACATATAATTATGTTAGTGATATTGATTTTATTACATTATTATGAAACAACAAATTAATGTTATGTATAAGAAGAATGAAATTTGAAAGAATCTGTAGAAGAGATTACATGTTCCTAGAAGTGTGTCCTTTAAATTTATTCTTAGAGAACTTGAGATGGTCTTTAAAGAAGACCAAAACCTATAGAATTTAACTATGGATGGTTATAAGAGAACATGTCAGGTTTTTTCCAAGCATGATGGTTCTAAATAGAGTTATGAGGATAGGGAGGAGGTTCCATTTTATAAGAGAGGAGAGGGGATGTTTAAAAAAAATCATAAAATATTAATTTATTATCAATACATTTTTTATTTAAAATGGACCAAAGTTTTTTTAGTTATTATATAAGATGACTTGGGTTCTAATACCTATAATTCAATTATTTTTTGGAATGTATTCAAACTTAATTTATCTTTATCTTTTTGGATTAAAACTTATTTTTATCATTTTTTATCATAATATGATATCAAATGATTTTGACATTGTGGGTTAATTTAACTATTATATCATACCAAATGACCCAAAACATTTTTATGACTTATTTGGACATATATTAACCATTTTTATGAATCATTTATTTTTAAGAATTTAATATCATTCAATAAACTATTTTATATTTTATGTTATGAATTATGACTATTGTTGATACAATTCATACTTGACATTATTTAAAAATTTATAAAAATCATATCAATTAAAAAAATGTCATTACCTCATGCCAAATATTTCAATGTAATATAGAAAATTTATTTTTTGAAATTAAAATTTTCAAATTATATTTATTATAATATTTATAAATTAATTTATCTCCATCTGTCATTAATGAGGTAATCACTACATCACAATTGTGTCATTAATACATGTATTTATCTAATGTCTACAAAATATATATATAATACCATGATGTATGAAATATTTTAACCTTTCTAATGAATATATATATACATAGATATCAGTTATATAACCCTATATTAAAATGGATTTACTAAATGATATATGTTTACGTTATAATTATCATTACATTAAATTAATTCTTATAAAATGTCATTTTCACATTCATGTGAGTCCATGTTATCCCAAAATTGACCCATGGATTTCCAATTTCAGAAATATATACTAAAATAGGATTAGAAAATATTTTAGGGTAGATTAATATTATTATAATATATTAATTTATAACCTTATTTACCGGATTTACCATTTAACCATGGTAAATAAAATAAATATTGAAGTTCATATTCATAATGTCCAAAAATAAAATATAACTATTTACACAATTTTATCCTTTTGTTTCTAAATATGGAGTCCATTTTTTCAAATTAAATAAAAAATAAATTTTAGTAACTAATTTAAAATTAATTCCCATTGTAAAAACCAAAAAACTGGTTTTTATGAAATATTAACTATCAAATGATTATCAATTGTTTATGTCGAATTTAAAAATTAAATTACATAAAATGACAATCATTTTTTTAAATGATTAAAATATAATAAAATTAAACTTTAATAAAAATTAATAAAATTATTTAACTTTATTAATAAATTTGATGAATATGAGTTTTCGAGTTAAATTGCATTATTTTTTCACTATTCATTAAAACTCTATTTTTATAAGGTAAATTAAAATAATCAACCAAAGTAAATTTTTATGTCTCCCTTCCAAATAAGATGTTTATTTTGTGACATTTAGCTTATAAAAGAGTTAGAAACAATTTTTAAAATTGTTGTACCATCAAAAAGTGGTAAATCATTATTTTTTTTTAAAAATACAACCTTAATTCGAAATATGATTTTGATCTCCTATTATGTTCTAGAAAATGTGTAAGATGAATATTGATGTTATATAAAATTAAATACCTGGTTAATATTATTAATATAATTTGGTTTATATACCATTATATAATTATATTTTTGTAATATATCATTGTTTGGTGAAACTCAGTATCACGTACATTGCATGCTATCGAGGAAGGTCAATCATATGTGTAACACAAGAAAAGTCAGGGTTTCATATATTGAATGATTCATTTGATGTTGAATATAATATAATAAAAAAAACATTCATTTATACATTGTAAAAAATCTTTACTCAGTGTTGCATGAAATAAATTCTATCAAAACAAATTGAAATAATGTTAAGACAATCTAATAATTGTGTAGCATATACTATAAGATAATACAATGTCATTTATAGTAAAATATAATCATGGTGTAGAACAAAAAACAATAAATAAGAGAAATTAAAAGGCATATATCTCATAAAATTATTGGGGTGTCACATAAATCATCAATCTCCTGTAGCTAGACTCGCCCCAATCCATCACCTCCACGAGATCTTGGTGGAATACATGGGGGGTGGTGGTGGAAGTGACTCTAACCTTCATACCCCACCTATCACTCGTCTTACTCCTTTTCTATATCCACTTCCTCATAGAACACCATTTTCTTTCCTCTACTACTGCCTCAGTGGTCCCTTGACCATATCCTGGTCGGTCGTATCGCTGGCCAGTCAATCTCTATCAATATTTCCCCGACTACCACATGAGTAACACATTTTTTCCATCAGCTGGATCGCTCTACCCTGGGAAGATCTCACCATAGATTCTATGACTCGTGGTCATCCAATAGAGTGATTGACCCACATGGGTGACTGCATCATCTATCAACTACCTGCTGCTATAGAATCCGCTACATGTTTGCTTGTACTAGCTCCCATTGTCTGTGACAGCTCTACAAGAAAGTTGTACATGGTCAATACAGAACCCTAGAATATGTAGAGATACTAAGGATTATCATCGATTCCCTAATCTCCCAACATAGTCTCTACTCTAGGATTCAATCCTTTATAATTTAATTGCACCATGTATACAGAGTAGTGAGAAAGATCCATGAATATTCCTCATTACTCTACCACATTCTTGCTTCCCTACTATAGATGGAGGAGATCATGTATATGCACAGAGTATAACATCACAGAAAATAACTCCTTTTGGAAGAGGAGCTTGAAGTATTTTCAGGATAGTGACATCTCCTCATTAATATGACACATTAGGGTCCACAATCTCCCCATTGAGCCATGATGAAGGATCACTGTTAGGACTGCCATCTGGTCATTATGCATCCTCACTAAGAATAAGACTCATGTAACCACCTCCAGTCAACATGAAGATATTTGGGGATCTTTCTCACCTCAAAACCTTGGAGGACGCTGCCTCTAGAACTCATGCAAGGCACTAAACCTATGTGCATCCTCTACTAGTAACACTTGTACAAACTGCTGCTCTACAGGTGGTGGTATTTTTGGTACACCATCAGGAGGTACTATCTCTGGAAATGGTCCCAATACTGATATCTCATTGCTCTACAGACCATCCTCATTTCCATGCTCTGGATCCCTAGTTGTCTATCTGTGTGGAAAAATCCTGAAATAGAACAATATAAACAATATTTAATAAAATATACATGTTGACCTTACTCTAACTCATAATGGACATGAAAACACGCTCAATTCCAATATGATACATGAACCATTAATTTTCCATGGAACTAGAATTTTCATCTACTATGTTGGAAATTATAATACAAGGACATTTAGTATTGATTCATTAGCTGTGAAACCAACACTAGGTTTCATGGTCCAAAATCAGAACTCAAAACACTTAACATTATTTCCCCAATAAAAGTGTAAAACTGACTACCCTATGGTTCCAATATGTCACAACCCTTCCCTCGGGGCCTATAACATGACTACCCCAATCCCACATCCCATTGGCCTGGGGATGGCCACTTACCCAATATAGTCATATTACACAAGTGCAAGGATATTTCAAAGGTACTTGTAATCACACACCCATCTACATGACAAATATGAAACTAAACACCAATAGTAAAAATAGACGAAAACCTCATTGAAACCCAACGCAGATTAAGGTACAAAACTGAAAAAAAAACATTTATAATACAATCCCAACTAAAATGGAAAGTACAAGCTCTATGAACTCATATTTAGAAAACCATACCTGAAGTGTAGGTATAGTAATATGTCTGAATGTCGCTGTAGCATACCACATGTGTCAGGTCTACCTAATGTACCCCTTGTCTCACAAAAACTATGGACTCCTTCAAATATGTCAATCATCTTCACAAGACATGAAATGTGTGGGAAAATATCATGTAGGGTTGAGTAAAATAGTAATATATAGGGACCACAAACCAGAATGTAATTATACAATATAAACCCCAATTAATCACATGAATTATGCCACAATGAATATCACAATGAAACAAACAATGTAGACTACAAAATAATCACATGATGTGTAGCATCTAAGAGGTACAGTCAAAAGTGTCACTAGAGTCATATCACGCCATGTATAGTTCTATGATATGTAAATAGGATTATTGTGAGAATCCAATATACCATCATGTAGTAAATACATGGAGAATTGGAAACACACAATGTATTGGTAACACACCAAGGGTCGGTAACACATATTGTGTAGTTAACACATATAGTGTAGATAACATATGAAGTGTTGGTAACAAATGATTATTAGGTAATACACATACTATATCCAAAGACTAGAGGAACCACACTTCAATGTGATAGGGGAGTACCGACTCAGACTTGGTATGACAAAATGTCTAGATAAGACCCATATTTTAGGTAATACATGTAGTCAAGGTATTCACATAGCTTCTATGGGGAAACTAGTGACATGATTTCATCCTTAACTCACTCGTTACAGGAGAACCTAATCCTCGATCCAATAGGCCATACACATAATTCCACAAAAACTCACATATAGTATCTCAAAAGGACCACCTGGTCATGATGGTCCCAATGCCACAAATGATTCATAAAAAAGACACCCAGTTTGTGAGATATGGGCATTTTATGTAAATAAGTTGTCGGTTGGGTCTAGGCCTTGTCGGACCCAATCAGACCCACATGTACCAAATCCTTCCTGAACCAACCCTCTTTGTCTGACCTGGACCATTGGGTCGACCTATCTCTGCATTCCGGCTTTATCTCGCCAGCATGAGTAGGTTGGTTCGTTCCACCCGAACGTAGAGGGTGACACACCCCCTCCAAGTAAATAAGGCTGATCATCATCTTAAATGTGGGGAAATTCTACATGATCTTCCCAATGGTGATTGAAACAATTTATTGATACTGTCCATATGGACTACAACTCCATTCAATGTGATGCAGCTTCGTGCCACTTATAGTTGAGATTACAGCCGGTCGTCATGCTAGTTGTCGGTCGTCGAGCCAGCGACCATGCTCACCACCCATGATCGCTGTGTTGCGGGGTCCTCTGGCACCAAATTTAGATCTAGAATCTTCCATTGGTTGGGTATCACCACCATAACATACCCCCACCAGTGTCATTGCATTCCACCGACATCTCCTCTTCAGTGTGTCGCTAGTTTCACTCTAGTGCTCAGTTTTTTGAAATAGAAGCATACATGAATACCTCACCTATCTCTGTTGGTCAAGTCACATTCATTACTACCAAATAGTGCATGACTCAACCATATGGGTTTTTTGATGATTAACACAAGAACATGAATGAGATAAAAGTTCCAAAAAACCCTTAGAATGGACCTTGGTTTTGTTTTTGTCAGCCTTGATCTATTCACATCAGCAGAAATATGAATGAAAAACAATGAAATATTTTAGAGGATTCATCCCCTGTAATCCCTCATTTTAATCCATCCCACAAAAATGTTCATACAATGGGTATTTCATAACAATAAATAAGAATGGGGAAATATATCATGATGAAAACAAACCCCAACCAAGTGTTAAGATCAGTTGAAGAAGAGGATTCATCGTTGTTAGTGATCCTTCCACGAGTGATCTAGATCCTTCATTTTTCATCGTTTTCTAATTAGAGTGTTCCTACTATTGCCTCATGAATACTCTAGGGTTATGAAAATAACCCCATATTTTCTACAAGGATCAATTATAAAGAAATCCAATAGTGTGTTACCATGTTACATCAATTAAAATATTATTATTAAATATTTTAGGAACATTAAAATCCATAAATTAAAATTCACTCGTATATAGATCCGGTCGATGTTAGCCTTTTCCTAATAAAAAAAACTCATTAAAAACACAACTATGGTCTAATATTTCCAATATGAGTGACCAATGATGAGTTATTTAGATTTTAAAATAAAATAATTTAACATAATTATTATATTTACGGTAATGTACTTTTTGGGGTTTTTCACAGGATACCAGCACCGAATGATGTTCAATTTAACCTAGGGTAAACCTGTCATCCTGAATTCAATGTTTCCCTCATATTTCTGATATGGGTCCCCATTAAAAAGTTACTAAATCCGCATCTGCATGATATTTTTAATAAACATAAAAATAATTTAAACATTTCTTTTGAGAACCCACGATGTTATAATCACGTGTCGTATTAGTGCCTTGTCATAAAAAATACCATTTAATTTTCAAAAAAATATATATTAAAAAATTAAGACATTACTAAAAGTATATTTACCTAAATAATGTTTTTAATGGTCTATTAAATGTATTTAAATTAATAAATGTAAAAAAACGCTTATTTTTAAATACCCTATAAGGGGGATATTGATTATTTACATCATCCTCAATCTATTCTAGATATAATAATAAATTTTTAAATATATTGTTATAGAACATGTGTTTTTCAATAGGTTTATCATGTTTTAAATATATTATTATATATTTCATTTCATTTCCATTGGTTAGACATGTTATAAAAGGGATAATGGGTGTTAATACGTGTTTAGGATGAATTAAATCATTTGTTTGTTGTGATTTTGTTTTGTTACTCTGAAATTTAATGGGTGTTTGTGTTATAAACTAATGACTGGTTGTTCTGTAATAAACTAACAATAGGTGATTTCATGACAAATGAATGTTAGGTTTTTTTGTGACAACCCTACAATGTATTGGGTATTTAATTTGACCATATGGTTATTCCCTTATTAAGAGTGATAGTAAGAGGGAATTAAAAATGATTTCCCAAAGGACGTGAATATGATATTAATTCTTTATATGGCATAATAGTGTTTATTATGGTATATATTGAAATCACATGGAACATGACTATTCATTTTTATGAATCTTTCTTTGTTCCTTGTACTCATATTTTACGTTCCATGTTATTATGGATATAATGTATTTTATGATTTTATCATGTTTTTTTATTATCTAATCAGGACCTTATGGAATCTGATGGACATTAATGAAATTCAATTGTTAATGATTATGTTTATCCTTTTGGAAAATTTTAGATCACCCTTATTATGTTCCATTTTCTCCATGTCTTAAAAAATTAGTATTACTGATTTATGTCTATAAAGGATTTCACAAAGATGGTGTAGATAAGCTATTAAGAATTAAGAATAGTAGGGTTAAATGGGATAAATGATCATATAAAGTTAAGGGATTTGTTTATGTTGAATTTTTAATATTTTTCTTAAACACTATACCTAAATGGTCCTCACGAATAGAAGTGATATGTGTTTTCCTTTTTATGTCGATTGGTTACTATGATGAAAAGTTATTTCGCCATTTTTTTATCAAAATTGGAAAAGTAATGTTCATGATTTTGGAATATGTTTGGGGAGTTTCAGTCTTTAGTTGTTATAGTTAGAAATTAAAAAAGAGATTTTCCATTATCCATAGATGTATTATAGGTAGGATGAGGATCAGGTTGTGGTTGAGTGGGGGATGGTCCATAAATAACAACTCCACTCAAAATATTTTTGGGATGTTGATTAGAATGTAATAGTGTAAATTCTATTGAAAGAATTAAAATATTATTTCAGATATTAAAAAAGATGTATATTTTATATTGAAAATAAGAATATGCAATGATAAATGATAAACAATTAGTGTGTGGGAACTGTACAGTTAGTGATCCATCAGCTGAGAAACCTACAATGGGGAAAGGATGTTTTGTCATTAATAACAAAAATTTTATTCATCACCTTCATAATGATCTCCAATAGAATGGGATATCTTCTTTAATAAATCAATTTGCTATTTTAAGTCATATGTTAAAGTAGGAATCCTATGTTTTCTAGATAAGTATCTAGACATGTTGTTTAAATCCATATTTTTGAATATCCTTCTCAAATGATTATCAATTTTCCTCTTCATCCATTCGTCATCCCATCTTCTTTTTTGAGAATCATTTTTTACTACAACAAGGGTTCTAGAAACATGATTCTAGGAACCAAAAAGTACTATTTTATTTTGCCTTGAGAAAACATCCAATAAAAATTTCAATTCATTTTTTCTATGAAAAATAAAAAGGTTCTCATCCATGGAATCACAAATTGAAGGTGTGGAAGGTGAAACATGAGGAGAAGGTTAACAAGAAATGAATAAATTCTATATGGTATACTAGTACCATTCAAGAATATTCAAAATCATATCATTTAGGTAATCCTTTAATTATCACACATTTCTTATAATACTATTAATCTTATGATTCATTCTATAAATCTTCAAAAAATTATTAGGATGATTATGAGAAGCATCAATATAAATTGTCTTGTAAATTTATTGTTTGATGTTATTCGAAATAGAAGAATGAAATATCAAAAATAATTATTTAACTACCATTATAAAATCATATTTTAAGACTCTTAGATCTTATTTGGAAAAACAATTTATATGGGATATAGGTGAAAGAGTAATTTTTTTGATAGGTGAAGACCTTTTGAAAATTTATTCTTTAATAGGGGTTTAATTTATAATAGAAAACACCCTACCATATTCTACATGTTCTCTTAATTCAATATATAATTCTCTTAAAACTTCATCGAAATCACCAATATCAATAAATAATATCCCTTTATATCCCTCAGATTCAAAATCATGCTTTTCAGATGCCGTTTTTCGGAGTAGGCCCAAATATGTCATCATATATCTCTTAAAAAGTCTTATTAGTATAACATTTCAGAAACATAGGATTCGGAGAACTAGATTCATTCCTTTCTTCATGGTCTATTTGAGTTATATGATATCCATGTTAGTCCAACCAGGATAAATACCCAAAGAGGTGGTGAATCATGGTATGGAAGATTAAAAAAAATATCATTTCAAATAATATTTCTTCATTAAAATAACAAACTTCTCTCCCTTTCCAATAGTATTGTATGAAAATAAATGAAATCATGAATAGGACTCAATTATTTAACATGGTTAACCAACATTGGGCTACATCCAAAGACCATACAATGACAATGTACCGATGTACCAAATCCACTAAAAGAGAACTACTGTTTAAAATGAATGAAAATGACTCACTATCCCACCATGTTTACAACTAAATAAAATTTAAAAGCAGACTTCTCTCTCTACAGATGTGTGATCATTTCTTCTTCATAATATCCACTCCGAGTTTTTTGACATACAGGTCCCTTTCTTATATACAATGAATGTGTCCTCCACAATATGCAAATTCTATATTGATTTACTGCTTTTATCCACTGATGAATACCAAATTACCACAAAACAATGGGAAATCCCATTTTAAAAAAATTCAGAATGAATACCTTTACGAAGCTCCTTATTTTTCCAAGCTCAAACTAGCATTCACAAAGCACATTCATTCCTAAAGCTCAAACTAGACTTCACAAAGCAACCTGATTTCAAAATGATCAATTATCTTTTGTAAAACTCCTTCCTATAAAAATGATTAAATATAATTTGTGAATTATTTTTAATTTCAAAAATCTTGGATCATTCTATTAGATTTTACAACCATCACAAATTTATTTGCACACTAATTTCATGAACCACCTCTTTGAAAAACCTTCACAAACCACATTCATGAACCTATAGAAATAGAATTATTTTTGAATCTCAATAAATATTCTAAACAGTGAAGATTAATAATTATAGTTGATTCCACGATTCCATAACCTTTTGAGACACATCAGCCCCATTTCACAGACCACCCAAATTTCCAACGCAAAACTCTTTTTTTCATGAAGATCTATAAACATTTATCATTCTCGAAGATCTTCATAGTTACAAAGTCTTCTGTTAAAAAATAGAATCACCTCAATGATCCACTCACAATTTTCCTCACCATTTAATTTTCTCGATTCTCCTCACCTTTTCCATTTTGTGAATCATGTTTTACTTTCAAAATTCACCATTATAATCTTTTAATCCATCATTAAACACTCTTTAGGAGCCCTATCCTTGCTAAAATTATTCCTTCTACATAATATTTATACGATCTTAAAGGAAATAAATATTTTTAAATTCTATAAAAACTCCAAATTTTGGACCCATAAAATATAGAAAACAATGTGAAACTGTGCCACCTTATTCACTGACATCATCATCCACAAACCGTACTTATTATCATAGTCTATATTTGTCAACAAACCCAGTTAAACCCAAAAAACACCTAGAGGATTCCTTGAGAAATTTTTTGAAACAAACTCGCACCTTTGGTTTTATTGATAAATTGCATGAAATGATACCTCTTTATAGCTTTATCAATCTTCTACCCAAATTCTGTACATGAAATTTAGTTATCAAACAATGATTTACTCAACATATAATATAATCTCACATGACTAATATTTGCAATGAGAAACAAGAGTATGCTGTAAATTTAATCAATGAAACACTTCATTATTGATAAAAATCAACTACATTCATCATGAACACCAACTTTTGTGAAAAAATATCCTTTTAACTAACACTTATTTATTCATTAAATTTAAAAATCCCCCTATATTTTGTGTCCCAAATCATGTTTATCCACCTATAACATTCTCATAATGTCTTGATTGAGACACTTACCCTTGTATTTACTAATACATATTATCCCATTACAATTCCTCCACTATTAAATGAACCCAAATGACACTCTTTTGAGGTCTGCAATTGGACTAAGAACACAGATCAATGCATTAGGAAAAAACACATCATGACTCATGTTTGGTGAAAAGGGGTCCCACATCCACACTTTTTCATGTGCGTAGAGTTGATTGAACTCCATGTTCCAGTCGATGCCTCTCAAAGGATTATTTGGGTAATTCCGTTTTCATTAATTCTACAACCAATAGGTAAATAGTCACAAACTCAAAATTTACAAGCCCTTGCTCAACCATCTCCTTGATAAAATTATATTTTATTTCAATGTTCTTTGTAAATGTATGATAAACTGGATGTTATCCTAGATTGATAGAACTTTAATTATCTTAATAGATTCTGATTATATACTTCACTCCTAATACCATATCATCAAGATATTTCTTCATCTATTGTAACTATGTGAATTCTTGAGTATATGCAATATACTCAGCTTATGTGGTGCTCAATGAAATGAAATCTTGTTTCTTACATTGCCATGAAATACAAAATACACCAATACATAAAGCATCTCTCGATGTTTATTTTCTATCATTTTTTTAACCATCCCCATCTATATCTCTATATCCCAACAGCTCTGATTGAGATTTTTCATTATAAAACAAAGTGAAATCCACAAGTCCCTTGATATACCAAAGTATTCTTTTGACTGAAAGCATGTGGATTTATTTATTATTGCTTTGGTATTTTACAGCATGGAATTTGAAAAAAATATCAAGTGTTGCTATTTTCATGTATATTATGATTCCATTGATTTAAATGGATTCTAGGATAATAAATACCTTTCCATTATCATTTTTTGATAGTTTAATTAAAGTAGCTACCATAGTTTTCCAATCCTTGAATGTTTCACTTTAGAATCTTCTCCAAACATCCATTTAATATTTGGATTGAGAAATTAATGTCTAATTCCTTAATTGTGTCACCTATAATCCATGTAAATATGTCAGATCACCAATCATTGACATTCTGAACCTGATTTTCATGAATTCAAAAATATCCTTTCATTGTTCATCATCTAATCCACAAAATATTATGTAATCGACATAAAACATCATCATCATAATTTGATTACTTTCATCATTGATAGATAGATTATAGATAAATTTTCCACATTTAAAGATAATCATCATCAAATACTAATCATGTCTTGAATACAATGGAGTTGGTGGCTTCTTCAACCTATATATTTCCTTCTTCAGCCAAAAATCATAGTTATCGTCATCATGAATTAGAAAATCATATGGATTCTCAATATAAACATCCTCTTCAAGAACACCATCCAGAAATTATGACATGAATTCAATCTAGAAAATCATGAATTTACATTGAACTGCTATTTACATAAATAATCTAATCGTCTCCTGCCATGATGTAGTTAAAAAAATTCATCAATATCAATACCCACTATCTTGGAGTTCCCTTTTCACTCTAGTCGAACATTGTTTCGAATAAATGTACCATATTCATTCATCTAGTTACAGAAGACCCATTTAGTTATAAGTAAATTCATATCTACTAGCCTCAAAAAAATTCCCATGTCTGATTCTTCTAAATTTTATCAAACTCAACATTCAATGGCTAAACTAGTTTTCATCATTAGTGGCATCAGAAAAACATTTAGTATCAACATAATATATTAAAGATGATTTTTATAATGACATCATTATTATTGTTTGAAAAGGTGATGTCGGATGACCGATGAAATTTTTCATATCATTTTCACATTGACTCATTTTCTTCATTATAGATATAGACATGAATTTCTCCATCTCATTATCAGTATCATGTTCTAAATTAGTATCTACCACTTCTTCTACCCTATGTTTATTCCCTCCTCTTCACATTAATTCGGAATCAATTCACTATATTTTTAAATATTCACTTCATTTTCCACTATATTGACATAATTTCCCTCAATTACATTAAACAACCTCTTATTTTATCAATTTGATTCCATTTTATATACTGATTAGAAAACGAATATCCTCTCATCCCTACATGACTAAAATTTGATTTTTTTCTCTTTGTTGAGAATAAATCACTTAATTAAAAAGATTCAATATTATTTATATTTTGAATTCATTCTGTACCACATTTCAATTGGAGTCTTTCCTTCCTTTGGACACAATATATTCCTATTAGAAATATAGACTGATGTGAATATTGCTTCATTACAAAATTTATTTGGTATGACTATTTCAATAATCATTATTCTATCCACATTTTTGACGATTCTATTTCTCCTCTCAACCACTTCATTCTATTGTGGAGTTCTCACTACATAAACATGATTCCTTATCCCATCTTTCTCAAGATAATCTCCTACCTCACTATTTGTGAAATTTGTACCATTATAAGTATGATACTTCTGAATTTTATCCCCATTAATCCTCTAAGATTCTATATAATATTTTTCTATGAAATTGAACACAAAATACATATGGTAACATATAGATACACATTCCATTCAATTATAATCATAAATTAAAAGAACATAATATTTCTTCCTATCAATTGATCTTGGTGATATATGTCCACACACATCTGCTTGCACAAATTAAATCACTCTGGTTGAATTTAATTTATTTCCCTTGTATGTTAATTTAATGAACATAAATTGTTGATATGAATTTCACATATGACTAGAATCTCATGATAGATTAGGTTGGTATCTAGCTATATCATAATTTTCTACATCATCCAGGAATTGTTGGAATATATGATCAAGTTGTTTGTGCCAGAACATATTTTCTTCCTCTATGGATAAAAAGAATATATTTTCTTCGAAATATACAAGGTATATGTTTTACTTTTTTCATATTCGATATATAATAACATCACCATATCTTTCATTGATGATACACATCTTCTTGGTAAATTGTACAGAATTCTCTAAGTCACATAGTTTACTAACACAAATAAAGTTATGACTGAAACCTTCTACTACCAAGACATCAGCACATCTCATAACATGGCCCCCAAATTATGCCATTCATAGGACAATTATAATCATTCCTTCATCATTTACAAATTAGAAAAATAATTCTTTTTCATATTTTATTCGTGTAAAAAAGTTAATTAATTTTATATGTGATGTGTAGTTCCTATCAAGGATCCATACACCAGAGCGATATGACTCTTCAAGGGATATTTACGAAACCACTACCTTCTATGCTCTTATCTTAATGATCCATGTTTTAGAATATATAGTCAGAATAGATTTATGGTATTGATATAACTAGTATTATGATAGAATACCTTCATCCCGCAGAGCTGAAAATCAGTTTTTCAATCATAAATCACATGTTTATTATTTGATATTCTACTTGTGACAACTTCGATTCTTCTTTGGAACATTCATATTCAGGTTTAATGTAATATATCTATCCATGTTCCCAAATCCTCCAATCCAAAAACAATTTTACTCCAAATATATTCAAAGTTGTTGAGCCTTGTTTTTTTCACCTTTGTTCTTGTGTCCTTAAGGATCTCTTAGTTATGGAACACACATTTTCTGAATGAGCCGTCATTCCATTGTAATAAAACATAATTCAAGGTGCATTCATGTGTGTCACTACTACACCACTAGTTTTTCCATGGGTTATTTGAATCATCTAATTCATCTATGCACCCAAATAACCATTAAATCATAGAGTGGGGGCTTGCAGTCTAATTTCAACATTCACAAATTTTGGTTTTTGATGAATCGCCCAATAAGACTTAATAATTGAATATCAATCATGCTTCATTTCTGCTAGACCATTATGCTCCACTTCTAACATTTTGGCCTTCTGAATGATCAACTTTCCTCGCATCATATTATAAGTCAATGGGTTTTCTTTATCGATTAATTTTGATCATATACTCGCATCTTCTTATTCAGGTTATTTGGTTCGTTTGATTTGATCCCATTCGGTTTTAGTAAAACTATCAATTTCAAAAATTCCCCCATTTTGAGCTTATACTCACCAACCTTTTCAGAGCTCTCCGGTGCTGAAGAAATATTTTTTTCAATTTCTTCCACCATCAAACAATTATCTTCATCCTAATACTACATGTAGATTTTGGTGTCCCAAACCACATTGTTCCCTTTCATTAGTTTAGATCCCCAAAAAAATATTTTCACAACAACAACTTCTAATTCATACTGAAAATCAACTCTACCCTAAACACATTCTTCATCAAAGTCGGTTTTTTCCTTTTTCATAAAACTACTAATGACAGCCGCCATAGAATTTTCTACATGATCCTTCCAGTCTTCGAATTCTTCTGTCTCAGATTCATTGACACTACTATCTTCTTATAAAATCATATTATTCCTTTTGAATAAATATATATTTGAATTTTTCTTTCTTCTCATAGGGGATGAAAACTTATTTATTGGAATTTAAACATCACCCTCTTCATGTTCATGAAACTTCATATGGATCCTTTTTGTATTATTTTCAAACCTTCCACAGTAAGATCATTCAAGTGGAATTTTCCATTGTTAGATTACTTTTACTCTTTAGATATTTGATGAATGAAATGAAACCACCTCATATATCTCTTCTTATTCTTATGAATATTCAGGTGTGAGATTCTTTATGGCCTTGAATTGAAACTCTTTTGAATTACCATTTTCCCCAACATCATTATCATAATTTCACTTTTCATATGGTACAAGGGTACTATGAAAATTCTCCAGTGACAACTCATTCAATTCATTGTCATCAATTATTTAATCTTATAAACTGAACTAAGTTTAATTTTTCCTCAAGATACATATAAAAATATTTCTATCTTCAGTAACTTCCCTAAGGCCACACATGTTTTCCACTAAAACATTTACCCTGTCAGAGAAAGTATCAACAGTCTCATGTGGGAATATTATCATATATTCATACTTGTAGCAAAAAACATGCTTCATTTCCTCTTTGTCCTTTGAATCAACTTCATATATATTAAATATCTTTCCCAAGTGGCATTTTATTATTTACATGATATAAAATTTGTATTTATTGCATTGGATAGGGCTCCCCCTAAATAATTTATTCCTTTTAGGTCAGCATCTAATTCACTTATTTAATTATGTGACAAAACACAATTATCAATGTTTTCTGAAATTACTGACATTAATACTGTAAAAAATCCATTCCCAATGATTGAAAAAGTGGTTCATCTAATTCTACCTTAATTTAATGTTATTTTCATAAAATATTGGAATTATTTTTTGATTTACCACCTTCATTACTTCTACTAAGAGTGATATACTGAATTTAAACCTCCCTCTAATATCAATTGTCAGTCCTACCATATTAAATACCCTGAGAGGATGGTAAATCAGAGTATAGAAATTTAAAAAAACATCTCCATTATAACATTTTTTTAATTAAATCAATCTTCTCTCTATTTATTATAACAATGTGTGAACGTAAATTAATGCATGCATAGGAGAAAAATGATTTTACATAGTTCGATATAAATGGAATACATCCAACGATCATACAACATTAATGTACCGATATAAAAAATCCATTACAATATCACTATTGTATATAATGTTTTGATATGACTCACTATCTCTTATGGTTTACAAACAAACAAAATTTTAAATGTCATTTCTCTTTCAAATAATGTTTTATCAATACTTATTCAAAAGATCCACTCATATGTTAATGAAATGTATGTTGTTTCATTATCACTATCAAATTTCATCGTCCACTCTATGTATATGCTTTATTGATTTCCCACATTCATCCATAGATCAATAACATTTTACCATAAAACAACATTCAATCCCTTCTAAAAAAATCCCACAAAAGACACCTCCTTTGCAAAGATCATTATTTTGCAAAGCACATACTTTCATTCACAAATCTCAAACTAGGCTTTTCAAACAAACCGATTATCATAATGGACAATTGGAATTTGAAAAAATCTATCCTTTCACAAATCACAATTATCCGTTGTGAATTTCCTTTACTTTTGTGAAGCTTATATCATTCGGTTGGCATTTTCAACCTTCACAGATTTACTTGAAAACAACCTCTATGATCCGATTATGTGAACCACCTTCATTAAACCAGAGAAATATAAATATAGTTGAGTCACAAATAATCTTTTAATGGGTGTAGGGGACTATTTATAAATGTTTCTACCAATTCCAGATCTTTTTGGGCCACATCAGCAATATTTTGTGGAAATCCCATTTTTTTGCAGCAAATATCCCTTTTTTTACGATGCTCTAAAGGCATAACTCATTCACGATTATCATCATAAGGATAGATCCTTATATCAAATCATCACATCACCTCAATGTTATACTAATTATGCTCCTCAAATATTCCATTTCAAGATGCTCTTCATACTCGTATAACTCAACGTTAGAATCCTTTAATCCTTTGTGAAACACTCTTCATTGGACCTCGCTTCATGAAACTCAATTATTTTCCATATTTTGACGATATATTCAAGGAAATTCTTATTTTATAATGATGTAAAATGTACAAATTTCGAACCCCAAAAATTTGGAATGTAGTGGTAAACTGCACCATATTAGAAATCCACTTCAGTACACCCCAACCATTTGCATTACTAGTCATCTACCATTGTCACCAGACATAATCACACCCAAAAAACAATGAGAGGATCCCTTGATGTATTTTTTCCCAACAATCACTAAGGATCATTATATGAAGTGGAGATGATAAGTCCATCATTTAAAGGAGGATTTCCCCCTTTATGGACATCATTAAATGAATTTTACGACAATTCCTCCCCCTAATGATATGATTATGTTTCCAAGGTTCTTGGATGTCATACACTCACTATTATTTCATTCCATTAACTGTCATAACTATTGGACTTCCTGATGAATATATCTTTTTCATATATTTTATCAATTACATATTCTTTACTACACTCTTCATCCTCAAATTCTAAATGTATCTAAATAATTGAATAAAAAAATATAGTATCATAGTAATAAAAAGAATCAATATTTTATTCCTCGTAATGTATATATATTGGTGATTAATTATACAAAATTAAAACAGAATTAGGAGAATAACATTATGTATTATTGACTAATGAGTTTCTATTTATATTTCATAAGCTTCCTCAACATCATTATTAAAATACAATATATTATCAATTATTTTATCATCTTGAAAACAACTATTTTGTTTATTAGAGCATTAAAAAAGTTCATTTCGTTGTAGTATTGAGTCTAATTTATCTTTTGGTCCCTCGCTGTTCATTAATAGGTTAATATTTTTGTAGAACATAACATTATCAACCACAAATATTTTGTTCAATGGATTCGAATTAGTCCCCATATTGTTAAATTTGTTTTGATATATAAAAATCCACCATTGAATAAGGATCATTCATATTATTTTGGAATAATCCAATAGAAATTCAAAATATCTAAGTTAAACATAGTTTATAGTTGTGAATTAGTCATTGAAGTGGGTTTTAATAATTCTTCAATGTTCCTTATTTAATAACTATATAGGCTAGTGTGAATACAATTTATTATTATGTATAGAAATATTATTTTATATAATAAGATACTAACATATCTATTTAATGGGTATATTAAATTTTGAATAAATGTTACAAACATCTGACAATAATTATCATGCTCTATAGTAGTATTTATCCAAGGGTTTCTATTAGCAGTAAGCTCTAGGAATGATTTTTTAATACTCTATAGTTTCATGATCAAATGAGTAATAAATTTATTAGGCATTAGAATCCCTTTTATGAGTCATATTAAAACATTTTCTGAAATCACATATGAAAAGATAAAACATTTTCAATTCAAAGATGTCCAAATGATATCATTATTATCAACCATTTGTAATTTCATATTTAAAATTTACTCCTAAAATTATGGATAAAGTATACAATTTTAATCACTATACCAAGAAAGCCATCCACAATTTTTTATACTTACAAACTATGGGTTATCATTTTATATACAATTTTATATTTTTCTCCATTTCAGGATTGATATATTCCACTGATTGATGGGTCCTGATAGTTTTTAAAAGAATAATCGTTGATATATTCATTATCTCTAAGGATTAAGAACCTACATGTAATTAAAATTAAAAGGGTTTCATCATCAAAACCATATTATAATTATATTCAAAGTTATAGAGGATAGATATTGGTTTAAGTGAAAATATCAAGTGATATTGATTCATAATAGAATGGTTTTAGGGTTTTAATGATGAAAAATGAATTGAATTCATATAAAATAATATATAAAAATATTTTATTGATTTAAAGTGTAATGCATGGTAAACATATTTGTTTATCCTAAACAGTAATAATAACAGAATAAAATATTGATTGACAATGTCAAATGTCTAATAATATATTGAAAAACCATTTCAATTCTGGATGAATTGACAATGTGTTTTCCTAACCTACAACATGTTTAAATATAATCATCATGGTTAGTTGTGCCTTGAAAAATATAATAACTACTAGATTATTATTAATGTTTGAAAATAAAAATTAAGAGTAATTTATCATATATAAAAAATGTATGATATACCAAAAGGGTTTAGGTTCCAGGAAATGTTTTTCATATCAATCATAATTGAAATATAAAAGACAAAACAAGAGAAAGGGATATTATATGAGGTAATTTATTATACATTATAGAAAAACAAAAAATGGGCAGTATCAGGATCATCCCCATTATTTGAGGTATCATTAGAATATTCTTATTCCAACTGTGAATTCATCTAGATGAAAATCACATAGTACATTTCCTTGATTTTAACCTACTACAACGTGATCTCCTTAGAAGAAGACCTGTTAGAATAGCCATGCATAACAATCCAGTGATCCCTTCTATATCCTCATCAATGATTTATTGGATTCTGACCTCATTTCCATGTATTAATATTCCTAGAATACCATTATTTTAGAGTCAAACTCTACAATATGAAATCATTAATGGATCTTGAACCATTATATTATGCACCTTGAACCCTTATATATTAATCAATCAGCTCCATTCTATCCCAGATAGGAGGTGTATACATATTGTTCCCTAGCTTCTTCCCAATATTAACAGATTTTTTAGCTATATGAAAAACCAAACTTACTTCCCCTACATTCTGTCCAATACCAAGAACAATATCATTCAATGATTTATTTATATCGATGCAATGTAAATTAATTTCTTCCCCTTCCTACACAAGCCCAGTTGAGAAGTCTCCTTCACCATCAGACAATACAATCAACTATTCGGGGAACCCATTACCTAGTTTTCCAACCCATACACTACCATTATGTTGAGGGGTTTTGCATTAAAGAACCATTTTAGTATCACATCTAGATGTCTCCTTTACATTGTTATGAAATATTTTAGTAGTAGGGTCTCTATACTATGTGTACTCCTTTTCCACATCAGCATACAATGGAGGTGTTTCAACCTATACATTAAGACCACCATATGAATGCATAGTCTTCCAAGGGAAGGTATTACCACCGGAAGTATACACAATAGTCTAAGAATGCCCACAATAATTATAGGTCGATTCATTTTTATTCATATTTAGATATATTTTAGATTCATACCCATGCAATGTTCAATATACAAAGGCAATGAATTTACTACAATTGGAGATTTCAGGTCCAATTACCCTACATTCTAAACACAATTTTGGATGTTTTTCGTACACAATTCCCTAATAAAGTACATCTTCATCATTGTATAGAAGAACATGATCTACTAATGTGGAGTACAAATCAACATCAACAAAAAAGTGGGTGAGGTGATCAAATCATGCACCGGCCATTTATTTTTTAATATTAATTGGAACACCAATTGTCCGTATGATGTCATATATTATTGTTGGATGCAAAATAATACAATTATGGACATAGACCCCTACCAATAGTTGTAAAAAATACGTACCGACATCAATAGGATTAAAATTTCAATCTCATTCACATATATGAATAATCCATATTTTATGTGAAATTGATCAAAATCCCCTAGTCCACATCTTCAACTCATTAGATGTAAATAGAATATAACAGAATCCATGACCCAAAGAAATGCATTTCCAAGATGGTAATCCCTAGATTTCTAGAGATTCCCAATTAATTTCTCAATTTTCATTTGATTTGAACCCCTGAGTAAAAAAATTGAGTAATAATGTGTGATAACCTATTTTCAAGTGATTTGAGACAACAACGAGATCTTCCTTGATGTGTGCCACAATGCCTTTTGGATAAATAAAAGGATAATATAATCCATTTTATATATAGAATTATTGATTTTCCACTCCATCATCAATCGTACCACCAGGAGAAGGAAAAACAATTGAATCTCCATCTGAATTAGTTATGATAGAGATGGAGCCATTACTGATGCTGTTGGTGGACATACTAACTGAAGGAGTTGGATCCAGGCATAAAATAGTATCATTAAAAATAATTGCAGCATGCTCGAAGCAGTTCAAATTGGATCCATTGTTGACACTGGCAATGAACGCATGAATAATAAGATGTGGGAGAGAGCTTGGATCTAGTAATGAAACAACATCATAAACCACAAGCATAGTGTTCTCAAAGCAGTTGAATATGGATCTATAGTTGATTCAGGAAGTAAACACATCGAAAACTGGATGTAGGAGAGAGCATGGATCCAAACATGAAATTTCATACAAATAATAATTTAAGCATCCAAAAACAAATAATATAGAATCTATTAGATATCCAATTCGGTAGGTGCAGTGTTGAACCCCTAATCCTCATCATGAAATAGGGAGAGAAGCTCTAGGGAAACAATATTTATCCCCTCAATATATTTTTGCATGTATGATACAATTCAATCCGTAATTGTTCAATGGATTTGTGAAAATATCAGTGAGATCATTAACATTACCTATGAACTCGAGAGTTATTTCCAATTTTTTGGAATGGTCTGCCAAAGGAGGATGTCTTATTTTAATGTTTTTTACAAATATGAGATACATGGTTTTTATAAATTTTAATAACATTTGTATTTTAACAATTTATAAGGTCATGTTAGAATCAATAACTATAGTCATGTAAAGACCCGTAAAATTCAAGGGAAATTTTTTCTTAATTTTCTTTAGAATTTTACAAGAGCGCGGTTTCAGACGGCACCTGATTCCGAGGCCCGGAGTGCCCAAAATTAATTTCCGAAGTTTGGCTCGGGTACGTTCAGTGAACGAACGAGCGGGAATTCCTAACTTTTGATCCGGTGCTCGGAATTGAAATCCGAGGGCACCGATGAACTCGCAGCGCCGATATTCTCTTAAGGAGACCTTTTCGGAAGTTGCGTTTGTTGCGGGTTGAAAGTTAGTTTTTGGGTTTTTTTTAGTTTAAGTTAAATAAAATTTGTGAAGGACAAATTTTATTTTAACTAGATAAATCCTACCAAAGGGAGTTGGGAGTGGGACCCACATCCACTTAACCTCCCTTGGGAGGATTAAGTGTGGTGGGGCCCACACGAACCCCAACTCCTCAAATTCTCTAAAAACCTCCCCTTTAACCCATTTCAATTAATGTTGACAACTTGGCATAATTAATTGAAGAGGGTTAATTTAAATTTCAAACCTTTGAAATTCTAAGAGGAGGGTTGTGTAATAAAATAAGCTTAAGCTTATTTTATTTTGTTGGGTTGGTTTCCTTTGTTCTTGGAGAGGTTGAGAGCTTTTCATCCTTCTTCAAGTTCCGACGAAGAACGCTCAAGCTCCGACGAAGAACGCCGCCTCTCTTCTTCGCCTTCCGTGTCAACGAGAGGGAACGCCGCTTCCTCCTCGGACCTTCTTCGTCGGCATACGAAGATTCGCCAATGACGTATCTCTTCGGGCGTATCTCTTCGTCAACGGATTTGACGAACGACGACCGCGACGCCCGACCTCCGCGACGTTGTCTTCCGCGGGACGTTGTCAAATCTTCGAACCTATACCCGAGGTAGGGGTTGTTGATTTATTGTTTAATTATTCCATTCTTGATCGTGGATCTAGCATGTCTAACGTGAGGCAATTGAATATTTTATGTTGTGTTATTATTTAACGTGAGGGGGGGCCGGTCCACATAAACACAGCCGAACCCCCTCCATCGTTCTTGTTGTTTTACCTTGCGGGTGGAAACAAGGTGGCGTGGTGCCGACGCACCACGTGGTTAATCGTGAGGTTATTTTACGTGACGCCGTCGCGCGCGCGCCATGGAAGAATAATTATGAATGCGACACCGTCGCGCCGCGTTGAAAGAAATCAAGGTGCGGCAGAGGGGCGTGGTGTCGTCGCACCGCGCCAGACGACAAACACCGCGGCCGGTTCCGGGCCGCGGAGGAACGAGGAGACCAGCGGCCGGGCCGCCGGCGTCGGAAGCCAAAGAGGGGACCGGATTTTCCGGTCCTGTTGGAGAAAACCGGCCGGCCAGCTGGCCGGCCGGATGGTAATATTCCGGGGGAAATTAATCCCCCGGCCAGCAATCAAAACCCCCTCTTTATGAGGGGGGCGGTTTCCATGAAGGGGGAGGGAGGGGAGCAGCCCCCCAGTTTTTCTCCAAGCCGGCCCCCACGTGGGGGCCGTTTTTTTCTGCAAAGGTCGCGGCTATGCCGCGCCGCCCCTTCCAATCAGCAGGGGAATTGATTCCCACCCGCGCTGCCTCCGTGCAGCGCCAAGCCGCCGCGGCCGCCGCGCCGTCGCGCCACCGCGCCACCGGCCGGCCGGCCGGGCCGGGTCGGACCCGGGGCGACCCGGTTCGGGCCGACCCAGGGGGGGGGGGGGTCGGGCCGGGTCGACCCGGACCCGGACCCCCCGTTTCGAATCTGATTCGGTCTTTTGGCCATATCATGATCCACGGACCTCCGATTGACGAACCGTCTGCGGCAACGCGATCCTTGGATCGAGCCGGTCGTTTCGGTATATCGCACTCAAGGTTTCGGATTACTTTGAGTTCGGCCGGGTTGGTTCGTTCACGAAACCAACCGGGCCTTCGGAGCGGAAACGCTCATATCTTGAGCTACGGACATCCGATTGACGTGTCGTCAGCCGTGTTGTGTTCCTCTTAGTGGGACGGATATTTTGGCATACTCCGCCCGAGGTTTGGACGCAGGTGGAGTACGGTCGGGTTGGTTTTGCCTTAAAAACCAACCGGGCCCCGGTGACGAAAATGCCAATAACTCTCAGACCGGGCGTCCGATCGACGCGCCGTCTATTGAGTTGAGTTCCTGTTGAATATATGGAACTTTTGGATACATCAACTCTGTACTTTGTGTCAGTTGATGTATCAGCCTCTCGGCTCGTGGAGCGGACCCTCCGAACGAGCTTTCTATGTGCGGGAACCCTAGTGCTGGCTGCGACTATTACTGTGACTACTACTGCTGCTACTGCTATTGTGACTGCGACGACGACAGTAGAGAGATCCAGTGTGGATTCGACGACGACGACTACAGCACTCAGCGATCCTGCGTGGATCAGTGCTACGGGTTCTGTGTGGGCCCGATCCTGTGTGGATTCGACGACGACGACTACAGCACTCAGCGATCCTGCGTGGATCAGTGCTACAGGTCCTGTGTGGGCCCGATCCTGTGTGGGTCTGATCCTGTGTGGGTCCTTGCGCTCAGCGGTCCTGTGTGAACCAACGCCTACAGGTCCTGTGTGGGCCTGATCCTGTGTGGGTCTTTTGAGGGGGTTAGTTACCTATCGATCCTTCGTGGGTCTGACGACTTAGATGGATCAGTGATCATCTTTATCGTCTTTTGAAGAAGTATACCTGTGTGAGCTGAAACCTATTGCTTTCTTGTGCGGATTGTGTTGTGCAATCCTGTGTGGATTACGTTTTGCTTTCCTGTGTGGATTTTGTTGTGCAATCCTGTGAGGATTACGTTTTTCTTTCCTGTGTGGAATACGTTTACTTTCCTGTGTGGACTGAGTTGTACTTGGGCTCGGAGGTTGGAGCGTATTTGAAATTCATGACTTAGGTATATGTATGGGCATATACCTAAGCAGTGTCGGTTGTTACTTCGTGATTGTTCCTTTCTTCGTGGTTTATCCTTTGTGGATTTGAGAGACCTTCAGGGGTCTCGGGGTCCCTACTGAGTAGCTTATACTCACCCCTGCACGGGCTTTGCCCGCACTACGTTGTGTGGGTTGCAGACGACGGACAGTGTTGACCTTAGCTGAGGCTTGCAGAGAGGGACGGTACCCGGAGGTGGACCACTGGGCGGGACGTGCTCGGAGCGGACGGCGGGACCCGTGGAGCAGAGGGGCTATCTGTACCCACCATTCAGGTGGGATTTCCAGTGGACAGCTCCGTGTAGCGGCTTTACTTTTCAGTTACTGTTTTCCCTTTCGATTTGTACTTTACTTTCAGTTTGGGTTTGTATTCCGGACCATTTACCTTTTTGCACTTTCAGTTGTACTCTGCTTTTGCTTAGTGTTTACTTTCCGCTTGCTTACTATATGGTATTTGTTTACTTTACAAAGGAAATGCCTTCCCTTTTTACCGGGATTTATGCCTTGGTGCTAGTCACCATCCCCTAGCCTATGGAAGGCGGGCTTGGGGTAGTCACGGCACGGACCCCGAGGGCGGGTCATGACAAATTGGTATCAGAGGAGTTTGGTTCTACCGCGAACTCTGATCTTTTCTATGTGAAGCAATAATGTTTAGCGTATTGAGTGTGGTTATCAGTCCAGGGAGTCCAGTGTTGGTGCGGCGGCCGACGTATCCGTACACCAGGACCCTGACTTCTAATGTCCGACTTAATGCAAGAAAACATTGATTGCGTTTGTGTTTCAAAGTTTTTTTTTGTCATTTCTTTGTGTCAGCTCACCAGGTATACTGTTTGACCGTGGCGCACCTGTTTCCTATTCAGGATGGCCCCACGACGGCAGCCAGCTAGGGTTCCAAGAGTCGAGTGTGACGACAGCCCACCGAGTGACGAGGCCTCGGTGCAGGGTCCTTTGTCAGCAGTGGCACAGGCGGTAGCACTACCCACCGAGCCCCCGATGCTTCCAGCGCCAGCCGCTGACAATGCACGTCGCCTCAGCGCACTGCATGAGTTTCAGCGCCAGCGACCACCCAGGATTCGCGGGGAGACGGATCCCCAGGCATCCAAGGACTGGCTGGAGGCAGTGGTACGTGCGTTTAGGCTAGTGAGGACACCAGCAAACCTCATGGTGATCCTCGCTGCGAGCCTACTACACGCAGCAGCATGACGATGGTGGAGCTTGATGCTCCAGGTGCACGATGAGGCATCTCTACTTTGGACGGACTTTGAGAACCTCTTCTGATCGGAGTTCGTCCCAGCCACCCTTTGTGCGGTGCGTATCCAGGAGCTTCTTCAGCTGTGGCAGGGCAGCATGAAGGTCGCTCAGTACTCGGAGAGATTTACTGATCTCTCGCGCTACTCGACCGACATGGTACGAGACCCATTCTTCCGGGCCCGAACCTTCAAGCAGGGTTTGAGACACGAGATCAGGGTATCGCTGATCTCCCTCAGCATCCCAACCCAGGCAGGAGTGCTGGAGCGGGCCCTTCTGATCGATAGCTTCCTTGCTAAGTCTACACCAGCACAGCGACCCACCGCAGGGCGGCACGTGGCAGAGTCATCTACAGCAGGTAGTCGACAGATGACTCAGGGGTCCAGGCAGACCAGATCCTCAGGCAGACGACCTCAGGGCACTGGCTCAGCAGTGCAGGGCACACAGCGCAGAGCCAGTCTTTCAAGTGGAAGACAGTGCTATGCATGTGGCGGGCAAGGCCACATGGCTCGTGACTTCGCGACCCGCCATGCAGAGGAGCATCAGACGGTTGAGGAACCACCTAGGCAGAGGCAGAGGTTCGACCGTGGCGGTCCGCAGGGAGGAGGCGGACGAGGCAGAGGAGCTGGCCGAGAAGCAGGTGGTGGGCGACGTTTTGAGGCTCTACCACCACCACCACCAGGAGGTCCACCCCGACCACAGGGAGTAGGTGAACATGCGAGATCTCAACTTCAGGCAGCTGAGGCCTTCGATCATGGAGCTCTGGGAGCCGATGGACAGGAGCAGAACTAGTGGATACATCCTTTGTACTTCTGGTTCCTTGTTGCATTTGTGTAGCGTCTTGTATTATGAGTTGCAATAATAAAAGACGCATACCTTTGTGATATTTTCGTTCCTGTCCTCTTTCGTGATGTTACTAAGAGGTTCCAGTTTTGGCTGTTGGCTTGACCCTCACTTGTGAGACATCTACTGGAGGAGACCCAGTTACCACACACTAATGCCGACAGTGTGACTCAACCCTTGGAGGCGAGAGTAACGGTTGGATCTCTTAGTAGTAGCGTCGAGGCCTTACGACGTCATCCATGGTATGGATTAGTATCATCCATGTTAGGATTGACTTTATTAGGCGAAGAATGTGGTTCATCCAGGGGATGAGACCAGATTTCTCTTATCGGCAAAGAAGAAATCTTGCAGCTCTTGTGGGACCTGAGATGGTCCAGGTCATCCAGGGGCGGATGAGTACAGCTCAGAGCCGGCAGAAGCCTTATGCTGACAGGAGGCGGAGGCCACTGGAGTTCGAGGGTGGTGACCACGTCTTCTTGCGGGTCTCACCTCGACATGGTATTCGGAGATTTTGCCAAGGCGACAAGTTATCTCTGCGCTTCATCGGACCCTTCCAGGTCCTCAGCAAGATTGGTGAGGTGGCTTATCGCCTGGCTCTACCACCTCAGTTGCACCGGGTGCACGACGTCTTCCATGTGTCTCAGTAGAGGAGATACGTGCACGACCCGACGCACATCATTGACCATGGGGAGCTTGACGTTGACGATGGGGCGACTTTTACGGAGGTCCCGGTGGAGATAGAGGATCGACAGAAACAGGTCCTGCGTGGGCGATCGATTTCTCTTGTGCGCATCAGTTGGCAGCACGGGAATCTCCAGGAGAGCACATGGGAGCGGGAGGCTCAGATGCGTGCTCAGTACCCTCATTTGTTTCCCTAGTTTTTGATGTATCTTTACGGGGACATAAATCCCTGAGGTGGGAGTAATGTAAAGACCCGTAAAATTCAATGGAAATGTTTTCTTAATTTTCTTTAGAATTTTACAAGAGCGCGGTTTTAGACGGCACCTCATTCCGAGGCCCGGAGTGCCCAAAATTAATTTCCGAAGTTTGGCTCGGGTACGTTCAGTGAACGAACGAGCGGGAATTCCTAACTTTTGATCCAGTGCTCGTAATTGATATCTGAGGGCACCGATGAACTCGCAGCGCCGATATTCGCTTAAGGATACCTTTTCAGAAGTTGCGTTTGTTGCGGGTTGAAAGTTAGTTTTTGGGTTTTTTTTAGTTTAAGTTAAATAAAATTTGTGAAGGACAAATTTTATTTTAACTAGATAAATCCTACCAAAGGGAGTTGGGAGTGGGACCCACATCCACTTAACCTCCCTTGGGAGGATTAAGTGTGGTGGGGCCCACACGAACCCCAACTCCTAATATTCTCTCAAAACCTCCCCTTTAACCCATTTCAATTAATGTTGACAACTTGGTTTAATTAATTGAAGAGGGTTAATTTAAATTTCAAACCTTTGAAATTCTAAGAGGAGGGTTGTGTAATAAAATAAGCTTAAGCTTATTTTATTTTGTTGGGTTGGTTTCCTTTGTTCTTGGAGAGGTTGAGAGATTTTCTTCCTTCTTCAAGTTCCGTTGAAGAACGCTCAAGCTCCGATGAAGAACGCCGCCTCTCTTCTTCGTCTTCTGTGTCAACGAGAGGGAACGCCGCTTCCTCCTCGGACCTTCTTCGTCAGCATACGAAGATTCGCCAACGACGTATCTCTTCGGGCGTATCTCTTCGTCAATGGATTTGACGAACGACGACCGCGACGCCCGTCCTCCACGACGTTGTCTTCCGCGGGACGTTGTCAAATCGTCGAACCTATACCCGAGGTAGGGGTTGTTGATTTATTGTTTAATTATTCCATTATTGATCGTGGATCTAGCATGTCTAACGTGAGGCAATTGAATATTTTAAGTTGTGTTATTATTTAACGTGAGGGGGGACGGTCCACATGAACACGGCCGAACCCCCTCCATCGTTCTTGTTGTTTTACCTTGCGGGTGGAAACAAGGTGGCGTGGTGCCGACGCACCACGTGGTTAATCGTGAGGTTATTTTACGCGACGCTGTCGCGCGCGCGCCATGGAAGAATCATTATGAACGCGACACCGTCGCGCCGCGTTGAATGAAATCAAGCTGCGGCAGAGGGGCGCGGTACTTTCGCACCGCGCCAGACGATGAACACCGCGGCCGGTTCCGGGCCGCGGCGGAACGAGGAGACCGGCGGCCGGGCTGCCGGCATCGGAAGCCGAAGAGGGGACCAGATTTTCCGGTCCCGTTGGAGAAAACCGGTCGGCCAGCTGGCCGGCCGGATGGTAATATTCCGGGGGAAATTAATCCCCCGGCCAGCAATCAAAACCCCCTCTTTATGAGGGGGGCGGTTTCCATGAATGGGGGGGGGGGGGGCAGCAGCCCCCCGGTTTTTCTCCAAGCCGGCCCCCACATGGGGGCCGTTTTTTTCTGCAAAGGGCGCGCCTATGCCGCGCCGCCCCTTCCAATCAGCGGGGGAATTGATTCCCCCCCGCACTGCCTCCGTGCGGCGCCAAGCCGCCGCGGCCGCTGCGCCGCCGGCCGGCCGGGCCGGGCCGGGTCGGACTCGGGTCGGGTCGACCCGGTTCGGGCCGACCCAGGGGGGGTCGGGCCGGGTCGACCCGGACCCGGACCCCCCGTTTCGAATCAGATTCGGTCTTTTGGCCATATCATGAGACACGTTCCTCCGAATGACGAACCATCTGCGTCAACGCGATCCTTGGATCGAGACGGTCGTTTTGGTATATCGCACTCAAGGTTTCGGATTACTTTGAGTTCGGCCGGGTTGGTTCGTTCACGAAACCAATCGGGCCTTCGGAGCGGAAACGCTCATATCTTGAGCTACGGACGTCCGATTGACGTGCCGTCAGCCGTGTTGTGTTCCTCTTAGTGAGACAGATCTTTTGGAATACTCCGCCCGAGGTTTGGACGCAGGTGGAGTATGGTCGGGTTGGTTTTTCCCAAAAACCAACCGGGCCCCGGGGACGAAAATGCCAATAACTCTCAGACCGGGCGTCCGATCGACGCACCGTCTGTTGCGTTGAGTTCATGTTGACGATACAGAACTTTTGGATACATCAAATCTGGACTTTGTGTCAGTTGATGTATCAGCCTCTCGGCTCGTGGAGCGGACCCTCCTAACGAGCTTGCTATGTGCGGGAACCCTAGTGCTGGCTGCTACTGTTACTGTGACTACTACTGCTGCTACTGCTACTGTGACTGCGACGACGACAGTACAGAGATCATGTGTGGATTCGATGACGACGACTACAACACTCAGCGATCCTGCGTGGATCAGTGCTACAGGTCCTGTGTGGGCCCGATCCTGTGTGGATTCCACGACGACGACTACAACACTCAGCGATCCTGCGTGGATCAGTGCTACAGGTCCTGTGTGGGCCCGATCCTGTGTGGGTCCGATCCTGTGTGGGTCCTTACGCTCAGCGGTCCTATGTGAACCAGCACCTACAGGTCCTGTGTGGGCCCGATCCTGTGTGGGTCTTTTGCGGGGGTTAGTTACCTATCGATCCTTCGTGGGTCCGACGACTTAGATGGATCAGTGATCATCTTTATCGTCTTTTGAAGAAGTATACATGTGTGAGATGAAACCTATTGCTTTCCTGTGTGGATTGTGTTGTGCAATCCTGTGTGGATTACGTTTTGCTTTCCTGTGTGGATTGTGTTGTGCAATCCTGTGAGGATTCCGTTTTTCTTTCCTGTGTGGAATACGTTTACTTTCCTGTGTGGACTGAGTTGTACTTGGGCTCGGAGGTTGGAGCGTATTTGAAATTCATGACTTAGGTATATGTATGGGCATATACCTAAGCAGTGTCGGTTGTTACTTCGTGATTGTTCCTTTCTTCGTGGTTTATCCTTTGTGGATTTGAGAGACCTTCAGGGGTCTCGGGGTCCCTACTGAGTAGCTTATACTCACCCCTGCACGGGCTTTGCCCGCACTACGTTGTGTTGGTTGCAGACGACGGACAGCGTTGACCATAGCTGAGGCTTGCAGAGCGGGACGGTACCCGGAGGTGGACCACTGGGCGGGACGTGCTCGGAGCGGACGGCGGGACCCGTGGAGCAGAGGGGCTATCTGTACCCACCCTTCAGGTGGGATTTCTAGTGGACAGCTCGGTGTAGCGGCTTTACTTTTCAGTTGCTGTTTTCCCTTTCGAGTTGTACTTTACTTTCAGTTTGGGTTTGTATTCTGGCCCATTTACCTTTTTGCACTTTCAGTTGTACTCTGCTTTTGCTTAGTGTTTACTTTCCGCTTGCTTACTCTGTAGTGTTTGTTTACTTTAAAAAGGCAATGCCTTCCCTTTTTACCGGGATTTACGCCTTGGTGCTAGTCGCCAACCCCTGGCCTATGGAAGGCGGGCTTGGGGTAGTCACGGCAGGGACCCCTAGGGCGGGTCGTGACAAGTCAAGTAATATGTTCTTAATTCTCATTATTTGTGTACATAATCTTATTATGGATATATTTTCAATTTTATGGTTGTCTATAAAACTAAATTATTCTTTTCAATATACAATGATACTAGTGGATTTACCAAAAAGGGACATGTTTTATTGGTTCTTTTTCTATATAATATACAACAACAAATTTTTTTTATAGAATAACTAAGTTGTCCAAATTCATTTCCAATTAAGTAATATAATCAAAAAAATAATTTAATTTTATTGGATTTTAAAAATTATGTTGTCTACATTTAAATTAGATTCAGTGGATTTCATGAAAACATGATCAAACGAACACAATATGCAATATATCATGTTATCTTATAATTATTTATAGTTAACATTTAAATATACCATAATAAGTTGTTTGGTCAATTCATATCCCAGTTTCATCCAAATATATTTTACAGCTTGCACTCGTCAATGAATCACTCCATTTTGATTTATCCATGCCAATATGTATTAATATATCTTTTGAATAAATTTATAGATTTTAAAAAAACATTGTTTTTGAATATTTTGAATATCAATGAATAATTTTATTTCTCTAATTAAATTCATTTAAAATAATTTTTATAATATTTGAAAACAAAACATATAAGGTTATTTTATATGATCCATAAATATTGTGATCAACATAAATTTTCCCAAATAAAACATAATATAATTTTTTTCAAAATAATTATGTATTAGTTATAAATTTTATAAATTCACATGAAATAAGAAAGGATTTGATCATATCAACACAATACCTAGGAGTCTGTTTTAAAATATAGAGTTATATTAAAAGTATGAAAAACTGAAATTTCAATTGATTATTTCAAAATAATTGGTGTTTTTCAAAAAAAAATTATAAATAATATAACCAATATAGAATGCACACTAAACATCTAATTGATGTATTTTTTAAATAATTTTACCTTTTAAGCATATAATATTATAATATCTTCAGACCATGATATTTTTACAATTGTATCTTCATAATCAATATTTTTTTACTATAACATTGTGAATAAAATATTGCATTATTTTGAAAAATAGATCTAGGGATATGAACCTTGTTCTTATAAAACATTTTATTTTCAACATTAAGGTTTTCATTATGTCTCTCAACTAGTTTCAAAAAATTATTTCTTTCAAATTGATTCAATTATTCTTACATAGATATAACACCATGTTACTCATTAATTTATTCATTAGTTCTCTTCAGGTTCCTCATGATATATGAAGGATAGATGTTTTACATATATTCAAGTAGAATCACTGGTTTGAGATACTTTTAGAAGATCAAAAACTACATAATCTATCGAGTGATGCTTATGGGTTTTATTAGTTATTGGACATGATGTTCTTGGTTCTCACTAGTCTACTACATGGTATGGTTTGTTATGATAATATATGTTAGTATATTAGTTAGGTAAATTATCAATATAATCATAATTCATTGAGTTATTATTGATATTCATATTTGATATTTTGTCCCCTAATTTTTTTACAACTGGTTTTGGTTCTTGTGTAGTTTTACCCTAAAATTTAACATGCATTGATTCTTCTAATCACATTGAATGATTTTTTAAAACTATATATTCTATGTTTATGGTTTAATAACCATGTAAAATTCTATCATGACTCTTAGGTGAAACATTTTCCATATTTTTTTAATATTTTTAATAAAAACATCATATTGAAAATATAAATATTAATTTACCATTGGGTTTCTATAATTACATAATTAATATATAGTATTATGTGGTATTGGACTAATAAAAATAATATTAATTAAATAGAATTTTTTTCTTTTCTATTCGACAAAATATATACAGGTAATTCATATTAACTAAACATAATCCATACTATTTATTGAAGATTTCCTTTTATTTATTCAATAACCCATTTTTTGAGTTATTTGATGTGTTGAGAAATTTTTATAACAAAAATTCACAAAACATAATGATTCAATGTCTTTATTATGAAATTAAAATCCCTAATTTCATTTTAAGATCTTAATTTATGTCAACTAATGTACTATGTATATTTTTAATATTTAGAATAATAATAAAGATATTTCCTTATGTGATTTAGGAAGAATACTAATGTGTATCTTGAAAATTCATCAATAATCACATAAGAGATGTGTTTATAATAGTGACTAAAAAATTGATATGGTCCAAATAAACTCATTTGAACCAATTATATAGATTGATATTACAACACCTCTTTTTTTTCTTTAATGGATGTTTTTTATATCCCTTTTGATAGGGATTTCACACTCTATATTTTTGAAATAAATGTTTCAGTGAATCCATTACAAATCCTTTTCTATTTATCTTTTCAAGATAGTGTATACTATTGGGGTATCATGTATTTTTGTATATAAAATATTCTGTATGAAAATCAATTTATAATAAATGAATTTTATAAAATAATGAATCGAGTTTTACAACAAAAAATAGTATCCATTTTTAAACTAGGAAATACTAAAACATTATTATAATAATAAATCATGCGTTAATTATTCTCAAATTTATCATTGTAACCATAATCATGTAATTTATATATAATGAGAAGATTGTAATGAAATGAAATAATAAATAAATAATTATATATATCAACAATATCATAGTAACCAATTTTTTTAATGATAAATATTGTTACTTTTAATTACCACCAATGGTGAAATATCAACTATCCATATTTACTAGTCTCTTGAATCATGAGTATTCTATAGTTATGTGTTTTTAAAATCCATTTTCCATATTCCACATACATTTTTGGAGCCCTTTAATAATTTTACCTTTAAAAGTCAAATGATAAATGATTTAGATACATATATTTACTTATTTTTTTAATCGTTAGAAATTATATTCATAGGATTCAACGTTTTATTTAAAGATTTATACACTAGAGAACTGATTGATTTAGAAAAAACTTTTTCCATATGTCTCATGTAATGGAAAAAATTCATTGATATAAGTCTATTTTTTTATATTATGGTACTATTCATTAAAATTAGAAGAAAATATTTTTTAAACAGTTATCATTTCTAAAAATATGTATATCTAAACGAAATATGATTTATTGAAGGTTTCTGATTTCATAAAATAATATTCTAGTTATTATACCCATTCATAAATTATTTTATATATTATATAATTTTTTAATTTTCCAATTTCAAAACATTTTTCTCTCTCAAAAATATAAAATTATTTTATTTTTCAATTAAAATTCCTTTCATATTATTGTATCATTGGGAATGAAACCTTTTAGAATTATTATATTTATCTTCGTGTTCATTCATGGTGTTTTCTAGCATAGAATAGTATTCAAATATATCTTCGATAGATATTTTAGCCACATATATTTAATTATTGGTTGAAAATTAAGAACAATATTATTATTTTTCACCGCATATATAATGTCTATAAATAAAAAAATTTATTTGAAATATATATTATTCAATTTTAAATTAGAATCAATGGATCTATCTTACGTTCCATTCCATTATTCCATCATTATTTTTTTTATACATGCAATTATAATAATACTTTATAAAGAATTTGTTATTTAATATAATTTCATGAATCTTATTGTTAAATGATTCATTTCTTCATCACTTTCATATTTAAATTCAACTCCACTAGAATCATCTATGATTACCTCTTTAGATTTTGTGTGGGATTTTTTAATATTTACATAAATATTCTTAAGATTATTATCTTAATTGTCAATATTTAATTCCTCATCAGAAATCATAATCATTATAATATGTTCATTGAATTGAAACTCACTATTTTCCATAGTTTCTCTAATAAAAACAACAGTTCTTCTCCCCATATCATGTAAAAATATGAGTAATATCTGAACCATTTTTATCTATTAGATTTTGAAGTAACATTATTGTGTTTTGATCATTTTAATGATCCAATACATTTCAAATATTTATTCATCAAGTATATTTTTTCTTTCAAATTGGATGTTCCTTCCCGTTAAATAGCTATAGGGTCCCATATTTCAGAAGTATTAGCATAAAAAAATATTCATTTAAACTAATCATTAACAAAAGAACAAAATAAATTATTCATTGTTATTAAATTATAATCGTAATCCAATTTTGTTGAGTTTTTCCATTCAATCCTACAGGTCTTGTATTTTATTAATTAATCATATATAGCTTCCAAATATAAAATCACAGACATTACAAAAGTATTTATTTTTATTTTTCAATTAGTATTAGAATGATCCGTTATAAGCAATGTCAATTGGTATATAGACCTTGAAATCTTACAAACATTCAAATAAGTTATAAATTAAAAAATATTGATCATACAATTAGATTTGGACAAAGTAAAAAATTTAAAATAAATATATTATAAATATGGAACCTATAAATATAATATTATATTGGATGTATACCAAATATTGGTCTGATATGAATGATTAAATGCATTGTTAATTTATCTTCATGTAATTAAATTTATTTATTTTAATTATAAGTTTAAAAACCACAATTGAAATTATTGTTTCAATTTATAAATGAAAGATTTATAAATAATTTGATACATTAAAATAATTTCTCAAGGCTTTATTAAATCATTTTTAGAGAATATGAAATTCTTTTTCTTTGAAAATATTGTACTTATATACAACATAATATATATATATCACAAATAAATGTAATCTATCAGAGAATATTTTACTAAACTCAATTTGAAAAAAATGAATTAAAATTAAAAGGTATAAAATAATTTTTAATGAAATTAAAGAAAGAAAAAAGTGAAAAATATATATACATATTTTAATTGAATAAGTGGTAATATCGAATTTGGAGCTTAGTCATATCCAGATGATAATAATTCATTGGTAATAATGTTTTCTGAAACCAAATAAACAAATCCAAAACTCGGATTAGAGTTTCCCAAAAAAAATTCTAACACATAATTTTAGCCATTAAAATGATTATTGTATAGTTATGTGTTGGAAAAAATATGTAAAAATAATGTATGGAGAATCAGATTACAGTCAATGAAGTAGAAGAGATTTACTAACTAAATGTAAAATAAAAAAAGAACAACTAAAAATTTAGTGAAAACAATACAGAAAAGAAATAATTTGATGTTTAATGATGATTAATGTGTGATCTAATTTTGGTGGATCAATATGGTTCAAATTTTTGTTTGATTATATAGTAGTCTCTAGAAGGAATGTGGAATTCATATTTTCCTTCTAATAAGTGTTTGAAATTTCACCAAGAAAATATAATATCACTAACGAGTGGAGATAATAAATTAAGTGTTAGTATCATGTAATCACACACACTCAAATCAAAAGGAAGTACTCTTTTCTACATAAAAATTATTCATAAAAATTATTTCATATATATTATTGATAATTTTTTGAATAATAGATATTGAATTCTATGAAAATTCCATTAAATTCAAAAACTATCCATTTGGTTTTTTACATTATCCATGTTATATTTTTCACTCATGGATATTATAGTGTCACCTTGTTGTAGCCTCACAAATTCAGGTAATGATGGTGTTTCCTAGTTCCATATATTTATTAATAATAGAAATATTGAGTTAGGAATGGTCTGTCTGCTTTTAATCATATGGTTTTATGTTCTCAATGTATGGTCATTTGGATTCTAACTTGTCTTCACTTAAACATTCAATGTATATTCACTTCACTTCCTTAATTTTTTAAATTTTATTGAGTATCTTTTGGATATTCTAATTTCTATATTTTTCCTCAAGGATGTTTAATGTAGAGTATTTTGTAATTTCAGTTTACAGTTACTAAAATTCTTTCATGTGATCACTTCAACACATAATGAAATTTCAGCTAATTAGAATGGTCAGTTGAAATACCTATTGGGGTTACATCAAGTTTTCATCAACTGTATCAACATTATTGTGCAGTCTCTTCAAACCTTATATAAATTTATTCATTGACTCTTTAATGGTCATGTGGCACTTCAAAGACATCATGTCGTCAATAAACTCTATCTTGTGGAAGCTCCAACACATAGACAAATTTTAACACATTTTTTTACACAAAAAAAATATTATCAAAAAACTATTTTTTTATAAAGACATATTTATTAATGTCAAAGATCAAAAGACGTACAAACACAAATCCATAAGGGAAAATGGTCCAGCCAAAGTTGGTAAACATCATAGGGGCCTAAGGAAACCAACTGATCTGCATCATGGTTTGATTCCCTTCTAATAAAAAAGAATGTGCACTTTGATAATCCTTGAAGAAGAGAAATTATTTTCCGGATGAGGGATCCAAATGACTGGAGGTCACCATCATTGAGATTGACATCATTGATAATGGTGATGCAGTATGATTCAAGGGTGATTTTATCCCATCCGCTATACTTGGGGAACATCTTACCTACAAGTATGGCTGAAGCCTTGGCCACAACAGGTTCCAAATAATTGTGGAGTGATTCATGTTTGGCTGCAACGACTTTCCCCTGATGATTTTGGGCCAAGATGCTGAGGGAGATATGACCACACATGGGGAGAGACACATCCACATTAATATTTATAATCCCTTCTCTTGGAGGGCGTCAGTGTGAGGGAAAAAATGTGATTCCAAAGGGCTTTTGATGTACATTGTCATTCTTCCAGTGCCCAATTCACGAAAATGCCCATTCAATACAAAATTTTTGGGGTCTATGATCATTGTTGAAAAATTCCTTCTTGTGATGGATCCAAATGATCCAGGTCGGGGTGCAATGTGAACCCAATTTAGCCGAAGAGAAGGAGGAGCACCATTGTATCAGGAAATATGGGAGTTCAAGTGCCATGGACAATGCATCATCAGAATTAGAGCTCCATTTATTCAAAATATGCTTACACCCTGTGCACTGGAAGATGGTGTGCAAGGGAGATTCTGGGACATTTGGGCAGAAAGGGAAAGATTCGTCATTGGAAATATTTTGGATTAAGAGAAGGCTCATGGTAGGAAGGGTGCCCGTGCACACTTCCCACCAAAAGTGGAAGATGTTTGGGGGGACGTTGAGTTTCCAAATTGACATTCTGGTTCCCCCATCCCAATCGACTGATTGATTTCCAATGGTGAGCTGATATTTAGATTTATCATGTAGGCTCTCGAATGGTCGTTGATCCAGAAGAGATGGTCGGGACCTGCGTCTAGGACCCTTGAGGTACTTAGGTAATTCATTGTCTCATTCATTGAACCATGAGGGAATATTCTCCAAACACCATCATGGACCTTTATCAGAAAAGAAGCACCAGACAGTGGCATCTTCAAAACCAGGATGGGCAGGGGACGAGGCCTGCACACCTTCCTCATCAATCATCCACGGATCGTTCCAAATATAACTGTTTTGAAATTCCCAATCCTCCATGAAATCCCTTATTTCAAGAGACATCAGGCCCCAAAACGCTTCTATAGAGGAATCTTGGATGGTGTCCAAGAAAGGAGGCATGGATTTCCTTGTTGGGAAAGTATTTGGAACGGAGAACATTCACCAATAGAGATGATTGACGGTTAATAAGGCACCATATTTTCTTAGCCATCAGTGTGTCATTATATTGAATCAGGTTCTAAAATCCCATACATCCCTATGACTTGGGTTTGTACAGATTCTCCGATGAAATCTATTGGGTTCTATTCCATCCATAATTCTTCCACCACCATATGTTGGTTGTGCGTGTGTGGATATGAATGGAAATGTCCTCATGAATCTTAAATAGGTACATAAAATACTTGGGGATTAACTAGATGACTTATTTAATGAGGATATTCTTACCATAATTGGAAATTCATTTTGGTGATCTAACTTGAATTTTCTTCTCATTCAAATCCATAATTGATGTAATGATTTCTTTTTTGGAGCAGCCAATTACCATGGGGATCCCAAGATACTTCTGTCATTTCTCAACCAAATGAATGACTGCAGATTGAAAGAGTTTTTATTTCGTGGAAGGTGGTACCCCAACGGTGAAAGAGATTTCCGACATTACATGATTGATTTGCTGACCAGACGTCCTCTTATACTGTTGGATTGAAAGAATGATCACTCATAATTCATTAGTGTTTTCTCTAGAGAAACGGAGGCAGTCGTCAGTGAAGAAGGGATGTGAAACTGGTGGAATTACAAGGAAAACCATTTCCCCATGTATTGAGTTAGAGGATGATGCATTAGAAATTATGTTAGATAAAACATCATCCACCAAGATAAAGAGAAAGGGAGAGAGAGGGTCTCCATGGTGAATGCCCCGGGATGGGGAGAACCCTCAGGTGAGCTCCCCATTGTCCTTGATTTTGAAATGGATGGTTGTGACACGGTACATTCCATATCTACCAATTTAGAAAATAATCCCATTTTCATCATTATTTTTCCATTCTTCTTTATCAGAGGCCTCAGTCATATCTCGTTACTAGGACATGGTTCCTCTTTTCGCAGTGGAGCGTTTTTTCATAGATTGGAACAATTCATGGGCCACAAATGCATTATCAGTTATCAATATCTTGGACACTATGGCACTATGGTTTTCCTGGATGATGTCAGGTAACCAAGGACGCAGCCGATTATCAACGATCTTTGAGAAAATATTGTAAGAGTCATCGCATTGGATAATGGGTCATAGGATAGGGACTGCCACAGTTTCTAAATTTTTGGAATGAGGACGAAGATATTTTCATTGATGGTGGAATTGCTTGTTTTCCGGGCCCAAAAATTCCTCATCATATTCCAGATGATGATACCAATATTGTACCAAAATTGTTTGAAGAAGAGGGCGTGCAAGCTTTCCAGGCCTGGGGCATTAGTGGGTTGAATATGTTTTATATCCTGATGTATCTCGTTGTCTATCACATCTTTGTTATGTTGCTGATTGATCTCTATGGTGATCATAGGTCTGAAGCAATCCTCCACTTTGGCATAAATGATATGAGATCCTGGAGAGAAGAGTTTTTGGAAATAACATGTCAATAATTGGAGGTCATTGAAGATTGTACATTCTAAACTAGAATATTATAATTCCAACCCATTACTCCTAATTTAAATCATTCCATTATTTTATTAGCTTTTGGTTCCAATATGGAATCCCAAATCCTTCATTTCAATGGTACCCATTTCGAGAAGGGGAGTATTCATCATTTTTTGTATCTTTTTATCCACCATCATTTTCTATTAAATTCCATTTTAAAAAATTTTTAAATAAAATTAAATAATTTAATGAAGTTATATTAACATAAAAATTATTATGATTTTATGAAATTACAATTATATATCTCTATACTCTTACTCATTAATTATTATATGTATTTATTGTTTTGGCTAGTTGAACCACCAATAAGAACAATGGTATTCCAACAACATCTTTTTTTACCATGAATTTGTTTCGTGAAATAAATACATGTGATATATTATATTATATATTATTTAATTGCATGAATATGTATCATGAATGATGGAACAAAAAATAATGATCATTATAATGTAACTCAGTGTTATCGATATATTTCCTTAAAATATTCATCATGGATTCCATTATTGTGAATTGTAACCATAAATTATGTAAAATGAACATGGTACTCTATAATTAATTTTAACACAACTATTCCACGACCATCAATAATAAAGGAATACTGAACTGTGTAACATAGAACAAGGATTGATGTCACATTAGCAAAACATGCATTAAATAATCAAAGTTACTTACATTTGATACTGATAATAATCAATAAATAACTAATATATATGTAATTAATGAAAATAGTTTAAGGGATTAAAATCTAATAGATATGAAAGGGGATATGAATTAATTTATAAAAATGTTTTTATAATAAATTTGATGTAAAATCCCATTGGTAGAACGAAAGAGTAATGATAATGGTTTATGGTTTCAACATTCCCTTAGTTGAGATGTTTTCTATATTAACCACCCCATTAATTTATTTTATAATCATATTATTGAAATTAAATGGATTTAAAATTCAATAAAGTTTTATATTATTCATTGGGTTTTGATTTAATGGTTACTAAAGCCATAAGGGTTTCTTTTCTAATAACAGTTTTAATTCGATATAGTTTTTGAATAAATTCTAATATGGGAAATTGAATGTTCTTTATCCCTAAAACACAAAATATTTTCTTCTATTTTTATTATTTTTAGTTTTCAAGGATTTATTACCATTTTTTTCAAAATTTAACAAATATAATACATGTAAATTGGACCAACCAAATCCATTATTTTTAGTCGAGAATTTTTCTCCATCATGTAAATATTCATTATATTGTTTTATATATGTCCTTATAAATAATTATATTATCTAATAATGTATATTTTAATTAAAATTTGTTTATTTTTAAAATTAATAATCTTTTAAAAATCAAAATTTGATCTTTTTGGATAAAATTTTATTTCATTACAATTATGTAAAAGTACTATCTTTTTAATAGATTTTTCCTATGAACAATGATTCCCGAAATCCCCTTAACATTTCATTAACAAGATTACTATATATTTTTTAAATATATTTAAAATTAATTTCTAATCCATTTGTTTCATAAATAATAATCCATTAAATTTTTTAGAAATTGTTAATTTTATGTCATATACTTTCTCAATGTAAATTTTGAGGTACTAATTAAGTGTGTATCAGATATGTGAATATACTTTATTGTTAATCATGCTTTACTAGTGATTTTGTTTAATGATATCAGCCAAAATATTTTTATGGATGGATGGAGACTACATTTTATAGAATATTTTGTGAAACTCAATGTCTTCACATAGGTGATTTTTTGTATAATGGAATTGTGATTCAAATCATGATCTTGTGGCACAGATATGTATGGTTTATTGTTAGGTTATGGGTGGATACATTATATCCCTCTAATTAATTGTTATATCTCATGACCTGAAAAGGAATCAAATTTGGTTATCCCAATCCAAAATGGGTTCACAAGTGAATAGACCGCGACTAAAAGGTTATGTGGGTGGTTATTCCGAGCCTAAAATGATACATGGGAGGTAAGCATGATCCTAAAAAGGTAAATATGTTGTTATACATAGCCTAAAATTTTACATGGGTGGTTATTTTAATCCTAGTAAAGTAAAAATATCATTAACCTAGGCATATTATATTATGTATAGGTCTATATCGTAGTCCATTATGTGGTGAATATCATAGTGGTAAATCTCGAAACATTTTATATACACATATTCATTCTATATTATTTTTTAATACATAATTCCTATAACATGATCAAATATTTTTGAATAATGATTCCACAATCGAAAGGATAATTTTTTATGATAAATTATTTATTTAATGATCTATGTAATATTATCCATGTTATATTAGGTATTATTTCCTTATATTATGTTCATATACCCGAATTTTGAGCTGATACTCAAATGTTTATCTTATTCTCACATATGATATTTTATTATTCTCTCTCTTATTTACCCATATAGAGTATCTGAGCTCAATAATTTCTAAATTTTCCATTCCCCAAATTATGAATGAGAGTATTATGTATGATTTTTATAAAATAGTATCACATGAGATGAAACTTTTTTAGAAATAATAAAGCATTACTATAAAATATAAAGGAATAATCTCAAATCACAGTCAGCCTAATGGTTCAAGGATAGAGTGAATTTGTGACATGAAATGTTTAAATTATGTAAATGATGAAAATTATTATTTTTTTCATTCTTATGTCTTCTCAATCTCTATCACATGATTTGTGAAAATTTTGAATTTATTGCATCATATTTGGGTGTGGTGTTATAAGTAACCTCATCAGTGTTATGTTACTAAATAAACCCCAAAAATCATGGAATTTGGGATAGGTTAGACATGAATGTTGTGGAGATAAGGGATGTTTTAATTCGATTTGAAGGTGAAAGATGAAATTTTCTTACTCTGGTGTCTTATACTCTTTCTAGGAAATTGTGATTTCATTTCTAAATCCTTCATAATAGTGTATTTTTTATAAAGGGGTATTTATCAAATATTAAGAATATTATTTCTTGGGATAATTTTATTTTAAAGGGATTAAAATTACATGACTAATATTTTTTTATGAGATATTTAGTTCTTTTGGATTTATAATTCAATGAACATGATAATTTCATATACACATTAAACTAACCATGTTTTCTATTCAATTTTATATACAGTAAATTCTAGATCTGGGTAACATTCTAACTATAGAAATGAAAATCATGGTAATATTATGTGAATTTAAGTTATTATTTCTACTTTTTTATATAAATGGTTCACATGATGTTTTACATGGTTTTATATATTTGACTATATAGACGAGAACATTTAAAATTTATGTGCACAATTGAATGGTATATAATTATTCTGTATGAGTATGACAATAATAAACGATATAAAAGTGTTTTATTATAGAGAGGTATATTTTTAGATTTTTTTTAAATCTATATTGTTTATATATTAGATGTTGATAGAATTAGTATCCCAAATTCTCATCACATGGGTATCCTCATGGGTGATTGAGTTTCCAAAATATATTTCATCTCAATCTCAATAATAGATAGGGTCTAGGATTTCATTTCCTTATTCACATTACTATATTGATTTCTTCCTTTATATATATAAGCAAATATTTATTTATATGTATTTTAATCCATCATATACTGAAATATGAATATCAAATACCATCAATATATGATTTATAGGATGATTTTCAGACCATATTTTTATGGAAATCTTTTAAAATAAAACATCATGAATTATATGGCCTTGATAGTTTGCTATAGATCAATGTTTATATATATTATTTGACATTGGTTATGAAATAATGATTGATAAGTTCTATATAATGGAATTTTATGAACATGGTATGATGAAAAATATTGAGGATTATCATATGGAAGAAAAAATTTATTTATCTGGTTTAAAATATAGAAATACCATTTTTATGAATATTTCATACTTTGAAATAATCAAATAAATAATGTAATTGGATAATACATAATTTTTGTTTCTTATATTTTATAATTATTTTTTGGCATTTGGAGTGAAATTAATGTCAATCAATTGGGAATCATGAATGTGTATTTCATTATGTAATGATATGAGGATGAATTGTTCATAAATAAATCGTAGGAATGACAAGTATTTTATGACCCAGGTCCTACAAAGAATAATTTCTCAATTTTTATATTTTTTATTAAAACAACTACATGGTTAAATGAAAATTCTATTAAGGTTGACCCTTTTATTAGGATGTTGTAATAATTTTACGGTGTTCCCCATGTATACAGTGTCTTGTCTTACAGTGAGGAAAATGATGATAATATTCAGATAATTAATATAGATTCCATATAAATTCAAATATTATGGAAAATATAGTTTATTTAATAGTTCAAATTCTTCTTCTTAATTTTTTTCTATATAATGTGTTTCCATGTAATATTATTTTTATTACTATATTTGTGTAATTGATATTAAATTTATATCTAGTTCGGTATATAATAGAGTTTATATGTGTTTATTGGACTATCATTTATGTAAAACATTGTGTCGATGTTGAAATAGATAAAATTTTAGGAGGTGAAAAACATTCTAGAGGTGAGTAACTACTAGAATGTGAGTAAAAATTATTAAATGATAATATTAAAAAAATACAGGCTTTTGTAGTGTTATAATGTTAGAATACATTATTACTGAAAAATTTTAGGGTTAAATATTCAAGGTTAGATTGAATGCATGTGGTCAATCTATATACACCAAAAGTTTATTTTTAGTATTTATAATAGGTCCAGTACATGATTTATTATGTTGATAGATATACATTCATGTCATAATATTGTTCAAGTAATTATGGAAACAATTTGGGATGAAATTATTATAATATTATGATATACGTTCGATATTTTACAATAAAATAACAATGTATTGATTTACTTTTCATTATTAAATATCATTTATTGGAATATTATTAAATGAATTTTTTATTAATCGTCAATGGAAAGTCAAAAATAAAATTCCAAAAACATCAAACAAACATTATCTTAGGGATTATGTGGAATAGTAAAACCCAACCTACAATCAATATAAAAAATTAATATCAACCGAGAAACATAATATTCTTTTGTTGTTCGTAGATATGAGAAAGAATTTAAGTAAAATTGTAGGAAGTTTTATATTATTTTTTGATAAATGTATTAATAATTGTATTCATTAAATTTAATTTTTGAAATATTAAATTATTTTATAATAAACTGACATGAATTTAAATCACCATACCAGTAATTTAAATCAAATATTTCATACTCTTCAGTTTAATAAATTGAGTGTATTTGAAATATATAATAATGATTTTATGTGATGTAATATATATATATATATAATTTTGTTCCTTTTTCATATGTAAATTGATAAATCCAAATACATGAAACATTAATCCAACATCATTTGTTATAGGATGATGTAAAGAAAAAGCTAATAATAGTATATTCAAGCACAAATTTTTTTGGGAATAATTTTTTTGTATGAAATAGTAAAAAATCAATCCAATTAAAAATTTAATTATATAACAATGAATTATTTCTTTTGGATTATTTATTAGGATTATAAATGAGAATCATTACCTTCTATAGATAATTAATTACTATTTTATATGGATTTGAAGCATCCATAATTATTTGGATGTGTAGAAGTTCAGGTTTTACGATATTGACATTAGAATACATTGATAATGGAATGAAATAGGCCGATACTATTGTTAAAAGGATAAATATGCCGGTAAAGGAAAATAAACTAATGCGGAAAAATATCATGAGGATCAAATAAACCAGTTTATTTAGATAATTCAATGAAAATAATCAACACACAAATAACCACAATATAAAGATCCACACTCTTAGTTTTTGGGTTTTCCATTCCACTCAAAAGACCTCCTTGCATGAGATAATTAATTTTTTCACAAAAAAAATATTCAAAATGTCAATCAAATAACAAATGATACTTTCATTATATTAAATGTATACTGAGTGAAATTGAAAATTATTTTTATATATCAAAATCTACGCATTTTATTGTTATGAGAGGTTTAATGTATAATAACAAGTCCAATAATCTATAAAATAATCATCTTCCAAAAGTTCATGTGAGAGATTGAATTCACATAGTTCATGTGTTGATCATTAGGATTCTTCTTATCCTTAATGATAATGATGTTAAAACTATTGATCTTAATATTATATCATCCATATGTTTGTGGTTTATCATTATAAATATACATGATGACAATAAATTATAGAATTTCAAATGAATTTTAAATGAGAAACTCTTTATAATTATTTAATGTGTTATGAACTGAGGTATATTATTATATAAACTGAAATATAATGGGAAATTTAATTTTGAGTCATGATAATCTAAAGGATCAACTAATATATCCAAATTAACTATTGAGTGAACCTTTACCCCACCATTTACACTACTAAATATATTAAAATTATATGATCATATAGTTACAAAATTATAATACCAAAATATATCCGTAATTGAATATCGATAAAAATTGTTTAGAGTAGTCCTTCACTACTATATATTCACATATATTCAATCCTACCCTTTTTCAAATCAAAATAACTCATTGATAAAGGGCAAGACTAATACAGTGCTAAGTACACGGACTCATTGAGTAGATATAACTCAATGAGTGGTGAAGAATCAAAGTAATATTATATCAAACTCAGGGTCAAATTCGATTGGGAGTGAATTTATAAAGGTATTATAATAATATTACTGTAGTTCATGTAATATAAAGGGGTATTGTTGTAGATGTACTATTCAACCAAAATGGGATTTCGAGCCACAAAAATGGGCCTTTGGGTCATTGGGCCTCTGGGAAATCAATGATGGTCCCAAGGAAATCTTGTTAGAGCAGTACCTGAACGATAGAGGATATAAGATACGAAGGTGGGACCTGATGATCTACCAGATGTGGAGGTCCATTAATGAAGTGGGTAGCACGTACCAGTTGAAGACCCAACGAAGGATAGTTTTCGATAAATAACCATGAATTTGAAATCAAGACTACAAGCAAGAGTGAAAATTATAGGATATAAGGAAGGGGTTGTTTCAGTGATGGGTCTTTGGTTCTAGGACTATTGGTTATGTATTATACCATTATGCCACTAATTTTACATGTTATTGTATGGCCTTATGCCACTAGGCATTCAAGCCTTGTATGTGTTCCCTCTCAACATTATTAAAATTGGGGATAATCCGAAATGAAAATTAAAAATCTATGGCATTTAGGATATTTCATTCAGGCAAACTATAAGATCAAATAAAGGTATCCTTTATTAAAGTTAAAAAAATCTTATATATGCCTTTATTTTATCTTCATTTTTCAATGATAATGTTTATCCTTTATTCACTATTTTTAGCATTGATAAAAGTATTCTCTTTATCAAATCCTTTTATATACTAATAAATGTGAAATTGAATGATTTAATTTATATATACATATTAATATTTTTTACATACATAAAAATTAGTATAATTATAAAATTATTATTATTCTTATTTTCATAATTTATATAATTATATAATTATAAAATTTATATTAATAAATAATAATATTTAAAATATATTACGATAAATTGAAAATGTATATGTAAGTATAATATATAAATACATAATTTATGTATACATATTTATATATTAATTTAATTTATATAACAGAAATATATATATTTATATAAATACAGTACATATAAATATAATTTATTATATATTTTTATTAATTTAATTATATATATATATATATATTTACACACACATGTGTGTTTGTATTATAATATAGGGATATGAATGAAAAAAATATGTTAAATATCATTCATATTGGAATTTATATATTAATATTAACATTAAATAATTTTACATATAGTCATATATTTATAATATATAAGCATATATATATATAGGTGTATTTAATTTTTTATATATATTTATTTAAAGGTATTTATTCATGTTTTTTAGTGTGTGTGTGTGTCTATATATGTACGAGTGTGTATGTGTGTATATTTATATGTATGTGTTTATGTGTGTGTGTGTGTGTATTTATGTATTTATGTGTCCATGGGTTATGTTTTTGTGTGTGTATCTATGTGTAATTATATGTGAATGTGTGTATATTGGTAAGTGTATTTGTGTGTATATGTATATGTGTTTATCTATGTGTATGTACGATTGTATGTGTGTATTTGTATGTGTATGTATTTGTTTGTGTACATCTATGACTATGTATGTGCATAAGTGCTTATGTTGGTTTGTGTGTCTGTGTTTGTATTTTTTGTTTATGTATGTGTATTCATTTGTAGGTATCTATATTTATGTTCATGTATATTTGTGTGTTTATGTATGCATATGTTTTTATACATCTTTATATATGTATTGATGCACATGTATGTGTATGTATGTGTAAGTATTAGTATGAATATGTGTATGCGTGTGTAGATACATGTATGTGTATGTGCATTTATATGTTTGTATGTATGCGTATGTGTACGTGCAAGTGTAGATACATGTATGTGTATGTTCATTTTTAATTATTAAATTATTTTTGTTCAATGAATTTTCAATTTATTCTTTATTATTATTTATTTATAAATTTTTTTTATTAATATATAATGTTGTAAATATGTTTACAATTTATATATTTTTTTTAGTTTTGTCATATATAGATATTTAAACAATAATTTTTTACAGTTTTAATTAGTAATTTTTTATAAATATTTTGTATTTAAATGATATTTTTAATATTAATTCCTTTTTATTTTTATATTTATATATTTTTTAAAAAAAATATTTATATAATAATTTTTTAAATATTTGTATAGATTGCTTATTTTATTTTTTAACATCAATTCAATTTCAATAATTTCTTTGTTTCATAATAATTATTCATTTAAAAAATTATTTTTATTATTAAATAATTATTTATTATTTTGTGTGTATTTGTGTGTTTTTATGCATGTATTTATTTATGTGAGTATGTGTGTGTGTGTGTGTTGAAGTAATTCATATAATTTTTAAAAATGAATAAATAAAATATATAAAAATATAGAATATATTAATTTTTAAAATATATTTGATAATATTTATAATATTTATATTTTAATTAAAAAACATAGTAATATTTGAATTTATTTTTGTATTTAAATAATAATATTTATTTAAAATTTAACTAATAATATTTAAATATATTTTTTTTAATGCTAAATATTTATACATTAATATATTCGATAAATTTTTTAAAAATTAATATATTTAAATACCATAATTGTTTATATTTTACATATATAATTAAATTTATATTAACATAAATAATAAGTAATTTATTGCAAATATTTTATATTAAATATTATTTTTAATATTTATTTAATTTTATTTTAATATTTAGTCAATTTAATTTTAATATTTATTCAATTTAATTTTTTTATAATATATAAAATTAATAATATATATTCATTTTCGAATATTATTATAATTTATTCCTTTTTAATTATCAGATATCATTATTTTTTATTATTTATTCATTTTTAATATTAATTAATTCGTAATATTTATATTATTTAACCATTTTTAATATGGATTCTCTTTATAATTTTGTAATTCATTCTATAGTTAATATTTATTTATACATTTTTATTTATTAATATAAAATAATTTTTAAATGTTTATAATTTATATAATTTATATTTATAAATATTTATTTTTTCATTATTTTGTTTAAACAATTTTATAATAATAATTTATTTATAATTTTTTATATATATATTTTTTTAAAATTTAGTAATTAATATTTATCGATGTTTAATATTTTCGAAATTATCATTAATAAAAATATTTATTTATTTTGTCAGTGACAATTTTATCGTTGATTATTCTTCTGTTTACCGATGCTATAATTATCACTGTCAATAAAAATCCCTATGGTCTGAGATTGAGATTGAGATTTAGATATTATCTGATTTTAAGGGTTGTGTGGGAACCCTAAAATGACTCATAGGCCCAGTGGATAAAAGCTCATATATGACCTGGCGACCTAGTGTCATAAGGCCTATACATGACCTTTTAAGGCATAATACATTAATACACTTTTGAACTACCCCTCCCCATTATATGCATCGTTGAAGGTGTCTATCTCCCCACCTCCATGGATGGTTTTCTTTCTTTCCCTCGTGTAGACCATCATTGTCCTTGGTACCAATGGTAATTAACAAACTGTCTTGTTCTTCCATTCTTATTATCTTTTCACTATTAAATTCTACATTCTCTAAATCAACAGTGGGGCCTTCACTTGTGTGGCCTCCCTGGGAACCTCTTGGACATTTTTGGTCTAGTGGCACAAAGGCCCTATTGGTGGCCCGAAGGCCTTTGGTGGCCTGAAGGATCTGTGGCCTAAATTCCATAGTGGCCAAAAGACCCTATGACCCGTAGGCCCAAACTAGTGGGACGATGTCACAAATTATATGAATTTTTCTGGATAATATATAAAGTGATACAGGACCTTCTATAGTACTACTATAGTAAACTGGAAATTCTTCCTCACCCAGATTTGATCCTGGACCTTTTGGATGCGATGATGGAGCCTCTAGGACTTGGGTATAACCTCATTTGAATATTATTAATGACAGAAGCATCATTAATCAGTGATAAATGTTTTATCCCTTAAAAATATGATTTTACCACCGTTTTTTCATTTATGAAGGGATGAATTTTTTAATTTATGTTTTAGTGAAAATAAAATACACCTTTTTCAGAGAATATTGGTTTAGAACTCATAAATATACATTTTTATATATTATATTTTGTAATTTCTTATAAAAAAATTACCCTCTTTTAAAATAACAATAAAACTTCTCATTTATCACTCATACATTTCAATCTATCATAGAAGTCGATCCTGGTTTCAACACTGTATAAAAATTAGATTGAATTAAGACCCAAAAAGAAAAAGCTATATTATTTGGTTCTTGAGTTTAATAATTTTTTACAAATAGAACTTGGTTTTTCGAATTATTTTAATATTCCCCTTCCTGGACAAAATGGTGTGCATGCAACGCCGTAATTCGTACCACCCTACTTTTAGTTATCCCTCCAATCATCACACATTTTATAATCTATTATCTTCCATGGAAATAAAAATTCACCACTAATCCTCAAGACGCAAGATGATATGTTCTATCTATTCATACCCCTTTAGATTTACATGGATATTTGAATATGGATACAATTTTAGTTTAGATATATATTTGTTGTGATTAATAAATAATTGTAAAAATAAATCACAATAAATAATTTAAAAAAATTAAAATATGAATGTTTTAATCTCTTTTATATATAATGAATTTATGTACTTATTCCTATAAAATTTTGGGTAATTGGTTGAACATTTTATTAAAAAAATTGGTTAGTGTGTCTAATTTTGTGCTATCATGGAAATAAATTATATAAATGAAGAATGGTGAAGAGAAGACATATTCATCTAATGAAAACAGTTTCCAAATAACATAGTAAAATTAAATTTGATTGTATATAAAATCAGATTATTTTTTAGAAACACCCCTCTACATGTACCCCTCCTAATATATAAATGATGAGAATGAGTTCCCCCTAAAGCCCATATTCAAAAGGCCATGTGATGGTGATTAAATTTGTGTATTAATAAAGAAAATCTGAGGCATTTCCCACATAATTTATGTTAATGGAATGTGATAAGAGGAGAAACACCAATCAAAACAATCTAAATATAATAATACAAGACCCCAAAGAATATAATACAACAATTAATTTCAAGAAATAATTAATAAAACTAAAAAATAAATTCCACAATTTATCCTTGGAATTATCTCTAATGAAAACAGTCATCTCTATGCTAGTTTGTACCATCTTGATTACCAATGTCAACATGGACACCATAAAATAATTTGTAATCATGTATTGTTAGAATAACATGTATACATTTTAGGATCCAACTTATGACATCTCATTAAAATATGAGAAAAACATATTAATGCTCTTGTGAGTGAGGCGAGGAACCATAATGCACCTACTTGGTCAATTACCCATTCATAACCACACTGAGGCTCACTCACCATTTATCACATCCATTTATAACAAGATATTATAAAAATAATATAATCATAGCTGACTCAAAACCACTTTCTCATTAGTTTTCTAGTCTCACACCCCAAAAATCAAACATCATTTTTTCCTTCCCCTTCATGCAATATGTGGGTTGGGATGCATCCCTACCTACCCAAATACAAGCACGGTGAGACATCACATATTGGCATCAGGGAGAACTAATTCTCTCATCACATACACATTTATCACATAAAAAAAATAAAATTACGGTACAATGATCATAAAGAACATCAAATTTGTTCCTTCCTCCTTCCATGCATGATCTCCATCACATAACCATTATCAAATCATTGCCATCTCATTGGGTACAACACATGGAACTCCCTCACATTTTATGATCATTCAAATCTCAGGACATCACAACCTATCTACGGATAATGGTAGGGTTTAGGATTGTATTTATTCATCCATCCTCTATCACCAACCCATATTTTATGAAAAAAACATAGAAAAAAATATATGGCGTCGATATTAAATAATTGAGTCCGGTTGGGTGAATTTAGAAATCAATATATATATATCTACACATAATACCACGCAAACAAACCCTAATGGATTTACATAAATACCTGATCATATCCACATACCATCAACACTATACTAACATTACAACATGGTAACACGAACCACAACCACTGCTAAACTCAAATGTAAAATGACCACACATATTCTATATTTCACATTATTATACTCACAAATTACACCTTAAACTAGATTATCACATTACCAACCACAATTCAGTAATTAATCAATTTTAATCCAATATTTAATGAAAAAACACTCTAACTATATTTTATATGTGTTTTTATTATGGGTCAACCCATTAATTATCTTTAATAATCATAATTAAAATATTTTACAACAATTTCAAACTGACATTTTTAATTTTTATCCCATTTCTACCAACCAAATTATAATTAACATCCCATTTTTCTTTTTGAGAACCTTATTCTATTATATTATGCATCCAAAATAAATTCATATTATTTATCACTACCATAACCACATTATATTAAACAACAAACAAATTTTAATACATCAATATTACATGGTCCAGTATCATCATCATTCATGGATAGATTATTCAAATAGGTCATTTAATTATGTGCTTTATTTGTTATTAAATTACGAAAATTTATCCAAATATTAAGATACAAAAAAAATTCACTCTTATATTTCACAACATTATACATTATGATTTGATTAAATTCTATGGAAATTAGTCCAAAAATATAATGATGGGGTAATATTAATGACTAAACATGCAATTGTTCACTAAAAAATATGAATTCATACCTATCTCATAGATATTGATTATCTTAAATCACTTTATCTCCATAATGTTTCTATCATTTTTATTACCATATTTATCATTTCAAATCTTTGAATTTATTTTAGGAGAAAAATATTACTATTAATATATGAAAATAAACAACAAATGTAAATAAATCACTTGTGAAACACTTCCGTCTTCATTCGTATTCATTTTGGTATATTTTATCTTCGTATTTAAGTTCAGCTTAGTTACATGATGAAAACAATATTCTGAAAAAAACTATTAATTTACACCAATATAAGATAGTATATCTTGAATCCCATACCATTGCATAGAGTGTCAAGATTCATTGCAGAATGAAAAGAATAGAGAGAAAGAATAATTGGCCAATAACATAAGAAATGTTATGGAACTAATTTTTAATGATATTAGGCCATCTATTTTGATGTTTTTAACACCCATAGTATAAGGAAAAATTAAGAAGTTTTCATCAATGTGAAAATATGGTTTTTATATTAAAAAAACTGTAATATATATCTTGGCTATGTTTCCTTAATAATCATCCAAAATTTCCATTTTAATCAAATTTACACTCAGTATCATTTTAATTAACCTCATAAGACCCAAAACAACAAAACTCTTATAAATTCGTAATTCATTTATTTAATTAAATAATTCGATAAAAGATCTAAAAAATGATTTTTCATTTTTTTCCATTTATTTTCAACACAAATAATTATTTAAAATATATGGTATGAAAACATGAAAAAAATATAACATAGGACACACCATTTTGTTAGAATAGTTCCTTGTCTGAGGCTATATTCAAATTACCCTTATCTGAATCAGTCTTGGAGTACCATGCAGATAAATTTATCTACACATACATGTGATATAGAATACCCGAATGTGATGCAAGGAAAATAAGATCTACCTTCATATGGAAAGTATAAAGGAATTTTTACCCTAACCCTAGGTTTAGGTAACCCTTATACAAGATATGAAAGACTTCCATTCATACAAGACTAAATTAAAAGACACTTATCTAAAAAAATTAATTACCCTCATGTGTGCTGAACAAAACTCACCTTACCTTTACATAGGGCTTAAAGATCACCTCAAATGGCCACCACAGCCTCCACTATTGTGTATAGAGAAATAAATCACCATTTTTACGATATATGATAAATATCGGGGCATAGAATCACCCCACATCTCATTTCACCATTGCATGAACACCCATTCTCATCATTCCACATCATTCTGACACATCAAACACCCTAGGTATTTTTCATTACACATTTCACATAGGTGAAGCACCTATACAAAATTACTAGTGAGGTGGCCACCCTATCCATTTCACTCCTCATAATCTTACCAATACCATGAATCCAACATAGAAATCACAAACTTCAAAAATATTCGTCACCACTCCCATGATAATAGTGTGGTGACATTTAAGATTGCTAGAAATATTCTATAAATTCTAGAGCATCACTAAACTCATTTACGACACCTCTTATAATTGGGAAAATAGAATTTAATAGGCTGTTAGTTTTTACGTTAATAGATTAATATTTATTATTCCTTTACAAATTGATTCTTAATATATATATGTGATATAAAAATTACATTCATTAAATATTGAATACAAATATAAAAAAACATCATAATTTTTTTTGTTGAATTATTGATTTTAAAATATGAATATTATTGAATCAAAAAAGATGGATATGAAAAAAATATATGGATACTAGTCATATGAATAAATGAGTAAAAGGATTTGGTTATAGAGTTCATCCTATATGTAAAATAGAAATCATATAAAACATCAAAAATCTAATGTCTATGTATGAATTCGTTTTATTCATTCATGTTTTACCAATTGTGTATAAAGAACACATTATTTTTAATTGAATACATTATGGTTATAAAATTTTTCCTAAACTTATCTTAGATCTGAATATATCTAGTCACTGGGATAACACTACAGATTATGGATCTTCTGATTTGATTACAAGTTTAAATAATAATGAAAATTATATCAAATTAATTATTCCAAGTTTAAATGATATGGAATAGCATATTGAGGAAACAAAAATGATAGATAATATTTACATTAATCACTATTCCAATATCTATTAGAATTCAAAGAGCAATACAAAAACACCATTGTAAATTTTTTGTACTAAATATGAAACATTATCAGCTTTAAAAAATATATATAATGTAAAATATAGAAATGGATTGTGATTTACTATTCTTACAAAACAAATTCTCTATTTAATAATATGATACTGTAAGACATGAATCTTAATCATCAAATATAAGAAGATAAATGAATGTTATGTTTAGTGGTTATAATCTTTGAAATAATACATGATTATCCAAATGATTTTAGATTATTTTTATTAGTCATGGGTAACTTATAATATTCCAAAAGTGTGTTGTGTCACTATATAAGTATGTTTAACCATGTCCCTTATAATATTTAGTGTACATTAAAACAATTATAACGTTTAGACACCTATAAATATTTGAGGATACAATGAGTAAATTTATATGGCATGTAGATAAAAAAAATTAATGATAGGAAACATCATTACCCAATAGACTCAACTCAGGGGCGTTAAATTGATTTTATGTATCCTAGATCGATAAATGAGAAAAAACCACTTTATTTCACTATATAAATATGAAATAAAACCTTTTTGTTTATAAAGTTATACTCATAGTATAAGGAATTTTATATTGAAAATTATATCATTCCATCATAATTTTTACTCAAGAGAAAAAACAATTTTTTGTCTCTATATATATCAATCCCAAATCAACCACAAAATGATATAGATTTTTTTTTTCCTCCATTAATAAAAGAATACAATTTAATTTAGAATTCATGTGTTACATTATATTATTCTTAAAGAAATTAATATACCTCAATGAGGAACATTCCTAAATGATGACAAATGGATTTCTTAATAATAGATATTTTTCAGGATATAGAATTATAGGAATATTAGGGTATCATGAATTTATACACTTAGTAAGGTTGAAAAATTCATATAAGGATTTTTTTTCTATTCAATCAGAAATGATTAGACATAAAACATAGATAATGATCTTAGAGAACATATTTCTATGGGAGCATAAAACATGTTACGAAAATATCTCCACTAATAATTAATAAACAGCTTGATAATTTAAAGGATATTGTCACCATTTTTAGTAAACCATATTTCTAAAATCACTTTGAAAACTAGATGGAAAATGGGATAAGTTTATTTAAATTTTATGTACATGAATGGTTATTATATTTTACATTATATTGATGTCATGAAAATTAAAAAAATTAAAATGTGAATGTTTCATTGTAACATTACTAAATTCACCGAAAAAATGTGAAATTAAGGATAGGTTATATATGATTTCAATTTGAATAAGGGAAGGGTTTCATCCAGTGAACAACAAGATGAAAATATTTCATCCTCCTTTATCTTACAATATTTCTATGAAATATATATATCATATTTTCTTCTTTATAAATGATTTAAATATTCTATACTGGTATTCATCATATATCAATGTTATCATGTCAATGAGTAGTCTATAGTTAAATGGCCCAAAATTACAATAATTTCATATATTTATGTCATATTTTATACATGTTTCATTGCATTATATTTGTACTAAAAATTTATGACACACATTAAATTGGTTTTAATTATTTTAAAAAGTGATATGAAGTTAATTTTTCTGAGAGGAAAAGATTCCATCAATGAAACATGATATTATTTTCATTTTATATTAATTGGATATGTTCTTCCAAAACAAAAGTCACTGATATTGTGGTTCACATGATAGTTTAATTGGTTGGAATGATCTAATTATGTTGTCATGTTAAATATAGATTGATGTACCCCATTGAATGGTATATAATGTTTTTTAAGGATGGGCTATAAATTGAATTTATAATGAAGGTTTTAATGAAAATATAAATATTGTTTAGAAATCCATTGAATTTGTACCTTATACATTTCCTATGTGAATAGAATAGGTCTCCACAAATCCCAATACAATGGGATAGTTCAGAGGGAAGTAACGTATAGATGATATGTTTTCAGAATTAACATTAATAAGATTGAGTGGAATAACATTTAAAATTTATAAAATATTTTAGAGGTTGTAACATTTGGTAAATCCAATTAATGTATGTTTATGTCATTTAAATTGATCCAGGGTTGAAAAAAATATATCAAATAAAAATATTCAATAGTTTATAGGATGGTTTTTATATTCTATTTTAGGTAGTCATCTCAAAATCAACATTCAATTTTAGAATGACATTTATGGATAGTTAGGGGACCAATTTTGCAAATATTATATTATAATGTTAATGTTATTATGATTAATAAATTCTATATAATGAAATCATATAAATGATTTATTATAATATATAGTGGAGTTAGTCTTATAGATCAAGTGATAAATGCCTCTAGTACAAATGATAGAAATATAATTTACATGAATATGTTATAGTTTTGCATCATTGAATAAATATTATAATTTAATGATACAATATTCTATGTTACTATATTTCATTGAAAATGGGTTGATAATAGGAGTGAAACCAAAATTGAAGAATTGGGAGTTGTGAAATTTTATTAGAGTAATGAATGATACAAGGGTAAATTGTTCATAATGATATATCAAAATTACATGTATTTTATATACATACTAATATAAATAAATAGAGGTCAATTAATTTTTTATAAACCAAAACCATTGTAGGATCAAATATAAATTTCATTGAGGATGAACCTTTCACTAGGGAATCACAAGAATTTAAAAGTGATTACAATATAAATGGGGTATTTTATTTCATATGGGATCACTAGGAGGGGATTTGGATACTTCATTGAGTACCATATCATGTAAACAATTCAACATGATAGTTAAATGAATATGTTAAATGTTTTTTAATTTACAATTTATTTCCTCATAATACATTTTGTAAAATACTACATTTACGTAAAATGATTTAATTTAATAACTACATATATAAAAATTTCTTGATACCGAATAGAATTATAGTCCAAATAACACGGAAAAACATATCGATAATGTGGAAACTAATGAAATGTTATAAGGGGAAAATATTTTTTAAAAAAAAATTTAAGAGCATTATAGCATGATGATTTTTAAAAAAAAATTATTTCGATGAGAAGAAAAGGCATAACATTTTAGGAGGGATACAATACACACAATTAACTAATTGACACCAAACAAGTATATTTTCATTAGTTTCATTATGGTTACCAATCAAATTCACTTTTCGATTAATGTGAATATCTTGAACAATGTTGTGCCTACATTGAATACATTAATTTGAAAGACATTTGTGTTATATTATGATATAATTTCGTTAATTTAATAAAAAATAAAATAATGAAAAATTTATTTACTACTCATTATCCCTAATAGATTATAATTATATTTAATTATTATTGAATTAAATTTGTATTAATTGTATCTATATAGTCACATAGAGCCTTTAAAAAATCATAAGAATAAACATTGCATGGATGCCAGGGAGAAATTAATCCCCACCCACCAATTTTATATAAACATATTATAAAAATTAAAATATAGATTCCATTAATTGGTCATCATGAGGAGGAATAATTTTTACTTTATTGCATTCAGAATCATCTAAAATATCATTATATATTAATGAATTTGATTTAGAATTGTTAATTTATTAAAATATAAAATAAATGCATACATAAAGATTGAAGTGTGTATCAAAACAAATTTACCCATGCCTTAATTAAATAATTGGTCATTATTCACTTCAAAAAAATGATATTTATTTCAAATCAATATTAAAAGTTTTATATAATATGAAAAAATAGCACATTTATTTTCCCTTATTTATTTAAAAATTGATAACTGATAATTCAAAGACTCTTCTATAACACATCTTGACCTATTGTAATATGATAATTTAAATTAAGAGGGACATGTAGATAGTGAAAACACACAAATAGTACGACAATCATGTATATGTACGACAAAATAAAATATTGATTCCAAAAATAATGATTATATATCATTGATTAATTATTTTATAATATTTTTTATCGATTTTAATCATAATATTTCCTGGAAATTGTAATATCTAAAATAATCTTTCTAGTGTACATTAATATACTATAATAATATTTCTTCATCATAGGTATATATTTTATACTATTTACTTAAATAAATTTTGAGAAATGAAATACATAGTGGGATAATGTTAGGAAATTTGATAAAATGTCATCCAAAATAGAAACATTAAATCAAAATTTTAATTGGAAGTCTGATTTGTTCGACACATTTATGATAAGAGGTAATGGTTATGAAACAACACACCCTCAACCACATAATGTAAATAAGTTCCACATCATCGAGGAAATCCATTCGAATCAAAGTTCTTCCTTACTCTAAGTAATAAAATTTTTCCTAATTTTTTCTAATGACAGTAAATAAAAACTTATACAAATACTTTTAAAATACCAAAATTATACAATGTGAAATTGATGGTGATTTTTATCTATCATCACCCACCCATCACCTTTTGTGGGGGATTTAGTGTAAACTACCCAAGGATATATTTTACATTTAAAACAACATATTAATGATCACATTAGAGTAGTTATTTATGTAGTTAATAATACAATAACTTAGTTATATATTTACCATGATGAATAAGATGTTCACATATTCAAACTTATTGTTGGAACTTTAATTTCATGACAGTTTAATCTTCTCAATTTTCATGATGATGATGTTGAATGTACATTAAAATATATTTTTTATATAAAATATTTAAAATTTGAAGAAAAAAGTTCTTAACTATGTAACATTATTATAGATTGATAAAAATAAAGGGAAATGGAGTGTTGAAACCAAATTAGCTAAAATATCCTCGATTAAAAGAAATTTCAAGGGTACCTTAATCCTTCCAATTCAACTTCAATATTTACTATTATATCATATTTATGTGGATATAATTTTCAAATAAGAAATTATAACATACATGTAATTTTATGAATAAATTTATGAAGGCTCAATTCCAGACATGTTTTTTATATGGAATTAAAATAACTTTCTCAAGAATCAAGGGATGAGAGAATCAGTTGTGAATTTATACATGAGGTGAATCATTATAATATATTTTTTTATTAGTTTATATATAATTTAAATTATAATTAAGTATTATCCATATTTTATATAGGTTTATATATCACTACTATATAACTGGATGTCCATATAGAGAAACATTTACACTCATTGGTGCTAATATCACTTATATAGAATAAATTTCAATTGGAGAAGTTGGAATTTCAATGAAATAAAGGAAATTAACTGAATGGTTTGAATGTAAAAAAAAAATCTTATTTGTACCTACACTACATGGGTAAATATTTATAATATAATAATATATAATATATTTTCTTTTTTCATTAATTTTTTGTTAATTTATTTATGAAATATTTTTTGCCTATTTATATCAATTTGGATTCTCTACAGATTTAATTTTTGTACCCCAAGTGTAGATAGAAAGTGAGTCAACCAAAAATTCTATCCTCTATCAATTTTAATAAATTGTAATAAAAAATTTAAAAATAAAAATCAAATAATATGTTTTATATTATATTTTAATGATAAATTTTTTATGATTGAGCTGTGTTAAAAATCATAAAAAACATGTTACGTGGATGAATTGTGAGCACTAGAAGCCTATGGATTTCAAATAATAGAAACACATTCCGGTATATATTGTAATATGTAACTATAATAATATATATAATAATAGTTTACATATTTTTTCAACATATCTTTAGTGTCTAAAATAAATTTATATTGATTATTTTGATTTATACATCTGTAAAATTAATAATGATATCATATTCCATCAACAAACTAACACCTCTGATGTGGTATTTTAAATGATAATTGCAATTTAAGTTAAAGTATATATTTAATTTTTTTACTAATATTATTCCATTACATCATAGACTATTTACTATCCACACATTCAATGGTGGATGTGTTTTATTTAGATATATGTGGGTAGGTTACATGGTGTTTAAATTTTTAAGGCATCATAGAGAAGTGATTTCTTACTACTTATTTATTTTTTTTTCATTTAAATTAATCTATTTCTAATTTTTTTACTGCAATTTTAATTTTTATATAATATTTACATAGTTAATATTCAAATTATCTTCATGTGTGGTTTTCCAACAAATTTTTATCAATGCATGTTTTTCATATAAATATAATAAAATGCCTCTATATAGATTTTCTGAACTTTTTCAGGGATAAAATAATTACCATAATGATGAAGACTAAATTATAAATGGGATTTTTATTTAACATAGAGATGGATTATTAAAGGGCATTGGAATTATACATCATGAAGGACCTTTAATATTGCATGTAGGCCTTTCATTCTCTTCATAGGGCAAAACAAGTCGAAAAAAATTCATGTTGATGGATTAATTATGGATTATGAACTAAGTTAATATTTCATTTTTCTCCATAGTGATTTATTTTCATTATTAGTTTTATATATTACAAATATAGTTGAAATGAATTTGTTTTTTTAGCATAATCCCTTTTAATAACATGAAAGTGAGACTATTTTTTGTTTTACTCATATAAAATCACGTTATATAATTTTATATATTTGGTGATATGTGAATAAAACTATCAACTATATAAATATATTTATCCTATATTTGGGGTAATTTAAAAAAAATAAATCTTCCTCATTGATTTTACACAACTATTTTGGATTATCCATTCTACTCATTGAAGCATTTTAGATAAAAATTGAATCATATAGAAAAAATTGTAAATGAAATTTTGATTGAAATGATACTTTAGGAAAAATATAAATGGTTCGTTTGTGATATATAGAAAACATTCATACATCAATAAAATTCATTGTGTATTTGGTAAGATAGTAGGTACATGTTTTCATTTAAAATTGATATTTTAGTTCAAAATATATATCACAAATACAAAAAAATGAATGAATTATTGTAATTTATGTTTTTTTGGAAATTGATATGTATTTAATTTTTTATATTTAAGTATGAAAAACAAATAAATCTGATATATTGGGTGTTCGGTATGAATAAAAGTTCATGATTTCATTTAGAAGTGTAATTTTAGTTCTGTATTCATATCACATACTCAGAACATAGAAAACATGAAAGGATCTTCTTTTTATGTTATTATTGTTATCAAAGAATAATTATTTTCATGTAGGAATTAAATAAACAACATACGACACATTTTGTTGTCATATTGACAGAAAATGAATATTTTCCATTTAAAAGTGATATTTTAGTCTAAAAGAGACATCACATACTAAAAAATAGTAAAATTATTATATATTTAATAATTTATTTTGGAAAATTATCATCGAATAAACTATTATCTGTATAAATTTTCCTTGTGAAAATTTGATATGTGGTTTTTCGAGAATTAAAAACTGGATGTGATTTCATTAAAAATGAATTTTTATTAAAAACATGCATCACCAAAAAAATAGAAAAAAATAGAATGATTGAACCAATAATTTATAAAATTTATTCATAAATATTTTTAAAAATTAAATAAATAACTAAAAATAAATCCAACACACGGTGTAATAATTATAACTGAAAGAACATGTTTTAGTTTAAAAGTGAAATTTCAGTCCAAAAATTGCATTTCATACTCAAGAATGATCAAATAAAATTGGACATAATTGATAATTTATTAAAATGATATTTGATTCATTAATGATTTGTAGTAATTAACCTCGAGACAAATTGATACATGGTATGGCTGATATAATCGATATGGTGTGATTTCAATAAAAATGTAATTTTATTTCAAAACATGCATCACATAATCAAAACCAATTAAACTAGTAGACATTTTGAAAAAAATTTGGAAAATTATCTATGATTCATTTGTGGCATATAGAATTAATATTACAATAATTTAACAAATGATTCATGTGGTATGGAAAAAATGTTATGCATTTATTTAAAAGTAACATTTTAGTTCAAAATACATGTTTCTTACTCAAACCCAATAAAATGTGCTTGGGAATTTATTGATACACTATAAATAAAAATCATTATTCATTTTCTACATGTATTAATCAAAAAAAATTCAATATGAGACATTGTGTGGACGATATTCATGAAATTGTGTCCTTACATTTAAATGATTCATTTTATATCAATCATTCGTCACATTGTAAAACTAATAAAACACAATAATTTTTTTTGGATACCTAACAAAAATAATACATAAATATTTTTTATGTTTGAGAATAAACCAAAAATCAATCCAACACACATCAATCTTACACATGGAGTAACTGGTACGACTGAATGTGCATGTTTTCATTAAAAAAGTGATATTTGTTTCAAAATAGATATAATATATTTAAAACAATGAAAATAAACACTAACTCTACTAATATATTTTTGAAAAATAAATTATATTGGTTTATGTATAAGAATCAACCACACATCAATTCAACACCCAATTCATCCAATATGATCAAAAATGGGCGTTTTCATTTAAAAATAGACATCTTTGTTCAAAACATGCTTCATAAACATAAAACTTATAAAATTCACTGGGATTTAATTGATATTTCAGTATTAATATCTAGAAATCAATCATTTATGTGTATTAATCATCCAAACCTCAATCTAACACATGGTGTGGAATGTATGAATGGAATTTCATATTTTCATTTAAATGTTTATTTTTAATTCAAAACCAATTAAATATGAAATTATTGTATATATAATTCTATTCAGAATTCTATTATGATGTGTAGGAATTAACTGCACATCATATTGACACATGGTATGACCATTGTAAATGAAAGTGAGTGTTTTCATTTATATTTGAAATTTTACGTCAAAATCAATGTCACATACTAAATTTAAGAAAACAGACTCAAATGTTCCAAAATATTTAGAATAGAGAAACTAATTTAATTTTTTATGAATACGAATCTAGCTAAATTAAATCTTACACATAGTGTGGGATGTATGACAGAATGGTCATTTATTATTTTAAGATATACATTTTTTTCTAAATTAATGGCATATAATAAAATCCATGAAAACATACTCTTATTTCTTAATACCTTTGTAAAAAATCCATAATTCAATTTTGAATCTTATGAATAAACCATTCATTGATCGGGCTATGGTGTGATTAATATTACTGAAAGTGTGTGCTTTTGTTTATAAGTTAAATTATAGTTCCAAAGAAGTATTACATACCAATAATAAAGAAAACTCACTCCTATTATCATTAAATTTAATAAAAAATATCTCTAATTCATTTTTAATATTTATAAATAAACCTCACCCCAATCTGTTTCATAGAGTGGTTGATATCACTGAAAGTACGAATTTTATTTAGAAATTGTCATTTTAGTTCAAATTGCACATCACATACTCAACACCAGAAAAAATAACTTCTGTTTTCATTATAAATTAGTATGATAATCTATAATTATATTGTTATATATGGTAATGAACCGCACTACAATATGAAAATAGAGCATCAGTTATGACCAAAATGGTGTGTTTCCAATAAAACTTGTTTATATAGAAAAAACATTCATCACACTCCAAAAAATAATAAAATTCACTCATATTGTCTTGATTGTTTTATAAAATTATCCATAATACATTTATAACATGTATAAATCAACCTCTCATCAATTTGACAAAATCTATTGCTGGTATGTCTAAATGATATTGTAATTATTTAAAAGTGACCGATTGATCACAATGTAAATCAATGTATCAAAACAAAAAAAAATTACGGGAATTTATTGTTAATTTAAAAATAACATAACTCATTTATGATGTGTAGAAATCAGTATCTTGTCAATCTGACACACAATGTGGATGGTATAACCGAAAGTGTGTTAAAAATCCGTCAATATTAACCCATATTTGCTTTATATTTTAGAAAAAATATCAATAATTTATATATTATGTGTAAAAATCAACAAGATATCAATATAAAAATTGATTTGGCCTATATTCCCGAGATTACATCACAATATTATAGTAGATTAAATATATTTTTATTGTCAAATTACATTGTAGTTGGTTTGATTTATCTATTTTATATCGTCTTTATTTATGTATTATCATTTATTAGTACTGGCATAATTATTTATTTACTTTTATAAATGAATTTGTGAGTCATATTTATGTATTTATATTATTACTAACATAATAATTCTTTTTTATCACTCATTGTTTGTTTAATATAGGGTGATGTGTTTGCAATCTAGTAATGTGATTAGGATATATTGGATGTGGGTCCCAATGAAATCACAATACTCTCCATCTCAGTCTACTACATATTAATTCTCTTTTTAATTTGTTGTAAAATGTAATTTTTGTAATAAATATTAGTTAATAATGTAATTTTAATTAATTTAAATAAATAAAATACAAATTTTTTATTTATTTTTAAATTCATGAAAGGTAAATTTATTTTAAATGAAATTATTATTTTAAAATTGTTATTGTAGTGTTTTTAAATATAACCGCACACTATTGTAATTTGTATATTTTATTAACCCTTTCCAATAGTGTAGATAAAAGATACTTTTATCTATTCTAATAGAAGATATAATAAATTTCTCCTTTTTTAATGTTTTTTAGTACATATGAAGGTTTATTTATTCATTGAATTTTTCAGTATTGATAAAGTACAATGGATTTAAAGGGTACTTCAAATATCAGTTCTTTTTTATCACTGATAATAGTTATTTCCATCATTGATAATAATAAGATATTTAGTAGTGATTACTGAAAATATTGGTCATCAAGATGTAACTGAAAAACTCAATCATGAATTGTTGGGTGCCTTCATTATTAATGTATTCATTATGTAGTTTTTTCATAATATCATTAACAAATATAGATTTATTTTTAGACTCGTTTAATATTTATGGTTTTTTTGTAGTTTTCACATCATTACTAGTGTCATAGAGCCCTATAATTTATATACTAAATATAAAAAACAATTAAATAACATATTTTTAGAATTAATGGATTTTTAATTAATGTATTCATGAATAAAAAATCATGTATAGTAATTTTTTTCAAAATATGAGGATTAACCTTATCATGACATGTGATTTGTAGGCAATGAGTTTCAAGATGTGTCATAGATTCCAACAAATAAAATGATAAATTATATAAATAATTTAATTGGTTTAACTAATGTTGTGGCCTAATTCTCTACTTATTTAAACCCAATTATGGAAAATCTATAGCATTAGATATATAGTATTATGATATTTACATGGTATATGGATTAATCTCATGGGAGGATCTTTAATGAATAATGTGTGTAAAATTAGGATATTAGTTATTTACCACAGAGCTCATCATTTATAATTTAATTCATAGAGATCTCCATCAACATCATTAAAGTTTTTTTATCACCAAAAATCAATCCATTATTTAGATAGGAGATTTTTATATGTTTATTATTTACCTATTATTTTAATTCAATCACATATTATCAATTTAATTTTGAATCTGCTTCTTCCCTCATTTATTTATTTGTTGTTTTTTCTTTTGAAATAGAAAATCATTATTCCATATCTATCTAAAAATTTTTGTTTATGTGATTGTTATTGATTTGTTGGTTCATAAAAGTCATTGATGAAATCATCTTTTTTGTGTCTTTCTCCATTTTTTCATCATGTACTCATTTTCGACATGTGTTAGCCTGATGATTCAACAATCAATTTTGTTCAATAAACATTTAAACCCCAAATTTGTGTCTGTTTGTTTCATTGATGATAAAAAAAATTATTTTTGGATGAGATGATGATCTATTTTGCATTGTAGATATATAATAGAGATACAAAACCATATATGGTGAAATAGGCTTGATGTTCATGTCAATCATTATACAGTCCAATCAAAACCTCATTTTTCAGCCATCAGAGACCTAGCATCGATGACTGGTGGAACATCCAATGAAATAGGGCCTTTGAAAAAAACAATAGCATGATTTATAGTGTGATTAATGGACATGAAATGATTTAGAAGAAGAATCAATAGTTTATTAAAACTAAAACACATGTCAGGTGATTGAATAACACAGGTTGTGATGTCTATGTTTAGGGGTAGCTAGGTTTTCAAGAAAACATATATCACATGATTATATTCCATGGACCCATGCCATGTGACCCTATCTGGACATCTACATATATACATAGAGCACATTCCTCGAAACATGATTGATCCTATATTCCATTTGGCATGCACACATTTCATGTGACCCTACCATCCTACTCAAGTCATTTTTTAGAGGCACATGACCTCGGACCCTATGCGGGCCAACATTCCATGTTTTATGGGCCGCATGTCAAAAATGTAACATTTTAAATTCCATGTTGAGATGTTATACATGAATAAGTGAGGACATGACAGTAAAACCCATATATACTAAGGGACACATTGTGAAATTTTCATCAAAAGTTCTACCTACCATATCTCCTTCTTCAAGACTCTAAATTAGTTCCATGCGTAGTACTTCCTCCATAGAATCCCATATAGAATGTGATGGTGATTTTGTTTTGATTCCAAAGATATAGTGTGAGGTGGGGTTAGTGGTTCTTTTTTTATGTCCATGTTGTATGATGTTGAGACTCAAGAGTGGTGGAGTGACATAGGGGTTTGAAACCCTCGGATTGAACACATAGTTCATGATGTGGGTCCCAGATTTCCAATAAAAGTTATATTAGAAACCCCCCATACATGACATAGAGGAATGTGTTGTATATATATATGGATTGGAACCCCATATTAATTTATCATAGAAAGGGAATGGGTCATTCTACCTTTTAGGTTAATCTCCCCCTCTATCGTTTCATTCCATCATCGTGGTATGGGTCCCCCATAACTAATCGACTTAAGATTACTTTTGAATATATGCATTAGTGCTAAACTCACTGTTGAATATTTGTGAAGGCTCATAATATATATATATATATATATATTAATATTCTTCTCCCTCCCTTCATTTTATTACCTCTATTATCATGTTTATATTTGGTTAATTTTCCCTTTTGTGTGTTATTGTGACCATTAATTTTTATTATTTCCTTTTTCATGTTTTTTGGATATAATATTCGGTACCTATATACTCACCCGTATATGGGATGTTATGAAACATGCCATGCCATATATAAATTAAAGTAATTTATATAGTGTCCTTGGAGGGATCAGTATTATTGGATGTTATAAGTATATGGTTTTTATGGTCACATGAATTGTTTTGTTTTTGTTCTCATCAGGTGGACTCTTCATCACCGTTTTTATTTAGGTTGGGACTCCAATTTTTCTAGTCGGGTTTCTATTTTTCCCAATCATAAAATATTTTTATATACACTCTTGTTGTTCTAGAGTTCATTAAATGTATTTGTTTTTTTACCTTAATAAATTATTATTTATCATGCATTGTTGATAAGTACTTTAAGGTGTCTGTTAAGATAGGTTCTATTGGATAAGGCCTCCAATAAGATTGATATACACGATCAATGTTTGTCACAAGCCCATGAAAATTAGAGGAGGGATTGGTGTGTCACTCTCAGTTTACCAATAGTCCAGGTGGTTCCCTAGTTAGTCAGGTCATTATAGAGTGGTATTAGATAATTCAATCTAGTGGACCTAATTTGAGTTATATATATTGTAAATATTAGTCTGTGAAATTAATTCAATGCTTTTGATGTGTATCAGGTTTATATATGCGTCCAAGGAATACTATGATGATATAGTGGACATTATATCCAAAAACCTAGAATCTTCCCACCTATATATTGAATCTAAATTTTGAGACACCGGTTGTGGGGAATCCAATGGTTCTTGTGTCATTTTGGAAGGTGGATTTACCATCAATATACAATATGAGTCATAACCCCATATATACTAATCATTATGAGTAATGTTTTATTTATTTTTATAATTCCTCTATGATAATATCCCGATAGATTTTTAATACATGGTTGTGATGGAAACAAGGTGATTGATGGGGGATCATTGTAGGAGCACATTCATGAGGTTCCCATTCCAGGTAATTAAAGAGTAGTAATTCCCCTAAAAGAGAAGCATGTAGACCTACATCTTGGAATTTAAAATGATGTACATATAAATGATTACAATTTTATTATTCTTCTATTTTATGATGATGATGTGTGAAGAATGATAATATTGTACATCTTTCAGCGGTAAATATCATTGAGGATTAATAGAACGTTACACACTATGAAAATGATGGTTTGTGTTGGGTCATTAGATGAATTTTAGAAATTTTTTAGACATCAAATAATATGAGGTTTTGTATTGTGACTATTTTTATTAAAATATTATATGGGAACTTGTGGATTCTCATTACCCAAATCCATGATGCGGCGTCTCTTCCATGGATCGAGTTTAAAATAATTTTCTTCGATATGTACTATCCTATAACATTGTTATGTGTATGGACATTGGGGGTTCTAGAGCTAACACAGTGTAATACCACTATGATATAGTATGTATGGATTTTTATCGATCTAAAATGTTATTATATTGATATGGTACTACATGGATACATTAGATAAGTGATTATTATACACGGCCACAATAGGGAAATTTGATATAGAGTGGAATCTGTATGAATTTCATTCTATATAAAAGTTTGAGAGAGGTTCATATATATATATATATATATTTCTATTAGATTATAATAACGATTTAGGATTTTTAAAGGATATTTGTGCAATTGTTTCACCTGTTGAAACCAAAAGGAATCAACCTTCATGTTATTGGAGAATGAGGTCATCGTGATACATTTTTCAATCTGAGGGATTAGTACCACATGGATCCAATGTGAGTTCCATTTAGAATATATATGGATTATGATATTCATGTGACATGAAAGGTCGTATGGCTAATGAATGACCCATCTAGGGTACTATATATGGTGGAAATATAGTGGATGGGCCTCTCCTATAGAGGCAACATTGCGATTAGGGATCTCCCAATGGTTAATAAGGTGGAAACTCTTGGGGGATGTTGAACCCATTGAGTCTAATTTTTAGTTTTGGGTTAATCTATATCCTAATTACACAACCACCCACAGGTGTTCCACACCATGTTGAGGGGGGAATGTGGCTGAGGGAATGGTTAGATTCAAGACATGAGGGGATATGATCAAGCTACACAAGAGATGATTCATGGTACAATCTAAGACATATATACTATAGAAACCATAATTATGATAACACAAATTTGAGATTCATTATTAAATAATCATATCCCTTATTCAAGAGATTTAAATTCAGGTGGAGCCTTAAGCCATTAGATTTTAACTTAAACTCACTATGGGAAATGATTCCATTATTTATCTTAATTACTGATAGTTTGAGTTGATGTTTTTTCGATAGATCATCATGTGGAACATCTAGATAGATTTAGTGAAGATGTATGACACCATTCTGGCTATGTACTGGTTATCCATGGTACATTCCAATATACTCATTCATCATTGTATTGTTTGGTTACTATTACTGGATGGGATGAGAATCTCCTTTAATGAAGAGAAGTGCTTATTGGTGGAGTGAGTAAGACTCATGAATAGTGTGTGGCAACCTATATCAACTCAATTGGATAGTTTAACCAATTCGGTAATGAGATTTTCGTACACCTATATTCCATATACAGAAGATGGATACATGGATTTATACCTCTATGATGTTCAAAAACTACCTCTATATTGCGATATCATTTTAAGTATTAACATGCACATTTTTACTGGTCTAATATCTTCTATGACATGTTTGACGATCCATGACAAGATTTTGTTGATGATGGTGGAGTTCGGGGTCCATCAAGATAAGGGTTTCATTAGAACTAATGTGTCCCCCAGGACGGTTTCAATATTTTTTCTTTGAAAACAGAGGAAATAATATTGTTATGAATTTATTATCTTATATTGGAGTAAGTAATGATAAAGAATAATTACTCCGTTATAGGGATTGACGACCTATTCATCCAGCTAAAAGGTTTGAAATGGTTCTCAAAGGATTCCCTTAGTTCTAGCTACCACCAGTTGTAGTTTTGTGGTGAGGTCATATAGAAGGCATAATTATGATGTCTTTATGTGAATTTTTAGTTCTTGGTGACTCCCTTTGGAGTGAAAAATACCCCTTACTGACTTTATGTGTCAAATGGACCATATCTTCTATTATTTATGGATTCATTCATGGTCAAACTCATCAATGGAATTATTATTTACTCAATTTATAGGTAGAGAACCAAGGGAACATGATGTAACACCCCAACCTAATCCTAAATGTCTAAACCGGAGTGCCACATGGACTCATACACACCGCCCCATAAATGGGAATCTTCCAACCAGCTGAGTGGGTCTAGGACTGTAACAACCCAAGATGTTATGAGATATATTATTTGAATTTAATTTTTGTATTCTATTGTAGACTACACCAATATTAGCGTGTACTATATGCAACACAATATTATCTTGCAGTATACGCAACAATTTTCTTGTCTCGTGTTACACACAATTTCAAGTTCATTTTCTGGAAATAATTCTACGAAACATTAATTATATATTTTGTTCAATGTATAAATGACATATGATTTTATTATGTTATAAGCAACACCAAAGGGATCTTTCACTTCATTTAGCCCTGAAATGGCTTGCATTACAAGCAATCACGACCTTCCTTGATAGCGTGTATGGTATGCAATACTGGGTTTCCCAAAACAACGATATGTTATTAACATATTATATAAACATGAATTTATGTATAGTAATACCAACTTTTTGAAATTTTATAAATTTTATCATTCAAAATTGAATTCATTTTTGGATTCAGAATATAGAAATTAGATTAAGGGTTAATTTTTAGTATTTTTATGAAAAATATCAATTTTAGATGAATAGTGAAAACACTGAGTTATTGGTTGAAACCGAATTTTTATTTCAATATTAATTTATTTTATTTAAATTTATTTTAGGTCAAAATAGATTCATAATTCCTTTATATGTTCAATGTACTTCATTAGAGTCATTTTATAATAATTTTAGATATATTAAAATTTTATTGAACTTGTTGTCGTATATTACCAACCTCTGTGAGTTGAATTTCAAAAATCCGAGAGAGACGGTTAATATCATAGAGTACAATGTGGTTCAATAAGATAATTTTTTTTTGGTAAATAGTAACTTTATAATTTTATTTACCACTTTTAAAAATAAATAGGGTATTTAAGGGTAAAAATGATATTATTATTACAGTAACACATGTCCAGATTCTATTGGACACGTTTACTTCGACCAAAAACAAACTTAGGAACAAAATATTACCCTTTAGGTTCACATGGATTAGATTTGGCCATTTATTTTTATTTTATTTGAAGAAGAGTAAAAATAGTTAAAATCCAAGAGTAATAATATAGGGTTATACATAAGATAAATTCGACTATAAGTATTTATAAGAACGATGATAAGAATTCCTACATAATGGTATTTTATTTATATTTTTTAGACATTAAATAATTTAATTTATTTATGATTCAATGATTATGTAGTAATTACATTATTAATGAAATACTAACATAATTGATATTATAAATAACCAAATAAATGTAATTTGAGACTTTTTATGAATTAAACTAATTTTATAGGTTAATATAACATATTTGTCTTTTTTAGATGATTTTTTTCTAAGTAATAATGTCGTTATGAATTTATAGAAAACAAAATACCAAATAGTGTCAAAATTAACAAATATGAGTTTTTAAATAAAATTATATTATTAATTGAAACAAGTAGTCCTAAATATATATTGATCATCAAAAAGTCTTATATAATAATTTATATGACATTAATGAACCAATTGGGGTTCTATTGGCAGTTTATAGTACATTTATTAACCATATAGTGTAGGAATACAAGAAGACATAGTTAAAGATAAATTATTTAACATAGTGTTAAATATAAATGATAACGTTAAAATGACAACCTAAACTTGTCCAAAACTGATTGGATGAGATGATTTCAAACCATACCCACTGTAGACTCTATAAAAGTCACATTGGATCCATTATAAATTTAATATGAAGTTATTACAAAATAATATATTACGATTTTCCTAAGGTTACCCTCACACCTATTATTAAATGGAACTCCCTCTTCTCTCACATTCAATCATCCCAAGACATTTTTTCCACCAAAACATGCCAAAATACCATCTTAAATATCCTCCATTCATTCAAGAGGCCTTAATTTAATCATAAATCCAAATTAAGTATCCCTTTTGATCAAATCAAAATGAAGAACCCGAAGAAGTGGTAAATATCTCACCGCCTATTTCAAGTTTCTTTCTTCTTTAACTTCCTTCTTCGTTTTTTCCGTTATATAATAAAACTACATTATCTTATATATAATGTGATTTAGATATAAAATTGTTAAAAATATAGTATTTATTTTGTCCATCCTATGAATGAAAAGGTCACTACATGTGCGTATGTACGGCTTACCGTCTCCACGTTATGCTGCAGTTTTTTATTCAAACTTTTCATCAATTGGATGGGTATAATAATGAGTATAAGTGATATAAATAATAAATATAACATTATAATTATTATTTATATATGATATAAAATCCAATTATATACAATTTTAATATCAAAACATTGATATCATCATTCATGCATACGTACAAACTACCGTCTCCACGAACGCGATGAGATTCATTTATCATGGTTAACCATTCAATTATGATTATAAAGTATATATAATAAATTATAATGACTAATATTATATGAAAATGATACTGTATTTATGATAATATATGTTTCATTTACATAATTCTATTCAATTCAATGAGGAAATGAAAACAGTGTTAATGCGTACGTACGACCTACCGTCTCTATGAACGGTGTACTTCATTCCATTTATCAATATATCATATATATTTATATGATTAATATATATTATATATAAATTATATTTTACATTTTGAAATTAAGTAAATCAAGATATAATTAAGAATATCATGAACAACAATTTGAAACAGGTACGATAAATGAAACGATTTTACCTGAAACGCTGCTTTAACATGGAATTTACAAAATAAAGGGTAATATAAAATCATGAGTGAACCATATATGTTATCATAACAATGAATATGATTAATTAATAAGTCAATGACAGTATTTAAATCATTATATAAGATATTCAGATATGAATTAAACATATCAGAGCTATGGTAAGGGATACTTTGGCAATCTCATTTTTATCTGAGATTGCTTATACGTTAGTAATTACTAGGGTTATATTTTTCATCCATGTCCATAAAAATGTATTTCATAAAGTGTTTAATATTATTACATGTATATTTAAAGTCATATTTACCCCACTTTGACTTTTACTCTATATTATTGAAGGAATATTTCTTTTGTTTACCATACGTGGTACCTTTTGACTTTTCTGGAAAAAGTACACGGAGAATGTATTTTATCTTATACGGAAAGAATGGATTTTTACGATATCATAACACCTTATTTTAATAATGAATTATATACATGATTTCATGACTATTTTAAACAATATTCTTTTATTTTAAAATTTCATGGAATTTTTTGAAAAGAAAATGAATTTGAAGAAGAAATGATAATTTCCCCAAGAAGTTATTATAATTGTTTGGACTAAACTATTTTCCAAATAAGATGAAATTATTTAATATATATGTGTTTCAAGTATAATGTCTATATTATTTACGTGGTTTCACTTATCTTATGATGAAATGATATCCATTTTTTATTTGTATTATGATATGATGGGATGACGTTTATGAAACCCATTTTATTTTTTGGATTATGATGAATGACTTATGTTTATGTTGTGGAACACGTAAGAATGATTTTATTATGAGATGGGTGGGACCTATATCTCCCTCCATGGCATTGGGTAATAATATATATCACAATAGATAGGATGGGCTGTAATGGAATGTTAATTTGTTTTAGTGATACATGACTAGAACGAGGAGTGAACTAGATTCAGTATGGGACTTTGTCCACTATGATGGTCTCGGCAGCAATGCATTGGCTACTATGGAAATAAGATCAAGTTCTTAAGGATTTTCCACAATTTCATGTTTTATTAACATTCAATTTTATCATGATTAATGTTCCCTTTTTATATATGTCTTACATACTTCCACGATATATGTCATTGCTCAATATTTTTAAGTTTAGATTTTTGGTTCATGTTTTTTCTATCAAATGATTATGGATTGTTTTATGTTCCATATGTTTACACATAATGTGAATTTTATCTCACAATTTTTATTTTTTCTTTTCCCCATGATATAATGAAATATTTAGGTAATAAAACAAAATAGGAAGATCATTATGGGAGATGTTGAAGATCATTCACCATGATTAGAAGATTATATTCCGAGTTTCCAAAGACAATAAACTATTATGGTCTTTGGGTGTTAGTTTTTATTATTTTATATGTATTCCCCAAAAGTAATGTAATTTACATGTAAATCATTTTATGGGTCCTTACAGTTGGTATCAGAGGAAATATTTATTTAACCTTTGGAAACTAGTATCCGAAAAAAGTTAGTGAGATCCCAAGATATATTTCTATGGTATATCTAGGGATGTCCCTAAAGTTAAGTTTAATTATAGGTTATAGACCTAGAATTAAGGTAACAATATTATAATTAAACCTAAGATATTTTATATTGAAGATACTCCCCCTTTAATATGTTGTTTTCCCTACGATTATTTTTACCTCTCATACTTTTTTTTCGTTTTTAGATGATGGGTGGATCCTGAAGGCACCCTGTTGTTCAATGTAATAGATGATGAAAGGATTTTCCTCTTGAACAAACAAATGTAATGGGAGATTGAGGGGAAAATATTATTTCTATAATTACACAATATATGAATCATTATGGACATTCTAATGAGCAGTGAAGGGAACAATATTCTATTGAGTCCTTCATGAGGCAATGTCCAACTTCTTTCAATGGGTCTCCTAATCCAGTTGTTGTTGAACAATGGATCAGTACCAATGAAAATATATTTTCCATACTTTTCTATTCAGAACAAGAAAATTTCATTCTGGTTGTTTACCATTTAGAAGGTGAAGCAGACTAGTGGTGGATTGTAATTAAGAATACAAGTCCCCAATATGAAAATGAATCAATGGAATTGGATGACTTCAAGAACTTGTTTTTCAATAAGTAATTCCCTCATATTCTTCGAACAATGATGGAAAATGAGTTCCTTTAGCATTATCAAAAGGATGATAAATCTATTGGTATATACGGGGATAATTTTACACAGCTTTCATGGTCAGCATCTTGTATTATCATCCAACTTAAATGTAATGTTGACCAATTTTTCAGTGGCTTAAAAACAAGTCTTAGAAAGGAATTATCTATAATATACTTCAGTAGCTATAATGATATTGGGTGTTTTGCTATCAAGGTAGAAATGGATGTTGGTGGTACATATCCGTCTCATGATTTTGAAAAAAATCTAAAGATGGAGTTCAAGGAAAAAGCTCAGAACAATGGTGAAAAGAAGATGAATTTTTCTCTAAGCTCAAAGTGTGGAAAGAAGCATAGTGGAGATTGTATAAAAGGTACTGTTATATGTTATAAGTTTGGAAAAGAAGGAAATCAAGCTGTTGACTGTCGAAGTAATGGAGAAAAGGTATGTAATGATGTGAATATAGAAAAGACTAAAGATAATGATCTACCAACACTTAAATTCTTCAAGTGTAAGGAAATGGGCCATTATGCTAATCAATGCCCTAATCCAAGGGTTAATGATGATCGATATGAGCAACCTGTTAATGAAAATGATAACAGGACGTCACATGTGATTACTATTTGTGATTTTTATTATGAGAATGATGTTGTGTAATTATTATGTTTTTATGTAATAGGATTTAAAAATAGTATCATGGAAGCTCATTTATTGTATCATGGAATTTTGTAATATCTATGTATTGGTTTTCAAGAATTATATGGTACTAATAACCATGAAAAGTGATTGAAATATTATTGGAAATAATATTATCTGTGCATAATGAAGAGATAAATAGAGAATGAAATGATCTCATTACTAATATAAGGAAAAAGTTATATCATGGATTGAGTATATAGAAATTTTTGGATTTTCGTATGTGGAAAGAGTTAAATTTTGATAGCATTCATGTTTTCACTAAGGTTCAATGGGTATTAATTTTTAAAAAGAATACATGATTAAGGTATTCACATGTTTGTAATGTGAACAAAAAGATATATCATATGACATATGGCGTAGAAATGATGGTATTCACATGCTCGGTAGATGACATTTCTAGTAATTGTTTTCATTATACTATGACCATGGACAGAAGAATTTTATATACGCCTAAAAATTGGAATGTATTTTGTGGGACATATGTTAGTATTGTTTAAGGCAATAACTTTTTCGATATTATTTATGGGATGTAAAAATAATGTAGTTTTATAAAAAGGATAACCTTGAGGATGGACAACAACCCATCGTTTCGGACAAGGTTTTGGGAATCAAACCCACAACAGATGTGCGATAGGCCTTCATCACCTACCATTGGTCTGCTGAATGTCCATATTTAGTAGAAACTAGTTTTATTTTATTGTGCGGTATGATAGATGAGGTATAAGTACATTTTTGGAATCCTATACGATTAACCTCACCATATATGGACTTATGTATATTTAATAACTATTTCTAACCTTTTGTTAGAGACATATGGAAGGACCCATCATTCAATATTATGATCTACTAACACTTCATGAATGAAAAATTCATCTTCATTTCTTTAAGAGAGTAGTAGAAATTGTTCAAGGCACGAACACTGGTGATATTGTACTAAAATAATGTAGGTATTTCTTCTAATTCTAAATCTTCATCTATAGAGAAATGATATTGAAAAACAAAAATGTTGTCCAAGTGTCCTCAAATCCGATGAATCAGATGGTACCTTAGATCATCAAAAAGTTATGGCTTTGTGATTGTTGGCTTTTTCATATCCATGTTTTCTACCACTCTCCATCAGAACATGATGGTTATATTTCCCTTCCATATCCATATTTCCACCTATGTTCTCATATGTGGAAATCCAGTGATGAGTTACTTTGGGTATCCATTATGTTTCTATCATTCCTTTTTAAAATTTTGATTTCGTATTTATTTTTACAATGTGGGTTTCTATGAAATAAAATTAAATATTGTAAACCATTTATAACTCTGACGGATTTTAAGGACGAAAATCATTTTAAGGGGGGTATAATATAACAACCCGAGATATTATGTTATATATTCATTTTGATTTCATTTATGTATTTGATTGTACACTACACAAGGATTAGCTTGTACTATACGCAACACTTTATTATCTTGAAGTATACACATCACTATTCTTGGCTCGTGTTACACACAAATTCAAATTCGTTTTGTGGAATTTATTCTATGAAAAATTATGTAATGATTTTGTTTAATGTATAAATGAAATATGTTTTGGTTCTGTTATATGCAACACCAATGAGATCATTCACTACCCCCAGCCCTGAGATGGCTTACATTACATGAAATCACAACCTTCCTCGGTATCATGTGTGGTATGCCATACTGTGTTTCACTAAATATCGGTATGTTATTAAAATATTATATAAACGAGCCTTTATTAATAGTAATACCCACTTTTTAAAATTTTATAAATTTTATCATTCTAAATGGACATCATTTTTGGTTTCGGAATATCAAAATTAGCTTAAAGTGAATTTTTGGTATTTATCTGAAAACATTCAATTTTTTATTAATACTGAAAACACTGAGTTATTGGATAAAACCGACTTTTTATTTAAATAACAATTTATTGTTTTAAAATTTATTTTATGATAAAAAAGATACATAATACCTAAATAATTTCAATGTAATCCATTGGAGTCATTTTATAAAAATATTAGATATATAAAAAAAATTTAATTTTTTACCATCTTTTAACCACCTCTAAAGAGAATTCTCAAATTTACATAAAACATAATTTTACCACATATGTGTGTTGAATATAAAATTTATGAGAGATACGGTTAATATCAAGGAGTAAAATGTGGTTCATTAAGGTAAAAATAATTTTTTGGTGAATTGTATGTTTTTAGATTTATTTTCCATGGTTAAAATTAAATATCATAATTAAGGGAAATGATTATATTATTATTTATCTAACACATGTACTAATTCTATTTTATAAGTGTAATTTGACCAAAAAAAACCTTAGGAATAAAATATTACCCTTTAGGTCCACTTGGATTAGATTAGGACATTTACTATTATTTTCTTTAAAGAAGAGTTAAAATAGTTAAAATCAATGTTTAATAACTAAAACATTATTAATATAGGTTTTTACATAAGATATGTTCGACTATAAATATTAATTATAAATCTAAAAAGATTTCCTAAACAATTGTATTTTATTTATATTTTTTAGATATCATATAATTTAATTTATTTATGACATAATGACGATGAAATAATTACCTTATTAATGAAGTATTAACATAATTAATATTATAAATACCCAAAGAAATGTAATTTGAGACATTATATGAATTAAAATAATTTTTCATGTTAATATAACATATTAGGTGTGGTAAGATGAAATGTGTTTGAAGTAATAATGATGTTATTAATATAGAGAAAACAAAATACCAAATAGTGATAAAATTTACATAAAATAGTTTTAAAAAAATTATATTATTAAATGATATAATGGTTATAAAAATTTACGGTTCTGCCAAAAGACTAAGATAATATTATATATGACATTAATTAACCAATTGGGGTTTTATTGAAAGTTTATATTATGTTTAATAACCATATAGTGTAAGAATACAAGAAAACATGGTAAAATATAAAATATTTATCTTATAGTTAGTTCAAAACGATGAGGTTAAAATGGTAACATAAACTTTTCTAAAAACTAATGGATGAGAGTATATCGACCCATACCCACCATATCCTCAATATATGTCACTATTGAGCCATTATAGACTGAATATGTGTTTATTATAAAATAATATTTTCTGTTTTTCATAAGGTGCCCCTCACTCCTCTTATAAAAGGGAACTCCCTCTTCTCTAACATTCACTCCTCCAATACATTTGGATTAGCCAAATCATGTCAATATTCCCTCTAAAATATCCTCCCTTATTTCTTGAGGCCTTCCTTTAGTCAGAAAGCCAACCTAAAGAGACCTTTTGATCAAATCAAATGGAAGAACCCAAAGAAGAGGTAAATATCTCACCATCTAGTTCTAGGTTCTTTCTTCTTCCACATCCTCATTTGATGTTTATTTCATTATAGAATAATAAATCCTGTATATAATATATTCTGTGATGTTTTTATAAAAATTTTACAACCATATTAGTTATTTTATACATCCTATGAATTGAAAAGTCACCACACATGCGTATGTACGGCTTACCATCTCTACGTCATGGTGTAGTTTGTTATTCAAACATATCATCATTTCGATGTGTATAAAAAAGAGTATAATTGATATAAATAATAAGTATAACATTATTATTATAATATATATATGATATACTATCAAATGATATATTATTTTATTATCATAAGAATGATATCATCGCTCATGCTTAGGTACGGACTACCGTCTCCACGAACGCGATTAGATTCATTTTCCTGGATTCACCATTCAAGTATGATTATAAAGTATATATAATAATTAATCATTTATGATATTACATAATAATGATAAAGTTTTTATGTAAATATATTTTTCACTTACTTAATTCCATTCAATTCAATAAGTAGATGAAAACAACGTTCCTACGTACGTACGGCTACCATCTCCATGAACGGTGTATTTCATTCCATTTATCGGTCTATCATATATATTTATATTATGAATATATATTATATATAAATAATTTTTTACATTCTATAATTAGTTTAATCATGATATATGTAATAATATCAATAACAACAAGTTGAAACACATACAATAAATGAAACAGTTTTACCCAAAACACTACTTTAACTAGGAATTTACAAAAGAATGGGTAAAATAATGTCATGACTGAACCATATATGAAATCATAACAATTAATATGGTTTTTTAATAAGTCAATGAAATTATTTAAATCATTATACAGGAAGTTCAGATACGTATAATGCATATCAGACCTTGGTAAAGGTATAATTTTGCAATCTCATTTTTATCTGTGATTGTTTATACGTAAGTATTTATTGGGGTTATATTTCTCATCCATGTCCATAAAAAAAGTTTTTTATAAACTGTTTAATATTATTATATTTATGTTTAAAGTCATCTTTATCCATCATTGACTTTAACGTTCTATTATGGATGGAATCATTCTTTTGTTTACCATACATGGTACCTTTTGACTTTTTCAGCAAACGTATGCAGAGAACACTGTTTTTAACTTATATGGAATGAAAAGTCTTTTTCGGTATCATAACGCCTTATTATAATAAATAATACTCTAAAAAATATCATAATCATTTTCAACAAAATCCTTTTCTTTTAAAATTTCATTCCATTTTGTGAAAAGAATATTATTTTGATGAATAAACGATATTTTCCTCAAGAATTCATTTCAAGCGTTTTGTCAAAACTATTTTTCATCAAAGATGAAATTATTTAATATTTTTATGTTTCATGTATATTTTAACTATGATATACATGGTTTCAATTTTCTTATCATGAAATGATATTTATTTGTATTATATGGATTATGTTATGATTGGATGATGTATATGAAACCCATTTTATTCATTGTGTTATGATGAATGATTTATGTTTAGGTTGTGGAACACATAAGAATGCTTTAATTATGATATGGGTGGGACCAATATCTCCATCCAATGAATTGGGTAAAGATTTATATCTCATGATAGAGACATGGATGGAATGGAAAGTTAATCCGGTTCAAGGCTACTGAACTGGAACGAGGAGGGAACGCGATTCAGTAAGGGACTTTGTGCACTATGATGGTCTTGGAATCAATTACTTGGTAACTATATAAATCCTATCATGTTCTTAATGTTTTTCCATAATTTCATGATTTATTCCCATAAAATTTTATCATGATTAATTTTCCTTTATGATATATGACTTATGTACTTCCAAAATTTATGTCATTGCTCAAGATTTTGATGTTTAGATTTTAAGTTCATTTTTTTGCAATCAAATGTTTATAGATTAATTTATGTTTTATATGTTTACCAGTACTGATCATTTGAGCTCACCCATTTTATGTTTTCTTTTCCCTAGTATATAATGAAAAGTTTTATTTAAGAAAAAAGTGGAAGATCATTATGGGAGATGTTGAATATCTTTCATCATGATTAGAAGATTATGTTCCGAGTTTCCAATGGAACTAAAATATTACGGTCATTGGGTGTTAGTTTTTTTAATGTATTAAGTATTCTGAAAAGGTAATTTAATTTCCATGTACTAAAAGTTTAGGGTCTCTACAAAGTCCATCAGTGGGGAGACTATACCATTAGTACCATTTGAACAACATTGTATAAAAAATTATTACAAATGAATTAAAATAATAATAAATAACGGGATATATTTGAGAGTTTATAAAGAAAAAAATATTCCAGACCATGTAGTACCAATATGTCATGTCAAATAAATAATACAATACCAAAAAAAATGTATGGGGTATATTTAGTAAATATAACAGAATATGATATCCTACATGAATTATATCTACAAATGTAATCAATCTCATACTCCCCATTCTGAACTGTCCACCATAGCAACCATTCACTTCAGCAATTCCATAGTCATGAAATTTAATGGTGCACTAAAATGATTAAGTACGGTGTGAGTAAAAGACTCAGTTTCATGCCACCAAATTCCCTTAAAAATAGTTCATAAGATATAAAAATGAAATTCGTGAATGTAAAAAGGCAACATATATAAACAGAAATATATCACCGTAGTACAAAATAAATGTTTTGTCCTTGTAAAACGTATCTACCTGCTTCTGTACCATTTTATAAGAAAAAAATTAGGCCAATCCTTACACATTACCACCTCAGGATAGTCCTAAATATGGTTGAAACATCCCTCAGTAGTTATTTTCCAATGCATACCGACCAAAAACCATACATGTCCATCTTAGAGAATGAGCCTATAGGCTCCAATTCATGTCCAACTATAGAAGAAGAGAGATCGAGAATATGATAGATGATGCAAATGAAAAATCAATAAACATGTCATGTAAATTGTATCAAAATCAGTATAATCCATAAGCCAGAAAAACAAGCATAGTTCAAGGTTACACTTTCTAACCTCATATGGTGAAGCATTAGACAAAGGTTTCATAGTAATACATAGGCACACCAAAAATAATGAAAAATAAAGTTTTATGAAATTAATGAATGTTATGGGATTCCAACTGCAAATTCTATAATGAACAAATCCATGTTTTATCAAAGAAACATCACCTGAATCATTTCCATGTGTTAGTGGGCTCATCCCACTTCCCAAGGAATACTGAAACCAATTCCAAATATTTTATTTCTGAATTAAATAAAAACACCACATATGATAATATATTTATCCATCCTATATAGATTAATAATTATCCATTTATAACATATATAGACCTTAATTGTTATTTTATTAATGAATAATATTAGTTTCACATGCAATAATTTTCACCAAAAAGACTTTAAATTATATGTTACAATTATGTAGTGGTAGGAAAAAAATAAAAAACCATTATCCAATGGTTTTTTACCTTTACGTAACCATTCAAATGTAATGTTACTGATATATTTCAAATGAGAACTACTCTACACCATATGCAAGGTCTTAAAACACATATTATACTTAATTTGAACCCATGAAACATGTAAGGGTAAAAATTTAGTTGACAATATTCTAATTTTCACCAAAAAGACTTTACAATTAAAACAAAGAAGGGTTTATAAAAATATTAGTTGTTATTGTCCCACACTTTAATGAATTCTCATCCTAGAGAAGTATTCATAGTGGTCATTCTCTTACAACCTTAGAGAAATAAAATATCTTATATTGTAAATAGAAAACAACATAGGAACACACAAGGGTTCAACATAAGAGGGTACCCACAAGTACAATGAATAACCCCCTTTAGACATACCTAAAAACTAATTCTTTCCACTAGTACATGAATGTTAGACACAATCACATATATACACTCAATCATAAAATGAAACAATGTAAAATAAATATTTTAAAGAAAAATGTACCAAATCAAATATCACAGTTTCTATAGGAATCTAATTATTTTTTCTTCATGTAATGAAAGAATAAGGTATATGAGGAATTTAAAATTCAGACATTACAAGATTGTTGAATTCACACAAAATCCCATAAATCGGTATATAAACATCATATTCATTGCCCAATGTTAATTAATCAATAGTAACATAAAATAGTACAAACAATAATTCACCACATTATGGTTACTTGAATGTCTAACATACATTGTTGTTCAATCACAGACATAGTTCCCCTTAAGGAATCCAAAATTATATATATATGGTCTAACCGATTCCAACCATTGGAAAAGAAACGAAATAAGATAGGGAACCCAATCCTCAAATTCAATTTTGTAACACCACTACCCAATCCATTGTTTCTGACCAGAAAAAAACTTGACCTCATCTAGACCTCCTCTTATGAATGTGTTTTCTGACTAACAATGAAGGTCTAAGTTGTCTAGTGGAGAGACTACACCCTCAGTACCAAGTGAATTCTAGATTATAAAAAAAAATAATAAATTCATCCTAAAATAATTAATATTTTTATATTAATGAGTTTAGTTAAAAAATAATATCAACCATTGTAGTATCAATAAGAAAGTTTAAATAAAAAAGAATTCCAAATGAATAGATCCAATGTATTGGGTAATGCGACTAAATAAATTAAATAGTGGTTTCTCTCTTGAACTCCCTCTATAAATATGTGTATCCACATTATCCACCAACATAATTTTCCACTATAAGTCCATTTCCCTCTACTGTAAATCTTATCATGAAATCATTAAATGTACTAAAATTTCCATGTTGTGTGTGAGTTTAAAACAGATTATGACACCATCAATGACACATTACATCATAAAAGATGATATAAAATTTCATTAAATGGACATAAATTGGGTAAATATACAATATATATATATATAACAAGTAAAAAATATATTTCAGGTCCTCAAATATTGGATTTACCTTCTATAACAACTTTCCTGAAGACAACCCTAATAATAATCCTTGCACATTCCACCTATTGTTACTACGAATGAGGGTTGACATATCCCCTAACATATATAATCCAATTCATTCCATCCTTATTCCTAGATTATATGTCTCATGGAATTATCCTATAGGCCCCACCACACGCACATATGTAGAATACATAGACATAATATATTATATAGGATACAAATTTTATATCAAAAATATTTTAGCTCAAAATTACCAACATCAACATAGTCTATATGAAATGAAAAATTCACAAGTCGTTGATATACATGCACACCTTATATGATCAAGAATCCAACACAGTTTTCTAATGGATTAACATTCAATCCAACAATCATTAAAATATTTTATATAATACATTCACAAAATTCAAAGAATTCATACCTCAAGGTTGATGTATTAAGAAATCCATGCTTAATCCAGAAAACATCATATGGATCATGTTAAAATGCTTTCAACTCAACCACTCTCTAAGGAGACCTAAAACTAATTATAGATATTTTTTCCAAAATATATTAAAATGCCACAAATGATAAAAAATCTATCTCCGATATAATTTCCAAATCCATCAAATACATATCATGTACATAATAGTTTCATTCGTAAATAATAATTATAATTTCATATTTGATAATATTCTCTCTCTCTCTATAGTATAATCATTGTTAATAATGATAATTATTCATTAATGATAATTTATAATTAATGGTGAAACATTTATGAATTATTAATCAATTTTCTATAAGTATTATAACATATCATTTTTATGAATTTAAAAATAATAAAATTTCTTCGGATTTATCACATTAAAACATACCACACATGAAAAGAGGAAATAGTGTTATGGTTATTCCATACCTGGAACATAGAAGAAGAAATCATATTGAATGATGAAAGCTCCACCAATCATAATCAAGTGAATTAATGGAATACACCATCTCAAAAAAATAACAAAAATGAAGGTATAATGGTTTGGGTAATTTCATGAAGTAAACCCATGTATAAGTTTGAAGCATTATACCACACAAATTAAATTAACAATTTTAATTTTATTTTACCTAATCGTGAATTTGATGCATTTTAAATTCATCGTTAATTTATTGTAACCTTAAAATTAGTCAAGAAAAATATACCCCACAATTTTAGGTTTTTAAGAACACAAAAAACAAGTTATATATGTGTTCTACGAGAGAATAAATGTTAAACAATGATTTTAATGATTTTTTTCACAATAAATGGATTTTTAATGGTATCATGTTTTACCCATATGAAAATAATATCAATCAATTTAGGATAATAATTATTACCCTTACATGGTTATCCAACCCATATGTAATTCATACATTGAACACAAGGGTATGCCCATTTTTATCATGACTTGGACAACCAAAACACCTATTGCTCTATCAATAAGGTGAGGGTGACACCCCAATACCACTTTTAAAAGGATAGGGGTTGGGCACAATAACGAATTTGGAAAAATACTTAACAGGGATATCTTATCCTAATGTACATGTACCTATACACACAACAAACTCCTTGGAACAATGGAGATTTATATTACAAATACAAAAACATCTAGGGTTTAATCAATGCATCCAACAGAGAGTATAAAATATTTAATTTTTTGTGGGATAATACAAATGATAGAAGTGTAAATTACATGCCCAAATATAAATCATATCTCTACCTTACAAAAAATTTAATAAGTAAAATATTGAAGATATCCTAGCTCATTATCTCTAAGGATGACCACTTAACACGACTAGTACCAAGAACATATGTGCTCTACCAACTCTAGGATCACTTAGACACCATTGATCAAATTTTCAGCTTAATAATACATAAAACATGTTGAATAAATTCATATTTGTGTGACTATATACATACGTGGGACTCACTAAAAATGTCGAGGGAACCAATAGGAATAACAAGAGTTAGTTCAACTAAAAAAGAAAGAGGATAAGAAAATCCTTACATGATATATGATCAAATGAAACCAAAAAAATAGAGAAAGGAGATATTTTTCTCCACATTATGCATTTAATGATGATTCACCCTACAACACCTATAGGTCTATCTCTGATACAAAACACCACACCCAACATCACAAGAATCAGGGTTTAAAGCCTTCTCCTCACCACTATTCTCCATAACTGTGGGAGAACTATCTCAAGTGGAGTACCCACTCCCTAGAAGATGATGAATATTTAAGAGTACCACTCTATAAATTGAAGACCCATTCCCTACTTTAGAGTGTTGGATTATCAACGATGCATATTAATAGTGCTTGGGGGATATGTTCCATAGTACAATAGGGAGTACTAACACCATAATATCTATGATGATAAAACATTATCACTTTCAGAAGATATGAATCTCTAAAAGTTGTTTCCCACTCATAAAACACTATGTCATATTAATGTCTCCAAAATGATAAATTCAATCATGTTCGACATGGAAAACTACTCTGAATAGGCTCTTCATGAGCCCAAAATCGAGTTCTAGAGAAGTAGATACACAAGGTAAACATTTATTGTAAAATTACACAACATGTATATATTTTCATATTACATGTCATGAATTATTGGGTATTATTGTTTCCTCATAATCATTCTCATGTACTTTGTATGGTGCTCATGTACACTGGTTTTTCCCATATACACTATGCAGGTCTAGGTTCTCTATATATGTTCTGGATTTACAGTCGTGTTTATACACTAGCCTATATAACCTTGGGGTATATACCAAGTCAGCATGATCTCGCCAAATATAGTGTGGATAGACCACATGGTATGTGATATTTTATTCTATGCCAAAAAATAGGGGACCAAGAAAGGGGTCCCCACAAAGTCTGTTCCTCTAAACTATACACTAAGTCCATTAGAAATATCCAAAATCAAATTCATCCATTTCATGTATTCTACATGACCCTTTTCAACTAACATGCTCTCCATTTCACCACCCAAAATACATTTATACCAAAAGGGAAATCCTTTAGTCTTCAAATAAGAATGTCATGGTCTTCTATGTTAATAGGTTGGACTTAACCATATTTATTGTGGAATTAAGATAGACACATTGGTGTCACGTAACACCCCTCCACATATCATAAAGAAAATGTTATAGGAACCATCCACGTTGATCTTGGCACCACTATTAGGAGGAAACCATCTGACCCACTGACCCCTAAAGAAAAAACCCAGATTTAAGGGAGGATACACTCTGCAATCTGTAACACTTCTTAGAGTGTTTTTGTTATCCAACTGGTCCACCAAGGAACCTATTTACACTACCATTCTCGTGGATCAGTCCTATGATCCAACAAACAAGATGAATTTCTTCTCATCACATCCATTTTTTCTTTCACTCTAATGAACCCAACAACCTACATCCATGATTGTAGATATATATATATATTCATCATTACTGGTGCTCACATCATGAAACCATAATTGAGAGAATTCATTAGAAGATGATCCTTGTGGGTCGTGTCTCGTATGATTTCCAAACACATTCCAAATAGTTGATTCCCAGCCGCTTCTAAAGAATATATGTCTGTAAGACTCCCCATGGGGATGATAAATGAACATACATCTACAAGAAAGAAAGATTATATTCTTCTTAACTGCCTTATATATTAGGATTTCATTGTTAATGATCCTCCAAAAATGGAAGTTACAATTGGATGGGATTTACATTCACCAATTCGAACAACATGACATAGAGAGATTGAAATTTCCCATGAGAACGTTCCTATAAGATTTGGCTGAGAAATATCTCGGCATGATGTAGTAAATAAAAGGTTATCATAGTCCAGTGGGAGATTAATAATATCATAAATCTAACATTGAGGATTATTGAGTGTGTCTTTAATGAGGGAAGGATGAGAACTCACCTAGGTGAAGGTGATTTTGAGGGTTGGGAGCCCTAAAAAACCATTCTGTTCCATAGCCCAGTTTTGGAACCAGTAGCTAATCTCACCTATTACACTAATCCATCGATAGTTTCCTTTTAGAATGATATTTTTTACATGTAAAGGCTTTAGTGGGAGAGATATATTACCCCACATGGTGTAGATATTAGGACAATTCTTCCTTTTGGTAATCGTTCTAAATAAGTAGAACCCTTCTATCACATCCTAAGAAAGCATAGCATATATTAATTCCATTGAATTATCCATAATGAAAATGTTGATCCACCCCACTTTCCATAATTTTTTTAATATTGGTCCATGATTCCTCTTGGAACATCCCCTCACCTTGAATGTCCTAGATAAATAAGGTAAGACGAATTTCAATATTTCTGAGCATCATCTTAATCACATTGGTCGTAGATAACAAATGCATGGGAAGTAAGGGTAGGATCACGTTCACCAGGGCGACCCTTCCTTTAAATTATATGAAGTAATTTTTTTCAGTTGTCAATGTTAGCCATGATTTTTCCAACTAATCCCTCAATGTGATGTACCTAGAACATTCTTAGGGATATAGGAGTTACCCTGTACTCCCTGGGAAAATATTTTCTATGAATTCCTAAGAGATTTTCATTGTTCATTCAATGAAATTTAGATAAATTATTGGGGACATAGATATTTTTCCCCTAGTTTGATCAACAATCTTATTCATTTTCAATATTTTTTCTTGACCCTATCAATTCTCCTAATTGATGTAGTTGAACCAATGATGAATAATATCTTTTCATTCTCAAATAAGAGATGAGAAACACAACAGAACATTATTTTATAGAAATAAGATCATATATAACCATTATTAGGGAACATTATAGGGCATCAACACAGAGAGTCCTAGATCATAATAAATAAACTTTTGGAAATGGGATTCCCCTACCGTAGTCCATAGTCTGATTAGAACAAAACAATATTCTTTCCCATTATAGATATAGAGAGACATAAGTAAATATATCATCTGAAGAAGATTTCCCAAACCCACTCTTGGAATCCCATGAATTCCATGACCTTGGGGATGAATCCCCATTTCATTATTTTGATATGTGAAATCCATAAAATATTAATAACCATGTTGGAACCAGTTTTTTTCATATCATTGATTAGTTCATAAGCTATGAAAATTGATGTCTGGGATGACCTACCATTAATAAAATTATGTTTCTCTTATGAAAACAAACCATGAAGGAATTAGCGAGTCTCTTATTTATTTAACTATAATAGATATTATAAATAAAATTTTACATGATGATCTCCCATAGATATGTTATATAGTTAGTATTATTAACTTTTTGGATGAGAATGAGGATCATAACACATAAAAACATAGGGAAGGTATCAACATTGTAAGTAGTAATAGATAGAACATACAAGATAATATTTAAAATTATCTTGGTAATATATTTGTGATAGGAGAACTCCCATGTTTGAGAAAAGTGGCAACATCCTAGATCCATGTTTCATTTGAAGGGATTCCAATATACACATTTATGGAGTTAGAAAAAAATCGTGGATGGATTCCAAAAATAATACGGAGTCCCGGGTGTACATCACTTGAATTCGTGGATTCCCCTTAGCATGATATGATTTTAATTAGGAAACATCAATTCTGAAAATCACAACAAGATCAGATGTGAAGGATCCATATTCTATGTTAATGTCTAAATACTATCCAAATTTATTGTCTCTGAGGAAAACATGGAATACAACAGTTTTTTATCCCATTCATTAGGAAAGGTGAACCCATCCCTATCAGACACAGTTCATTAATATTAAATATGTAAATTAGTGATGTGATTATTCTTATGAATGAGTGAGATGGAAAATCATCGTCCCAGAATTCTTCTAGGTTAGAATTAATGAAATCAATAACATTATACATGAGTTAGGGAATGAAAAAATTTGGGATTCACATCCTACTAGGCAAGAAGATCACCTTTAAGACATCGATGTTTCTGTGGAATCTTACACACATATTCCAATGTGTTGGTATATTTCACAAGCTTGTAATCAATAAGTGATATTTCAGTTACTTGTTCCACATCTTTGAGAATAATAAATGTTCTCCAAATTTAATACTTGAAACAATGATGAATAGAAGAGGGGACTGGTCCAAAATTACCCAAACCAAGTGAGTGTCATTGGCCAATGGGAGGAGGACATTTCACTTCAGACTGTATAAGAAATGAATGAGGTGGAACCATTTCATCTTGCTTACTTTATTATTATTTCAAAACATAATATGATCCCCTACATATGTGAGGGAATTGAGGCCAATTTGAGATGAGAATGAGATGAAATCATAGTGATCTCTATAAGGTTAGATCATATCTCCCTTCATCTCTAAGAAATACCTGATATTGATGATGAAACCACTCCAAAACCATGGTAGTTTCCTCACATAAAAAGTATATAAGTCATTCCCAAGTCCGTCCCTTGACCAGGATTCACACATGGCATTGATAAAATAAATGATGATGTAAAACTCCCATAGATAACTTAAGTAGTCAAGTGATGCTTTGAAGACAAGATTATTTACACTGAAATATAGTTGTTCCAGAATATCCAGATGTGATAATTAGTGGGATCCCAATAAATTATGTTTTTTCAAGAGAAATAATCAATTGAACACAACAATATTAGTCAACTTATTCGAAGGCACATGCCCCGCTAAAACTGAAACCATGTTTAGACTAAATTCATAGTATATGAAGTCATTCTTTTCCCAAGCACCAAAGTCATAGGATTTCCAAATTAGTAATGATATCATTATGAAAGTGGGTGCTCAGACCTGGAACTTGGATCTATAATCCTTTTGGAATAAGGGGTGGAACTAAATGTTATTCTCTTGTAATGCGATTTGTTATGGATTATAATAGATGGAGTGACTAGGATGAGAGGAGTATGGGGATCATCTTGCTGAGGTTTTAGATCCACTAAAGGAGGATACCTAGTCCAATGTAGGAATAAAATTCATTCATGTACATGAAATAATACATCTTACCAATTGGACAATAAAACCATAGACCATTGTCACGACTCGCCCCCCGGGGCCCGTTTCGTGACTACCCAAAGATCGCCTTTTATTGGCAAGGGAGTGGTTACTAGGACCGAAGGATTATTCCCTATAAATGGGAAATAATTTTCTTTATAATCTGTAGGAACACACAAGAAATCACACAACAAGATAGGAACTCAAGTAAACCGAATAGTAATCAGAGTAAGTGCAGTAAGAAAATGTGGTCAGAATAAAAGCCCAACTGGACAAAATAAGGAAACAAGGAATGTACAAGACAATTGATAGGTGAAACGTGGCTCCGATATTGTCCACCACATATCCTACCTGATGGGTAGGTACATGTAATGACCCAAAGTTTCATTAATGGAAAATCCCTCTTGATCCAGTTAAATGTTTCTTTATGAGAAATGTTTTTATAAGATGTCAACTTCTTTAGTTTAACGTTACGATTTGTGACCGTTACTTTTATAGCCGTTGAACAGTGATCATCTGTGTAGTTTAAATATAAGGCTTTAACGAACCAATTTTCTACTCAGACAAAGGAAGCGATGGCCTCATCCAGTAGAATTGCCCCTTACGAAGCCCATTTGTCGGAGCTCGGAAAGGAGGTGGCGTCATTGGGCTTTGCCCTTGACCAAGCCCAAGCTGAGCTTCATCAAGTCAAGCTCGAACGTGATCGTCTACGGGAAAAATGGAAGTTGATAGAGATTACCACTCGAGCGATGTTATCCGAGCAACCCCAAGAGTCTGTCACCATCGCACACCTTACCCTTAGGTCTTATGCGGCTTTTTTAAGGGGTTATGTAACAAATAAGTAGCACCATGTTCATGTACATTATTTTTTTATATAATAATGAATATAATTTCTAATCATTTTTGATGCATTGTAATTAGTTTTTAAAGTACAAATGATGTTTTAGTTATTATTTAATTAAGAATTATATTTTATTAAATTAAAGGATTTTTGAATTAAATAATATTTTAATAAAATATTATTATTAATATTAAATTAATTTTTATTAAATATAAATGATCTTATAATTTTATGAATGCAATTAAAATTTTTATTAAGGTTTGAAAGCCATTTCTGTCAAAACCCGTGAATTTTTATAAATGTCGATTTTTATTTTAAAAGTGAAAATTCACATATTTAGAAAATTATTTAGATAAAATAAATATTATTTTTTTAATCAGGACGTCGAAATTATCCAACGGTGAATTTTTCATAATTTTCTGAGACAGTCAAATTTTTGGGTAAAAATTAAATACCATTTAAATATATAATGTGTTTTATGACATCATAATGACCCAATGGTGATGTAATAAAATACAATAATCCTTAGGCTCGGCCAATATATTTTTTATCATTAAAATAATGAGGTTTTGGGTTTGTTTGACTCACTTTTCAAAGCATTAATGGAGCCCTCAAGACTTATTCAACACTTTGCCTTTTTAAATTAATTTCCATGGGAGTGTGACTCACCTCCACATAAGCAACCCTAATTTTTTAATAAGTTCGGACCTTGGCCTTTTAAAATATTGTTTTCCTCTTTCCTTTTCCAGAAACCATGGGCAAATACCATGGGATGGTTTGTGGTTTGGATTAATTTAATATAAGGGGTCCCAAACCTAAATAATAAAGAATTCTCTCACCTTTCCTATATAAACCCACCCAAGCTCCCACTTCCTCCTCACTCAAAGCCCTTGAAGTTCGTCCAACCTCTGCCCTACTCTCTCTAGAATCCTCCCAAGGTGCCCCAAGCTCCCAAGAAGCCTCTCACAAGCCTCTCTCTAGGCTTTGGAAGCACACTTCCAAGTAAGGGTTTTTCTTTCTTTCTCATTTTTGTCAATTTTCATTAAGTTGTATTGCCCTTTTAATTTAATTTATGAATGTTGGGGTATGGTTTCGCACCTCTACCATACTGCCCTATTATTGTTTGAATGATGGGAGACCCCTTTCTCTCTCATTAAATTCCTCCCATGTACACCCGTTACTATGCCGAAATTCCGAAAGGAACCTTTTTCTCCTCTTCTATATTCAAGCAATACTTTTGTATCATGAATCTAAATTCCTTTTCAATTGTTGGGACATGTATCTATATGACCTTCTTACTGTCCATTACATGTAAATATGATGAGGATCCCCTTTCTCTCTCATCAGCCTTTTTTATGAATTCTTATGTCACGCCGTTATGCTGCCGAAATCACACCGATTTTCTAAGCCAATATCATTGTGTAGTGAATACCATGCCCATTTCTCCATCAAGGGTATTCACCTTTATGCACGTTTACTTATTGATTGTAAAGTTTCATGTATGAATTCCACATTCCTTTATCGTGGAATAAATGATTATGTTTTATGAATCCATGTTTTATGATCCATGTGGCACACTTATGCATGAAATGAAATGTTTAAGAAGGGTGCGCCCTTTATAGCGCTCCAATGCATTGGGTAAAGTATAGTATCATGATACGTCATGTGCAATGAGTGTTGACTCATGCTAATTCACGTGCAATGAGGGTTTACTCGTGCTTCAAGTGCAATGAGGGTTTACTCATGCTCCATGTGCAATGAGCCTTGGCTCATGCTAATTCAATGTTAAGTGTTGTTGCCACATTTCCATGTTATGATTATCATGCTTTATCATGCCTTTATGTTCATGTCTCTCTTATTCTCTATTGATATGCCTATTGCCTAACATGTATTTCACTCCTCATGTTATTCATTGTTTACTCCCTTACTGGGCTTTATAGCTCACCCTTTTCTTATGCATGTCCTCAGGTTATCCCATGCAATGCTAAGTACGAAGGAATGTAGTGGTCATGTAAAGGAAGTTTTCAATAAGGATGTTGTATTTCAAGTTTAATGTTTTTATGTAATGATCCTAAGCCCCAAAGACACTAAACCTCTCGATCTTCTTTGTTGTATCAATAGAAGTTTTATGTAATAAAGCATGTTTAAGTTGTAATAAAAAGCAGGGTTGTCATAGTTGGTATCAGAGGATAGGTTTAGTTATTTTTGGGATTAGAAAACCCTAGTAAAGCCTTAGATACAAGACTAATCATAATAAAAACATCCCTAAGTTTTGGTAAATACTAAGTAAGTGGTTTATCAAACAAATACATCCCTGTCTGGATACGAGCAGGTAGAGGCAGCTCTGGCACAGATGTATCCTAGGGGTAAAACCCGAAAACACCGCTTTGAGCTAGACTCGAACGGGAACTGGTGCACGACAACGGGTCTTGCTGCACTCTTGGTTACGACACTCCCGGGGGATATGTTTTGATAAATTCACAATCTTAGTATAAACCCTTATTAAGGGAAAATGACCCTAAGAATATATGTTAGAAGGAAGATCATGAAAAGCCTGGATTGAATCCTATAGACTCATGAGTTAAAGAGATTAAAGTTTATTTATATGTCATCAACTTTTGTCTTTGGATTACCCTTTATGTGTTCCCCCTATCTTTCCTTTTATTCCAGCCAATGGCCGGTAATAGGAGAACTCGGGCTAACAACCGTTGTGAAGATCAGTGTGATGATTGTACCAATGAGATGCCCAATCCAATGGGAGCGGGAATCGCGAACTTTGTCACGCTTCTCTCTCAGTTAACTCAAGTTTTGAATAGAAACACTGGTCAAGAGGAACGTTCAACCCCCCCTAAGAAAGAACAAGTCTCTATTGAAAGCTTCATGAGACAAAGGACTCCTACTTTTAGTGGATCATCCGATCCCACGATTTCTGAACAATGGATCAACTCCATTGAAAAGATATTATCCATCCTCCAATGCTCTGAAAAAGAGAAGGTTCTCCTGGCGGCTTATCGTATGGAGGGTGAAGCTGATCAATGGTGGACGTTGATCAAAAATACGAAGCCTGAGGAGGAGATCGAGGCTTTGGAATGGAAGGTATTCCGGAAGATGTTTTTCGATAAATATTTTCCACGCACCCTCCGTCTTAAGATGGAAAGGGACTTCCTTTCCCTCAAGCAGAAAGATGAGGAATCTATGGGAGCGTACGAGGAAAACTTCACAAGGCTTGCACGATACGCTTCCGGCTTTGTCGTTACCCCCGAATGCAAGGTTGACCGCTTCTTTGGTGGGCTGAATCCTAGCTTGCGGAAAGCATTAGCGATCCGTGACTTCGACAGCTATGAGGAAATTGTCCGATGTGCCCTCAAGGTTGAAATGGAGATCGTAGAATCACAGGGGTATCATGGGGACAAGAAGCGGAAGGTGGACTTCAATGCTGGTGGTCCGATGGATAAATCCAACGGCGCTAAGAAATTCCAGCACCCCACTTGCCAAAAGTGTGGAAAGAAGCACCCTGGAAATTGCCTTAGGGGGACAAGAAAATGCTTCAAGTGTCGAAGAGAAGGGCACCTAGCTGTTAACTGTCAGCAAGAAGGACCCGCGGCTGCGACGGAGGGGAAGAACACTCCGTTCGAACCTCAATGCGTTGTTCAATGCTTCAAATGCAAAGAACCGGGTCATTTTGCGAATCAGTGCCATAATCCAAGGGTTATCAGAGGCAATCAACAACCTCCAAAACAGCAAGGAAGAGCTTTTTCCATCACTTCTGCCGAAGTGAACCCCGACAACGAAGTGGTGACAGGTACGCTAGTTATTCATTCAAGAATAGCGAACATACTTTTTGATTCAGGTTCTACGCATTCTTTTATATCTCAAAAGTTTAGTAGAACAATCCCTGCACCACCACAAATCATGGAAGTAAAGATGTCGGTGAGTACGGCAAATGGGGCAATCATTGCATCCCATGAGTATAAGTCCTCCCCTATTATAATCTGTGGATTGAATTTCCCGGCGAACCTCGTCATACTCCCTTTGGTGGAATTTGATGCAATTCTTGGCATGGATTTGCTTTCCTTATATAGAGCCAACATAAATTGTCGGGAGAGGGAAATCACACTCCATATGGAGAATCGACCCCCGATTCTTTACAAGTGTCAGGAGGAAGATGAATCTCCTTTAGCTCCATCATCTCAAGCATGGATATTACTACCTTATGAGCACGCATATCTGGCTCAGATGATTGAGTCCAAGGAAGAAACCACCCTTGAAGAAATGCCTATTGTGAGGGAATTCGCTGAAGTATTTCCCGAGGAACTTCCTGGTCTTCCTCCAAGAAGAGATGTTGAGTTCTCAATTGAACTTATACCTGGGGCACTACCAATATCCAAGACTCCATATAGAATGGCTGTGGTTGAGCTTGAAGAACTGAAGAAACAACTACAGGAGAATCTGGATAAAGGGTTTATACGCCCAAGTGCATCACCATGGGGTGCACCAGTCCTCTTCGTCAAGAAGAAGGATGGGTCAATGCGGATTTGCATCGATTATCGTGAACTTAACAAAATCACGATAAAGAACAAGTATCCTCTCCCAAGAATTGATGACTTGTTTGATCAGCTGCGTGGAGCACAATACTTCTCCAAGGTCGACTTGCGGTCGGGATATTATCAAGTAAGGGTGAAGAAGGAAGATATCCCCAAGACTGCTTTTCGTACAAGGTACGGGCACTATGAATTCATAGTAATGCCTTTTGGACTCACCAATGCTCCAGCAATATTCATGGACTTGATGAATAGAGTCTTTAGAGATTACCTAGATAAATTTGTGGTAGTCTTTATAGATGATATTCTAATTTACTCCAAAACCAAGGAGGATCATGAGGAGCATTTAAGAACTGTACTGGAGACTTTGCGCAAGGAGAAGCTCTATGCCAAGTACAACAAGTGTGAGTTCTGGTTGAAGGAGGTCTCATTCTTGGGCCATATCATCACAAGCAATGGGATATCTATGGACCCCTCAAAAACAGATGCAGTTGAGGGATGGCCGAGGCCAACATCGGTAACTGATATCCGTAGCTTCTTGGGGTTAGCTGGATATTATCGACGATTTGTGAGAAACTTCTCACGATTGTCCAACCCTCTTACCAAGATAACTCGAAAGGGAGTAAATTTTTCTTGGAGTGATGAATGCGAAGAAAGCTTCAAGGAGTTGAAAATGAGGCTTATCACTGCACCTGTGCTCACTTTACCCACAAGTGGGGAGCTTCTTGTGGTATTCAGTGATGCTTCGAAGAAGGGATTAGGATGTGTGCTGATGCAGAATGATAAAGTGATATCCTATACCTCAAGGAAGTTGAAAATCCATTAGCGAAACTATCCAACGCATGATCTGGAGTTGGCGGCGGTGATCTTTGCCTTGAAAATCTGGCGGCATTATCTGTATGGAGAGAAATGTGAGATATATACTGACCACAAGAGTCTTAAATATATATTCACACAGAAAGAGCTTAATATGCGCCAGAGAAGATGGATAGAGCTCATAAAGGATTATGACTGTTCAATACATTACCACCCTGGGAAGGCGAACAAGGTGGAGGATGCCCTAAGTAGAAAGGATCCAGCAATTCTATCAATGATGAGAATTGAGAAGGATCCAATCTTCTTAGACTTGATGAAGATGGACGTGGGAATCATAAAGAAGGGAACACCATCAATCCTTTCACAAATGATTGCTCAACCATCTCTTTTGGAAAGGTTAAAGGATGCTCAAAAGGATGATGTGAGAATCCAAGAAAAAGTGGAAGCTATCAAAAAGGGAAAATCCTCAGAGTTTAATGTTAATGAAGAAGGAATTGTGCGGTTTGGGAAAAGACTATGTGTCCCACCAAGTTCGGAGCTGAAGAAGGAACTTTTGGATGATGCACATAGTTCAAATTTCTCTATTCACCCAGGGAGCACAAAGATGTATCGAGATCTCCGAGAAAACTTTTGGTGGGATAATATGAAGAAGGAGATTGCCGAATATACATCAAAGTGCCTGGTGTGTCAGCAAGTGAAGGCAGAGAGGCAGAAGTCTAAGGGGATGATGCAACCATTGCCCATACCAGAATGGAAATGGGAGAACATCACCATGGACTTCGTCACTGGACTTCCAAGGACATCCAAAAGCAACAATGCAATCTGGGTTATTGTGGATCGTCTTACAAAGACTGCACACTTCATTGCTATTCGAGAGGATTTCTCTTTGGATCAACTGGCACGGATATATATCAGGGAAGTGGTACGGTTGCATAGAGTACCACTATCTATTGTGTCGGACCGAGATCCAAGATTTACCTCTAAGTTTTGGAAGAGTCTTCAACATGCTCTGAATACTGAACTGAACTTCAGTACGGCCTATCATCCTCAAACTGATGGCCAATCCGAGCATCCAAATGGCACCATATGAAGCCCTATATGGGAAAAGGTGTAGAACACCGGCATGTTGGGATGAGGTCGGTGAACGTAAGCTGCTTGGACCAGAAATGGTCGAAGAAACGGTGGAGAAGGTGAAAACCATTCAGCAGCATATCAAGGCAGCCCAAAGTCGACAGAAGAGTTATGCAGATAATCGTCGACGAGACCTTGAGTTTAAAGTCGGAGACATGGTGTTTTTACGCATATCTCCGTGGAAGAAGGCCATGAGGTTTGGAAAGAAAGGGAAGTTAAGTCCAAGGTACATCGACCCCTTCGAGATTCTTGATCGTGTTGGGGCTGTGGCCTATCTATTAGCACTTCCACCTACTATGGCCAAGGTGCATGATGTCTTCCATGTATCCCTCTTAAGGAAGTACATACCAGACCCTTCACATGTACTCTCTTCCGAGGTGGTACAATTAGAAGACGATCTTTCTTATGAGGAGCAACCAGTGAAGATCTTAGATCGTAGAGAAAAAGTCCTACGAAATAAGACAATTCCCCTCGTCAAGGTGTTGTGGAGAAACCACAAGTTTGAAGAAGCAACATGGGAGTCGGAGGATATGATGAAGCTAAGTTACCCACATTTGTTTTAGTGTGGGAAAAGGAAAATTTCGAGGGCGAAATTTCTTAAGGGGGGAATGTTGTAACGACCCAAAGTTTCATTAATGGAAAATCCCTCTTTATCCAGTTAAATGTTTCTTTATGAGAAATGTTTTTATAAGATGTCAACTTCTTTAGTTTAACGTTAGGATTTGTGACCGTTACTTTTATAGCCGTTGAACAGTGATCATCTGGGTAGTTTAAATATAAGGCTTTAACGAACCAATTTTCTACTCAGACAAAGGAAGCGATGGCCTCATCCAGTAGAATTGCCCCTTACGAAGCCCATTTGTCGGAGCTCGGAAAGGAGGTGGCGTCTTTGGACTTTGCCCTTGACCAAGCCCAAGCTGAGCTTCATCAAGTCAAGCTCGAACGTGAACGTCTACGGGAAAAATGGAAGTTGATAGAGATTACCACTCGAGCGATGTTATCCGAGCAACCCCAAGAGTCTGTCACCATCGCACACCTTACCCTTAGGTCTTATGCGGCTATTTTAAGGGGTTATGTAACAAATAAGTAGCAGCATGTTCATGTACATTATTTTTGTATATAATAATGAATATAATTTCTAGTCATTTTTGATGCATTGTAATTAGTTTTTAAAGTACAAATGATGTTTGTAGTTATTATTTAATTAAGAATTATATTTTATTAAATTAAAGGATTTTTGAATTAAATAATATTTTAATAAAATATTATTATTAATATTAAATTAATTTTTATTAAATATAAATGATCTTATAATTTTATGAATGCAATTAAAATTTATATTATGGTTTGAAAGCCATTTCTGTCAAAACCCGTGAATTTTTATAATTGTCGGTTTTTATTTTAAATGTGAAAATTCACATATTTAGAAAATTATTTAGATAAAATAAATATTATTTTTGGAATCAGGACGTCGAAATTATCCAACGGTGAATTTTTCATAATTTTCTGAGACAGTCAAATTATTGGGTAAAAATTAAATACCATTTAAATATATAATGTGTTTTATGACATCATAATGACCCAATGGTGATGTAATAAAATACCATAATCCTTAGGCTCGGCCAATATATGTTTTATCATTAAAATAATGAGGTTTTGGGTTTGTTTGACTCACTTTTCAAAGCATTAATGGAGCCCTCAAGACTTATTCAACACTTTGCCTTTTTAAATTAATTTCCATGGGAGTGTGACTCACCTCCACATAAGCAACCCTAATTTTTTAATAAGTTCGGACCTTGGCCTTTTAAAATATTGTTTTCCTCTTTCCTTATCCAGAAACCATGGGCAAATACCATGGGATGGTTTGTGGTTTGGATTATTTTAATATAAGGGGTCCCAAACCTAAATAATAAAGAATTCTCTCACCTTTCCTATATAAACCCACCCAAGCTCCCACTTCCTCCTCACTCAAAGCCCTTGAAGTTCGTCCAACCTCTGTCGTACTCTCTCTAGAATCCTCCCAAGGTGCCCCAAGCTCCCAAGAAGCCTCTCACAAGCCTCTCTCTAGGCTTTGGAAGCACACTTCCAAGTAAGGGTTTTTCTTTCTTTCTCATTTTTGTCAATTTTCTTTAAGTTGTATTGCCCTTTTAATTTCATTTATGAATGTTGGGGTATGGTTTCGCACCTCTACCATACTGCCCTATTATTGTTTGAATGATGGGAGACCCCTTTCTCTCTCATTAAATTCCTCCCATGTACACCCGTTACTATGCCGAAATTCCGAAAGGAACCTTTTTCTCCTCTTCTATATTCAAGCAATACTTTTGTATCATGAATCTAAATTCCTTTTCAATTGTTGGGACATGTATCTATATGACCTTATTACTGTCCATTACATGTAAATATGATGAGGAACCCCTTTCTCTCTCATCAGCCTTTTTTATGAATTCTTATGTCACGCCGTTATGCTGCCGAAATCACACCGATTTTCTAAGCCAATATCATTGTGTAGTGAATACCATTCCCATTTCTCCATCAAGGGTATTCACCTTTATGCACGTTTACTTATTGATTGTAAAGTTTCATGTATTAATTCCACATTCCTTTATCGTGGAATAAATGATTATGTTTTATGAATCCATGTTTTATGATCCATGTGGCACACTTATGCATGAAATGAAATGTTTAAGAAGGGTGCGCCCTTTATAGCGCTCCAATGCATTGGGTAAAGTATAGTATCATGATACATCATGTGCAATGAGTGTTGACTCATGCTAATTCACGTGCATCGAGGGTTTACTCGTGCTTCAAGTGCAATGAGGGTTTACTCATGCTCCATGTGCAATGAGCCTTGGATCATGCTAATTCAATGTTTAGTGTTGTTGCCACATTTCCATGTTATGATTATCATGCTTTATCATGCCTTTATGTTCATGTCTCTCTTATGCTCTATTGATATGCCTATTGCCTAACATGTATTTCACTCCTCATGTTATTCATTGTTTACTCCCTTACTGGGCTTTATTGCTCACCCTTTTCTTATGCATGTCCTCAGGTTATCCCATGCAATGCTAAGTACGAAGGAATGTAGTGGTCATGTAAAGGAAGTTTTCAATAAGGATGTTGTATTTCAAGTTTAAAGTTTTTATGTAATGATCCTAAGCCCCAAAGAAACTAAACCTCTCGATCTTCTTTGTTATATCAAGAGAAGTTTTATGTAATAAAGCATGTTTAAGTTGTAATAAAAAGCAGGGTTGTCATAGTACAACTCACGAACTACCATATCATTGGTTCTACTCATCTAGCATCCACCTCCGAGCAACATCCATTCCATGTACCCACATCCTCAGTTAGCGTTGTCTGTCATCATCACCAAACACAACGATGTGCACGCATAGCCCGTGCAGGGGAGAGTACAAAGATACTAAGTAAAGAACCCAAGACCCTCAAGGTCTCACAAAAACTACAAAGGATAATCAAAAAAGGAAGGAAACAATTGATAACCCTACTTAGGTATGTGCCCAAACATATAACATAGTTATCATGTAAACCTACCTCAATCATGAGGAAAACACCGAGTCCAAATCCAAATCCTAACGCTCAACTATTATAAAAAATAAGAAATATCACAAAGTAATGTAGCACAAATGTAAGCATCAAAATATAATACTACCAAGGTATTTCAATGAAGGAAGGTACACACCGGTACAAACTCAGCTCACACCAAGTATAACATAGATATAATAATAGAGATGATTAGATATTACTACTGAATCATCATACAATGTTTGGAGTAGATCTATGAAGGATTTATAATCGTCATTAAAACCATATAGCGTCTCACGGTGCTGACCCACATAGGATCGCTTAGTGTGGACACACACCGGATCGCTCAGTGCTGACCTACACAAGATCGCTAGGTGCTGACCCACACAAGATCACATTGTGCTGACCCACACAGGATTGCTAGGTTCGGACCCACATATGATAGTTAGGTTTTGACCCACAAATGATTGATAAGGTAGTCCCACATGGAATCCTAGAGTGGTTCCATGTGGGACTCTCAATCAAAATCCAACAAAAGATCTCTTCCTCAAGTCAAAGCCATCTAATGTGTTCATGCGCTAAACCTTTTCATCTCTAGGAGAGTCTTCTCCTCAAGAAACTGTTTGATAATACAACTGATAAGAAGTCCCATTAAATGTATTCCAAAGGATCTCCACATCATAGGGTTCACAACTCAATAGAAGGTGCGTCAATCAGACGCCCAGTCTGTGAGTTATTTTCCTTTTAGTCCCTGGGGCCCAGTTGGGTTTGTACTCGATCCAACCTGAATGTTCCAAAACATTACCCAAGAATCAATTGGGTCATACCTATGAGACTGTATCTATCTATGGTTTCCATAACCATATATGTTTCATCAAACAGATGTTTGGTGCCAATGTTATTTCCAAAAGAGTGTAAATGGGTTGTACTAGGTCCGATTTCAGTCCGACCAGGTCGGACCGACCCAGCCTGACCCAGCCTGGGCCATCCTAGTTTGGGTCATCCTGGTCGTACATATTTGGGCCGACCTGGCGCACTGGGTCCATCCCGGCCCGCGCTGGGCGGCCTGGCCTGTTAGGTTTTGCTGGCCCGTGTTGGGCAGCCCGACCTAGCAGCGGTGTGGCGGCTGTGAGGGCCACACGGGGATGCAGGAGGGCGTGAGGGGCATGGAGGATGGGAGGGGAGGGGAGGACACATGGGGGTTGTGTAGGGACATTGAGCGGCACGAAGTGCCGTGAGTAGAGTATTTAGGGCGCTAGGTGGACCAACATGCCGCGATGCAGCGCGGCATGACAAGAGGCTGCACACCGAGGCCACAGGGTAGTGTGGTGGGACCACGACGTGGTAGAGGACATGGGGCAGCGAGGCCGCTGGGTGTCGCAGATGTCCATGGGTAGGTGTGGTGCGGATTTGGGGTAGCCCAGAAAGTCCGTTTTGCTGTAGCGTCCACATGGTGACACCAATGCACCGTCACCTTCGTCGTAGCTGGAGGTGGTGCCGACCGCCGTTCTCGAGTTCCATCTATTCCAAACGCCGACATCGATCAATGTCAAAATCATGTAATCACAAAAAATGATGAATCTAGGAGGGGTTAGGCCATGTTTGTTTTTTACACACCCTCCACGTTAGTGTGGTTGCATGAAGCTCAAAAATAACCTAGAGTCATGAACGTAAAATTCAACAACTTCATTGGAATCATGGATCAACTCGTTTTGTTTGATCCATATTCTCCATGAATTCCTTGAACGTGGAATTTAATAGATAAAATTACATGAATTCGATAACAACACCTGCCTCGTTAATTTGATTAATTGATGATTGTCCACGTGGAAGGATATGATTTTGTTGGTAAAAGACGGACTTCAGTGACATCAACATTTCCTCAATCGTCGGTTCGTTGATGTTGAAAACGTTTCTCGTCAATGAATGTCTTGAGGAAGAAGTAGGAGTCAAAGTAAATATTCTTCATTGGATTGCATTCTCCCAAGGATCCTTCCTCATAATTACATAAAAATGAAGATTTATCCCAAATAATAGATTATGTTATCTTTTATGTTGTCTGAATTATTATAAAATAGGTTTAATTAATTAATTTTGTTGATCAAATTAATTAAATGGGGTAGAAACATTAATGTTGGGAAGATCACAAGGTTTTTAACCTTTACGAGATGTGTTATAGGGCGTTTAAGTCTCGGGTGGTCCCCACCAACATAACCCACATTAGAGGTTTGGTTTAGGTGGTCCCCAAAACAGTAACCCATGTTGAGAGGTTTTAGTTTAGGTGGTCCCCACCTCTCAACATCCACATGATAGTTTCAGAGAAAAAAATACCCAATTTTATTTTATATGTATTTCATGAATATCTCAAAAAGTTAACATTCACCGTCGACCAAAAATTGACAAGGTGAATGTATTCATAAGAAAATATATGAACTGCAAATTCAATGGTACCCTCGGATTTAAATTCTGACCACTAGTTCAAAAATTACCAAAACACGATTGTACATTTACTGAACTTACCTGAATTGTTTTTCAGAAATTCATTACAGTTAGTCCATGCCTTGTATTCATGCGACATTAATTTTCATGAACTCATTATATTTCCATTTATATACAAAAAATTACATGGAAATTCTAGGTAATAACATCCATCTCATCTCAGCGATTTACGTCCTTATAAGCCACAACTCATTCAAAGGGAAATAGTGTGGGTACAGAGCACAAATCTGAGCCTCCCGCTCCCATGTGCTCTCCGAGATGTTCCCTTGCTGCCAGCGAACATGAACCAGAGGTATCAACCACCCATGATGGACCTGCTTTTGTAGATCCTCAATCTTTACTGGATCCTCTGTAAAGTATCCCTATCGTTGTCGACCAGCGTGGCGTGGTCGATGCTGTGTAATGTTCATGAATGTATCTCCTCCACTGGGATATGTGGAAGACGTCGTTGGTCCGGTGCAACCAAGGTGGAAGAGATAAGCAGTTTTCCACCTCACCAACTCTCCTGAGGAGTTGAAATGGTTAGATGAACCTCAGATATAACATGATACCTCGACCAAATCTACATAATCCTCGTTTGGTAGAGGCTCGTACAAAGACGTGGTCACCATCCTCGAACTCTAGACATCTACACATCTTTTTGGAATATGACTTAGGCCTACTCTTTCCAGTCTTCATCTGGTCCTAGTATATATGCACCTTCTCTGTGGTATCCCATACCGTCACTGGCCTCATGAGTGGTGACTACTCTACGCCAGTCCAGCACAAATGTGATCTTCAAATTCCCTCATACAATGACTCAATAGGTTCCATCCCAATGGTGGAGTGATATCTGTTGTTGTATACAATCCCAAGATAAGTAAATTGATCCACCCATCTACGATAGAAGTCAAGGACTCAAGAACGCAGCATGTTTTCGAGGGTCTAAATGGTCCGCTCAGTCTATCCATCTGTTTTAGGATGGAAGGCATTGCTCAAATGACGAAACGTCTTAAAAGCCTCTTGAAACCCCTTCCATATCTGAGAAGTAAAATGTGTAAAACAATCGGAGACAAACATCAAGGTTACTCCATGTATCTATGCAATCTCCTGTACATAGAGGTGTCTCATGCTCTCTACATGACCCCTCTCTCTGATTGGCAGTAAGTGGGATGAATTAGTGAGTTGTTGGACGATCACCCATATAGGCTAATGACCTATAGATGTATGTTGAAGTCCTGTCACAAATTTCATTGATATCCCATCTCACTTCCACTCTAGGACTTCTAAAGGCTGAACTAAGCCTCCTAGTACCTGATGCTCTGCCTTCACTTGTAGACAAGTGAGGCACTAGGAGAGAAACTCTACTACTAGTTTCTTTATTCTTAAAAACCAGTTCTATCATCAGAGATCCTGATAATTCTTCGCCACTCCTGGATATACCGCTATAGGGGATGTTTGGAACTACCTCTATACTTCCTCCCCATGTAACACCGGTATCTTGGTTCATCCTCTAAATCTGATGACAAGCTCCCCATATTAAGAAAATCAATCAGGTGTATTCCCAGTGGATATTTGAGCATGTCGTGTCTCACAGTCAACGTCCCCACATTGCGCTTCACTAACGTGCTAAAGAAGTGTGGGAGTAACTATAAGAGACTAAATAAAAGATTCTCCATCCCGATCCAAAAAGGATATCTACAATGTGGCCAGCAGCTTCGTCGCCTCGCCTTGTTGTTGTATACAAGTCCTCCTACTGAGTGCATCTTCTACAATGTTCTCCTTCCCAGGAGTATAAATTATCTCAATGTCATTGTCCTGGAGGAACTCAAGACAACATCACTGTATTAGGTTTAGTTAATTATAAGAGAAGATATACCTGAGAATATTGTGATCATAGTATACATTAAAATTCTTGCCCATCAAATAATGTCACCACATCTCATCCTCATGTCACAACCCATTACTGGGTTATTGTGCTAAGGTTTCTAATCTCTTGGAGGGTCCTCTCTTCATGCCATTGTTCGATACTCCTACTACCACGAAGCCCCACTAGGAAGTATCAAAAATTCCCACCACTTCACGTGGTGTCAACGCAACAAACAGTTCATCAATCAGATGCCCGTTCTGTGATTTAATAGTCATTTAGTACCAGGGGACCGATTGGATTGGTGCACGATCCAACCTGACTATTCCAAAACATTACCCAATACTCTAGTGAGGTATACCAAATGGAAAATCCCACTTTAATTTTTCTGGCACCATAGACATTTATCAAAACGGACATCCAGTGCCAATGTTATAGCCAAAATAGAGTAAATGTGACGTAGTGGTTCTAGGTCCAGCTGACTCGGTCGGACCGACCCGACCCGACCAGGACTGGGCCATCCCAATGGGCCCAGCCCAGCCCACGCTAGGTGGGCCAACCTGGTAGTGGGGATGGGGCCGCGAGAACCATGAGGGGCCGCGGGGGGCCGCGGGCGGTGTCGAGGAAGCATGGGGGCATTTGGTGGTCGATGGGTGGCACAGAGGGTCGTGGGCGACGTTGGACACAGGGGTGGTGAGGCAGTGGGGTAGCGCGTATGGTCGTGGGGTGGCACGGAGAGGCTTCAGTGTGGTGTGACATGGCTGCATAGTGGTGGTGGCCTCAGGGCGGTGTCGTTTCACTACAACCATTGTCATGGATGGCGGTATTACCAGCCACAATTCCCAAGTTCCACCAGTGCCTAACTCCAACACATATCATCATCACCATTGAAAATAACAAACAAAATGAAGAACAATGGAGGGTTCACGACTTGTTTGTTTAGACCACACCCTCTATGATAGAGTGGTAGAAAGTGTCTCAACAAAAACCATGAATCAAGAATGTCAAATTCAAAAAATTCATTCGAATCATGGATCAAATCGATTTGGCTGATCCACGTTCGACATGATTTCCAAGAATAATAAATTTTGTCGAAAAATTTACAATAATTCGATAAAAACCCCTACATCATTCATTTGATTCATTCATGATTTTCCTCAATGAAGGATACAATTTCGTTGGGAATAGATGGATGTCTATGACGTCTGTATTTCATTGATCATCAGTTTGTTGACGTTGAATACATTCCTCGCCAATTAATGTCTCAAGGAAGAATTTGGAGTTGAAGTGAGTGTTCTTCGTTGGAGATCATTTTCCAATGGCCCCTTCCTCCAAATCCCTCCAAAATGAAGAAGTAGCCCAAATAATAGAATATATTATCTACTAATTATTGGAATAATTTTAACTTTTTTAATTAATTAATTAACTTGATAATATTTATTAAAGGGGGTGGCACAATGAATGTTGGGAATCTCAAGAGGTTTCTCCCCATTATAAGGGGAGTTCAAGGGGGTGCAAGTCTCAGGTTTTCCCCACCACCAAAACCCACATGGGAGGTTAGAATCGGGTGGTCCCCACTACAATAAACTATGTTGAGAGGTTTTAGATCCGGTGGTCCCCACCTCTCAACATCAACATAATAGTTCCAAAGAAAAATAAAATAAAATGTTACACCAATTTATTATATTTTATTCATTAATGAAAAACCCAAAAATACACTTTCACCCTTGACCAACTATTTTCATGTTAATGTATAATAAATAGAATAATGGTGATGCGAGTTCGATAGTGACCTCATATATCAATACTAAGAAAAATTCCAACAGTTAAAAAACATCTCGTACGTTTACTGAACAAACACGAAATAAATTTTCAAAAATTAATTTTGGGTACTCGACGCCTCAGAATCATAGGCCATCAATTTCCACGGACATGTAAAATTTTCCTTTAATTAAAAAAATTACAGAGAAGTTCTAGGTCTTTATAACCAAGAGGATGAACATGTATCCCACCAGATAGGGCTGTTGTAGCTTGTGATTTTCTAGCTGCCTTGTTATGTGTATGGTGAATCAAGACCATACACCCATGGTTTTGGAAGCCATGGGAGAATTCCTTTTTTAGGATAAGGATTCATGGGAGTTATTTCAAACATGACACCTCCCACCATGGATATTAATTGAGGGCTTGGGGTGCTTCTATCTAGCAGATTAGAGAGCCATGATAGCTCTTCCTTTAAATAGAGATGGGAGAGATCCATTATTGAGTGGATAGGTATAGTGTGGGACTTTTTGTTAACTATTTATTCTTGTGAAATAATTTTTTGTTTTCCATCCATTCATCTCTCTTAGTGTTTACCGAACTAAGACATGTTGTATCTGAAGGGGGTTCCTGTGAAACAGTGGCTGAAGGTGGAAATTATTCGGTGACTAAAAAATTAGAGATTCCCAAAATCATGTTTTTATGTAATATTCTGAAATCTTGTGTCAATACTATTCCAATGGCCCAAACGACATCAGAAATGGAGGTAAAACTAGATTCCAAGGCACGGTCAATGTTTGGTCAAACATTGTGTGCTATAGTACCCCATTGCCCGAGAAGAAGGTATTGTTCCAGCACTGGTGACTTTTCCGACATGTTTCTAGCTGCACCGGTGTTCCACGTCATCAACACATCATCAACCTGCCATCACCATATCATCGGATGATCTCAGGAATTTTTTCTTTTTTGATCATATATTGATCAATCACTATCCGATATTGGGGATCAATGAGTCAATTCCCCTATTTTTTACTATTTTTCATGAAACTGTGTGCTCCATTTTTCCATATTCTTTACCTATGTTTTCTGAATTAAAATTCCATTGAGGTACCATCGATGGGAGGTTGTCGAGGGGTCATAAATGGATGTCAATGTAAGAGAACATCTACAGATGGAAGGATACAATCATACAAATGTTATCATTGTGGCATGATGTGATATATGAAACGGATCTGCTGAATGTTGCTACAGGAAAAGGGTCAATGTAGACACTAACAATGATGATATTCTGATGCGCACATGTATGTCTCCAAAGAAATCACTCTTTTCTCCAATTATTAGGAAGAGATGTACATTCGTACATCAGGCCAAGACACTGAATGGGTGTTCAATACTACAACATCGAACATCATCACACCACATCGTGATTATTTCCTGACATATCAAGAAGGCGAATTTGGTGCAGTCAATATGGGGAATACTACTTCCACGTAGATTTTTTGTATGGTTTATATCTAATTGTAGACAAACATTGGATACATAATCACCATGAAGGGTGTTCGGCATGTTCCATGCCATCTGCTCGACCTGTTATCAGGTATAGCATTTGATCCACAAGGCTATGACAAAATCATAAGTAATAGAAAATAGAATATTAAAAAATTATCCATCATCATCGTTTGAGAATGAAATTGTGGTACGTTGTACAAAACTCATGGGAAGATATGCATAGACAACCTCAACAAGGTGATAGGAGAAATGTCATCCAATATGCAGCAATGAAGTCTTGGACACATGAGTGAATGAGGGTTGTATACAATGAATAATAAGTATGTCTGTATTGACCAGGATGCATCACTAGATCCTTGTAAATACTTCTTTTATGGAAAGTATCATAGAGTCACATTCAATACTATTGGATCATAGATATCAATGTTGCTGGGTCTAGTGCACTCTGAAGTATGCCGACCCATAGAGGTGGATTCACTGGGTAGTAACAAATATTTTCTATCCATTATTGATGATGCATATACAAGGGAATGGATTTCTTTCGTGTGTATAAAGGACCATCTTCTAGAATACTTCATGATATTCCATGCCATGGTGGAGTGTGTAACTAAAAGGAAGTGTAACTGTCTTCATTTAGACAATGGATGTGTGTACACATATATGGATGTTGATTCCAATCACAAGAGTCCGGGCATCTGATATGAAAAGATGGTACAATGCACCCCACAACACAAATGAGTTGTTGAATGTATCTATAGAACAATCATAGAGAAGTTCAGAAGCTTGATGAGTTTGGCCAAGCACTCTAATCCATTCTGGATAGAAACTATTCAGGTTGCATGAAACCATGTAAAAAATCACCATCAGACCCACTGAATATTGATAATCCATAGAAGAGATGGACATCTAAACATCTATCTTACTCACATTTAAAATTTTTGGATGTTTATAATTTTTACATGTAACCACGACGCTCATGAAGAAGCAAGACAAGAGATCTAATCCATGAATCTTCATCATAAATGGAGATGAGAAGTTTGGATACAAGCTTTGGGACATGAAGGAGAAGAATGTGATCAGAAGAAGAGATGTCATGTTCCATGATTGACATAAAATCTCAGACATTTAAAATCCTAGAATTTCTTGAAGGAAAGTTGTTTAGGACTCAATTAATGATCCAACACATCTACTGACTCCACCTATAAATTTTGAGGACGAGGTGAATGAAGACTCATCGACGGAGGACTAGGAGGTAGTGGAAGAGGGTATTGAGCATGGGTAGACTCAATACTATCCACATGATGTTACAAAACCAACACAAGAGAGAGGGGATGTTGTTCATCTGGAACATAACATTTCACATATTCATAGATAATCATGTGGAAGTATTACATCAACAAAATATTATAATTCAGTGTATGTATTATTGAATGATGATGGGGAAACTGAATGATATCAATAAGCATATCAGCATTCGTTATTTTTGGTAAGCAATGTGATGGATCGATAATGGTAGTGAGACTAGACGGTCCACACAAAGGAGAACCTGGTGGATATATACACGAATGTGGTTTCACGAGAGAAGATAGACCAATACAGATGCTCCAGCAGATTGCAGATGGAGGAGGAGAAATATTGGATATTTTACTCTTCCAAATAACTTGGTAGGTTACTAATACATCAACTCCACCGACTATAGTTCTTGAAGCCATGGGATAAGTTCGTGGTAGGTGGAGGATTGGTGAGAGTTGTTTCAAATGTTACACCTCCCACCATGGATATTTAAGAAGTTCATGGGGGGGGAATACTTACAATAAATTTTATATCCATGATAGCTCTTCCTTTCAAAAGAGCATAGAGAGATCCATTTGTCATAGGATATGTGAAGTGAGAGTGTTTTTATAATATAATTATTCATATGAAATCAATTTATGTTTTCCCTCCATTATAATTTCTTAGTGGTCAATGAACCACAACAAGGGCCACATTGAAGAGATTCATTGTGCGCAGTCTATTTCCCTATTGGATCCATTCACGCATGAAAAGTCAATTAATCCAGAGGAGAGATAAAAACAAGTAAAAGGGCTTCAAAACTGAGGACACGACTTCCATGCATTGAATATCCATGGGGAATTCCACCACTGGGGTCGAGACTAGAGAGAGGTAGGAGGACCTATAAACCTATGAAACTATGAAAAAACACCCACATATCTAGTTAAAAAGGTCGCACCATCAGACTTCTAGCTCCTCCAATTGTTGGATATGAAGATAGGAACCTGACCAAAGAAATTTTCTAACATGATGATAGTTGATTTTATGCTTTCATTATGCACAATAAAACCACATTACCATAAATGTTATAGGAGTAATAGAACTGAGGCACCAAGGGATAATCCACTAGTTTCATCCATCAATCTGATCCATTTATATGGAGGAAAAGTTTTAAATGTTTGAAGGGAGCTCAGCTCATATATTTTTATATTCATTCTGGGAAAAAGAATTTTAAATTTCCTAGGAAAATTTTTATAAAAAATATATACCCTAAATGATGCATAGCTGATGCCACCTTTTCCATAAAAAAAAGATATCTTTTAATTATGTTTTTTATATATTTCAAATTTTAATGTTTAATTATTATGTTGTTGTGGATATATATATATATATATATATCTAACATGATGTTTCATCATAATTTCATGTTTATTAATGAACCTGAACTTTCTATCCTACAATATATAAACTATAAGATCTATATGAAGGAAATTTTAAACATTGTTTAATCATACAATATGTATTTGATAATAAAAATAATTTCATAAAAAATGTTGACAAAAATAATTTATAATATTTCTAATCCACCTAAATGAAACATAATAATGATTCCACTATGTGAATATTCTAGCATATATAATATAAACTATTAGAAAAATATGAATAAATTTTTAAAAATTGATTAAACATATAATAATTATTTGAAAATAAAATAAAATACATAAAATTTTTCGATGAAAAATAATTTATAAGCCTTCTAATCCACACACCTGAAAAATAAAAATTTCACAAGTACGTGCCTTCTCTATTATTAAAATATAAACTATAAGGCAAATATGAATGAAATTCTAAAAATTTCATAAACATATTACAATTATTCAAAAATAAAAATAATTTCTTAAAAAATTTTGATGTAAAAATATTTATATTTTTTCTAATAAACATTCTTGAAACATAAAAATAATTCCAATAGGTTCCTTTTCTATCCTATAAAATATAAACTATAAAACCTATATGAATGGAATTTAAAAAAAATTAAAATTATTATATATGGGTGAGATACAAATCCCATTAAGTAAATAAACATGGAAAACCATGAATATAATAATATATGTATGAAAACATGCATATCAATGCGGAAAAAATGTTAAAAACATAAAAATGAACAATGAGACATGATATTACATGATAATAATAAAGGAAACATGGAAAATGTAGTAACAACATAAACCACTACATCATAAACATAGGTCGAGGATAAATTTCCAAGAAATCATTATTGAAAAAGACTCATTAAGGAATCATGTTCACTCTCTATCATAATATGACATCTGATGAGACAAAAAATTACCCAAAGCATTGGAGAGCTATAAAATTACAAGCACATCCATTAATTTCATTTCATTATCGTGATTATTTGGGTCACATAGTTCAAAAAAAATGATTCAATCATCATCATATTTCATTCCATGACTATGTAGTGTGGAATAATCCTGATATAAAATTGGTATGGTATTCACTACACAATTTGTTTAGATAGAAAAATCATGGTGAAATATCTAAAACATAACTAAATCACATAAAAATTCATTAATTGTGTTTATGAGAAAAAAAGGGGTCTCTCATAATTTGAACATAAATTTTATATTAAGTGTTATATGGAATAATGTATCCCATCTTATGTAAAATATGATAAAAGACATAAGTTAAATAGGATACTTTAATAATGAGGGGAAAAGAAAATACAACTCACTTGAGTGTGGGACTCCAAATACATGGAAGGGGTTTCTTGAGAGATTGGGGAACCATGGGAGGTATCTAGAAAGTGGTTGGAAGAGTATGGATGTTCTAAATGGATTCAGAGTGAAGATAAATTTTAACATCCTAGTTTATTAGAGACCTTTTTTCCTTGATTAAAATAAATTTTCATTTATTTCCTGAAATGCACTAAGACATACATTCCTTTTACAAGACACCATATCGTGATATGAGTTGGTGTATATTAAATTTAATAGCATCATGGCTATGTTACATGAAAAAATGATGTTTCGATGGAACATCATTTTATTAAAATAATGTTTTAAATGAGATAATTATATCTTATCCATTAAACATAGTAATATGAATAATAATAACTACATCTCAACAATTGTTTATAATAGTTTTTTAAAAATAAAACACATTGACAATGGAATATAATTTTTTAAGAAATAATATGTTTAAAAATACTATTTTTTTAAATTTTCTAATTTATATTTATTTTTTCAAAAAATATTACAATTAATTTCGAGCACATTTTGAAATTGATTTTGATAACATAAAATTCATTTTTCACTAAATAAGAAAAAATACAGTATGTTAAATCAAATATATTTTTTAAATAATTTATTTAATTGGAATTATTATATTTCAATTTTTTAAAATGTTTAATTATATAATATTTCATCCAATGAACCCAATTTTTTTCATTGTAAAAAATTTCCATTTGAAATTGAATATAAAAAGATAGAAAAATGTTGATCATTTTTACATTAAATCCCCGCAGTGTTGTCCCATTAGAAGGATTAATAATAAATTAATTTCTGTCTCTTCTATGAATGGAATTTGGAATCATCATAATTTATAATTTCTAATATGGTAAAATAAATTTCTCATAAAAAATATTAGTGAATGTAATTAGAAATTTAAAATGATTATTGTAAAATTAATCCCAATAAGGGTATAAACCTTAATCTTTAGGGCCCAAATGACATATTCACTCGTCCAAAACCGATTTTATATCATTTATTCCGCCATTAAACATCTATTATAGTGTTTTTAGGTTTTATATTACTATTTTTAGGTAAAAATGTGGGTATGCATAACTTGTTTTCCAAAATACCAAGTGGCTCATTTCCCTCCCCTATAAGAAGCTACCAATTATCCTCATTTCTCACACCTCTAAAATAACATTGGTTTAAAAAAAACATATGAAATATACATCCCAAAGTCCCTATATTATTACATGAATACTTTACTTGGGAATAATGAAATCCCCGTAATCCTTTGGGCACAAACCAGTAGGAGTTACCTGATTAAGAGGTAATTTCTTCTCTCAAACTACTTTGTTTTATTATATTTATCCACCCCATCCACTCTACATAGCCCATAATTGTTTAACAAAACATGTATCATAAAATTAACTATATATTTTTTTCGATGTTTTAGACCTACACTTACACACACATCCATGTAATGGGTAATTATCATATTTTTTATGTGTGCGACGAACAAGCCCCTCTCTAAATGATGATTGTTCGTTTTTTCATTACCGCATCTCATGGTGAAAATTATTATCGAAAATATGTTTTTATATTCCATATATTATATTCATTATTCCATTAAGATTATATATTCCTTTTGAAATGTATATCATTTTAATTTCCATTTGGTGAAAATGTGATAATTTTTTTTATAATGTGGACTATCACCACCTCAAAGGGATGTGATTCATTTAAACATTGTATAGATTGTATTAAGGATGTATTTAGTGTAATTATATGATATATATTACACAATAACTATAATTTAATTGTATTATATATATATATACACACATATTTCATTTTATTTCTTTCTTTCAATATGAAAAATAATACGGAAATATCGTTCATGTGATCAAATGACTTATTGTCTCCATGAATGATTTATTCAATTTCGTTCATCTATATTCTATAGAAAATTATAATACATATATACATAATATAAATTATATTTATATCATGGTTTACAGTATAGAATAATGATATATGTATAATAACTGTATATATAACAAATTAAGACACATGAGAAGAACATAGTTGATATTACCGAAAATGAAACATTTACTTAGGATTGTTAACAAGTTGGTAATATATGGTCATAATAAAAACATGTATGGAATTAGATATAATAATATGGTTATGTTAAATATGTAAAATAAATTTTTTTATTATACATGTTGTTTCAATGTGTACCACATAATACAAGACACATGGTAAGGGGATTTCATCTCACTTTTTATATTCATGAGATACATGTTTTATTCAATACCCATTCATTTTGTGTGGTTTGTATAATTCCCAAGGATTTATTGAATGATTATTATAGATAAATTTATTGGTATTAACATATCGATTCTATGATCCTTAATTCATAGTATTTATGTTTCAAAAGTCCCCAAATCTGTAAAATAACATTGTCTCAATTTTCCTTCTTTGAGACTCTTGTTTTGTTACGCACCTAAATTATTTTCAAGGTGTATATGATTCCATTTTAAATGTTATATCGCTAATATCCTCATTTTAATTATATTTTCAGCCTAATATAATTTTTTTTACTTACATGGAGAGTATGCTGCCATGCTACCTAGTGATAAGAGTTTATTGAAATAATCTCATTGTTATTCAAGATTGTTTATGATTATAATCAAATTTATTGAAATATCATGATACATCTCCCATGAAAACTAATGAATTTTATTCTAATATATTTATTCCTAATATCCTCGTGTATTAGTTCAATTTTTTCAATCATTGGTACTTAATATATTATTTTTATGTAAAATATTATCACCTCAATCTTCATTCATAAATATACTATATTCAAAAAGCATGTTTTAAAAAATGTTTTCAAAGGATATTTGTAGATAACATACATGGAAAAAAGGATTTGAAAAACGTTTTATAGTTTTCAATGATTTCGTTTTATGTTTCAAATACTGTTTTTAAATAAATAGGTTTTCAAAAGGTTTTATTTTTTAAAAGTGTTTTTCAATTCAGAAAGGATATTTCCCTCAAGAAATGTTTTTAAAAGATATTAAAAAACTATTTACAATCTACGATAACTTACATTGGAGTTACTCATGTGTTTCCGGGGAAATTATTCAATGTTAACATTGATATTATTTCTCTAAATGTAATATGTTTTTATTTCGTGATGTTTATAAAACTATTTTCTCTTTCACGGGTTATATTATCTTGAACACCGCTACTTTTCACAGGTTATGTTTATGATTAAATCATTATAAAATCTATCTTTTTACACATTTTATGATATGATAAAATGTTTATAATAGCCATTTAATTTCATGGCTTATGATATGATTATTTATGATCTTGTGGCACATGTTTGAATGATTTCACTATGAGATGAGTGGGACCGATATCTCCCTACAATGTCTTTGGTAATGATTTTTATCTCATGTGATAGAATAATAAGGTATTCATAATGAAACATTTATACTAAGATAGAAATGCGAGTGATTAATGACTAACATGATTTTATGGGGTGTGAACTCATACTACTAATATTTTTTTGGAAGTGATGTCTTGGATACTATGGAAACCATATTATTTTCTTATGTGTTTTCCACAATTACATGTTTTATTTCTACGTTACGAACTTATGGATAATGTCATTTATTTCATTCTAATTCATGTCATATGAACATTCATTCTTTATGGCATGATTCATGTATATGATCTTCGATGTGCTGGTTATTATCTTCAATTTTTAATATCTTGTTCTCATACACTTATTATCATGATTATTTTTAAATATATCACTTGTTTCCAATACTAAGAATTTTATCTCACCCCTTTTTATGTTTCCATCTCCAGGTTATGAAGATATGTTTTTGTTTTTGTTTTCATATAGTGGTTCTACTCAAGAAGAACCTAGTTGGTGGTAATATATCTCACTTATGGATTAGTGTTTGTGTTTCCATGTTTCCAATGGTACTATACTAGTATTATCTTTGGTTTATTGTTTTAATAATGCTTATGTATTCTAGAAATTTTATGTAATGTTAATTAATGAAATTCATGGGTAGCTATAGTTGGTATTAATGAAATGTTTCAATTATCCTAAGTATGATATGATGATAAACCTTAGTGATAACCCTAATGATATGTATAATTATATTTCTTAGGATAAAGAAAAGAATAGGATGATTTCCTTGAATTGGGTTAAAGGAATGAGTAAGTGGTTTCCTAGAAATAAATCTTTGTCTTGATATTTTAAGTGGATGTGTCTCTAGAACAGATTCATCTAAGGGTAACAACTGAAACAAGATGTTTTGTGCTAGACTCGGGGTATTCAACTAAATGAAAATGGGTCTTACTGTATATCTCGTATGAAACTTATGAGGGATATGTTTTGGGAATTCCAAAACTGTTAATGAAACATCATACTAGATTTAAATATATTTTATCTATGAAAAACATAAAAAACATATAGTTCCATTTATAAAGGATGGTTTCATAATTTATACATCATATAAGTTTCTTTTCATTATTAGGTGGTTCCCAAATTTGATATTTATTACTTACTCAATGCTTCTTGTTTTGGTCAATGGCTGGAATCTAATGAAATCAAGCTTGTGGGTATTGTGATGGAAAATTCCACATTTTTCCTCATAGGAATCCAAATTATATGGGATAAGGAATTAAAAACCATGTTTCTATGCTCAGATAGATTTCTCAAGCAATAAATCATGGTGGAATTTCAAATGAGAAAATGTGGTAACAACATTCTATTGAGTCTCTCATGAGGAAAGATCCACCTTTTTTCAGAGGGTTTTCTGATCCAGTTATTTCAAATCAATAGATCAGTATTAATTAAAATAAATACTTCGTTATTCAATGTTTAGAGCATAAGAAATTCAAAATTACAATTTTCCAGTTAGAAGGTGAAAGAGATCGGTGGTGGACTCTAATCAAGAATACAAGTAGTAAGGAATATAATGAATCCATGGATTTTGATGAGTTCAAGAACTAATTTTTCAATAAGTAAATTCTTCATATACTTCATAAAATAATAGAGAAATTTATCATCAAGTTGAATCAAAGGTATTATGAGTAAATTCGAACCAACAAGGATAATTTTTTGAGACATGTGAGGTATGATTCAAGAAATACTATATAACCTAAATGTAATGTTAAATGGTTATGCAGTGTCTAAAATCCAAGTCTCATGAATGTGTTGTCCATATTATACTATAGTAGCGATGAATATATTTTTCATATTGAAATCATATTTTAAATGGAGGTTCGAGAAATGTAACAACCACATGGTTAATGGAATAATAGGAAGATAGAGTATAAATTAAAATCTAAAAACCATGAAGAGAATAAGATGAGATTCCCTTTATGCTCTAAATGTGGGAAGAAGCATGGAGAAAATTTCTTTAAGGTGTATAATATATGTTTTATGTGTGGAAGGGAAGTCCATCGAATATTTTATTTCCAAAGTGATTGGAAGAATCTAGATAATGGTGTGAATGAGGAAAAATCCCCACAAAATTAACCCCCCACGATTCAGTGATACATATGTAAGGAGAATGGAATTTATACTATCCACAATCAAAACCCATTTGTTGGTGATTATGAACAATGTTATCCACCCTTTTAGTTGATGGATAAGTGGAAATCTCATGCAATCACTATTTCTGATTAGGGTTTTGATAACGACATGGTAAAATTAACACTTATCATCCACTATAGAACTGCTAATATACTTTTTTATTATGTATATACCCACTCTTTCATATATAAATAATTTTTCTAATGGTGATAATGTTCCACCAAAACTATTATATGTGTAATTAGCTCTTAAAACCCCTAGTGGTGTGATTATTTCATATCATGTATATGATTTATCTCTAGTAGATGTTTTTGGGAATGTGCTTCTGATAAATCATTCCTTTCTTCATTAGGTTGAATTTTATGTCATATTAGAAATGTATTGGGTTTCTCGGTATAAATTCCAAATCAATTTTTTAAAATGTGAAGTTATGTTTTATGTTTCAAACCCTCCTATGATCATCCATCAATGTAACAATAAGCATGAAGTTCTTCTGGATATTACATCTACTGTATGGGTCTTAATTCCAATTAAAAAGTGTTGATTATGTAAAATATTTGAGTATAAAATAGACATCGATGATATTCATATTGTTCTAGAACTTGTGGATTTCATTCCAGAAGATTTGTCTAGCCCTCAACAAAAATGTGAAGTTAAGTTCTCAATAAAACACTTACCTGGTTCCACACCAATATCAATGAATCCTTATATAATGGATCTGATTGATCTATCGTAATTGAAGAATATGATCTATGGAAACCATGATAAGGGAATCAATTTTCCATGTGTGTCACCATAGGGCACACCTTTTACTTTTATGAAAAATAATAATGAATCAATTTGAATCTGAATTGATTATTGGGACTTGTAAAATATAAAAATCAACAATAAGAATCCTCCCCACGGTATTGACGACTTCTTTAATCACCTCCATGGATCACAATACTTTTCTTATATTGAAATTTATATTGGATATTAGGGTCATGAAAGAGGATATACCCAATACGGAATTATATATTAGATATGGAAATATAATTATATGGTGATGAATTTTGGTCTTACTGACTCCTCTGATATCTTCATGGATTTAAAAAATAGAGTCTTCATAGTAACCTCAATCAGTTTTTGGTAGTATTTATAGATGATATTCTTATATATTTATGTATAGTGTAAGATCATGGATATCACTTTAGAATAGTACTATATAAAATAAGGAAATATAATCAAAATTAATATTTTACAAATTATAAATTCTGAATATAAATGGTTTCATTTTTGGGTCACATAATATCATGAGTTGGTATAGCATTAGATCCATTATTGACAGAGGAAATTGAATGATTTCCTAAACCATCCATGGATACTAAGATACATAGATTTAATTCTTTAGAATGATATTATCAATGGGTTGTGGATACTTTATCACAACTATTTAATCCTCATACCAAGTTACATTGTAAGGGTTTCAGGTTCCTCTGGATGGAAGAATGCAAGGAAGTTTTCATCTAACTAAATAGAATGTTTTTCATTGAAACTGTGCTTACATATACCTGTTGTTGAGAAGGGTTCTTAATAAATAGAGATGTATCCAATAAGGGATTTGGATGTGTTCTTATGAATAATAACATTGTTATCTCTTATGCATCATGACAGTTTAATATTCATGAGAAAATATACACAACTCATTATTTAAAGTTAGGAGAAGTAATACTTTCATTAATGATTTAGATGAATTATACATATGGAGAAAAATGTGATATTTATATTCATCATAAAAATATAAAATATATATTTTAATATTAGGAGATAAACATGTGTCAGAGATGATGTATTGAGTTGAGAAAGGATTACAACATCTCTTTACATTTCCACTTGGGGAAAAGAGATCAAATCGGATAATTCTATGAGTTGGAAGGATCGTGATATCATACACATGATGAGGATCACAAAAGATCCAATATTTTTGGATTTTAAAATTATATATCTAGAAATATTGAAGTAATGGTGGAAATATTATTGTTATCAAATGTATGTTTAATCCTATATCCATGTGATTATTTCGGAGGAAGAGATATGATATGTATAGATGACAAATAAATAAAGAAAATTTCCTAAGATTTACCTTCATCTATATGAAATTATGTGTATTAGGAACAATGTATATGTTCCTTCTATACCAGATTTGATGAATGAGATTTTCGTGGAATAACATAGTTCTTGATTCTCTATTCACCATTGATGTACGAAGATGCACAGGGATTTGAAATAATACTTCTGGAAGAATGTAATGAAGAAAGATATCACGATGGTATTACATCTGTTTATGGAATTCTAACTAGTTAAGGCTAAATGAAAAAATTCTTAATGGGTTGTTTTATCCATTTCTAATACCAAAATTGAAATTGGAAAACATCACTATGGATTTTTCATTGGACTACCAAAAATATCTAAAGTGGTTAATTTTATATGGTTGGTATTTTATCACCTTAATAAATCACTGCACTTCATCACAGAGTACTAGAGAATAAATTTCTAGGGATCATCTTGATAGGATATACAATAAGGAATTGGAAAGGATTCATGGTGTTCCACACTATATTGTATCATATCAGGCTATGAGGTTCACCTCAGAGTACTAGAGAAGTCTTCAGCTAGAACATGATATTGAATTTAATTTCATCCCTGCTTATAATCCTTAGACAGATGGTAAATATGAATAAACAATTCAATCCCTAGAGGATAAGTTGATATATAGTGTATTATATTTCAATGGTGGTTGTGATCAAAACCTTCCTCTAGCCATGTTTTCTAACCACAATAACATTCACTCAAGCATTCATATGGCACAATATGAAGCCCAATATGGGATGAAATTTAGAGAAACAATGTGAGGATATGATTTTGGAGAAGTAAATCTAATTGAACCTGATGTAATTGTGGAAATGGTAGAGAAGGTTAGAAACATTCAGTTTCATATCATGGAAGTTCATGTTGGTAGAAAACTAACGATCTTAATCATTGGCATGATATAGTATTTGAAGTTGGTGAAAAGATGTTTCCATTAATATCTAACTATAAGAACTATATGAGATTAAATAATAATGGGAAACTAATCCACATTTTAATAGGTTCCGTCGAAATTCTATATCTCTTCAGGATGGTAGATCGTTGATTGGAACATCCTCAAAATCTCTCTCATGTATGTTATGTGTTCCATGTATCTCTTTCTAGGAAGTACATACCTACCCCATCACATGTACTAAACAATGATTTAATACCATTGGAGCATGATCATTCTTATGAAGAACATCCAGTTGATATTCGGGATAGTATATAGAATTTTATATGGAATAAGTCAACTCATTTGGTCAAATGTTTTTGGAGAATTCACCAGTTACAGGAAGCTGCATGTTTACTTGAGGATATGATGAAGCAGATGTGTCCTCATTTTTTTTCAACTGAATAATGAATTCCAAATGAGAAATTCATTTTATGGGTTGTTGAATGTGACACCCTATGTTTTATGGACTGTTTTATTCTCAAATAAAAAAAATTTTCATTTATATCTTATAATGCACTATGTGATACATTACTGTCACTCAACATCGACATGGCTTATGACTTGGAATACGTTACACAGAACAGTGACATGGCGTACATCACATGCAACACCGATGTTTCTACAAAACATCATTTTATTGAAAAATTTATTTAAATTATATAATAATAACATATCCATTAAAATTATTAATATGAATAGTAATAATTACATTTATAATATTGTCTGTAATGGTTTTAAAAAAATTAAATCCTATTGATAACAAGATATATAATTTTTGTTATAGTATTTATATGATTAAAAATACTATTTTTTAAAATAAACTACATTTCATGTCCTTCTATAAAAAATAATAACATTAATTTTTGACACATTTAAATATTGAATTTTATAAAATAAATTTTATTTTTTGAAAGAATAGTAAAAAATACAGTATTTTAATTCAAAACTACTTTTTCCTATAATTTATTTATTATGTGAATTTATTTTTTCATTTAGTTTAAATGTTTTATTATATCAAATTATAATCAATCATAACATAGTTTTTCATTAAAATAAATTTTATTTTGAAAATGAATATAAAAAGACATTAATCTTTTGATCCTTTATACTTTAAAAACTTATAGTGTTGACACATTATAGAGATTAATTTTAAACTAATTTCTTAAATTTTTATTACTGGAATTTCAAAAAATGGATTAAGAATTTTTTAATAATCATAATTTATAATGTATAATATGGACAAAATTTTTTGACCCAAAATATTGTTGAAAGTAATTAAAATTATTTGAAATGTATAATGTAAAATTATGCATAACAATGGAATAATCCTTATTCATAAGTACCCAAATTACCTATCCACTTCTCCAACACCCATGGATGGCCATTATTCGTCCATGGACCTCCCATTCATATTTTTTTTTATTTGAAATAATTATGATAGGTAAAAACATTGTTACACCTAACATGTTTTAAAAATACCGAGTGAGTCATTTCCCTCCCATGTAAAAAAGACACCTCCTCTCCCCATTCCTCACACCTCAAAAACCACATAGGATTAGAAAAATATCTACCAAATATACATCCCAATATCCCCCCCATATTCCTTGATTTTTCCCCTGGGTCTAAAAGAAATACATGGAATCCATTTCGTGCAAACCAAAAGAAGTTACCTTATTAAGAGGTAGTGTGTTCTCTCAAGCTCCTTTTCATTATTTTACTTCTCTACCCACACCCACTCTCCTTAACACATTATTTTATAAAAACACATATATCTACAATATAATATGATGTTTTTATAATATTTACACCTACACTTAAAGGCACATCACTCTAATTTGTAACGAACATAGTAGTTATTTGTACAGAAAACTACCGCCACATTAAACATTGATTGTTCATTAATTCTTTAACACCTATCATTGTAGATATGATGGTAACTCAATTTATATATTTCATATATTATTTTCATTATGATTTCATTCTTATGTATTACTTTTACTACACATATCATTTTACTCTCCATTTTATTAAATATGATAATTTCATTGGATAAAATATGGACTACCTTTGACTCAAATCGATGCGATTCATTCACACGCTAAATTGAATGTATTAAGGATGTATTTAGTGAACCTATATTATATATATATATAATTATATTTCTACATTAATTATATTATAAATATAAATAAATAAATATATATTCTATTTTCTTTCATTCTTTAAATATGATACCAAAACAGAAATATATTTCATTCGTACATATTGCTTACCATCTTCATGAATAGTGTACACTACTAGAAAATGGAACTTATGCACATGTTTTTTAACATTGGGAATATACCCCAAAACAATGTTTATTGGATATACAGACGGTTTTGGGAACCATGGGGAGTTTATACATCAATATATCCCTATGTTTTACCCATTATTTAAAAATTCTATACCTCCAGTTTTATAACTATGGGAATAAGTATATGTCATCATTCCATTAACCATATACCCACCTTTTCAAAACCGTATGAATTTGTTTTAATATATACACAACCACATGTTTTGACCCCTCGACCACATATATATTATGCTTTCACCTTACCACTACTCCAATTTGAAAAATAGGTATATGTATAAGTAGAAACTATGGATATAGCTAGAAAGCCATGGCAAAGATATGTTCCCGCAAAAAAAATGGTCATGTGAAAAATATATTTTTTCTTTCCTTACTGAGAGAAAGAAAATGACATGTTTTTGAAATTCCATGAATATATGCCTAACCTATACACATTGTTTTTATTAATTGTGTGAATAGGGACAAAAAACCCATATACCCATAGTTTTTTGCTAAAAATATGGATATAGGGGTTGAAAAATGCATATACTAATGTTTTTTAAAAACCGTGGGTATAGGTTCCCATCCAATTACTATACCCACAGTTTTGGATAAACTGAAGATATAGGGTCCATTCCCAATTGTTGTATTTCATTTCATAAAACTATATTATATAGATTATTATAATACACATATACAGAATACACATGATATCTATTATATTTATAAATCCTATGAATTTTCTTGATTTCATATCACCCCTGCCTTCATCCACATAACCACTATCACTTTCATCCACGTAACAACTCTCATTTGTTCCCCCTTTATTCTCGAACCCTACCACCATAGACTTTCAACACCTGCATCTAGGGTTCCCTGCCTACACCCTCGCTCCTCATATGTGACATCCTCCCTAAATCCCTCCCTTCCTAACTCCACCCAGGCTCCACTATCCCGCTACCCTCACTGACTACCCTCTCCCACTTCGCTCCATGAATCTCCTCTCCAACTGCCCCCACCTACACCTCCACCACTTCCTCGTACCCCGCCTCTTCCCCCACCCAAACACAACCCAATCACCCTTACTTTTGTCTACTACTCGACCGAATTCTCCACTTCCGGATAATCTGTGTTATGCTCCTCGGCATGTGACTCCTCCTCTGACACCATAGCCCCAGGATCCTCCGCCTGAGGCTCCGGCACCTCATACTCCATTACCTCACACTCCTCCACCTTAGGCTGATCTGAATCTTGCTTCTCTGCCTATAGTTACTACTACTACTCCCATTCCACCTGATCCATCTCCTATTTCTATTCTTCAATCTCATATACCTCACAATGCTTGTCTTCTACATTCTCCACCTCCAGAATAATCCCATATATGGTAAATTACACTTCACAACTTTTGCTCACCATTATGCTCCTCATTTAAATTTATAATTTTATTCTATTCATAATGAGATAATATAAAAAAAATTATGTATTCGTTCTGGTCCTAAATTATTGAAACGGAGTGGAAAAAGTGGTTAATGTTTAGTCCTTTCAAATTCTACCTTACAAATTGGTAGGATTCGGGTCCCTATGAGATTTTTTGTATGAAAATAATATTTTTATTCCTATAATTTTTCCCAGGACACAAATCTCTCCCTTTTCCCTTCAAATACTAGTTTATAAATGTCATCATATTTATTTTGTGATGATATTTATTTCCTGTATTCATGTGGGAAATAAGATTAATGTGATATCATTAATTTTTTAGTTGAGTTTTTTTCCAATTCCTATGAATATATTATAATATGATGCATGTTTAATCCTTGAAAATCTCATTTTTTATGTTGTTCCCATCTGTTCACAATTAATCGGTATAAAAATGAATTTTTTCAGTGATTTTTATTTTTCCTTCATAATGGTTTAAGAGTTATAAAACCCACATTCTGAGTGATAAGTGAAGCATTTTTCATTTCATTTTTGGAACGTGAATGTTTTATAAGTATATACTCATTTCCCTTGATCATATTTCCATAATATTACATGGTATCATGTTTAGATGTTTAATATATTAAATGTAGGGGGTGATGTCTTGTTTAGTTGATGTTTCTCAATATTCCAACATCATTGGAATTAAAAAGGGTGAAATTGTGATATCATATTATTTTCAATATTATAATTAATATTTTTTCATTTTTCATTAATGATTCAGTTGGTGTTGTTATCATTTTATTAATTTGATTTATGATTTCTGGTCAAGATTCATTCTATTTAATATTGACAATGATATTACAATGTGCCTTAGAAAAGGGATGCAGTGGATTCCAATCTTCTTCCAATTTTTATACAGTAATTTGTAGAAACTCTGTGAAATTATTCAGGTATTCTCTACCAGTGCATCGATCCGAAATGAATATTTTACTACTACAATCATACATTTTCGATTCATCACATAATCACATCACCGATGTACATACCATCACATTATAATTGAATTATATAAATTGTTTTAATATGAATTATTTAATTCTCTTAATGAATATTTGTTTTGGATTTTACCTCTTATACAGCCATAATTTGTTTACAAAAATTGGCCTTCAACTGACAACATTCATAGCATAGAATGGTATCTCATGTTTTTTGCAGTATTCGCATAAGTCTTTCATCTATGAAAACCCAAGGCAAATGAGAAAGGAATCATAAATGAACATGTGTCATGTGATCATAGTGAATTTGATTATTTAAAATGTAGTTCAAATAAATAATTCATGCATCATTATTCTTCTTTTCAGGTATTGGATTTATATAGACTGACATTCTGTTGTGAATAAGATGTTTTGATGTTTTGGTGGTTTTAGAAGAAACTAATTATGATGGATGAAGGATGGATTCCATTTTGTCTTCTCAAGTTTAACATAAAAAACATAATACTATTTTAACCCTATTTTTTCTTCAGTTCATTACAAGATTTTTTAGATTTATTTATATGTATTTTTTCCCTATTATTCATACATAGATATTTAAGGATTTCTACAATCATTGCAATCCCGCTTTCATTCAGCATCTACTTAGAACATCATGTATGAAGTCTTTTATTATCGCATCACCGCCTCCGACTACGTATCATAACCCCTATTAAATCCCACATCTTCTATACAGATCAGGTTTTGGATTATCTCCTCTCATCTTTCTTACTCCGACTATGCATTTCATCTCATATTCCATCCATCAACGACTTCGTAGTTCTAGTATGAGATTAATTACTAATTCAAAATATACAACCATGATTATGAATTTTTTCATATCATTTCACATATGAAATCGGGATCAAATTTTGATTTTGGAATTTTCATGTACTATTATTAAATAACTAACTTCTACTGTTCTTAATTTTAGGTTTGTGATTATATCTTCACAGATCTATTCCTACATCTCCTATTCAAAGATTAGGTATGAAATTAATTACAAATTCCAAAACCTAAATCCTTTATTTCTGCATTATTATAATCCAAAATCTAAATTGTGTGAGTTTGGATGTTCTCAAAGGTTTATTCATGTGAGTACACATAATCAAATAAAAGTGTAATCATCATTTAATATTTCACAATTTCAATCAAGAATATTTAATCAATTGATCAATATTGTGTGAGATTTATATAAATTTTTTGAAACCTATTATATGGTACTACAAGAGGATTCTAAATGCATATACCTTCGCTCAATGTGATTAAATATTTATTTGGGATGAAGAATTAGGATTTAAATATTTTAATGCAGAAAATCAAAAATTGCATTATGGTTATAATGTTGATGCAATAGTTAAAACTTCAGTGCTATTACCAATGTCATTTGTTAAATTATTTCTACACATATTATATATATGATTGGAAAAACTATTCATGTAGTTATCAAAAAACATTACAATATTTTTTTAAATGATTATCATACTTCTGAATGGGAGGGGTTGCGGTTGTCTAAAAGGGATATTCATATGAGTGCACATTAACAGGTTTTTTCCCTCATGTAAATTAACAGTTATTTTTTTAGTTTCATTTTTTGTGATGTGTTTCTTCTATTAATTTTAGGAGATGGTTTCACATAAATAAACAAGTTTTTGCATGGTATGGTGTAAATCAAGAGGATATCTTTAACCGATTGTTATGGTACTGCCACAAATTTCATAACATTATTACTACTTTTATGTGTAAATGTAAACTATTTTTTTAATCATTTTGTACATGTTTGGTAAATTAAGATGGATAACTGCATAGATTTTTGAATTCATAACTGGGAATCTTATCGTTTTAATGTCTTCATTTCATTATTGGTTGATGATAACATCATGATTCAATTTATTTAGCCTACTGAATTCATTAGAGTCTTATTCTCTACTTGCATCACATTGAAGTCTATTATGATCTACTATATAGTAATTTCTATTCACTAAAAACCTCATTCAAATATCCTACATATATGGATCTCTATAATAGGTATGTTTTTCTAATTTTCTAAAATTATCCTCCCTTCTATATATCATTTTGTAGTTGCAGTTACACAATATATAATTGGAAGAAATTTGTCCCAAAATCATTGAGTAAACCTTCCTTCATTCCAACATAGGAATGTAGGTAATTTTTTTTAACAATAGAATCTACTATATATTGTATTTTATGCACTAAAAACATCTGAATATTATAATTAGTCATCTTTAACTTCTTTGTCCATAGAGCCTCCACAATTTGAATCCCAAAAAACAATTTCGGTAGTATCAAACAAGCGAATGAAATGTCCGAACATCAGGAAATCAAAGCTTTCATTATTTAAGTATGATTTCATTTTTCTATTCTGAACAAATGTAGGTTTTACAACCATTCTCTTCATCGGCTAACATATTCCTCCACCACTACCATCTCTTACACCTTTTCCTCTACCTCCATCACTCCTCCAATATAGTTTTCATCCCACTATTCATGACATCATTTACAAGTTCCACTCAATAATTTTTTTCCCTTTTTTTCCATTCAATTTCACCCACCACTACAATCATAACGTGACCTTTAAATATTATGATTATTGTAACTCCTTGACCCTAGTTTCTCAGAGTCGGTGCATTATTGTAATGCATTGGCATGATTACAAGGAATCAAGTCCTGAAGGACCAATCCGTTTAGTATTATTGGAAAATAGATTACATACATGAATGTTTCATTGCACTTTAAGACATACAAAACAACATAAACAATCTTTTTGGACTCCATTATTCCCTTCGCATAACCCTGCATATCAATCACAACACACATCTTAGAATCCTATAAAAAAAATAAAACATATAAAGGGTTGATCTCAAATGCTCAGTAAGGTTAAGAAATACAATAGAATCATTCCTAAATAAGCATAATCATTTAAGGGAATGTATAACTAAAACAAAATCCTTTTAAACTTGAACTTCATCATAATATTGAAAATATAAAATGAAATAATTCCATTTCTTTATACACATGGATATTATACTAATTGAATAATCACATGAAATATAAATAACCACATTCATAATAAGGTAATGCATAATGTAAATATTTAATTTCTATGTCAAGGGCTCATTCCAAGACCTAAGGGACAACAGTAACCAGAACCCAACTCGGAGTGCCTCTAATACGGCACACCAACCAACAGTGCCTCTAATAACCAGACACAAATCTGGAGATCTTCTACTAACCGGACACCAACCCGGAGTTCCTCTAATAACCAGACACCAACCCGGAGTGGCTCTAATAACCGAAAACCAACCCAGACGGTCTTCTGTAACCAGACCCCAACCCGGAACATACTAGTCCAACAAGTTCCTCATAAGACAAGGATGCAATATAAAATTATCATTTGTATTAAAACTAGCATAAGGAATGCAAAAACATTTATCATAAACCATTAATGGAATATAAATAACTCATCCATAGTAATAATCATCAAAATACCATTATTACAATATAGATGATTTGTATCATAATAACTCAACTTCAAATAATTTTAAAATCTATCAAAGAATGTGGACATAGATGAAATAAAAACTATTTGAGAGAAATATCACTGTTTTTAAATCATTTAAAAGTAAAATTCTTATAAAAGAAAACATTTAATTTAAAAATAATCTTATAAGCTTGTAAGGGATGCTTTTAAGATTTTATAATGGTGAAAAATAGCCGCACCCATCGTATAAGTTAAAAAAAAAGTCATTCTTACCTTAATTCTATCGAAATGGTTAAAAAACCTTGTTTGGAAAATGACAGAATGATTCATTGATAAACTTATTATAAAAAGTCAACAAATGGTTAAAATGACATTAACCCATATTCTGTAATATTGTAAGAATGTTTTGAAATACATTTTTAATAAACATTGATATGGATGATAAATAGGTCCCAATAGATAATTACGTATAAATAACCTCAGATAATGAAGAGATTGTGTAATAAACCCTTACCTTGTACTTTTACTTGGTCGAGGGTAGGTTATCCTCATGTATAATAGATAAATAATTTTTATTTAATTATACAAGAATCATAAATATTATATTATATATGATCTTTTAATATTTCCTTGTTAATAATATTTTAGTATTATCGTTGTTTCGTGTGTTAACTTACTCGTTTTCTTTTACATGGTCTGTCACATAAGACATGATTTTTATGCATTGGTTGTATATTATTCATATACAGAATTAAATCAAGACCTTAAGCATTTTTTTTAATCATAAAATTAGAATAAGAATTTAATGGATACGATGGATAATGAATTACATCGTGTTTGTTGAGACTGTAGTCCGTGCGTACGCACGGATTCTACTTCCATTCCATTTATCATTTAAAATGAATAAAAATAAAATTATACATAGTTATATTATTATTAAAGTATAATATAATATCTTATATGTGTTACTTATGTTCATTAACACCTTCCTTTATATGTTCCATGTATGGTATGAACGAGTCATATCAAATTTAGGGGGTGGTAGTCCGCACTTCCTCAAATGAATTTATCATATATATATACAACATGAAACAAATAATGGTATTCTATTATATGGAATTAATGAAGATTATATGTAAAATTAATATCATTAATAACATATTTAATTATTGTTCCATCATAATGGAAACCATGAGAGGCGTTAGAAGATAATTGAACAATCATCGTTTCATGTGGCGTTTGGTTTCCATTCATAGAAACATTATGTTTTTTCACCCTTTAAACGGAGGTGATTGTATGGGTAGTTCGAGTACATATCATAAAAATATCCTGGTATATTTATGATACTGATTTTATTACAAAAGAAAAGAATAATTAGAGTTTAGCTTTCAGTGAAGTAAAATAAAAGAAAAGAATCTAGGAGAAATCGTTACCTTTAATTTCAGTAACTCCCTTTAGTTTGAACCAAAAAGGACTCTAGAAGTGCCTAATGAAAAATTTGAGGTTCTTAGGAGGAGAGATATATTTGGAACTTAATTTAGGAGAGGCTGGATGAGCCAAAATGTTTGAGTGGTGTGAAGAATTGGTTAGAAGTGGTGTCCTTTAATAAGGGGGAGGAGGGGCTCTTTAGGAAAAACATTAAGTATTATCTTATAATAAATTCTTATTCAGTTTATAATGGCTCCAAAAATGATTATTTAATGTATAATGTGGGTATGGGTCTAAATATTTTCATCCAATATATTTTATACTGGATTGGGTCATTATATTAACCATATCTGTTAGTATTAACTCTAAATTAATTAGTTTGACATTTATTATGTCACGTTGTATTTTTATATTATATAGATAATAGGCATACTATATATATCCAAGAGACCCCCAAGTGGTCCATTAATAAAACACCTATCATGATATAAGTAATTTGGTTGAACCTTATATTTTTATGAATATAATATCAATTAATAATATAATATTTTTTTAGAAACTCATTCATGTCAATTTTCACAATATTTAATAATTTATTTTTCTATAAGTCATACCAACTTTATTAATTAGAAAAAAGTTAATATTAGAAATACAAACATGACATATTAAATAAAAAATTCGTCTATGACATTAAAACGTTCAAATTATATTAATTTTAACATTTATTATACTGATTATTTGATTCATTCATTAATAAGGAAAATGCTGCATCATTACTGTGTCATTAATAAATTTAATTATTCAATGTCAAAAAATTATAAATAAAATATGTTTATATAGGAAATCATTTTATCTTTCTAATAAATATTTATAGTAGAAAAATATAACATATATAAACATATGTAAAAATGGTTTTCCTAAAAGGTATATGCTTATGTCATTTTTGTATTTACTTTATATTAATTAATATAAAGTGTCATTGTCACTTACAAGTAGATAAATGGAGTCGCAAAATCGACCCAAAGATGAACATGTTTGGAAATAGATCAACCAATAGGGTTAAGACACATTTTATGGTAATTTATAATTATTATAATTTTAATTTTTTACCCATATTTAACAGATTTACCTTTTAACCATGGTAAATAAAATATTTACCGAGGAAATTATTCAAAATATCTAAAAATAAAAGTTACCTATTTAAAAATTTTGGAAAACCTAATTCCAAATATGGAATCCTTTTTAAAAAATTCAAATCACAGAAGTCATAGAAATTAATTTAAAATTAATTCCCGCTGTCAAAACAAAAAGCGGGTTTTTTAGATATAATAACTATCAAACGATTGACACTTTTTTATGTCCGGTATAATTTTGAAATTATGTACAATGACCAAAATTGTATTAAATTGTAAAACAATATTATAAATATAATTTGAAACCACCCAAATTCATAATTTATCACTATTAATTGTTTTGATTAAAAAAGATGTTTTTAATTAAAAATTAGTAATCAAAATATAAAAGTAATCTAAAAAGTACCAAAATTTTACCCTAGGATAATATTGATATTATAAAACCAAAAATGAAGTCCATTTTAAAAATTAAAAACCTAGAAGATTCATTTATTAAAAAAAATTCATGTTTCCAAAACCAAAATGCGTATTTTTAAGAAACAATATCTATCAAAAGATTAACACTAGATTATGTCAATCTCAATGTGAAATTAATTAAAATTCCCTAAATTGGATAATATTGTGAAAATATAATATATTTATACTTAAAACACATTAAAATTTATAATTTAACACTATAAATTATTTTGATTAAAAAAGTTGTTTTCAGTTAAAATATAGTATTTTTCACTATTCAACCAATTATTAAAGTAATAAGAAAAACACCAAAATTTTATTGAAACTAAATTCTTATGTCCTGATTCTAAAGAAGATGATTATTTTGTCATATTGAATATATAAAAGTTTCATATATTGTATTTTAAAAGGGTTTACCATTAAATGATGGTAATAGTGAATATTTAAAAAAATTCTTCTATCTGAAAAAATTGAATTAGTTCTTACATGATGTCTAAGATATTCATAGTATGGATTCTAAAATTATTCCTATTATATATAGTTCACAATTCAGTTAATATTATTCATAACCTCTTTTGAACGGCTATTTTGGTAAGTTATGGTGCACTTGAACTCGGTGTTGCGTGTAATACAAGTTATTGAATTACATTGAAGGAGTATCCTACTATGAAATCTTGTGGTGTTACAATTACAGATTAAAAATTTGATCTCCCTACTATAATACCTTTTAATGACCCCACATCGAATTCTAAAGGATATGTAATGTTTATATGTATCTATTTACATCATGTTGTTTCCTTTTCTACAATGTTCATATATATTTTCAAATAGATGTTCTTAATTTTCATTTCGCTTCATTATTATCTTTCAACAATGTTGAATGTTTATCATATTTTATATAATTTTCATTATTAACAACTAAAACAATTAAAACACTTTGGATAATTAGATTCTAAATACAGCACCATGTGTTTGAACGAGCGAGGAACTAGTTTATATCACGATTTACAATCTACAATCATTATATAAGAATAAGGACATAAGATATAAGAAATTAAGACATATGCAAATAAAAATGTGGATATTACCAAAATTGAAACCATAATGTAGGTTTCTAAACAAGAAGGTAATATGAAGTCACATTTATCATAAAAATTCCCCAGGATCCCATGTTGTGACTACCCAACCTCTCCATCTATAGGCCAGATGTTGGTGACTAGCACCAGAATGTAATTACCCAAAAAATTAAAGGGAAAATTTTTCTTAATTTTCTTTGGGATTTTACAAAAACGCAGTTTCTTGACGGCACCTGATTCTTGAGGCCCGGTGTGCCCGAAATCATTTTTCAAATTTTATCTCGGGTACGTTCAGTGAACGAACGAGTGGGTTTTTCTAACTTTTGAACCGATTCTAAGAATTGAAATATGAGGGCACCGATGGAATCATAGTGCCTGTAATTGTTTAAGAACACCTTTTCCGGAGTTTCATTTGCTCAGGAGGTGTTTTACTTAATTGGGTTAACTAAAGAATAAAATAAAATATTGTTCAACAGATTTTATTTATATTCAAGGAAGTGTAAACCTAAGCTAAGTTCTTGAGTGGGACCCACATCCTAACTAATCCAGTAGTAGGATATTAGTGGGTTGGGGCCCACATGATCCCCCCTATCAACATCCTCAACCCCTTTTTGATTAAAGAAACTCACCCACTCCCCCTATTAAATGAAGTCAACTCGTGTGTTTATTTAAATATTAAATGCCTCTATTAATTTGGAGGTTTAAAATGATGCAATTAATTGAGGTAATTGTTTGATTCAATTTTGAATTTTAAACTGAAGGCTTGAGTAATAAAATAAGAAGGTGTCTTATTTTATTATTTTTGTTTCTTGGGTTGTGCGGGAGGATTTTGGAGAGAACTGCTCAAAGTCTCAAAGATCTTCGTTCTTCAGCCAAGAACGCGAAGAACGCGGAGAACGCGATGAATGTGAAGAACTCCGACCTCCGAAGAAGGTCGACAAGAACACCGGATCCTTGGAGATCGACGACGCGACACTGACGAATATTTTCTCCTTGATGTTATGATCCCCCTTCCGCGACGCCTTCTTCCACGATGTGCAATTATGTGACGAGCCTTCGTTCCACTACGCTCGAGGTAGGGAATTTTTTTTAATTTTTAGTGAACCCTTGTTTACTTCCTTCTAAATCTAAGAACTCGGATGAACTAAATATTATGTAAATCCATGATGAATATGTTTGTGTGTTGGGAATTCTTGTTATCGGGGAAAAAATGTTTGGTTTCATTACTTTTTTTCATGAAAAATCATTGTCGTTCTTCATCATTTGGGCCACTTGTTATCAACATAACGGGAGGAGGCCGGACTTCACGAACACGGTCGACACTCCTCCCCCTTTGTTGGTTTGTTCATTTCGGCATGAACAATGGCAGTGTGGTGCAACGACACCATGCAGAAACAAGAATGAATGTGACAACGAAGTGTGCTGCCGTCGCGCTGCGCCGTTGAGGCCGAACTAAATCGCGGTCGGAGTCGGGGCCGCGGAGGCGATTCGAAGACTCCGTTGGTTGATCGTGGTGCGTGTATTTACGGGTGACGACGAATCTGGCCGCAAAGTCAATTGGATGCCTCCGTATTGAAGGTCGGTTCCCAGGAGGACCGTTGGCGAAGACGGCGAGCAAAACGGACCATCGGAGCGCGTCCGGTGGTCAACAGAATATCCTGCAAGCGCGCAGCCACGGCGGAATGCAGCACATCCCGCGGCCGCACGAGACCAACGAAGACGCGACACTAGGCCATGTCGCTAGCAGGGAGTGGTCCCCACACTAGGTTCGTGGCTTCATTAATTGGGGGGGCAACCGCACCTCCCTGTTCCGCTTAGCCGGATAGCCGAACTGCCACACGGTCGCACCAGCGCGGCAGGCCTCCTGGCCAGGCCGCACAGGCTGGGCCGGGCCGCGCCATATTGGGACGAACCCGGACCCGGTGCAGGTCGGTCCAGTTCGGGCCGACCTAGGGGGTCTCGGACCGGGTCAGACTGAGCCCGAACCCCCTATTTTCGGGCAGTTTCCGTTCAAACACTCATATATTGGGAACAAGACCTCTGATCGACACACCATTAGTTGCATAGTGCTCCTTGGATTGAGGCAGTCGTTTTAGTATATTACACTCAGGGATTCGGAGAAATTTGGGTACGGTCGGGGTTGGTTCGAACCCGAAAACAATCGGTCCCTTGGAGCGGAAACACTTATATGTTGAGCTACGGACGTCCGATTGACGTGCCGTCAACATTGCTAGTTTCCTCTTGATGAGACAGAACATTTGGCATACTTCTATTATGTTTTGGTTTCATTTGGATAGTGCCGGGTTGGATTGTTCCCGAAATCCATCCGGGCCCTTGGAACGGAAAAGCTGATAACTTTCAGACTGGACGTCCGCCTGACAAACCGTCAGTGGCGTTGGTGATCACATTGAGAAACGGTCCCTATGAGTATAACCTATGAGATTTTGGGGTACAATTGAGATATGTCTGGGTTGGTTCGCACAGAAAACCAACCGAGCCCCTGGGACCAAAAAGCTAATAACTCACAGACCGGGCGTCCGATTAACGCGTCGTCTATTGCGTTGAGACCCCTATGACGAGGTGGTTCATTGAGATACTTTTTCATGTGACTTTGAGATACTTGTAGTATCGACCTATATCTCGTGGAGCGGACCCTCCCAGAGATGAGCACACGGAGTACGGAGACCGTGTAGCCGGCTGAGACCTGACGACTACTTAACCGACTCGACTTGGAGTGAGTCGACTAACCCAGTGGACGGATCACTACTTTATTTTGGTGTAGACCCATGGTAGACGGAGTACTACTGTTTAATGGTGGAGACCTGCGGTACTCGTCTGGAGAGTACCTCTGCAGGCTATTAGGCGGTGTTCACTACTGTGTTTGTGTGGTATACCCCGGTGGGAAGCACTACTGTGTTTGGGTGGTTGTACTGCGGTACTCGACATGAGTAGTATCTAAGCTGTCTTAGGTTAGTGATCAGTACCTCAGAGTCGTGACAAGACCACTGTACACTCCAGAGACGGGGCTCTTCAGCAGTTATGGTTTCTATAATAAAAATAATGGTTTGAGCTGAGTCTATGATCTTTGTGTTTACCTCATGATTGAGATGGGTAACTTGATAACATAGGTATATGTATGGGCATATAACTAAGTAGTTTTTATCCTTTGATTTAATAACCTTTGTGTTTTCTCATCATTGAGATGGGTTAACTGATAACATAGTTATAATATGGTATTATACCTAAGTAAGGGTTATCTATTTAGATCCTTCTTTGTGGTTATCTTTTTTGGATTTAGGGAGACCTTCATGGTCTCGGGGTCCCTACTGAGTATAGTATACTCACCCCTGCATGGGCTATGACCGCACCTCGTGGTGTTGGTCGCAGACGACGGGCAGTGCTGACAGAGGCCGAGTGTTCGAGGACTGGAGGGTACTCGGAGGTGGACCACACGACGAGTCAGTATCCGGAGGTGGACTTCACGGCGAGACGACACTCAGAGGCGGTTGATGGGAAATAGCGTTGTGGAGTCCATCTGTATCTACACTTCTGGTAGGATCTATAGTAGATGATACAGAAGCAACGCTATCTGTACCTACCCTTCAGGTAGGTTCCATGGTGGATGATCTAGGAGCTGCGCTATCTGTACCAACCCTTCAGGTAGGAACCATGAAAGATGACCCTGGAGATTCTTCCTTTATTCCAGCTGTTTGTCTTTTTCTGTTGTACATTCATTCATTTGTAGCTATACTTTCAGTAAGTTTTGTATTGTAGACCATATACTTTTCAGCACTTTCTTTTATACTCAGTGTTTTACTTCCTCTTGTACTCTTTGGTGTTTTGTTTAATTTTATAAAGGCAATTCCTTCCCAGTTATCGGGATTTACGCCTTTGGTGCTAGTCTCCATCCCCTGGCCTATGGAAGGTGGGATTGCGGTAGTCATGGCACGGGCCCTAAGGATGGGTCATGTCAAATTGGTATCAGAGGAGTTGGTTCTACCAAAAAACTTATAAATATGATTTTTTTTCTTTCTGTGAAGAAATAGTGTTAAGGATACCTAGTGTGGTTTTCAGTTCAGGGAGTCCAGTGTTGGTGTAGGTGGCTGACGTATCCATACACCAGGACCCTGAATTCTAATTTATCACTCAGTGCATGAAAACATTAATTGTGTGTGTTTTTTCAAAGGATTTCCCTTAAAACAGCTCAAACCAGGGTAGCTCACTTTGTATAAATCGTTTGATTGTGTCACATATATTTCATTCAGGATACCATTCCACGGACGTCCAACTAGAGCCCTGAGGGATGTGCGTACTGACAGCCTGCTGAGCGATGAGGCTTCAGTACAGGGCCCTCTTGCAGTTGAGGCACCAGCGGAGGCACCAACGGTAATACCATACGTTGGGCCACTGATCCCACCAGCCCCATCAGTAGGCGATGAACGCCGCTTGAGCGCGCTTCACGAGTTCTAGCACCAGAGGCTACCCAGGTTCTGGGGAGAGACGGACCCACAGGCGACTGAGGATTGGCTGGAGGCTGTGGTGAGAGTCTTCAGGCTAGTGGGGATGCCAGCAGACTTCATGGTGATATTTTCTTCCAGCCTCCTTCAGGCAGCAGCAGGCAGGTGGTGGAGCCGCTTGTTCCAGTTTTGCGTTGGGATGAAATTCACATGGGGAGACTTAGAGACCTTCTTCTGGGTGGAGTTTGTACCAGTAAATCTTCACCCCGAGCATGTTCAGGAGATGATTCCTTTTCTTTATGGTTTTCCATCAGTACCCGAGTCATTTTTAGGAAGTATACAGTTGATGCAAAGGTCCAAGATGACTAGAGCTAGTCGTACGATGAGAATGAAGTGTTATGAATGAGGCATTAAGGGTCACCTGGCACGTGACTGTATGACCCCCAACATAGTTGATCCACTGGTGTTGGAGGAGCCACCGAGGCAGAACCAGTGGCGGGTTATTGAGCAACAGTCGAGCGGTGGACAAGGCAGTAGAGCTCCGGGAACAGGTGGACAAGAGCGAAACTAGTGGATTGCTTTTGTTTTTGGTACTTCTAGTTCCATGTTGCTATTGTATTTTTTTCTTTGTACTATGAGCTGCAGTAATAAAAAGACACATAGCATTGTCATGTTTGCTTTCATGTCCATTTGTTTGGTTGATACTGAGAGGTCCCGGTTAAAAATGTTGACTTGACCCTCACTTTCGAGATTTATACTAGAGGAGACCCAATGACATCACATGAATGCCGACAGCGTGACTTGACCCTTGGAGGCGAGAGTGATAGTTGGATCTCTTGGTAGATGCGTCGAGGCCTTACGACATCATCCATGGAATGAATGCATCGTTCTTGTCAGGATTGACTGTATTGGGCAATGGGCGTGGTTTATCCGGGGGATGAGACCGAGTTTCTCATTTCAAAAAGGGTGAAATATTAGCATCTCTTTCAGATCTTAGGAAAAAGAGGATCAGATTATCCAAGAGCGGATGAAGACTGCATAGTGCAGTAAGAAATAGGAAACTGGTTCCAGTCTTAGAGACTCAAGCATGATAAATTTTTCAAGAAGAGGAGGTTTTAAGGAGAGATGAGTCTGCGAAGCAGAAGACGTGGAGGCAGACCTAGGAGATCATCATCAGGTGGTGTACACATTAACATTCTACAACCACCGCCTTAGTTATCCTCGCTAGGATCAGGGAGCTGGAGGGCGTTGGAAGAGTGTGACTGCATGCATTCAAGGAGTGTGACCCAATGGCTCCAAAAATGAATCATGGGACAGTCTTTGTCCACTACTAGCTGCTATAGTAACAGACGTCAATATGAATCATTCATTGCTTTCACAAATCATTTCCCAGACCTAGAGTTTCTGGTAAGCTGTAGACTTGACCCTCACGTCTGGAGATACCTTGGGAGAAGACTGGATAATCAAACTTATGCCGACAGTGTTGTCAGACACTCGAGGCGAGAGTTTTGGTTGGAATCTCTTGGTGGCAGCGTCGAGGCCTTACGACATTGGATTGAGTATGGACTGGGCAATCACAGTTCATACAAAAATATACAGTATTAGGAAAAAAGGTTGTGGTTTAACTACGATGTTATGATGGGTTTTCCTTGGTCAATGAAAAGGAAACCCCCAGGCATCACGGGATAAACTCATGCACATGAGGGTGCGACCAATCACTCTTAAGTCGGTCAAACTTACCCTCATGGAAGCTATCATTTTTAGATTCAGTTCTAACCGGAATTGGATACTTCTAGAGTTCGGGGATGATGATAACGTCATTATATGGGTCTCACCTCGACAAGGTTTATAGAGATGTGGCTGAGGAGACATGTTATCTCTGAGATTCAACGACCTTTCTAGGTCCTCAGCAGGGTAGGATAGGTGGTTTAACACTTTCCCATCCACCTCAGTTGCACCAGGTGCACGATGACTTCCACGTATCTCGACTGAGGAGACACGTTCATGATCTTTTACACATCATCGACCTCAGGGTGTTGGACTTCGATGACAGGGCGACATACACAGAGATTCCAGTGGGGATATGGGATTGATAGGAGCGGATCCAAAGAGGACGGTCAATTCATCGGGTGCGCTTTCAGTAGCAGTACGGGAACCTCCAGGTAAGCACATGGGAGTGGAAGGCCCGGATACGTGCTCAATACCGCTTTTGTATCCCTAGTTTGTGTTAAAGCTTTTATAGGATGTAACGCCCTGAGGTGGGAGTAATTTAAAGACCCATAAAACTCAAGGGAAATTTTTTCTCAATTTGCATTGGGATTTTACAAGAATGCAGTTTATGAGGGCACCTGATTCAGAGGCCCGGTGTGCCCGGAATCATTTTCCGATGTTTAGCTCGGGTACATTCAGTGAACGAAAGATCATGTTTTTCTATCTTTTGAATCATTGCTCGGAATTGAAATCTGAGGGCACCGATAGAATCAGAGCATCAATAATTGATTAAGAACACCTTTTTCGGAGTTGGGTTTTCTCGGGTGGAGTTTTACTTAATTGGGTTAACTAAAGAATAAAATAAAATTTCATGCAACAAATTTTATTTTTATTCTAGGAAGTGTTAACCTAAGATACGTGGTAGATTTGGACCCATATCCTAACTAATTCTCTATGTAGGATATTAGTGGGGTGGGGCCCACACGAGCCCCACCCTTTCAACTTCATCAAACCCTTTTTGATTAAAGTAACACACCCACAGCCCCCCAATTAAACGAAGTCAACTTGTGTGTTTAATTAAATATTAAACGCCTCTATTAATTGGGTGTTTTAAAATGTTGCAATTAATTGAGTTAATTGTTTGATTCAATTTTGAATTTCAAACTGATGGCTTCAGTAATAAAATAAGAAGGTGACTTATTTTATTATTTTTGTTTCATGGGTTGTGCGGGAAGATTTTGGAGGGAACGACTCAAAGTCTCGAAGTTATTCGTTCTTCGTCGAAGAATGTGAAGAACGCGAAGAACGCCGACCTCCGACGAAGGTCGACAAGAATGTCAGATCCTCGGAGATCAACGATGCAACACTGATGAATCTTTTCTCCGTGACGTGACGATCTCTCTTCCACGACTTCCAATTCCGCAACGATCCTTCGTTCGACTACGCTTGAGGTAAGGAATTTATTTGTGATTGTTAGTGAACCATTGTTTACTTCCTTTTAAATCTAGGAATGCAGATCAACTAAATATTATGTTAATTCATGAAAAATATGTTTTTGGGTTGGGAATTCTTGATTTCGGGGAAAACTGTTTGGGTTGATTACTTTTGTTCGTGAAAAATCCTTGTCGTTCTTCATCTTTTGGGCTTCTTGTTATCAACTTAACGGGAGGAGGTCGGACAGCATGAACATGGCCGACTCTCCTCCCCCTTTGTTTTTTTGTTCATTGCGGTAGGAACAAAGGGGTCATGGTGCAACGACACCATGCTGATAAAATAAAGAATGTGACGGACAAGTGAGGCGTCAACACGCCGCGTCATTGAGGCCGAAAGAAACTGCAGCCGGAGGTAGGGCCACAGAGGCGATTCGAAGACTCTGCTGGTTGATCGTTGTGCGCGGATTAACGGGTGATGGCAAACGGGTCCGCAATTAAAATTTGATGCCTCCGTAGTGAAGGTCGTGTCTCAGGAGGATCGTTGGCGAAGACGACGAGCAAACGGACCAAAAGAGCGTGTCTGGTGGTCTGAGGATTTTCCTGCCGGCGTGCCGATGCTGCTGAAGCCACGGCGGCAGGCGGCTGCTCCGGCGGTAATGTGGGACCAAGGACGACGAGGAACCAGGCCTCATCATGAGCAGGGAGCAGCCCCACGTGGGGGTATTGTCTTCTTTTACAGGGGGCGCAACCACACCCCATGTTCCGCTCAGCCGGACAGCCGAGCGGCCACGCGACCGCGCCAACGAAGGAGACCAGTTGGCCGCGCCGGGCCGAGCCGTGCCCTATTGGGCCAGAACCGGACCCGGTTCGGGCGGACCTGATTCGGGCCGACCCATGGGGTCTCGTGCTGGGTCGGACTGGGATCGAACCCCCAATTTTCAGGAAGTTTCCGTTCAAACTCTCATATCATGGGTCACGGACCTCCGATCGACGCACTGTCAGTTGCATAGAAATCCTTGGGTAGAGGCGGTCGTTTCGGTATATTACACTCAGGGTTTTGGAAAACATTGTGCATGGCTGGGTTGGTTCGAACAAGAAATTAACCAGGCCCTCGGAGCGGAAACACTTATATCTTCAGCTCCGGACATCTGATTGACATGCCTTCAACTTTGTTGGTTTCCTTTTGATGAGATGAAACATTTGGCATACTTCTCCAGAGTTTTGGTTGCAGTTGTATAGTGGCCGGGCTGGATTGTACCCATAATCCAATCAGGCCCCTATAATGGAAAAGCTGATAATTTTTAGAATGGACGTCCGTTTGAAGAACCGCCAGTGGCATTGGTGATCACGTTGAGAAACGTTCCCTATGAGTATACCCAATTAGTGTTCGGGGTATAATTGAGATATGGCTGGGTTGGATCGCACACGAGACCACCAGGGACCCTGGGACGAAAAGGCTAATAACTCACAGACCGGGAGTCCGATTGAAGCGTTGTCTATTGCGTTGAGACCCCTATGATGAGGCGGTCAATTGAGATACTAATTCATGGGACATTGAGAGACTGGGAGTATCGACCTATAGCTCATGGAGCAGACCCTCTCGGAGACGAGCCTACGGAGTACACAGACCGTGTAGCCGGCTACGACCTTATGACTGCTTGATCGACTCGACTTGGAGTTAGTCGACTAGCTTAGTGGACGGAGCACTAATTGTTTGGGTGTAGACCCATGGCGGATGAAGCACTAATGTGTGACGGTGCAGAGCTGCGGTACTCGTCCGGAGTGTACCTCTGCAAGCTATTAGGGGGTGTGCACTACTATGTCTGGGTGGCAGACCCCGGTGGGAAGCACTAGTGGGGCTGGGTGGCTATCTCGCGGTACTCGAAAGGAGGAGTACCTCATCAGTCTTAGGTTAGTGAGAAGTACCTCAGAGTCGTGATAGGACCATTGTACCCTCTAGAGACAGGGCTCTTCAGTAGTTACAATTTCAATAATAAAAATCCTGGTTTGAGCTGAGTCTATGAACTTTGTGTTTACCTCATGATTGAGATGGGTCACTTGATGACTTAGGTATATGTATGGGCATATACCTAAGTAGTGGTTATCCAATGATTTAATAACCTTTGTGTTTCATTATGATTGAGATGGATTACTTGATAACTTATGTATTATAATGGGCTTATACCTAAGGAAGAGTTATCTGTTAAGATCCTTCTTTGTGGGTATCCTTGTTGGATTTAGCGAGACATTGAGGGTCTCGAGGTCCCTACTGAGTATCGTATACTCACCCATGCACGGGTTATGCTCGAACCTCTTTGTGTTGGTTGTAGATGACAGGAAGCGCTGACAGAGGCGGAGTGTTTAAGGACTGGATGGTACCCGGAGGTGGACCACAAGACGTGTCAGCATCCGGATGTGGACTTCACAGTGAGACGACACTCAGAGGAGGTTGAGTTTTGAGAGAATTGTAGAGTCTATCGGTACCTACCATTCAGGTAGGATCCATGTTCGATGATCCAAGAGTTGCGCTATCTGTACCTACCCTTCAGGTAGGATCCATGGTGGACGATCCAGGAGCTGCGCTATCTGTGCCTACACTTCAGGTAGGATCCGAGGAGGAAGAATCTAGATATTATAACTTTCTTCCAGCTGTTTGTCTTTTTCTGTTGTACTTTTGTTCAGTAGTAGCTGTAATTTCAGTTTGGTTTGTATTCTTTCCCATTTACTTTTCAGCACATTCTTTTGTACATAGTGTTTTACTTCCACTTTTACACAGTTGTGTTTTGTTTACTTTTATAATTGCAATGCCTTCCCAGTTATCTGGATTTACTCTTTTGGTTCTAGTCACCAGCCCATGGCCAAAGGAAGGCGGGCTTGGGGTAGTCACGGAACAGGCCCCGAGGACAGGTCGTGACACCAGAATGGAAAATCTAAAAAGGGATGGCATTATCTTTAAACATGAACACACATAGACATGGAATACTGCACAAACCAATCCACAATGGAAAAAATAAAGTAAAACCACCAAAAAGTACCACCACATAGAGTAAAAGGTGTAAATGAAATATAATGGTTCTAGAATACAAGCCCAAGAACCCATAATGTAAGCATTATTATCGACGTTCACCCTAAAGTCTCTACCTATAGGGTAGTGGAAGTAAAGAATGATTATGTATATGTATGCCCCATCTACTCCTATCTCACAGAGCTCCATGAAGTCCCTGACCAGCAAGGTTAGCATCATAGCATCAGTCATCTACATAAGACACATAATGTGTTGGAAAATCCCATGTAGTTTTTATATAACACCTCAGTAGGGACCCCGAGACCCCAAAGGTATCTCATAATTCTAAAGGGAATAATACCGCAGATGAAATACCACAATGGAAACACCACCATGATTGATCTAAAAAAATATCAAAATTTATTAGTCTACTCTTGCCAGGTATAAATAAAGTATAGATGTAAATATTATTAGTTGTAATGCTAGATCATTTGATTCTTTTGAGAGGCTATGTTGCTGATCCAAGAATGGTAACTCTAATACCGAATCAAGACATGTCACACTCCAGCTGATTCAAAACCAGTAGTGCTACAGCTGATACATGAAGAGTTTCCCTCATTTAGATCCATGAAGGGTATCTCTCATGATGATCCATGAAGGGTCTCACTCATGCTGATCCATGAAGGGTCACTCTCACACTAATCCATGAAGGATCATTATTTTAAGATCCAAAATTTGTTTCTCCTTATTCATCGTGTTAAACCCAACCACTAGATTCATGCACTTATAACAATTATTAATGGGGGGATACACTCATTTAACCATAAATCGTTCCTAAAAAAACAAGAATATTCAAAAAGATTAACCCAAATGGTCGTCTCATTGTAAGGTCCCCAACGCAATAGATGGTGTGTCGAACGATTGCATGATCTGTAAGATATAGGAATTTTTGTAAAAAAGCATGGTTGGATTAATGTCTAATCCAACAATCCTATATTCCAACATCTTCCAAATCCCATATACAGTATCTCAAATGGAAAACCTCATCGCAAGGTTCCACATGTGGTAGATCGCGTGTCAATCAGACACCTTGTCTATTAGTTACAATCATTTCAGTGAAATGAGCGCTGGTTGGGTTTGTGTCTGGTCTGTCCCACTCAAACCGAATCAACCCACCAAGAACATGATCCGAAACTAAATGGGTTAAAACATTTCAATTGGGTAGAGGGTTTGGCCTGGTATAGCGGGTTCGGCCCACCCGCATTTCCAGGCTGACTGAGGCGGTCCGACTTTTCCAACCCTGATGCGGCTTAGTTGTGTCCTATTCATTAACTGGTGGTTCCATCTATCACCACCTTCCCATGTGATAGGTCTGCATAGTGAAAAAACTCGTTCTAGCTAGATGTGGATCTATAATTTCCATTTCTTCCATCGTGGATGACCGGTCCCATCACACAAGGTCGACATACCGTGTGCCACCGGATCACCTGAGTGGCTCAGACGTGTGCCACTCCTCCACTTGACACTGGCCAACACTGCACATCAATGTCGCGACGACATGTTAGTCGATGCCCTTCACCACCTCCCTTCACTATCACAGCATGTCGATGGGCATTCCAGTGGTTCATTCTATGGGTCACTGATGATTCATAGGTGGTCTATTTCTCGAACAGTCTATGCCTACGAGACCGAAGGGCATCCTACATCAGTAGAACATCCATGAACTCTCCTTGAAAACATTTTTAGAATATGTCCACAAATAACGCACATGGAGGAGGGTCTCATTCCTTGTTATTATCATGTTGTTCCCTCCACATTAGAATTTTTAATGGGTGATGTTTGGGATGCCATTCCTATCATGCTATCAACAATCGTTATGTGAATCCCCAATGAAGGCACCCTCCCGCAAGAACACATGATCCACATATCATCATGTCTGTTGGTTGATCCATGTTAGTTGTTTTACAATGATGAACTATGAAAATATAGTAGAATTAAATACCTATAGGTATTTAGATATGTCATAAGTGAAGGATTACGAACCAAGTCATTATCGACCCATGGTCCGCTGTCGTTATTCATTAATCATCATTTCTCAGATTTGATATTGTCCACCATGAGATTTTTCTCCATGATCTAATCCTCTAGAATTTTTCATTGGTGAGGGGTTTTATAGATTTCATTGTTCATTGTTGGGGAGCAATTCATATGTAGGTTCATTGAGATTCCCCAGGTATTAATTCTCAACTCTGCAATGCATTAGTATAATAAAACGAAAAATGTTTATGTGTTTCTATTTCATTGTGACCATACATAGATATGCTATTTAATTTATGGAATATCCTTGCAGTTATGCTTGATCAATTATTAATTAATGATCATCATTTAATGTTCCTCATCTTCAACTCATCGCAAAAACACATAACCACCGTCTGCCACTAAATGTTGTGAATGAATATAAAATTATTATTTCAAAAAAATATATTATTTTCATGAATGTTTAAAAATTATCTTTTCAGTGCGACTATTTCTAGTCAATGTTATGTCATCTCTATATGATTCTCGGTGTTCCGAGTTCAACAGTGCCCTCATATTTTTGATCTATGAAGTAGTTAAAATGTTATAAAAACCCACTCACACATTTACTAATGTCAAATAATGATATTTTCAATTTTACATTTCAGGCACCCAAGGCCTCAAAATAATGTGTCATCTCAGTGCCTGGTCTCGAAATCATATTGTATAATTTTGAATCAATTTCATGTAAATTATGGGACATTACATTATCTCCACCATAGTTCTTTAATTCCTCTAAATCCAAAACAATGGATAATCAATCAAATTGGGTTATTAATCACGAATCTGAGGCACTCGCTCCCATGTGATCTCTTGGGGGTTCATGTACTGCCTCCGAATGCACACCATAGAAATCAACCATCAATGAATAATGTAATTATTTTGATTCTGTATTTCCACTAGGAACTCCACAGTCATCATCCCACCGTCAATATCAAACTCTCCATTGTCTATGAAGTGCGATGGATCATCCACATACCACATCACCTATGAAATTTGAAAAAACATCATGCACCAAGTGAATCTTTGAGGGAAGATCTAGGCAGTACGCCACCTTTCCAACTCTGTTGAGAATCTATAAATTTCATATGAACCTCGAAGATAACATGCTACCCTCGCAAAATCTATGAAATCTCTCTCTGGGAGAGACTCTATGGAAAAAATGGTCTCCCTCCTCAAACTCCAGTGGTATCCATTTCTTATCGGCATATTACATTTTTCTACTATGTATAGTCCTCATTCTCTCCTAGATGTTCATCACCTTCTCAGTGGTAGCACGTACTAACTCTAGACCCATGAGTAATGACTCCCCAAATTTTTTCCACCGTAGAGGTGATCTGCCAGTTTTCCCATACAAGGCCCCAAACAGTGGGGTGATAATTTGGGAGTGATAGCTATTTTTGAATGAAAACTCTACTAGTGGTAGTTGGTCCTCCCAACAATGGTCGAAATCTAGGACTCAATAATGAAGCTTGTCCTCAAAATTCATTATGGTATGCTCAATCTAACCATATGTCTGGGGTGAAATGTTTTTCGTAAGCGTAGCGGAGTCCCAAACGCCTCATATACCCCCTTCCACAATAGAGATGTAAAGAGCGCATCATTGTCTGATATGATTGTTGAAGGCATAACATGAAACTGTACTATCTAATATATGTAGATGTGTGCCAATCCCTCTATCAATCACTACTCATGGATTGTTAGGAAGTGATCTGACTTGGTGAGTTGGTCAACGATCACCCAGATAGAGTCGCGGCCCATGGAAATACATTGTAACTCCATCACAACGTCCATGGAGATTACATCCCACATCCACCTGGTACCTCAAGTGGCTGTGTCAGGCCTGATGGGACCTAATTCTCGGCCTTCACATGCTGAAACTTGAGGCATTATAGAATGAACTCTTCCACCACTTTATTCATCCTTCCCACCAGTACTAACATCGGAGGTCCCGATACATCATTGTCTCAAAATGATGTAGCACCCTAGGTGATGTGTGGAACTCCCTCAAAATCTCCTCTATTAACATCACTTGTAACATAGTGCATCCTCTGAAAAGGATGATGTAATCCCCACCAATTGAAATTTCATCTGAAGCATGTCCTGAGGAAATATGAGAGCACTGATCCACATTGTCAACATCCACAAGTTGTGCATCCCTAACTCTTTGGATGATTGGGGGAGTGATATACATGGACTAATGGTTAGATACTCCCTCATCATCCACGAAAGGATATCTGCCTCACATCGAGTTTGTCCATCGCCTCACTCAGTAGTAGAAAACCAAACCACTTGTTGAACTTGTCACCCATCATGTTCCCCTTTCATGGAGTATAGAATCTCAATGACATTGTCTTTGAAGAACTCCTACCATAGTTGATTTTTCATGTTCAGATCCATCTATGAGAAGACAAAGCCTGATACTCTTGTGGTCAGATTAGACAGTAAACTGTTAACCCGTAATGTAGTTCTGTCACATATTCATGGCTTGGACCACATCTACTAACAATAGGTCATGGGTCACGTAGTTATGAGAACACATTTGCAAATACCGTGAAAATTATGTGATCACTTCTCGCTCCTTAATCAAGAAAAAACATTCTCTGGTGCACGATGCATCGCAGAAGACTATATACCCAACGCCCTCTTCTGGTAGTCGTACGATGGAGACACTCATCAGTCTCCACCTCAACTCCAATAAACTCTTACAGAAACTCTCTATCCCTACGATGGGATTAACCTTCTTTAAAACATGAACAGGGTGCTTCTACTCTTGAAACGTGGGGTACGAACCTCCATTAGTACCTATCAATCCCATAGAATCTCTACACCTCAATCATGGTTCTAGGTCACTCCCATGAAATAAATGCCTCTATCATTTTAGTATCAACCACTAATCCCTCCTCTGAGATGATGTTTCCAAAAATATTGACTTCCCAAATCTAGAACTACCACTCTATGATCTAACCATAACGATGGTTCTCTTATATTGTATCCAAGACAACACATAGTTGTGTATCGTTCTCCTCCTATGACGCTGAGTACACCATGATGTCATCAATGAAGACTACCATTAAACAATGTAAGTAAAGAAAAATTATCCTGTTCTAGAGTACCATGAATATCATTGGGGAAATATTCATGTCAAAAGGAATCACATAAAACTCATAGTGGTTGTACATTCATGTAATGCTTGTCTTCGGTACATACTCATCTCATACCAGAAGCTGATGATATCTTGATCTGAGGACGATATTTGAGAACCAAATCACTCCCTTCTGGTGATTGAAGTGGTAATAAATTCTGAGTTGTGGATACTTGTTCATAATCACCCCCTAATTAATATACCAGAATTCCACGCTTATTCTCAAGATCTCTTCTTCAAACAACACGGGGGATTCCCATAGAGAAGCATTGGGTCTTATGAACCCCTTCCACTTCATGTACTCCAACTGTACTCTCAGCTCATGGAGCCTCGCGAGAACCATACGATGTGCATGTGTACATATCATTTTCATACCTAGGTATAAGTCTATGTAAAATTCTACCTCTCTTTTAAGAGGTAGTCCTGCAAAATTATCATGAAATACTCCCACACACTCTTCCACCACTGCAGGACAGATCAGACTCCACTAGTCCACCACACTGAGGGTGAGGCAAGAAAAATAGTGAGTGATTAGTTGCACCCTAATTTTATTAAGTCCATCCTATGATACAATGGTTCCCTTCTCACTGGTGAAGGAAAACCTGGTTCCATCCTAGTAGACATACCACACATTACACCTAAAATAGTTTATCTAATAATAGACTATAGATAACCAGTCCACACCCAAGATGATGTCATAAGCCTACAGCACCGCTACTAGGAGACCACAGCCGAAGAACCTAACTCCTAGAGTATGATCACAATGTGGGCACCGGTGTGTGAGTATCAAATCCTTTATCGTAGGAGTCTGTAATCGCAACTATCAAGTCAGTGGCTCCATAAAAGACTATAAGCCTAAAATGAGTTCTTCGTAAAAGAATGTGTGATAAGAACCTATGTCTATAATAACATCAGCTAAGGTGGATAAGACACAGATCATAACTCTAATCATAAGTGGAGTGTCGTGGTTGTAGGCCTCCATAGGATGAATCTAAGATCTCCCCTGTCTATTGGCTCCCATAACATGTGGTGGTCCACTTGGGGGTGGTGGGGTAGTACCTCAAACCATTGTCCACTTCCTTCCACTCGACCAGCTCCACAACCACATATTCCACCTAGTGGACCTCTTTGATTGAACCTTTGTCTCTTCCTTGGAGGAACCTCGACCATCTTTTGATTGTCTGTGTAGTAGGTCAGGTAGTAATGAGTCATGTGTCCTTGTCCATAGTAGGAGTAACAAACCACATCCCTTATCTACATTCCTCTTCCTCTCAATCACTTCACCTTTGACCCTACATAATTTTGTCATCCTCTTGATGGTATAGTTTGTTTTGGCCTCCGCATTGTCTTCCTACTGCCTGTTGCAGAATACTCAGCCACCTGTTGTCCATCGGTGTCTCTAAGAGTCGGTGCCTGCTTGGCTAGGAATATCTCCACCAACAGATATTTCTCTTGCACTCCATCCTAAATTGGGATGTTTAGTGAAATCATTGATGTCAAAATATACCGTCAGAGTCCCTTATCAAAGGTTTAGTCCCTAAATAAAGGGTCTCACACCATGTCAGTGGATTTGCGGGAGTGTTCGGTAAATATCACCGAGTACTGGGCCACAGTCAGGTTGTCTTTCTTTAGGTGAGGTAGCTTTTAAATACACAATAAGTGTAGTGTCATTTGTATGAACTCTTCCCTAAGGAATATTTTGAAGTCATTCCAGTAAAGGATCACCTATTTGTGTACCTGGAGTCTCAATCTCCACTAACTCCCTATCATGCGATGAACAGTCCTTATAATTATGACCAACATTTGGTCTATAGGTGTCTCTACCTGAAAAAAAATCCCCATAAGTTGATCAATAAATTATTCAACTACATGAGAATCTGTCATGCCTCGTATCATCAGAGTTCTCTATATCTATAAGTCATGCATGGAGCTCTGTCGTCATGCTCCATCCACTGGTGGGGACAGTCGAAATTGCTGCTCTATGGATGGTGGTGCTGCTAGTACACCACATGAAGGTGAGATCACTGTAAGTGGTCCATACACCAACACTTCCTCCTGTATGGATAAGTCATCTATTTCTCTAACACTGGACTCCTCAGACTGAAAAATGAACTGAAGACACTTTACATTATTTCACCCATCGAAAATAGAGAATCACAGATCTTTTCGTGTATCTAGCCACCCATTGATAACACTTGGTCATGACATGTCCCCCAGGACCCATGTCGTGACTACCCCCATCCCTCCATCCATTAGACAGATGGAGGTGACTAGAACTGGAATGGAATATCCCAAAAATGGAAGCCATTTACATATATCATGTACACATATAGACATGGAATACTTACCAATTAAAATATCAATGGAAAATAAGTAAAACCCCCACAAATTACCACCACAACGAGTAATAGGTGTAAACTAAATGTAATGGGGCAAGAATACCAGCCCAAGTACCAATAAAGTAAATAGTACTATTGATGTTCACCCTAATGTATCTACCTATAGGTTAGAGGCATTAATGCATAAATCTATAGGCATATGCATCGTTCCCTCCTATCTCACTGATTTATACCATGTACCGGACCACTATTTTCTACGTCATAGCATAGATCATCTACACAAGACACAACACATCCTTGTGATGTTCATGTAGGGGTGAGTATAAAAACATAATAGGTACCCCATGACCCCCAATGTCTTCTCAGAAATAGTCAAGTGAAGAATACCACACTGGAAATGCAATAAAGGAATCACCGCAATGAAATATATAAAATACATAGAACGAATTAAAATACAACTCACACTAGGTATAACATATGTAGAAGAGTAAATATGATTAGTCAGAAATCAATATAATCTTAATCTATTTAGAGGATATGTTGATGGTCTATGAATGGTTAATCTATTATTGATCCACAACTGGTCTCTCATATGATGATCCATAATGGGTTTCTCTACTGTCGGTCCATAAATGGTCACTATCTTAATGATCCACAAAGGGTATTACTCACACTGATTCTCGATGTTTCACTCTCATGATTATCTGTTAAGGTTATCTCTCATTTTGATCCAAAAAGGATCCCTCTTATGCTGATCCACAAAGGGTGTCTCTTCATTCTCAACGTGACAACAATCCACTGGATTACTAAACATAAGACACCGGATTTAGGTAGGTTCTTCTCCTAAATACATATGTCAATACTCAACCTCTAGTAATTTTTACATACAGTAACATAAAGGACCATCTCTTTGTATGGGTCCCACCACAACCGTCGACACATCGAATGGACGCTCGGTCTGTATGATACATGAATTTTTTTAAAATGGCCTAGTTGGATTCGAGTTTGATCTGACCTATCTGTATTCCATCATCCTCCCAAACACACATAAAGTATATCATAAGGATAACCTCATAAAAAGGGTCCTCATGCCCCAGACACCGCATCAATCATACAGATGTTATGTTAGTTACTAGTGTTTCAGTGAAACGGGGCCCAGTTGGGTCTGGGTACGATCCGACCCACTGGTGTGGGTCTGGCCTATAGCTTCTCCAGCCTGGACGTGGCATAGCCGCATCCTGTTCATCAACTGGATGCATGATCTGACAATATATCCACATCTGATCGTTACATGTAGCAAACAGACTCGGTTTAGAAGGAAGTTACTCGGTCGCATCTATTTCATCCATCACGACTGGATGACCGGTCCTCCCACATGTGTTATACAGACCGTGTGCCACCTTCTCACCTGAGCGGTCCGAATTTGGTAAACTCCTCCTCTTGGTGATGGTCGACACCGCCCCTCCATGTCATCATGCACAACTGGCTGTAGCCCTTTGCCAGTGCATTGCACCGCCTCCCACCACCCACCCCCGCCATTATGGGCCCCCTCCAACTGCCAGCATTTCCTTAAACGGGCCACCAGAGTTTCTAGGGTGGTCTGTTTCTTGAACCGACTATGCATAAGAGATAATAGTGCTAACACCTGAATTACGACATCCTCAAACTCACCTTTACACCTTTCACTAAATTCGTCCATGATGAATGCACAAGGAGGAGGGGATCTAGCCTTCATCGTGTCGACCCACACCCTCCGCATTTGAAGATTGAAACAAGGGTTTTCTAGGATCAAAATTTTCTCAATATATCAACATTCCTTATAAAAACCCCATGAAATCCAACCTTTAAAAATAACACACGATATTAGTATCAAACTATTCGTGTGTAGATTTATGTTGGTTGTTTTAGATTGAGAATGTGGAATTCAAGCACACTAAAATCCCAACCAATATTCAGATTTTTCATCTGTTATGGATGATGATCATAGTCATCATCAACCCTTGATCAAATTCCATTCTTAACTAAACTCTAATTCCTAGATCTCATCCCGTTATCTACAAGATTTGTCTCTATGTATAATCCTCCAATGTTCGTCTTTGGGGAGGGTTTCTCTGGAACTCATTGATCTTTATTAGAGAATAGTTATTTTGTAGTTTCATTAGAAAATCACCATGTTTTAATTCTCAACCCTTCAATGTGTAATTTTAATAAAAAAACTTTTCGCATCATTTTTTTACCCTTTTATGTTGTTTCATTGTGTTGTTTATTTTAGGATACAACATAGTGGTTACACTTGCACAACAATCCATTAATGATACTCATTTAATGGGCCTTGTCGTTGCCTCGTCCCAGAACTACAACACTATCATCTACCTCACAAAGGTGAAATTGAAAATAAAATAAATTTTTCTATGTTATTTTATTATTTTATGAAAACCCCAATAAAATACATTTTCATTTGACGCATGCGGGTCGAAGTAAATTAAATTTTTAGTTCAACACGACGTTCTGAGTTCAGCAGTGTATTTTTTTTGAGAACTGGTTAAATGTTATAAAAATCAGCTCACATGATTACTTATATTAAGTTAAGAAAAGATAAAAATTACATTACAGGCACCCCTGGACTCTGAATGGAGTAAAATCATAGCAACTATTCTCAATATAATTATATATAATTTAAAAAAATACCCCAAAATTATGAGACATTACAATAATGAATAGATATATGCAATTAGATATAAGAATAATGTTTTGAAAAATATGTAAAATAAATTTATATTCATTATTCAGGTGGTTTGTATTTGTTGAATGAATTTCTAGACAGAATGTATGATGATTTAATCTTAGTTTTTATATTCATTAGATACATGCTTTATTATCCACCCATTCTATTGTTATAGAATGTGTTCTTCAAATGGATGTATTTATATTTAATTTTCTCTTAGAATATTTTTCATACATTAACCAAGATCTGTTTCTTCTTCCAAAATATATGCAGTAAAGTTATAGACAAGTCCAAATTGATGATTAAGTCAACATAAATTACTGTTATATTATTTCAATTGTAAATGATTTACTACAAAAAATATTTTATATGATGGATCATTTTACAGTTCACTTGGTGAGAGAGATTCAACTATGTGGTCAGGCATAATATAGATGGATTTACCCCATTGAATGGTATATGTAGATTTTGAAAGGGAATATCCAAAATTGAATTTATCCATAGAATATTATTTCAGAGTAATATGTTGTTGAGGGATCAACTTAATTATGAACCAAATACCTCTTTGGTGTAGAAAGAAGTTTTTTACTAAAATATTGTTACACTGGGTTGCTTTCGGGTGGAGAAATTTCTTGAAGAGATGTTTTCAAAATCAATTTTACAGATCATGAGAAGGATCACCTTTATGATTTTCATTAAAAATTAGAGGTTACAACATATGTTGAATCCCAAAAAGAAATAATTAGGTATTTAAATCCATCAAGGGCCGAAATATAGTGATGAAATTCACATAATCCATATATTATAGTGAATGTTCTGGGTGCAGTGGAAGAGAAATTTTGACGATTCTCAACGTTAATTGTTACCACGATCAATGAATATTTTGGGATCAATACGACAATAAATTACAGTCTCCATTGAATTCAATGAAATATTTATATAAAGAATGAAGATGCCCAAAACCTTTAGAGATGATCTCGCATCTATTGTTAATAATAAATTTAATTAATTATATAATGAAATGAATACTTGGTTCTTTGGAACTTTATTTGTTGTTGATGTTTCTCATATGGAATGACCCTTCCAGATTTTCACATTGCACATTCATGGATCCAAACCTGAATACCACTAGTTGTGATCCACAAATGCGCCAATGGCCTCTGATCAACACCAATCGTTCTCCGGGTGCTAGTGTGGCGAAGTGAGTGTCTTGTGTAAGTCATTCCTGATTGATTGTTCTCCATTCTTGATGAATGCCTCTCATTATTGAGAGTGGGGGAGGGGAAGATGATTTGAGAGAGAAATCATTTATCAAATCAATAATCAATTCATCAGGTGTGTAATTTGGTACGTGCAACAATAAAATTATGTGTCTATTTACTGACATGGGGATTCAGTTACAATATTTACTTGCGTAAAAACAATTAGATAAATTTATATAATTAGATATAACCCACACTCATAATAATAATATTGTGTCTTTATTTATGTTGTTACAACATACAAAAAAATGAAATTATAGCTAAATTTCCATATCCAAAATTAATAGCAGCATTATTATTATTTTTTCATGTGCCAACTAGTTAAATAATTATTTACCATTTTGGAATTAAATTTTTTATATACAATAATATCCTTGGTCTTATCAAAATATATTTCAATATATTGAACAAATGAATAAATAAATAAATAATTTATTCTCTTAAATAAATATTTTTTTTAAATAGTAAATAAATATTTATTAAATGATCAAAAAAAATAGATTTTACTCACAATCCAGAGAATAAGTAATTATTCAATTTATGATTTCATTTTAACTTGAATACAATTATTCCTCATTTTTTATAATAGTACTTATATCATCAATTAAATTCAAAAATAATTCAACTGAGACCCTCAAAAAAACAAAGTTTGTGTGAAACACTTGCATTCATTTTCATTGGCATTAGGACGACCTGCCTAATTCCCATGAGCACTATCTTGAAATGTGTCAAGGAACCCAATAGAAAGAACATAATGTCACAACAATTAAATACACAAACGAACACTAACTTTGTAATATAATCTCTTTGTCTTAGTATCTCATCAAGCATGTGTCATGATAGATTAATTATCATTTGTGTTATACATGTTGTTCTTTGAATACATGAAATAAACTCCTCTTTACACAATTACAATTGAATTTTGTGAGAAGGTTTTATTTCAATAAAATGGCTAAGATATCAACCTTCATAAATTGAATGGAAAAATATTTCCTCAATTTATACATTAATAACATGTCAGTCGTGATGCATCCAAGGAACCCTACATCCCGTGAACATATGGCGCGACAGTGATTAACAAAAAAACAACATTTCATGAGTCATTACCCATAGTAATGATAATAAAAATGTACAATAATCATTACACTCAATCACAACCAATAATATATGATGACACCAAAACATGCTGAATTCCTACTGGTGGGTCTATTCTCATAATATTCCTTCTTGGAGATTAACAAGTGATAAATTAATGATAATAATTCTCATCTACTTACGAGTACTCGTACCTAAGAGTCTATATACTATGTGTCCCATTATAGTTTTTCATCCAACCACACTACTATATTTTAGAATAATTTCATAGCATATCAATGTTCTCATCATAGAGGGGATCTACTATGAACTAGTCAATGAAAAAAATTCATGAGGACACTATTACACCATATTCATGAAGAACAATGAACACTGTGTAATATTATGTTTAATATTTAAATATATTAAATATTCATTTAATAAATGTACAATCATCTGGTTCATGGACACCAAATCATACAAACTCCCACTTGGACTAGATCCAACTACCTATGACTTTATGTTAACTAGACCTCATATGATGATCATTTTTCTGTTAAGTCAAGGCTTTAGTTAAGGTGTTGGCCATTTTGTTTTCCATGGAAGTACTACTCACTACATCTTCACCTCTCTGAGAAAAATCGGACATGATATGATACTTATGAAGTATGTTCTTCATACACTGATGTGACCTTGGATCTTTGGATAGAGCCACCAATGTAATATTATCACAATACAGTGTTATGTGATCTTTTATACGATATAACACATCAAGAAAATGTTTGATGACCCAAATCTAAAAAACATCATTATATCGCTCAGGTGTAGCTATATACACCTATTCTGCTCTATAATCTACGTCCACACTCGGTGTAGTGCTCTTCCAGCTCACTAAACCTACATTGAAAGAGAATATGTGTCATTTTTGAGATTTTATGTCATCTTGATCAGTCTAGAAATGAGAATATAATTATCCTCTGGTGAGTAGATCCTCATATCCTCATTAAACTATGAACATATCCTTAATTCACCACATATATTTTATAATAGTCTTAACTACAATCCAATGTTAGTCACCATGTTCTATCATGATATCTTCCTAACACACTCAATGTGTAGATGTCATCCTGCCCAGTACATATCATGGCATACATGACTGACCCAATCGCTGAAGTGTATATATTATTTTTGATTATCATTCCTTTCTCATGTTTCTAAGGACACATTTCTATGGATAGTTGAATTCCATTTGACGTTTGTAAAAATACCCTCTTGAATTGTTCCATACTGAATCTCTTCAATATATTAACAATGTATATACATTTAATTAGGCCCGCAAATTTATGGGATATATCACGATGGATCTTGATCCCAAAAATATATTATACCTCACCCAAGTCCTTCATTGAGAAGAATTTACTCAGACATGCCTTAACATATTGTAATACATTTATCTCATTTCTAATATGTAATATTTAATCATAATATACTATTATGGAAAATGAATGAACTCCAACTAAACTTTTTGTAGAAACAAGGTTCACATTTGTTCTTGATAAAACCAAACATTGTTATGGATTCATCATAACGAATTTTACATGACCCAGTTGCTTACTTTAATCCATAAATGTATTCGTAGAACATTGAAACCTTATTGGACTCCTTTGAAATAATAAACCCTTCAGGTTGTTTCATTTAGATATATTCGTGATGGTTCCCATTAGAGATTGTAGTTTGACATCTATTTTCTAAATCGAATAGTCATGGTAAGTGGAAATGGCCAATAGTATTCTGATGAATTTTAGCATCACAACTAGTGATGTTGTTTTTTCGTACTTATGGCCTTGATGGTTCTTGAACCCTTTTGCAACCAGTCTTCTATATAGGTATGTAATCTTCTTACATGTCTATTTTCTTCTTGAATACCCATTCAGTAACTATGAATCCATATAGTTTTTGACCTCTAACATCTCTTGTACTCCTTCACAGTTCTTCTATCTTTGGAATATATCGTTCTTCCTTGGGTCCTTCGGGAATCCTTTCCTGTACAAACACATGTGTACCTTCAGTATCAACATCATAAAATTGTATCTCTATCCAACTATCCCTTTTGGATTTGTGATCCCTCTAAAGGAATATGGGGTGTCTTTCTACTATTACCTTTATGTCTGAGGGGTTGTATAGTTAATATCCCCTTGTTTCCAGGGGATATCTTATAATGGTAAACATTGTTTATCGGGGGGAAATTTTGTTACCTAATGAGTCCTTAACATATGAATTTCTTCCCTACCCATCTAAATTAAAAAACATAGAATACATTATACTCATGAACTTGAATGGAATACCATTTATAAATTTAGTTGCTAATTGGTTTAGTTTGGTCATGCCTTTTTTTAACGCATATCCCCACAAAGAAAATTGAAGACTCACATGACTCATCATTGATCTAACCATATCAAGAAAGGTGTGGTTCCTCCATTTCTCATACTATTCCACTAGGGAATTTAAGGAGGAGTGAGATGGGATAGGAACCCAAACTCTTGTAAATAATCAACGAATTATTGATTATGATCTTCTCTAACATGGTGTGAGTACATTTTATTAATATTTTTACCAAGATATTTCTAAACGTAATTATTTTATTATTTTAACTTATCAAAAGAATCCAACTAATACCACATTATTTATATATATCCATATCTACTAAAATCATCAGTAAAAGACATGATGTATCAGTAACGATTTCTTACATCAATTAAAAATGGTCAAAACACATAGGTATGAACCAATTAATAATGTATATTTATCCCTTTTAACATTCCCAATAAATGAGGCTTTGGTCAGTTTTCGTTGTTAACATGCATGACATACGTCCAGTAGTTTTAGTTAGGAGGAAAATAAATATCCATCTTGATGTATCATTTTCAAGAATTTGTAGTTTACATGACATTGATAGTGATTCCAATGTTTGGTGTGGTATGAGTTGGGTGAAGTATCTCTGTAATCGATTTCCATTACTTGGTCTGTGTAAACCAACATGTAAATAAAATTTTATAAATGTTCCCTACCAAAATATATGCAATATTTGTAAAAGAAGAAACATTTATTTCAAAAAATGAAATAAATTCAATATGTATTTAATCTGGATATAGAAATAATGTTTTTAGTAAAAAAAGACACATAATAACAATTATTTAGCACTGAGATCATCCATGTTGGAATCGTGAAGTGGTAGTCTCTGACAGCTACATCATCAAGTCTGGAACTGTTGGATTTTCATAGATCTACCTCCCCTCAGACAATTTTTCTTAATGTACGTGGTTATTATATTTGGATAAATATGAGAGCACCACATGCTCCTCCTAATAACCAATTTTTAGAAATAGATAGATTTCATTCGATAACAAATAAACCTAATGATTCCCCTTGCTTCTTAGGCTATATGTAGTTCCTCTTCAAGTGGACCTTCTTCCCACATGAGAATCAAATTGCCTCATATACCCATTCATCCACATTGATATTCCTTTTCATGGAAGGTCGTGAATAAAATTTTGGTTTATATCTTTTCAACGTACCATTCCTCTTATTGACCATATGGATAGAATGATTTTCATACATCATTTAATTGTTCACTTGGAGAATCTGGATAGGAAGATCACATTGATACTCCCCAACGATTTTTATATTGAAATTGACAATAAATATGCAGATGATATGAGTGAGTGATGGGAAAATAAGACTGATTCCCATTTCATTAGGATGATTCCACACTAGAAACAATATGCGCTCAATGCAGCGAAGGAGAATCACTACATGAGGTCATGCTGGGGAACCCTCTCAGCACATACTATGAAATAGTGCTTCGGAGATCTCAAACCTTTCTTGTACTTCTCTCTCCTGGCAATGACCACAAAGGTTCTCGAGCTTGATATAAGCATCCCTGATATTGTGAGACTTCATGATCTCGCTAGACATTGTTGATAGTGTCAAACATTAAACATTTACCGCATAATTCATATTTATATCATAATACTGGATATCATCATTACTCATCCATTTGGAAGGAATATTTGGTAATGTTAACTCCAACATGTAAGACTTCTCTTCATCGTTTCGGAAAAACCGAATGCGTCTAAAAAATGCCTAAATGTTACTAATAGTGAGGATATTGTCTTTATCCAGAATGGATTGTAGAGATAGTGTGGTTGATTAACTTGTCAATTTTATTCTAAAACAAATAATCAGATCATTAGTACATTATTTATATCATTTTATGTAAATGATAAATTATTTATTTGTTGTCTCGCACTATATTATCATGTCCCAATAGCCCTCAACATTGAACTCGTAATTTCCAGTTTCCTTGCAATTCTTGTGGAATGGTTCCATATTCCCATTTTTTCTAACACCAAATGGAATGGTCAATATATTTGAAGGTATTTATGTATGGAGGTATTTTACAATAGTGAGCTTGCAGCTTCATGATTTGTTGAGTGGACTCCCTGATCATAAAATCCTGGCTTCGGATTTCCACATCTCATGCTACCAATATTACACCATGTCCTTCACGGTGTACTTCTTCTGATGTAATATTGTTAATTGAACCCGAACGATTTCCAAAGGGAATCCTGTATAAATTTACGTGTCCCAAGAAAGATTGGTCAGACACAAAGTTTTATTTAGTTTTTCCATTCATCATGTAATGTAATGCTTGGTCTGACGTAATATTTTTTTGATTGATTTAATATCTTATGCTTGAATTACTTATTATAATTATAACAGGATTCTTAATTTTAATTGAATCATAAATATGTGATTAAAAATGTCATAATAATATTTACACATAATCCTGGATTATTTTAATTCCATCTTTCCTATTTTTTAGATCATTAATATTGTGATCGTGACAACACATCCATAATGATAAACCATGCAACTAACAGAAATAAAATTATGTAAAGGGCATGATGTTGAGTTTTCTTAATGGTTAGTTTATCTAGAGGATGATAATCTATCCATATACTTGGGGATAAACAACTTGAACCTTTTTTGTTCGTGTTTACACCATTCAACCCTTCCAACTCTGTATCTCCTGGGATTGGTTTCATCTCGAATCTATCTTGAACCTCCTACAATAACTTGTGAGATACATCCATTACATATGACTTTTTTAAACTCATTCATTGGTGAGGGGTGAAAAGGAGTTTAAATTAATGAAACCATGGGAACACATGCCCTACATATTAATTAGGAATGATTGCTCATATAGAAATAATTAATTTATTAAGTTAATAAAAATGAAACCAATCATATAAATAGGTCTTGGTCTATCTCATGATCACCCACATTGTTGAAACGAGTTACATATTTAATAAAATCAACATGTAATTCATTAATTGTTATTGTTAAGATAAAATATGGTCGAATCAATTAATTATTCCCATTAATCAATAAATCCTTTTATCTTAATCCTTTTCTGAATTTCATTGAAATTCTCATTCTAATACATAAATGAAAATTAGAGGCATCCTAGTGAATACACATTTGAATCTACCTAACATGTATTATAATATATTATAGATTTTACATCTATGAAATATTGAATACAATATGTTTCAAGGAATAGAGTAATAACCTATAGTACAATTTATACATGATATGTAGTTATAATCATTACAGAAAAATAATTTTTTTATCTTTCTATAATTTGGTAAAGTACAATATGTGTAGTTTGGACTACAAGGTGTGTACTAAATTTACCGTCTGTCCCGAAGTACATGGCTTGGGACTCAGCGCGTGAGGCATAATTTGGAATTATCAGAGTACATGTCTTGTAAAGTGGGATACACACATTGTTTTCTCCACGTTAAACATTTTCCCATCGGCTTAGCCATGTATGGGATACACATTTTGGCCTCCTAAACCGAAGGGACTACATGTCTTGTTCTTTGGGGAACACATTGTGTAATCCTATTAGAATGTTCATATCTCTCCCGGACAACACACAATGTATAATTGACTACACTTCATGAAATAAATGAACATGACATGAGTAATATTAAAATTACTCCAGATGTGATGAACACAAGTACCCAACATGTAGTCTGGATTACAAGGTGTCTATGGTAGATAACACATCATTTAAGTCTAAACTCACAGTGTGTATTTTCGTATTTCCTGGGAAGAATTGTCACCTCCTCCTGATCAGTTCTTGGTTTTGATTTTATTTAAAAATACATTTGACTCTATGAAATCATCATGAAATGAATATAGTGAGATCAAACCTAAAAATCCATATTACATGAATGATTTAGCTTTAATTGAAAAATTAAATTATTATACTATAATTAATCAATATATTATTTAAATAATATTAAACTATGATGTAACCATATAGATACAACATGATGGTTACTGGCGTTGATGAATCCTAGTTGGTCCAATGCCCAAAATTAATTTTTACCATGATCAATGATTATATAGGGATCAATACAGTGATTAATTCTAGTCAACATAGAATAGAATCAAAGATTTTGATAAAGAAGTAAAAGGAACAAAACCTTCATAAAGGATCTTGCACATCATGTTTATAATTAATTTAATTAACTTTTTAATGAAAATAATAAATATATATTTGATAAATTCATTTTTGATGATGTTTAATTTCTAGAATAACCCTTTTAAATTTTTTTCGTTTCCCTTTCATTAATCCAAACCACAATCCCTCAACAATTCTCGGATGTCCTCCGATCGACACATATCATTCTCTTGGTGCTAGCACGGTGAAAAAAGTGTCGTGTGTCGGTCGTTCTTGATCAATTCTTGTTCAATCATGAAGAGTGTTTTTCTTTATAAAGAGGGGAGGGAATAAGATTCGATATAGAAATAATTTAGCTCAAAAACATTCAATTCATCGGGCGTGAAATTAGGTACATGGAACTATAGACATACATGTCTATTTATCGACATAGGACTTCATTTACAATATTTAATTGTGTAAAAACAATTAAATACATTCATAAACATTGATAAATCCAATGATCATAATAATAAGATAGAATATTTATTTATGGTTCACAAACTTGGGAAAAAAGGGAATTATAAACAAAATTCCATGTCAAAAAATAATAGCCGTGTTTTTATTATTTTATCTTGTGCCAACTAGTTAAATAACTATTTATTATCTTGCATAAAATTATTTTACTTCTGGAACTGACCTGGTCTGCTCAAACTCCACATCTATTTATTGAACTACCAAATAAATAAATAAATAATTTATTCTCTTAAATAAATATTTTATTTACAAACTAGTACAATAATATTAATTATATGTTAAATAAAATATATATATATATATATATTACTCATATTCTATTGAATAAATATTTATTTAATTCATTAAATCATTATAACATGAATAATTTTTTTCAAAATTCATGAGAATGATTTTTATTTCAGTAACTAAACTCAAATAGAATTTAACAGAGACCACAAAAAACACAAAGTGTGTGTGATTCTTTCATATTCTTTCTTGTTGGCATTAGGCGAGCATGCCAAATGTCCAAGAATACTATCTAGAATTGGCCCAATGAATAGAAGAGTACGAACTTAAATTCACAATAATGAAATCCACTTACAAAGTCTCATAATGTAATTTAATCCCCCTGTCTTAGTATCTCATCATGTAGAATTCATGATAGTGTCATCAATCTTTTTTGATATGTCATTCATTGTCTAACTGAAATTAAATCATCATTACACAATGGACACAAAATTTCATGCAACAGTTATATTTCAATTAAATTTCTGAGATATAGACATCCATAAATGGAAAGGGAAAATCCTTCTTTGACTTATTGATTAATAACATTCCATGCATAATGAATCCATTATACCATACTTCCCGCCAACATATGGTGTGATAGTTTTCATCAGAATATCAAAGAGCATGAATAATGAAACATATAAAATTTAATATTAATGTCTAGGGATCATTACACACACTCACAGATAGGAATATATGATGGCACCCAAACATCCAGAATTATTGGTGGGGTTCTGTTCTCATAATATCCAATCATTGATTTTAACATGTTTGAACTTCAAGAGAAGAAGTATCATCTGCTTACGATTACTCACACCTTATTTTCTATATACTATGTGGCACAATATAGTATTTCATCCAACCATTGAACTATATTAAAGAACGTTTTCATAGAATTTCAAGGTTCATATCATAGTGGGGAAATGTTATGGCATTGTCAGTGCAATAAATACTCCATGAAATTATTGAAGAATAGTCATGATGAAATATGTAAAATATGTAAAAATATGTTTCATATATTAAATATATTAAATATTTATTTAATAAATTTATAAATAGACTGTTCTATGACACCAACTATATCATATAGGATGGTTTCTGGACCATATTTTTATAGATATAGATTAAAATCTAAATTCAATTTCAAAATGAATTTGATCCCTACCTGGGGGACCAAGAATGTATGTATTATCATACATTTTTTTTGTAATTAATAGTTATATGGTCTATAAAAATGAACATGACAAAGAATAATACATGATAAATATTGGAGTTAAATTGTAGGGTTTAGTGATTTATGTTTCTGGTACTAAGGGAAGAAATACAATTTACTGAAAATGTCATACTTTCGCATCATCAAACAAATATGATGGTTGGATTATAAAAAATTCCAATTGAATTTTTTTTCATTTTATGTGGTCAATTTTTTTGTTATCAACCAAATCCCCTTAAGGGTCAGATGAAAATTCAAATGAGGACGAACCTTTCATTATGAAATCTCAATAATTTTAGTGTTCCCAATGTAGAAGATGTTTTGAAAGTCATTGGAGATCGTAATGAATGGATTTTTTTCAATAGAGGGTTCAAATACCATCATTCATAAAAAATAGAGTTAAATAATCATGTTATATATATTTTTATAATATAAATTGGGTATCCCCAAGTTATTATCTGTCCAATACTGCTTCTATATAGTCTAAATTAAATGTTAAACCAATTATTAATATAATGACTTCTAAACAGGTTGGTGTACCAAATCCTCAGGAACATTAAGTCTCTGAAACATCTATTTCTCCTAGTGTAGGGGAACCATAACATTTGGTTGGTGAGGGTGATCCCAATCCAATGGAACAACAGGTTTCTCAACCTGTTGCAGCTCCCAGAGTAGAGGTACAATTACCATCTACACATTTTGATTGTACTTATTGAGAAGAATTTATTGACTTTGCTGAATATGAAAAAATGGTAGGTGATGAAGGATAGATGTTGTATAAAAACTAGGAGCGTCGTATTTTATTGGTGTAACAAAAATTAATTATGGTGAAAATAAAAGGATTCAAATATGAGGTTCAATTGAAGTCATGGGTCCAACAAGTTAACCCAAACAAGTCCATGTTAATTAGTTTCATTGGAATATTCAATCGGTAACATGTGTCTATTGATATAGATATGTCGAACCATGTTGTGGTCAGGCTTAATACACTATTTTGGGAAGAGGTTACGGTATCATTATTATATCATTTCTTTATTTTACTAAAATATAAAACAATGAAAATTTGACATGAGCTTCTTCATCCCATACCATGTGAGTTTAATGTAGATGAATACCCTATGAAATATATATTAATGCTTTTTGGAAAGATTTAGAGATGCTTTTGCACAATTGAAATGAAAAATTATCATAAAAATGTTGAAGGAAAAATAAACCCACACCCATTACATAACTATTCACAATTGAAGACCCAAGATGTGTGTGATGTGATTACTATCCATTCTATGTATATTTATTTGTAGGTACATTGTGGATAGTAATAAATTATTTGATGAAATGTGGATTCATCACTAATATTGATAATTTTTTATTTATGAATTTGAAACTGAGTGCTGAAAATAAGGAAAAGACAACAAAACCAATGTACCAATTTAGTAATGTAATGATGGAGTACGCTTCACTTGAAATAAAATTGGTACGCATTTTAAATAAATTGTAATAGTTTTATGTTTCTTGAAAAAAAATTATTATGTTCCTCTGTTTATATGATGAATGATGACTAGAAATTCCAAATCCACTTGCATCCCACACTATGTGCTATGAAAAGAGGAATTTATAATTTCACATGGGATACAAATAGATGAAAACACACAAAATTTGTGGGAAACATGTCAAAGAATGAAATAATAAACATTTATTTTTCATTAAAACTATATTACATAAAAATGATAACATATTTTACTATATATTCCATATAAAATACTCACATGAATCAAAAACACTTGTACTAGATGTACACCAATTATTGGTGGTCTTGATGTGGCCAAAACTGTATAGCCACGTTTGAGGTAGAGGTTTAGGGGTGACTGCCCGAACATATATTGTGAAAAAAAAATTGAGGATCAATGTGAAGAAATGAATCAGATGAGAGAAAGAATATCTACCCTTGAAGAATAATTCCAATAGAAGAGATAGTTTCTAGAAACAATTATGTTGGGGAATCACAAATAAAAAACAAGTCAAGAAAATCTTTCATGTAAAGATCCATTCCCACCCCCGCCAGCATTGAGAGGAGTCATTCCCCTCAAAAAACTATCTTAGTTGATGTAATCAAGGTTCTAATAATTTTTCCTATTAAATTTGAATTAGATAGAAATTGATACCTTTATTTTACTAAAATTATAAATTGGGATTATGGTTATGATTTTTATCTTTCAACTGCCAGCCATCAGATTGTAGAGAGGGATATGATGGTCAATATAAAAAAATATAGTAAACGCAATTGACCGCTTCCAAAATGTCATGTAAGAGTGTTGATGGGCATATTCCATGATCCATGTGCTGAGCTACCTATACCAATTGATGATGAAAATATTCATATGATCGAACAAGCTACTTGAACATTCATCTTATTACTCTCACATTTTGTACAAAAACATGATGAAAAATAAGTATTCATTTATAATTTATTTTTCATGATAAAACTTTTACAATTAATTAAAAAATGTCTGAACTGATTAATGTTATTAAATATAGACAAAGGGAAGGGGATGAAATGAAAGATCCTCTCAAAACCATATAAATGACAAACCAACCGATCCAAATGATCTTCCAAAAGAACCTTTACATTGCCTATTATATATCCACATCTATCATTTATGGTTTTTTTGAATACAAGGTTATAAAATGGTCGTACACACATAGTTGGTTTTCAGGAAAATATTTGCCAGGAAGATCAGTTATAAATGTTTACATGTGGTATGTTTTCATGATTTTATTATTCAAAAGATGATATACTATGTTAATTATGAATAAATTCATTACATAATTTAGGAAGGTTTATATATTAGGAAAAATTGATGGAAATTCCACCAAATTTTTTAGGACTCATATGTCTTCCCATATCCTATATGGAACATCAAAAAATAGATTCCAAAAAAGAGGTTGAAATAGTGGGAGGCCGGGTAAAGTCATTTGAATAAAAAAATATAGATGATATACTGATCATAATACCAATGATGAAGGGATAAAAATACATTATTAAATTATATAAAATATATTTTAATTTCATTCATTACATAACTCATTTTTGTTTTTAGGAAACATGATATTCTCATTACGGTTAATTTGTATACTCCAAAGATTTATTTCTTGAATTCAATGCATGTATATCCAATAATCCGAACAAACATGATGGATTTAGTTAATTATTAACAAAAAAAATCCAACTATTTAGACCAAAACATAATTTTATATAATATAGATTATGTTCTAATGAGGATTATATTATGATTGGGTGGTGCATCAATATTAATAAGAACCAGGAATGAGGTCAGGGGATAAGCATGAGAAACAAGATAATTACTATGACTTGAAAAGTATCATAGTATATATAATAATATATCACTATCCTAGAAAATATAAAAAAATTACATATTCTCCTCAATTATTCTAAATTGTATGAAACATAAAAGTATAAAATATTGTGGTTGTTTTCTTTTTAAATTTATAATAGAGATCATATTCTATCAACTACCTAACATCCCCAAAGAGGCATTTTCGAGGATAATTACAATTGAATTAAAAATATTCATTAATCCTTTAGGTATATATATTTTTTCATTAATATTTCAACATTAAAAAAGACTCATATTTACAAGATGATATTGATTTTAATAGAAACTAATGGGAAACAAACCTGATGGAAGAATGAACACTCATAACATGATGATGTAACTTCCATAGAAGTAGTAGATTTTTTCATATTAATGATTAATTTAATTTATTTTATTATTACTTATATATTAATTGATTTCATATAGAGGTGGATTCATTTTTTAGAGTAGGGGTTGTCTGTTCGAAGATGTACATGGTTGTGAGAGATGAGACTTCATGGATGAAACATAGAATTCAATGAGAAGGTAGTGTTTTTTTAAATACTATGTTATCCTCATAATATTATCTATTCTCTCATGAATTAAAATAATATAATTGATTATTTTTTATTTAAAATTTTCATAATTTTAACTACAATTTGTAATAAAATTTCCAAATAATTGTATCTAATATTTATTTATTTTGTCATAAATAATTATGATATCCCTTGATTGTATTTATCGAGATTACCACACTATATATAATTGATGTTATTTAACATAAAAACCATTCTCTTTTAAATCATGAAGAGTGGAGGAAGCTAATGTGCTCATTTCAATGAATTATCATGTTATAATGGGAAAATTAAATTCCTCCACTCTCCTAGTTTTCAACAATGAAAATGGTTTTTTCTATATGAACATCAGGTCAATATTTAGTGTTGATATTTCGATAATGAAATGAAATTTAAATCATGATAACAATGAATTTTGTGGTTTGTTTTGATAATTTCGGACAACTATCATTTAGAAACACCTCAATCTGACACACATTGTGATACGTATGATTGTATGTGTTTCATTCAATTTAAAATTAAAATAAATATTAGTAAAAAAGACAACAAATTTAATAACTACTCGGTTAACCTATTCAGATTTTTTAAATACTTTAATAAAAATTATTATATGTCATATGTGATACATAGGAATCATACCTACCACAATATGATAAATGATGTTTTCAGTATGACACAATGTGTCACTTTTTATTATAATTTGACATTAATTTTATTGAAAATCACAACATCCACAATGAAAAATAAGAAAATGCCTTTTGATTATTTGGATATGTTTTTAAAACCATATATAAGTCATTTATAATGTGTATAAATCATAAATACCTCTATAAGATTCACGATGTGATACTTATTACTCAAAATGTGTATTTTTTTTACAAAAATGACATTAATTTTTGTAAAAATAACAAGTGAAATATGAATAACATAGAAAAATCAATTCATTTAATTTTAATAAATTAGAAAAATTATTTATGAGTCATTTTTAAGTGTATAAATCGACCCCACCTCTATCGGATGCATTGTGTGATTGGATTGACTAAAAGTGTCTGTTATAAGTTTAATATTGAAATTTTATTTCAAAACATGGCACTCAATAAAAACAAATAAAACATTAGATAACGGTGTAGTTAATTTTGGAAAACAATTCATAAGACATTTTTGTCATGTATGAAGTAGTCTCATCTCAAACAGATACACGATGTGATCGGTATGACTCAAAATGCGTATTTCTAGTTTAAATGGAATTTTAGTAAAAAAAAGAACATGCATACTGAAAACTAATAAAACACCTTCTTATTGTTTGTATACTATTTTAAAACAAATCATGAGTAATTCATGATGTTTAGGAGTCATCCAATCCTTAATATGACGCACTGTGTGACTGGTATGATTATAAGTGTGTCTTTTTATTAAAAATTGACAATGATTTAAGTGAAAAAGGACAACTGGTATACTGAAAATTGATCAAATGATTTAACATTATTTTAATAGAATAGTACAATGATAGAGGAGTAATTTGAGACATGAATGAATCAACCACGCCTTAATATGATGAAAAATGTGACCTGTATGACTAGATGTGATAATTATTAGTTTAAAATTGAAATTTTAGTTCAAAAAATGTCCCTCAATGAAAAAAAAAGAAAATCAACCCCTATTGTCTTGATAATTTAGGAAAAAACATTATCTGTATTTTTGTGGAATGTATAAAGGGGTCTTACATCAAACTGACACACATTGTGACTAGTATGACTCAAAATGTGTGTTTTCATATTGAAATGATATTTTTGTTAAAAAACACAACTAGGATATTGAAAAATGAGAAAACATACTCATTTAGTATTATACATTAATACAATAATCAATGAGTCATTTTTGAAATGTAGGAGTTAACTGAATCTCAATAAGATGCATGGTATGATAGGTATGACTATAACAGTTTCTTTTTATTTAAAATTGGCATTTATTTAAGTAAAAAAGTAAACCTGACATACTAAAAACAAATAAAACACATTTATATTTTTTTTAAATTATAAAAATTGATCTTGGAGTCATATTTTATGTGTAGGAATAAACCCCGGCTCAATTCGATGCACATTGTGAATAAAATGACTAAATGTGTTAGTTATGCGTTTAAAATTGACATTTTAGTTCAAAACACGTCACTCACTAAAAACCAATAAAACCATTATAGTTTTGATAATGTATTAAATTTATTAATTATTCCTTTTTGATGTGTATGAACCAGTCTAATTTCATATCGATGAATGATGTGACCATTATGACTTGAAATTCTTGTTTCTATTTTTAAATGAAATTTTGTTAAAAAAACACAACTGGCATACTAAATGCTGTGAAAAGTGTATTGAATTGTATTTATGGTTTAGTATAATAATCCTTGGGTTAGTATTAATGTGTAGGATTGAACCCCACCACAATCTGATGCATGGTGTGATCGGTAACACTCCAAATGTGTCTTTTTTATGAAATATTAACATTTATAATTATATTATTTCATATTAATGCTTATTTAATTTTTTCATATTTTTTTAGAATAATATTTGATTCATTATATAGGAAGAATATGTTTCTCAGGTAGAGATGATTTAATCCAAAACTGATAACATGGTTATACATTTTTGAGAGGTTATCACATGCATCAAATGATGAAACATTAATGTTTTTAAATGTTTGATGGATAATTGAAAATTTTATTATATAAACATTTTTTTGAAATATATATAGTAATGTTGTTTTTATATAAACGGGTATATATTTTGGAATTCATGGTTTCAAATTAAATGTATAGATATCATTGTTTGAAATTAGTTCTTTTTGGGTGAGATGATATATTAAATGTACATTACATCAAGCTAGGCCTCTATCAGCACTAGGTCGAGTGTTGATAAAGGACCCCCTTTATCAGTGATAATTAAACACGGGTATAGGGGGTACATTATTAAGGGTTTTTTAGCACGGATAAATGAAACCCATTATGAAAACTGTTATTAACAACAATTTTTAGCACTATTAAAAGTCATTTTGCATGCTGTTTAAATGAATATGTGAAGTTGTGGTTTAAGCACGATGACTACAATTATTGGTTCATCAACCAAAGAAACTGCTACTAAAACATCAAAACCTACCCATAATTCCCCCTATTTATTACTTTTCATCCAACCCACCCCTACCTGTTATTATATTCTGGCCCAAAAACATTAATATGGCGGTATATTCAGGTTTCATCTACCCTATTTTATGATCTGTATCTCATCATGATTTTACAATAATAATTATTACTGTCATTATATGAAAATAAATAAATTATATACTATTTAAAAAATTCAAATTCACCATCATACATGTTATTATTATCTGTCAATGCAAAATGACAAATTGCATTTCCCTATATGTAATATGTAAAACCTCTCAAAATGAAAATTGTAAAAAAATGCCGGAATATAGAAGTATCACAATGGATAAAAATTAATATTATCATAGTTTATCTATCTTAAATTCTAGAGAAAAGAACCTTCCAAAAATACCCCCACCACTGATGAAAAGATAAGGGTTGTGTTTGTTCTATGAATCTACTAAAAAAATGAATACGAAAAAATATTTTATCATGAAATTTTCATAATGTTTACATCATGGGGATTTTATTATGTTATTTTTAATGAACTAATAAAATCACCCACTTAAAAATTTAAAATCATTCTCACGAACAAAACTATAATGCTTGTATTTATATCTAGACCCCACATAAAAAAACTCAGCATTGGGATGAATGCAAATATCAATAATAAAAACAATTTTTTTTGAAGATCAAACTACAGATATGAAAATTGATTTTTCGGTAATAAAAATATCAAACATTAATCAACAACTTAATTTTTACATAATTAAATTTTTTTATCTAGTTTTTATTACTACATTTATAGAATTTTTTTTGATTTGGGGTCTTAATCGTCATATTCAACGAATTTTATTCACCTACATCTAAGGAATATATTCATCCACATAGAACATTTTTCTTCTATTTTTGGGGTTTTAACATTCTCTATTCACACTATTTTTCTCATTGATATTTTCAACATTGTTCTTATTTATTTATTTATCCAATTGTTATTGTCCATCTTTTTCTTGTGGTCTGTGTTATTTGTATATTTTTTCATAAATCATCCTTTATCAGAAATGATAATAATATTATTCTATAAAAATTTTCATTATGGTTATAAATATATTTATTATTAGTTCTTTAAAAAACAGAACACTATCATTCTTTTATCATTTCCATTTTTATCAGTTCTTTAAAGGAATTGATAAAGGGTATATTCTATTGTTAATAAAATATAGTTTTTCAGTAGTGGGGGATTCAAAAAAATCATTTGTTGATATATCTCCCCATTGAATATCGGATTGTGTATCAATCTTATAATCGCACATGATTTTTAACTCTCAAATTCGGCTTCTCTCATCTCCATGAAATCAGTTGATGATTGGCATCATCTAAACATATTATAAATAGTATCTTTCATCATAAAATTTTCAAGGTTTTCTTTAGTGTGTTTTTTCTATATGATCAGAATTTCTCCACCTCATCTCAAACAATGAGATACATTAATTGAATATGATTCATTTATATTAATGATAGATTCATTTCAATTTGTAAAATTCTCTATATATCACAAAATATATTAATCTTCAACATTATAAATCTAATATCCACGAACAATGTTTTCATAACAATCAAATCGTTGGAATCTTGAGTAGATTCCAAATATACTCCTTCGGTTTTTCATAGATCCCTAAATTACTAGAACATATAAATTATGTTTAAATCTATGTCTATAATAGAAATCATAACTGATGGTGGGACTCTACTAGTTTTCTTGTAAAAACTGATGAATAATAGTCACTAATAGTAAACTCGGATCCTCCATAACATATATAAAAATCTGAGGGTTCCATGATATATCATAGGATCCTCATAATGTCTAAATTCCATGATCTTTGTTTCTCTATGTACCATGTGAATATTCTTACTTCCTGTGCAATTTCATGTCTATTATAAACAAAAGAGAACCTCAAAATCCCAACTATTGATGGATATGATAGTCTTTACATCTTTATCTTCTCTTCTTCACTTACTAATTATTTCTGATAACATTGAATTTATATGAAACTTTTAGATAATGGCCAACAATATCGCATGTTGAATAATTTAAATACCATACTCATGTAATAATTCCATGATACCCAAATCATTCAATTATTATAATCTTGATAAATATGAATCCCTTGATTTGTGATTTTTTGGTCCCATATACTTCATATCTAACTCTATATCTAACTCTAAATTATTATTCTAGATCTAATCATTTTTTGGGCCTACAACAAAAGGACCTAAATTCATCTAAACAACCAATTTAGGTGATTTAACATTCATTTTTGAGTCCTAGGATAACTACATGCATAATAATAGTTTTTTTATATTTATGAATTAGTCCATTACGGGAAATTAAATTTAAATAATATTATAAACCATAAGAATATTGTTGGCTAGTCGGATTATGTTTTTTCCATTATTATCATGAATATGTCTTGGTCCTTATTTTAATATAACATTGATAACATTGGTTTAGAATTATGATCCATTTTATCATTGGAGTATCAATTTTATAGACGATGATGAGGCATTACAACATCTATTGAATTCATATTAGAAATATTTCAGGGAAAAGAATGAGGGATGGGTCTATGATATATATATACGGAGTACCGGTTGGAGGTGTTTGAGATCTATTTCAGTTCTATTTATACATATGTTTTCTTTTGGGTTCAATTGGTAGTTAGTTATAGGACAGAGAGGTACACATCGATGGTGGACACTGTATCTTAATGATTAATTTGAGGCCTATCATCCATGGGTATATTTACCAAATGATTTATTAGTTTAGTTCCAATTATCAACCATTAATATAGTATAGAGGCAACATATACTTTATATTAACTAGGATATTTTTAATATGTTATAGTTCAAGGATAAGATTATGTATAATTTTTATTTCACCTATAATCATTTCCCTGATGAAGTGTCCCAAACATGATTTTTTATGAGCCACTCAACATAACTATCCATTTTATTATTTACTCTATTTACATTGATAACAAATTTAGTGGTTTATAATATAATGTGGTGATTGATCATATTCACTCCTAATGTGGATTAACAAGAGAGGGAATCTAGTAGGGTGCCTCATTGAGTAGATTTTTCAGTATAATATCTCAAATTCCATGTACATTGGGGTTTCATCTACTGGGGAGTCGGACCTAAAAAATCAGGATTTATATATTAGATATATTTAGTATATATATATAGAGTAGATAGTTAAATGATATTTACTACACCCTTCAAGGATATGGTAGAACGTACTTACGCCTGAATGGTATTTTCGTTTCCTTATCTAATCGAATGGAAGTAAGTACATGAAAAATATATATATATATATATATATATATATTAGTATTATCATGTAATATATTTCGTGATTATTTATTATATATAATTTATATTCATTTTTGAAGGGTTAACTTGGAGAAGGAATCTCATCACGTCATGAAGAATGTAAACAGTATGTACGCACAAGCGACGATATCATTCCCATAATTGTTGAATGGTATTGAAGTGGATAGTGTATAATATATAATAATTATCCTAATATTATAAAAATCAAATATAGCTATTATTTCCTCAATTAAACCCATCCAATATAGGCATTGATGAAAAATATATTTCACCATGATGTGAAGACAGTTACAGTACGTACGCACACACAATGATTTCGTTTTTTGGAGGATGTATAGAAGGTGAAATAGGGTAGTTTAATATTTATAATAAAATATAAGAATATTACTGATAATTATTTTATTACTTTATAATTAAATAATTAACTAAGATTATGTATAAGAAGAAATAAATATGAATGAATCGGTTGAAAAGGTTACCTCTTCCACAACGTGCGTCCTTTAAATTTTCTCTTAGGGCACTAGAGATGGTCATTTGAGAAGACCCTTACATCAATAATTTTACTAAGGATGTTTAGAATATAAATTGTCTTGGGTCGGATTATCCATAAGGCTCGTAATGGTGTGAAGGCGAGATGGAGGAGGTTCCCCTTTCAATAGAGGAGATGGGAACTTTAGGAAAGTATCAAAATATTAATTTATTATAGATTAAATTTTCTTTAAAATACATCCAAAAAATTTTAAATTCAAAAAAGAGATTTTTTTTTCAATAAACCATCATATAATAATTTTTTCCCATGTATTGAATATTTTTAATCCTTATCATTTTGGATTAACCCTAATTTTACAATTTTTAACCATATGGTGACATCATGTTATTAACACAATGATGGTTTATGTAATTACCATATCATTTAAAACGATCCAAAAAATGTTATTTATGACATATATGTATTTAATTTAACCATTAAGAAGAATATTAAATTTTTAGATATTTAATATCATTTAATAAACTATTTTATGTTTTAACTTATGAATTATATCAATTTTAGACCGTATTTATACTTGACTTTTTTTAATTTCAAAAAAACCAAAATAATTATAAAATAATGAATTAACACCAAAATAATATTTTATAATCATCCATAAAATCGTGGATGACATCAAAATAATAATTAAATTTATTTTAATATTTATAAATTCATTAATTTTAGTCATTCATTAATGTGGTAATTACTACATTATAATTATGTCATAAATAAATATATTTATATAATGAATAAAAATTATAAATAAAATACAATAATGTTGGAAATATTTTTAGATTTACAATGACTATTTATTGACATAGATATCATTTTTATAACCGTATATTAAAATATATTTAGTAAAATATATATATTTAGGTTATAATTATCTTTAGTTTAAATTAATTTTTATAAAATTCCATTTTCACGTCCACATGAATCATTGGTGTCCCAAAATAATTGCAAGGATTTACATGGTAAGATATATCTAATTAAATAAGATCTTGACATGTTTTAGGGTAGTTTAATATTGTTATAATATTATTTCTTACCATTATTTACATGATTTACCCTTCAACCATGGTAAATAAATTTTTTACTTATGTTATTATTTACAATGTAAAAAAATAAAATGTATCTATTTAAATAATCATAAAATTATGAGTCGAAATATGGAATGTGTTTCTTAAAAATCAAAACACCGGATTTTCTGAAATTAATTTAATATTAATTCCCATTGTCAAACCCAAAAAACAGGTTTTTTCTGATGTAATAAATATCAAAATATTGACATGTGTTTTTGTCCAATTTAAAAGTGAAAATAATACCAAGGATAGAATTTTTTAAAATGATAAAAATTTAAAAAAATATGTCTTTACAATAAATTCAAAATATAATCTATCTATATAAAATAATTAGATAAAAAGATGTTTCAAATTGGAATGCATTATTTTCCACTATTCTTTAAAATTTTAATTTTCTTAGTAAAATACCAAAAATTAAAAAATAGTAAATTTTTATGTCCCACTTCAAAATAAGAAGTTTATTTTGGAAAATTTAACTTATAAAAGTTTCAATAACAATATTTAATCCTGGTGCTCCATCAAAAAGAAATAAACCTGAATTTTTTAAAAAATTACTTCTTTTATCTGAAAAAATTGATTTTGTTCCAATATAATTTATAGAAACAGTGTAAGATGATTTATAATTTTATATAATATTAAAAATATTGTTAATATGATTCATAACTTCTATTTTATGTACCATTAATTAATAACATTTGAATAAAATATAGTTCTTTAGTAATACTCGATATTTTGTACAAGGCAAGCTATCAAGGAAAGTTGATCTTGTGTGTAATGCGAGCCAACGAAATGTTACACTAAAATAATTCTATCATAAGAACAGGAAACTTTGTTCAACACAAGCAATTAATGTTTTTGTTTATAATGCAATCTAATATTGTGTTGCGTATAGTGTTAGCTAATCTTGGTTTCGCGTATAAGAGTGGATATTAAAATGAATCTTTCTAATAAAATATCAGTGTGTTAAAATACACCCCCTTTAAAATTAATATCACCATTGAAAAAAGTAGGGGTTATAAATGGTTTTCTATAAGAATGTTTCTTTCAAATTAACTCATATATTAAAAAGGAATACAAAAACATAATTTTAAATATGTAATGTTTGAAACAAATCGGTTACCCATGTTAACTAATCACAGGATGTACACAAATGAGAAAATAAGTGGGAATTGAAAATAGGTATATGGAAGAGAAATCTAACCATAATGTTTTATTGGATAGTGATAGATAATAATGTTTGGAGAAATTAAACTACAAAAAAATCCATAAATCTACAATGACTTAAGGGACATTCTAATTCATCGAATAAAAAGGCACCAGGATAACACATTTTGTTTTCAATAATCTTTTCTTATTGTAGAATAATTGTTTATGAGAATAAATACACAATTGATATTGGTACAATATCACTATTATTCATCCTTGATCAATTCCAACTTTATCTATTATTTAGTTAAATGATGTTGAATTTTTCATTATTGATGTGTTTGCAATTCGTGTGATAGAATGATAGGTAATTCCACATGTCTCAAAAAAAGGTTAGAACAGTTAATCAAATAAGAATATGTCCACATATCGTGAGATAATACATTAATATAATAAAATTAAAAATGAAAATATCTTATACTATCCATAAATTTATAGCATTACAATCCTTATATAAAAATATTAATCATTAGAAACAGGTGAAATAAAACGAAATTACATCTATCTCACATATATCATTTGTATGTTCATGGTTATAAAATTCCAAACATCGAAATACCATTATCATTTATTATCTTGAAATAAGATAATAACAATAACTTCCATAAAACCATAGTGATAAAATTAATTCAATCAAAATTAACTCCATCCACACTCCAAAAATTCAAAAAAAAATTATATACTCAAACCATGAAATCTCTTGGTCCTTATATCATTAATGATCTCATTAATACTATCAAACATTTCATTATATCCTAATACCTTTCTTATGAACATATCATGTTCTTTCTAAATATATTTTATTCACTTTTTAGGGTTACCTATACAATATAATTATTGAATACTAGAATAAACCTATAAATAGATATTCTAATATTCTATAATACTATAAATAGATTAAACGACACTTTTTTATAATATGATTACATAAAAAATTAATCATTCCATGAATTCTCAGCATACTCAACATCACTAATAGTAATCGCATGTGATTTTCCTTTGTCTTTGGCCTTAAAATGATCTTTCCATCGATAATCATCTATAACCCTTGGATTTGGGCGTTGTTTTTCAAAAGTCCTAATTTTCATGAACATGAAACCCTGATTTTTAGGAGGTTAACTATTTGTAAATTACTGTTTAGTTATATTACCTTGGTAGTGCAATGATTTATTACATTTTTCCCGCAATTAAAACATTTATTTGACCCCTTATGACTGTTTTCACTATGATTCCTTCCACACTTTTACCATAAAACAAATCTAATCTTTTTGCCGCTATAGTATTTATAGTTACCTTTGAATTTTATCCTTCTTTTCCAACCATAACCTTGATATTGATGAGAAACTAAAAACACACTATTTTTATGATGAACGTGAGGAATGTACATACTGTAAAATAATTTTTTAAACTCATCCAAATCTATGGAGTAAATTATAGATTGTTACCTCAAATTCATGATAATGTTACACCACAGATTCACATTACCTTCCAATAAATAAGTGACTAATTTAAAATTTTTATGTTATGAATAACAGAAAATGAAAAATATCTTTTCTACTATAAAAATACATTTCTATATAGCTAGTCGATCAATTGTTCCACTAAAATAAGGTGGATGTTTATTTAAGAATGATTCAAGAGAACATTGTTCCCACCCTTTTTCATTTTGGACCCTAGCAGGATATGTGGTCATAGAAAACATATTATTTATTCGATCTCCAATAAATTTTTTTTCTCATGAGTACAATCAATGCATTGACCATCACATCAATTAATAAATTTGATCTTTTTTGTTCTATCGATTATTTATAAGCCAAAATGTACAATGTGAGAGGAAAAAATCATACTAGGAAAAAAACATAATCACGAGGGATTATGTTGAATATCATACATGTTAGGTTCAATCCTAGGTTATTTATGATCATTATCATAATTCTAGGACTGTAATATATACTTATAATTATACTTATGGACATCCCTAGACATAACATTGCAATATCTCTAGGGATATCACTAATGATTTCGCATTCTAGTATCCAATGGTTGACTAAACCTTCACTCTGATACCAACTTTAATGACCCTAGCTTGATGTATAGAGACATTACATTACATTTAATGATTAAATAATACATCACACCAATATAATCCCAAATACATTATTAATTTAGTGTCTTTTGAAACATGGAAAAAATTTTCTAACATGTATAAATAAATTCAACTTCTCCCATAATGATCTTCCCCCTATTTTTTCCAACCTAAAACATTTCATTATATACTAGGGAAAATAAAACATAAAAAGTGTAAGATCTGGTTTTCATTACGTGTAAATATGGAGGACATAAAAAAAACCATAAACATTTGAACATAAAAACATGAACATAATGTTTATTCATCAAAATCTTGAGTAATGAAATTAGTCACAGTAGGACGAAAGGAAGAGATCATAAAGGTGCATTAACCTTGATAGAATATCATTGACATAAAATATGTAATAATGGAAAACTAATAATCACATAATATGATTTCCATATAATACAAAGTATTAGTTCTATGACCATCATAATGTAAATAGTCCGTTACTAAACCAATTTTACCTGTCGTTCTAACTAGATATTACTGAATCAAATTTACATACCACACCAACCCAAAATTATTGAACTATATTTACTTGTCATTCCAGTCATGTCTATCTCAAGAGATATAAATATTTACCCAATTAATTGTTGGGATATAGAGGTCCCACCCATCTAATAATTAAATCATTCTTACATGTGACAAAAAAACATTAATAATTCATTATTGCATTACCCTTGAAATAAAATGAGTTTCTTAAATATCATTCTATCATAAATTAATCATTAAAATATAAATGAAATTTATAAAAATAATTTAATCATAAATAAAATCAAATAAATGTAATAACAAATATATATTCATAACACTATGTCATATTATATGGAAAATAATTTTTATAAAACACTTGAACTTAATTCTGATGGAAATATACTTTCTTCATTAAAAATGTTTTATTTTCTCAAAATGAAGCATATTTATAAAAGAAAAAAAACTAGGTGAAAAAAACATGAAATATTTTAGAGAATTATTCAAGGAAATAATAATATTAGAAGACATAAAAATCTATTCATTCCATATATGTCAAAAAAATTATCCACTTACTTTTACCATAAAAGTCAAAAGTACCTCGTATGTTAAACCAAAGAATGATTCATTCGATACCATCTAGTAAAATTAAAATATGGGTAAAAATTATTTTAAATATACATAGAATACTAGTGTACATTTTATGAAATAAGTTTAATTAAACATATATATGGATGATAGATATATACCCAAAAGTACTTACGTATAAACAGTCTCATATATAAATGAGATTGCAAAATTATCCCTTACCTTATGTATAATTTCATCCATTTTTTAAAACTCTTTTATAGTGTTTTAAAACATATTATTAACTAGTATCAAGACTATAATAATATTTTGGATATCATATATTATTCAATTATTCTTTTTTATTATCGGTTCATTTGTCAATTCCATGTTAAAGAAACGTTTTGGGTTATGATATTTTTATTTATCATATATAGTTTGAATTATTATTCTTGATAATATTAAATATATCATTATTTAATTAATTACTGAATGTAAAACAAGATTTCTATATTACATATATTCAGTATATAAATATATATATAATAGATTGATAAATGAAATGGAATACACCGTTCATGAAAACGGTGGGTCATACGTACACATGAACGCTCTTTTTGTTTCTTTATTAAATTGATTGGAAGTAAGAAAATGAAACACACAAACATATATATATTTATAAACATAAATACAGTATTTTTATTATGTCATATATTTCATGATTATTTATTATATATAATTTATATTCATTCTTGAACAGTTAATGTGGAAAATGAATCTCATTGTGTCGTGGAGACGGTAAACCGTACATACACACGAGCAATGATATCGTTTCCATAATTGATGAAGGGTATTGAACTAGATGGTGAATAATATCTCAAAATTAGTATCATGTTATAATAATCATATATAGCTATTATTTTCACCATTATACCCATCCATGTATGTTGGTTGTGAAAAACAAATTACACCACAGTGTGGAGATTGTAAGCCTTATGTAAGAACACACGGTGATCTCATTTTATGTAGGATGGATAAATGAGAAATAGGGTTTTTTCATTTTTATAATGAAATATATGTATATTAGTGATATAGATTTTATTTCTTTATAATGAATCAAATAATGAATTGTACGTAGAAGAATAATTTTATTGAAAGATTCAGTAGAAGAGATTACCTATTCATAGAGGTGCCTCCTTTAAATTTCTTTTTAGGGCACTATAGATGGTATATTTTATCCTAATATATTTTTTAACCCTAACTTTACCTTTTCAATCTTACCGTGATATAATGTTATTAAAACATTGTGGGTTAATATAACTACTATATAATATCAATAGAACAAAAAAAGATATTAATGAAATATTTGGACTTATATTAACCATTTTAGATAATAATATATTATTATGAATTTAATATCCTATAATAAAAGATTATATGTTTTAAGTTATGAATTATGTCAATTTTAAACACTGTTCATATATGACTTTTTAAAAATTCATAACAATATTATTCAGTCAATATTGTTGCATTAAATAGTATATAATATGTAAATATAATCCAAATTTTTTTGGATGACATAAAAATAACAAAATTACATTTATTTTTATATTTAGTAATTCATTTATTTGAATATTTCATTAAGGAGGTAATAACATCATCAAAATTGTGACATAAATAAATATATTTATCTTATGTGTAAAAATTATAAATAAAATAACATGTTTTAAGAAATAATTTTAGATTTCTAATTACTATTAATTGAAATATATATAAGATATATAAACCTACATTAAATTCAATTTATTAAAATATATATGTTTAGGTTATAATTATCATTACATGAAATTAATTTTTAAAAAATGCCATTTTCTCATCCAACTGAATCCATGGGGTCCTAAAATAGAACCAAATATTAAAATGGTTGGAAATATCCAATAAAATAGATTAGGATATTTTTTAGGTTAGTTTAATATTATTATAAAATTATTTTTACCCATATTTTCAAGAATTACCCAATACCATGTTAAATAAAATATTTTTTGATTTTACTATTCATAATGTCCAAAAACAAAAGATACCTATTTGGACAATTTGAACCTTCTGGTTTTAAATATGGAATCAATTTTTCCATATTCAAAACATAGAAGTTTTAGTAACTAATATAAAATTATTTCCCATTCTTAAAACCAAAAAGCGGTGTTTTTAAGAAGTAATAACTACCAAAAGATTGACATGTGCTTATGTCTAATTTAAAGTTGAATTTAATTCCAACGAACAATATTAAATTAATTGCTAAAAATATAATAAATTTATACTTTATAACCAATTAAAAATATAATTAAACTATATAAATAAATTATATAAAAAAGTAGTTTTTCATTAAAATGTTGTATTTTTCACTATTCATTAAAATATCAATTTTATTAGAAAAATACCCAAAAATTATGAAATGTATATAAATATGTCCCTCTTCCGAAGGAGAATTTGATTTTTTGAAATTATGATTTTTAATGTGTCAAAAAATAGATTTAAAAGGGTGCCACATCAAAAGGCTGTAAAACTGCATTTATTAAAAATACTTCTTTTATCCGAAAAAAAAGGATTTTGTGCTCATATATTGTTCTATAAAACGTGTATGATGAATTATAATGTTAAATAAAATTAAAATTTTGGTTATTACTATTTATAACAGCTAGTTTATATCCCATTAAACAGTAATATTTTAATAAAATATTATTATATAGAAAAAATCGTTATTGATTACAAATGAAGCTATTGAGGAAAGCTGATCATTCATGCAACACAATCCAAGTCAGTGTTTTTTGAAATTAATTCTATCACAATAACATGAAATTGTGTTCAACACAATTCAGGAATAATGTTGTATATATTGTATGCTAATATGGTGTTGTGTATATCGCAAGCTAATCTCTGTGCATCGTACAGCATAATACAATAAAAATAATCTATCTTATAAAATATCATGGTATTACATCCACTAAACTAGTCGATAAAACATTAAATTCCCAGATAGAGGTTTCCCCTTATATAGAAGATAATGGACTCATCCCCTGCTCAGTAGGCGGGTGCCACTCCAACAGTCAGTCGAGGATCCATGCCCTTCCCATAAAGAGGGTTCCAATCAAGGAGTAGATAGAGTACCAATGCCAGGTTTTAATATAGGTTGAAACTCTATAGATATGTAGAGAACCAATAACATATCTTAGTATGAGGGTTCCACTCTAGAAGACTATTGGGATCATACCCGATCACTACTGTCAATGAGAATCGCCTAAATAAGAATAACTCCCAGATCAAATCACATCATATTAAAAAATCATTGATGGATTCCACCATCAGGTTCAACGTATAAAAAGCTCTATAAACACAAGTCACTTTCAAAAATTATATTCCAAATATAGGATATAGGAGAGGTCGGAGTTTCCTCATAATGAAATATGGGGTACACAACATGTGTGGGAACCCAAATGATATGTGGTACCAATCTGTCACATGTTAATGTACAGTCAGATACATAGAAAAATGCACATATAAACATAAATTGAATGTAGAGGGTCCACATATCATGTACTATTCATATGGGGTACTTTTTTTTTCTCTGGTCATGTCTGTGTACCTTTCTGATGTCTGCAAACTTGGGTACATGCAATTTTCTTAGATGGGCCCATGAAAGTGTAATACAAAAGATTATATTTAGACACTAGCTTAAGGTCACATGTAATGTGGGTTCCTAGAGGACGTGTGATACTTATCTCACCCTGACCCCTAGTCTTCACAACCAGGGCCCTACACGACATGCGTTCTTTAGACTACATGATGTGTAGTCCAGATTTTTGAAAATATTTATGCTCGTCACTGCACAATAGATCTAGTATCGCAACCATAATATAATTTTTTTACCACATAAAATATGTGTATTCATACTTCAGCCGATGATTTCTTCCCTGTACTGGCTAGAAGTTTAATTTTGATTCTTATTATGTAAACCCATACGAACCTTCGTGACTTCACTCGATCCCATCACAGCCATTGGTCTCATATAAAAAATACATGAAAAACCACCCCATAAATTTCGTGACATAACCCCAAATCTGACGTTTATTTCTTATCCCTTCATTTTATTCAATACCACTGTGAATTCAGGGGACTAATTGGGATCGATCCTGCCTAGAAATGTCAAATCGTGACCCCATGGTCCAATTATGACTAAAGTGAATAATTTTGTTGGAGGAGTAAACAATAACAAGGGTTTAACGATATTTTTCCAAGATTTCATGGCCAAGGAATACATTTGGGATATTTTGTGTTTGAAGGTAACTCAATAAATATTTTAATTTAAATAAATGGGTGCATGCAATTATCCATAATTTATGGAGATCAGAGAAAATGGAATGATCTTGTTAAAAAAATTTAATCATATAAGTAAAAATCCAAAAACTGATGATTCCTATTTGGATATTTGGTCATTCATCATTGAGGAACATTCTGTGAAATAATTGATAGTGGTCTTTGTGTTTGTATCATCTCGATCTGCTTTGATCCGTAGTCTCATCGTAATCAGATCTCGATTCGCAAACAGAATGACAAGAAGAATGATCTCAATTATCTTATTGTTTATATGGAAAATAATAGATAATTTCAAATGCAGTGTAGTTATGTGGGTAACCAAATTAGTTAAATTGTAAAATTTAATATATTAATTATTTAATTATCTAACTGAATGTGATGGAAATGGTCGCGATATCTGAACCACCTACGCCAACATATTTTAGGTTCCAAAAATGATAAATATTGCATTCCATACTCAACCATGGTATCATATTTATGATATGAAATTTCATTCAATATTTATACCATTTTCTGTACGAGACTATGCATGTGTAATATAAAAAATATTTAATATTTTTATATAATTAAATCAGTGAACATCATGTCTCTGAATTACACTCTGTCTCTTCGCATGTCTCCAAAAATATATTAGAAACATTTCAAAGTCATTAAAAGAAAAAATCAGGGATTTATATCATTATAACCTTTAATATTTTCCACTAAAAATATAAAACAACACACATCGCTTGGGATACTGAGCCCACATATGTCTCTCATGATCCCATGATCAGTACAACATGATCCCATGCTGACACAACACCCGAAACAATGGGATGGTTCATCCATGTAGGTTCGTCTCCTCCTGATCATCGATCACTATTGGGTGCTATGAAAAATTGGTTCCATCCTTTATGTCAAGCTCAACCGATTAAATATTTTGCATAGGGTCATGCACATTTCTACTCATCTACTACACAAGGAATACACCATGCATCCTATCTCACTATGGGGGTATGGTGAGGTGGTATGAATCCTTTCCAACCATCTACAAGATCTTAAACCTCCCGTTAAACCATGGAGAAATCTTTCCTTCCATTGAACCTCTAAAATCCTCATTGTGGGGATACTTTTTAGAAATCATGATCTATCTGCTCAAACTAGAGGGGCCAATGATGGTGATTTTCGTAATATTTCTACATGATTTGAGATGTCCTCATCTTATCATCGATGACATGGACCTTCTCCATTATTGACTGTGCCAAATTTGGTCCCTCAAGAGATTCCCTTATGATAATTTTCCAGAATAAGGGTGACCTACATGGTCTTCCATAGAGGGCCTCAAAATATTTTATTTTGATAAGATTGTGGAAGAAATATTTGTAAAAACACTACCAAGAGAAATTGATCCTCTCAACTCCGAACAATGTAAAATGTGCATGACCTCATCGTATCTTATAACACATTGATATATCTCTCAATCTACCCATTTGTTTTGGGGTTAATGTATGTACTCATCCACATCTGGGTCTTGAATAGTTCTTATAGTCTTCTCCTCAATGGTGATGTAACCCATAACTCATGATTAGAAACCATTGTTGGCGGAACCCCTTGATGGATATCAATATCCCATTCATACATCTTCCCCAAACACATTACAAATCTATACTCGCAGATAATAAGGAACTATACCGACTTTTTAGGATAGTAAAATATCACATAGATAGAAGAATAGTCCCTTTCTATCCACATAAACCTAGTCACAATGTACATCGATATGTAATCCCACTTCCACTCCATGATCTCAAAAGGCTACTACACACCTACAAGAACAGGGTGATCAACCTTTACCTGATGACAGGTGAGGCACTTAGAGATGAACTCAGCCACACTCATTCTCATTCCAAACTACCAAAACCACCACTGATGGAATTTTTCTATCCTCCCACCATCTGGATGTATATCCTAAGGAGATGTGTGGAACTCTCGTATCTACTCATTTCACATCGTTATTGGGACCATTGTCCATCCCTTGAAAATGATTACACAAATCTCTCCATTAGAATATCCATATAGTGAATCTCCTTTGGATATATAGTCATGAAAGACCTTACTATCAATGTCTCCTAGGTGAGACTCCCCCACATTCATTAGAAGTGGAATCAACACAATTTAATGGAGAAACGATACACTCTCTAGATCGACTAGGGTTAGCTATAAGGATAGAAATTTCTCCTAAAACATTGGAACTAAGAGAAGAAAGGAAATTGATACAAAATAAAACACTACCACATTTTCCTTCTTCATATTATAAATTGTCTTGATTTCATAGTTCAGTAGAAGCTCTAACATGTTATACTATCTTAGGTTCAAGTCTCTATCCCTGATGATGTACCTAAGACTCTTATGGTCGAAGTGAATGACAAAGTGATCTTCAAGAAAATATCTCTTTCACCTAACCATGGTAAAGAATAATAATTATGGATATTGTTCAAGATCCACATATTTAAACTCAGTGAGTCTCAACTAACTCGACCTGTAAGTGATAACCACCTATCGCTGCATAAACATTCATCCAAGACCATCTTCTGATGAGTCACAATATACTAAATACTCCATACCATCCTCTTGAATTCTCAACACATGATCACACATCAAACTCGGCCTCAAATACTTAAATATCCTATAAAACTACTCAGTCTAGGTATAAATATAACCATTCGTTTTTCTGGTGGTCAACGGTGTTATATTCCAGAATAATTCTACCAAAAACCTCATATTTTACCCTATGAAAACCAATAAATCATCACATATTACATACTCTTGGATGGATCCTTAGAAATAAATGTGTCTATATACAATGTGTCCATAGGTAACCCATGCTCGATATGAAATCCCCTATAATGTGAAACTCATGAATCTATAACAATAACATTAAGAGTTTATTATAAATCCAGACCTCCTGATGAATATCTAGGACCATCCTCATGTTCTACACAATCTCCTTCTATTATATAGAGTATATGAGTATGTAATCAATGAATACAACAGTAAAATTATTCATTTAAAACTATAATATCATGTTTATAAAATACATAAACCTATTAGGGGAATTCCTTACACCATTTGGATTCATCAGGAACTCAACGAGTTTGTAGCGACATCGTAATTACAGATTCGGAATACCAGCCTCACAAAGTCAAACCTACTGGTAGTGTAAGTGGAGTTAGATATTGGAGAACTCTATTTCACCTCAAGAAATATCAACGTTTTATTAAGTACTTTGTATGAGGGACATACTATTTATTGTCTCCTAGTATAGGAGATGATAATCTACACAAACCCACAACCTCTGTTCCAAATTTTCCATGAACAAAATTTTTGATTCCTAGAGGGACACACAGGGTCGGATAAAACCCTTATCTTGATTTTCCTCAAACTAAAAAAATAACTAATGAAGCTCAGTAAGGGACATCTGATATGACATTGATGATATTAGAGTGGCCACATGATGAAATTCAATGAAAAACTCCATCTCCACCTTAGTGGTTGTCCCAGATCATCATCAGGAAAGAGTTCCATAAAATCCTCCTTAACTAAATGAATCATGATGCTGAGGAACCTACTAATCTATGGGATATAGTCTATAACTAATGGGAGATGGGATATTAAATCATTTTCATAGATCTCAATTATCAATCCATGATATATCTCTTACCCAAAAAGTGGAATCTCATCCCATTAGTGAAAAGGCATATGATTTGTCTGCGGTGACAGTCAAAATGGTCTTGGACTGTGGATAAACAATATATTACCAAGATGATGTCATAGGGTTCCATCTTGGTAATAAAAATTTCCCATGTAAATCTTTATATACTAATAGATATATAACACTACCGGATGATAAAAGATATATAAGAATCACCAGGAATCAGTGTTATGCATCCTCTCAAAATATTTATGAGTAACATCAACAAAGGGGTTGACCTAGGCCTTCTTCTGAGGAGATTTTATGGTAAAACACTTACTACTTCTTATTCAATTTATATATATTTTTTAATTTGTGAAATAAATCTAAAATAATAGAATGATTTTTAATAAATAATGAAAAATTAAAATTATATATGAAAATTAAATGCAAACACAATAAATGAAAATAGAATGATGTTAAAAAGAAATGAGACATTCCCAAGAGAATCACATAAAATAATCCTGCATTGTATAATTTTTAGTTTCAAATTTAATTAATGATCAAAATAAATAATATGTGTTAACATCCCCATTAATATATTTTTTCTAAATATACGGTACTCTCAACGATCACAGAGAGACCCCACATCCACCTCCTTGTTCGAGGGAGAATATTATAGAAGCGAAAGCTAATCCGCGGGTGTAAAGTTGAGTCACAAAGGCACCATTCCCACTAAGACCACATAACACTAACTATAAGAAAATAATTAACATTATGGATGAAACATAAAATAATTGGTTTCATCACTATATAATTCCCCATGGAATTTCCTCAGGTTAGATACTCAAGATCATGAGCATAAGAGTTCATCGTGAAGACGAAAATGAAGGATGAAAATATAGAAATAATAATGGAGAAATAAGAAAACATAAATTAGAATTATAGAATGAAAATAAAATAAAATACTAAACTATATAAAGTAACCAACAATGGATACCACTATGTTGACAACAACTAGATATTATTAAGAATCATTCGTTTAGAAGGATATGAGGTGAAAAATTGCATTCAAAAAATCATCTGATTTTTTATGCATGTATACCCCAATAAATTAAAAAAAATTTAAAATATTCATTTTATAATGTTTTTCATATACTATATTCTTGTAAAAAATAAAAATATAATATGTATTACCAATGTTATGTAGTATTTAGTGCCGATTAATTCTGATAAATTAATTCTGGGATGGCAACTCTTCATATTCTAATGATCAATTATCCCATGCATAAATGACCTTTATCATGGCTGAATAAGGTGGTGACATAGTTAAATAAATTATTCATATATATTTTATATTTCTTCATTTATTGCTTATGATCATTTGGTTTGGAACTTTGGATATAAGGGCCCATTAATTAAATTCTCCTGATCTATGAAAAAAAATTTAGGCTCTATATATGAGTTAGATTTGGGTCATCAAATGATTGATTGATCATTGGGTCCAACATAATTAAATGAATACCATTGAACATAGAAATTTATAAAGTAATAATATTTCAATTTTTTTTCGGTAAATCAAATGTTATGTGTTGAACCTTGAAATTAATTAATACTGTTAAAATATAGAATAATCCATTTTCCAATTAAGCCTAAAAGTTGTTCACAAACATAAAACGCTACTATTTACCATAAAATTAAACATTGTTGAGATTATAAAAACATAAATTTACAATAAAATAATTGAAAATTTTTGTTCCATCAATTTTCTCCCCATAAGAACATCAATTTTCTCCCCATAAGAACGTCAATATGAAGCAGTTGGGCTAAAGATGCAACTAGGAGATCTAGATCTCCCACAAAGAGTGAAGAGATGAACTAATGAGTCCTAACTATGAGTAATAATTATAATTCCAGAGTATAATAAACACACAAAATACCTTTAATATTATTTTGGGTAGTTGGGTTGTATGCCTCTATAACCTGCAATTGTCTCTGAACTGACTACCAAATCCCTAAGCCTAACGAAGGATACTTGGTCGTGGTGTTGGTGGTGGTAGGATCTAATAGTGTCAACCATCAACAAAATATTTTCCTAATATAGAGAAATATTTTCATATACTAACGTATTTATCTTGGGGGCTCCACACCCTCTACTGGGATATCCTAGATCAGAGAGCTACCTCTGCCATGGTAGTCCATCTACAATTGTTCTACGCTTCTCAACACGTTTAGTCGGGCAGTCACACACAATGTGAAATGGCCCATTAAAGGAATAAAAAATCAACTCTCCATGATACCATGGTCCTCTACAATTCCACTAATCACATGACTAATCTTGATCCTTTGTGGTCCTCCTACACTTAGATACTGTGGAATGTCTTCTGCTAGAAACTAAAGACAAATCATTTGTGTAATAATTAGTGCCAGCTCTAGATATCTAGAATCTCCCTAAAAATAATAACTCCATCATTATCACCCACTCTAACACCCTAGAATATGTGATAATCCTCATTGGAATCATTCTGTAACATATCTCTCTAATTATTTCTTGTTCAAACATTTGTTCTTAGAGGTAGCTATCTCGAATCATGTAAAGGGAGTTATAGATAAGGTTTGAGATCCTCGATGAATACTCATCCACTCTCATCCCTCTATATTGTAGATTTAGGAGGTTGTGAATCCAAAATGAGTGCAAATATAATTGTTAGTTATATTGATGAAATATCTACTATGAGTCCTTCCATGAGAGCATCAACTCATCATGCATATGGATAACATGAATCCACCAATTCATAAATAATCCGTGGAAAAGAAGATTCTATTGAAACAACAAGATACATTGGTGTTCTAATAAAACTGAATATATGAAACAATGAATCTATCCAATTCTACAATGTTTATGGATCTAGCATTCCAGGGAACCTCTGAGGACTCATGTGCTGGAACACATAGAGTGTGCTGAGACTACGCACATCCATGGCCTACGCTATTAGAATGATTTTCTACCAATATTGTGGGAGTGATTTTACATGTCCACATGAAGGAAGGATATCATGGGATGTACCATGAACTGATGCCTCATCACTCATTGGATCTTCGTCACGATCCTTTACTAGTAATTTTCTAGTTGTCATTGTAGAGGAATCCTGAATATTTAAACAAGACATTCCATGGTCCGATAAACACAAACACACACACAAACACAATGTGGATCTGAATTAAGAAGTATAGTCAATGACTCAATCCTATATGTTTCGTGTACCATTGATCCCTACAACCAATGTCTCATTATTAGGATTCAACATGTAGGTAGTAATGGTATTCGTGAATGGATATGTTGGTCACCCATACCATCACCAGGTTTCTTGGGCCATGAGCCACAATCGAGACACATTGAAACTATTTTCCTATATCCCAATCAAATTTGTGTAAAGGGAAAACTAAAAAAACCATATGAAGTAATTAATAGATCTGATACCAGTATAACTCAACCCTAACCAATAGTGGCTCCAGCCACAACTCCAACAAGCGCACATACATAGGCTAGAGGGTGGCGACAAGCATCGAAATGTGTATCCAAAATAGGAGTTACATTCCTTATATACCAATAATCACAAATATTTCCATCTCAATGCATATGTAAAAAAACAAAAAAAGAAAATATTCAACAAATACGTTATAAACCATGTTTAAAAAACCTCTATTTTGTAAAAGAGTACGATAGTGTAAACAAGAAAAGTAAATTGTATAATACAAGACAAATTAAAAACATGTTCAAAATCAAAAAATATATATTTAATTGTATTGAGAGATCCTATCTCTAGAACACCAGGCTCCAACAACCATACAAGGTCTAATGAACTATGTATCCCTAAGCCTCTCTGAATTAATTGTCGAACTATCTGACATCTAAATAAGACATGAAACATATAGATAAAGCCTTTTCAAGGGTGAGTATATACATAACCAGCAGGATTCCCAAAAAGATGAAGAAGGACCAATAAGATACATAATATTAATTGACAATAAATAGCTCATCCTGAATCAAGAGAGTAAAAATAATCTAACACATGGATACAAATAGATATGTACACTCAAGATAAAGAAAAAAAATGAGAGAAAAGGGGTATCTCCATATCATATCCCTATATAAGAGTTCCATGAGTTCTATGAGTTCCCCCAATGATGCCCATCATCTCATTCATCTTTAATGTAGAAAAAATATAATCAAGAAACACATTTCCACTATAGTGAATAGTCGAGGGGAAATTATATCTACTTAGAGGACTCATATCCTGGTACAATGTGAGTTTCCACTCAGTAGATAAATAGATGGACCATGCCCTACCTTTTAAGAGGTTTTCACTCAAATGGATGAGGAATCACTCCTTTTCTCCAAGGGAGGGTCCCCCTCAATATTCAATAGAGTACCCATGTTCAACATAGATAATGGGTGCAACATTATTTTCCAATAGAGGACCCATTCCCAGCCTAGCTGGAGGGTGAAACATTAGTAGTCAAGGAACCATTCATTTCATAGTAGGAGGGTTCCACATAGATATTAGATAGAGTACACATGCCAAAACTTAAAGGATGTTTCAAATTGAATCATAGATATAGTACACATCCCAATGCCAACTAGAAGGTTCCATTTTATATATAAGTAGAGGACACATGCCTTATTCCAGTTGTAGGGTTCCACTACAGAATCTACTAGTCATCCCCCCTGATCACTGCCATTATCTCTCAATTCCTAAATAATCATCACACATGGAAATTTTAATCTTATATATCAAAATACCCTATAGAGGCCACCATTATGTTCATTGAAGAAATACATATATGATATGCTACCCTTGGGAAAATTTGGAGTCCAAACAAAGATGATATGAGAGGTTGAAGTTACCTCAGTAGGAAATAATGGGTACATTACATGTTAGGGGGCCGAAAAAATATGTGGTCCTATATAATCACTTATACATGTACTTTAAAGTACACAATTTCCCCCCTATAACCTTACATGGCCTGCATAGGGTCAACATGACATGTCGTAGCCACCCAGGGACTTGCTTGTGCTCTCTGGTCATGCATATGTACATTGGTACAAGGATTATTCCTAGACATTCCCATGGTTGTGTACTCTTATAGTATACATTTATTAGACATAAAAATGTCACATTACAAACGGGGTCCCACATTTTCTGTGATTCTTATCTCACATGAAATCCTAACTGTCGTAGTTAGGGCTCGGTACATCATGTGTTCATTAGACTACACAATGTGTAGTCAGTATTTTCCGGTCCTTTAGATATGTTATCATCATTATAGATCCTTAATATCTACCATTATATACATTTTTGACCATCATAAATCATGGTATCTATACTTAGGATGGTGATTCTTTCCCTCCAGTGGCTTGAAGTTGAATTTCGATTCATCCTATGTGAACACATACAAACTAGTGATTCTTGGCCACCAATGGTGGACATTTTGAATACTTTATATGATAAAAAACAATAAATAGGGTTTGAAAATAATTTTAATAGCAGTCATGACCAATAAATTCAATTTGGAGATTGAGGATTAAAGAATTTGATTAAACAGTTGAATTTCAGAATATGGGTGCAAGCAATTGTCTAAAATTGGTGTAGATTACAGAAAGAGATTTATATATCTCAAAATTTTAATAAAATGAAGAAAAATCCCCAAATGATCAGTCTTAATAGGATATTTTGTGATTATTCATCAATGAACATGATATCCAATGATTGAAAGTGGTCATTGTGTTTGATGTGTCTTAATATTCTTTGATCCAAAGTATCACCGACTAAGGATCTCGATTCGCCAATAGATGGAGATGAAGAACGATATCAATTATCCTAGGGTTTATCTGGATAACCCTAGATAATTTTCATTGAATTTTATTTATTGTAAATACCAAATTAGTTTAATTAGTTAATTAATTAATGTAACCATTTAATTAACTAACTGAATTCACCTCCAACGTTCGTGATATATTAGATCCCCTCACCAATCTATTTTTGGTCGCAGCAAGGGTAGGCATCTCATTCTAGATTCAACTTTAGCATCATATTTATTATCTAATATTGATTTTATGATTTATAAAATTTCCTTTAAGAGACTTCACGGACATAATATAAAATATATTTAATATTTTTTTAAAAATAATCATGGGAACTTCAGGCCTCAGAAACTCATGTCATCTTTGAACCTGACTTAAAAATATTTGTATAAGTATTTCAAAATATTACAAGGAAAAAAATAGGACACTATAAACATCTCAATCTTTTGATCTATTTTTGATTCATTGACTAACTATTACTTTTTATTTTTTTTATTCGGATAATCAATTTTCATTTATTCACATTATACATTAATTTTTGGATGGTTTAAATTATACCCTTATCTTTTATTATATGTATTTTTAACTTGGTTTTTATTCTGAACCCATATCATACATTTATTTAGGGGAATGTTCCTTTGATGTGTGACATTTTTATATACCCTCATTACTAATGAATGTGGGAATCAAAGGAAATTTTATCACTCTTTTAATATCTAGTATAGGATGGGTCCCTCAAGGGGAGAGGGTCATAACACTAAAAAACCTACTAGTAGGAACATATAGATTTCTTCATCATGTTCACAATGGAGAAATACCATCATCACATTATTATACTATATATGAAAAATAAATGTAACAAAAAAATCTAAAACTAATTAAACAACCATTAATCAAAATATAGGTGAAAATAATTTATGCATGTCAATTAATCCAATTTTATCATATACATTATCCACCAGTCTCACATGATATTTTTCTATATGGTTATTCATATCTCATTTTATATTAAATAAAAATATATTTCTAATACCCTTCATACCATGAAGTCATTGAATAAGATCCCATGTAATCTTATTATTCATAACATTATGTTCCTCCAATATCAACACCATACATGTGGATATGCCTAAACTCTAGGTTTACCACAAAACATTAATTTTCACAAAAACATTATTAATAAAAAATAAACGATATCATTCTCAGTGATAGAGTGTGACTTCGCAATTTGTTCAATTTTCTCCCTAGTTACTGATTGTAGTATAGACTCAACATTCTATTGTAATGTTTCAATATAAACCAGTTCTTTCTTCAATTAATCCACCTCTTTGTATATCGTATTTTTTTCATTATCTTTCTCTATTACTCCACAATTGACCATATCCATCTTATCTAACACAAATATAACATCCTTCTTAAGGATATGCTTTTGGGATGTGGGGACCCAAAAATTATAACCATTTATACCCTTACCATATCCCAAAGACAGATTTCATTTATCATGAAACCATCCTAAATCCTTCATAGTCATTCAAAAATTCCTTTTTTTGACTTATAATATATTAAAAAATGAATAATTTATAATTTTTATAATTCATATCTAAAATTGTTTATTTAGAAGAACTTACAATTAATTAGATCAATTGATCTACAATTATGTGGTCTTTATTTCTATTTACTAGAAACCCTTGAAAACTACCATAATCATAAAAATATACCTTAATTAAATTGCTCTTTTCTTATTTTCTCCAACACTCCATTATGCAGAGGTTTGTAGCCACTATGAACTATCTCATCTTTTCTTCTAATTGATAAAAACTATCAAATTCTTCACTTTTATTGGATCTATTATTAACAATTCTAAATTGAGTGATCATATATTCGTATTTAGGATCCTATGACAAATTAAATATTTTTAATACCTCAAAAACATTATCCTTCCCCTTGTATGGGTGCACACAACATATCCTAGAATAATCATCATTGAATGATACAATATACCTTGTTCCTTGTAAGAATATAAATTGTTCTTTTAAAAATATGAAAATAGATTAACTCTAAAATATCTTTACATTATATCATTGAAATTTAAAATGTCATCCATTGTTAATTAAAAAAATAATAATTCTAATAAAATGGTAAGGTTACCATTGTATGCCAACATGTTATCTTCTGAACAATAGAAATATTTAAGACTCATTTATAAAAATATCTAATATTTCAATTCAATAACATCACCAATGTTTTTTATATGTATTTAATGCTATAAATATCTATGAATACATGTATGTTTTACTAATAACAATATAGAGGTTCTTTGTGTTTTATACATTCATTTCCCAGAATAAACTCCATCATAATTGATATATCTTCTTTATTAGTGTGATTCATGCACCCCCAATCCACAAATTATACCAAAGACAATATCTTCTTCTCCAATCCCTTCATATGGTGTACTGCCTGAATGGTTTTAACTCTACCATCATGTGTTTTTTATTTTATAATACTATATATAATGATAATTAAGGTGTAATTAAGGTGTAATTTTCCGCAAATACCATTTTCCGCAAATACCATTTCCAATCCCAAGGGATGTATCATTTGATGGGGACAATAGTCATCCTGAGTTCAATTTTAAATGGTGAAAGTGCCACATTATCTGGCATGACGAAGCATGTTCGATTTTCCGATGATGTTTTCAATTCGTACATGGAGACTGCATGTCATGTTTCAACCAAAAATAGGTCATGAGGGGGAGATTTTTGGGATCAATCCCTAATGTTGGAGTCAGTTTTGTCGGAATCCAATCCAGCGGGTCCTCAATAGTGGGAAGCTAATTCAATCGAAAACAACCATCAATGAATCATTCAATATCATAATGAATGTCTTATGGGTAGACGAGCTACCCAATCCTATGGAATATTGTTTCTGGTTTTTATCTTATATTTAATGGGAATAATTCACATGATCTGAATGGGTGTAATCATGTTTAATTTTTTGTCATTTTTTGTATATGTTGTAATACTCTGAAGAAATCTGGAGAGGGAGGAGTAAACCCCTCTTTCTCCCATGGATGTATGCTTCATTACAAACCATAATAAATAATTCTGTTATTCTTTTTATTCTTGTCCAAACACCTCTCTTATGCCCTTACACAACTCACAACCAAATGATCGTGGATTTGAATGGAAGCTTAGCGTTATAATGGATCCCGAAGAGGAAAACCATGTTAATTAAAATTTTAAACTAGTAAGCATATAAAATTATATAATTTAAAATTTAATCTAAAACATAAAATATAACTAAAATTGGAATCTAAAATAAATATCAAAGATAAAATTATGAAATACTGAAATGAATATGAAATAAATTCATGTTTCATTAAATAGTTAATTTATTAAAATCGAATTATAAAAAATTTTATTAAATTTTAATTATATATTAGTGAAAATAATTATTAAATTATTGAAGATGATGACTAAAAATTAAATTAAACCATTCCACAAAATATTACAAATAAAATTCAAATTACATATGTTAAATTAATTTATTAAAAACAAAATTTATGAAATTAAATTCTATGTTAATAAAAAAATCAATTAATTCAATACACTGATAACTAATATTTTAAAGAAATTAAAAAAATGATACAATGAACTAAAAATTCACACAATTTACAAATCATATATAAAAGAATAAAATTAGACATAAATAGATCAATTTGTAATTTTAATTAAAAAATACTATACTATAAATAACCATTTACTGTTTAACATAAAAACATGATTTAACTATAACAGTGAGTTGAAAATAGATTTTATTTAAATGCCACATAAAATCTCCCCACATTAAAACATTTCTCATCCACACACAATTATCCAGAGAAATCCCATTATAAAAAGAAATCTCAAATCTGAAAAATTATGCCACAAATAATATTCAATCATTAAAATGATTTACCCCATGGATTATATTGAGTACAGAAATGATAGTGCCCTCTTAAAACCAACATATTGTTGGGAAAGTGTTGTTACTATTTTATGAAAAATATTGAGTTTAAAATTTTTTGATTTAAATTAATCCAACATAAATATGAATCAGACTAGGATATCCAAATATATTTTTACCTATATAAAAAACATTCATAATTTCATATCTCATCTTAATGAGACATTATATTGTGTGATTCATAATTATATAAATAGAAGTCCATCATATTTAACACATCCAGTATTTGAAAGCTAAAATAATAATTAATAAATAATGCATGGTCATCAATGATTAAGATGTTTGTTTCATAGACCAATAAATTTCGTATCAAAAAATTTCAAATTAAAGTAAAAAAAGATTAAAACATGATAATAAATGTATAAATATGTCCCAAAGTTCATTAAAAAATAATTCCAAGTGGGCATGAGAAACAATTTACTCAATCAATCCTATGATGTGTTGAATTAAATCTCCTCAAAGAACCACTACCGAAATTCATATTTTATGAAGAAAATTCAACCAATGAAAATCCTATGATACCATTGAAAATATAATCTTTTGAAAAAATTATTGTGCATTTGATGGGGAAAATTTTTCTCTCAATAAATACACCAATCTTGCACTTAAAAAACATTTAAGATTTTATTGAATCATAATGTTGGAAAAGATTTTAGATGTTTGATTCAAAATGATTTTTAAAAAGTACATATACTAATACATATTTATGGGTGACCAAAAAATATCATAAATGTGTTTTTGAATACAAATATAACACTAAATAATATGCACAAAATTTAAGTACCAGCCACTTATTAATGAAATTATGTATATAAAAAATGTTCCAAAGTGTTTCACCATTATTAAACCCAATTATATCACTATCTGAAACAAAGAGTAATTTTTTTTCTAGAATCATATCATTTTTATGAATTTACAAAAAAACCCATAGAAATAATAAATCAACTAGTAATATCATAAGATAATTAAAGGAAATAATGAAAAATGAATAAGTGAAAAATATGTACCGTACTAAAATATCGATTTTAATATTTCCTTTGAATTGCATCATTTGTTTCCTCCCTGGAAATCATTAACGATCCCCCTTATTATAAGTAAATTATCTTATAAGAAGGAAATATTATTGTGAAGTTCAACAACTTAAAGACCAAGAAATAAATTTACTAGAGTTAGATATAATAGTGGTTTTATCAAATATACATAGATCCTTGAGGGTAGTTGACACCAACACTTCATCATTCCATAGATCCAACCGAATAACTCAATGACTAAAATTCCTTATCACACCCAATTAAACTTCATTCAATTAATGAAGATTTAGATTTTCACTACTTAATTGGAAGATTAACTAGAGAAAAACCCATATAGAATTCATTATGGTAAAGAGAAGAACCAGTATCATCATTGTATTCTCTAAAATGAAAAAGAATGAAACAAAAAAAACATGACATTAAAAATGAAATTACATTCTCCCATATATATTATAAAAAAAATCGTTAAGGGGATATATTATCAAGAAAAAATAGATGTACTCTGATTTTAATGAAATGATATCCTTCACTAGAGGTTTTCCTATTCTACAATATAAAAATAATAAGAATACTTGCATTTATAGTGAATGGATCATCCATCCCAAGATCTATAATATGCACAACACCAAAAGTTAATACACAAGTTACAATAAAAGGTTCATCCCATTTCGAAAAACCATTACATTGAAAAGTATCATCAGAAAAATGATTACTAAAACCTGATATATAATATATATTTCGTTTTTCATGATTATCATTACATGTAAAACCGTCGTTTTATTTTTAAAATATGATCATTTTCATATGAACCGTTATTGATCTCCTCTAACTAATGAAAACCCAAATCATTCTCTCTTCTATCTTCAGTTACATTCAAATTACATTATTAGGTGTCAAAAAATATTTATTTCAAAAAATCCTTGGGAAAATGAAAATATCTTCCAACAAATACCATGTACAATGACATGCATATTATATTCATATAAGTAGTCAAATATTCCCACAAAACATACTCATGTATTAAGATCCCATATTCCCAATCTGTGATAATTATTTTCTCAATAATATGCTTAATCTCTCTATTCACAACTATAACCATACCATTCATTTGAGTATGATAATGTGTAGGAACTATTATTATCCTCGTAATATTTTTTCAATGATTTCAATGTCCAAAAATAGTGTGAGTTACTATGTCGGAATAAATGAACTGTGGCATCCAATATTTATAAAAATTATTACTCATGAAACGTTGGGAGACAATTCTAGCATCATCATTCTTAATGGGAATATCTTTAATCAATTTATACACATAGTTTTCAATAAGAAGTATGTTCCAATATTTAAAGGGGATTAAGAAAATGGAACATTAAATCCATTCCCCAAACAACATACACATGAGAAAACTACAATGGTTGTTGAGGAATCTCATATCATTGATAAATTTTTAATTTGAATTAGAATGATTTAAAATTAATATAAAATAAACATAAATCTTTGTAAAGGGTTGGAAAAAATAGACTTGAATATATCACTTTTATAATTTTATACAGTGTACCAATGTGGCCACCACAGATCAAACTATGATAGAATTTTTTAATTGATGAAATATAAAAATACACGATAAATCTCCTAAAAATTTGATAACATCCCATATTACACTCGTAAGAATTATCACACACATTTTTCCTTAACCCAATATGCAATTTATCAAACTGATACTCTGAAATAATATGAGGAACATTTTCAGCACTAACTTGATTCACTATGATTGAAAATTGTAGTCTCATGTCATCAACATAAAAATACATTATCTCCCAAGGGAATATCAATCTAACGAGTTTAATAGATAAATTTATAGAATAAAACATAGATGGTTTCCAACTGAAAGTAGCATATATAATGTTCTCAATTCCATTCCTATCATAGATTTCAATATCAAATTCCTAATGTAATACGATCCATCTAACCGGATTTAGTTTTTCTTCATTATTTTGATGAGATATCGAGTACTATAATGGTCAGTGAAAACAGTAACTTTAGACCCAAAAAGATAGCATCTAAAAAAATCAAGTGAAAAAATGGAAAAAAATTCATTCCCATTAATGGATTAATTATTTTTATAATCATCTAGGATTCAAGTGGAATAAGTAATAACAGGTGAACAATCCTCTACTCTTTTCCAAATAACATACCCAAAAGATCATTATAAAGCATTAGTCATCATCTTAGAAGTCATGTCCCATGCGGGTAGTTAAACAATTTGCAATGATACAAGTTTCTATTTATGTTAAGTAAAGGATTATTTATACTTCATATTAATGGAAAAATGAATCTATTTATGTAGAAGTCATGTCAATGGAAAAAAAATTCAGTTAATGTCTTTTATGAAACTCTTATGTAATCTAAAATGGATATGAAATGATCTAATATCATTTAATGTATTTGGAAAAGGTAATGAAGGGAAAATATAAACTATGGAGTTGTGCACTCAAATTCCATTTAAAGCTACTTCATGACTAAATAAAATTCCACTCTCAACCATAAATTGATTTTTTTCGTAGTTTTGAACAAGGGTCCTGTAAATACAGACATTATGAGATACCAATAAACATCAATAACATATCATACAAGATAAAACATAAAACATAAAATAATATATAAACTCCTCCATTAACTCCATAACAAAATTATAAAAAAATTCCAAAACAAGATTCTTTATAAGGTGGGAGTGAAATTACATAGTCCAAATGGAATTCATTGATTATAAAAATTAGGCAAAATACATAGAAAAGTTGTTTTATCCAACAACTCATGATCTATGTGAATATGAATGTATATATATAAATAATATATGAATATATAATGGGATTTATCGGCTAACAATTCAAGGATTTGATCATGAATAGGAATCAGAAATTTGTTCTTCCTAGACAAAATGTTTTGGCTGTTATATTAAATGCATACCCTCCAATAATAGGGTAACCCAACAAAAACAAATTTTATAAGTTAATTTTTAAAAAATATGAATCCTCTCATTTATGGAATCATATGAATTCGACGTACCCATAAATAATTATAAATTCGGTAAATTATACTTGGAACCAATAAGGTAGTTACCTACTTATTATCCACTTTAAGAAGGACTTGATTCAATATCCTCTAATATTGTCTAGTACGTCTGGTATTTTCTTCTACAATAATCATATACATACACACTAATATAATAATTACTATTAAATCATCTAAACACATGTGTATGTCACTCTTATTCTCCCTAAAGAACGATAAGAGTTATCCCCCTTTCTGACATGACCTCCCAATTGTAATTATAATAGTTATTTTTTGTTTTATTTCTAAGTAGTCATGTTTTAAATTTTTATGAAAATTTTAATGTTCCTGTGTGTATGGGATATCCTCTATAAAAAAATAGGTCTTTTGGGCTCACATAGTTCATGTTCAACTGCTAAATAAACACTATGAATATAAGAATTACAAATTTATAAAGTATCTGTGCATTTATTTTCAAGCAGTGAATAAATATGACCCTTGAAAGATGTTTTAGATTCAATTTAAACAACTTTTGGTGGCTATTTAATGAGATTTTGAGTAGATTTTGAGTTCAAAATGTTGTAATCATAATAAATATTAATTGTGGAATAATTGTCATCCACATTTCAATCATGATTTGTAGAAATTAAATAAATTTCATCTTTTTTTTCATTAAATTACAAAATAAATTCATATTTTTGAGAAAAATTAAATGTTCCAATACATTTATAAATATTATCACCCTTTCCAATATCATTTAAAAATGCCTATATTTTCACGTTCATATATTTCAAAATAATATTGATTCTCTTTAGAAAAATTGGATTCAAAATAATTCTAGTATTTTTCAGCGTTGTCAGTTAAAAAATCTTCTACTGGAAACAAATTATTATTTTTCAATAGAATTCATAAATTATTATCTTAAAACAATGTAGGAATAATCATTAAGGGAAAGAATTCATTTATTTTTTCTTGATTTGTAGAATGTTCATTTTAATGTAGTTTCATTTATAGAAAGATAAAAAAATTAATCGTATTAACTTCAACCTCCAAAGGAAAAGTACACTTATGATCGTTAATTATTTATTAAGGAATTTTCATGAATAGTATTACTAAAATAAAGTATACATGTGTACTAAACCTATAAACTCTATTTCTAACATGTAAAAATTAGTAGGTTTATCTAAATATTTTTCTCTTACCATCACATCTTCAAAGGCTCTAGTTTTGTTAATAAAATTATATTAGCCAACAAGATCCAAATACTAGAATCTTTATGCTCTCAAACATGCATAGATGAAAATATAGAATAAGGAATAATGTTTTTGAGGGATTCAAAGTATAACATAGAATTAAGAAATTCATGTTCTCTGATAACACAAATGTAAAGACTTGTAAAATTCACGGAAAAGTTTTTCTTAATTTTTTTTGGGAATTTACTTGAATGTAGTTTCGGACGACACTTTATTCTGAGGCCCGGTGTGCATGGAATTTCTATCCGAAGTTTATCTCAGGTACGTTCAGTGAACGAACAAGAGAGAATTTCTATCTTTTGAACCGGTGGTCGGAATCGAATTTTGAGGGCACCGATGGAACCGCAATGCCGGTAATTTCTTAGAAACCCCTTTTCCGGAGTTGCGTTTTCATGAGAGAGGTTGATAAAAATCGTGGAAGTTAGAATAAAATTTTAACTACAATTTTTATTTTTAAAAGTGAATTTATGCTTTGGGTGGAGGTTGGGCAACTACCGAACTTCCCATGGAAGGTTATGAGGTTGGCGGGGCCCACACGATCCCCACACCTTCAAATTCCTTAACTCCCTCAACTCACAATTTAATATGATAACTTAAGATTAATAACATATGTTATTAATGAAGAGTGAGTTTAATGTGTGTGTTTGAAAATCAAACTAATGACTAGTTAATAAATTAAGTGTGGGCTTAATTTATTTTTGGGTTAGATTTTTGTGGTGGAGTATTTGGGAGAAAAGGGCTATGGACATAAGGAACTTCTTCGTCTTCGAAGAATAACGCGAAGAACACATCGGTCTCCGAAAAAGAACGCCGAGTTCTCGGAAACCGATTATGCGACGTCGTGTACCGCGATGTCGTCAACGACTTCTTTCACGACGTCTCTTCTCGCGACGAATCCTTGTTCGACGAACCTCTGTTCAAGCTTGCACGAGGTAGGGGTTTATGCGATTTCATTTCGTGATTTACTTCTATTCATTATCCACGTCTAATTGGATCGCAGGCTATCAATTAACGGGAGGAGGCAGGACCGTACAAACCCGGCCCACCCCTCCCTTTTATTTTATTGTTGTTGCGGTACGACGGGAAGGGACGTTGTGCCATTGCACTACTTGGGAACAAATGGAAAGAATGCCCAATGCCATCACGATGCATTTTTTAAAAATATGAACCTAGTCGCGGCACCGTCACGCCGCACCGAAGAACCGCAAAAGCACAGCGGCTAGAGTGGGGCCACGGCGGAGGGGTGGGGCGCTGTCGCGCCGCACTGGATGAATGAGATACGCGGCCGGTACCGGGCTACGGTGAAGTGTGGGAACCGTCGGCCGGAAACGGGCCACCGGCATCGAAGCAGGGAGGGGACCAGTCGTCGCTGGTCCTAGGGCGGAAGAAACCGGCCGTCCAGACATGAGAGTAGCTGGGGGTTCAAACCCCTGGTCGGCCAGCTAGCGGCCCCCATTAATGGGGGTCGTAGTTACAAAACACGGGGGGGGGGGGGGGGGGGGGGGGGAGGTATCCCCCCCCCCCGCAAACTGAATGGCTCGGTCGTTTGGTCGAGCTAGCTGTCACCGCGTGCCAGCGTTCCAAGCCACGCCCAGCTAGGCCGACCCGGTTTGGGATGACCCAGGGGGTCTCCGGCCGGGTCGGTCCGGGCCCCAAACCCCTGTTTTCGGACCCTTTTTGGTCTTCTTCCCATATCTCAGGCTACAAACCTCCAATTGACGTGCCTTCAGCGGCGATGCAATCCTTAGATCGAGACGTTCGTTTCGGTATATCGCACTAAAGGTTTCGAAGAGCTTTGGATCAGGCCGTGTTGGTTCCTACACGAAACCAATCGGGCCCTCGGAGCGGAAACACTCATAACTTGAGTTCTAGACATCCGATTGACATGTCGTCGACTTTTTTGGGTTCCTCTTAGTGAGAAAGATCTTTTGGATTACTCCTCTAGAGATTTTGATGCAAGTGGAGTACGGTCGTGTTTATTTGACTTAAAAAAAACCAAATGGGCCCCTGGGATGAAAATTCCAATAGCTCTCAGACCGGGCGTCCGATTGACGCGCAATCTACGACATTGAGTTTCTGTTGTAGATAAATAACTTTTGGATACATAAACTCTAGAGTACGTGTTAGGTGATGTATCAGCCTCTTGGCTCGTGGAGCGGACTCTCCCGAACGATCTTTCTATGTTCGAGAACCCTAGAGCTGGCTGTGTTGCAGCTGCGACGTTGACGACTATGTAGAGATCCTCAGTAGACTCGACGACGATGACTACAGCACTCAGCAATCCTTTGTGGATCAATGCTACTGATCCTGTGTGGGTCTGATCATGTGTGGGTCAGTGCTCAGCAGTTCTGTGTGAGCCAGCGCCTACAGATCCTGTGTTGGTCCGATCCTGTGTGGGTCTTTGCGGGGGTTAGTTACCTATCGATCCTCTGTGGGTCAGATCCTTTTTGGGTAATTACGGGGTTTAGTACCTAACGATCTTTTGTGGGTCTGACATCATAGATGAATCAGTGGAAATATCTAATCATCTCTATCGTCATACGAAGAAGTATACTTGTGTGGGCTGAATCCTGTTTTTCTTTCCTTTGTGGATTGTGTTTTTCTATCCTATGGGGATTACGTTTTTCTTTCATTTATGGATTGTGTTGAGATATCCTGTGTCGATTACGTTTTTCATTCCTATGTGGACTGGGTTGTACTTGGGATCGGATGATGGAGTCGAATGAGAATTGAAGACTTAGGTATGTGAATGGGAATATACATAAGCAGAGTCGGATGTTACTTCGTGATTATATCTTTACTTTCGGGATTATACTTTGTGGAATATGGGAGACCTATGGGGTTCTTGGGGTCCCTAGTGAGTATCTTATACTCACCCCTGAACGGGCTATACCCGCACTACGTAGTGTTGGTTACAGACAACAGACAACACTGATTGTGGTTGAGGCTTGCGGAGCAGGACGGTACCTGGTGGTGGACCATTGGGCGGGATGTACTCAGAGCGGTCTGATGGACCCGAGCAGCAGTGGAGGCTATCTGTACTCACCCTTCAGGTGGGATTTACAGTGGACAGCTCGACGTTGCGAATTTACTTTTCAGTTGATGTTTCCCCTTCCGGTAGTACTTTAATCTCAGTTTTTCTTTGTATACTAGCCCACATACATTTCCGCACTTACTATTGTACTCAGTTTATACATAGTGTTTACTTCTACTGCTTTCTTGCTCTGTGGTGTTTGTTTACATAACAAAGGCAATGCCTTCCCTTTTTACTAGGATATACGCCTTGGTGCTGGTCGCCAGCCCCTGTCCTATGGAAGGAGGGCTTGGGGTTGTCAGGGCATGGGCCCCGAGGACGGGTCGTGAAAAATTGGTATCAGAGGAGTTCGGTTCTACCACAGAACATGGGACTCTAATCTATTTCTATGTGAATAAATAGTGTTAAGCGTATTAGGTGTGGATGTTAGTCCAGGGAGTCCAGTGTTGTTGCGGCGACCGACGTATCCGTACACACAGACTCTGACTTCTGATTTCCGATATAATGCACGAGAAAATTGATTGAATGTTTTTTTCAAGATTTCCTTGTGATTACTTTGTGTCAGCTCACTAGGTATACTGTTCAAACCGTGGCGCACCTGTTTCCTTTTCAGGATGGCCACACGATGGCAGCCAGCTAGGGTTTCGAGAGTTGTGCGTGACGACCGCCCACCGAGCGATGAGGCCTCAGTGCAGGGTCCTTTGACAGTTGAGGCACTTGCGGTACCTCTACCCACTGAGCCACCGATTCTTCCAGCCCTATCTGCTGACGATGCACATCACCTTAGTGCACTGCACGAGTTCCAGTGCCAGCGACCGCGTAGGTTCCGCAGGGAGATGGACCCCCAGGCAGCCGAGGATTGGTTGGAGGTAGTGGTGAGAGTTTTCAGGTTAGTGAGGACACCAGCAGAACTCATGGTGATCCTCCGACGCGAGCCTACTGCACGCGGGGACAGGCAGTTGGTGGAGATTGATGATCCAGGTGAACGATGAGGCATCTCTCCTCTGGATGGACTTTGAGAGTCTCTTCTTCTTGGAGTTCGTCCCAGCCACCCTCCGTGCGGTGCGTATCCAAGAGCTTCTTCAGCTGCGGCTGGGCAGCTTGATAGTCGCCCAGTACTCGACGAGATTTACAGATCTATGGCGCTACTAGATAGACATGGTACGAGACCCATTCTTCCGAGACCGGACCATTGTGCAGGGATTGAGACATGATATCAGGGCATCGCTGATATCCTTCAGCATTCCGACCCAGGAAGGAGTAATGGAGAGAGACCTTTTGATCGAGAGCTTCTTTGGTGAGCCTTCTTCCGCATCGAGACCTACCACAGGGCGGCAGGTAGCAGAGTATTCTGCAGCAGGAAGTCCACGGATGACTCATGGGTTCAGGTAGACCAGAGTCTCTGGAAGATGACCTCCGGACTCTGGCTCAGCAGTGCGGGGCACATAGCGCGAATCCAGTCTTTCGAGAGGTAGGTAGTGCTAATCATGCGGCGGGCAGGGCCACATGGCTCATCACTACCCTACCCGCCATGTAGTGAAGCAGCAGACGGTTGAGGAACCACCTAGGCAGAGGCAGAGGTTAGACATTGGCGGTCCATAGGGAGAAGGCGGACGAGGCAGAGGAGCTGGTCGTGCAGCAGGAGGTGGACGACGTTTTGATGCTCTACCACCACCACCACCAGGAGGTCCACCCTGACCTCAGGGGAGAGCATGACTTTAGGCATATGAAGCTTACGATCATGGAGCTCCAGAAGTGGGTGGTCTAGTGCATTACTAGCTCCAGGAATAGAGTAATTTTCCCATAATACCTATATCTTTTTAGTTTGTGTTGCCTTGTGTCATTATACTTTGAGATGAAGTAATAAAAGACTCTTGAAATGGTGACGTTTTCTTTCTTGTCTTTTGTTTGTTATTACTAATAGGTGCCATTTAAAAACTGTTGACATGACCCTCACTTGATATATTCTTACTGTAGGAGACCTAGTGACCACACACTGATGCCGAAAGTGTGACTCAACCCTTGGAGGCGAGAGTTACAGTTAGATCTCTTGGTAGCAGCGTCGAGGCCTTTCGACGTCATTCATGCCATGAATCAACTAATCATTACTAGATTGACTATATTAGGAAATGAACGTGGTTCATCCAGGGGATGAGACCGAATTTTCCTTTTTGGAAAAGGATAAATCTTTTCATCTTTGTAGAACATTATGGAGGAAGGGGAAACCCTTCGTGTGGTCAGACAGATGTCAGCAGAGCTTCCAGGAGTTGAGACAGAGATTGACCAGCGCCCCTATCGTGAGGATTCCAGTGGAGGGAGTAGGGTATGTAGTCTACTGTGATGCATCAGGGAATAGACTCGGATGTGTCCAGATGCAGGAGCGGGAAGTGATCGCATATGGATCACGTCAGTTGAGGCCGCATGAGCAGAACTACGCTACCCATGACCTGGAGTTTGCAGTAGTGGTCTTCGCTCTGAAGACATGGAGACACTATCTAATGGGCGAGCGCTTTACAATATTTAATGACTATTAGAGTCTCAGAAACATCTTCTTTCTGAAGACCTGAACTTGAGGCAGTGGCGATGGCTCGAGTTACTTCAGGACTATGACTTTGAGATAGTCTATACTCCTGGGAAGGGGAACGTAGTAGCCGATGATCTCAGCTAGAGGACGGGAATTCAACTACTTGAGGAGGTGGCAGAGCAGCTAGCTTCCTTTAAGTTATCCTTCTTGGGTAGAGTTGGAGAAGCCTTCCTTCAATCACTCACAATCACCCTACCACTATTGCAGCGGTTCAGAGAGGCACAACATGGGGACGCAGACTGTGAGATGTGGCGTGCATGGATATCCTCAGGACATAAACCTGATGGTTTCTCCTATAGAGCAGTGTATGAAGTCCATTTCAGAGGACGTACATTGGTACCAGTTGCATTACGGGAGGAGGTGCTGAGAGAGTTTCACACTTCTCCCTTGGCGGTACATCCTGGAGTGGCGAAGATGTACCAGGATCTCAGACGACAACACTGATGGCCGGGCATGAAGAAGGTTGTGGCAGAGTTCGTTTCTCGATGCCCCATCTTCCAGCAAGTGAAGGTCGAGCACCAGGTACCAGCAGGCTTGGTACAACCCTTGGAGTTCCCGGAGTGGAAGTGGGACGAGATATCTATGGACTTCATGGTTGGACCTCCACACACTTCCAGAGGTCACGACTCAATTTGGATGATTTTCGACCGACTCACCAAGTCGGCTCACTTCATACCCATTAGAGAGCAGGGCTCGGTGGAGAACATGGGACGTCTCTACATTCCGGAATGTGTACGACTTCATGGTGTGCCATCATCTATAGTCTCTGATGGAGATGTTCGCTTTACTTCCCGGCTTTGGAAGGGGTTGCAGGAGGCGTTTGGGACACAGCTACATCTGAGCACCGCCTTTGACCCTCAGACAGATGCTCAGATGGAGAGGACCATTCTGACTCTCGAGGACATGTTCCGGGCATGTGTTCTCGACTTTTTTCGCACATGGGAGGACCACCTACCCTTGGTGGAGTTTGCGTACAACAACAACTACCACTCCACCATCGGGATGGCACCATATGAGGCATTGTACGGCTGACCATGCAGATCTCCTTTATGCTGGACAGACAAAGGGGAGTCAGCACTTGTGGGACCGGAGATGGTCCAGGCCATGACAAAGAAGGTCCATGTCATCCAGGAGCGGATGAGGATAGCTAAGAGCCAGCATAAGTCCTATGCTAACAGGAGGAGGAGGACACTAGAGTTCAAGAATGGCGACCACATCTTCGTGTGTGTTTCACCTCGACGTAGAATACATAGATTTGTATGAGGCGGAATGTTGTCTCCACGCTTAATTAGACCATTTCAGGTCCTCCGAAGGATTGGCGAGGTAGCTTATCTCCTGACTCTACCAACTCAGTTTCACCGAGTTCATGATGTCTTCCACATATCTCTGTTGAGGAGATATGTGCATGACCCGACACACATCATTGACCATGGGGAGCTGGACGTTGATGATGGGGCAACTGTTAAGGAGGTCGCAGTGGAGATCTAGAATCGACAGGAGTGGGTCCTGCATGGATGATCGATTACTCTTGTGCGCATCAGATGGCTGCACGAGAACCTCCAGGAGAGCACATGGGAGCGGGAGGCTTAGATGTGTGCTCAGTACCCATATTTGTTTCCATATTTTATGATGTATCTTTACGGGGACGTAAAGCCATGAGGTGAGATTAATGTAATGTCCCATAAAATTCAAGGAATTTTTTTTCTTAATTTTCTTTGGGATTTTACATGAACGCAATTTCTGATGGCACTTGATTCTGAGGCCCGGTGTGCCCGGAATTTCTATTTGATGTTTAGCTCAGGTGCGTTCAGTGAACGAATGAGTGGGAATTTCTAACTTTTGAACTGGTTCTCGGAATCAAATTTCGAGAGCACCGATGGAACCACAACGCCGGTAATTTCTTAGAAACACCTTTTCCTATGTTGCGTGTTCACGAGAGAGGATGATAAAAATTGTGGAAGTTAAAATAAAAATTTAACTACATTTTTTATTTTTCTAAGTGGATTGAAGCTTTGGTTGGAAGTTAGGTAACTACCCAACTTCCCATGGAAGGTTATTAGGGTTGTGGGGCCCACACGAACCCCACCCCTTCACATTCCATAACTCCATCAACTCACAATTTAATATGATAACTTAAGTATTAATAACATATGTTATTAATGATGAGTGAGTTTAATGTCTGTGTTTGAAATTTAATCTAATTTCTAGTTAATAAATTAAGTATGGGATTATTTTATTTTTGGTTTAGATTTTTGTGGTGGACTCTTTGGTAGAAATGCGCTAAGGACTTGAGGAACTTCTTAGTCTTCGACGAATAACGCGATGAACACATCGGTCTCCGACGAAGAATGCCGAATTCTCGAAAATAAATTATGCGGCGCCGTGTACTGTGATGCCGTCAACGTCTTGTTTCACAATGTCTCTTCCTGCAACGAATCCTCGTTCAACGAACCTCTGTTCAAGCTCGCACGAGGTAGGGGTTTATGCGATTTCATTTCATGATTTACTTCCGTTCATTAACCACGTCTAATTGGAACACATGCTCTCAATTAATGGGAGGATGCAGGACCGCACAAAAACGGCCGACCCCCTCCTTTTTATTTTATTGTTGTTGCGGTACGACAGGAAGTGATGCGGTGTCGTCGCACCACTTGGGAACAAATTGCAAGAATACCCAATGCTGACACGCTGCATTTTATAAAAATATGAACCTAGTCGCGACACCGTCACACCGAAATGGAGAACCGATAAAGCACCGCGGACGGAGCAGATCTGTGGTGGAGGGGTGGGGCGTCGTCGCACCACACCGGATGAATGAGTGTCGTGGCCGGTACCAGGCCGTGGTGAAGTGTGGGAACCGCCGGCCGGAAACGGGCCGCCGGCGTCGGAGCAGGGAGGGGACTGGCCGTCGCCGGTCCCATGGCGCCAGAAACCAGCAGGCCGGACATGGGAGAAGCTGGGGGTTCACACCCGTTGGTCAGCCAGGTAGCAGCCCCCATTAATGGGGGTCGCGGTTACAAAACAGGGGGGGGTATCCCCCCCCCCCCACAAACCGAACGGCTCGGTCATTCGGCCGAGCCAGCTGGTGTCACGCGCCAGTGTGCCGGGCCACGCCCAGCCAGGCTGACCCGGACCTGGGTCAGGTTGAACCGGTTCGGGACGACCCAGGGGGTCTCTGGCCGGGTCGGTCCGGGCCCCAAACCCCTGTTTTCGGACCCTTTTTGGTCTTTTGCCCATATCTCAGGCTATGGACAGCCGATCGACGCGCCGTCAGCGGTGATGCAATCCTTAGAGCGAGACAGTCGTTTAGGTATATTTAACTAAAGGTTTCAGAGAACTTTGGATCAGGCCATGTTGGTTCATACACGAAAACAATCGGGCCCTCAGAGTGGAAACACTCATAACTTGAGTTCCAGACATCCGATTGACGTGTCGTCGACTTTTTTGGGTTCCTCATAGTGAGACAGATATTTTGGCTTACTCCTCACGAGGTTTGGATGCAGGTGGTGTACGGTCGGGTTGGTTTTTCTTAAAAAACCAACAGCGACCCTCGGATGAAAATGCCAATAACTCTTAGGCCGGGTGTCAGATTGATATGCCATCTGCGACGTTGAGTTTCTATTGTCGATGCGGAACTTTTGGATACATAAAATCTGGACTACGTGTTATGCGATGTATCATCCTCTCGGATCGTGGAGCGGACTCTCCCGAACGAGCCTTTTGTGTTCGGGAACACTAGAGTTGGCTGTGTTGCAGCTTCGACGATGACGACTATGAAGAGATCCTTAGTAGATTTGATGATGGTGACTACAGCACTCAGCGAACCTTTGCGGATCAGTGCTACCAATCTTGTATGGGTCTGATCCTCTATGGGTCAGCGCTCAGCAGTTCTGTGTGAGCCGGCGCCTAGAGATCCTGTGTTGGTCAGATCTTGTGTGGGTCGTTGCGGGGGTTAGTTACCTATCGATCCTTTTTGGGTCAGATCCTTTGTGGCTCATTACAGGTGTTAGTACCTATCAATCTTTTGTGGGTCCAATGGCTTAGATTAATTAGTGTCAATATCTGATCATCTATATCATCATACGAAGAAGTATACTTGTGTTAGGTGAATCCTGTTTTTCATTCCTTTGTGGATTGTGTTGTGCTATCCTAGGTGGATTACGTTTTTCTTTCCTCTGTGTATTACATTGAGCTATCTTGTGTGGATTACAATTTTCATTCCTATGTGTACTGGGTTGTACTTGGGCTCGGATGATGGATATGAACGAGAATTGAAGACTTAGGTATATAAATGGGAATATACCTAAGCAGAGTCGGATGTTACTTCGTAATTGTATCATTACTTTCTGGATTAGCCATTGTGGATTATGGGAGGCCTTCAGGGGTCTCGGGGTCCCTACTAAGTAGCTTATACTCACCCCTACACGGGATATGCCCACACTATGTTGTGTTGGTTGCAGACAACGGACATCGCTGATTTTCGTTGAGGCTTGGGGAGCAGCACGGTACCTGGAGGTGGACCACTGGGCGGAATGTACTCGGAGCGGTCTGCTGGACCCGAGGAGCAGTGGAGGCTATATGTATACACCCTTCAGGTGGGATTTCCAGTGGACATCTCGACGTTGCAGCTTTACTTTTTAGTTTCTGTTTCCCCTTCCGACTGTACTTTACATTCAGTTTGACTTTGTATACTGGCCCACTTACATTTCCGCACATACTTTTGTAATCAATTTTTACTTTGTGTTTATTTCTACTGCTTGCTTCTCTGTGGTGTTTTTTTACTTAACAAAGGCAATGCATTCCCTTTTTACTAGTATTTACGCCTTGGTGCTAGTCGCCAGCCCCTGTCCTATGGAAGGCGGGCTTGGGGTTGTCAGGGCACGGGCCCCGAGAACGGGTCTTGACAAATTGGTATCAGAGGAGTTCGGTTCTACCACAGAACATGGGACTCTGATCTTTTTCTATTTGAAGAAATAGTGTTAAGCATATTAGGTGTGGATTTCAGTCCAGGGATTCATGTGTTTGTGCAGCGACCGACGTATCCGTACACCAGGACCCTGACTTCTGATTTCCGACATAATGCACGAAAAAATTGATTACATGTCTGTTTCAAGATTACTTTGTGATTACTTTGTGTCAGCTCACTAGGTATACTATTCTGACTGTGGCACACCTGTTTCCTATTCAGGATGGCCCCACGACGGCAGCCAGCTAGGGTTCCGAGAGTTGTGTGTGACGACCTCCCACCGAGCGATGAGGCCTCAGTGCAGGGGCCTTTGGCAGCTGAGGCACTGGAAGTACCTCTACCCACTGATCGACTAATGCGTCCAGTGCTAGCCACTAATGATGCACGTTCCCTTAGTGCATTGCACAAGTTCTAGCGCCAGAGACCGCATAGGTTCCGTGGGGAGACAGACCCCCAGGTAGCCGAGGATTGGATAGAGGCAGTGGTGAGAGTTTTCATGTTAGTGAGGACACCAGCATACCTCATGGTTATCCTCCGAAGCGAGCGTACTTCACGCTGCAGCAGGATGTTGGTGGAGCTTGATGCTCCTAGTGCACGATGAGGAATATCTCCTCTGGACGAACTTTGAGAGCCTCTTCCGCTCGGAGTTCGTCCCAGACACCCTCCGTGTGGTGCGTATCCAGGAGAATCCTCAGCTACAGCAGGGCAGCTTGACAGTCGCCCAGTACTCGACTAGATTTACTGATCTCTCGTTCTACTCCACAGACATGGTACGGGACCCGTTCTTCTAGGCCCGGACCATTTAGCATGGATTGATACATGAGATCAGGGCATCGCTGATATACCTCAGCATTTCGACCCAGGGAAGATTACTAGAGCGAGCCCTTTTGATCGAGAGCTTCCTTGGTGAGCCTTCTTCAGCAGCGATACCTACCGCAGGGCGGCAGGTAGCAGAGTCTTCTACAGAAGGCAGTCAACAGATGCCTCATGGGTTTAGGTAGACAAGAACCTCAGGAAGATGACCTCAAGACTCTGGCTCAGCAGTGCAGGGCACACAACACGATGCCAGTCTTTCGATAGGCAGGTAGTGCTACTCATGCGGTGGGCAGGGCCACATGGCTCGTGACTGCCTGACCCGCCATGTAGTGAAGTAGCAGACGGTTGAGCAAACACCTAGGCAAAGGCAGAGGTTAGACCGTGGTGGTCCACAGGGAGCAGGAGGACGAGGCAGAGGAGCTGGAGGTGCAGCATGTGGTGGACAGCATTTTGTGGCTCTACCACCACCACCAGGAAGTCCACCCCGACCTCAGGGGAGAGCACGTCTTCAGGCAGTTGAAGCTTACGATCATGGAGTTCCGGAAGCGGGTGGACTAGTGCAGTACTAGCTCCAGGAATAGAGGCATTTTCCCATAATACCTCTAGCTTCGTAGTTTGTGTTTCCTTGTGTCATTGTACTTTGAGTTGAAGTAATAATAGACACTTGCATTGGTGACACTAGCTTTCTTGTCTTTTGTTTGTTATTACTAATAGGTGCCAGTTAAAAACTATTGACTTGACCCTCACATTATAGATTCTTACTGGAGGAGACCCAATGACCACACACTGATTACGAAAGTGTGACTCAACCCTTGGTGACGAGAGTAACGGTTGGATCTCTTGGTAGCAGCGTTGAGGCCTTACGACGTCATATATGCCATGAATCAACTAATCATGGCAGGATTGACTTTATTAGGCAAGGAACATGGTTCATAAAGGGGATGAGACTAGATTTCCATTTTCGGAAAAGGAGAAATCTTTTCAGCTTTGCTGAACGTTATGGAGGAAGGGGAAACCCTTCTTGTGGTCAGACAGATGTCATCAGAGCTTCCAGGAGCTGAGATAGAGTTTGACCAGCACCCCTATCTTGAGGTTGACAGAGGATTGAGTAGGGTACGTAGTCTACTGTGTTGCATAAGGGACCAGAATCGAATGTATCCTGATGCAGGAGTGGGAAGTGATCACCTATGGATCATGTCAGTTGAGGCCGCATGAGAAGAACTACTCTACCCATGACCTGGATTTAGCAGCAGTGGTCTTCGCTCTGAAGACATGGAGACACTATCTGATGGGAGAGCGCTTTACAGTCTTTAATGACTATCAGAGTCTCAGGAACATCTTCTTTCTGAAGAACCTGAACCTGAGACATCGGTGATGGCTCCAGTTACTCCTGGACTATGACTTTGAGATAGTTTATACTCCTGGGAAGTGGAATGTAGTAGCCGATGATATCAGCAGGAGGATGGGCATTCAACTACCCGAGGAGGCGGCAGAGCAGCTAGCTGCCTTGTAGATATCCTTCTTAGATAGAGAGGGAGCAACCTTCTTTCAATCACTCACAGTCACACCACCACTACTGCAGCGGGTCAGAGAGGCACAACATGGGTACACAGACTGTGAGATGCGGCGTGCACAGATATCCTCAGGACATGCACCTGATGGATACTCCTATGGAGAAGAGCATGAAGTCCTATTCATAGGACGTACCTTGGTACCAGTTGCATTACCGGAGGTGGTGTATAGAGAGTTTCACACTTCTTCCTTTGTGGTACATCCCGGAGTGGAAAAAATTTACCAGGATCTCAGACGACAGCACTGGTGGCCGGGAATGAAGAAGGTTGTGGTGTAGTTCTTTTCTCGATACCTCATCTTCCAGCAGGTGAAGGTAGAGCACCAGGTACCAGCAGGCTTGGTACAACCCTTGGAGGTCCTGGAGTGGAAGTGGATTGGATATATATGGACTTCATGGATGGACCTCCACGAACATCCAAAGGTCACGACTCCATTTGGGTGATTATCGACCGACTCGCCAAGTCGGCTCACATCTTACCCATTAGAGAGCAGGTCTCGTTGGAGAAAATGGGATGTCTCTACATTCCGGAAATTGTACGGCATCATGTTGTTCCATCATCTATAGTCTCTGATCTAGATGCTCGCTTTACTTCCCGGCTTTGGAAGGGGTTGCAGGCGGTGTTTGGGACACAGCTACATCTGAGCACTGGCTTTCACCCTCAGACAGATGCACAGACGGAGAGGACTATTCAGACTCTCGAGGACATATTCTGTGCATGTGTACTCAACTTTAGTCGCAGTTGGGAGGACCACCGACCCTTGGTATAGTTTGCATACAATAACAACTAACACCCCACCATCGGGATGGAACCATACAATGCGTTGTACGACTAACCTTGCAGATCTCCTTTTTGCTGGACAGACCCTGCAGAGTCCGCACCTGTGGGTCTGGAGATGGTCCAGGCCACGATAGAGAAGTTCCAGGTCATCCAGGAGCGGATGAGGACATCTAAGAGCCGGAAGAAGTCCTATGCTGACAGGAGGAGGAGGCCACTAGAGTTTGCGGATGGCGACCACATCTTCGTGTGTGTTTCACCTCAACGTAGAATACTGATATTTGTCCACGGAGGAAATTTGTCTGCATGCTTCATCGGACCATTTCAGGTCCCCAGCAGGATTGGCGAGGAAGCTTATCTCCTGGCTCTACCAACTCAGTTGCACCGGGTTCACGACGTCTTCCACATATCTCTGCTGAGGAGATACGTGCATGACCCGACGCACATCATTGACCACGGGGAGCAGGACGTTGATGATGGGCGACTTTTAAGGAGGTCCCAGTGGAGATCGAGAATCGACGAGAGTGGGTCATGCGGGGTTGATCGATTCCTCTTTTGCGCATCATATGGATGCACAAGAACTTCCAGGAGAGTACATCGAAGAGGGAGGCTCAGATGCATGCTCAGTACCCAAATTTGTTTCCATAGTTTGTGATGTATCTTTACAGGGATGTAAAGCCCTGAGGTAGGATTAATGTAAAGACCCATAAAATTCAAGGAAACTTTTTTCTAAATTTTCTTTGGGATTTTACATGAACGCAGTTTCTGACGGCACTTGATTCTGAGGCCCGGTGTGCCCGGAATTTCATTCCGAAGTTTAGCTCGGGTACGTTTAGCGAACGAACGAGCGGAAATTTCTAACTTTTGAACCGGTGCTCGGAATTGAATTCCGAGAGCACCGATGGAACCGAAACACCGGTAATTTCTTAGAAACACCTTTTCTGGAGTTTCTTTGTCACGAGAGATGATGATAAAAATTTTTGAAGTTAAAATAAAAATATAACTACAATTTTTATTTTTCTAAGTGGATTGAAGCTTTGGGTGGATGTTGGGTAACTACCCAACATCCCATGGAAGGTTATGAGGTTGGTGAGGCCCACAAGAACCCCACCTCTTCACATTCCATAACTCCCTCAACTAACAATTTCATATGATAACATAAGTATTAATAACTTATGTTATTAATGAAGAGTGAGTTTAATGTGTGTGTTTGAAATTCAAACTAATTTCTAGTTAATAAATTAAGTATGAGTTTAATTTATTTTTGGTTTAGATTTTTTTGGTGGACTCTTTGGGAGAAATGGGCTAAGGACATGAGGAACTTCTTCATCTTCGATGAAGAATCCAAAGAACACATCGGTCTCCGACGAAGAACGCTGAGTTCTCGGAAACCGATTACGCGACGCAGTGTACCGCGACACCGTCAACGTCTTCATTCAGGAAGTCTCTTCCCACGACGAATCCTCGTTCGATGAACCTCCATTCAAGATCCCACGAAGTATGGGTTTATGCGATTTCTTTTTGTAATTTACTTCTATTCATTATCCACGTATAATTGGACCGCATGCTATCAATTAACGGGAGGAGGCCGGACCGCACAAACATGGTCATCCCCCTCCCTTTTATATTTTTGTTGTTGCGGTACAACAGGAAGTGACGTGGTGTCGTCGCACCGCGTGGGAACGATGGTAAAGAATCTGTGATGCCGACACACCACATTTTTTTAAAATATGAACCATGTCGCGGCGCCGTCGCGTCGTGCCGGAGATCCGCAAAAGAAACGCGGCTTGAGCATGGCTACGGCAGAGGGGTGTGACGTCGTGGCGCTGCACCGGACGAATGAGGGACACGTCCGGTACCAGGCTATGGCGAAGCATGGGAACCGCCGGCCAGAAACGGGCCGCCGGTGTTGGAGTAGGGAGGGGACCTGCCGTCGCCGGTCCGGGCCGTGCCCAGCTGGGCCCACCCGATCCCGGGTCGGGTTGCCCGGTTCGGGCCGACTCAGGGGGTCTCGGGCCGGGTCGTTTTGGGCCTGAAACCCCCGATTTCGGACCCTTTCCAATCATTTGCCCAATTCTTGGGCTCCGGACCTCTGATCAACGCGTCGTCAGTGGCGATCTGATCCTTGGATCGAGATAGTCGTTTTGGTATATCGCACTCAAGGTTTTGGAGAACTTTGGATCTGGCCAGGTTTGTTCGTACACAAAACTAAACGGGCCTTCAGAGCGGAAACACTCATAACTTGAGTTTTGGACGTCTGATTGACGTGTCGTCAACTTTGTTGGATTCCACATAGTGAGACAGATCTCTAGGCTTACTCCGCCCGAGGTTTGGACACAGGTGGAGTATGTTCAGGTTGGTTTTTCTTTAAAAAAACCAACCGGGACCGAGGGATGAAAATGCCAATAACTCTCGGACCAGGCGTCCGATTGACGCGCCGTCTGCGACGTTGAGTTTCTGTGGTTGATACGGAACATTGGGATACATAAACTCTGGACTACACGTCAATTGATGTATCAGCCTCTTGGCTTGTGGAGCGGACTCTCTCGAACGTGCTTTATGTTTTTGGGATCCCTAAAGCTGGCTGTGTTGCGACTGCGACGATAAAGACGACTGTGCAGAGATCCTCAGTAGATTCAATGGCGACGACTATACCACTCAGAGATCCTTTGTGGATCAGTACTACCGATCCTGTGTTGGTCTGATCCTGTGTGAGTCAGCGCTCAGCAGTTCTGTGTGAGCCAGCGCCTATAGATCCTGCGTGGGTCCGATCCTGTGTGGGTAATTGGGGGGGTTTGTTACCTATCGATCCTTTGTGGGTCAGATCCTTTTTGAGTCATTGCGGGGTTTAGTAACTAATGATCCTTTGTGGGTTCGATGACTTAGATGAATCAGTGGCAATATCTGATCATCTCTATCGTCATACGATGAAGTATACCAGTGTGAGCTGAATCCTGTTTTTCTTTCCTTTGTGGATTATGTTGTGCTATACTGTGTGGATTATGTTTTCCATCATTTGTGGATTGTGTTGAGCTATCCTGTGTGGATGAGGTTTTTCTTTCCTATGTGTACCGGGTTGTACTTGGGCTTGGATGATTGAGTCGAACGAGAATTGAAGACTTAGGTATATGAATGGAAATATACCTAAGAATAGTCGTATGTTACTTCATGATTGTATATTTACTTTGTGGATTACCCTTTGTGGATTCTGGGAGACCTTCGGGGGTCTCGGGGTCCTTACTGAGTAGCTTATACTCACCCCTGCACAGGCTATGACCGCACTACATTGTGTTGGTTGCAGACAACGGACGACGCTGATTGTGTTTGAGGCTTGCAGAGCAGGACGGTAACTAGAGGTGGACAACTGGGCAGGACGTACTCAGAGCGGTCGACTGGACCTGAGGAGCAGTGGAGGCTATCTATACTCACCCTTCAGGTAGGATTTCTAGTGGACAACTCGACGTTGCAACTTTACTTTTCAGTTTCTCTTTCCCCTTCCAGTTGTACTTTACTTTCAGTTTGGGTTTCTATACTGGGCCACTTACTTTTCCACACTTACTGTTGTACTCAGTTTTTACTTAGTGATTACTTCTACTGCTTGCTTGATCTGTGGTTTTTGTTTACATAACAAAGGCAATGCCTTCCCTTTTTACCGTGATTTACACCTTGGTGATAGTCGCCAGCCCCTGGCCTATGAAAGGCAAGCTTGGGGTAGTCACGTCACGGGCACCGAGGACGGGTCGTGAAAACAAAGAATGGAAATTGTACCAAAATATTTTAATCTAACAAGAAATGGTTGTTGGATCATCCTGGTAATATTTTTATACAAATTTACATTATCACCTCCGTTGAACTTCATTTTTTGATTACAAATCTCTTTATAAAATCGTATATATTGTGTGATCAATTTCAATGAATATAACAAGGGGATATTAACCCGTATATTATTGAATGTTTTTATCACTTCTTTGTCCATTTTAGTATAAATAATATTTTTGATAGGAGGAGTTCCCAAAGGATAATATATTGAATATCTAAACATTTTTCTGAGATCTATAACTATATATATCACTATTAAAGTCCCTTAATGTTTGCAAATTTTAATATAGGCTATTTCCAGATATATATTTTTTCTTTTTATTTTTTTCCTCTTGTTCTGATAGTTTGTGGACAACATATTAATGTATAGATTTCTAAGGGGGGGAAATAGGTTCATCAAGTGGATTAATGACATCTTCCATTTTGTTTTCATTAGTTTCATATGTATAAATTCCCTTTTTTAGTTCTATTTCATTATTTTCATTCTTGGGTTTTTTAATTTTATTTCCACTTTATTGGATAATTTTATTAATATTCAATTTTTCCATTATGATTACTTCATATTGTGAAGGAAAATTTGTACTCCAATGATTTTTTCTTCCACTAAAGGCATTTCTTCCTTAGGTAATGCATTCCTACTTCTGTACACTGATACGGTTCCCATGCCTTGAGACATGCCCTACATGGTGTTCAAATCTAGACATGTTTCCTAAAATGTGTTTCTGAAAGGTATTAAGACAACTTTTAATAAAACAAACCTCATCGGGGCCCTCGCCCCACCATAATTGGTCAAATATGTTCGAACTAAAAAATCAGTAATGATAGTCTTGTCGGCGGGACATTAAACCGTTCACAAAAAGAGGTGCAAAGCCCGTTAGTCTGAAAACCCAGAAAAAGCTGAGCCATACCCACTGCATTCAAACCGCATGGGCCCAGCAAAATTAGGGTATTAATAGAAAAGTCAAATAGTTTTTGGGGTTTTTCGATAAAACCCTATAAATGGTCAGACTATGCTCACTAGATCCCATGATCCAGATAAAAATTAGAGTTCGTTTCTATTTTATAAGTTGTCTATAACTATGATTATTATATGTTCGGTTAATTATCATATTCAGCAATAATTAAACATAATTTATATCATATGAGATCACAGGAGAAGACATCAAGAGTGCTAACGAGAAACATCTCATTGTTCGATAACAAAGTTAATGAGAAGGGAATCCACAATCTGGAGCCTCCACTATCATGAAAGGTTATAATAGTAGATTTTCAGTGGATTCAGAAATTTTTATCAGGTGATGAATGAGAATCCACGATTTATTGATAAATATTCTGTAGTAAGGCTGTCCCAGCTTCGGCTCCAGCCCACAGCGCTTCCGCCTCCTGTGCTTCTATTGAGCTCGCCCTCATCTCCCCCTCCATATGTCACTCCCCTTCATTAATTATAGGTGTGACATAAGTATCCTCCTCATGAAGTCAATGTATGTCACTCCTCAGCATCTCCGGTCGGGAAAGATACTTAATGACATCTCCTTGAAGACTCGCGACCACACCGAGATGATCATGAGCTCCTGTTCGGCAAAGCTGCCCTGTCATGGAAAGGTAGAATTCAGATTGAGCAGTAGAAAAGCTAGATTCGAAAACACAAAGCCTCTTCCAGTCAGTGACCACCTGCATAACTATGTCATAAATACCATGGTAGTAAAATCCTTAGAAACCCAATAGCATAAACCAGTTTTCCAGCTTCATCAATTTAGTCAGAATCTCGTCTAGGGGCATCTGAGAAATCAGCTTCCAAATTTTCTCCCATGCCCTTTGGTGAGAAGGTCGAAGACTAGAAAGGAATCATTGATCAGGCTCAAGAATCACTCCCATACTAAGATACATACTATGGTATGAACTTCTTGAAGGAGGGACCCTATGCGGCATCACCCGCAAGCTCTAATGTCGTGGCAACTTTACCCGCAGTGGCTGTGGTCACGAGAACGATTTGATCAAATGGAACAATCACCAGCACCGAAATTTGTGGTCCTAAATCCTGAAAGTCAATCAGAAAAATAAGTATCCCTATTCAGAAAATGAAAGAGAAAGGAGTCAGTGGCAAATGATTGAGAAGCATACCCCAGATCATCATGGCTTCGATGCCCTCAAGCTCCATGCCACCACCGCCGCTCGAGGAAGATGCTCCATCATCAAGAGGCAACGGAGTCCTAGGATCCCCCAAAGGTGTCCATGACCTAAGGCCACATACAAGGCCAGCAACTCTCAAATATATCCCAAAGAGGTCATCTATGAAGATCGTGATCGGGGAAATTAATCCCTCGGTAAACTGAATGATGTCCCTCTCTGGGTTTCTGACGACTCGCATGATAATAGGCTCTTCGTCCATCGGCATGTGACCCATCAGGTCTATGGAAGCAGACAACAATAGGTCTAGGTCTGGATCGATAATCATGTGAACCCCGCCCTCCTCCACAATTATAGAGGTTTTTTGATCAATAGGGGTCTTGTCTTAGAATTGTTCCTCCTCCGGCATATCTCTAATTGATGAAGACAAAAGGAAGGCGTCTGAATCACTAGCCCATTCATTAGGTCCCGCCATCCCGTCCCACTCAGGTATGGACACATGTGGTACATTAGATAATTAGGGGGCATAAGGTATGACTGCATGGGTAGCCACAACAAGGATTACGATTGGCCCTACACTATAGTGCCACAATAGTTAATAACTGATAGAAGCATTACATAGGAGGTTTTAATCATGGAAACGAGAGTCATGATTACTTATAGTCCCATGTATGAGCTGTTCAGATAACCGGGATGCCTTCCAACATCTCTGGATCTTCCCAGGGGACAATTCTCCACTCAGAATGCTAGGAGGAGCTGTGGGATGAAAGACCCTAGTTGGGTCTACAATGGTTGCTTCCCTGTGCTCAGCTGCACCAGGAGGCCCCTCCTCGATGAACCCCATAGTCGAAGGCACATGTTCGCCTGCTGCAGTACCATAGGGAGTATACTCTGTGAAAGGAATTTCCCCCTGTGACTCATTGGATCCCTGCATAAATAGAGGAATCTTTTGAACCTTCACAGTAATGAATAAATAATGCTGGAACGGACGAGCATGGAATCCTCTTCTTCAGGAATGGAAAATTTTTGATGATTTATCATCACATACACCAGATTAGACCCATAATGGCAGTTTCAGAGTGAATGAACGTATGCATCAATTTCTTTCAATGAGGTGACTTTTTCATCCAAATCCTCTTCTAATAGATAGTGAGGCGGTGCGATGATAGTCCCAATACCTGGATGCTCGAGAGAGCTCGTTTGGAGTAACACCCAAAACACTTCTTCTGATCCACTAAACCATAGGTCATCCCAAATCCCCCATGCTTCTGGAAATGCCATTGTAATAGGGACATATAGCTGAGGGGGATCTACATAAGTTGGTCTTGTAACGACAAGGGATGGTGGGGCCGCTGATAGCCATGTCTGTTTTCCGGATCTAGTTGCCACCCTAGAAATCTCGGGATCAACTTGTGGGCGATTCCTCATTGGTTGGGGGGGGGGAATTCTCTTCCCTTAGCCTTCATAGGGGAACCAGCAGAACCATCACCCCCTAAAGAGTGATTGTTTTCTTCCTCCTCCTCATGGGTCATCGATCACATCATGGCATGGACTTGATGAGTCAACATCGCATAACCCTGTCGTGCATGAACGTAAGCCTCGAGGTCCCAGAGATACGGATTGGCCCTCTTCGGGTCTACATCGTAATGAATGTAAACAAGAGGAGATATGTAGCCCAACCCGTCAAAATCCACATCTGAGTCTTGGAGATGCTGCCAAGGAGAACCAGTGTACTGACTATGAAAAGATGACTAACCTATGAATTCGGTCTATCGGACCTAGGCCATCGGGAGGGCAGTATCAACAGGAATGGATAAATCTATCTGGGAAGATTCAAGGGCATGTGAGGTGACACCTATCTCTGATAAAACCTTCTTCTAAGGCATGAGACTGTCAAGGATACATAGCACCTTTCCCGGCCTGGTTGGGGAATAATCCCCCTTCCGCTTCCTCTTTTTTCTTCGATGGCATGGGACATGAGATAGTGGGAACCCACAACCCAAACTTACCATTGTGGTACGATTTCACTCAAGATTCAACAAGAATTTTGGATAAGAAAGGCATGGAGTCTGTGAGTGCAGGGGTCATAACCACACATCCATTATCCTCCCAAGTAAACAATAACCCCAATTTTGAGGCCACCATTAAATGGTAGTTCCCACAGGCATCATTGAGTGCCGGAGGACACAATGTCGTGAAGCAGCCAAGCTATCGTCCGAATCGGCAAGGTACATACCTCTCACAGATCAATTCCCTGCTGATACGAGCCACATGAATACACTATCAGAGGGAAAATAGGTAGCCCCACTTCCTAAATTCCTCTAATATGGTGTTCGTGATCGCACCGGTTGGGGTGGGATATGGTCTGAATTTGGAATGATCGTAACACCAGATCAGGCTCGATAAAAACGCATATTCTGAACCGTCTATTTTTCATCCATCTCTTGGGCCAGCCACTCCCCGTGCATTACCCCGCTGTTCAGTTGAAAATATGGCCTGAATACGGTATCCGTAATCTGAAAACGGTTGATGAAAGTATATAAGTCCTTAACATAGAGTCCCAACCATCCACATATAATTTTAAAAGGGCTGGGTACTCAGATTGGCCGACTCCCCTCGATAATATTTCCAAGAGATCGAAAATCCCATGCCAGTACTGAGACAACCAAGATGATGACGTTACAGGTGGCTAGGTGTGCGGCCATAAAAAAAGTTGAAATCTACATGCCACTAGTCTCGCATATGGAAAATAGCCAGCCACCCATGAACGTGGCCAAAATAACCGCCAGACAGAGTAGCCGATCAACGTCCGACACCAGTTCCCAGGCCCAGCTGTTTAACTGGCCCTCTACTAGGATCCGCCAATAGAATCCCATATGCCTTCGTGAATCCATCGTAGGAATGATCGTGGGCCCACGCAGAAGAGCAATGGACTTTCTCTCTCTTGAAAAGCCTTGATCCATTCACGATATGGGAAAAGATGTTTCAAGTACATATCTTTACAATGCTTCCGGTCCGGATCAATATGATGCTATAACAATGGAGGAGTCCTTTCTTTCGTTGACCCACACAGAAGGGGGATGCAGGAATTCATCATACATGCCTCCATGAATGTGGACACCTGAAATCTGGAATACATCAAAAGACTGATAACCACCTCCCTGTAGACCAGATGTAATTTCTTGGTATCTGGAATCTAACGGCTCATAAAATACACGGCAAGGGCGTGGGGACGATGGTTATAAGTCTGGGACACCCATGCATCTTCATATAAGCCAACAGCTCGCAATTCCCCTTCAAACTCTGCACAGCTATGGCGATCCCTGAAGGGCCACCCCCAATATAATGATTTAAATGCCCCTCCAGGCTGGAGGTCCCGGTCCGCCGACCATCCATATTGGTTTTTTACCAGAGCATTGCTGGAAAAGATTTCGTAACATTTCATTTCCCTATCCAGATGACGTTGATCTCCTATCGGGGACACATGAAGTTGATTCAGCACAGACATGGAAGCTGTATCTCTTGGGGAAGGCCACCCACTAGCAGATATCACAACTCGAGGGAATGTACTAGTAAATATCCATGCTGCAGGATTGTGGTCACTGTATGGTTCCAGAATCAATGTATCAGACAACAAACTGAACAAGTAGGATGGAAGGCTTTTGGAAAAGGGGTACTCCCAGTGTGACTCTGAGAGCATGTTCCAAGGAATGGGTACAGTGCAAAGTGCCAGATTCCATCATGAACATATCTGGAAACATCCTTTTGGGATTGATTTCTAATTGGAAGAGGCACAACAACAACCCTAAGTGCAGGTCTAGGAGGAACCATATTTTCTCCCAGCATTATAAAAACCAGAAAAATGGTTAGTCTGGAATAATAAAATCTAGAAAAAATACAATTTATATGGGAATGGAAACGGTCATTGAGCCTTCATGATGAGGTTCACGAGCATGGATCAAAATGTGGTTCACGACTGCCACATCCGGTGAACCAACCCAAAGTGGAAGAAGTCTGTGGTACTCTCTCCCATGGATCATTTTCCAAAAAACCATGAACAAGCTGCTCCATAGAATCTCAATCCCATATTTAAATGTTTATGTTTGGAAGACATAAGAAATTTTCAATGTCCGGATGATTTCAGTTCGCAGACAATTAAAACAATGTAGACATGTTGATTAATTTTTAATTGTTAAAAATGATCGTTCATGGATGGGAGGATGGTTAGCGGATGAAGGCATGTGCAATCATGGAATGATTTGTGGAAATGGATGTTGGTTCGCTGATGAAGAGTTTCGCGAAGGAATAATCACACAGAGATGAAAGGAAAATTTTTTGTGTTCATGAGAAATCTGTTAAAAGAAAAATGGTAGGGGAATCCATAATTATTGGTGTGGTCCCCTACTAGGTCCACCCCTGTACCACAAACCATCCACATTTCAGTATCAATCTACATTTTAATATTCTCCGCTTCATTCCGATCGTAAACCATTCTGTTGGGGGGAATTAGTAGGTTCCTTAGAAACCTGAAAAGGAGAATGACAATCCCCTTATTACAAGAGAGGATTCTACCAAATTTCCTCTGAGGAATTGGGAAAAAATGTGATGAATACTCAATGGATTGAAAAAGACAAACTAGTCCACGTACCAATCCAATGTTGATGCTATGCATCCAGTTTCGCAAGCTGACCCCCTCCGCAGACTGTTGTCGTTCGTAGAACAATGGCGGGGAACCTCTGTGGGAACGATGCAAGATGGGCGCCATGTCGGTCCTCCAACATGAGTCGCCCCCCTTTGTGGACCATCTTCATTAATGGACAAGATGTGGGGACCCTCCGTGGGTGCGATGTAGGATGGGCTCCAGGTCAGTCCACTGAAAGAAACCTCCCCAACCACGAACCCGTTCAACTGGCCTGGACTGCGTACGCCGTCATTCGCAGAATCGTGGAGGGGATCTGTGTGGCCACTAATATCTCCCCATACTAGTTTGGTACACGGGGAAGGTGCATTCAGTGCCCCACGTGATTTGGGGATTGGACAAGTCATCCATAAAATGGGTTTCCGGTCACGGGCCTCAGTAAAAGGTGTCACAAGACCAAAGATACATCTCTTTCTCAATTCTATAAAAGGATATCAAGTTGGAGAAGAGGGGGATCAATCAAATTTAGGTGGAATCATTTTCATGGAAGGGTCCTAGGATTTCACAAACAACAATGTTCCAATTCCCCAACCAGAACAGGTATGAATATGGAAACGAATTAATAAGGAACCGTAAAATGCATAATAAATTTTTGAATCGTGAATGATGGATTCAATTCCCCTTTTTTAATCTGACACATTGTGTATCACCATCCTATGTGGGGAAATCCCTGATTAACGAACATCTAACTGGCGTCTCCCCTGGTCATCGTTGCTCGCATGGAGTCTAATGTGTACCAACTTGGTACACGGGCCAAACCCGAAGCCACGTACCACCCCGGTACATAGGATTCCTCTCAGTCTGCGTGCCACCCCAGTACGTGGACGAACTCTACAGCCACGTATCACCCCCCCTATGTGGAGGGATCCACTCCTCATACACCCATGTGGACTACCAACTCCTTCAGTGTTTCCATTCCCTGAGTCATATAAAATAATTCCAATCCAGCCTGATCCTTCACACACCCTTCATTGGCCTATTCCCCCGCCCTAAGCCATGACCTCTAACGAAGCCACCCGATCCATATGATGCAATTTTTAGGTGCATTAGCGTGCTTCATTGAGTTTACATACCCACATTACACTAGGGAAAAGGGTTTCCTCTGTACCTTGAGCAGGTTCCCAAATCATTCGTTGGTTCACATTCCCACTGTAGTGCAGGGTTCGAGCCCGGGAGTCCCCTTTCTGCCTCTACACTTATTTGGAGTGGGGGACCCCGCTTGCGTATCCTTTTGATGCCAGTGGTGAGTAATTTTACCCTCTCTTGAGGGTGACAGCGAAGCCTCCTTGGTATGATCCTCTAGCATTTCATGTACGATGTAGCACCCATGCACCTCCGTACATCCCCAGTGCCAAGAACCAAGAGGGGCAATGTACACAGGGGCACCCTTTCCCTCTTCCTCTAGTCTTTGTCACCGTCAGGCCTCCATCTTGGATAATGTCCCAATCCCCATTTCTCTGGGCCACTCCATGCATAATCCCCACTCCTCTTCCCATGGACACACCTATTGCGACGTGATCATTAGGACTCTGATGCCTCTAGTTTCTCACACCGAGCATGACTCACGTGGGCTTAGAGTAAGCACCGACCCTAAACCCAAACTCGTGTGAACTATGAGGACATTGATCCATGTCATGGCATGGTACATAAGAAGGCTTCCTGAGGTTCAAGCCCACCACCAGGACATTCCGACCTCCTTCTCATCAGTTCACCCCCATCCCGCATGACGTTAAACTGTATCCCCAATCCATATTGAACTACGTGGACATTGATCCATGTCAAGGCATGGTACATAGGTATCCTCTACAAGGTTTGATCCCAAAAAACCATTGGCCCAGAAAGCCACCATTTTAGTGTTCCAATCCCCACCATCCTTGGCCACCACATAGTGTAATCCCCATCCTTTTTCATGTATGATGCTAAACTATACTACTAAAAGACGCAGATTCTGATTCCTCTCACATGGATACGTAGGAAGCCCACATTACAGGTTCATTTCGAATCCTCAAGTCATTATATATCCCCCATAGATGAAAATACACTACAGAGCGCCCAGTTATGAGGATATAAACTAGTTTCTTCTAAGTGAGTCCAAAGTCCTCACAGTCATTAATCCCATGAGGGATGGTAAACCTCGGGCCTAACTGATTCTGAATCACTGCGATCAGCTGACCATTTCCAACTAGGAGTAATCCGTGGATAGTAAGCTTGGGTATAAATCAAAGATTCATGAACATATGAACAATTCATAAATCTATAAGAGAGTCCTAAAACAAGAAATAAATCCCCCCCAAAGGGTATGATGAGACTGACTTCCCATCCTAGCGACCAATGTTAGTTCTTATGTATCGCAGGCCAAAGCACCAAGCAAACATCTAGCTTTGAAAAGATGTTCCACATATAGTTGGATATGGAGTCATTGGGAGTTTTCAAATGAAGACTGATATACCCGACCTTAGCGATTGAGCGGAGCTCAGACCTCCGTGAGATCGACAATCGGGCACGTCGGTCCACTGAATCCGATTCGTTTCGAAACTGCCTACATATATGTATAATTCACCACATAGAATCATAAACAATAATTTTCAGAGAATAGTATCCTAATATATATCACTAATTCAAGGAATAAATTGAATAACCATCTCATTGATTTCATTTAACCATACTTCTAGTTTATCCAAACACCATCCATTATTAATATCATAAAAACCTGAGAAAATAGTGGAATCTTCCATATCCGAAACATCTTGATAATTTTCATTCATCCCATATTAATAAAAAATACATGGGAACCTCTAAATCATGAATTTTTTTCAATATATGGCCCTAAAAAAGATTCCCTTTTTATGAAGAACTACCAATCACCAACGAAATCAGAATAATAAAGCTAGGGTGGGGGAAAAGGGATACATTAAAAATGCCCATATGGGGTTAATAATTTGATGCAATGATATGAATGGATAGTAAACCATGGTTTTTAATCAGGTTTGATCAATTATTTTATAAAATAGAAATTTTGATCATGCACTTTTATTGATATTCTATACCACACTAGGGTTTATGGATTCATAGACTATCCCAGGCCACAAGATGACATTTTCTCATTAGTCATAACCCACCAAAACATTGAAAGAAGAGAGTAAATTTGTTCATAAAATTATTCTTGTATCATAAATAAATACATATTATTAATTTAAAATGATTGAGCTAAAAAATTTACATGTTCATCTTTCCCTACTTTTGAGACACTCTTATAATACCATTCCAATTTTTTTGTCTAACAGGTCAATGATGCTCGAGAGAAAAAATTTTTAGTTTGAACTATAATCAAAGTGATAAAAATATATTTGTTTGGTTTATTAACCACATAAATAATATAGAACCAACAAATATTATCCATTCTACAAACAATATCAATAGAGTTGATGGAAATATCCAATTTAGAATAATTACCAAAAAGTATGGATGATTTTTAATATTTTTGGAAATGTTAGAAAATAGTTTTGCATTTTTAAAGAGATCCCCAAGAGAAAATGAATTCTAAAATTGGAAAAAATATATTGGATATAGTTGTTCTTCGTCTTGTATTCCATCCCCCAATGAAATACGTTTTCTTTAGATTCCACAAGTATTAAATTTTGAAAAACACCAAAAATCAAGTCACAATGGAAAAGGGAATGTGTGTCCATATATATGATCCCCACATTCTAGGAGAAGAATTGAGTGAGTGTATCATTGATATTGATCATCAATGATACTCAAGAATTTTTTATGATGTTGCATCAGTTGAATAATAATATTATAACACATTGTTTATATAAATTTAAAATTATGTTAACACAATTTGGAATTTTATATATCTAAAAATTATAATGATTTATAAATTATTAATTGTAGTTGGATGAATTTTATTTAGAATTATTGAAATAGATTCAAATAGTAGCTTTTTTTTATTGTTCCATATTTTAATATGCATGTGATTCAACCAGGCTTGATTATGAGAAAATTCAACAACAATTGCTGAAGAGTAAATATTTTTTCAAAATGGTTTCATAATTTATTAACTTAATAAACCACACATAAATCATGGGGTAATGAATTTCAAAATCCTTAACTTCTCAATAAGAACAATTTTGTTTCTTATGAAATATAAATAAAATGTACACCCAGTTTCATGATATTAACTCACATACAATAGCTAATTGGAGGTTTGATTCATCCATGAAGTACCAGGGGGAGTTGGAAAAGATGTTTACATACATGAGAGAGCCTGAATGAGGAATAGAAACAAGTCTCCTAAGTGATGAATTTGTATAAACAAAAAACATTATCAGCGCTTCCCAAAAAATGTAGATATTTTTTAGTCTTATAAGTGGGAAAATAATAACCACTAAAAAAGGTAGGTACTGTCAATTCTAAATTTTGCACTGATAAAAACTCTCTTTATCAGTGATCAAATTAGATTAGATAAAATCTTCATTTTTTAGCACTAATATTTTATAGTTGATATATATTTGTTTTATGATAAATTTTTTCTTATATAGCTATTAAAAACTATTTAAAAGAATATTACAAAATGTTATGATATTTAATATTAAATTTAAAATAATTCATAATAAATTGAAAATATTTAACCTTATTAATGAATATAAAATTTTAAATTCATGATTTAAAAAATGAGTGTAATTGAATAATAAAAAGTCCATAGGGTTACAAAATATTAACAAATTTGTTATTCATTACGAGTTATAATTATTATTATTTTAATACTATAACTGATTATATATTAAAATTAAGTTGAATACATTGTGAAATTTTTAAAACACATAAATATATAAAAAAAGAATTTTAACGAATAATTTCATGAATTTTGAACACGTATAATGAATTGATGAAAATATTAAAAATTCATTTAAATAAAATAATCCAATTGATTTTAAACTTTTCAAAAAAAATATTACCGCTTAATAAAATTAATAGAATGGGAATTTATAATATAAATTATTAACATGTTATTAATATTAATACATTGTAAATAGTAATGTTATATTTCAAAGAGTAATTGAATTAATTGTAAAAACCTAAAAAATGTAGTGAATATTAAAATATGAAGTCCTTTAAATTAATTATATGAATTTTAAACATTTTTAGGGAATTTCACCATAATAAATAAATTGAATAAAAATTAATCATATAAATATATAACTTTCTTATAAAAATAAAATTAAGATAAAAGTTGTGTATAAATAAATATTAGAAAATGAATAAATTCCAAAAATATTAAATACATTTAAATATTAATAATTAATAATTAATATTCCATGAATTCATAATAAAAATAATTAAAAAAAATGTAAAAAGTTAAAAAAATAAAAAAAACATGAATCTATAATATTAATTATATCAATTACATACACATAATAACTAGGGTTCGAATGATGGCATTCCCCATGGTGGATTTACATCCTATGTGGTGACTCAGGAATGAAGTGAAGTGGGTACGATGCAGGAAAGTGGTGATGCAAGCACGATGTAGGCCGGTGATGCAGACAGGAAGATGTAGGAATGTGGCTACACCGAGCATTCAGGCTACTTTTTTGAGACACTTGGCCATTGGCCTACGGGATATGAAATAGATCTGACTCAACCCAGATAGAAGGTGGAATATTATTTCATAAAAATAATAAAAACATATAGATAATAATTGAATAAAAATGAATAAAAAATTAATTATATATAACATACTTGAGGATACAAATACACCAAAACACACTCACACCTCACCCACATGTCAATTGGACGCCCATAACCCCCCTGCCACACCCCGAGGATATGTAACCTATATTCAAAATGTCTATAGACCTCCATTTTAATTGATATTTGACCCAAGACCCATAAAACTATTTCGTAGACCACCATGGACTATAGGAACCTACAATATCATGCACCACTATAGAATTTATCACAACAGGTTGGGCCTCCCTCAAAACCAACAATCGGTATGACCCAACCACACTTTTCACATCCATTATCTCGCATAACGTCATAAAGGATTGTCATAGAGGGAAATCCATCCACCACCATAAAAGTAAACTATGTGTTTTATAATCCCAATCAACTGTCATCAAATAATTGAACCACATCAACTCTTCGAGCTTCACAAACATGTTGACCTTGCATTCAAAGTTATCTCTTAACAACTCCAATGCTCAAATCCCCGTCGTGTGATGCAGTCATCTGAAATACAGTGTCGTAGTCATCTCCCTTGGGGACACTGTTAAGAAATGACACCAAAATTAGAAATGAATATTTTTCTCCCATCCTACACTCCCAATCCTATCATCCCATGCATTTGCCACCGCCCCTGAAACCTACAGCTTGAGACATATAGTGATCATTACACCAATACCTCCATCAAAATGTCACCATTTCTCGAAGGCATGCACTATCGAGACTACAAAGGAAAACCTTCAATGACCCCATTCACCATTACAGGTCATTTTGAAGCCCATCCCCATTATTTTCATTCGTTTAAATAACAACCAAAATGGGGTTTGGGATGGCTTACGATGGTGTTCAATTTTAGGGAAAAATGATTGGCGTTGGATATGGACTTATAAGAATCATTTATATAGATTTAAAACATATTAAAAATATAAATACATAATAAAAAAATGAATAAATATTAATCATATAATATAAAAACATATTTAAAATATTGAATCTTATTAAATAAATAATTATAAATTATAAAAACTAATTAAATTTCAACAATATTGAAAAAACATTAAATATCTAAAATTATAAAACAAATAATTAAATAATATTAAAATTACATATAATTCAATTGAAAAAATTACAATTTATTTTAAAAGATAAAATCAAAAACATTATTTACATGAAATTCAAACATATAAAAATGAATAAAATTAAATATATAACTATATATATATTATTACTTAAAATTATTGTAGTATTCACATTATTTATTGTATAGAGAAAATATAATAACTTATTAAGAAACATAATTTTTTATAATTTATAATTTATTATTATTTAATTAAATATATACATATTTAAAATTGTATAAATATATATAAAAATTGAATATATTAAAAAAATTATTAAATGATTATATAATAATATTTAATAATTTTTTGAAAATTAAAAAAATGTGATATTATAATCAAATGAATAATATTAAATCAATAAACATGCATACAAATACACATGTACAATCATATATACATACAAGTACGCGTAGATACACAATATAACCATACAAATATTGAAAAACAAATACACATACATATAAACCTAGGCATATGCATATAATCATACACAAACATGTATGCACCCAAACACATACATACAATTACATTCCAATGAATCCACATTCATACATATCTATACATACACATATATACATACACATAAATCCTAGAAAAATTCATATACAAAAACAAATACACATGTATATACACATTAAAATGTATATGCACACACATACACATGATTTTCATATACATACACATCTATACTATTATATACATGTTTGTGCACATACAAAATAATATATACATATGACTATATAACCACATACAACATTAAAATACTCATATACACATATGAATGCACATAAAAATGTACATAAATGTGACATCATTCATAAACATATACATACATTCACACACACAAAAACACACACACATAAATTCTTATATACACACACATTCATGTACACATACACATTTTTATAACATACTCATACAATTACATATAGACCTATACTCACACACACACACATACAAACCATAAACATAAATAAACCCACACACAAACAACACAACATGAATTTTCTATATACAAACAACACATACATAGACACACAATACTAACACAACGAAACAAAGGCATATAGATATATTATTAAATCTTATACAAATCATATATATATAATATTTAAATATATATACTAGTTGAAATATAAATATTATATAAATATATATATATATATATAAATATATATTAACATATTCAATGTGTCATTTTGAAACAATAAACAAAATGTTCCCATAATTATATGACTTTTATCAGTGATACAAAAAATATTAGAGAAATGAACAATTTTTTTAGTTCTTTTCATTTAGAGACATTGAATGTTTCATTATATAAAGTAGTGTAACTTGAATATAAAAAATGGAATTTATAATGGTTGAAATTTTAAATTTAATGGATTGATAAAATAAATTTAGAATTATCAATAGGAATTTTATTTATTTTACAATGACATATAACAAGATAGTTAAATATACCATATGAAGATAAGTAATTTTTTTTAATTACTATGTGACAAAAATACATTAATTTCATTAGCAGGTTTTTCATGATAGGTAACTCAACATCTGAAATCAATTGTCCTGTGGTGCGTGTATGGACTTATGGAGCTGTCGAAACATGCCCCTTTTATTAGATACATCATCAATCATTTCAAATTTGGTCTCATCTTATTATACATTCGGCATTACTGTGCTACATACTAAATAGTGGTGAATGATATGTAGGGGCTGGATGAATCATTTGCAAACACATCCATCTGAATGGGTTTCTTCTTGGGTGGGGATTTACAGGGGAGGAATCAACCATATCCAACTTACCCCATCTCGCCTAGTTGGAGTTGATGATGGGGAATCATGGAATATCGTCTGAGAAAGGGTAGTGGAGATGGTATGAATAGTTGATGGGGAATGATGTCAGATCATTTGAGAAATGGTAGTGATGGAGGGATGTGACCATGGTAGGAATTGTTGATGTGGTGTAGTTGAAAATGGTCTGAGAAAGGGTGGTGATGTCTGTTGGCGTGGTCAATGGCGCACTTTGGCAGGATTCCTGAGAAATGTAGGCGACAGACATATCAATCCTCCACATGTCTGGCTTGGTAGGTTGTGTGGATGGTTCACCATGATAGGTCACCGCATGGACGTTCTATATAGTGGATATTAATGGTGAAGGTTCAGGGCACAATGAAAACGAGGTTGGGAAAGAACCCATCATTGTTTTTAACCGTGAACAATGATTATTTCTTGATAAATATGACGATGAACACTAGTCTCCATGGTATATAATCTTTAATTTAGTTAAAAAGGAAGATGCTCAGAACCATTAGATAATATATTTCAAATCTTATTTTTAATTTATTTTATTAATTTAACAATGAAAATATTACTCATATCTTGGGTATTTTCATCATTGATGATGTTGATATTGTTGGATCTGAATCTACAGAATATACAAAAGAGGCGGGTGAATAGTGTCTTTTGCAATTTTTCGGCAACCCTTTGTTTGAATGAGTTCTGTCCTCTATGCTTTATCATATTTGATCATGCAATAGAAATAAATAAAAGCATGAACACAAAGATGTATAGTGGTTCAGGGAACATAAGGACCCTAGTCCAATCCACCAATGCTCAACTCCATGAGTTTAGTGATTTTCACAATCTGGTCATCTTTTCTATAGACCGGTTCACAGCTGAGTATAGGAAGTTGACACCATTACAATCCAAGGAAAAAGAAAGTGTTCTGGTTTAAACACGAACCTACACTGTTTAGAACGAGAAGCTATTTACTAAAGAATAAAAAGAATTTCAGAAAGAAGTTTTCTAGTTGATCTTCACAATTGAAACAGAATGCAATTGATAGCAGATAGATCGTCGTCTCTAAAAATATTGATTTTCAAGTTAAATCAGTTCTGAGTCAATCTGGTTACAATAGATATAGAGATATAGATAACAACTTCAGCAGTAGAAGATCCAAAATAGTTATTCGATGTAGAACAGGTGAATCTTCTATCGAGTTCCTTTTTCATAAATAAATAGAGCTTTGACACTCCTTTTTGAATCAGTAGATCAATAGTGAATTTTTTCCATCTATGTTTTCCACCTTTTTAATAATAGATCGATCACCATACACATATGTACCTGGTGTTTCCAGAGTGGTCATACATAATAATGCTAAGTATATCTCCTGCACATTTAGATCCATTAAAGTTTCCTTTTGATTCACGATATTCAAAAAATTTAATTTATAGAGAAGTCGTAAATTCCATTAAGACACGACATAAAAAGATCATTTTAATTCAATCCTAAATCCATTTATAAAATGTCTTTGAATCAGTAAAAGTTATACTTTAAAAACATCATTAAATTCGGCTTGAAATCTGCCCAATAATCAGCTTTCTGATCACTGTATAAAAATATCGTCTTTTAAAATTTCTGACACCAAACATAATGTTGATGATGTGGCCTTCAAATGTATGGTTGATAACATAGTCTCTAAACGTAAGGTTGAAAACGTAAGGTTGAATCATAAATGTAGGGTTCATCATCCATACTTTTTTTTCAACTCTCAAACGTACGGGAAAAGATCCATACTTTTACTTGATCCATACTTTTCCAAGAACGTATGGTTGTTAACAAAATTAAGGATGATGAACCATACTTTTGAGAAACTAATGTAATGATTAGTACTTACGTATGGTTCTTTTTTCATACTTTTCAAATGACCAAAACATAAGGTTCCTTCCATACATAAGGTTCTTCTTCCATACATTGCTGAAAACTAAAACGTAAGGTTCCTTCCTAACGTAAGGTTCTTCTTCCATACATTGTTGAAAACCAAAACATAGGTTCCTTCTTAAAATAAGTTTCTTCTTCCATACTTTGCAAAAAATGTATGGTTGTTTAAACATACTTTTATCTTGTTTCAAAAAAGTATACACGCTTTTCATCCTTATGATACCTTTATCCACGTAGGGTATGAACAGTGATTCCAGGATGCGCTAAAGTAGATTATGCCCTACATTTATCCACGTAAGATGTGAACATTGATTCCAGGACACGCAAAATCAGATTCCACACAAATAAATTCATGTTATTTCAAGATTAAAATTAATTAATAAATTCCAGGAAAATAATAAATAAATTAATTAGAAAATAACTAAGGTTATTTGCAGGCTTCAAAATTATTGTAATGAGACAGAGTATAATTAATTAACTCCCCCATTAAATTACATTATTATGTATTATTGAAAACTATACTTTTCTCAATAATATCCCCCTTTTTGATGATCAAAAAACCCATAATATAATTAAAATTATTTAAATGAATTTAACATTCAAAAATTAGTTACAAAAACATTTGTTCCTTAAATTTATCTATTTTTATTTTCTCCACCAAAAAGATAATTATAAATCAAAATTTCTCATTTAATTGTCCCCCTAAATAAAATGAATTATCCATCTAAATAAAATGGATTCTCTCCCTAAATAAAATGGATTTTTTAATGTTGTGTTTATCAAAATTCTCCCCCTTTTGTGAAATCAAATAGATTGAAAAATCACGGATTTTAACACATTTAATGTTGCATTGATCTGTAGGTAAATTCTAATTATTAGATGTTTATCAATAATTAAATCTAGAGTAATGGAATATCAAAAAAAATGTTAGTAAAACAATTAATGAAATAAAAAAATATACAAGGAAGGAAATTTTCATTAAAAAACAATAGTATATACATGACAATGCTATACACATTAATCAAGGTTCGGGTAAGATAGGAAACATGGTCTATCTCCTCTGGATTGTAGACATGATTTCTATAAATTGTTCTCGAAGTCTCTTCAACATCCCATATCCATGTTTGATAATGAGATCTATATTCTCTTGAGTCATATGAATATCCTAGATTAAATTGAATATAAAAAACTCATGCATACTTTCTTATTTTTCAACAAACAATGACAACTTCTCTGAAAACTTATTTAACAGAATTCTGACCGATGGCTCACTAGATGTCAGTTGATCCACTAAGAACTTTTGATTATCCAGCAACACTTACAAAGGGGCACAGTTACATTGATGATCTTGTAACTTGTCATTCATGTTGCTCATCACAGTTGTGATAGCTTGAAACCTTCTGATTAAATCAGGTGATGTACCTGATCCACTATCATCATTATTTTTAATTGATGCAAATTGGTTCTCCATAAACAAATTCAGATCTGATAAATATGACGTCATATCCATTTTAGATTTTAATTAAGTAACAGCAATCAACATATCCTCTTTAAAAATTTCAACTACCTGCCTTGATATTGTACACTCCATCAGCTTTTGAAATTTCAAATTTTCTATGTCTAAGGCATTTTTCAGAGAGACATCCTCAAATTCCAACTGAGAAACTTTTCTATACAGTTCATCAATTTCTTCATTACTTGAATCAGAGGCACCTTGTTCATGATTCATATTCAAAGGATCTGATTGAAGTAGCAGTACCAAAGGTAATTATTCCACATGAAATTTTTCTATTTCTTTGTACTAAGAAGGTCGGTCCACATATTTTTCATTAGAGTTTTCAAACTCCTACATAGAAGAATCCTCTTGATGTACTTCTGTTGGAGCTTCAGAAGCATGCTCATCACATTCATCTGCATATTTTTCTTCCACTGGATTTTCAAGAACAATATTTTCAGTAGTTTTCTGAGGTTTGGCCAATTCTTCACCAGGAACTTCCTCCATCACATGTTCCTGTTGAAGTGAAACTTCAAAATTTTCTATAATTTGTTGCTCAGTATCCCATTGAGCTTCTTATGGAACTCCTGATCCCTCTATAGGTGTTGTTCATTCAGTAACATCTTTCTTGGTCTTATCAATAACATCCTCTCTTACAAAATAATAAGAAAGTAAAGCGTATGTGGTTGTTTCCAATGCAGGGGATGTAATATCCTCATTGACAGGTCTATTTCTTCTTGATTGAAGTCCTTCTTGATTTCTGTCTTCCTCAACATCTTCCACCTCGAAGAGAATCCTTCTTACTACATTGTTAACTCTTGATTCAGCTTTTCCCTCCTTGGACTTAGCAGGTTGAGCTTGAGAACTCTCTGAGTCTTCCTCAGATCCTACTGGCCAGAGTTTTCCTTTAATTGTGCTCCAGAAATATCCAACCATCCTTAAAGTTCCAGCTTTATATGTATTATTGTGATGAAATTATCTCGAGCATCCACTAATCCTACCATGTCATTCTTAAGTAGTAGTTTATAAATAAACTGACCAAATTGTTAGATATTCATCTGGGAATTTCTTTAACAGGAGTAACACAGATACCTTATCAAGTATCTAGGAAATTTTTACGTAATATCGCTTAACAAAATAAACATTATATACATATCAGGGTAGAAAATATTTTCCATTTCTGCCATTCTTGGAGCTATTCCAATTGGAATAAATTTGACCAAATCTTCTGAGCATGCTCCAATTCCTTGAAAATCATTTTCATTATAGTCTTAGTACAAAAAAGAAAAGACATTTTGTCTATGTATTTATGCAAAAAATCTCCAATATTTTTCAAATCGAAATGAAAATCTCATTCATGAGAGAAGTTGAGAATCTGACCAGTCTCTAATGATGACATTGAGAAATTATTATCATCTATATTACCCATCATATTATCCTCTATAAATCACAGACTAAACTGTACAGATTTGAAGAAGTATCTAAGTTCTACTTCATAGAGAAATTCCTTATTTTCACTGTTAAATATTTTTTCATGATTATGAAAAGATAGTGCTTTCTTAAATAACAGATTCGTCTGAAATAACCTGTCGAGATTGATTATTGTGCCCTATAAAATTTTTCATCCCTTGGATCATTGTCTCTTGGAGTTTCTTGGCTCGGCTTCAATGGCTATTTTATTCCTTACCATTTCTGTGAGAGTCTCTGAAGGTTTTACGGTTAGGGTGTCAGTGGTTCGAAGATTAGGGTTTAGGATAGGAAGTGCGATTTTCGGATTTCGAATGGGTTTCGATAGAAGTGAAATGGTTTAGAAGTAGAAAAGGCTCTGACAGCCTTGATTACCATGAAATAACTAATCATTACATATATTTACAACAAATAAAATTTTAATATGGAGATTGAAATAAAATCTTAAAAATTATTCAAAAAACAAATTAAAATTTAAAAAAAAGTAAATAAAAATAAAAATTATTTAATATTAAATAAACCTAACTCCCACTTAATAAAATCAAATCTCGCAGTGGGAAGTGGTTTAGTAAAAATATTTTCTAATTGAATTTCAGTATTTATAGATTCTAAAAATATAACCTTTTTAATATCATGATCTCTTAAAAACTGATGCCTTATATCAATGTGCTTAGTTCTAGAATGACTAATAGGATTTTTTTAAATATTAATTTCACTTGTATTATCACATAAAATAGGTGTTTTATTAACATTCAATCCAAAGTCCATAAGAGTATTTTTCATCCACAACACTTGTGCATAGCAACTACTAGTAGAAACATATTCTGCCTCAACTGTTGACAGGGAAACTGAATGTTGTTACTTATTAGACCATGATACTAAAGTATTTCCTAAATAGTGACATGTACCAGATGTACTTTTACTATCAATCCGTAAAACTTCCAAAGTCAGTATTCGAATATGAAATCAAATTAAAATCATTTGTTTTAGGATAAACAAGATATTGAAAAACAGTTCATTTTAAATATCATAAAATTATTTTAAACGCAGTTATATGAGAATCTTTATGATTTGATTAAAATCTATCACAAAGTCATTCTGAATACATTATATTTGGCATACTAGCAGTAAGATATAACAAATTACCAATCATACCTCTATATAACTTGTTTTCAACTGATTTCCCAGTTTCATCCAAATCATGTTTTATATTAGTACACATAGGAGTAGTAAATGACTTGCTATTTTCAGGTCCACATTTCTTAAGTAAATCAATAATGTATTTTCTTTGAGTTAAAACATTTTCAAAAGATATTTGAAATATTAGAATACCCAAAATGAATTTTAATTCTCCCATCATACTCATTTAAATTAATTTTTGAATTAATTTTTAAAATTTATGAAAAAGAGTATTATTAGTTTATCCAAAGATTACATCATCAATATAAATTTGAACTAATAAAATAATATTTTTCATATTTTTATTAAAAAGTGTTGAGTCTGCCATTCCAACAGGAAAATCATTTTTCAAAAGAAAAGAACATAATCATTCATACCAAGCTCTAGGTTCTTGATTAAGGCCATAAAAATCATTAGTATGTTTAAAAACAGAATCTGGTTTTTGAGAATTTTCAAAACCAGGAGGTTTCTCTACATAAAATTTCTCCATTAAATATCAATTTAAAAAGGAAGATTTAACATCCATCTGAAATAATTTAAAATTCATATATGATGCATTGCCTAAAAATATTCTAATGGCTTCTAACATGGCTATAGGTGAAAAAGTGTCATCATAATGTATTCATTATTCATGATTATATCCTTTAGCTACTAATCATGCTTTATTTCATGTTATTGTGCCTTGGTCATCCTGTTTATTTCTAAAGACCCATTTGGTTCCTATTAAAGGATAATTCTTATCTCTTTCCACTAAATCTGATACTTCATTTAATTTAAATTGATTTAGTTCATCTAGCATTCCTATTACCCAGCTTTCATAAGCTAAAGCTTTTTCTATAGTCTTGGGTTCTTGGTGAAATATGAAGGCATATAATTCCACTAGGTTTCCTAAGATTCTTCTAGTTTGACCACAAGTTTCCAGGTCACCTTTTCCTTTTTCTAAAGGGTGATTCTTTTGGGTCCTATACTGTCAAGGTAATATATTTAATGGTTTTTCAGTATCATGTTTCACTGAACTGGACTGAATTTCTTTTATATAATTTTTAAAATCATTCTATATGTTCTCAGGTCTCATGTTATCATTAGAGTCAAGTTCATCCATTTGTTCTGTCCTTTTCTCAAAGGGATCAGATTCATCAAATTTCACATGAACTGATTCTTCAACTATCCTTGACTCCTTATTATATACACTATAAGCTATGGAGTTAGTAGAATATCCTATGAAAATACCTTCATCAGATTTTGGATCAAACTTACAAAGATTATCCTTGGTATTAAAGATGTAAACCTTCAATCCAAATACATTAAAGTAATTTACTTTATGATTTCTGTTATTCCATAGTTTATAGGTTGTCTTTTTCAAAATAGGTATAATTAAAACACTAATAATTATATAGAAAGATGTATTTGCAGCTTCTGCCCCGAAATATATAGGTAGGCTATATTCAGTTAACATAGTTCTATCCATTTCTTGAATTTTTATATTTCTCCTTTCTACAATCACTTTCTGTTGAGGTGTTTAGGGTGTAGAAATGGTATGTTTAATACCCATGTTTGTGCAAGAGGAAATAAAATCAAGATTCTCAAATTCTCCACCATGATCACATCTCAATGATATTATATTGAAACCTTTTTCATTTTGAACAGATTTGCAGAAACATTCAAATAAATTAAAAGCTTCATTTTTGAATTTTAAAAAGAAAATACATGTAAATCATGAATAGTCATCTACTAAAACATATACATATAATTTACCATCTATGCTTGTTACTATTGAGGGTCCAAAAAAATCCATATGAATATGTTCTAGAAATTTAGATTTTGCATCCTTATCAACAGATTTTAAGGATTATTTGTATTTCCTGCCATGTTGACATGCATAACAAAATTTGTCATTTTCAAATTTAAGACTAGGTAAATCAGAAACTAAATGTTTCATAGATAAGTTATGAAAAACATATACATTTCAATGTCTAATCCCCCTATGCCAGATCCAGGATTCCCTTAATTTAGCAGTCATGTAGTTTATTTATTGTTTACATGAGGAATTTAAATCCAAAGTATTGACATTTTTAGTTGTTGGTGCTTTAAATTTAAGCAGATTATATTTAGAAACAATACAACCATTTTTTAGTAAAATAAACATTATATCCATCATCAAAAAGTTGAGAGATACTTATCAGAATGTGTTTTAGTCCTTGTACATAACGTACTTTGTAGATTGGGACAATTTTTGGATCTCCAACAATTCCAATGCTAATTATATTTCCTTCGGCATTGTCACCAAACGTGAAACATCCTCCTTCCTATTGAGCGAGAGAAGAAAATTTAATGAGTTTCCACTCAAATGTATTAAGAAGGCACTGTCCATATACCATATATCTTTTCTTCTCTAGTGGCCTGCTACATGTAATGACATTAAAACAAATTGTTTTTTTACCCATATTATGTGGTGTCCTGGTGTGTTAGCTAGCAATGATCTGGGTATCCAGATTTTCTTTGTTCTTTTAAAATCAGATAAATCATATAATTATTTTGAAACATAGGATTTCTTAATACCAAAAATTTGAGGTTATCTTAATAAATAGTTGTTAGCAATATGTCCCTTTGTCCCAAAAAAATTATAATTAACCTTTTTATAGCTAGGAAAAAAATAATTTTTATATAGATTAGGTTTTTCTCCATTAATGCCAATTCCAAATCACTTCTTTTTAATGACAGTTTTTACAAGAATTACATTTAATGAATTTTATCCTTTTGTAAAAACCAATGCAGCTTGTTTGTGAGATTCCACATCATCCTGCAGTGTTTTTATTTTTGATTCACAATCAATATAGTTAGTGTTAATCGAATTGTATTTATCAGTTAATTGATTATGTTGTTTCGTCATTGTATCTCTTTCATATAAAATAGCTTTATTCTTTTTTAGTGACTTATGTCTCTAAAATATTGATTCATATATTTATTCAAGCATATTTCAGTAGGCTGCATGTTTTCATCTGTGTAGCTTGATTATGAATTTGATTCAGAGGAGTAATATGAGTGTACCTCATCAGTTTCTGCCATAAAACACATGTTTTCTTTTATATTGGCTTCTTCTTTCTCTAAGCTTGATTGAGGAGAGCTACTGGAGTCTTCAGATACACTCCAAGTGGCTTTCATAGCATTCTTGTCTTTATGATCATAGTAATTTATTATGAAAACTTTATTCTTATTTGAATCCTTCAATTGTGGGAAATCTGTTATGATATGCCCCATATTCTTACATTAATAACATCTTACTTCCTTATTATCTCCCTTCATGAGATTTTTTAAGCCTCTTTTCTTGGTGTAGAACATTCTAAATTTCCTGGCTAGCTGAGCCAGTTCTTCATATGAGTTTCATGGGCTAGTGATTTCTGATTTAGATTTGACATCTTTGTTCTTCATATTTCTATTTTGTTGTTGTGAAGTTACCTTCAAGGCAGTATCATCTATTTTTTAAGCACTTTATGTTCATTAGCCTCATCTTGTATTTCAGCTTCATACATCATCAGTGTATAAATCAGCTCTCTCAGGGATAGATCTTTGACATGTGTTGATTGTCTGATTGTAGCAGAGATACCATTCCATCGAGTAGGAAGTACCCTTAATACTTTTAATGCTTGATCAACCTGCTTGATAGGTTCTCCCAGAGTTGTTATATTATTGACAATTTCTATCAATCTCCCATTCATTTGGGTAATGCTTTCACATTCAAACATTCTGAAAGTATCAAATTTCAATTTTGAAGTTGCATATGTCATTTTCCTCACATTGTCTATCGGTTCATATGTCATAGTTATTGTTTGCCACATCTCATATGTTGTTGGTCACTGAGATACTCTGTTAAATTAATCTGGTCATAGACCACATATGATTGCATTCATAGCCTTTGAATTCATATCATACTTAGCCTTTGTAGCAGTACTCCATGTCTTAGGATTTTCAGGAATTTCATAAGGAGTCAAAATAATTGAATAGACTCTATATCCGATGTTTTTCAGATATATTATCATGCGCGATTTCCAGTAGCCATAGTTTTCTCCATTAAAATATGGTCCTATGACCATCGACATCACTTCTCCTATATCAGTCATGATGCTCTGTTTGTATAATCATTCAATGATTCTAGATTTCTAAGGAACTAACAGAAGCTCCACCTCTTATACCAATTGTTGGATCTGAATCTATAGATTATACCCAAGAGGGGGGTGAATTGTGTCTTTTGAAATTTTTTGGTAATCCATTGATTGAACGAGTTCTGTCCTCTATGATTTATTAGATTTGATCATGCAGCATAAATAAATAAAAGCAGGAACACAAAGATGTATAGTGGTTTGGGGAACAGAAGTCCCCTAGTCCACTCAACCAGTGCTCAACTCCTTGAGCTTGGTGATTTTCAATATTTGGTCCTATTTTCCACAGACCGGTTCAAAACTGAGTACAGGCTGTTTCTACCATTACAATCCAAGGAAAAACAATGCCTTATAGTTCAAACAAGAACCTACACAGCTTAGAAAGTGAAGCTGGTTACTCAAGAGTAAATACAATTTCAAAATGAAGTTCTCCAGTTTATCTTCACAATTGCAACAGAATGCAATTGACAGTATATGGATCGTCATCTCTAGAAATATTGATTTTCATGTTAAAGTAGTTTTGAATCGATCCAGTTGAAATATATATAGGGATATAGATCCCAACTTCAGCAGTAGTATATCCACAGTAGATATTCGATGTAGAAGAGGTGAATCGTCTATCAAGTTTCTTCTTCTTAAATAAACATTTCTTTGACACTCCTTTTTAAATCAGCAGATCAATCGTGAATTTTTCAGTCTCTATTTTCCACCTTTTTAATAATAGATCGAACATATTTACCTAGTGTTTCCAGAGAGAACATATATAATAAAGCTGATTATATCTTCTGCACATTTAGATCCATAAAAATCACCTTCGGATTCGCAATATTCAAAATTTTGAATTTACAGCGAGGTCGTAACTTCCCTTAAGACTAGGCATAAAAATGTCCTTTTAATTCGATCTTAAATCCATTAATAAAAGGGATTTGAATCAGTCAAAGTCATACATTAACAATGACTTTAAATCTGGCTTGAAATCTGCCCAAAAGTCAGCTTGCTGATCACTGTATAAAAATATCATCTTTCAAAATTTCTGACGCCAAACGTAAGGTTGATGACGTGGCCTCCAAACGTAGGGTTGATAAAATAGTCTTCAAACGTAAGGTTGAAAACATAAGGTTGAATCATAAACGTAGTGTTGATCATACATACTTTTTCTTCAACTCTCAAATGTACAGAAAAAGATCGATACTTTTACTTGATCCATAATTTTCAAAGAATGTATGGTTGTTTATAAAAGTAAGGTTTATGAACCATAATTTTTAGAAAAAGACATAACGATTAGTACTTAAATACTGTTCTTTTTCCATACATTGCAGATAAACAGAAACGTAAGGTTCCTTCCTAAAGTAAGGTTCTTCTTCCATACTTTGCTGAAAACCAAAATGTAAGGTTCCTTCAAAACATAAGGTTCTTCTTCCATACGTTCTTGAAAACCAAAACATAAGTTTTCTTCCTAACGTATGGTTCTTCTTGCATACTTTGATGAAAACGTATGGTTGTTTAACCATAATTTTCTATTATTTAAAAAAAGTATAAACGCTTTTCATCCGTATGCTACGATTATCCACGTAGGGTATGAACAATTATTCCAAGATGCGCTAAAGCAGATTTCGCGCTATATTTATCAACGTAATGTATGAACAGTGATTCCAGGTCGTGCCAAAGAAAATTCCGAGAAAATAAATTCTTGTTACATCAAGAGTAAAATAAATTAATAAATTCTTCCAAAATACTAAATAATATTTTTTGAAAATAACTAATGGTATTTTTGAGCATCAAAATTACTGTAATGAGACAGAGTATTATTAATAACCTCCCCCTTTAAATAAAATTATTATGAATTATTGAAAACAATACTTTTCTCAATAGATATTCTAGAATGTCCATTTCAAATTATATTGTTGAGATTTAAAGGTTCCAAACTAGAATCCCTCTAGAAGTGATATACATATTCATCGATGGACTCTGATCGTCTCTGCTCATTCTCCTAGTGATAGCTTAGTGAAGCGAGGGTCTTGTGTCGATCGTTATTGATCTGTTTTTCTTCTACCTCACAGAACATCTCACATTTTTTAGAGTGGATGGAAGATGATTTAAGAGAAAAACTGTTTAGCACAACAATACCAAATTCACCGGGTGTGAAGTTCGGTACATGGAAATATAGAAGTACACATCTATTTATTCACATGGGACAACATTTACAATATTAAATTGAGTATCAGAAATTAATTAAATTCAGAAATTAATTGAAACCCCATGATTTTAATAATATTACAACTTCATTATTTATCGTGTTCCAACTATCTCAAAATGGAGTAAATAAATCTCCATGTCCAAAAACAATAGCAGGGTTATTATTATACTAATTTGTGCCAAAAATTGAAATAATAATTATGTAGCTATAACGTAATTATTTTACTTCCAGACTAGCCTTGGTCCTCTAAAACTTTACTTCCATTTATTAAACATAATTATAAATAAATAAATAATTTATTCACTAAAATAAATATTTTATTTACAAATTATTAGAAAATTATTAAATATTTAATAAAATAAATAAAAATATTTTACCCACAATATGGTAAATATATATTTATTTAATTTATGCAATAAATTTATAATAAATTAATTTATTGTAATGTATTAAGAATAATATTTTTCAATTAAATTCATATAGAATTTAACCAAGACCCCCATAATCACTTTATGAGTGACCGTCTAGGATTCATTCTCGTTGGAATTAGGCATGCATGCCTAATTTCCAGGAGTACTATATACAAATGGGTCAAGGCACTCAATGGATAGAACTTAAAGTCACAAAAAACGACATTCACATAAGAACGCACACTGTGTAATATAATACCTTTGTCGCAATATCTCTTCATCATGGTTTCAAGATGGCTTCATAAATTTTTGGGTTTGAAATGCCGTTATTTGAGAACTGAATATACACACGTCACTACCCCAGGGAAATTGAATTTCTAACAATAGTTATATTTCAATAAATGATCTGATATATCAACATCCATAAACGGATTTAAATATCCGTTAATAGCATTCTACTCATGATGCACGCATCATAACCTACATCCCTTCAACTGTATGTGTGATAGTTTTCATCCGTAAATCAATGTGTGAGAGTCGTGATACGTATTAATGATTATATTAAAGACTATGTATCATTACACAAACTCACAAATAGGAATATCTGATGAAACCAAAACACGAGGAATTCCTACTAGAGGGACTATTTTCATAATCTATTATCTGGGAGATTAACATGTGAAGACATTATGAGAAGAAATCTCATCTGTGTATAGGTACTCACACCTAAAAACTGCAATTCTATGTGTCCCATAATATTATGTCATCCATCCATTGAATTATATTTAAGATTATTTTTTCTCTTTTTAATGTTCTCTTCTTAGTGGGGAACTTCCACAACCTTATCAATGCAACAAATACTCTAGGACATTATTAAATCATAGACATGCATAAAAATTAACAATGTTTAATATTTAAATAAAAAAAGTATCCATGTGATCAATGTATAACCAATTGGTTCTAAGAAACAAAATAATCTGAACTCCAACTTGGACAAAAGCCAATTTCCAACGTCATTCTGTATGATAGACCTCACGTGGTGATATTTGTTTGTACTGAGTTCATGATTTTTTCAAGGGGCCTTCCACTTTTTCTTACGTGGAAATAACTGTCTTGGCCCATCCCCTAGGGCTCATGTTGTGACTACCCCATACCATACTTCCTTATGTCAGGTGTTGGAGACTAGCACCAAAGAGGCATTTCCCTAAAATAGGAATGCATTGTCTCAAAACCTATACACACATAGACATGGTACATTGGACCCAAGTAAAACACAACAGAAGAAGAAATGAGTAACAACATCTAAAAACCACCACATAGTGTAAAATTTATTACCGAAGTAAATGGGGCCGAATACAACCCCAAATTTAATGGAATTACAGAAAAATGGAATAAAACAACTTCTGAGGTCGTCTGGAAAGGATCCTATTTGAACGATAGGTATATCTCATCACTATGGTTATCCACACCAATTTTTCATCACTGTACATTGTCTAGTCCAGTCTCCTTGATACTCATTCAAAATTGTCTATCGTTTACACATTACAAAACAAGGTGTCGAGGAAGCCCATTCAAGGATAATTATAATAATACCTAGTAGGGACCCTGTAACATCCCAGGTAAATAAAGAATAAATAATTTTCATATTTATTAATATTTACGAATTAAATATTAATTTTATTTTAAAGGGGTTGCTATGTTCGATAGCGTACCCAATACACAACGATGAGTTTCTTTGAAACTTACGTAGCACACTAGTAATAAAATAATATTATTTTGAATGTTAGTTGACAAGTAGTCGTTGTACTGGCTGGAATGGATAGAAATAACTAAAATATTATTAGATATGTTTTTAAATGTTTATACATTTACCCAATAAAAGATAAAGGCTTAAAATACGGAAAGAGTTCAATTTTAGGGCATATATACTCTGATTTTCACTAAAGGTTCACTTATCACCTTTTAATTGTGAACCGTCATTAAATATAGTTTTGAACACTCTTATACTTTATTTTGGACCAAATATAACTCTTCTTTAGAATCGGGACATCAAAATTTAATTTGTGTAAATTTTTGGTACCTTTCTGATAAAGTTCATTTTTTTATGAATAGTGTAAAATGTTGTATTTTAATTCAAAACCTCTTTTTAATCTAAATTATTTATATGATTAGATTATTATTTTAATTGGTTTTAAAGTGAAATTAGAAAATATTTTTACTAGTTAATCCAATGGTGGTCATTGGAATCAATTTCACTTTGAAATTGGACTTAAACTGGTGTCAATCTTTTGATACTTATTGTTTCACAAAAACATGCTATTTGTCATGACAGCGGGAATTAATTATTAAATTAATTAATTTGACTTATATGTTTTGAATTTTGTAAAATGGACTTGATTTTTGAATTCGGAATATCAAATATAGCTTAGGGTGAATTTTTGGTAATTTTCTGAAAAACTTCAATTTTTGATGAATAGTGAAACCACTAAGTGGTAATCAAGCAAACTGATTTTTCAGTTAAATGAAAGATTACCACTAATGTGTATTGAATTTTGAAAATCCGACATACATGGTTGTCATTAAGAAGTAAAATGTGGTCCAATGAGATTAAAATAATTTTTTGGTGAATAGTAACTTTTTTTCATTAATCGCGATTAGAGGTAATTAGTGTAGTTTAAGGTAAAAATGGTATTATAAGAATGTGAAAACACCATTAAACTTTTCCTAAACTTATTGGGTGAGTCATGGCCGAAAAAGACAATCCATGGGCCAACTTGGGGACCCCATGGAGCCACTTTAGTTGGAAAATGACATTAATATATTTTTATTTAATGTTAAAGTGAAAATGACACTAACATAAATTGTTTTACTAAAATAATTTTTGATTGGGGTTATACAAGTTCAAATTTTGATTATAAAGAGTAATTGGAAAGATAAATAGATTTACTACATCATTGTATTTTTTTATAATTTTTAGACATTATATAAATTAAATTATTTATGATATAATAATGATGTTGTGATGACATCATTATTTGACGATTTAAATAAAATGGAATGATAATGTAAAATCTATAAACTACACATGTCCAAAACCAATTGTATGAGTGTATTTCTAACCCTTATCACCTTATCCACTAATTATATCAATGTGGGACCTTTTAAAACCGAAACACATTTTCAAATAAAGTAATATTTCTTTACTTTCCAAAAGTGCCCCTCCTCTCCTCTTATAAAAGGCCCCCACCTCTACCTCATTTCACACACTTATCAAGCCTTTGGCTCGGCCATCCCCTGCCCAATTACTCTCTCCACATCCCTCTCCTCATCCTAGAGGATTCCCTTTGGGCAGAATCCTTTCAAAGGAATCCTTTAGGCTCAAATCAAAAGGGAGTTACACTTTTAAAGGTAATTCATTCTCTATTGTTCATTTGTTTTATTTTGCTTCTCCAACCCTCTAAACTCTTTTTATTTACTTCTTTTGTAACAACACCAGTATCTTAAATATACTAGGATGTTTTTATAATATTTATTTGAGCTACACTCTCACACAACTACATCAAATGGTTAAAGAACATACGGTTTCCGTGGATGGCGAAATTCTGCCTCCCGAAACGATGATTGTTCAATACTCATTTAACACCTTCAAGGGTGGACATTATGATGTCACTATTTTTATATATGATATATAATATTCTTATGTTTTCTTTAAGCTTCTGTATTTTTCATTTTTGGCATACCTTTATGGTTTCCATTATGGGTAAACACGATATTTTCATTTAAGGAAGTGCGGACTACCGCCCCCTAAAAGTGACGTGATTCGTTAATGCCATATGTGGGAAGTGTAAAGGATGGATTTAAAGTTATTATATATGATGTTATACTGGAATTATAATATACCTCTATATCATTATTATTTCTTTCCATTAAATTATGAGATGGAAATGAAAGTAGCGTTCATGCGTACGTACGGCTTACCGTCTCCATGAACGGTGCATTTCATTTCTTATCCCCAAATGTAATGTAATATTAAAATTACATGTATATAATGTATATATATAATTAATGATATATATAAATGATGAATATAATTCTGGAATTAATATATACATACCTCTCATTTAGTTTTAATTCCATTAATATGACAAAGAAATGAAAGTAGCGTTCATGCGTACGTACGACTTACCGTCTCAATGAACGGTGCATTTCATTTCATACCCCTAAATGATTATGTAATATTATAAATACATGTATATGCTGCATATATATGATACATATTATATCCAAATCGGGAATTTCATTCTGGATATAAAGAACCTTTGACCACACGAACAACATGTAATTGTAAGAAGTCCACTTTCGCCTTAAGAACCAAATATTGAGAAAACAAACATTATTTACTTAAATGGTTAAATAATTTTTATAACATGGAAATAAGTGATATAAAAGGAATAATGAACTTTAAAAAGGTTCTTAATCAAGTATAAATTAACTCATGTCTATTATTCAGGACGTTAAAGAATGATTGAGTCAAGTCGGACCCGATGTAAGGGAACTTCTTAACCCAATTTCCGTTCTTTGGGTTAATCTCCTACATTCAAATTATGTCATGATATTATTATGTCATATATTGCATTTTTACTTTATTTATGTGTAATTATAGTTAATACACATAATATATCTATTTTATTTAAAAATGATCTTTGTAAGGGACTTCGTCTCAATCTCCTTTCATTGAGGCATATTTCGTTCTATACACAACTTTATTTTATACGGTGTATAAACCCCTTTGACTTTTACTTTTATACAAAAGGAATCTTTTTCTACGAAGCGTTTTACTAAACGACAAAAAGGAATGTTTTTTTAACGTACGCGGTGACAACGACATTTTCCACCGCCGTGAGTATTATTTGGTCTTTGGCTTTCTCAACAAGCCGTAATGTTTTTAGAATAAAATAAATACCAAATACTCTTTTATGTATTTTGGTATTGAAAATGGTTTTGAAAAAGGATTCTGTTATGTCAATATATTTATGATATATTGTGATTGAAATGTGGAAATGTTATCATTCCTTTATATTGGTTTTATGTTTTATGATTTTATACTGGTACTTGGACATTTTAACGGGTGGTTACGTTATAAACCATATGACGGGTGGTGCCGTGAATACCAGGATGGGTGGTTACGTTATAACCTCCAATTCATTGGGTATGGAAGTCGGCCGTATGGATATTCCATTAAGTATGTATGGAAATTGGCCATATGGCTATTCCATTAAGTGATATGTGTTGAAGTCAACCGTATGGTTATTCCACTTAAGTATGTTTATGTCCCAAGTTACCTTTATATATTCTATGTGTTCTTTATATGGGTTTTATGGTAATCCTTTGGTTACAAAAAGGTAAGTAATGATACTTTATTCAGTGAAGATTTATTTTACTACTTCATGAAGGTGAAGGTATTACTTTGATATAGTATACATGGTTTACTTGATGTTTGAAAAACTAACAGTTTTCATTATTTTTGTATCCCTTAATGAGCTTTTTATGCTCACCCCAAGTTTTTTGAAATGTTTTTCACAGGACTTAAAGTGGAATAAGGTCAAGGATGGGATCAAGGGAATTTCATGCTATCTAAAACATGGAATCTCGACATCTTTCTTTTTAAGAGTTTTTATTTTATGGAGACGTAGTAGAAGTGTCTACTTTGTAATCTTTTAAGATGTAATAGTTATGTTCTAATTTTCTAAAACTCTAAACCTGAAAAGATCCTCAATGTGAATTATTCATTTAATTCAATATTAAGTAAGGTTTAAGGTTGGGGCCTTATAGTTGGTATCAGAGGTCGGTTTAGACAACTTTATGAGTTAGAAAAGTGTTAAATTATAATATGATTGAAATGATATGGCATTTACGGATTACCATGTTGCTTCGCCTAAGATATTTCTGTGTTCAGAATGGTTTTCCGCAGAGGAAACAAAGCAGCTATGTTGGGACGACATCAGGAGGAAGATAACCTTCCAAATCAGCAAACTGAGATGGTCGGAATCGAAACTGAACAGTTTGTTGCAGTGATGGCATAGTTGACTCATGCTATAAATGGTGGTGGTATCCATGCACGAGATCAGCCAGATCAACCGCAGAGGAACATGTCAGTGGTGGAACATTTCATTAGGCAACATCCCCCATAATTCAGAGGATCATCTGACCCTGTGCAAGCTGAAGGGTGGATTAAAGCACTGGAGAAGATTTTTGATGTCATGGGGTGTTCAGAACATCAAAAGGTTAGTCTTGTTGTTTACCGTTTTGAAGGTGAAGCTGATCAGTGGTGGTCGATGGTGAAAAATATAAGGGATAGTGATGAGATTGAAGATCTTCACTGGGATGAATTCAAAGGTATGTTTCTTGAGAAATATTTTCCTAAGGTGGTTCGTCTTAGGATGGAAAAACAGTTCCTAGAATTGAGGTAGGAGGATGATTCAGTGGCTGCTTATGAAGAAAAGTTCACTCGATTGGCAAGGTATGCTCCAAACTTCATACGAGATCTTGATAGTAAAATAAACCGTTTTTACTCAGGGTTAATGCCAATGTATCTAAGGGCTTTAGCTTCTCGTGAGTTCAAAAGTTATGAAAAACTTGTTCGATGTGTGGAGAATGTGGAAATGGAGTTTGCCGATGATCAGGTGTTCTATGACAAACAACAGAATAAGAGATCTAGTTGGCAGGAAAAGGGGAAGAATTCATCAAAGAAGCAAGGAGGTAAGAAAACCAAATATCCATCCTGTGAGAAGTGTGGTAAAATGCTTCCTGGAGAATGTTTATCCAAGTCTGGTAAGTGCTTTCAGTGTGGTAAGTCTGGTCATATTGCTCGTAACTGTAACGAAGATGATCAAGCAGGCAATGAAAAGCCAACGGTAAGATGTTTTAAGTGTAATGAAATGGGTCATTATGAAAATGAGTGTCCAACGAAGAACTCAACTGGGGGAATGCAGCTAGACTACAAGCAGAAAGGGGTGGTGAAATCCTTTGCAACAACTTCAGCAGATGTTGGGCCATCGAATGAAGTGGTATCAGCTCCAGGGAGCTCAGTATTTTTCGAAGATTGACTTGAGGTCGGGGTACCATCAGTTGAAAGTAAAAGAAGCAGACGTTCTGAAGACTGCGTTCCGTACTAGATATGGCCATTATGAATTTGTAGTTATGACTTTTGGGTTAACCAATGCACCTGCTGTATTCATAGACCTTGTGAATAAAATTTTCCATGAGTTCTTGGATAAGTTTGTGTTTGTGTTTTGAGGTTTGGGAAGAGGTTATGTGTGCCTTGTGATTCACAGTTGAAGAATGAGTTGTTTTTTCATCCTAGCAGTACTAATATGTACAAAGATCTGCGGGAGTATTACTGGTGGGATGGAATGAAAAGAGATATTGCTGATTTTACTGTGAAGTGTTTGACATGTCAACAGGTTAAAAAAGAGCGGAAGTTACCGAAAGGGATGCTTCAGCCTTTACGAGTGCCAGAGTGGAAATGGGAGAATATATCAAAGGACTTTGTTGTTGGATTACTGAAGACATCTCGAGGTAATAATGCAATCTGGGTTATTGTTGATCGCTTGACTAAATCTGCTCTTTTCCTTGCTATACGAGATACTTTCTATCTAGATCAACATTCCCGTTTGTATCTTAAAGAGATAGTTAGGTTACATGGAGTTCCTCTCTCTATTGTATCAGATCATGATCCCAGGTTTACTTCTAACTTTTGGAAAGGCCTTCAGAAGTCGTTGGGTACTGAATTAAATTTTAGTACAACTTTTCATCCTCAATCAGATGGGCAGTCAGAACAAATAATTTAGACATTAGAGGATATGCTACGAGCTTGTTCTATGAATTATCAGGGAAGTTGGGACCAATATCTTTCATTGGTTGAATTTTCATATAATAACAATTTTCATTCCAGTATACAGATGGCACCATTTCAGGAATTATATAGGAAGCGGTGTCGAACTCCAACTTTCTGGGATGAAGTGGGAGAAAGGAAGTTGATGTGACCAGAATTGGTCGAAGAGATTGCAGAAAATGTTCAGCTGATTCAGAAACACATGAGAACAGCTCAGAGCAGGCAGAAGAGTTATGCGGATAACCGAAGGAAGGATCTATCTTTCTAGGTAGGTGATCATGTTTTTCTCAACGTTTCTCCTTGGAAAAGTGTGATGAGATTTGGTAATAAAGGAAAGCGGAGTACAAGGTTCATTGGACCATATGAAATTCTGGAGAGAGTTGGATCAGTTGCATACCGAGTGGCTTTACCTCCGAGTTTATCTCAGGTACACAATGTTTTTCACATTTCAATGTTGAGGAAGTATATGCCATATCCATCTCATGTTTTGAGTCCAGAGGTAGTTCAGCTGGAAGAGAACCTATCTTATGAGGAACAACCGGTCCAGATTCTTGACCACAGGGAGAAGGTGTTACAGAATAGTGTGATTCATCAGGTAAAGGTTTTGTGAAAAAACCATATGGTTGAAGAGGCAACGTGGGAATCTGAAAATGCTATGAGGGATAAATACCCCCACTTATTTTGATATGTCAATAAAATTGTGAGGACGCAATTCCCAAAAGGGGGAAAGGATGTAACATCCCAGGTAAATAAAGAATAAATAATTTTCATATTTATTAATATTTACGAATTAAATATTATTTTTATTTTAAAGGGGTTGCTATGTTCGATAGCGTACCCGATACACAACGATGAGTTTCTTTGAAACTTACGTAGCACACTAGTAATAAAATAATATTATTTTAAATGTTAGTTAACAAGTAGCCGTTGTACTGGTGGGAATGGATAGAAATAACTAAAATATGATTAGATATGTTTTTAAATGTTTATAGATTTACCCAATAAAAGATAAAGGCTTAAAATACGGAAAGAGTTCAATTTTAGGGCATATATACTCTGATTTTCACTAAAGGTTCACTTATCACCTTTTAATGGTGAACCGTCATTAAATATAGTTTGATCACTATTATAATTTATTTTGGACCAAATATAACTCTTCTTTAGAATCGGGACATCAAAATTTACTTTGTGTAAATTTTTGGTACCTTTCTGATAAAGTTCATTTTTTTATGAATAGTGTAAAATGTTGTATTTTAATTCAAAACCCCTTTTTAATCTAAATTATTTATATTATTAGATTATTATTTTAATTGGTTTTAAATTTAAATTAGAAAATATTTCTACCAGTTAATCCAATGGTGGTCATTGGAATCAATTTCACTTTGAAATTGGACTTAAACTGGTGTCAATCTTTTGATACTTATTGTTTCACAAAAACATGCTATTTGTCATGACAGCGGGAATTAATTATTAAATTAATTAATTTGACTTATATGTTTTGAATTTTTTAAAATGGGCTTCATTTTTGAATTCGGAATATCAAATATAGCTTAGGGTGAATTTTTGGTAATTTTATGAAAAACTTCAATTTTTTATGAATAGTGAAACCACTAAGTGGTAATCAAGCAAACTGATTTTTCAGTTAAATGAAAGTTTACCACTAATGTGTATTGAATTTTGAAAATATGACATACATGGTTGTCATTAAGATGTAAAATGTGGTTCAATGAGATTAAAATAATTTTTTGGTGAATAGTAACTTTTTTTCATTAATCGCGATTAGAGGTAATTAGTGTAGTTTAAGGTAGAAATGGTATTATAAGAATGTGAAAACACCATGACACTTGTCCTACACCTATTGGGTGAGTCATGGACGACCACGACAAGCCATGGGCCAACTTGGGGACCCCATGGAGCCACATTATTTGGAAAATGACATTAATATATTTTTATTTAATGTTAAAGTGAAAATGACACTAACATAAATTGTTTTACTAAAATAATTTTTGAGTGGGGTTATACAAGTACAAATTTTGATTATAAATATTAATTGGAAAGATAAAAAGATTTCCGACATCATAGTATTTTTTTTATAATATTTAGACATTAAATAAATTAAATTATTTATGATATAATAATGATGCAGCGATGACATCATTATTTGACGATTTAAATAAAATGGAAAGATAATGTATAATCTATGAACTACACATGTCCAAAACCAATTGGATGAGTGGATTTCTAACCCTTATCACCTCATCCACGAATTATTTCAATGTGGGACCTTTTAAAACGGATACACATTTTCAAATAAAGTAATATTTCTTTACTTTCCAAATGTGCCCCTCTTCTCCTCTTATAAAAGGCCCCCTCCTCTACCTCATTTCACACACTTCTCAAGCCTTTGGCTCGGCCAACCCCTGCCCAATTACTCTCTACACATCCCTCTCCTCATCCTAGAGGATTCCCTTTGGGCAGAATCCTTTCAAAGGAAGACTTTAGGCTCAAATCAAAAGGGAGTTACACTTTTAAAGGTAATTCATTCTCTCTTGTTCATTTGTTTTATTTTGCTTCTCCAACCCTCTAAACTCTTTTTATTTACATATTTTATAACAAAACCAGTATCTTCAATATAATAGGATGTTTTTATAATATTTATTTGAGCTACACTCTCACACAAATACATCAAATGGTTAAAGAACATACGGTTTCCGTGGATGGCGAAATTCTGCCTCCCGAAACGATGATTGTTCAATACTGATTTAACACCTTCAAAGGTGGCCATTATGATGTCACTATTTTTATATATGACATATAATATGTTTATGTTTTCTTTAATATTCTTTATTTTTCATTTTTGTCATACCTTTATGGTTTCCATTATGGGTAAACATGATATCTTCATTTATGGAAGTGCGGACTACCGCCCCCTAAAAGTGATGTGATTCGTTAATGCCATATGTGGGACGTGTAAAGGATGGATTTAAAGTTATTATATATGATGTTATACTGGAATTATAATATACCTCTATATAATTATTATTTTTTTCCATTAAAGTATGAGATAGAAATGAAAGTATCGTTCATGCGTACGTACGGCTTACCATCTCCATGAACGGTGCATTTCATTTCTTATCCCCAAATGTAATGTACTATTAAAATTACATGTATATAATGTATATATATAATTAATGATATATCTAAATGATGAATATAATTCTGGAATTAAAATATACATACCTCTCATTTAGTTTTAATTCCATTAATATGACAAAGAAATGAAAGTAGCGTTCATGCGTACGTACGGCTTACCGTCTCCATGAACGGTGCATTTAATTTCATACCCCTAAATGATTATGTAATATTATAAATACATGTATATGCGGCATATATATGATACATATTATATCCAAATCAGGAATTTCATTCTGGATATAAAGAACCTTTGACCACACGAACAACATGTAATTGTAAGAAGTCCACTTTCGCCTTAAGAACCAAATATTGAGAAAACAAACATTATTAACTTAAATGGTAAAATAATGTTTATAACATGGAAATAAGTGATATAAAAGGAATAATGAACTTTAAAAAGGTTCTTAATCAAGTATAAATTAACTCATGTTTATTATTCAGGATGTTAAAGAATGATCGAGTCAAGTTGGACCCGAGGTAAGGGAACTTCTTAACCCAATTTCCGTTCTTTGGGTTAATCTCCTACTTTCAAATTATGTCATGATATTATTATGTCCTATCTTGAATTTTTACTTTCATTATGTGTAATTATAGTTAATACACATAATAGATCTATTTTATTTAAAAATGATCTTTGTATGGGACTTCGTCTCAATCTCCTTTCATTGAGGCATATTTCGTTTTATACACAACTTTATTTTATACGGTGTATAAACCCCTTTGACTTTTACTTTTATACAAAAAGAATCTTTTTCTATGAAGAATTTTACTAAATGACAAAAAGGAATGTTTTTTTTAACGTACACGGTGAAAACGACCTTTTCCGCCGCCGCGATTATTATTTGGTCTTTGGCTTTCTCAACAAGCCGTAATGTTTTTAGAATAAAATAAATACCATATACTCTTTTATGTATTTTGGTATTGAAAATGGTTTTGAAAATGGATTCTATTATGTCAATATATTTATGATATATTGTGATTGAAATTTGGAAATGTTATCATTCCTTTATATTGGTTTTATGTTTTATGATTTTATACTGGTACTTAGACATTTTAACGGGTGGTTACGTTATAAACCATATGACGGGTGGTGCCGTGAATACCAGGACGGGTGGTTACGTTATAACCTCCAATGCATTGGGTATGGAAGTCGGTCGTATGGCTATTCCATTAAGTATGTATGGAAATTGGCTGTATGGCTATTCCATTAAGTGATATGTGTGGAAGTCAACCGTATGGTTATTCCACTTAAGTATGTTTATGTCCCAAGTTACCTTTATATATTCTATGTGTTCTTTATATGGGTTTTATGGTAATCCTTTGGTTACAAAAAGGAAAGTAATGATACTTTATTCAGTGATGATTTTTTTACTACTTCATGATGTTGAAGGTATTACATTGATATAGTATACATGGTTTACTTGATGTTTGAAAAACTAACAGTTTTCATTCTTTTTGTATCCCTTACTGAGCTTTTTATGCTCACCCCATGTTTTTCGAAATGTTTTTCACAGGACTTAAAGTGGAATAAGGTCAAGGATGGGATCAAGGGAATTTCATGCTATCTAAAACATGGAATCTAGACATATTCCTTTTTAAGAGTTTTTATTTTATGGAGACTTAGTAGAAGTGTCTACTTTGTAATCTTTTAAGATGTAATAGTTATGTTCTAATTCTCTAAAACTCTAAACCTGAAAAGATCCTCAATGTGAATTATTCATTTAATTCAATATTAAGTAAGGTTTAAGGCTGGGGCCTTATAGACCCCGCGAACCCCTATTGTATCTCAGAATTCCACAGTGGATAATCCAAAACGAATTATATCAATCACAAAGCACAATGAAAAAGATATTTCACACCCAGATTAACTTAAGTACAAATTTATTGATGTTTAATAATAATGATAGATCATCTTATTCTATCATGAGGCTCTATTGTTTCCCAATAGGAGAAGGCTCAGTGCTGAGCCACACATGAACTCTTATATCTGACACTCACAATATCATTCAGTGTTGATCCAGATAGGATAACTCAATGATGATCCACGCAAAATCGCTTGGTGTTGATCCACATAGGATCCCACAATCTTGATACATAAATGAACACATAGTGCTGATCCGACAAAGATCACACAGTGTTGATCCATAGATTATCGCTCGGTGCTGATCCACAGAAGATCTCTTTTCATTCTTCTTGTCTCTTTCATCAACTAGATTCTCATACAATGCACTCTTGATTCTGGGAGGGTATGGTCCTCAAGCCATCAGTGGTATTTCCACCAGCACGATTTCCCATGAAGAAGTAACGAAGTGAACCAACATGTTAGAAGGTTTTGAACACAACAAACAGTGAGTTAACCAGACACTATATCTATGAGTTATATAAATTTTAGTGTTGAGGGCCCTGTTGGATTCGGGGTCAATCCAACCCAGTCGTTCCCTATTTCACTCCAAAACTCATGTGGATGATAACAAAATTTTTGACCATTACAAAGGGTTCTAGAGCCATATATGGTTCATTAAATGGATGTTTTTATTTGTAGGTACTCTCATTTATGTATAACTGGGCCAAAAAGTGTTTGGGTTTGGTCCAACCTAGTTTGGATGCGCCATGTCCAGCTTGCTGAGCTGTGGGTTAGGCCCTTCCCACCCGGTTGTACATTATACAACGGGCCCCAAAACCACCTGACGCACAGTCCGAGTGAGGGAGTCTACTCTCATTCATGAATATCCGAGAAGTTTGGATTTTTAATGTGGCGGCTTATGATGGCAACACCGAACATGGTCAATCCGACCAGATAGGTCATCCACAGGACCCTCAGGGGCCCAGGTCAACCCTCACTATAGCTGAAAGCCACGGTCTACCTCTGCAATGTGTTGTCGCGTCCTGCAGCAAAATGACAACGCGGCCAGAGAGGGCTGGTCGCGTGACTCCGGTGAAGCTCTGTAGGTCGGTTTCCTCTACCGACTGTGCCTATGGGCCACCTGGGATGCTTCTAGCTCTCAGGGGCTCCTAGTTTTCCTTGTCACATTATTCCTTGGTCATCCAAGAATAAACACAACAAATCCAAGAATGGAGGATGTTCACAAAAATGTTCATATTATAATATATCCATGACTATTCTTATATAGAGTTATATATTTTCATTCATATGACTAAATTATTATTTTATCTAGATGTTCTCATTCTCTTCATGTCAAAAATGGATCACAATATTTTCTATAAACTTACTAAAGTAAATAGTTTGATGATCAGTTATTGTAATATCCTGCTTGAGTCCCAGAAAAAGGGATATATATGCATTATATTTTGAAATACGTTAGTATAATTTTTGAATCCTCATTTGACATAATGTAATTTTATGGTGTTTTTAGTTATATATAATATTATTTTTCACGATGCGAGTTGAATTGTTAGTGAATTTAATATTCATAACATCTATGTGCTATTTCTAAAAATCAAAATTTGGAGCTTCTAATCATACATATAGGGAATAAGAGTTCATAATTTCAATAATATTATTATAAGAAACACAGCCTATATAATATTAGTGAATATAAATTAGAAAATTTTAATTTTTTATCACAAATGAAGATGTATTGGAATTCGGTGAAATATATTAATTTTTATCTTTATAACCATCATTTATCTCTTGGTTGATTTATTGGAAAAATAATTCATGTTTGTATCATGAAATAATTTCATTTAAAACAGAAACAGAAGATGGAATTTCGTTATAATCATAAATGAATGTGATATTGAACTGGCTCAAATACATTGTTAGAGATTCTAATTATAATTTCTTCTAGTATGATGATGATATTATTGATAAAATACTTTATATTGATCTGAAACCTTATCTTATATATACACTCTATTTTTGTATAATTCATTCCCGAAGGTATTTTAGACTAAACACAGTATTTGAATCTATTGTAATAAATTATTATCATGGATGTTCAAAAAAATGAAAATGTTAAAGGATAGTGGTTCTTCATCTTAGATAGGATGTACAATGGGTTGAATTATTTTTAGTTCTTTCCATGGGTGAAGTGGGGATACATAGAATGAACAGAAGATTAATTATAGCCTAAAAATATTTTAGGATGGAAAACTATGGACGAGATGGGTTATTTTTAATTAAAACATATGTTGGGGATTTAGATATTCTAATTATCCATCTCCATGATTGTAGAATTCTCAGTTTTCTTATAAAATAATAATAAAAAATTAGTCAGTTCTATTGGTATATATTTATATGATAAAATTTCATGATTCAAAACATGTTTTTAACCTTTTTAAAGGAGGGGAAATAGTTGCAAGTTTCATTGAAAAAAAAAACCCTACAAAAAATACTCTATTAAAAACATTTTTAGGTTATTAAAAGTGGGGTGGATTTATGAATGATGAATATATTTCTTGAGGATAATGAAATGGAGTTTATAGCCTTATATATCACATTTCATGGCATCCTCTGGGTGATCTAGCAGCTTAGTAATTATGGGAGGTTGGCTAAGCGCCACACGATCTACATCCAACAAGAATGATTGAAGGTGATAAATTTTTTTTCTGCTCTATTATTAAATGGGGACAATGGTACAATTAACTTTAAATATTTCAAAAAAGCACATAATTGTAGAAAAAAAATTAACATTGGGTTATATGGATCCTATATTATTTTGGATAAAATGTGAACAAGGATGGATCTTTCTGAATGGTTAGATGATCGAGGTTGGTTTTCTCATATAAAAAATGGATTTGGTCCTTATTTTTTTAGATATTATTGTGATCTTGGTAATTCCAGGAGTTCATAGGTGAAATCTATACACACATGCCACATGTTATGAAAGAATAAGTATTTCGATATTTCTATGGTTGATAGGGATTCCAAGGTGTTTGTTCGTATTTTTCAATGTAATTTTGATCCCCTATGGAATTTGGTCTACATTATAGATATCTACCTAAGAAAGTCTCATGAAGGGAGGATTGAACATCATGTTAGGATAGAATCCAATTTTGAATCAGATGTTGAATCTCTTATAGGAAGGTTATGGAAATTTATTATCATCAAGACATGTTTAGTATCTGTCCTATATGAATATAAGTCATTTTATCCAGGGGAGACCTTTAGAAATTTAACACATTAGACCCCCGAGAGCTTTATTGTATTTTTCTCTGATTGGATTTTTTCTGCATCGTTATCTTAATTATAAATAATCAATTGTTCTTCCACCCGTTGAGGGATTCTATGATAATATAATCCTTTGAGAAAAAAGGTTCTACTTGAAATTAAATTGAGGTATGAATTTATATAAACATATATGTTTTTTTGAGAACATATTATGAAAATGGATACCTCCATTTTCTTAAAAATGAGAAATTTCAATTCAAAACATAAAAAATAGTACTGGGTGAGAACCTCATGGGGTTAAAAATCCCTAAAAGCATTGGAACTGTTGTATCAGGGCTTGAGAAAAGACAAAAAATCAGTTACATGCTTAGATTGATGATAATTACTATATAATATAAATTTAATCATATGTAGATGAAAACATGTTTCTTGGTGTTGTATTTTGATTTTTTCAAAACCATCATCTAGTAATTGATTATTTAAAATCAACACCTTAAAAAACTTTTTTTCATTTAACCAAGTTTTTTATTTCTATGTGAATTGAAAACTGTGGGATGTATAACTAGAATTTCATAGTGATTTGAAATAATAAATTATTAAACATGAAATATGGATATTGTTCCCTATGTGAATGTATTTTATTTTGTCTTGAATATCCCCACCATTGGTAGATGTTTCAGGGATTTGAAACTGTATATGAGTGGTTATATATGAACCTCATTGTATCGTTATAAAATGACTTGATGAAAAATATTGTGATAATATATTTTTAATTATAAAATAATTTATGTATGGCCTATGTTTTTGGATATATGGATCTTCATGTAAAAAATGGTCACACAATGCATTTGATTCATGTGATGACATTATATCGAGCATCCACTAATCTCACCATGTCATTTTTAAGTAGTAGTTTATAAATAAACTGACCGAACGGGTAGAAATTTCATACGAGACTTGCTTTAACAACAGTAACACAGATACCTTATCAAGTATCTGGGAATGTTTTACTTAATATCTCTTAACAGAAGAAACATTATATACATATCAGTGTAGAAAATATTTTCCATTTCTGCCATTCATGGAGCTATTCTAGTCTGAATAAATTTGACCAAATATTTTGAGCAGGATTCAAATCCTTGAAAAACATTTTCATTATTGTCTTAGTACCAAAAAGAAAAGACATGTTGTCTTTGGATTTATGCACAAAATCTACAATATTTTTCAAATCGAAATGAAAATCTCATTCATGAGGGAAGATGAGAATCTGACCAATCTCTAATGATGACATCGAGAAATTCGTAACATCTTTATTATCCAACATATTATCCTCGGTAACTCCCGGACTAAACTGTAAATATTTGAAGAAGTATCTAAGTTATTCTTTATAGAGAAATTTCCTATTTTAAATGTTAAATATATGTTCATGATTATGAAATGACAGTGCTTTATTAAATAACAGATTCATCTGAAGTAACCAGTCGAGAACGATTACTGTGCGCTGTAAAATTTTTCAACCCTTGGATCATTGTCTCTTGGCGTTGCTTGGCTCGGATTCAATGGATCTTTTGTTCCTTACCATTTCTGAGAGAGTCTCTGATGTTTTAAAGGTTAGGGTATCAGAGGCTCAAATATTAGGGTTTAGGAGAGGAAGTGCGATTTTCAGATTTCGAATGGGTTTCAATAGAAGTGAAATGGTTTAGAAGTAGAAAAGGCTCTGACAGCCTTGATTACCTTGTAATCACTAATCATTACATATATTTAAAACAAATAAAATTTTAATATGCAATATGAAATAAAATCTTAAAAAATATACAAAAAACAAAATAAAATTAAAAAAAAGTAAATAAAAATAAAAATTATTTAAAAATAAATAAACCTAACTCCCCCATAATAAAATCAAACCTTGCAGTGGGATGTGGTTTATTAAAAATATTTTCTAATTGAATTTCAGTATTTATAAATTCTAAAAATATAACCTTTTTAATAACATGATCTCTTAAAAAGTTATACCTTATATAAATGTTCTTAGTTCTAGAATGACTAATAGGATTTTTTTTAAATATTAACTACACATGTATTATCACATAAAATAGGTGTATTATTAACATTCAATCCAAATTCCATTAGAGTATTTTTCATCCACAACACTTGTGCATAGAAACTACTAGTAGAAACATATTCTGCCTCAGCTGTTGACAGGGAAACTGAATGTTGTTTCTTAATAGACCATTATACTAAAGACATTTCAAACAAGTGACATGTACCAGATGTCCTTTTTCTATCAAACCTAAAACTTCCAAATTCAGTATTTGAATATGAAATCAAATTAAAATCAGAAGTTTTAGGATAAACAAGATATTGAAAAACAGTTCATTTTAAATATCGTAAAAATCATTTAAAAGCAGTTAAATGAGATTCTTTAAGATTTGATTGAGATCTAGCACAAAGACATTATGAATACATTATATCTGGCCTAATAGATGTAAGATATAACAAACTACCAATCATACCTCTATATAACATGTTTTCAACTGATTTCCCAGTTTCATCCAAATCATGTTTTATATTAGTACACATAGGATTTGTAAATGGCTTTCTATTTTCAGGTCCACATTTCTTAAGTAAATCAATAATGTATTTGCTTAGATTTAAAACATTTCCAAAATATGTTTGAAATATTAGAAGACCCAAAAAGAAATTTAATTCTCCCATCATACTCATTTCAAATTATTCTTGCATTAATTTTTAAAATTGATGAAAACGAGTTTTATTAGTTGATCCAAATATTACATCATCAATATTAATTTGAACTTATAAAACATTATTTTTCACAGTTTTATTAAAGAGTGTTGGGTCTGCCATTCCAACAGTAAAATCATTTTTCAAAAGAAAAGAACTTAATCTTTCATACCAAGCTCTAGGTGCTTGATTAAGACCATAAAGAGCTTTAGTAAGTTTAAAAACAGAATCTGGTTTTTGAGAATTTTCAAAACCAGGAGGTTTCTCAACATAAACTTTCTCCATTAAATATCAATTTAAAAAGGATGACTTGACATCCATCTGAAATAATTTGAAATCCATATATGATGAATAGGCTAAAAAGATTCTAATGGATTCTAACCTGGATATAGGTGCAAAATTGTCATCATAATCTATTCATTATTCTTGATTATATCCTTTAACTACTAATCTTTCTTTATATCTAGTTATTTTGACTTGGTCATCCTGTTTATTTCTAAAGACACATTTGGTTCCTATTACACGATAATTATTATCTCTTTCAACTAAATCTGATACTTCATTTCTTTTAAACTTATTTAGTTCATCTTTGATTCCTATAACCTAGATTTCATCATCTAAAGATTTTTCTGTAGTCTTGGGTTCATGGTGACATATGAAGGCAGATAATTACACTGGGTTTCCTAAGTTTCTTCTAGTTTGAAAACTAGTTTCCAGGTCACCTATTACTTTTTCTAAAGGGTGATTCTTTTGGGTCCTAGACTGTATAGGTAATATATTTAATGGTTCATCAGTATCATGTTCCACTGAACTAGAATGAATTTTTTTTATATAATTTTTAAAATCATTCTTTATGTTCTCAAGTCTCATGTTATCATTAGAGTCAAGTTCATTTATTTGTTCTGTCCTTTTCTCAAAGGGATCAGATTCATCAAATTTCACATGAACTGATTCTTCAACAATCCTTAAATCCTTATTATAAACCTTGTAAACTTTGGAGTTAGCAGAATATCCTATGAAAATACCTTCATCATATTTTGGATCATACTTACCAAGATTATCCTTGGTGATAAAGATTTAAACCTTGAATCCAAATACATTAAAGTAATTTACTTTATGTTTTCTGTTATTCCATAGTTCATAGGGTGTCTTTTTCAAAATAGGTCTAATTAAAACTCTATTAATTATATAGAAAGATGTATTTGTAGCTTCTACCCTAAAATATATAGCTAGGCTATATTCATTTAACATAGTTCTATCCATTTCTTGAATTTTTATATTTCTCCTTTCTACAATCCCATTCTATTGAGGTGTTTAGGGTGCAGAAATGGTATGTTTAATGCCCATGTTTGAGCAAGAGGAAATAAATTCCAGATTCTCAAATTCTCCACCATGATTACCTCTCAATGATATTATATTGAAACCTTTTTCATTTTGAACAGATTTGCAGAAACATTCATATAAATTAAAAGCTTCATTTTTGAATTTAAAAAAGAAAATCCAGATAAATCAGGAATAGTAATCTACTAAAACATATATATATAATTTACCAGCTAAGCTTGTTACTCATGAGGGTCCAAAAAAATCCATATGAATATGTTCTAGATATTTATATATAGCAACCTTATTAACAGATTTGAAGGATGATTTGTATTCCCTGCCAAGTTGACATGCATCAAAAAATATTTCACTTTCTAATTTGATACTAGGTAAATAAAAATCTAAATGTTTCCTAGATAATTTATGTAAAACATATACATTTCAATGTCCAAGCCCCCTATGCCAGATCCGGGATTCACTTACTTTAGCAATCATGTAGTTTACTTATTGTTTACACAATGAACTTAAATCCATAGTATTGACATTTTTAGTTCTTGGTGATTTAAATTTAAGAAGATTAACTTTAGATACAGTACAAAAATTATTAGTAAAATAAACACTATATCCATCGTCAAAAAGTTGAGAGATACATATCAGAATGTGTTTTAGTCCTTGTACATAAAGTACTTTGTTGATTGAGACTATTTTTGGATCTCCATCAATTCCAATGCTAATGATTTTTCCTTTGGCATTGTCACCAAATGTGAAACATCCTCCTTCCTTTTGAGTGAGAGAAGAAAAATTTAATGAGTTTACACTCATATGTCATATGCAGGCACTGTCCATGTACCATATATCTTTTCTTCTCTGGTGGCCCGCTACATGAAAAGACATTCAAACAAATTGATTTTTTACCCAAATTCTGTTGGGTCCTGGTGTGTTAGCTAGCAATGATCTGGGTATCTAGATTTTCTTTCTTCTTTTAAAATCAGCTAAATCATATAATTATTTTCAAACATAGGATATCTTATTACCTCAAATTTGAGGTTATCATAATAAATAGTTTTTATCTATATGTCCCTTGGTCCCACAAAAACTACAATTAGTCCTTTTATAGCTAGAAACAAAATAATTTTTATATAGCTTAGGTTTTTCTCCTTTAATGCCAATTCCAAATCACTTCTTTTTAATGACAGTTTTTACAAGAATTTCATTTAATGAATTTTATCCTTTTGTAAAAACCAATGCAGCTTGTTTGTAAGATTCCACTTCATCCTGCAGTGTTTTTATTTTTGATTCAAAATTAATATAGTTCGTGTTAATGGAATTGTATTTATCAGTTAATTGCTTATGTTGTTTCATCATTGTATCTCTTTCATCTAAAACAGCTTTATTATTATTTTTTAGTGACATATGTTTCTAAAATATTGATTCATATTTTTTTTCAAGCATATTGCAGTAGGCTGGATGTTTTCATCTGTGTAGCTTGATTAAGAATTTGATTCAGAGGAGTAATATGAGGATACCTCATCAGTTTTTTCTATAAAACACATGTTTTCTTTTATATTGACTTCTTCTTTAACTGAGCTTGATTGAGGAGAGCTACTAGAGTCTTCAGATACACTCCAAGTGGCTTTCATAGCATTCTTTTCTTTCTGATCATAGTAATTTATTAGGAAGAATTTCTTCTTCTTTGCATACTTCAATTGTGGGAATTATTTTCTGATATGCCCCATATTCTTACATTCATAACATCTTACTTCCTTATTATCTCCCTTCAAGGATTTTTTGAAGCCTCTTTTCTCGGTGGAGAACTTTCTAAATTTCCTAGCTATCTGAGCCAGTTCTTCATCTGAGTTTTATGAGTCAGAGCTTTCTGATTTAGCTTTGACATCTATGTTCTTCATATTTCTATTTTGTTGTTGTGAAGTTACCTTCAAGGAAGTATCTTCTCTTTTTATAAGAACTTTATGTTCATTAGCCTCATATTTTTTTCAGCTTCATACATCATTAGTATACCAATCACCTCACTCAGGGTTAGATCTTTGACTGGTGTTGATTATCTGATTGCAGTAGAGATACCATTCCATCGAGTAGAAAGTGCCCTTAATACTTTTAATTCCTAATCAGCCTACTTGATATGTTCTCCTAGAGTTGTTATATTATTGATAATTTCTATCAATCTCCCATTCATTTGGGTAATGCGTTCACCATCAAACATTCTGAAAGTATCAAATTTCAATTTTGCAGTTGCATATCTCATTTTCCTCAAATTTTATATCGGTTCATATGTCATATCTATTGTTTGCCACATCTCAAATGTTGTTGGTCACTGAGAAACTCTGTTAAATTCATCTTGTCCTAGACCGCAGATGATTGAAATCATATCCTTTGAATTCATATCATACTCAGCCACTACAGAAGCACTCCATGTCTCATGATTTTCAGTAATTTCATAAGGAGTCATAATCTTTGAATAGACTCTATATCCGAGGTTTTTCATATATATTATCATTCGCGATTTACAGTACCCATAGTTGTCTCCATTAAAATATGGTCCTCTAACCATCGACATCCCTTCTCCTATATCAGTCATGATGATTTGTTTTTATAATCATTAAATGATTCTAGATTTCTAAGGATCTATCAGAAGCTCCACCTCTTATACAAAATGTTGGATCTGAATCTACAGATTATACACAAGAGGGGGGGGGGGGGGGTGAGTTGTGTCTTTTTAAATTTTTTGGTAACCCTTTGAATGAACGAGTTCTGTCCTCTATGCTTTATCAGATTTGACCATGCAGAGTAAATAAATAAAAGCAGGAACACAAAGATGTATAGTGGTTCGGGGAATAGAAGTCCCCTAGTCCACTCAACCAATTATCAACTCCATGAGCTTGGTGATTTTCACTATCTGGTCCTATTTTCCACAGACCGGTTCACAACATAGTACATGCAGTTTTCACCTTTACAATCCAAGGAAAAACAAAGCCTTCTAGTTCAAACAATAACCAACACATTTTAGAACGCGATGCTAGTTACTCAAGAATAAAAACAAATTCAGAATGAATTTCTCCAGTTGATCTTCACAACTGAAACAGAATGCAATTGACAGCAGATGGATCGTCATCTATAGAAATCTTGATTTTCAAGTTAAAGTAGTTCTGAGTTGATCTGGTTGCAATATATATAGGGATATAGATCCCAACTTCAGCAGTAGTAGATCCACATTAGATATTCGATGTAGAAGAGGTGAATCTTCTATCAAGTTACTTCTTCATAAATAAATAGTTCTTTGACACTCCTTTTTGATTCAACAGATCAATCATGAAATTTTGCAGTCTCTTTTTTCCACCTTTTTAATAATAGATCGAACATATTTACCTGGTGTTTCCAGAGAGAACATATATAATAAAGCTGAGTATATCTTCTTCACATTTAGATCCATAAAAGACACCTTCAGATTCATGATTTTCAAAATTTTGAATTTACATAGAAGTCGTAACATCCCTTAAGACTAGGCATAAAAAGATCCTTTTATTTCGATCTTAAATCCATTAATAAAACGGATTTGAAATAGTCAAATTCATACATTAAAAACGACTTTAAATCTGGCTCGAAATCTGCCCAAAAATTAGCGTGTTGATCGCTGTATAAAAATATCATCTTTCAAAATTTCTGACGCCAAATGTAAGGTTGATAACGTGGCCTCCAAACGTAGGTTTGATAACATAGTCTTCAAACATAAGGTTGACAATGTAAGGTTGAATCATAAACGTAGTGTTGATCATGCATACTTTTTCTTTAACTCTCTAATGTATGGAAAAAGATCGACACTTTTACTTGATCCATACTTTTCAAAGAATGTATGATTGTTTACAAAAGTATGGTTTATGAACCATACTTTTTAGAAAAAAACACAATGATTTGTACTTACATACTGTTCTTTTTCCATACATTGCGGATAACCAGAAACGTAAGGTTCCTTCCTAACGTAAGGTTCTTCTTCCATACTTTGCTAAAAAACAAAATGTAAGGTTCATTACAAACGTAAGGTTCTTCTTCCATATGTTCATGAAAACCAAAACGTAAGGTTTCTTCCTAAAGAAAGGTTCTTCTGGTATATTTTGATGAAAATGTATGGTTGTTTAACCATACTTTTCTCTTATTTCAAAAAAGTATACACGCTTTTCATCCTTATGCTACGTTTATCCACGTAGGGTATGAACAGTGATTCCAGGATGCGCTAAAGCAGATTCCGCGCTACATTTATCCACGTAAGGTATGAACAGTGAGTCCAGGATGTGATAAAGAAAATTCCGAACAAATAAATTCTCGTTACATCAATAGTAAAATAAATTAATAAATTCTTGCAAAATACTAAATAATATTTTTTGAAAATAACTAAGGCTATTATTGAGCATCAAAATTACTGTAAAGAGACAGAGTATTATTAATAACCTCCCCCTTTAAATAACATTATTATGAATTATTTAAAACAATACATTGCTCAATATATATTCTGCAATATCCATTTAAAATTACATTGTTGAGATTTAAAGGTTCCAAACTTGAATCCCTCTAGAAGTGATATACATGTTCATCGATGGACTCCGATCGACACTACTCAATTTCCTAGTGATAGATCAGTGAAGCGAGGGTCTTGTGTCGATCGTTATTGTTATGTTTTTCTTATGCCTCATAGAACATCTCACATTTTTTAGAGTGGTGGGAAGATGATTTAAGAGAAAAACTGTTTTTCACAACAATACCAAATTCACCAGGTGTGTTGTTCGGTACCTGGAAATATAGACGTACACATCTATTTATTGACATGGGGCTTCAATTAAAATATTAAATTGAGTATCAGAAATTAATTAAACTCTGAAATTTATATAAACCCCATGATTTCAATAATATTACAACATTATTATTTATCGTGTTCCAACTTTCACAAAATGGAGTAAATAAATCTCCACATCCAAAAAAATAGCAGGTTTATTATTATACTAATTTGTAACAACAAGTTAAATAATAATTATATAGCAATAACGTAATTATTTTACTTCCAGACTAGCCTTGGTCCTCTCTAACAATAATTCCATTTATTAAACATACTTATAAATAAATATATAATTTATTCACTTTAATAAATATTATATTTACAAACCATTTAAAAATTAATAAATATTTAATAAAATAAATAAAAATATTTTACCCACAATCTGGTAAATATATATTTATTTAATTTATGCAATAATTTTTTCATAAATAAAATTATTCCAATGTATTAAGAATAATATTTATCAATTAAATTAATATATAATTTAACCAAGACCCCCATAATCACTTTATGAGTGACCCTATAGGATTCATTCTCGTTGGCATTAGGCATGCTTGCCTAGATGCCAGGAGTACTATATAGAAACGGGTCAAGGCACTCAATGGAGAGAACATAAAGTCACAAAAATGACATTCACATAAGAACGCACACTGTGTAATATAATACATTTTTCACAATATCTCTTCATGAAGGTTTAAAGATGGCGTCAAAAATATTTGGGTTTTAAAAGTCGTTATTTGAGAACTGAATATAAACTCATCACTACCCTAGGGAAATTGAATTTTGAACAATAGTTATATTTCAATAAATGATCTGATATATCAACATCCATAAACGGATTTAATTATCCATTAATAGCATTCCACTCATGATGCACGCATCATAACCTACATCCCTCCAATTGTATGTGTGACAATTTTCATCCATAAATCTATGTGTGTGAGTCGTGATATGTATTAATGATTATATTAGTGTCTATGTATCATTACACAAACTCGCTGATATGAATATATGATGAACCCAAAACATGAGGAATTCCTACAAGAAGGACTATTTTCATAATCTCCTATCTGGGAGATTAACATGTGAAAAAATTATGAGAAGAAATCTCATCTGCGTATAGGTACTCACACCTAAAAACTGCAATTCTATGTGTCCCATAATATTTTTTCATCCATCCATTGAATTATATTTAAGAATATTTTTTTCTCTTTTTAAGGTTCTCTTCTTAGTGGGGAACTTCCACAACCTTATCAATGTAACAAATACTCTAAGACATTATTACATCATAGACATGTATAAAAATTGACAATGTTTAATATGATGTTTAATATTTAAATAAACAAAGTATCCATGTGATCACTGTAAAACTAATTGGTTCTAAGAAACCAAATATTCTAAACACCAACTTGGACAAAAGCCAATTTGCCAATGTCATTCAGTTTGATAGACCTCACATGGTGATATTTGTTTCTACTATGTTCAGGATTTTTTCAAGGGGTATTCCACGTTTTCATTCATGGAATTAACTATCTTGGCCCATCCCCTAGGGATCATGTTGTGACTACCCCATACCATACTTCCTTATGTCAGGTGTTGGAGATTAGTACCAAAGAGGAATTTCCCTAAAATAGGATGGCATAGTTTCAAAACCTATACACACATAGACTGGGTACACTGGAACCAAGTAAAACACAATAGAAGAATAAATGAGTAAAAACATCTAAAAACCACCACATAGTGTTAAATTTATTACCAAAGTAAATGGGGCCAAATACAAACCTTTCTGAAATGGAATTAAAGAAAAATGGAATAAAATAACTTCTGAGGTCGTCCGCAAAGGATCTTATTTGGATGGTAGGTATATCACATCACTACGGTTATCCACGCCAATTTTTCACCTATGTACATTGTCAAGTCCAGGATCCTTGATACTCATTCAAATTTGTCTATCATTTACACATGACAAATCAAGTAGGGACCCCGCGACGCCCTATGGTATCTCATAATTCCACAATGGATAATCCAAAATGAATTATATCAATCACAAAGCACAAAGAAAATGATATTTCACACCAGGATTAACTTAAGTACAAATGTATTGATGTTTAATAACAATGATAGATCATCTAATTCTATCATGAGGCTTAATTGTTTCCCAATAGGGGAAGGATCAGTGATGAGCCATACATGATCTCTTATAGCTGACACTCACAAGATCACTCAGTTTTGATCCAGATAGGATAACTCGATGATGATCCAGACAAAATCGCTCGGTGTTGATCCACATAGGATCCCATAGTGCTGATCCATAGATGATCGCACAGTGATGATCTGACAAAGATCACTCAGTGTTGATCCATAGATTATCACTCGGTACTGATCCACACAAGATCTCATTTTCATTTTTCTTGTCTCTGTCATCCACTAGATTCTCATACAAGCACTCTTGATTATGGTAGGGTCTGGTCCTCAAGCCATCAGTGGTATTTCCAGCAGCATAATTTCCCAGGACGAAGTAACGCAGTGAACCTACATGTTAGAAGGTTTTGAACACAACAAATGGTGAGTTAACCAGACACTATATCTATGAGTTATATAAATTTTAGTGTCGAGGGCCCTATTGGATTCGTGGTCAATCCAACCCAGTTGTTCTCTAATTAACTCCCAAACTCTTGTGGATTATAACAAAATTTTGGACCATTAATAAGGGTTCTATAGCCATATATGGTTTGTCAAATGGATGTTTTTATTTGTAGGTACACTCATTTATGAATAACTGGGCCGAAAAGGGTTTGGGTTTGGTCCAACCTAGTTTGGATGCTCCATGTCCAGCTTGATGGGCTATGGGTTAGGCCCTTCCCAACTGGTTGGACATTGTACAACAGGCCTCAAAACCCCCTGACCCACTGTTCGACTGAGGGAGTCTGCTCCCATTAATGAATACCCGAGAAGTTTGGATTTTTAATGTGGCTTCTTACGATGGCACCACACAACTTGGTCGGTCCGACCAAATAGGTCACCCACAGGACCCTCAGGGGCCCAGGTCAACCCTCACTGTGGCTGAAAGCCGCGGTCTACCTCCGCGATGTGTTGTCGTGTCATGCTGCAAAGTGACAACGCGGCCGGAAAGGGCTGGTATCCCCTTCTGTCTGATGAGGATATATGATGCGGCCCTCCTCTACGGCGCGCAGCCTGAACTAGCCTCTATTATCAATTGGGATGGTGTCAGCCAGCCGCCCTTGTCCACCATGCTTCATTTGGTCGTCGACTCTTCTTCACAGCTGGCATGTACCAACCACTGCCTTCTCCGGTCATCGGCGCCGCCGTGACGGTGAAGCATCCGCGTGACTCCGGTGAAGCTCTGTAGGTCGGTTTCTTCTACCGACTGTGCCTATGGGCCACCCGGGATGATTCTAGCTGTCAGTGGATCCCGGATTTCCTTGTCACGTTATTCCTTGGTCAGCCAAGAATAAACACAACCAATCCATGAATGGAGGATGTTCACAAAAATTTTATATTTTAAAATATCCACGACTAATCTTATATAGAGTTATATATTTTATCTATATTTTCTCATTCTCTTCATGTCAAAAATGGATCACAATATTTTCCATAATCTTACTAAAGTAAATAGTTTGATGATCATTTATTGTAATATCCTGCTTGAGTCCCAGAAAAAGAGATATATATGCATTATATTTTGAAATATGTTAGTATAATTTTTGAATCCTCATTTGACATAATTTAATTTTATGGTGTTTTTAGTTATATATAATATTAGTTTTCATGATGTGAGTTGAATTTTTAGTGAATTTAATATTCCTAACATCTATGTGCTATTTCGAAAAATCATAATTTGTATCTTCTAATTATACATATAGGGAATAAGAGTTCATAATTTCAATAATATTATTATAAGAAACACAACCTATATAATAATAGTGAATATAAATTTAAAAAATTAATTTTTTTAGCCCAAATGAAGTTGTGTTGGAAGTCGGTGATATATATTAATTTTTATCATAATAACCATCATTTATCTCATGGTTGATTTATTGGAAAAAATAATTCATGTTTGTATCAAGAAATAATTTCAATTAAAACAGAAACACAAGAAGAAATTTCATTATAATCAAAAATGAATGTGATATTGAACTGGCTAAAATACATTGTTAGATTTTCTAATTATAATTTCTTCTAGTATGACGATGATATTATTGGTAAAATACATTATATTGATCTGAAACCTTATCATACATATACACTCTATTTTTGTATAATTCAATAATGAATGTTTTTTAGACTGAACACAGGATTTGAAACTACTGTAATAAATTATTATCGTGGATGTTCAAAAATAATGAAAATATTAAAGGATAATGGTTCTTCATCTTAGATAGGATGTACAATGGGATGAATTATTTTTAGTTCTTTCCATGGGTGAAGTGGGGATACATAGAATGAAAAGAAGATTAATAATAGCCTAAAAATATTTGAGGATGGAAAACTATGGGGGAGATGAGTTATTTTTAATTGAAACGTATGTTGGGGATTTAGATATTCTCATTATCCATCTCCATGATGGTAGAATTATCATATTTTTTCTAAAATAATAATGATAAATTAGTCAATTCTATTGGGATAGAAATATATGATAAAATTTCATGATTCAATACATGTTTTTATCCTTTTTAAAGGAGGGGAAATGGTTTCAAGTTTCATTGAAAAAAAACCCTACAAACAATACTCTATATAAAACAGTTTTATGTTCTTAAAAGTGGGGTGGATTTATTAATGATGGACATATTGCTGGAGGATAATGAAATGGAGTTTATAGCCTTCTATCTCACATTTATTGGCATCCACTGGGTGCTCTAGCAGCTTAGAAATTATGGGAGGTTGGCTAAGCGCCACACAATCTACATCCTACATGAATGATTGAAGGTGATAATTTTTTTTGTGTTCTATTATTAAATGGGGACAGTGGTTAAATTTACATTAAATATTTCAAAAAAGCACATAGTTGTGGAAAAATTAATTGAACATTTGGTTACATGGATCATATACTATTTTGTTTAAAATGTGAACAAGGATGGATCTTTCTGTATGGTTAGATGATAGAGGTTGGTTTTCTCATATACACAATGGATTTGGTCATTATTTTTTTAGATATTATTATGATATGGGTAATTCCATGAGTTTATAGGTGAAATCTATACACACATGCCTCATGTTATGCAAGAATAAGGATTTCGATATTTCTATGGTTGATAGGGATTCCAAGGTGATTGTTCTTATTTTTCAATGTAATTTTGATCCCCTATGGAATTTGGTCTACATTATTGATATCTACCTAAGACAGTCTCGTGAAGGGAGGATTGACCATCATGTTTGGATAGAATCCAATTTTGAATCAGATGTTGTATCACCTATAGGAAGGTTATGGGAATTTCTTATCATCTAGACTAGTTCAGTATCTGTCCTATATGAATATATGTCATTTTATCCAGGGGAGACCTCTAGAAATTTAACACTTTAGACCCCCCAAAGCCTTATTGTATTTTTCTCAAATGGGTTTTTTCCACATCATTAACTTAATTATAAATAATCAATTGTTATTCCACCCATTGAGGGATTCTATGATAATATAATCCTTTGTGAAAAAAGGTTCTACTTGAAATTAAATTGTGGTATGAATATAGATAATCATATATGTTTTTTTGAGAACATATTATGAAAATGGATACCTCCTATTCCTTAATAATGAGAAATTTCAATTCAAAACATAGAAAATAGTACTGGGTGAGAACCTCATGAGGATACAAATCCCTAAAAGCATTGGAACTGTTGTATTAGGGCTTGAGAAAAGACAAAAAAATAGTTACATGTTTAGAATGATGATAATTACTATATAATATAAATTTATTCATATGTAGATGAAAACATGATTCTTGGTGTTTTATTTTGATTTTTTTAAAACCATCATCTAGTAATTGATTATTTCAAATAAACACCTTAAAAAACCTTTTTCCATCTAACATAGTTTTTTTATTTCTATGTGAATTGAAAACTGTGGGATGTATAACTAGAATTTCAGAGTGATTCGAAATAATAAATTATTAAACATGAAATATGGATATTGTTCCCTAGGTGAGTTTATTTTATTTTATCTTGAATATCGCCACCATTGGTAGATGTTTGAGGGATTTGAATATATATATGAGTGGTTATATATGAACCTCATTGTGTCTTTATAAAATGACTTGATGAAAAAAATTCTGATAATATATATTAAATTATAAATTACATTATGTATGTCCTATGTTTTTGGGTATATGGACTTTCATGTAAAACTGGTCACACAGTGCATTTGATTCATGTGAAATAGATTTAAACAACATCAGAATAAATTATGGATCATTTTCCAAAAAGGATATAAATATACGTGTGTTTTTTATATTTTTTTGTGACAGGAAAATGTTCATAACTACAATTTCATTTCAAAACAAAAATAACATACATTATGTTGTACTAATATCATCATGTATTTGGATGATGTCAATCCATTTCCTAAACATCACAAATTACTCATACAAAACTTTCTTAATGTATTAAGAAAATATTTTAATTTTTATTTGTTTTTCAAGGATTTACAAGTAATAATAACTTAAATATAAATTTTAAATAGAAAACACACATTTTATGTCATGATGGTCAAAAAAATTATAATATTAAGGTATAGATTATTCAAAAATGTCACAAATGAAATATGTGTCATTTTTCTATAGTACCAAAATAATTTAATTGTGTTTCCTAAATTTTAATTATATAAAATTTCTTCATTAATAGAAATATCATTTTAAAATGAAAAAAATCATCAAGTCCATTATAAATTAAAAGCACAAACAACTATAAATAAATAGGTCAAATAAATAATATATACCATTAGGGAGGGAGAAAATATTACTTGAGCCCACTATCCTTACTGTAGAATTTGGTGATAATTTTGTTCAACATTTATTTTTTATATCATATAAAACAATATGGTTATATTATAAACAATTAGCAATGAAGTTATTTCATCATGATACTTATTAAAATTGACTACACATGTATCAGTTAAAATTGATAAAGAATATAGTTACAAATAAATAAATATAATGATTTGCAAATTTACAAAATGAGTTTTATAATTCAACATCTTCAAGATATCTTCATAAATCCTTATAAATTTTTTTCCATTCATTTATAAAAAAATCAACGTCCTATTTTAAATATATTTTATATTAATAGTCTATGTAGTTCAAAAAAATATAAACAAATGGATTTATAATTATTTAAATTGTAATTGTAATTATCAATAAAAATACCTCAATAGGGATGCCAGTTTGTTGATGAAATACAAAATCATTCATAAATTTTCATATATAATATCAAAAAATATTACCATTAGTTTTTTAAATACTATAAATCCATTTCAATATATATTACTCCATCAAATAAAATTTCACCAATTAGTGGAGAATGTGTTATACATTCTTCAAAACTACATCAAATGACGTCATCCAATATCAGTAGTTATATCTTCGAGGTAGAAATATATGATGTCCTAGAAACACAGTAATTGATGAATTTTTTAACCAAAAAAAGTGTAAATGTTGTCCTCTAATAGGGAAACAATAAATTCATCTAATACTATACCATTAAAAATTATGATAAGAAGAAAAATCATTTCTCATACTATAAAACATAGCTTTTAAAAATAAATATTCATTTATTCAAGAATCATAATACATGAAAACCAATTCCCACATTAAATAAAAAATTTCAATAAATGGACCCTAATGAATATGAATATCAATACTCATTTGTTTTATATATATATAATTATACAAAATATTGTATTTTCTCTTCATGTTTACCAATTATGGAGAGATAAAATTTTGAAACATAACTATCTATATATAGTGATTACTACCTTAAAAACAAAAAAAGGATTTAATCTATCAGTATATAGAATAATATGTAGGTATCTCGACTAATTTCAAAATTCATGATACTTGTGAACAATTTTATTTCACTGAAGACAACATATTGAGTGATTTTTTTCCAATATTTATATATTTTATCTATATGCATCATTAATTTTCATAAAGTATCCTCATATTTTTATTGGTGCCTAAACCATGGATTGCATTGGAAGTACCATAAAACAGTCAAATGAAAAGATTCCACAGTTCAGTATCTAGATGGACCATAATTTTAGAATTTTTAAAGAGATTCATAAATTTTATAAAATTGTATATAATTATTTATATGGAAATGTATTCAATCATAGATCATACCCATTGAATGTATAATTTATTTAGTGAAATATAATTTTTTAGGAATCATATTATATCCATAGATCATATCATTCAGTAGATAATAAAGATCAGTAAAGATAGTATCAATCCATACTATCCCAATTATTACTCTATACAACTTTAGTATTGTTTAAAATGATTTATATTTAGTACAAACATTATTCATTGGTGTTTATTCAGACCTATTTAAGATCTAACATATTTTTGGGTGATCATGATGTTAATCGTCAATTGTAATTTTACTTTCTTCAATATGGTATTTTATATAATCACACCTATAATCATATATTTAATAAGTTCATCATCATAGTTCGTTCTTCTAATCATATCATGTAATCTATAAAACAAAATGATACCCATATCAAGAGATATTTTCAGTTCTTACAAATTTTTACTCTCCAATTTATAAAATTTATCAATTTCAGGAATGATCAATTCTTCTTACAACAATTATAAAAATTTTATCCCTAAATTTTAATAGTGAAAACCTAGAATAAGAATTTTTGAAATGGTATTAGCATGATCTTTAGCATATATGATGAACCCCATCATCATACTATTTTATCATTTGATTTTCATCCATCCATTTTTCATTCATATTAATTATATTTCACTCAAAAATAAAAATGTATAATAAAATAAATAAATTCATATAACATTTGAACTTATTACCTGTAATGATTATTATTAAGGAATTACTTATGATACCTAAAACTATTTGTATATGATAATAAACGATAAATTATGTGTATTGATATTGTTTAGTACATTGTAAATCATTAAAAAGGGAATGTGTGATATCAATATTGTTACAAATAATATAATTAAATATTTTTCTATTAAAAAACAAAGAATTCAATGATAGTTTTTATAGATTATTTATTTGGGGGTAATGAAATAGATAGGTAATGATGTTCATGCATTTCATCACATTGTATACGGGATACTAGGTGATGTTTTACTGATCGTATTCATAGGAGAAAAAGTTACTCCTTTATTAGATGATGAAAGTAATGATAGGATTCAATCACCTAGCCTTGAGAAACATAAATTTAAAGAGACTCCTAAAAAAATTTGTTAAAACTAATAAAATATTGGGGTTTTTTATGGAATGGATGAATTGATAATGTTGACTAAAAAAGGTGAAATTGATGAAATAAAATTCCACTAGACATGTGAATGAATTATTTGGAGCCTAGAGAAAGAACATATTAAAAAAGAATGACGCAATTAATAATTATAGATGAGGATGCGATGAAAGTGGAAGGAATCGACAATTGGCTATGTAGGGGGATGAAACTAGTAAAATTGAAAATTTAATGAGCTCTTCCTTTGTGAAATTTAGGTGATTATAATCCCATAATTGGAATTCATTGTACAACATGAATATTTTTGAAGCATTAGTTTCAGAGTGACATTACATTATTTCTTTTGTTGAACTAGTATGTTCAAATTACATTTCTAATTCAGGAAATTTTTTAAAAAAATGTTATTTTAATATATGAACATTAATAAAAAAATCTTAGGTCATATAAAATAGGGAGGGATGTCCTCCAACGAATCAAGAGGATCTCCATATTGACAAGACGAGGTAATGTAATGAGCCAACCTATTAGGATTTCTTTTATAGTGTTGAAAGAAAAAGAAAATAATCAGATTATATATTGTAGAAAATTTGATAATTTTTTTAACTATTTGTACATGCCCCAAAACCATTTGTATAGGATTTAGGAATGGTATGGGGGTCATTGGACTGTCTATCGTCCATATAGATCTATAAAAATGATATTTAGAAACTGTTGGTGTAGTTGGGATATAACAAAAGTTTACAAATAAGTGGTATATGTAATATGATATAACTATACCAAATGTTTTCAAAACCATTGATATAGGTAAATCAAAAAATCTTCTTTGGGATTAGATCACCACCCATCTGATTTATATATAATACAGGTAACCACTATGCCACATTATTTTGGAAAAATAATATGATATATATGTATATGGATATTTTTATATAATTTTTTATCTATTCAATTTTACGTGATAAAATAATTCATTAATAATATGAAATGCTATATAATTTTCTTCAAAAACTATTGGTATTAACCTATACCAATGGTTTACAGAAATGATAATATATGTATTTTGAATTTTGGGACCATTACCAATGGCTTTGAAAAAACCAATACTATAGGATCATTAAATGTATGTGTTATATATGGTTTTATTGAAACCTTTGGTATAACCATATCATATACAAAAAAATTGTGAATCCTCTTTGTATAATATGTTTTTATTGAAGACCAGACAATGGTTTGTATGAAACCATTGTTATAGCTAGGTCTTATAACAATAGTTTTTTTATAAACCATTGGTATAAGGTCATCTGATGGTTTTCATTGCAAGGGTTTTGGAAAAAAAATTGAAATAGGTCTATTTTTATTGGTCTAGTTTATAGTATTGTTGAAAATGTATTTAACCCTCATAACTAGTAACTCGAAGGACTGGATACCACACTATGATTCCTTAATACCTATAATAAAAACAATACAATCTAATTACATGAATACTTATTTCCATCCTCTCTCTAGGGATAACTTCAATCTAGTGAATAATTCATGGGATTCAGCCACTAGTGGATCCCAAAAAATAATATGTATAAATATTACAAGATGTGATAATGAATCCCAGAAGATTCTGTTCCACAAGACCATATCCAATAGTACATCATCCAAAGATAGATGCCTCCAAATTAATCGTAATCACATTTGATGGTGGGCCCCCTAATAGAAGCAAGAAGATGTGAATTTTTTATCAGGGAGATTCTCATTATATTTCAAAATCTAATTCTATGATATAGCCTACTAGATCAAAAAGGTGTTAGGTTTTGAAATATTGTTAAAATATTGTCCTTATATATTCAAACATATAAAAAATGATATGATATAGAGGAAGTATATTATATTTATGGGGATGGTTGAATTACACTCTGAGAATAGAGACACAACACTATTCACAATATCCACAATCTAATCCACATTTTTGTTCTGTGCATATCAGATGTTCCTAGCCACATGATTGTATAACATTGCATGAATATGAGTTTATGCTTCACTAATGTGGAATAGTGTCAAATTATACTCTTTAATATGTTGTATCATTATGAACTACATTAAATGGATTATTCAAATGAAATCATCCAATAATAATGTTTAGAACAAGGAAGGGGCCTCCATGTGACAAATTCATTTATATAAATCTTCATTTCCCTATTATCTATATTCTATGGGCCATCATATATCTATAATTAATCCCAATGAATCCATAACATTCATTACTCAAACATAGTTTTTCCCGGTCTATATTAATGTGTTAGTAATACATATAATAACAATATAATCCCTTTCATTGAACCATACATATATTTTATCAGAACCCCATCTGTTATTATAATCTATAAAATGGTATAAAATAATGACATCCTCTCAATAAGAAACTTTCGTAGATATTTACATCATCACACATGTATAATTAATCCATGGGATCCTTCACATATTCACCATCGATTATTCATTAGCCCCCTAAAAAAGACCCTTTTGAATAATAACACCCAATCCCATTAGGTATCTCTAAAAAAACCTAGGACATAGGATATGGGAAATGAAGAAAAATCCCATATGTTGGGTAATAATTGGATTCAATGATTTATGTCCATAGGAATCCATGCTTATGAATCTTGTTACATTCTTTCTTTTCTGAATGATGATTTTTATCCTGAGAATGTATTAATATCACATACCACCAAAAGGAATAGGGATACATAGATTATCCTCAACTGAACAATGAACTTTTTTTACCACCATTCATACCCTACCAGAACATGATATGGTGATATTGAATTTGGACAATCAAAAATTTATTTAGATTAAATGAATTCATACTATAAATTTAAATCAATTGAGATACACCCTTTAGTAGTTCTTCCTTACGAACATTAGAGAAACTCTTAAAATTCCATCCATGAATTTTATTATTTAGCATTTCCATGATGTTTGAGAGAAAAACTCATTTAGTTTCAAAAAAAATCATAGGGATCCAAATATATTTATTCGATTTATCAACAAACTGAATAACCAAGGTTTGAAAATGGAATTTCATTAAAAAAGTATTATCAACTAAGCGGAGGGAAATTTCTGATTTGGAATAACTAAGTGATTGTATGGATGCATTATTATTTATTTGGATATGGTGGAAACTAGATTCTTATTCATAAATATTGTGACATGAGAAAAATAAATCTACTATCATAAATTATGATATAGTAAATAGGTGGAAATCTTACGTAAAAATTACCACCACAAAAAAAAATACATTACCTTCCCTATAAATTAAATACAAAAAACACAATCCATCAATACACACATGAAATTGGACTACGAGTCCCCCTATATGAACCCCCTGGAATGGGTGATGCACCGAGAGAGTGTGCCATTGATATTTATCTAGAAAAAGAATATATAAATTTGGTCTATGATACATGATTTTAATAATTATATGCTATTGCTACATCTATTTAAATAATAATTTTTGGCATCAAATTTTGGAATTTCCCATTTCTACAAATTATAATGAAATAGAAATTCTTAATTGAAATTGAATTTATTTTATTTTGTATTATATATATAGTTTGGTAGAGTAAGTTTCTATTGATTGGTCCTTATTATACTTTGCAATTGATTCAGTTAGGGTCTCTTATTAGAAGATTAAATAATACTGTTGGAAGAGAAAATCATTTTAAAAAATGGTTTAACTAAAAAAATTCTATATAACCCTAGTATGAATCATGGAATAATGAATTTCATATGGCGAAATCCTCCATATGATTTTTTTTCATTGCATAAAAAAATGTACTAGCAGTTTCATGAGATTAACCCACAAACCTTATGTATTGAGAGGTTGGATGGGTCCATGCCGTTCGTGGGGGAGTGGAAAAATAGATTGACTTCTATGACAACACTTGAATGCGGGGAATGGACATGTAACCTTAGTATTAAATTAATATAACCCATAACGTTATATCAATGATTTCCAAAACTGTTCTGATAAATATGATTTATATCAGTGTGATATTAATAATCTCCAAAAAATATGGGTTTTAACAATGTTAAATTTTGTTGTGATAAGACCTATCTTTATCAGTGCTAAAATTTAAGTATATAAATTCTATATTTATCAGCACTAATATTATATCATTATTATATATTTATATGTTTTATGAACACTATTTATTTTAGAGATGATAATAAAATAAGAAAATATTAATAAATATTAAGTTAATATATAATAGAAATTAATTATTTATTAAAAAAATTGAAAATAATCAACTTTATAGATGAATATTCAACATTAAATGTTGGAATTTGAAAATTTAGTGAAATTTAATAATAAAAAATCATTAGACTCCAATGATATTAAATAATTGAATCTCACTTATTTATTATATAAATAATTAAAAAATTAAAAATTAATATATATATATATATTATAATGAACGTAAATAAATTGGAAAATAAAATAACATATTAAATGCATACAAATTAAATTTTTAAGAATAATTATATAAATTGTGAACACGTACAAAAAAGTTATGATAATATTAAAAAATCCATTTAAAAACTAATTATATATATTTCAATCATATAAAACTATTTGAACATAAAAAATAAAATTCAATGATAATTAATCGTATAAAATAAAAGCATGTTATGAATATAAATAAATAATAAATAATTTTGTAAAATTTGAGATATTAATTGAATTAATATAAAACACATAAAAAATAGAGAAAATTTAAAAATGAATATAAAAAATTATTTATATTAATTCAAACCATTTTAAAGGCATTACAGTTTAATAAATGAAATTTTTTAAATATAACTCATATAAAAAACAATATTTTTTAATAATATAAAAACATTGTAAATAATTATGTATTAATAAATATTAAAAAATGCGTAAATTCCAAAAATATTAAATATTTTTAGATATTAAAATTGAATAATTAATATTAAATGTAATCATATTAAAAATGAATAATTAAATTTTAATAATTTATAAATATTAAAAAGTGAATCTATAAGAATAATTAAATTAATTACATACACATAAAAACCATGGTTATAATCCCATCATTCCACAAATAAAACTATTGTATTTAAAATTATTAAATAACAATATAAATAAAAATTAGTAAATATCAAAAATTAAAAAAACTGAAATAATATTTAAAATGAATAAAATAAATGAATTAAATTAACAAAAGTATAAAAAGTATAATTAATAACATTAATTAAATGAATTTAAAACATATAAAATTTACGAGAAGTAAATATATTAATATTATTATAAATGCTAATTAATGAAGTATGCTCTATATTGATTGTATATATAAAATCTAATAAGATATTAACCATTATAATTTTTACTATTGGTAAAAATATTATTAGTTAACTAAATGAATATATATATATATAATCATGTATAAATATTATTATAATTCAATATATGACACAAATATTTAATGATTATATAATAAAATAGAATTAATTATTGAATATACTAAAAATGGAGAGATATTAAAAAACAATAAGTAACATTAAATAAATAAACTGACACACATGCGCACCAAAAAAACTGACATATATACATAAACATACAAACAAAAATGCACATACACATACAAACACATTGCATGAAGATACAAAAACACATACACGTGCACATAAACATATTTAAACATATGTGCACATACATATACATACAAAAATTATTAGAAATACACACACACACACACACTCATATATATATATATATATGAATATATACATATACATACACATACAAGTACCCATGTGTATAACAGACACATACAATTACATACTCGCCTATGCACATATACATACTCACATATACAATAAATAAACATACATAAACACACACACAAACAACACAACACAACAAATGCATACCCAAACAACACATACAGAAGCATGTACATAAATAAATTTAGATAAAAATGAGTATACATGTTTTATTAAATGATATATATACCATTTAAATATAAAATATTTATGTATATATACATGTTGAAAAATAAATAATATTTAAAAATTTATAAGAATTTATATATATATATATATATATATATACTGACTTATTCAATGTGTCATTATTTAACCCAAAAACTTTATCTCACAATAGTGGGACTTTTATCCATTATTTAAAAAATCATAGAGAATGGGAACCCTTTAATTAGTTTTTTTAGCAGCTGTATTGAATATTACACCCTATGTAGAGGTATTAAATGAATATAAAAAATTGTGAAGTTCTATTAGCTATAATAGAAAATTTAATATAGTGATAATATTAATTGATAATTATTAATTACAATAAAATTCATAAAACAATTAATTATTACATGATAGTTAAATATACCATATGACAATAAATTACTTTTTTAATCGTTTTGGAAACTAAATTAATTTCTGCAGCTGGTTGTTCATGTTTATTAACAATAAATCTAAAACCATTTGTTCGACATTTTGTGTTGGGAGGGAGGGAGCCATCACATTATGCCCCAATTTATTTGTTAATTAATTAGTTAATACACTTGTAGACTCATCCTTTTATACTTTGGGTGTCGGTGTGCATCATCCTCAATAGTTATGAATGACAGGTTGGGGTCGATAGCATTATTTCCAAAAACAACAGTCTTTATGGGTTTCATGGGGTCTGGGGAATTAGGAAAATGGTGGTGGAGACTTTCATAATCATATTCACCCACGTGGAATGGTTTCCACTATCAATGAGATGCTATGGATGATAATAATAGAATGGGAGGTGATGATGTTAGGTGTAGTTGATGGGGCACTTTGGAAGATCATTTGAGAATGTTTGGTGATAGTGTTAGGCATTGTCGATGGGGCGATGTGGAAGATCATCTGAGAAAGGGTGGTGATGGTGGTTGGCATAGTCGATGGTGCACCATGAAACAATGTATGAAAAAGGGTGATGATATCCATATCCAACATCCCCCTGTCTAGCCTGGTAGGTGTTGTGGAATGGATTTTGTGATAGGTCGTGTCAGTGACTGCACTTGTAGGGGTTGTTGAGGGAAGATGTGGTAGGTAGAAAGGGAGGTGATTATTATAGGCATTGTCGATTGAGTGTTGTCGAAGGTAGTTTGACAGATGGCGGTGATGGTCATATCCATCATACCACTGTCTTGCCTAGTTGCCATTGTGAATGGGGCATCATGGAAGGTTTTCTAAGAATTGGCGGGGATGGTAATATCCATCATCCCCCCCTTCTGGCCTGGATAGATTTTCTGATGGGTTGTTGTGGAATGTCATCTGAGAGAGTCTGGGAAAACCCATGAGGATATCGAGGAACATGTTGCGCCTGGTCATACATCTGTGTAAGGGTGACACAAAATTCTATAGTATAGAATGGGGTTGAAAACCTCATACAAAACATTCTTCTAGGTCCATATCTTCATCTTCACAATTGAAAAATGAATCTTTCATTCTTCAACAAAAACATTGGTTTGCCATATACAGATAAACAAATAGAATGGATGGATTCTAGTAAGCTTCATCTCATGTGGGTGTGTGTACATATATACATGTAACAAGTCCACATTCCTATGTTGACTAAGTTAAATGCTATCATTACTTTCAATGTTATTTCTCCACCATATTATTTTTCATAATTTGATTTTAATTTTAGTGTGAAATGTGTTTTCACCTCATTAAGGAACATTAGTAATTTTTGGAACATCCTATATATTCTAAAGAATATTTTGTTATAATCATACTTTTTAATGTATTTTTGTATAATTTAAAACAAATCAGAATATTTTTAATTTATTTTTAATTAGAAATAATAACTGAAATTATATTTCTTAAAAAATTTCATTATAATTTAATAATAATTATTATAATTATTTATAGATTATATTTAAATTTTTAAAAATAATATTTTATAGAAAAATTTAATTTTCAATGTTTAAATGAATATTATAAAATAATTACAATTTTTAAAATATTTTTTCTAACATAATATTTCTTAATATATTGTTAATTAAAGTTAATTTTTTTTAAAAAAAATATTATTATTATTAAGATAATATAATTTCAAATTATATATGATCTATTATGTTCTTGATTTATTTAATCTGTAAATTATAAATATTTATAATATTTATTTTATGAAAAAACTCAAATTATATTTATGTTTTAAATTAAAATGTAATTTGAGTTATTTATATTAAAATACATAATACATAATATATATAAATATATATATATATTATAAAATTTCATTTATTAAATTAAAAATTTATATAATGGTTATAATATTTTTAAACCATTTTATGTATTAAAAGCTTCATTTTTTTTAAAAAACTTCTGTTGGTATGTGTAGATAAATCAAAATGATAAACCAAAAATATATGAATTTATAATAATATAATAAAATCACAATAATGGATTTGGAAATTAAATAGTAAGATAAAAAAATAAATATTGTTTATGAAAAATAAATGTGTACTAATGTTTTAGTATAAATAAATAAAATATTTTAATTATTAGAACCTAATTTAAAAATAAATTAAAAGAAAAATATGTAAATAATAGTGAAGTTGTATCAAAAAACCACCATGAAAATAAACTAAAAAATTTCCCCACATAAATCATGAACACCTCCTTCACTTTCCATGGGTTGTCAAACAACACGACTCATTTTTAATATTTTTCATCTATTATTTTTTAACATTTATCAAATTTTATTCCATAATTGTCTTTGATTATTGAAACATGACATATAGAATTATATAAACATGTTTTACATAACACCCAACTTTTCACATCAAATCATCTGACCCTTATCTCCTTATGTTCCCCCATTTTGTGATGATTAATTCTCAGTAACATCAAATCCTTCAATTGAGACAAAAATAGGTAAGGGTTAATTTCATAAAATAAAATTAATTGATATAAAAAGTGTAATATATGTGTATGTGTGTGGGTGTCTATACATATATAAACATATATTACTATCTATTTTCAGTGTATATGAAAAGGAGAATTTAGTTATAAATTTTATTTCCAAAACCCAGACTGGTAAAAGATAATGTTGTTTTTTAGTTGTTTTTTTTATTTTATGTAAATATTTTATAAAAATATACACAACATTTATAGCAACTGAACCCGAGTTATGGGTTCAGATCATTATAATTATAATTAGATCAGTGGTCTAGATAATTTTTGAAAATTAGTTTGAAATAAATATTTTCAAATTGTCCTGTTTTGTAAAATTATTTTCCCTATGAGCTAGATAAAATTATGAGTTCAAAATTATATTTAGGGGGGAATAATTTAACAAAACTGAAATTCTAAACACTGTTTTATTAAAAGAAATCATTTATTAGATGGATTTATGTATAATTAAAATTAACATATAATATTTTTCAATCAATTTTCATTACAAATAATATTATAATATAACAAAAACACAACCATGGATTGGCCAAAATAAAAAGGTAACAATAAAAAATAAATATATGTGATTGATTAATAAAAATTGAGTAATGATATAATCTAAATGAATAAATATTTCAATGATTACTAAATAAATTAATAAAAATGTAAATCATAAATCTATTAAAATTTTTGAAATTGTATTCAGTTGTCCATCGTGACAATATACTAGTGAAATGCACACTATTAATCATGAACACCTCCTTCACTTTCCACAGGTAGTAAAAATATCCCTATTTGTTAAAAAATTTCATCAAATATTTTTTTTTACTTTGACCAAATTTCCTTTACATATATTTATTTGATTATTTCAAATTGAAATATAGAAAATATATATACTCTGGTAATTTAAACACTAACATTTCACATCAAATCATCCAACACATATCTCCCCATGTTATCCCATTCTATTCTGCTATGTTTCTAGTATCCTCAAATCCCTCAAATAACCCCAAAATAGGAAAAGGTTCATTTCATTTCATAAAATTAATTGCACGATTTTAAATTTATGTATTATAAATATATAAATTATATTAATTAATATAGATTTAGCTACATCCTTTATATGTGTATCCAGCACTACGTTAAAGGCCCTATTAAAATTAAATCCATAATTTTTTTGTCTAACTTTTCCATGATGTTATAGAGAAACACACTATTAGTTTGACCAAAAATCATAGGGAACCAAACATATTTATTATCTTTATCAACCATTTGAATAACTACGGTTTGAAAAAGATCATACATTGTACAAGAAATCACACCCAAGATGATGGAATTTTTTTGAAGAATTAACAGATTTTATGGATTCTTTCCCATATTTTTGTATATGCTAGAAAATAGATATGAATTCATAAATAGCACCCCTTGATAATATAAATATACCATCAGAAAAGAATAGATAAGAATAAGGTGGATATCTTCTATAAACCTTCCCTCATAAAATATGTTTTATTTAGCTTCCATTGAAATAAAATTAGAAAAAACTACCATCCATAAAGATATACAAGAATGGGGAATGTGGTTACCCCTATTTTAACCCCCTCGTATGGGAAAAACTTTGATAGAGTGTACAATTGATATCGATTTGGAAGGAGACTCGATAATTTCATTTGAAGTCACATAAGTTGAATAATAATATTATAATGATATATTGATATAAGTAATTAAGGATTGAATAAAAGTTTTAAATTTCCCAGTTATATGAATAATTACGAAATTGAATTTCGTAATTTAATTTGAACGTATTCTATTTTGAATTGTTAATACAGTTTGATAGAGTTGGATGTTATTGATTTGTCATTATTAAAAAATGCAAGTGACATTGCAAGGACCTCCAATGAAAATAATAAACAATAATTGAGGATGATTAAATAATTTCACAAAATAATTACTTTATAAATTTACCTTATAAACCTTGTATGAATCTTGGAGTAAGGAATTTCATATGTTTGAACTTTTCACTAAGACCAATTTTGTTTTCTATGCCAAATTAAATACATGTACAAGGATTTTCATGATATGTACTAAAAAAACATAGGTATTGGGAGTATTGATTTATTAAATACAATCTTGGATTAGTGGGAAATGAGTTTGTATTAAATGAGAGAGCTTGAACGAGGAGATGAAACAATATTATTTAGTGTTGATTTTATATAAACAGATATTGTTTATCAGTGTTATCCAAAAAGTTCTAAAAAATATGAGTTTCATCAGTTTTATATTAATAACCACTAAAATATATAGGTTTTCTCATTGGTAAATTATTACATGATAAAAATGATAGTTATCATTGCTAAAATGAAAGCAGATAAAATATATATTTATCACCACTAATGTTGTAGCACTAATATATGTATATATAGATAAATATGTTTTATGAGAACATTTCATTTTAGATCTGATATAAACTATTTAAAATTAATTAATAAATTATTAAATGAATATATATTAAGATAATTTATTCTCAATAAATAAAAATTAATTAAATTTATCAATTATTTTTCAGTAAAAAATCCTTGATTTTGAAAATTTTGAAATATTTAATAATAAAAAATACTTATACACCAAAAAGATTAAAAGATTGATAACGATTATGAATTATATAAATTAAAAAAATTAAAAAATTAAAATTTATTATAATGAAGATGAATACATAGTGAAAAAAACATAAATAATAAATAATAAATAATTTATAAGAATAAATACATGAATTGTTTACATGAATAAAAAATTTATCAAAATTTTAAAAAATGATTTTAAATAAAATATTTATAGATATTTCAATCATATTAAAAATATATCAACTACAAAAATTAAATTTAGTGAATTAATCTAATAAATTAAAAACATGTTACGAATATTAAAAAATATTAAATAATTTTGTAATATATGAATGACTAATGAAATTAATATTAAATAGATTAAAAAATGTCGAGAATATTAAAAAATTAATTTATAGAAATTAATTATAAATATTTTAATCATTTTATTTGAAATACATATTGAAAAATAAAATGTAATAAATATTAATCATATAAATAAAAATTTATTTTATATGATTAAAATATATTTGATAAATATGAATTAAAAAATATTAAAAATTGAATAAATTTATAAAATGTTAAATATTAAAAATGAATAATTAATATTAAATGAAATCATATTAAAATCGAATTTATAAAATTGAATAAGTTATAAATATTAAAAAGTGAATACATAAGAATAATTGCATCAATTAAATATACCAAAAACCAAAGTTTTGAATCATTCCATTTCCCTTCTGGGATTTACTTAGCATTTGATGACTCATTTAGTCGTGGACTTTGTCATGATATGGGCAGGTTGTGATACTAGTAGGACAGAGGCCTGGTGATTCATTTAAAATGATATAACCATGAAGCTACACCGAGCCTTCATGCCACGTTATTAGGCCACTAGTCCATGGGAATATGGGATATGTAATGGATCTTCTTCTACTTAGATAGAAAATTTTCCTTATCATTCATTAAAAAAATGAAAAAAACACTCATAAAAATGAATAAATATGAATAAATTGTTTATATATATATAATGTACTTGAGGAGAATAATACACCAAAACACAGACGCACCTCCACCACCAGCCATTGCGAAAGCCCACCCCCCCCCCCCCGGGATAACTCACTTATATTCAATAGTATCATAGATATACTTTTTTATTTATTTTAACCCTAAGACCCTTACAACATATTCCCAGACCACCATATCCAATATGACTAAAAATTATCATGGGCCACTCTAGAATTTATCAAGAGCAATTTGGCCTCCCCATCAAACCAATGATGGGCAGGCCCCGATTGTGCCTTGTGCTTCCATTATCACATCAAACATCATTGCAAATAGTCACAAATAACTATCCGACCACGACCATCACCATCAATTGGTTGTTCACCAATCTCAATCATCGGTAAAAAAATACTACCACCACATCGGCTCTATGGGAATCACTAACATGTCGAAACATCATCCAATGCTATTGCATTACTCTAAAAATGCCAACAACGTTATCCAAAACATGTCAAACTTGATTCCAAAGCTATCGCATGACTCCTTCAATGCCAAATATTTCATCTTGTGAAGCTGTCATCAGCGATTGACCACTGCCATAATTTATCTTCTGTGCACCATCATGCTTCACTTATAACATCATCAATGAAGAGTTGTCGCCCCACCTACATCCACTGTCCTAGAATCCAATGCATTTGATGCAACCCTTCAAACCTGTTGCTTGATACCTATAGTGATCACTGTGTCGACGCCTCCATCCAACACTCATCATCTCGCAATGGTACAAACTATCAAGACATCAAAGCATGATCTTTAATGACCCCATCCATCAATACAAGTAATCATGAAGCCCATCCCCACCATTTTCATTTGATTAAATAAACACATAAGTGGTGTATGGGATGGTGTATGGTGGAATTCAATTTTAGGTGAAAATGGTGTGGATTGGATATAGTATTATCATAATCAATTATAAGGATTTAAATCATATTACAAATATTTAAACATAATATATAAAAATTAATAGATATTAATCATATAAACTATTTAAATATTCGAAATATTCAATATTGTTAAAAAAATATGTATAAATTATAGAAAATCATTAACTTCCAAAAATATTGAATATTATTAAATATTGAAAATGATAATAAATATTGAAATAATATTAACCATGAATAAATTAAATAAAGAATTATGATAAATTTTGAAAAGTTAATTCATAACATTAATTACATGAATTGAAAACATATAGTATTCAATACAATTAAATATATAAATATTAATATTAATCCAAATTATATAATTATTCACTATAGTGGTTCTATATTGAAAATATAATATGTTATTAACCATTATAATTTTTACTAATTGTTGAAATATTATAATTTAATTTATTGTATATATATATATATAAACATTTATAAATAAATATAAAAATTTAATATATTAAAAAATTATTTAATGATTATATAAAAAAATGATTTAATAGTAAAAAATACTATAAATATAAAGATAATAAAAACAAATAAATAATACTAAATAAATAAATAGACACACGTGGACACATACATAAACATACACATATATACTTACACATACTATTATATATAAACATACACATACAAACAGATTCATATGCACATTCAAAAACACATACACCTACCCATACAGACATAAATACATATGTGTACATACATATAAATATAATAGAAATTAATATATACATGCACATACTCATACACATACATACACACCCACATACACACACATGTATATATATATGTATATTCTTATATACATACGCATACACATACACTTACACATATGTTTTACATTAAAATACAATTACATTGACACATATGCACATAATCATACTCACACATACAAACAATAAATGACCATAAAAACACGCACACACAACAAAACACAATACACAAGATACAAAAAAAACAACCCAAATATATACACACATTTTAAAATGAATATGTAAATAGTATTAAATGTTATATAACACATTTAGGTATAATATATTTCTAAATATAAACATGTTTAAATATAAATACTATTTAAAAAATTATAATAATGAATAGATATATATATATTATTTTATTCTATTTTAATTTTGAAACCCCAAACAAAAAGTTCACACAATAGTAGGAATTTTATTAGTGTAAGAAAAAACATATATAGAAAGGAAACCCTTTTATTAATGTTTTTCTTTTATTGGGGTTGAGTATTATCAAATATATATAAGTTTAACATGAATATTAAAAATAGATAATTTTGAAAAGGTAAAATTTTATATTTAATGTATTGATAAATTAAATGAAAATTATCAACTAGAATTCAAATAATAACACGATGAATTAAAACATGACAGTTATATATACCATATAGAAATATATTATTTTTTTAAACCACTGTGGGAAACAAATAAAGTATTTTTTGCAGCCAATTGTTCAAGATCTATAACTCAACATCTGATATCGGTTATTCAGCAATGTGTTATGGGAGGGCGGGATCTATCACATCATGAATATATTTTTTCAAATACTTCAATAGACATTTCAATTCAATGCGCAAACATTTATACACTCGGTGTCAGTGTGCTTCTTCCTCAGTAGTGATGAATGATAGGAAGGGGTCATAATCAATGTTTCCAAACCCCACTGTCCTAATGGGTATCTTCTAATGTGGGGAATTACATATATGGGGGTGGATACAATCATATCCATCTTCTCTCATTTGGCTCGGAATGCTTTGTTGTTGGGGATCCATTAAATATCATCTTCTAGATTGTGGCGACATAGGTAGGTGTTGTTGATTTGGAATTATTTATGATCGTTTTAGAATGTGCAATGATAGTGGTAGGCATTTCGAGGGGGTGCAGTGGTAGATTGTATATGAATGGGTGGTGATGGTGGTAGGCATTGCCGATGGGGCGTCATGGTAGGATTTTTGAGAAAGGGCGATGACAACCATATACGTCTTCCCGATGTATGGCATGGTTGGTGTTGTGGATGGGGTATCATGATAGGTCGTGTTAGGGACTGTCAGTGTAGGGGCTCTTTATGGGACGATATGGAAGGTATAAAGGCTGGTGAAAGTGTTAGGTGTTGTCAATGGTGTGTCGTGGTAGGTCATTTGACATTGGGTGGTGACTGTCATATCCATATTCCCCATCTTTGGCATAGTAGTAATTGTATATGGGGTGATGGTGGTAGGAATTGTCGATGGGGCGCACTGGATTGTATTCTGAGAGACTCCTGGAAACCCGCAGTGACAGAGGGAACCAAGTGGCACCTGGGCTACGTCTGTGGAATGGGGATGAAATGTACTATAGACCAGAATGGGGGTTTGATAACCTCATATAGAACCTTCTTTAGGTACCCTAACTTCTTATTCACACTCAACCAATACATCATTCTTTCATCAACCAAAAATATTATTCAACGCTAATAGAAAAACTCATATAAATGAGGGAATTCTTGTAATCCTTGGATCTTGTGTCTGTATATACACACCTAACGATTCCACATTCCAATGTTGACTAATTTCATTGCAGTCACTACTTTCACTATTATTAATCCTCCTAATAGTTTTTCCTTCTTTTAATTCTCATTTTATGGTTCAATGTTTTTTGACCTCATTAAGGGACATTTTTCATTTTTTAAACAACCCTAAAATTCTAATAAAAAATTTATTCTAATAATTTTTTATTAAATAGATTTATGTATAAATAAAAAAAGGATATTATTTTTAAGAAGGCATTCATTAAAAATAATAAATTAAATTGAGTTATTAATTAATTTGATTATACATTAATTTCAATAATTATAATTATTTATTACTATTAAATAATGTTTTCAAATTAATATTCTATGGGTGAATATAATTTTTATTTTTTTAAATGAAGAATATAAAATAACTTTATATTTTAGTTTTCCTTAAAATAAAATATTTTAATAAAATATTAATTACCGGTTAAACATTTTTTAGAAAACTAATATTATTATTATTATATATTTTATTAATATATGAGATATATTAGGTTTTTTATAAAATTTGTAAATTTTAAATATTTAAAATTATTATATTAAGAAAAAACCCAAATTAAATTCATGTTATTAGTAAAAATGTAATTTTAATTATTTATATTAAATAATTGATATATATATATATATATAAATGAAAATATGTTATATATATAAAATAATTTATATAGTTGTTTAAAAAATTATCATGCCATTATATGTATAAATATCATCATTTTTCGAAAATTTATGTATACGTTTTCATAAAAAAATTTATAAAAAAATGAATTAAAAATAAGATAATAAAAAAATCATGCAATGGCCAATATAATATGGTATGATAACAAAAATAGAGTTATTTACTAATAAAAAGGGATTAAGGATTTAGATAAAATATGTAAATTTTGTAATGATTACAAAATAAATAAATAATAATGTAAAACGTTATTTTGTTAAAAAATATCATATTTTTTTCTAAATTCCATCATGAGAATCATCCATTGGAAATCGCCCTTCAATCCCCAATTCCACTTTCTCTTTCCATGGGTTGTCAAAAAAATTGACTAATTTTTATAATTTTGCAACAATTATTTGTTTGAACTTTGATAAAATAAATTCCATCATTTTATTTTCATATTTTCACATGTCATATAAAAATATGTAAACTCTTTTTATATAAACCTTCACTTTTCATATTAAATCATCCAACACTCATCTCACTATGTTCTCCAAGTTCCCTCGTTTTATTCCACTAAATTTCAATTAACGTCAAAGCACTCAATTGTCCAAAAAACATTTTAGGGTTCATTTTATTTCTTCCAATTAATTTTTCTACAAATTTTTATATAAATTTTTGTGTTTATATATATATACATATATAAACATATATTACTATATATTTTTAGGTTATATTTATAGGGTATATATTGTTTAATATTTTATTACCAATACCATGAGAGGTAAAAGTTCATTGTATGTAGTACTTGTTTATAAATTTTGTTATCTGATTATAAAAAAATATACGTAGAATTTATAATGAATATACCTATGTTGTGGGTTTGGGTTTTTATACATGGTATGAGAGCAATGGTGTAGACAATTTTTTAAAATTTGATCGAAATTAATAATTTCAAATAGTCCTCCTATGTAAAATTATTTTCACTATGCGCCCCAATGAATTGTGAGGGCACAATATTTTTTTGAGGGTGGAATAATTTAACAATCCAGAAATTTAAACGTATGTTTTATTTTGAAAATAATTTATTAGATGGATTTATGTATAATTAAAACAAACTATTAATGTTATTTATATTATTTTCATTAAAAATAATAAATGAAATTATTTATTTTAATCAATTTGATTATAATTTCTTTATAGTACAACTTAATAATTATACCATTTATTTATTTTTTCTATTTAATATTCTAAATAATAATATGGTTTCTCTTTGTTTTAAACAATATTTTTATATTAGTGTATTTAATTAATATTTTATTAAGTATAATTTATTTTTAGAACAGTAATTAAGGGTAAAAGATTTATTTAGATAAATAATATTATTGTTAAGATAATATTATATATATATATATATATTTTACTAAACATTTATAAATTATAAATATATATAATAATTATACTATGAAATATTCACATTATATTTATTTTTAAATTATAAATAAAAATAAAAATATTTATGTTAAAAAAAATTATATTTATATATAAATTAATTTATATTTACATGGACTAAAATGATATTTACAAAAAAAATATATATAATGTATACAAAAATTTCAAACCATTATATGTATAATAATCTGCATGTTATGTAAAATAATGTTATATTTTTGAATAAAATAAAATTATAAAAACAAATAAAGATGAATTTTTAATAATATAATATAATATAAATCATTAATTGACCAAAAGAAAATTGTATGATAAATAAATAAATAGAATTGATTGACAAATTAAAAGGGAGTAATGGTTTAAATAAAAAGAAGAAATATTTCAATTGTTTCAAAATAAATTATTAATAATGTACAATATAATTATATTGGAAATTAAAACATTGTATTAAACCTACCATCATGAGAATCTACCAGTGAAATGCCCATTGCCAGTCCTGAACAACTCCTTTTGTTTCTACGGGTTGTCAATCAACTCGACAATTTTTTATAGGTCTGTATCAGATATTTTTTAACCTTTGATCTAATAAATTTATCATTATTGTATTTTTTTATTTCAACTTGACATATTAAAATATATATACTCTATTTATTTAAAAACTCAATTTGAACATCATAACATCTGACAAATATATCCTCATGTTCTCTCATTCTATTATGCTGAATTTTCTATAGTGTCTCATACATCAATTGTACCAAAAATATGCAAGGGTTCATTTAATTTCATAAAATTAGTTTTTTACAAAGGATTATATATATATATGTTTATATATATACGTATTAAAATATATATATAACAATCTATTTTCAGTGTATATGAAAATCGAATTTTTTGTTTTAAATTTTATATACAGGACCTAAATGGGTAAAAGTTCATGGTATATAATAAATGTTGTTCGTATTTTATGTTATATTTAAAAAAATATTCACAACATTTATAAAGGATGAAACTATGATTTAGTTTCAGGTTGTTTTGGTTTTTTAACTACATTATGAACACGTCTATTTTTTGTACTTATAACAATAAAAAACACACTTGAAAAGCAAGTCAATATGTGAAACAAAAAATATCATCGGAATTCTATATATTTCATTATAAATACAAGACATTAAAAATTAATTAATATTTTACTATATCAATTATTTCTTTATATAATCGTTATACATTATAAATCACTTATGTTTTATAAATCAGTGATAATATTTATTAATATTGCAAAGATAACATTTTTGAAATAAATTATTTTTATTAAATCAACAATATTATTAATTAAAAATATATAATATGTTGTATTATTATATTCATTATAATACAATTGTATCATGTAATATATAAATAATAATTTTAAATGATTTAAATATATAAAATAAATGTGTAATAATTAATATTTATAAATTATATTAAATCAATATTAACCTAATTCAATACATATAATTATTTTAAAATATAATATACTTTAATATTATAGAAATATTTATTCAAAATCATAAATGATATTATTATGTCATATTATATTAATATTATTAATTATATTTATTTATGAATATAGTATCTGAATATATTAAATATGTGATACATTTTTATTTTTAATTACAGTTGATGAAATTTCGTTTTAATATATTGATGTGAAACCTTGATAATTATTTTATCTATAAATAAATATTATATCATGAAACTAATATATTGTATATAAATTACAAAAAAAAATTCCATTAATACAAATTTTTGTGTTTTCATAAATACCATTTTTAATGGTTATGTTTGAACCCTCACAAATGACCCGACAATAAATACAATTAAAATTATGAAAACCAAATTTAAAATTTAATTGAATATATTTGAATTTAAACAGATCGCTAATATTGTGTTGGTGTGATGGTGTGATGTTTCCATTGATGATTAGGGGATTTCTGAGATATGTTCTTCCATTGTTTATTTCCCCAAAAAAGACTTTGAATTGATTGATGATACAACAACAGTACTCAGATATTGGATTATGTGTCAAATATTTAACAACATACAGTAATCTACTCATTTTGGTTTGTTTGTGGTATTTACAGTAGGATTGTATTTGTCTTATGGAAGCTCTTAGACATTGGAAGATATTTTTTTGTGGATGATTGGTGTTATATAGGTTTCATATCCATATGAATCATTTGGTTGGTGAATAACAAAAATGGTTTTTTCTGGTTCGATTCAACATTTAAAAATTGTATAACATGTAAACTTAATGACAAAAAAAATATTTATCAAATATTTCTATTGAAAACATCATTAACCATAGAGGATATTATGCATGTTAAATTTATTATTTATTTAAATCAATTATTTCCAAAACATAACTCATCTTTGTAACATTGCTCAATATATTAATTAATGATACATCAGTCATGATGAACCCAATGTATCCATCTTCTTCAAAAAATTTATCATCGTGGTTTATGAAAAAAATGACATTGAAAAAGTCCTGATAGACATTAATAAAAACAATAAATCCTAAGGACAATTACACATGCTGACAGATAACAATATCCCATGAATCATATGCATGAACAATTCATATAAGAGTGTGTATTCTTGTAATCTCTCATCATTAATAATTCATTGAACACTTCTCATCTACGGATAGGGTTGATAAATTTTTAGGAGAATAAAAAGATAACATGTAGATGTATAAGATTCCCATAAATCCTCAAAATAAATAAGGAAATAGAATTTTGGTGGATGACCGGTAAATATAAATTTATTTTCCAACTTCATAGTTCCTTTAATGGGGATCACCAACACATGGTCTCTATTTATGTCTTCCCACATAAATTATAACAAATTTCTAAATCAAAATTAAAGTGTATTTAATTTTGAATCCAAAATTTTAAAAACATCAATTTCATAACATCAAAATCAAAGGGACACATGGCCAGCATTATAGAACATTATTCAATGTAATCATATAATGTATGACGAGACAAAAAATTAAAAAACAATTAACTTATGAATATGTTTATAATTTTATTAAAATTGACCACTCTACTTATATAGAGTTGAATATTTTTATAGTTAATAATAAATAATTATTTTAAGGAGAAGATCTCATTCCATGAATTGAAAATATCGATCAAAATATTTTCTATAATATTCCTAACGAATATTGGTTGTTTAATGAGGATGATATTTGTATATTTTTACCTTAATAATCATTATTTTTAAATGGATAATTTACTAGAAAGATGAAATCAGTTTTGTATCAAAATAGGATTCATTAACAACAACAACGAAGGAATACATTTCATTTAAATTTTAAATGAAGGTGATCTGAAAATGGATCACATACAAGGTGATATTTTCTTACGATAATTTCATCGGGTATGTTGAAGATATTATTATTAAAAGACATAATAATTATCAAAATTATTCTCTTATATATAAACCATATTTTTGGATCATTCATACAAGATCGTATTTCTGACTGAACACACTATTTTTTTTCAAGTTTTGGTCACAAAGGAAATGTGATTGGTGTGGCACACAACATTAATTTTTACCACGATCAATGATTATTAAAATATTAATAAGATGATGAACTCCAGTCTCCATGGTATAAAATCAAAGATTTATATAAATTAAAATGTTACCCAAAACCTTAATAGTATATCTTTCAAATCATGTTTATAATTAATTTAATTAATTTCATAATGAAAAAAATATCTGGGTATTTCATATTTTTTTCTTTGATGATTTTTATCGTTCGTAATTATAAATCTTAATTAAATTGTTGTGTTTTAATGGATCCAATTTCGAATCCCTCTACTGGCAATCCACACATGCTCCAAGGGCCTCAAATCGACACAACTAATTCTCTTGGTGATGGTGCGACAAAGCGATTTTCTAGTGCTGGTTGTTCTTGATAGCTTGTTCTTCGACCTTAAATAACATCTATACTTCATGATAAGGGTGGTAAAATGATTCTATAGAGAAGTTTATCAGATCAACAATTCTTAATTCATATGGTGTGTTGTTCAGTACATGTCACAATAGACGTTTGACTCTATTTGTTGACATGGGGATTTGGTTACAAGATATAATTACATAACAGTAACTAAATACATTCGTAAACATATATAAAACACCTGATTTTAATAATAATACAATGTCATAATTAATGGTGTTCCATTTTCTCAAAATAGAATTATCAATAAAATTCCATGTTACAAAATAGTATCGTAATTATTTTAATTTGTACCAATGTGAAAAATAATTTTTCCCCTTCTTGAAAATAATTGTTTTACTATCATTCCAAGCATGGTCCACTGGAACTACACATCCATTTATTTAACACTGAAATAAATAAATAAATAATTTATTTTTTTAAGCAAATAAAATATTTTCAAACTAGAAAATAAATATTTATTAAATATTTAATAAAATAAATAAATTTATTTTATATAGAATCCGGTGAATAAGTATTTATTTAATTTATTAAATCGTTTTTACATGACTAAATTTATTTTACTATCTTGATAATAATATTTATTAATTAAATTCAAATAGAATTTAACTAAGACCACCTGACACACTTACTGTATAACCCTATAGGATTCTTTCTCATTGGTATTAGGTGGGATTTCCTAATTTCCAAGAGTATTGTCTATCCATGGGTCAAGGAAACCAAGAGAATGAACCTAAATTCACAACAAAGAAATCCAAATACTAACACTCACAATGTAATATAATCTCTTAGTCACAATATCTCATCAATTTGTTTTCACGATAGTGTCATAAACATTTATGTTGTATCCGTAGTTCTTTAACAAGCTAAAATAAACTCATCATTAGACTAGGGACATTGAATTTCACGTGACAGTTCTATTTCAATCAATGAGACAAGATATCAACATCCACAAATGTATGGGACAATTTCTACCTCGACTTCTCCATTTGATAACATGCAACTCATGATGCACCCAACGTACCATACTACACCCCAATTATATGTTTGACTATTTTCATCAGTAAATAAATGTTTGGTAGCCATGAAATGTATTGATGATAATTTTAAATTCCATGGATCATTAATAACACTTGAATATACTAATATATGATGGAACAACAACATGGGGAATTCCTATTGGCATGTCTTTTCTTATAATCTCTTGTCTTGCTGATTACCAAGTGGGAACTTAAATAGATGAAGTCCCATCAACTTACAAGAAATCACAGCTGATGGTTTCCATGATATGTGTCCCATCATAGTATTTCATCCAACCATTGAATTGTATTTAATAATATTGTTATATCATTTCATGGTTTTCGTCATAGTGGGAAACTTCCATGACCTTATCAATGCAATACATAATCTAATAAATTATTACATAATAGTCATGTAGAAAAATGAACAATATTTAATAAGTTGTTTAATATTTGAATAAATTTAATATCCATGTAATCAATGTGAAACTAGATAGTTCTAGGACACCAAATATTATTTATTTTTGGTATGTATAGAAAAATACATATCATGGTTTTCACAAAAATGAAAATAATAAAAGGATAATAGTTATTCTTCCATGAATGTTAAGAAAATATGAAGTATAATTTAAAATTTTTTCCATGGGAGAAGTGGGGATACATGGAACATATAATAGATTATCAACTAACCAATAATTATGGATGAATGGAAATTGTAGGAGGAGATATGATAGATTTTATTAAAAATTGAAATGGGAATTCTGATATTCCCTTTATTAATCTCATAAATTCTTCAATTATCATATTTTTGTCATTAATTATGAAGGTAAATTAATTTGTTATTTAAGGATATATTTACATGAAAAGAAATATAAGGATTTACGACATGTATCTATCATATGTAAATGATGCGAATTGTTTGATGGTTTCAATGAAATAAAATCCCTAAGACAATCATCTATATCAAATATTTTCATATTCCTCACAATGGGGGAAATTTCAAGAAGGTGGATCTGGTCATGTTGAAATTCCATTTATTGATGTGGGATACTATAAAAATATAGTCCAATTAAAAAAAAGGTTCTAATTGAAATTTGAGGGTGGTATGAACATATATAATCATTTCAATATGATTGATAACAACTTATGAAAATGGAATCTATTTCATCGTTAATAATGATAAATTCCTTTAAAAACAAACAAAAATGATGGGTGGGAACATCTCAGGGTTAAAAATCCCATGAATCATTCAAGTTGTTTTATCCAGGATATAACATCACCAATAAAGTCAATGACATGAAATTCGTTGATGATAATTTCATTATAAGATAAATTGTTTATAAGAAGTTGAAACAAGTTTATTGGTGTGGTAGTGTTATTTATTCAAAACAATAATCATGTTATTGATTATTTGAAATTGTCACCATAGAAAAACCATTATCAATATAACACTTTTCTTTTAATTTTTAAGTGAATTTAACCTTATGGGTTATCAATCTATATATTCATAGTGATTCTGAATAAGTAAATCTTAATGATAAAATATGACTACAATTCCTGTGGTGAATGGTTTTTTTCAAGATTAGAACAACCATCAGTAGGTTTTTTATGGTTTTCTGTTTGTAGATGAGATATTATATTTGAACATCATTGTCTCTTTGAAAAATATATTGTTGAAAATTGGTGTGATCATTGATTTTTTGTTATCAATTACATGAGGGATGGATTATGTTTTTGGGTATGATGACTTTTGAGTCATATTGGAAACAATGTGTGTTATATTTACATGAAATTGATTCTTTCAACATCATGAATGACTTACCAATTTTTTTGTAAATAATTACAAGAATATGATCATGTTTCAATGGTTTCTTGTGAGTGATAAATTTTTGTAACTAAAATATCAATTTTAATCTAAAATAACACATATTATGTCATACTAATATCATTATTTATTTTATATATGAAAAATAATTTCCTAAACATCATAAATCACATATAAATTTTTTTCATAAAATATTAAGACAATCTAAGAAATAATGTTTATTTTTTTGTGATTAACATAGAATATTAAATTAAATATCAATTTTAAACTAAAATCACACATATTAGGTAATGATAACTAAACCATGTATCATAATAATGTGTAGATGATTCATGTAGGTCAAAAATGACTTATGGGTCATTTTTATAATGTACCAAAAAAATATAAATAGTTTATCCTATTTTGAGTATGTTTCCTGACTTTTTAAACGAAATATCAATTTTAACAGGATAAATACATTATTACCTTTACTATTTCAAAAAACTCACTATTGTACATAAAATGGTCAAATAATGATTATATGCCATTATGAGGAGAAATAATAATACATGAGTGGATCATCCTTATTGTAGACAATTTTGAAATTTTTTTCTATCATTATTTTCACATAATATTGCGGAAAATAGTTAAACAAAAAACAATTATCCATGATGTTTTTTATTCGTGATATTTATAATAGTTAATTAAAAATGTTTTAAATAAAAATGATACAGATGTTAATTAAAAAAATTAAGTAATATAATTAGAAAATTTACTGGAGATGTTATAGAATGAAACATGTTAATTATGTCTTCATACATTATGACACAATTTTTTTGACCGTAATTTTTTTTACAATATATTTTTCCACATTTAAATAAATTTTATATTGAAAATCATTGTAGTACTGAAAAAATCTAAATAAAAACAGATTAGAAAATATTAAATTGTAATTGTAATTATCATTGAAAATACCTCATTAGGGAAGCTAGTATGTTAATGAAATACAATATCGTTCATAAATTTTTATCTTTTATCACCAAATTAATTTCATTTAGTTTTTTACATTCACAAATGAAATTCCCAATATATATTAAATTTTGAAATCAAATTTCACCTAATACTAGATATTGTGTTATACAGTCATCCAAACTGATATCTAATGATGTCATCCAATATTAGTATGTTAATTGTTATGGTATAATTCTATGAGGTCCTACAAACATAGTTTTTGATGAATGTTTTAACCTAACTGACTATGTTCCTTGGTCAAAAATGGTACATCATTGAGTTCCCTGATATTATTTCATAAAAAATCCATAAGAAGACAAATAATTTGTCATCCAATACAACAGATATTTCAAAATGAAATATTCAATTCTATAATAATCATTAAACATAAAAATTAATTCGCACATTAATTAAAATTTTCTATCAAGGGTAACAAAAAAATGGATAACAAGACACATTTTTTCTTATATAATTAGATATAACATATTTTAATTTTTCATAATGAATAAACATGGTGGAAATATATAATTTTCCCACATAACTATCCATATACTGTGATTAATTCAATGAAAAAAGAAATGATTAACTACATCATTAGATATAATAATATGATGGTTTCCAAACTATTATAAAAATTTCTCAATCTCATTATCAATTTAATTTCACTATTGATAATATAATGGATGAAAATATTCTCATTTTAGTATATTTTATCTACTTTACATGGAATTTTTATTCCAGTATATTCACATCCATATTGTGTCCAAAACATTTGAATAATTGTAAAGCACCGATGTTTTTCAAAGGAATAATTTCAATATTCTTCTATCGAGATGCATCATACATTTTGAAATTTTTATTTGAATAATTTTTTTTCTAAATAGTATAAAATTATTTATACATGCATGTATTCATTAATAGATCATTCCCATTGAATGTAGAAATCATTTAGTGTAATATGATTCTTATGATGCTTATTATATTATTGGATCATATCATTCAATAAAGAGTGAAATTCAGAAAACCTGGTGTCAATCCACACATTCCCATCATTTACACAATATTGCATCAGTATGGATTAATATAATATATATTTAGTACAACTAGTATGCACTGGTTTCTTTGTAAAATTATTTATCTTCAAAATCATTTTTGGGTGATCATGAAGATAGTCTTCAATTGTAATTTTCTTTTCCTAATTATGACCTTCTCCATCATCACACCTATAATTGTATTTTCAATATAGTCATTATCATTATTTTCACTTCAAATAATTTCATATTATCCATAAAAATAGTAATCCCTAGAACTAGATAAATTATATTTTTACAAATGATTACACTCGCATTTATTAAATTGATATATATATTTATAGATCTAGTGTTATTCCAAGTTCTCTATACTAATTATTCATGAATAGTAATAGTGTAAACAAAAAAAATGTATTTGAGATGGGTTACATTAAAGATCTTTTGCAAATTTTATGAAACCCATCCTCAGTCACTTTTTTTAAATGATAGGAATCCAACAATTTTTTATACATATTAATTATATTTGATTCAATAATATTAATATTTAATAAAATATTTTAATACATATATTTTATGAAAATATAACCATGAAATGGTATTATTATTTAATTATTTACACAACATAAAAATAGATTTCTAAAATAAAAAAGGATATATAATGTGTACTCAGGTTATATTGTATTGTTGGAAATAATAAATAAAGGGATTGTATGATATCCATATTTTTACAAATAATAAAATAAAATTATAATTTATTTAAATATATATATATAAAGGATGATTTATATAGCTTTTCTAGGTGGTAATAAGGCATTAAGGATGAATTGATGTTCCTACATTTCTTTATATTAATTGTGTATAAATAAATATGTTCTCCTCGATTTGATGAGCTGATAATTTAACCATAAAAATGGTTCAAAATGAAGACATAAAAATCCAATAGTGATGAGAATGAATTTAGTGGATCCAAGAGAAGGAACGTAATAAAAATAATGACTTAGATACTAATTATATCATAGGATGGGAAGAATGTGCGATGATTCCTCTATCAGGTAAGTAGGGGGAATCGACTATTACGAGTGAAAATTTAAAAGCCAAATCCAGGGAGTGTAAATAATTTAGTTGAAGATAATCACATAGTTGGAGTTCTTGCTACAAATCAACATCATTGGGACACATTCATTATATATAAACAAGATATTATTTCTTATGTAGAACTGGAATGTTCAAATTTAATTTCTAATTACAATAACACTATTGTTGGATATGTGTTCTATGTCCGGATGATGTCATTCGAGGGACAAAAATAATTCAGGCCATTAGAGGTGAGGACTCATAAAATATCGAGGAACCTTCTCATGGTGAACGCCCTTAGTAATATCCAGGAGGATATTATGACAACGAGACCCGCCAGTAAGAAATCCACAATTCATAGTTTCATTGGATTGTCCTATCTATGGATGTGTGTGTTGGTCCTTAGAATTTATGGTTATTATTATTGAGTATTAAAACTCACACACATAGATGTATTGAAAAAAACTGTGACGACACACTGTTCACAATGAGGTTGGATACATTGGGTGTGTCATGAGTGATGCTGCATTAATAGATAATGTGAGAAATGATTTTCCCTTCTATACCATAGAATAAGTAGATATATTATTCCCTATGATGGAATTTATATTGTTAAATAAATCCACATCCATAGTGAGGAATGGGAAGTTCAATTCTATAAAGTCAATGAAAGAATAATCAAGCACATGGGATGATGGAACTAGCATGAAACCAGCATGAAATGAGATATCAAGACAAAGGGATTATGTTACACGGTAAGAATTCATTGGATATGACACGTCATTGCGGCGTTAGATTAATTCTATATGGGTGCCTTAGAGTATATCTAGATTCTAACCATTTACATTAGGAAGGATCTGACTAATTCCATAGAGAAAGAAGCATAGTGGGTTACACACTAATTGTGTGCATGTATCCTAGTTAAATATAAATTTATCACTGTTGTTTAATAATTATTATCGATTGTGGTTTAATAATTAATTTAGGATTCCCGATCACATTTATTTTGACACAATTTATTTGAAAGAATATATAGTTGGTGAAATAATATATTTATTAGTTAGTAATGCAGTTATATTTATTTTCAAAATAAATAACAATAATTCAAGGTCAAATAAAAGTGGTGGAGGAAATTAAAAAATAGAAAAACAAAACTACATGCATTGTTTATTAAATATAAACACCAAGTATTTTTTCTATAAATTAATGGGAAATAATAAAGTTTTTTCAATTAAATAATATTAGGTATAATATATTGGGTTCAGTTCGGGTAATAATAATAGTAAACTATTATTATTATACATGGGGTATTAATAAGAATTAACTGAAATCAATAAATTATTTGTGATTATTTAATATTTTTAAAATTCAATGTAATTAAAAATCATAGTTATATATTTCTCATTTGCGTAAAATTTATTCATTGGTGGTGCACAACCAATTTAGAAAATCCTCTCAATCCCAGATTAAATTCTTTTTCCACCATGAAATCTCTCAAGCTACGAGAGAGAGAGATCCATCTCCACTGGATCAAGAAGATAGATGGTAGACATCGCTAGCGAAGGCTCTTCTTTGCTAGCACTCAAATATCCCATTGAATACATCCAGATATATGTGGAGCATGTGCGGATCACCGCTAGAGGTATCCTACACATGGTTTCTATGACATAAAGATGGATCACATCGAATATTAACCGGAAACATCAAATGAGAACGAATTCCATCACAGTAATTCATTTCAATTAATTAAATTAATTATAACCAACATTTGATGATCATATCAATGGTTAAAGGACTCCCCTCATTTAATTATTCGTTCATTGTTCTATTTGGAAGATCTGGCATGTTAAATCGTTTCAATTCAACTTAATGTTTCTTTAAATCATTATCATGATATCATTTTCTCCTTTATCATTTCCCTTTCATCATTCATATAAGAATGCTTAATTGAATTTTTATTAAAATAAAATAGAGGATCTCATCAGGAGGTGCAAACATTCTTGGTTGTCAACACGATAATACGCGGCATGTATTCCACAGTACATGCCCTGTAGTCTAGGTTTAATACATCAAACTGGTCCACCAAATTAGGTTTTCTGTTGGAGTGTTTATAAATCATACATGACATTGTGTGTTGACCTGGAACAGGTGGAATATAGTTTCTGGATTACATGTCGTGTGGTCCAATGATCACGTCCTATAGTCCCTATGGGTTATGGTTGGACAGTGTACCCCATACATGGATATCCCGGATGGAAACCTCGTAACGTAGATACTAAACGACGTGTGTTCCACTAAACACGCTATGTCATCCTACAAATTTTAAATGTAAAACAACACACCATGTACTGTGGCATGTACTTCAGATGGACGTTGTACAAAATAACACACCGTGTAGTCGGAACTATATGTCATGTACTCATCCAAATTATTCATATTTTTTAAAATTTATTAATATAATATATATACCATTGAGACGGGTACCATTGTGCAGGCGTAAAGCTAAGGCACAACATGTGAAAGGTGTAATATATATCTGTGTTTAATTTAACATCTAAATAATGTTCATTTCAACTTATTCTGTTATTATTAAAGGGAAATCACTGGGTTTCACCCATGGAAAATGTAACACACAAAGAAAATATTAAATGAATTAATTTGTTTAAAATTATGATGAATGAGAATTTCAAGGAAATTCAGAAATGGTTTTAAGATAATGAGATTGATTAATTAATGATAATTCATTGATTCGAGAATGATTTATCTTAAACAATAATAATTAAATAATTGAATTCTAGTTTTATTTATGCATAAATATCATTGAATGAATATATGATCATGAGAAAGAATATGAAATTTGTATGTGAATGGTTTCATTTAATTTATTCATTTTAATTAAATTTGAAGGGCTACGAGCCATCTCCTCATTAATATATAGGTCATGAATTCAAAAATAGTCATTTATGTAGAATCCAATTTTATCACTCACATGTGTGTCAAATAAAAGCAAATTTAATGGATGGATCTCCCATGCATGTGGATTCATCTCATGTTAGGGGCCATGGGGAAACCTATCCATGGATATGTAATGGTGGATCGGTGGAAAGCTGAAAACACAAACCCAAAATGTTCAAGGAGTTTCTCCCATAGGTATTGGGTTATTATATCATCTGCTAGATAAACAAACCAACATAACAATCTCATGATCATACCATTTATATTTTTTCTGTTAGTTTCATGGTTTTTATGGTGGGTGTGTTGTCACGATCAAACAATTAATGAATTAAACAGGCATGCTAGATAGAACTAAAATAAAACCATCATATGTGTAAAATATTATATTTGACATGGTTAATCACTTATTTATATCCCAATCAATATTAACAAGCATGTAATCAATGATAAAAAAAGAATATTTATGTAAAAGTATAAAATACCTCAATTAAATATCATGTTGGTATAGCCTTCAATAATCATGGATAGAATCGATCCGTAGTTGAATTAGCATGACCAAAATTAGTTGGGGTTCTTTCAATTATCGTTGAATTATAATTCAAGTATTTGGGTTGAAATGAATTGGTTGGAGTCAAGGTTATACTACCACATTAGGACACTCATTGACATGTTTCAAAGGTTAAGGAAATCAAAAATAAAAGGATCTCAGTATTGGGGAGTCCACTCAGCAGATCAAGGAGTTGTGTGTTAATGAAGTTTTAAATTTAAAAGCCTAGCTAAAAACCTTATATTTTTTGACCAACCCTAGTTGGGGTAATTTTAAGGTAAATATAGATCCTTTCCTATAGAGTATTCAGGCAACATAATATTGCGACGTCAGTGGTGAGGGCTATTGAATTTCTAAAAAATAGTGGGGGAGAAATAAGTATTAATTTATTTATTTGTCTCTGTATTATCATAATAAAGTAATAACCCTTTGCATGTCTTAATTTGTATAAATAGAAATAAAAATTATTTCATTAATATCATTTAGAACTATTCTTGAGAAAGAAAACCTTCTCACCAGCAACAATTTCCATGACTGGCAGAGGCGTTTATGCATCAGCCTTCACCAGTTGAGGATATTTTATGTGATGAAAGATCCTATTCTAGTTTTTTCTAGGAAAGAGGCCAGTTATTATAAAATATCTCTCTATATGAAACATATGGATGATGAAAAAAATTTCAAGTGTTTGATGCTATCATCCATGTTTAATTAGCTCATGATGTAACATGAAAACATGGACACGTATAGAGTGATGACTCGCCGTAAGGATCTCTAACAAGATAAGATGAGACAGGAGTGATATGATATCTCCAACACATTTCTTAAACTATTCAGGGTGAGTCTTCACCATTTCGACCTCATGTAGTCAAGCATATAGGCTACATTTAACAGCTATACATCTTTGGGATTAAGTTCCCAAATGAGTTGCGTACAGATCTCATACTATCATCACTGCCAAGGCCTCATCTTGCTTTATTGTCTACTATATTATTAGAAAAAATGAGAATATTCTATCAAAACTTTTCTCCTTAATCCTCTAGGTATAAAAGAAAAATGGTAATGAAAAACCCATAGTCCTAATGGTGAATAAAAAAATGAAGGTAAAGGTAATGTGAACAATGACTTATGAACGGTCTGATGCCCCCGAGAACCATCCCTCCAAGATTGGGAAGATCGAGTGGCATGGCACGAAATGGGAGGTAGTATGTTTTTCATGTGTCATGTAAGGCCACTGGAAGAGGAACTGCACACATCAATGTGGGGATGCTAAAGGTGAATTTTTTATTGAGTGTAAAATTTATATTTATGCACATTAGGTATTATATACAACTTTTGACGCTCATATCTATATTCAAAACAAAGATCCATGTAGATTTAGAAATATTATCAAAGGAGTAGTGGATATTAATGCTTAAAATGGTGCGCGGCTGGCTACGTTTGACACTGGATATTACCACATATCAATTCCAACTAGGATTATTTTGGTTTTCCGTAATTGTTATTAAGTGCCTAGTTTTACCAAAAACATAATTTTTGTATCATGCTTGTATATTGATGGATTTATTTTTATGTATGTAAAAAAGGGTTTTTAATTTTATATGAACAACATATGTTATGATATAGTGCATATAAATAATGTTTTTAATGTATTAAGTTATGATAATCATGTTTTGGAAATCAATAACAAACCAAACTCACAAGACATCTACATCACCCAGTTGTGGCATCACCGTCTCGATCTTGAAAATGAGAAACCTTTGACAATTCACTTCCAAGATTTATAGTTAGAATCTACTGCAATAAACCGACTTGATATATGACATTCATGTTTAAAAGTTAAAATTACCTAGCTTCCATTTGGTGAACAAGGTGAAAGGGCCATAGAGTTTCTTCGATGGGTGCACACCGATGTTTGAGGTCCACTTCAACTAGAATATAGAGGTGGATATTATTACATAATTACATTTACTAATGATTTGAGTAGATATGTATATGTCTTAGAAAGGAGTTATAAGAATGAATACATAAGGAAATTTATGGAATTCAAGAATGAAATAGAGAATCAGCTTGGTAAGAAGATAATGAAGCTGCAATCTGACTGAGGTAGAGAATATCCTATCTAAGAGTTCATCGATCTTCTACAGTAGTCTAGGATTCTTTATCAGCTCTGTCTTCCTTATACAAAATAGTGGAATGGTGTTAATGAATGGATGAACTACACCGTTTTGGACAAGGTGAGGGTGATGATGATTCACACAGATAAACTATTATCCATTTTGGGATATGCATTACAGACTGGAACATACACATTAATTCATGTACCCACTACAGCTGAAAATGGAATTACCTTCGAGTTATGGAATGGAAAGAAACCCATTTTTCACCCACATTTGTATGGGGATACTAGTCATTTGTTAAGGCCTTCTATGGAAACAATCTAGCACCTCAGGTGTGAAGTCTATCAATATAGTATATACCAAAGAAAGGAAAGGTTATTAACTATATAAACCTTCATACAAGAAAGTGATTTTCACAACAGAAGTCATCTTTCATGAGAGATAAAACATCCTAAAAAATTAAAGTGGGAGAAGATTTAATTCAAAGAAGTTAATGCTCAACATACATAGGAGTTGGTACATGAACAAGTTCCACAGCTCCACATGGAAGAGGTTCTAGAAACACATGTACATCGTAGGATCTCAAGAGAGGTAAGGGAACCAGAGTGATTTGGTTTCCTAGTCACTGAGGATGGTAAATCATTAATTTAGGACAATGATGAACCTCTATCCTACATGAAACCAGTTGAATTCTCAAAAGCTACAAGATTTCTAGAATCTATGAATTCTGGGATGGATTCCATGTATCAGAACCAAGTCTCGATTCAAGACGATGAGCCAGTTGATGTAAATCTCGTTGAATGAAATTGGGAATTCAAGAGAAAAATGTACATTGAAGGTCATGTTAGCACCTATAAAGCAAGGGTAGTGGCTAAATGATTAAGGCAGCATCATGAAATTGACTATGATGACAACTTTGCGCCAGTATACATGATTAAATCCATAAGAATCATTCTTTCAAAAGAATCTAACCATGAAAGGAGATTTAACCAATGGATGTCAAAACAAAATTCCTTAACAAAAACATTCAGGATGATGACTATATGAAACAACAAGAAGGGTTTGTGACACCAAGTGAATCCAAACTACATTTCTTGATGCGTAAATCCAATTATGGATTAAATAAAGAATCCATGTCAAGAATCATTATATTAGATGAATCCATAAATGAATTTGGTCTCATTAAAAATGAATTTGAGCCATGTGTTTATAAGTAGTTTAATGGGAATACAATAATTATCTTAGTAGTATATGTTGATGAAAATTTTAATATTGGAAATGATGTACCGGTATTACAGCTAGTTATATACATGTTGAACAACTGTTTATATATAAAGAACATGTGAAAATCATCCTACATTCTAGGGAACATGATCGATCATGATAGATCCACGTGTCTCCTAGGACTATGACAAGGTACATATATTGACCATATACTAAAGAAATCTAGTATTGAATAGTCCAAGAGGGGATTGGTTACAGTGTCATGTGGCCTACATCTATCAAAGAATATGTGTCCTCGAACACAAAAAGAGAGAGAGAGAATGAGTAAGATCCCATACGCTTCAGCTATAACATCCATCATGTATGCTAGGTTATGTACCAGGAGTTATGTCTCCTATGCACTGAGCATGGTTGGATGATATCAAGAATATCTAGGAGAAAAAAAGGACTAGTGTAATGACAATACTTATGTATCTGAGAATATCTAAGGATATGATAATAGTGTATGGAGGAGATGAGGAGCTTTTCATCAAAGGTTATGTTGATGCTGGTTTTCAGACAGATTAGAATGATCTGATGTCTTAATCTTGATATGTTTTCTGTCTAAATAGAGGAGTTGTGAACTAGAAGATTTCAAAGTAACCAGTTGTCACCAATTCTAGAGGGGAGTCTGAATATACAGAGGCTTCTGATGCATCCAATGAAGCATTCTAGATTCGAAAAATTGTCCAGGATATTGATGCAATGCTGATAATTAATGATCCTATCACCTTATAATGTTATAATACTATAGTGGAGGATCTTTCAAAAGAAAAAATGTCAGATCAATAAACGATGAACATTATCCATAAGTTTCACCTCTTGGGATATTTATACCAAAGGGGTGAAGTATCATTGAGTAGAGTGTCCATGAAATAAAACATGGTATAGATTCAATGACTAAAGGAATATATTAGAAAAATCATGAATATCATTTGAGCGGTAGTGGGATAAAAGATATTTGCATATGGATGTAGTCCATGTGGGAGTTTGTTGGATTTGGTGGCCAAGATCCTACAACATTATATAGTTTTTATTAATAAATACCTTATCAAATCTTGATTGTTCTTCTGTGTGACAATTCATGTGATAACATCCAATGGATAACTATTTCATTAGAGGTCCATAGATGATCCCTGCTATGATGTGAACCCGTAACATCCAAAAAAATGGTCTTGAATATATGTTCAATGACCAGATGATGTTATTTAAGGGACAATAATAACACATTCCATTAGTTTTGAGGACTCATAATACATTGAGGCATCATCTCATGTTGTGCTCCCATGGTAATATCCAGGAGGATATTATGAGAATGAAACCAACCAATATGATATCCTTATTTCATAGTGTCATAGGATGTTTCTAATAATAGGCGGGTGTATTGGTCCATATACATTATTATTATTATTAACAGGTATTAAAACTCACACACATAGATGTATTGACGAAAACTGTGATGACACACTATTCACATCGAGGTAGGATATGTTGGGTGCGTCACGAGTGATACTGCATTAATAAGTAATGGGAGAAATGATATTTCCCTCATGTTCCATAACAAATGTAGATAACTCTGGTCCATTGAGGGAATTGATATAGTATAAATAAATCCATGGCCATGGTGAGGAATGGGGAAGTTCAATTCCAGAAATTCAAAGAAAGAATAATCATGCACATGTGATGATGGCACTAGAATGAAACCCGGTGGAGTTGAGATATCGAGACAAAGGGATTGTATTACATGGTAATAATTTTCAAGAGGTGACATGTCATTTCAGCATTAACTTCTTTATCTTTGGGTTCTTTGTCGTGTTTCTAGATGCTAACCTTGGACATTAGGAGGGCTTCGCCTAATGCCAATGAGAAATAATTTTATTTATTTATTAAAATAATATTTCATGTAATATGTTTGGTGCATGTCAGGTAATAATAATAATCAACTATTATTATTCGACATGGGATATTACTAAGAATTATATAAAATGAATAAATGATTTTGGGTAATTAATTAATTTTATTATTCAATGTAATTAAAAATCCCAGTTATATATTTATCCATAGCCTAGAAAATTTCTGTGGTGGTGAAGAATGGATCTATGAAACGATCTCAAGCCAAGAGATAATTCTATTTCCACCAAGAGTGTTATCATGTTATGTGAGAGGGATCAATCTCCATGGGGTCAATGGGGTCGATGGAGGCCATCGCAAGTAAAGGATCTTCTGTGCTATCACATGGAGATCCCATTGGCGAAATCCATGCATACGTGGAGCACATGTGGATCACCACTAGTGGAATCCTACAGTTGGATTCTACGGCACAAAGATGGATCACATCGGATCGGGACTAGAAACAACAATGAAGAAAGAATTCCATAGTGGTAATTCTTTTCAATTAATTAAATAAATTATAACAACCATATAATGATCCTATATATGGTTATAGGACTTACCTCATTTCTTTTTTCATTCTTCATTCAATTCTGTAGATCTGAAATTTTATTATCGTGAAAGATCTCAGATCGATCTTTTGTTAATGCCAAAATTAATGTTGGGTACAGCCAACAACGCACTTCAGCTGCTTCCGGATCCTAAACCTATTTCCAACTATTTTAATATAGTAGAATGAACATGAAAAATAATATGATTAAATATTGTATCAAAGCCCATTCCAATGGTTTGGAACCATTGGTATGGTCCACAACACCATTGGTGTGTCCAATACAAATAGTTTGGGAGACTGTTGGAATTTCTGTCATTAATGTAGACCTATAAAATTGTTTTGGGAAAAATATAGATTATTTATTCTATAACAATATATTACCAACCATTGGTATATTTAATATGACATACATATACCAACAGTTTTAATAACATTCTGTATAGGTAATTAAAAAAACCTTTCATTTTTTTGATCCTTGTACCTACGATTTATATTTAAAACACCAAACCACAATGCTTCATTGTTTAATGGATCAAAAATATGAAATATATGTATATTTAAATATAAATGTATTTTTTTATTCAATGATACTTGATAAAATATTCATTAAAAATTTAAAAACATATACAAACTTTTTGGAATACCATTGGTATACACCTATTCATATGTTTTTCCAAAATGATGAAATATTGAGTTTTGGTTTATTTACCAATGATTTTTTAAAAACCATTAGTATATGTTAATTAAATGAAAGATAACATGATTTTTTTATCCAAACATTTGTTATATCCATCACATATACTAGCGGTTTGGAAAAACAACAAGTATAACATCATTTTATTGATGACATGCCAATGGATTATATAAAAACATTCATGTAACTATGACCTATACCAAATTATATTTCAGAAAAATCAATATAGGGTTATATGAGGGCTTCCATACCAATGGGTTAGGCCAAACCATTGGTATATGTTAATTTTATTTTTCTTGTACCATCAGTTTCTCAGAAACCATTGTAATATGTCTATTGGTAACGGTAAAATTTCTATTAGTTTTGTAAATGGATTCAACCTTCAAAAAAGATAAGGTGAAGGAAAATAGACCAAACTAAGATGCATTAATACCATTAATAATGAAAATAAATTCAATTTACATGATGAATTTTTTTCGTAATCTCTTAAGGGAGAACACCAATCCATTGAATAATGCATGGCCTTCGTCAATAGTTGGATTCCAAAAATAATGGATAGAAATAAATCAAGTTGATAATCCTAGATGATCACATACAACAAGAACCTAACCAATATAACCTATAAAAATAACGTTTCATCCACTTTAATCATAAACACGTTGGATGGTGGGGTATCTGTATATAGAAGTGTGAAGATTAGAAGGGGTTATCAATAACAATCACATTATTCTTCCAAATCTCTTTCCATGTTACAACCTAAATGATCCAAAAGTAATTGGTTTTTAAAATATTGATAAAAACTAGGTCATATCATTTAACAATATAAAAATTGATATTTTATAGATTAAGTATCTCTTATATATGGGTATGTAAGAATTACCCTTTGAAAATAGAGTCAAAAAACCATTCAACATTTCCATAATCTGGTCTACATTCGTGTTATATGCATGTATTATTTTCTTTGACACTTGATGTTAGTTAATTTCATGTATAAGTGTATTTATTCACTATTTATGATGGATATTAAATTATCCTATTTTTATTTCATACTAGAAATAACAACATTAATTGGATTATTCCCATGAAATCATTCAAAAAGAATGTTTATACCTTTGGTGGGACCATCATGTTCCATATGCCTATCCATAAATCTTAATTTTCTATTATCTACATTTTGTGCACCAACATGAACCTGTAATTCACATTAATGCCTCCCAAACATTCATTAATCAAATATAGTTTGTTACATTCTATATCATTTGTTCATGAAATATTCAAAATAATAATATAATACCATTCATTGATTCATAAATCTTATTTATCTAAACACCACCCGTTAATAACATCCTTAAAATATGAGAAAACTTTTTCATCCCCCCAATCATAAACCACCAATGATGCTTCCATCATCCGATGTTTATAAACAATCCATTGGACCACCTAGATCATGAATTCTACTATATATCGAATCCTCCAATAGAGTAAATTTAAAATAAGAACACCTGATCCCTAGAGGCATATCAAAAAAACATGGGTCAAGGGATAAGGGCTACATCACAGAATCCCGATTGGGTGTAATATTTGGATTCAATGATCTGATTGTATAGTGAACAATTTTTTTGAATCTGGTTCGATCATTGAATTTCAAAAATAGAAATGGAGAACATGTACATGTATTTATAGACCATGTCACAAAATGGATTAGAGATGTACATATTATCCCATGACATGTAATGATTTTTTTTATCCATCGTTCATATCCCACCCGAACATGGCTTGGTGGGTGTGAATTTTCTAAAAAAAATTACATTTAGCTTAAATAAATACATATTATTAATTAGAATCGAACGAGTTACATATTTTATATGTTATTTCATTCCCAATGTGTAACATCCCAGGTAAATAATGAGTAAGAAATATTCATATTTATTAAAACTTTTAATTAAATATTAATTTTACTATAAGGGGGACGCTATGATTCGATGGCACACAATGTTGAGTCATAATTTTAAGGATTATTTACATTAAAATGTTGATTTACCGCCATTTACTGGAGAAACTCATAAAATATAGTTTTGGGCACATTAACACATTATAATGGACCAAAAAAATCCTTCTTTATAATGGTGACATCAAAATTGACTTTGTGTATATTTTTAGAATTTTTCTGATAAAGTTCATTTTTTAATGAATATTGAAATATATTGTATTTTAATTCAAAATTTCATTTAAATATAATTTATTTATATGGTTTTATTATCTTCATAATTGGTTTTAAATTTTAAATAGATTATATTGTTTACATTTAATACAATTTTGGTCATTGGAATTAATATCACATTGAATTTGGACATAAACAAGTTTCAATTTTCTAATAGTTATTGTTTCTTAAAATCATGCTATTTGTTTTAATGAATGGAATTAATTATAAAATTAATTAATGAAACATCTTTGTTTTTAATATTTTCAAATAGAAATTATTTTTGAAAATGTAATATCAAATATCTCTTAGGGTGAATTTTTGGCATTTTTCTGAAAAATATCATTTTTTGATGAATAGATAAACCACTTAGTAGAAGTTAAAAAACAGGCCTTTTCATTTAAATGAAATTTTACCACTTATTTGAATAGAATTTCAAAAATTCGACATACATGGCTATTATTAGTAGAGAATATGTGGTCCACTAAGATGAAAATAATATTTGGTGAATAGTATGTTTTGACTTTTATTTAACATGGATAAAGATAAATAGGGTAATTCAAGGTAAAAGGGATATTATTATTATTCAAAATTACCCTAACACTGACCCTAACCATATTGGTTGATTCATATAGAACCATGGGAATCTTTTGGTTTATATGGGGACCCTATTTAGCAACATGGGAATGATAATGACAATTTAGATTAATTAACTTGAAGTAAAGGAAAAAATGTCAAAAGCAATTACGTTTAGTAAATTAATTTTTACAATCGGTAATATAAATTATCATTTTGACTATAAAAATTCATTGGAAATCTAAAAATATTTCCAACATCCGGGTTTTTTTTATAATTTTTAGAAATAAATTAATTTTTTTATGACATGATAATGATGTAATATTTACATCATTAATAAAAGATTTAAATAAACAAGATATTAAATATTAATACTATATAAAAAACCATTAAAATTATTATTTGATGAATTTAGTTCAACTATGAGTCATATTATCTTCAGCTCTATTGATTTTTCGACACTTGGAAATTGAATATAATTATATAATAAAATAATATTTTCACACAATCCTAAAGAGGCCCTCCTCCCCCTTATAAAAGGAGACAATTTCTATAAAATTCCTCACACCTCTCAAGCCTTTTGGGTTTTCTAAACTCTATCCAATTAAGCTCCCTACATCCCAAACCAAATGGAGTTTACCAAATTAAGGGTTACATGTTATCTTAACTTCATTTCTTTTATTTTACATCTATAACCCCTAAACTCTTTTTATTCCATTTTTTAAAACAACACCAGTATCCTCAATATACTGTAATATTGTTATGATAATGTTTCAAACTAAACTTACAAACACCATCATGTAATGGATGAAAAACATAATGATTCTGTGGATGGAAAACTAACGCCTCATTAAACGATGATTGTTCAATTACCTCATAATGCCTATCATGGTGGACATTATGATGGAACTGTATTTATATTTTATATATATTATGTTTATTTTTTATTTATGATTTAGTATTTTTTCATTTATATCATAACTGTATGGTTTCCATTATGGGTAAATGCGATAATTTAATTTGAGGATGTGCAAACTACCTCCCCTCAAAGTGACATGACTCGATAATGCCTTATGTGGGATGTATAAAGGATGTAGTTAATGATATTATATATGATATAACATTGGAATTATAATATACTTATTTATAACTATGATTTAATTCCATTAAAATAATAAATAGAAATGAAAGTAGCGTTCAAGCGTACGTACGACTTACCCTCTCCATGAATGGGGCATTTCATTTCTTACAACCAAATGATATATACTTTTATAAATAAATATATATATATATACTAGATGTATATTATATCTATTTATATCTAAATAAATAATATCATTCTTGATATAATTATCTATTGACAACATGGACAACATGTAAATATAATGTGTTCATTTTTTCTCAAGTACCAAATATCAACAAAATGAATGTTATTAAATTAAATGATTATGTAATGTTTATAACATGGTAATAAGTGATATAAAAGGAATAAGAAACATTAAAAATGTTATGATGAAAATATAAATTAACTTTAGTTTTTTATTTAGTTGACTATAGAATGAACAGGTCAAGTCGGACAATGAGGTAAGGGGTTTCTTATCTCACTTTTAATTCCATGAGATTTCCATTGTTCGCTAGTAATTCAATGAATGTGGTGTATTTTGTTCTGAAATTTGATATATATTATCATTATAATCTTTATATTCATTGTATTACATGATCCATTTGTTGGTTATTATATTATGGTCATACAACTCCGTTGATTACAACGTGGTAAAGTGTTTCATCTCATATTTTATTACCGTGAGATTCATGCTATATTTTTCAACAATTTTCTTTTTCAGTGGTGTATGTACTGCCCATGGTTTTACACATTGTTTAGTATACATTAATTTATTAGAATTTACATCTTCTTTGTATGATCTTTCTTTCATGTGGAGTATGCTTTGTATGTTTCCAAATCGGCAAGGGAACCTTTCAGCCTCCTCTTTTTAAAAGACTTTGTTTTGTTATGTCATTTAGTTTACATATTATTATGTTGGGATATGTTATTCTATATACTTATTGATGTTAATTTTATTTCCAAGTGATGATATACCATTTTATTCTCATCAAGAAATTTTTTCTATTTTAAAGTGACGCCTTTAGGATTTCAAATTTTTGAAATGGAACTTCTTATCCCAATTTCAGTTCTTTGGGTTAAACTTGTACTTCTTGAATATGTTGTCATATGAATATGTTTGAATGACCTATAATTTAATTACACATAATATCTACATCTATTTGGTGTATTTATATTTTTCACACATAATTATGTGATTGATTTATCCTTAATTTAATTGTATCGTCTTTATGAGGGATTTCATCTCAATTTATATTTCCATTTAGACATAAATGTTGTTATGCACCAATTCACTCTTATAGGGATGATATACTATCCTTTTCATGTTATATCATGAATCCAATTATTCTCATGATATTATAATGTTTAGATTATATGTTATTCCTCAATTATTTATATTCACGAGTCTCTCATTTTGTTAAAAACTCTTTAACAAAAATATCAATTTAAATGTTTTAAAGAGTTATTATTATAAATATTTATATTTTATGTCAATGTTTTAAAAATATTTTTGAGTATTTATTTATATTTTAATTTTATAAAAAGCTTTAATTTGGTATGAGACAGTTTGATTCAAAATTTTATTTTTAAATTGTTTATGAAAATGGATTGATTATTTCAATATCTTGAAATTACTTCTTGTGATTGAAAAAGAAATGTTATTAGAGAAATGTTTATATTTGAAGTATTTTTATGTGTTAAATGGTACTAGGAAATTTTACTGGTGGTTAGGTGATAAACCATACGATGGGATGTGTCGTGATAAACCAAGACGGGTGGTTACGTTATAAACTCTAATGCATTGGGTATGGAAGTCAGCCATATGACTATTCCATTTAGTGATAAGTGTGAAAGTCAGCCATATGGTTATTCCAGTTATGTATGATTATGTCCCAAGTTACCTTGATATGTTTTCTGTTCTTTATATGGGGTTTATGGTAATATTATTGTTAAAAAATGTAATGTATTGATCTTTTATTCAATGGAGAGTATTTACTACATCATAAAGTTTAAAAACATTACTTCTGAAAATTATTCATGGTTTACATGTTGTTTTGAAAAAATAATAGTTTCCCTTCGTTGTGTATCCATTACAGAGCTTTTTATGCTCATCCCAAGTTTTTAAATGTGTTTCTCATGACTTAATGAAGAATAGGCTGAATGATGGGTTCAAGGAAAAGTCTTTCTATCTTAAACATGGAAGTATACAAGACTCTTTTTTTATGTGTTTTTGTTTTGTGAACAAAATAGGAACTGAGAAGAAGTTTATACTTTTTAGTTTTTGAAAATAAATGATATAGTTATGGCCCAATTCTCTAAAACACTAAACATAATAAGATCTTCAATGTGAATTATTAATTTACATCAAGATTTTGCAATGTTTAATGTCGGGTCATTAAAATACGTTTGAGTCCTCTTAAAATACCTCCACAGAATTTTTGTGTCTAACATGTATATGATGCTTATGATTACCAATCTATTCATTTTAACAAAAATAACCTGGATCCAAATATATTTATTTGGATTTTCAATGACCTGGATACCCATGGATTGGAAGTATATTCATTTCTATAAGAATTCTATCCCGAGTTGAGGGAAATTTATACTTTGGAATAATTATCAGATTGTCTGGATTCATTCCGTTATTTTTTGATATGCCTGAATATAAAAATTCATTCTTAAAGAGTGTTTTGTTTGTTAATAAAATATACCATCATAAAAGTACATAATATGAAGACTTGTTATTGAAATATCTTTCTTGAGTCCCAACCAAAGTGATATATATGCATAATAATTTGAAACATAACACTATAATATGAAAATAATAATTTGAAATAAATAAATTTTATATTCTTTTTAATTATATAGAATATTAATTTTCATGTGAAGGGTTGAATTATTAGTGTTTTAAAAGGTCAATCCATCTATGTGGTTTTTATAAAATTGATTATTTGAAGAGTCTAATATTTCTTAAAATGAATGGGAGTTAATAAATTTATGAATATCATCTGGGGAAACATACCCTTAATATTATATACTAAAATCAATTTTATAATTTTATTTTTCACCACATATTAATATAGGTTATATGAGGTATATATCTATATAATTATACATTAATACATTTAATTAATCTGTTGGAGGATTGGATAGAAAAAAAATTTCACGTATGTATCAAAAAACATTTATTTAACCCAACAATACCGGAATACATTTCATGTTAATCATAAAAGATGGTGATCATGAACTAGATCACATACATGGTTATAGTTCTTATTATAAAGATATCATGTATTATGATTCTACTATTTTTTACCTATTTAAGAATATTGGAAACATTATCTTATTTATACACTCAATTTTGGTATCATTCATACATGAATTTATTTTCGACTGAACATTAGATTTTCATTTTTTGTAGAAAATTCCTATCATGGATGTTCATATAATTAAAATATTAAATGTTTTGATGTTATTATTCATAAAAATGTCATTAAATGAGATGATATTTTTAGTTTTACCAATGGTAATAAATGGGGTACATGGAAATTATAGTATATTAACAACTGTTTGATAATTTTTGAGGAAGGAACACTTTGGTGGAGATATGTTATATTTAATTAAAATGTATTTTGTTGATTCAAATATTCCCATTATCAATCATCAAGATTCTACCATTCATACATTTTTTTATTATATTATGAAAATAAATTCATTGGGTCTTTTGGGATATATATATAAAGATATTAAAATCATTATTTAGTACTTCTTTATATAATGAGTAATGTAGGGGAACTGGTTGAAGGTTTAATTTTAAAAAAATACATACATACAAGACTATATATTAAAAAATTATATGTTTCTCAGAGTGGGGGGAATTTCTAAAATAATTATCCTTTCTTGTTGAAATTCCATTTATTGATATGGGAATATATTATAATATTCTAATTTGATAAAAAATGTGCAATGTGAAATTTTAGTGGGGTTTGAATTTAAATAATCATTTATTTATTTCTAAGTAAATAATTTTAAAATGGAATCATCCTCTTCAATAACAATGAGAAATGTATTTCTAAAACATAAGAAATAATGTTGGGTGAGAACTTCCCAACGATACAAAATCCCCTGGTGCATTGAAGTTGTTTGATAAGGGATGGAGCACCAAAAAAATATTAGTGATGTGACATTCATTGAGGATAATTACAATATAATAAAATTTATTCATATGATGAGGAAGACATGATTCTAGCCATGACAGTGGGATTTATTTCAAATAATAATATAATTATTGATTATTTTTAATATTCACCTTAAAAAAACATTTTTGATCTAAACATTTATTTTTATTTTTATGTTCATTTAAAATTATTGGATATATAATTAGGATTTCAATGTGATCCATAATAAGAAATTCAGGATGAATAAATATGGATAATGTTCCCCATGATTTTTTTTCATTTATCTGGAATACATCCACCTTCGGAAGGTGTTTGATGGATTTTCATTGGTTGATGAGATGTTATATATGAGCATTAAAGTCACTTTTAAAATTTAATTGATGAAAATTGTTGTGATTATTGATTTCGAGATATGAATTATTGGATCATGGGATATGTTTTCATGTACGTAGACCTTCAAGTCAAATTGGTCACATGGTGTGTTATATTGTTGTGAAATTGATTCATACAACATCATGAATGACATAAGGATCACTATCCTAATGAATCACGAAAATATGAGATTATTCGATTGGTTTTTAGTTAGTGATTAAAGATTTTATCTAAAATTTCATTTCTAGAATAAATCAAAGACACATAGTCATATAGATCTCATCATGGTTTTAATTGATATCCAACCATTTCCTAAATATAAAAAAAGACATATAGATAGATTTCATAAATTAAAAAGTTAATATAAGCATGGTTTTTTAGTGATTGACACATAATATTAAATAAAATATGAAATTTAAACTGAAAACATATATTTAAATTCATACTGATAAAACTATGTATCATATTATGGTCCAGATGATTCTTACATTACTTTAAGGTCATATGGGTCATTTTTACGAAGTACCAGTACAATTTGAATGTGTTTATTCTATTTTGAGTATTTCAAGTGCCTTTTAAATATAAATATAATTTTAAATTAAAAAGTGACATTTATTCCATTATAAATTGAAGAAAACTACTAAACATAAAAATATAAAATATATTGTATATACTTTAATGATGTGAACAAATAGTTCATGAGTGCATAATCATTATTGTAGACATTGATGATTATTTTCATTTATGATTGTTATTTCACTTATTATATCTCCAAATGGATAAATAAAAAATTATAGATGAAGTTATTTACTCATGTGATTTATGAAAATTAACTACATACATATCAGATAAAAATTGTATAGAAATTAACAAAAAATTGATGTAAAATTATGAGAAAATTTATAAAAGAAGTTGTACAATGTCATCTCATTATGAATTCTATATACATTCTGACACAATTATTAATGTCCATTAATTGATAAAATAATCTATTCACTATTTTAAATGAATTTTATAATGAGATTTATTTTATAACTAAAAAAATATAAATAAAAGTTGATCAATAAGAATTTTAAATGAAATTGAAATTATCATCAATTATGCCTCATCAGCAAGGGGATTTTATTGATGGAATTAGATATAATTTATAACATTTTACATTTAATATAAAAAAAAATTTCTATTTTTATTTTACAATATCAAATTATATTTTAATATTTTTTACATTCTCAAATGAAATTTCACCTATTAGTGAGTAAGGTGTTATACATTCTTTCAAAATCCAATCGAATAACGTCATGAAATGTTGGTATTTATGTCTTTATAGTAGAAGACAATGAATACATAGTAACATAGTCTTTCATGAATGTTTAAGGTGAACTGAGTGTGGAATTTTTTAATAAATGGGAAATCCTTGACTTCCTTTAGTACTATATCTTGTCAAATTACCATATGAATAATGATAATTTATAATCCAATACAAATGTAGCATCCACAATTATATTTCCATTCCTATAATAATAATTCAACACAACTACTAATTATACCATAAATATAAAATTTGCATTCAATGGATACGAATAAATATCAATATCAATAAACAAGTTTATTCTTTATATATGCATATACAACCGATTTTATTTTCACATTATGATTAATCCTGGTGGAATGATATAATTTCTAAAATACATATCCATATAATTTGATTACTTTTTGAATAGAAAAACGATTAACTCCATCAGTAGAGAGAATAAGTTGAGTGTTTCTCGACTCATTCCCAAATATAGGTTACTCGGGATCAATTTTATTTAATTGATGATATTCTATTGGGTGAATGATTTTCCCATATTTATATATCTTATCTACATGCCACATCATTTTTCATTTAATATAATCACTTCTGTATAGGTTGATGAACCTTTTATTAATTACAATGTAATATGAAACATTAAAATGAAATCATTCATCATGAGTGTATTGTGATGAACCATAAATTGGGAAATTTTTATGTGATTAATGTTTTTTGGAAATTAGTATACAATCATTTATAAGAAAATTCATTCTTTCATATATCACACCAATTGAATTTATAACTCCTTTAGAGAGATTTTTTTGGTGAAGTTAATTATATTTTGGGATCATATTATTTAGTAGACAAATCAGTTTTAGAATGTTGGTGTCAATCCACCAAATTCCAACATTTACACTATATTTATTCAGTGTTGTTTAAAATGATGTATATTCAATACAAAATAGTATAAATATGTTACCTTTAACAACAAATTATGTTCTAATACAATTTCCATGATCATGAAGGTATTTTTAAATTGTAATTTTCTTTTCCTCAAATTGATATTCTCTATCATCACGCATATTTTAATATTTTAAATATGTTCATTATCATTATTCAATTTCTAATCATATCATAATTTACATAAAAAAATTATTCATATTAGTAGTTATATTGAAATTTTAGCTATTTCTACTCTAGCATTTATAAAATTATTCTATTCCTTAATTGATCAGCTGATCTTCCTATTCCTCTAGAATATATTTTCCTAAATAATAATAGATCATACATAGACAATGTATTTTAGTAGAGATATATGTATGATATTTTGAAAATTTTATAAACGCCATGCTGATAACAACTTTTCTTATGATTATCATCCATCCATTTATTATTCATATTAATCTTATTTGATTCAATAATATTAAAATTTAATAAGAGAAAAAAATGCCTAATGTGGTTTATCTTTAATCTCTGAAATGATATTCTTATATAATTACTTATTCTATATAAAAATATTTTTCTATGATTATAAGGGATAAGTGATTTTTATTGATATTGTTTTGTACTATTGGAAATCATAAAATAGGAATTTTTTTATATCTATAAGGTTATAAATAATATGAATATATTTTAATTTGTTTAAATATTTGAGATAATGGACTATTTTTATAGTTTATCTTGGTGTTATTAATGTAATATGTTATAGAATATGTTCTTTCATTTCATCACATGGTACACGGTAGAGTACGGGGTGTGTCAATGATATGATACATAAGAGTTGAAGAAGATATTTTATCACATATTGAATATTTTGAGAGCTCCCAACCAACTATCCTTATGAAATTTACATTTAATGAGACTCGTGAAATTTATTGTGTACAAAATCTAAAATATTGGCCTTTTCTTAATTGGGTGAAAAAATTTAGATGACAAAAAAAGGTTAAAATGATGGCAGAAAAAATCCAATATTGAGGAGAATAAAATCCATTATTCCCAAAAAAATATTAAATAGAATGTCTCAATTACTAAATAGTTATGATGATGGGATGACTATGAATGTAATCTGTAATTGGATTATTTGGTGAAGCAACTACTACGTGTGAAAATTTACAAACCCCATTCTAAGAGGGAAATTTTCTTTTGTGATGAATATCCAATAATTCTAATTCTTACTCAAAATCAATTTCATTGGGACACATTAATTTTAGAGATACAAGAAATTATATCATAGGTTGATCTGTTATGATAAAGTTTCATTTGTAATTCAGGGAATGATTAAAAAAACAAATGCATTTTAATTACAGAACATAGATCATAATAATACGTGACATAAAGAAGTAGTGTTGTCCTCCTACAGAACAATTGTCTCTCTAGAGATACTTGAAGAGGTAATCCAATGATCCACTATATTACAATCCCTATTAATATTGGAGAATGAACATGAAAATAAGTGAAAAATAATTTATCAAAAAGACTATAAAAACGGTTTGGAACCATTCGTATATGCCAAAAAACCATTTATATATGTTGTACCATTGTTATATGGGGCTACTGCATTGTCTATAGTTGGTATCGACAAATAAAATTCCTTTTGGGAAACTATTGGTATAGTGGAGATATATCCATAATTTTCAAAACTATTGATATATGAAATTCAAAAAAGAACCTCTTGTTTCAAAAAATCAATAAAAATTAGAGTGTTAATGTCATGTCATATATATGTATAGGTATAATTAAAATTAATTTTTTATATATTCAATGATAAATGAATAAATAACTCAATAAAAATTGAAAATCGATACAGACATTTTTTCAAAACCACTAGTATAATCCTAAACCATTATTTTTCCAAACCGATGGATTATTTATATTGAATTTAGGGACATTTAACAATTTTTAAAAAAAAATTATTATAGGTTCATTAAATTTATGGTTTACTAATTGTTTTTTACAAACTGTTATTATAGCCATCACATATAACAATGGTTTTTTAGGAACTATTTAAATAATGTCTTTTAATTGATTACATGGCAATGGGTTGTATAAAAACTATGGAATAGTTATGATCAATTCCAAACGATTTTCCAAAACAATTATTATAGGGTTAGATGGTGGTTTTCATACCAATGGTATTGGACAAACTGTTGGAGTGGGGTCACTTTATAGGAGTAATAACAATAGTTTCTCTATACCTATTGGTATTGGTCTATTGGTATAGAACCTATTTCTAGTAGTGTTGAAAATGGATTGAACATTCATAACAAATAAGCTAAAATACTAATGGCTACACAATCAGTCCATAATACCATTAATAATGTCAATATTGTATGATTACATGATTAAAATTTTCCATCATTAGGAGAACATTATTCCAATTAATAATGCATTAGATTTATCCACTGGCGGATCCCTAAAATTGTGGATTGTTATCTTTCGTGATTTGATAATGCAACCAAGATGATCAGGTACCAAAATCACCTTCCATAAAGAACCTCTTTTGAAGATAGCTGCATCCACATTTTTCATAATAATATTAGATGGTGAAGACTACACTTATATAAGAGAGAATATGGTAAGGGGTTATCAAGCCGAATCTCATTACTCTTCCATGTCTCCTATCAAGATACAACCTGCTTGATCCGAAGAAGTTAGGTTTTGTTATCATGATTAAACCTGATCACTTAATATCAGCCATATAAACAATGATACAACAAAAAGTGAGTATATTGTATATCAAGGGATTTAATAAGTGAACTTTGACAATTGATACTCAAAACCATTCACCTTCTCCAAAATCCTTTTCGCAATCGGGTTCAATGCATGTTTTATATTCTTGTCCCTTTAATGGTATAACATTGCTTTTATTGGAGTTTCTGCTTCACTAATGAAGAATGGAATCCAGTTTTACCCTTTTATATTGTAATATAATTTATAAATAATTTCAATTGTGTATTCCCACAAAATGTTTCAATATGAATATTCAGACCTTGTATAAATTATGTGCAGTTCGGTTTCCTTATGTATTGGACATCTTTTGCATTATTTTTTATTGGTTTTATTTATTTTATTAGTCAACAGTGTTCCCTTGATGTACTATGATGATGTATGTTTGTAGTTTACATCCACTGGGCATTCGTAACTTCCTAGAGGCCATGCCACAGATCGGTTCAGGGATGACCTAGGCTGGTTCATGACATGAAGAGTTATCGCCCCTCTTACATCAACATCCCTTCCATCCCACGTGTGCACAACAAACCTTAAATCCTGCAGCTTGAGACCGGTAGTGATCCATGCACTATCATTTAAATCCAACCCTCACAATCTATCGATGAAAGACACTGATGAGAGGAAAAATATTTACCATAAATGACCCCATCCGTCATTACAAATCATCGTGAATCACATCATCATTTTTTCAATTTGTTTACATAAAAACCTAAATTGTGTAGTGATGCCTTTTTTTAGATCAATTTCAGGTAATAATGGTGTCAGTTGGAGATTGACTTACAGGAATCAGTTATATGGATTTAAAACCATATTAATAATATTAAAACATAAAAAATAAAAAGGAAAAAATTGTAATCATATAAATTTCAAAAATATTGAAATATTGATTCTTATTCAATAAATATCAAAAAATTTTATTAAATGAATACATTTCCTTAATATTTAAAATTTGTAATTTTCAAAAATAATGAAATTTAGGAAATAATATTTAAAATATTAACATTAATAGAAATAAATTAGAAACGTTTCAGAAAATGATAATACAAAACATTAATTAAATGAATTGAAAACATATAAAATTGAAAAAATTATATAAATAAATAATATTATTACAGATAATTATTGATGTATGCATTAAATTGAATTTATATAGAATATATAACATGTTATTAACGTTTATAATAAGTAATATTTTTTAAAAGGTTATTATTTATATAAATAAATATATATTTATCCATGTATAGATAAATAAAAAATATTGAATATATTTCAAAAATATTATATAATTATACAATAAAAAATGATATTGAAGAATGGAAGGGGTTCCAAACCTATGCATGAATATCATCTGATTGGATTTAGGGAGTAGTTAGAAGATAATAATTGGAATCAATAATAATAATAATAGTTAATGATAATGACGACGACCCATCGACGAAAATGAAAGTGGATTTATTACTATTATATTAAATCATAATATTAGTGGTGGCCTTTTGTGCGTGATTAATTAAATGGAATGGTTTTAATTTAATATGAGAATAACCATGATAAAATAATTTAATGGGATTAAATTAGAACATTAATTATGGGGGATATTAATATTAATTTTATTAATAATAACAATGAAGTGATAATGAAGAACATGCAAGGGGAGGCACCCCTTTTGGTGGAGTGGGATAAGAAATCGTGAATGGAAAATTTAGATTGCAGAGTGAAAGAGTTTAAAGAAAATAAATATTTGTTATTTAAATCAATAAAATAAATAAGGAAATCAATCAAGGTGGAATTGGGTGATGCGCACCAAATTGGAGAGGATTCTGTGCGTGAATCATATATTATATTGGAGAGAGAAATTTTCAATTAAATTAAATAACAACAATAATATAATAATAATTTTTTTTATTTATAATTTTCAAAACCATAATTAGGGCATAAGAGAGGGTCTATAAAACTCCTATTGTTAATTGAAGTTACTATTATCATTAAACCCATGGAAACCACGTGAATTTTCATGTGTTGGCCAGTCAAACAATGTAATAGTAGTACGGTCACGTCATTTATTCATTAATACATGATGCGTACCGTTTTACCTTTTCATGGCCTATATAATAGAGGGTCAAATGTTATTTATGAAACCCTCTTCTTCTCCGCACAACGACACCCTCAGATGACCCCGAACGCTTCCTCCTATATTCTTCATCCAGACTCTGATTGTCGATCTGTCAGTGGATACAAGATCGTGTGGACGAGGTGAACATTGTGCACCTCATTCATTTCTCTATTCTTCGACATCCTCTTCGCAGTTTCCTACCTAGTAGATTGCTGATATTTGACGGGAACAACTATCTTAGACAAATGTCATCTTAATGGTATGTTCTACCCCATTCTTATTTCTTCCTTGGCCTCTTCAATATGTTCCTCATTGCCATTATATGACAAATAACACCTTAAACATTATTGGTGTCTCTCTTGGTTGTTATGGCAGATGTGTAGTAGTGTCCACGGGAGGAAGTAGTCGTTAGCAGCAGTGATCGAAATCCTCGTGGTGGTTGTTCTCACAGAAGGACATCAAATCATGTTCATGTTGGAATCTTACCTTCGTCTCTCTCTCTCCCTCTATTCATCATGCAGGGTGGGTATCCTCTATTTTAGTGATATATCGTTGAACCAGTAAATGAATATATTAACTGGTTAAAGAACCGGTTTGGGGATGTTTTGTTGATTTTGTTGTTTTATTTCCATTAATGATTATCCTTTTATTATGTTGTGAATTTAATTGGATTATGATTACAGAAAATCACGGTCGTTGGGGTCCTTTCTTGAGAAATTAAATTTTTCCCTATTTTTCTAGATGGTTTGGTGGATGGAATTTCATATAATGTGGAAATTGGATAATCATTTAAGGTTGACTGATTAAATGAATACTCGGAACACTTGTATGATCACCCTAGTCAAACTAAATGAAAGAATGAATTTTTTGTTGATGCTGGTTGGGGATTAATTATGTAAAGGGGTGTTTCATGGGTTGTTGTGGAACATGTTATTAGCAGGGCTGCAGTTAGCATGGTTTTGGTTTGGCATGTATGATATGGTTTTGATGGGTAGCAGAGCTGTGGTAAATGGAATTAGAGGGATGATGATGGGGTACTGGTATTGTTTCCAATGTGTTTGTGCTTATGGCAGTTGGCAGCAGGGCTTCAAGGATGGGTTGTGAGCATTAATAAAAGTGTAAGAGTTAACTAATGAATTGTGGGGCGTGGTAGTTGATTAAATACGGAAAATAAATTGAATTGATCGGCTGATAAATAAAAATGGTATTGTGTTTCTTGTGTTTTCCCTAATGTTATTTTTTGTTTGAAAGTATATTTTTTACAAATGATTGATCTGGTTAGGTTGTTTTTAGTTTTTCAAACGTTAAGGAATTGATAAACAAAAATTGTTGAAACATGAAATGATTAATGGGGTTTGGGCTGTTTATTGTGTCCATACAATAGATGTAGCAGTGTCGAGGCATGTGCTCAGATCATCTGTGTAGAAGCCTTAGGATGGGTTGAGTGGTGGTTATAATTATATAAATCTGTACATTTTATGTTTCTTTATGCACCCTACCCATGTTGATCACTACGTGCAGAACACCCGTGGGACAGGGGGGTGACATTCTCAAACATTTAAAGGATGGCTCATTACTGTTCTTCCTTGTGTTCCCTCATCCAGGTTATATAACCCAAGATCCTTCAGGAAGGTTATGATAGATGATTCAAAATAGTCATTTCGATGAGGATGTGATATTTTACCAGGTGTCTTCGAGAAGAGATGTGATGTGGTTCCCCAGTTTCTTCATGGTGATATGTGGTTATGGCCAAGGATAGAGTGCCAGAGGGATACTATGAGCTTCGTATGGACAAGTTGTGGCACTAGCTCAAACATCGTCAGACTAGGTTATGTCACTAGATCTTTAGGTTTTACTACTGTGTATACTTGTATGCTCACCATTTGTTTACATTCAGGATTTCTGGAGGACTTCAGGGACAATAGGGGACTTTGCTAGTCGAGCATTAGAGTTTTCCTTGTTGGAGTTTTGGATTACTTTTTTTGTTATCGTACATTGGAGCTTTTCTTGAATTAGTAATTTTGTTTCAGTATTGTAAAAAACATGCATATGGTATTGGTTTTGGGTTTATTTTCTTTTACTTTTTCCTTTTTCTTTTGGTGTTTGATTAATATTATTTTTCGATCTTAAATAATAAAAATGGTAATGCCTACCATAATTTAGAAAAATCATACCCTTGGTTCTAGTCTCCACTCTAGGCCTACTAGAGGCGGGAATCGGGGGTCATTATCTCCCTTTCACCATTGCCAACTTAGGAGGGGCATCTTTTTTGGGATGGGATCACTACGAAATAGTATCCGAGGTGATTTTTGAGAGATAGGATGGAGTATGGAGTTATCCATAATGAGGATTTCCTGGGATGGTAGGGAAACAGTGTTGGCTGATCTTGGTCCGTGAAATACGTCATGGAAGACCGGCTAGGACACATGATTTTAGGGGCCCCCATGATCCGATGCAAGGACTCTGAGCTTACTGAATGACCAATTAAGAATACATTGATAGCAGGGTAGAGACCCTAGGAAAGGTACATGCATCATTGTGATTTTTGTTTTACATGATTTGGGTGTTCTGGGAATGAAATCGCATTAAAATGATAAAATGAAACCTAGAGAAAATATCGTTTCTACATGGGCCTAGGAGTTCTTTGTTTACCATAAAGTTATGGAACAATGACATCATTCTCGGGGGACTTAGTCAGTCGAGGCCCAGTAGATTCGGACGGTCGATCAGCTAAGGATTTTCATAGAGGAGGAAGTCAACTTGTGTTAGAGCACAATTCGTGCTTTCCAGCGACAGAGCATGAAGAAGTATGAAGGAAGCACTTCAGATACAGAATCAGATAGTTGGGTGTAGGAACTCGAGATCAACATTAGACTGATCAAGGACCCAGCAGAGTACTGGGTTCCTCTAGCAGAAATCCATCTACAAGGAGAAGCACATTAGTTGTGGTTTCATTACCTTGGGGAGGGGAATGATACATAAGTTATATGGGGAAATATCGAGAAGGAGATCTGAGAGGAATTTCTTTCCTCTAAGAGGGAGGCTGAGAAGAGGAATGAGTTGTTGTCTCTCCAACAAGGAAGCCTGTCAATTCGGGAACTAGGGGTCATGTTCATGGATCTTTTTCGTTTGCCCCGAATCATTTTCCAGATGAGGATTCTAGTGCTAGACATTTAGAGGAGGAACTTCACCCCTCTATTCGGTGTGTGGTGACCCCTTTCACCTTACAAACGTACCTGGAGGTAGAGAATTAGGCAATGATAATCGAGAGTATGAACATTCATGTAGGTCCCCCACTAGAGACGAGTCACCCATTATCGTCCAATAAGGAGGCGGTCAGCAGTAGATCCCCAGCAACATGACCTTCAAAATTTTGACCATCTGGAGTAGACTTTAGCAGGTCCCACACCAATATCATTATTTCCACTTGATTTCAATGGGACAGAGAATGAGGCGATTTGTATGTGGTAATCATGGGCATCTTGGTAGGCATTTCCCTTTTCAGACTCAGTATGGAGGGACTAGCCATGTTCAGCCACAGCCCACGCAGGAGTTTCCAGCCTGACCCTTCCAGCAGTAACATGCTCTAGTCCCTCCAAGTGGAGCTAGAGAAGGTGGTGGACGACCACATGGAGTTCCACAAGGACCCCAACTGAGATGTGGTTGAGGAGGTGAATGTCAACAGAGAGGTAGGGGAGTGGGACACGAACAGTTGCACGCAATAGAAGCGGTAACCCTAACAAGGCCTGAGATCAAGAGATATGTTTTCGGTTTTACTTAAATTCTAATGTTTATATTTTTTTAATTTAGGAGCGTCACAATCCATTGTTGAAACTCATTCTCGCCCATGCTTTTGACCTGGATTTACTTTTTCATGAGTCTATAATGCTATGTTGTTTCCATCATTACTTTAAATGTGTGTGATGATTCTTAACATGTGGGGAGAGAAGAACACGAATCATAATCAGGACACATTAATATTGATGCAATTAAACCCATGAGGGTGAGCCAGTTCCACCCAAAGTGTATAGTATCATGACATGGGATAAGGAATTCCCCAATACTTCTGTTGGGGAAGCATATTTCTTGATTTGTGAGGTGTTGGGGGATGTTTGTGTATGATAAATACTAAATTATTGTGGTGTGAGAAACTATTACCTAATCGAGAAGTGTTAATTTGGATGCAATTAATCCCATGAAGGAGAGTAAGTGCCACCTAATGTAGAAAATATCTCGACATGGGGGAAGGAATTCCCTTACTCATATAATTAGGATAGCAGTTTGATTCCTGTTATGACGAGAGCCCTGATAGGTATCTTGTGTGGTGGTTTTTTGAACCATTCCCCCTTTTATTGTAACGCCCCGACCCTAGTTGCCTAGAGTCGGTGCATTATTACATAACATTGGCATGATCACAAGAAAGATCAAATCTCGAAAGACCGATTGGTTTAGTTGCCTTGGAAACACTAGATATATTCATAAGTTTTACATTACATCATAAAATGAAAAACTACTACAACAACATAATGTTTCCACAGTCCACACTATAATCCCCTCATAATATCCCTGAAGGTCATTCATAACTTACATCTTCACTTCCTGGGAAAAATAAAACATAGAAAATGGGTGAGCTCAAATGCCCAGTAAGGATAACAATATAGCGGAAACTTTCATCAATAAGAATAAACATTTAAGGCAATGTATAACTAAAACAAAAGCCTTTTAAACATGAACTTTCAACATGGTATGGCATAAATAAAATGAAATAATTCCATTTACATATTCACATGGATATTCTACTAATCGAATAATCACATGCAAAAATCAATAACCACTTTCATAATGTTGGAATGCATAATGCCAGACTATCATAACCACATAGCCAAGGTCTCGTGCCAAGACTACAAATAAGATTTTGTCAAGGCCTTGTGCCAAGACACTAGTTTGTCTCATGAGACCTACCGATGCATCGAGGAGCTATAGCGGGCTCCACCCGTCACATATTAAGTCCAATGCATTCCCATATGAAAAGGTTTAAACATAACATAAACATTCGTATTAAAACTAGCATACGAAATGTAAATACTTTCACCATAAACTATGAATGGTATAATAATAGCACATCCACAGTCAAACATATCACAAAACCTTCAATACAATATAGAAGTTTTGTATCATAATAAATCAACTTCAAATAATCTTAAAATCCATCAAAGGATGTTGACATAGATGAAATCAAAATTCTTTTTAAAGAAATATCTCCTTTTATTTTGAAATAATTTAAGATCCATATAAAATAAAACATTTTCTTTGAAAATATTCTTATAATCTTGTAAAGGAAGCTTTAAGATTTTATAATGGCGGAAAATAGCCGCACCCGCCGTATAAGTTAAAAAAAATCATTCTTACCTTAATTCTGTCGAAAAGGTTAAAAAGGACCTTGTTTTGAAAATGACCGAAAGATTCCTTTATAAACCACTTATAAAAGTCAAAAAGGGTATAAATGACTTCAACTCATATTCTAGTAAATAGTAAAAATGTTTTGAAATGCATTTTTAAGAAACATGGATGTGGATGATAAAGAGATCCCAGTAGATTATTACGTTTAAACAACCTTGGATAATGAAGAGGTTGTAAAGTGAACCCTTACCTTGTACTTTTCCTTGGTTGGCGTAGGTTAACCTACTGTATAATGGTGAAATAGTTGTTATTAAATTATACAAGAATCATATATATTAATATGATATCATATATGATTTTTTAAAATTGATTTGTTAATAATATCTTAGAATTATCGTCGTTTCGGGAGTTAACTTACTCATTTTCTTTTATATGTTTTGTTACATAAGCCATGGTTGTTGTATCTTATTCATATCCAGAATGATATCCAGTCCATAAACATCATTTTTAAATCATCAAATGATAATTATACTTGAATGGATACGATGGAGAATGAATCTCATCACGTTCGTGGAGACGGTAGTCCGTACGTACGCACGAGCGAAAATATCATTCTTTTGATATTAAAATAATATATAAATGGATGGTATATCATATATATACAGAATAATTAACATGTTATATTTATTATTTACATGAGTTACACATCATTATTATACCCATCCAAATAATATTATATTGAATAACAATTACACCACGACGTGGAGACGGTAAGCCGTACGTAGGCACGTATGGTGACATGTTATTCAAAGGGTGGATAGAATACTGAATATGATTGTACAATATTTATAATAACATCACAGTATATGTGAGATACTGGAGTTATTATTTTGTAATGGTAAGAACAAAGGAAGAAGAAGTGGAAGAAGAAATGAACTTGGAGAAGGGTGGTGAAATCATTACCTCTTCTTCTGGTTCATCCTTTTGATTTGATCAAAAGGGCTCCATAGGTTGGCTTTATAATCAAACTAAGGCCTCTATGTTGTAGTGAGGGATGTTGGGAGAGTATTTGGGAAGAGTTTTTCCGAACCAAAAGGCTTTGAAGGTGTTAAGAAATGAGAAGGAGGAGTTCCCTTTTATAAGAGGGGTGAGGGGCACCTTTGGAAAAGCTAGAAATATTAATTTATAATAAATTCATATTCGGTTTCTAATGGCTCCAAAGTATATTATTCAAAGGTTAAGGTGGGGATAGGTCGAAAACCACTCAACCAATAGAATTTCGACAGGTCTGGGTACTTATATTAACCTTATCATTAAGTATTAACTATAAGTTAATTAGTTTCACTTTTACAATGTCTCTATGTATTTTTATATAATATGGTTAATAAACTTACTATATACATCCAAGTGACCCCCTAGTGGTACATTAATGATGAACCTATCATGATATAAGTCTCTTGGCCGAACCTTAGATTTTTAGGAATTTAATATCAATTATTAATATAATATTTGTTTAAGAACTCTTTTATGTCAATTTTGACACTATTCAATAGATGATTTTTGTGAAACTCATAACAGATTGATTACTTCGAACAAAGTCAATGAAATCAATCCTAATATATCATATTATCCTATAAAATTAGTTTAATTCATTAAAAGTTTCATATTATATTTATTTGGGTATTTATAATATCAATTATTTTAATTTTTCACTATTATAGTAATTACTGCATCATCATTCGGTCATATATAAAATAACTTATATAATGTCTAAAAATTATAAATAAAATATAATTATGTAGGAAATCTTCTTAGCTTTCTAATTAATATTTATAATCTAAAATACAACATACATAACCCTATGTAACAATTGTTGTTCTAAAAGATATATGCTTGTGTCATTTTTGTATTCATTTTAACTAAATAAAAATAAAGTGTCACTATCACTTACAAGTGGATCCATGGGGTCCCAAAATAGACCCAAAGATTCCCATGGTCGACCATGTATCAAAACATAGGGTTAAGAAACGTTTTAAGGTAATTTAGTATTATTATAATATTATTTGTTTAAACCTTATTTATCGGATTTACCCTTAACCATGGTAAATAAAATATTTACCGCAGTAATTATTCAAAATGTCTAAAAATAAAAGTTACCTATTTACACAATTTGAAAATCCTGATTCCAAATATGGAAACCATTTTCATAAATTCAAATCACAGAAGTGGCAGAAATTAATTTAAAATTAATTCCCGCTGTCAAAACAAAAAGCGTGTTTTTAAGTGATAATAACTATTAAAAGATTGACACTTGTTTATGTTCGGTTTAATTGTAAAATTATGTCCAATGACCAAAATTATTTTAAATGGTAAAAATATATTCTAAATATACTTTAAAACCACTCAAATTCATAATTTATCACTATTAATTATTTTGATTAAAAAAGTGGTTTTTAATTAAAATTTAGTAATTTTCACTATTCATCAAAATATGAAAGTTATCCGAAATGTACCAAAATTTCACCTTAGGCTAAATTCGATATTCCGAATCCAAAAATGAAGTCCATTTTCAAATATAAAATATATATAATTTCAAAAAGTAGGTGTTACTATTCATAACGACTAGTTTGATTATTTATGGTGTGTTAGAACTCGGTGTTGCGTACAACACACGCTATCACATTATTCAAAGAGAAGCGTACCGTAGAAGCTTGGGGTGTTACATTCTCCCCTCCTTCAAATAATTGCGTCCTCGCAATTTATAGGTTATTAATGCATAAAAATACTCGGGTGGTTCTTCATCATAAGTTTCTCAGGTTCCCACGTTGCCTCTTCCATCTTATGGTTTCTCCACAAAACTTTTACCAGACGCGTCGTCCTGTTTCTCAGCACTTGTTCTCTCGTATCAAGAATCTTGACAGGTTCTTCGCAATAAGACAGATCGGGTTCCAGTTCAAATTCCTCATAGATGAGTACATGCGTCGGATCAGGCATGTATTTCCTCAATAGAGATACGTGGAACACATCGTGAACTTTGGAGAGACTTGGCGACATTGCCAATCGGTAAGCTACAACCCCAATTCGTTCTAGAATTTCGAAAGGTCCGATGTACCTGGGACTCAATTTACCTTTCTTACCAAAATGTATGACTCCCTTCCACGGAGATACCTTCAGGAAAACATGATCACCGACTTGAAATTCCAAATCCTTCCTTCGATTATCGGCATAGCTCTTCTGCCTACTTTGAGCTGCTTTGATGTGATTTTGGATTACTTTCACCTTTTCCACCGTTTCCTCCACCAGTTCTGGGCCTACAAGTTTTCTTTCACCAACGTCATCCCAACAGGTTGGTGTACGACATCTCTTTCCATATAACGCTTCATATGGAGCCATCTGAATACATGAATGGAAGCTATTGTTATAGGAAAATTCTACCAGAGGTAAATATTGATCCCACATACCCTGAAAGTCAAGTGAGAAAGATCTCAACATGTCTTCTAAGGTTTGAATAGTCCGTTCTGATTGTCCGTCTGTCTGAGGGTGGTAAGCAGTGCTCAAATGAAGTTCAGTATCCAGGGATTTTTGAAGACTTTTCCAGAATCGTGAAGTAAAACGGGGATCACGATCAGAAACAATCGATAGGGGTACTCCATGAAGTCTCACAACTTCATTAATATATAGTCTTGCTAGACGTTCCAGGGGTAGATCTTCTCTTATAGCATGAAAATGTGCTGTCTTGGTAAGACGATCAACAATAACCCATATTGCATCATTCCTTCTAGGAGTCTTTTGTAGCCCCATTACAAAGTCCATCGTAACATTGTCCCATTTTCACTCCGGTATGGGAAGAGGTTGCATGACTCCTCCAGGCTGTTGCCTTCCAGCTTTCACTTGTTGACAAACCATACATCTTGACACAAAATCAGCAATCTCTCTCTTCATGTTGTCCCACCAAAAATGTTCCTTCAAATCTCTATACATTTTGGTGCTCCCAGGGTGTATAGAGAAATTGGAACTATGAGTATCATCCAGCTATTCCCTTTTTAGATAAGGTATATTGGGAACACAAAGTCTCTTCCCGAATTTCAAAATTCCATCTTCATACACAAAGTCTCTCAATCTCCCATCATTCACATCTTTAATCTTCTTTTGGAATTCTTCATCATCGGTCTGAGAACTCTTAATCCTTTCTAGTAAAGATGGTTTGGCAACCATTTGAAAAAGCATTGATGTTTCACCTTCCCTGGTTATTCCCATGTCCATCTTCACTAGATCCATAAAAATTGGATCCCTTTTAATTCTCATATTGTTCAAAACTCCATGGTCATTTCTACTCAAAGCATCTGCCACCTTGTTTGCCTTCCCTGGGTGGTAGTGTATCGTACAATCATAATCCTTGAGTAATTCAAGCCATCTCCTTTGCCTCATGTTGAGTTCTTTTTGTGAGAAAATATACTTCAAACTCTTGTGATCAGTATAAATCTCACATTTTTCACCATAGAGGTAGTGCCTCCATATCTTCAAAGCAAAGATCACTGCTGCTAACTCGAGATCATGAGTAGGATAGTTTTGTTCATGAATTTTCAACTGTCGTGATGAATAGGCAATAACTCTATCATTCTGCATAAGGACACAGCCAAGTCCTTTCTTCGATGCATCACTATAAATAACGAACCCATCATTCCCCGATGGTAGAGTCAATATAGAAGCATTGAATAATCTTCTCTTCAGTTATTCGAAACATTCTTCACACTCTTTTTTCCAAACAAATTTAACCCCTTTACGTGTGAGCTTCGTTAATGGGTTAGCCAATCGGGCAAAATTCTGGACGAAACGTCGATAATAACCTGCCAAACCAATAAAACTACGTACCTCAGTTATACTCGTAGGTGTTGGCCATTCTTGGATTGCCTTGGTATTAGAAGGATCAACAGAGATTCCATCTTTAGAGACAATATGGCCAAGAAAAGAAATCTCCTGAAGCCAGAATTCACACTTGCTAAACTTCCCATATAATTCATGCCTCCTCAGAGTCTTCAAGATAATGCGCAAGTGATTTTCATGATCTTCGTAGGTTTTGGAGTATACCAAGATATCATCAATAAATACCACCACAAATTCATCGAGATACTCCTTGAAAACTCTATTCATCAGATCCATGAATACAGAGGGTGCATTAGTCAATCCAAATGGCATTACAGTAAACTCATAATGCCCGTACCTGGTTCGAAATGCTGTTTTCGGAATGTCTTCCTTCTTCACACACAATTGATGGTATCCAGATCGAAGGTCATTCTTTGAAAAGTATTGAGCTCCATGCAGTTGGTCAAATAAATCATCAATACGAGGTAGGGGATACTTGTTCTTTATCGTTATAGCATTGATCTCCATGTAGTCGATACATAACCTCATAGATCTATCTTTCTTTTTAACAAAAAGAACAGGGGCTCCCCATGGAGAAACACTAGGGCGAATAAATCCCTTATTATTCAATTCCTCTAGTTGTTTCTTTAGTTCGACTAACTCTACAGTGGCCATTCTATAAGGGGTCTTCGATATAGGCCTTGATCCAGGAATCAAATCAATAGAAAACTCAACTTCTCGTTCTGGAGGATGTCTAGGTAAATCTTCTGGAAATACATCTACAAATTCTTTCAAAACAGGTACATCCTCTATTTGAACATTCCTTTCCTCATCCGCAGTTATTTCATTCTATTCCTCCCCAATAATTGAATTTAGTTGAGCTATTGAGGGTGGATCTAAATAAGAATTAGGTGGTGACGATTCTGCTCTAAAAATAAGGTGTTCCTTATCATTATCATCATGAATCGTAACCTCTTTCTTCTTAAAATAAATCTTCGCATCATAGTCCGAAAGCCAGTCCATACCAAGGATTATATCAAACTCAATCATAGGTATGACGATGAGATCAGCAGATAAAGAAAATTTATGTGCTCTAATGGGGACTGATTCACAAAACTTTGTTGCAACGATACTTCCCTTAGGAGTTTTAACTGACAACTCCCTTATTAAATCAAATTGGAAATATCTAATTTTCTTAGCAAACTGGGAAGATATGAAACAATGCGATGATCCAGAATCAAATAATGCATTTTCTAAACTTGAGGAAACCATTAAATTACCTGCCACCACGTCTTTCGGAGCTTCTACCTCAGCAGTAGTGATAGCATAAGCCTGGCCTTGATCCCTTGGCCTTTTCTGAGGTAAGTTCTCCTGACGCTTAGGACATGAATTTTCATAATGCCCCATCTCCCTGCAATTATAGCACTGAACGTTGGTAGCTTCCTTCTTCCCCTTGCAATCATGAGCTTGGTGGCCTTTTTCACCACACTTGTAACAGACTCCCATTCCCTTCAAGAAAGTACCAGGATGTTTCTTCCCACATTTACCACAAGATGGATATTCAACCTTTCCCTTCTTCCCCTTGTTTCCATTCCCAGATTGATCAGCATGTCTCTTCTTCTCTTTCTTTGCTTTAAAGTCATAAGACTTAGAGAATTCCTTTTCGGTCTTGATAGCACATGAGACAATGTCTTCGTACGATGAAAAGGATTGTGAGACTAATGCTCGACGGAGAAATGGTTTTAACCCATCAAAGAAACGATCAATATTACTTCTTGGGTTGCGAATATAATCTCCAGCATACCTCGCTAACCTTGTAAAGTTAGCCTCATACTTTGTGACATTCTCATCCTCCTTTTGTCTCAGACTCAGAAATTGTCTTTCCATATCTTCTCGATGGTCACGAGGAAAGTATTTTTCTAAAAACAGATCTTTGAACTCCCTCCATTCCATATTTGATACTTCATCATCTTCCTTCATGTTCTGAATCAATGACCACCATTGATCAGCATCTCCAGTGAGGCGGTAAACTGCCATGATAACTTTTTCCCTTTCACTGCTCCCCAAAGCCTGAAATATTTTCTCTAGGGAAAATATCCATTTCTCAGCTACTAAGGGATTTGTATTCCCGTTGAAAGTTGGTGGTTGTTGCCTCATGAATCGATCTAACATTGATCCTCCACGCTGCGGATCAGGGTGCTCCATACGGGTAAGGTTATTATTCATAACCTGAGTAAGTTGTCCCAGTATGGTGATTAGCTGATCAGAACCAGTTGCATCACCAGCCCCACTATAATTATCTTGAGCAGTAGGGAAATCCCTACATGGTGTGCGTGCATTGATACAGTTTCCATTTCTTCCACTAGGCGCCATTTCTAAAAAATGGCATAAACTAGATCAGTTTATGAATCAAAATACATAATCCCATACTTATAAAACACTTAACATAAATTGAACTATTTATGGATATAATCCATAATCATAAGAATTTTTTTCTTTGAGGATGTATATACTCATAATCCCTTCAAAATGATTTGTAAAGAAAATGAGAGTTATCCTAAGCATATCCCTCGGGAGTGTCGTAACCAAGAGTGCAGCAAGGCCCGTTGTCGTGCACCAGTTCCCGTTCGAGTCTAGATCAAAGCGGTGTTTTCGGGTTTTACCCCTAGGTACATCTGTGCCAGAGCCGCCTCTACTTGATCGTATCCAGACAGGGATGTATTCCTCGGAAAACTCACAAAATCTCTACAATACCAAAATTCTAGGAAGTTCTTCTATACTAATCTTCAAAGTTCATCTTAGGTCTACGTGCTCTAATCAGAGTTTATCTAAATCTAGCTTCCAAGAATTGTAATAAACTTCCTCTGATACCAACTGTAACGCCCCAACCCTAGTTGCCTAGAGTCGGTGCATTATTACATAACATTGGCATGATCACAAGAAAGATCAAATCTCGAAAGACCGATTGGTTTAGTAGCCTTGGAAACACTAGATATATTCATAAGTTTTACATTACATCATAAAATGGAAAACTACTACAGCAACATAATGTTTCCATAGTCCACACTATAATCCCCTCATAATATCCCTGCAGGTCATTCATAACTTACATCTTCACTTCCTGGGAAAAATAAAACATAGAAAAGGGGTGAGCTCAAATGCCCAGTAAGGATAACAATATAGCGGAAACTTTCATCAATAAGAATAAACATTTAAGGCAATGTATAACTAAAACAAAAGCCTTTTAAACATGAACTTTCAACATGGTATGGCATAAATAAAATTAAATAATTCCATTTACATATTCACATGGATATTCTACTAATCGAATAATCACATGCAAAAATCAATAACCACTTTCATAATGATGGAATGCATAATGCCAGACTATCATAACCACATAGCCAAGGCCTCGTGCCAAGACTACAAATAAGATTTTGTCAAGGCCTTGTGCCAAGACACTAGTTTGTCTCATGAGACCTACCGATTCATCGAGGAGCTATAGAGGGCTCCACCCGTCACATATTAAGTCCAATGCATTCCCATATGAAAAGGTTTAAACATAACATAAACATTCGTATTAAAACTAGCATACGAAATGTAAATACTTTCACCATAAACTATGAATGGTATAAAAATAGCACATCCATAGTCAAACATATCACAAAACCTTCAATACAATATAGAAGTTTTGTATCATAATAAATCAACTTCAAATAATCTTAAAATCCATCAAAGGATGTTGACATAGATGAAATCAAAATTATTTTTAAAGAAATATCTCCTTTTATTTTGAAATAATTTAAGATCCATATAAAATAAAACATTTTCTTTGAAAATATTCTTATAAGCTTGTAAGGGAAGCTTTGAAGATTTTATAACGGCGGAAAATAGCCGCACCCGCCGTATAAGTTAAAAAAAACATTCTTACCTTAATTCTGTCGAAAAGGTTAAAAAGGACCTTGTTTTGAAAAAGACCGAAAGATTCCTTTATAAACCACTTATAAAAGTCAAAAAGGGTATAAATGACTTTAACACATATTCTAGTAAATAGTAAAAATGTTTTGAAATGCATTTTCAAGAAACATGGATGTGGATGATAAAGAGATCCCAGTAGATTATTACGTATAAACAACCTTGGATAATGAAGAGGTTGTAAAGTAAACCCTTACCTTGTACTTTTCCTTGGTTGGGGTAGGTTAACCTCCTGTATAATGGTGAAATAGTTGTTATTAAATTATACAAGAATCATATATATTAATATGATATCATATATGATCTTTTAACATTGATTTGTTAATAATATCATATAATTATCGTCGTTTCGGGAGTTAACTTACTCATTTTCTTTTATATGTTTTGTTACATAAGCCATGGTTGTTGTATCTTATTCATATCCAGAATTATATCCAGTCCTTAAACATCATTTTTAAATCATCAAATGATAATTATACTTGAATGGATACGATGGAGAATGAATCTCATCGCGTTCGTGGAGACGGTAGTCCGTACGTACGCACGAGCGACAATATCATTCTTTTGATATTAAAATAATATATAAATGGATGGTATATCATATATAAAGAATCATTAACATCTTATATTTATTATTTACATGAGTTACACATCATTATTATACCCATCCAAATAATATTATATTGAATAACAATTACACCACGACGTGGAGATGGTAAGCCGTACGTACGCACGTATGGTTACATGTTATTAAAAGGGTGGATAGAATACTGAATATGATTGTACCATATTTATAATATCATCACAGTATATGTGAGATACTGGAGTTATTATTTTAGAATGTTAAGAACAAAGGAAGAAGAAGTGGAAGAAGAAATGAACATGGAGAAGGGTGGTGAAATCATTACCTCTTCTTCGGGTTCTTCCTTTTGATTTGATCAAAAGGGATCCATAGGTTGGCTCTCTGATCAAACTAAGGCCTCTAGGTTGTAGTGAGGGATGTTGGGATTTGGCCGAACCAAAAGGCTTTGAAGGTGTGAAGAAATGAGAAGGAGGAGTGCCCTTTTATAAGAGGGGTGAGGGGCACCTTTGGAAAATCTAGAAATATTAATTTATAATAAATTCATATTCGGTTTCTAATGGCTCCAAAGTTGATTATTCAAAGGTTAAGGTGGGGATAGGTCGAAAGCCACTCAACCAATAGAATTTAGACAGGTTTGGGTACTTATATTAACCTTATCTTTAAGTATTAACTCTAAGTTAATTAGTTTCACTTTTACAATGTCTCTTTGTATTTTTATATAATATGGTTAATAAACTTACTATATACATACAAGGGACCCCCAAGTGGTACATTAATGATGAACCTATCATGATATAAGTCTCTTGGCCGAACCTTATATTTTTAGGAATTTAATATCAATTAATAATATAATATTTGTTTAAGAACTCTTTTATGTCAATTTTGACACTATTCAATAGTTGATTTTTTTGAAACTCATAACAGATTTATTACTTCTAAAAAAGTCAATTAAATAATTCCTAATATATCATATTATCCTATAAAATTATTTTAATTCATTAAAAGTTTCATATTATATTTATTTGGGTATTTATAATATCAATTATTTTAATTTTTCACTATTATAGTAATTACTGCATCATCATTGTGTCATATATGAAATAAATTATTTAATGTCTAAAAATTATAAATAAAATATAATTATGTAATAAATCTTTTTATCTTTCTAATTAATATTTATAATCTAAAATCCAACATATATAACCCTATGTAACAATTGTTGTTCTAAAAGATATATGCTTGTGTCATTTTTGTATTCATTTTAACTAAATTAAAATAAAGTGTCATTATCCCTTACAAGTGGATCCATGGGGTCCCAAAATAGACCCAAAGATTCCCATGGTCGACCATGTATCAACCCATAGGGTTAAGACACGTTTTAAGGTAATTTAGTATTATTATAATATTATTTTTTTAACCCTTATTTACCGGATTTACCCTTAACCATGGTAAATAAAATATTTACCCCAATAATTATTCAAAATGTCTAAAAATAAAAGTTACCTATTTACACAATTTGAAAATCCTGATTCCAAATATGGAATCCATTTTCCTAAATTCAAAACACAGAAGTGGCAGAAATTAATTTAAAATTAATTCCCGCTGTCAAAACAAAAAGCGTGTTTTTAAGAGATAATAACTATCAAAAGATTGACACTTTTTTATGTTCGGATTAATTGTAAAATTATGTCCAATGACCAAAATTATATTAAATGGTAAAAATATATTCTAAATATACTTTAAAACCACTCAAATTCATAATTTATCACTATTAATTATTTTGATTAAAAATTTGTTTTTAATTAAAATTTAGTAATTTTCACTATTCATCAAAATATGAAAGTTATCCGAAATGTACCAAAATTTCACTGTAGGCTAAATTTGATATTCCGAATCCATAAATGAAGTCCATTTTCATATATAAAATATATATAATTTCAAAAAGTAGGTGTTACTATTCATAACAGCTATTTTGATTAGTTATGGTGTGTTAGAACTCGGTGTTGCGTACAACACACGCTATCACATTATTCAAAGAGAAGCGTACCGTAGAAGCTTGGGGTGTTACATTTATGGGTTGTTTTTTAGTTCTTGAGGACGATAATTTTTTTAGAGGTATCTGATGTAATGGACCGGACCTTTCTGGTCCATTACTTTTTAAAAATTTGATGTGGTCAAACACGACGCGTGTAATAGTAAATTTTTTTGATAATAATAATTGATAAGGTTGGCATGAAAATATTGGGTGTTAATTAGATTAAATAATTTTAATTTAATAATTTTGAAATAAAAGAAATAAAATTGAATGTATTTAATTCATTTATTGTAGGTGTATGGTTTCATTTTTATTTATAAAATAATAAATTATCTGTCTAATGGGAATATAATGGGATGTGCTGGGAATAAATTATAAAGGAATAAATTATAATAAATGTGGCACATGTAATAAATTATACAGGAATGAAATGCATGGGGATAAGCCCCTTATGGGTGAATCCAACTTGTATTTTAGAATATAAAAATATTTATAATAATATTAATTTAATAGATTATAATAGAATAACAAAATGATAATGAAGAATGGAAGGGGTTCCCAACTTGTGCATGAATATCATTTGATCAGATTGATGGAGTAATTATAAGATAATAATGCGAGTCAATAATAATAATAATAATAATTAATGATATTGATGGAGACCCAATGATGAAATTGAAAGAGGATTTATTACTATTATATAAAATCATAATGGTAATGGTTGACTTCAGTGTGTGTTTAATTAAATGGAATGGTTTTAATTTAATATGAGAATAACCATGATAAACTAATTTAATTGGATTAAATTAGAGCATTAATGAAGGCTGTTATTAATATTAATTTTATTTGTAATAACATTGAAGTGATAATGGAGTGAAGGCATGGGGAGGATCCACTTTTGGTGGATTGGGATAATATATCATGAATGGAAGAGACATATTGGAGAGAGAACGAGTTTAAAGGAAATAAAGATTTTAAATTTAAAGTGATAAAATAATTTTGGAAATAATTCATGGTCGAATGGGTTGATGCACACCAAATTGGGGAGGATTTTTTTCCGGAATCTTAAATGAGATTGGATAGATAAATTTTCAACGAAATGAAATGAAATTATAATAATATATTATTATTCTTATTTATGGTTGTCAAAACTGTATTTCTTCTGTAACATCTTCTTGCGACCTCGGTTTTACGAACCGTCAGCATCATCGTAACCCTGAAATTATGACGGTCATTTTAATTCCAATGATGAATACATTTTTATTACTCATGTCTCGGTTCAATAAAACAACTATTATTAATTAAAGTTATTATTATCCTTAAACTCCTGGAAACCACATGACATGTCGTGTGTTGACCAGTCAAACAATGTAACAGTTGTACGGTCACATCGTGTATTCATTAATACACAATGCGTACCGTTTTACATTTTCATTTCCTAAATAATAGAGGTTCACATGTAATTTACGGACCCCTCTTTTTCCACACACGGTGACACCCTCAGATGACCCAAAAGCCTTCTCCAATCTTCTTCATCCAGACTCCGATCGTCGATCTGTCGGTGGCTACGTGATCATGTTGATGTGATGAATATTGTGCTTCTCATTTATTTCCCTCTTATTCTACTTCATATTTGCAGTTTCCAACCGAGGAGATTCTTGATATTTGATGGGAACGATTCTCATAGATTAATGTCATCTTAATGATATGTTCTACCTCGTTCATATTCTTTCATCAAACACTTATTTCTGTTCCTCCATGCCATTCTATGACAAGTGACACCTTAAACCATAATGGAGTACCACATGTTAGTCAGTGCGGATGAGCCACATCGTCCACGAGAGTACATAGTCATCGAGAGGAGTGATTTAAATCCTCATGGAGGTAGTACTCACAGATGGACTTCAAACCGTGTTCAAGTAGGGATCTTACCTCCATCTATCTCTCTTGAATCCATCATGTTGGGTGGGAATGCTCTTGTTTTCGTGAGATATGGTTGAACCTCTAAATTTAGATAATAACTATTTAAAGAATGGGTTTGGGGAAATTTTGTTGATATTGTTGTTTTATTCCCATCAATGTTTATCCTTTGATTATGTTGTGAATTGAATAGGCTCATCCCTACTGAGAATCATTTTCATTGGGGGCCTTTGCTTGCGCAATAAATTTTTTCCCGGTTTTTATAGATTATTTTGTGGATGGTATTTCATAGAATATAGATATTGGTTAATCATGTAATGTTGGATGAATATATGAATACCTGGAACCCTTGTATGATCACCCAGGTTAAACTAAATAAATAAATGATTTTTTGTGGATTCTATTTCGGGATTAATTATGTGAATGGTTGTTTCATTGGTTGTTGTGGAATGGGTGAGCTGCGGGGCAGTGTTTGGATTGATTGTGGGTTGGCATGTATGATATGATTGTGATGGGAAGCAGAGCTGTGGTAAAAATTATCAAAGGGATAATGATGTGGTATGATTATTGTTTCTGATGTGTTTGTGGTTACAGTGGTTGGCAGCAGGGCAGCACTGATCGGTTGTGCATGTGAATTAAAGTGAAAGATTTAACTAATAAATTATGGGGAATGGTAGTTGATTAAATACGAAAAATCAATGGAATTTATTGGCTGATAAAAGAAAATGGTATTTTGTTTCTTGTGTTTTCCATATTTTTTTTGTGGTTGGGAGGGATATGTTTTACGAACGATTGATCTGCTTTGGTTTTTGTTAGTTTCTCGGTAGTTAAGGAACTGATAAAACAATTGTTGAAACATGACAAGATTAATGGGGTTTGGGGCTCTTTATTGTGTGCATTCTTTTGAGGTAGCAGTGCCGAGGAATGTTCTCAGATCTTCTATGTAGAAGCCTTAGGATGGGATGAGTGGTTGATATAATTATATAAATCTATATGTTTTATGTTTCTTTACTCACCCCACCCATGTTGATAAATACATTCCAAACACCTTTGGGATGGGGGGTGAGACTCTCAGACATTTAACGGATGACTGGTTATTGTTCTTCATCATGCTCCCTCTTCCAGGTTCTATAGCCCAAGATCCTTCGGGAAGATTGCGACAGATGTTTCCTAAGAGTATTCGGGATGAGGATGTAATATGTTCTAAGGTGTCTTCATGATGAGATGTGATGTGGTTCCTAAGTTTATTCAGGATTAGAAGTGGTTATGGATGAGGATTGAGTGTTGGCAGGATACTATGAGCTTCATATGGCCAGGTTGTGGCACTATCTTAATATTTGTAAGGCCAGGTTGTGGCACTAGTTCAGGAAGAGGGGGAAGCATCAGAGCATTAGGCGTGAGGGCTTGAGAATTATTTAGTGGTAAGGTAGCGTGGGGTACTCATAATTTGACAATATTACTATATTACTCTATTTAATTTCTATATTTGGTAAGTGTGGATGGTAAGGTTGGGTGGATAGATTCCTTGCTAGGCTTTGGTTCCTTCTGTTTTGTCACAGGTCATTATGATGTCTCCCCACTTATGCATGAGATCTTTAGGTTTTACTACTATGTATACTTTTATGCTCACCATATGTGTACTTTTAGGTTTTCATGAGGACTTAATGGACCGTGTGGGACCTTGCATGTTGGGCGACGGAGTTTTCTTTGTTGGAGTTTTTTCTTTCTTTTTTTTGGTATCGTCCATTGGAGCTTTTCTTGTACTTGTACTATTGTTTCAGTATTGTATAAAACAATAATATGGGGTTGGTTTAGGGTTTATTTTTATTTACATCTTCCTTTATCTTTTGGTGTTTGATTCATCCTATTTCCCAATAAAAAATAATAAAAAGGGTAATGCCTCACATATTTATGAATACTCATACTCTTTGTGCTAATCGCCACTACGGATCCTGCTGGAGGCAAGTCATGGGGGCATTATCTCCCATTCAACATTTCCTGCACAGGAGGGACATCTTGGGTGGGAGCCAGCTTAGGAGGGGCATCTTTGGTGGAGGGGGTTGTGATAATTGAAACAGGATTAGTTCATTGAATTTTCAACCTCAATATTTTCTGTTCATACATTGGTGTTATACGTTTCTATAATATATATATATATATATATTTGTGTCAATGCATGTTGAAATAAAATTTGCATAATTTCATAGTGAGAGAAGGTATTATATATTACTGTATCAGTTGGCCTCCATATTGTATTGTGTATGGAGGCATAAGACAGTAATGATGTTTGGTTTTTTCTTTTATTTCTTTCTTTTTGTGGGAAAAGTGTGACAAAGGAGATAGTAGCATTTGGTGTTGTGTAATAAGAAGTAAAAAATTCTTTAACTGCAAATAATGATTAAGGGATTTGAAATATTATTTTATTTTCTTCTTCAATGTTTACTTATGGGTTTCTTCCAAACTAAATAAACATGTTTTTAAAAACAATTGAGAAATTTTATTAAGGTGATTCATACTAAAATTACTTTGGTATAAGATTTGTATATTGTTTATTTATTCTTGTTTGAAATTGTTTAATTTTTTTATAAGGGAGTACCTATCTTCAAATAATTTTATTTTGCAATTCCATATTAATGTTCTCGTATGGGAGAAATATTTAGTTACTTATTTTGAAATATTATTTCTGCAAGGAGTTTTATAAATTTTTTTCAAATAATTCTTCTCGGTTAGAATTTCAATTGTATTAAAATTCATCATCCATGTGAGTTTAATTGAAAAATACTACATATGTGTAATTTGGTCATATATTATAAGTGGGTAAATGATTTCATTTATTTCAATTATATTTTACCTTTCTCAAGGTAAGGGTTGAATTTTTATTTATTTTTTAAAAAACTAATTATATTGGTTTTTTTATTTTTATATGCATTTTTTATACAAGTTATGAATATATATATATATGAATAAATTGTGTATTCAAATGGGTGTATATATATTTATAAATGAATTGAATAATATCATATTTATAATATTATAGACAAATTATAGAAAAAAATTCTAAAATATGCTCATAACATGTCATCACATTTTATCAACACTATGGGCATTGCAATTTCACGTATACATGGAGATGTGTTATGCATACATCAAAACTGTTTAATTTTATAATATGTTCATGTTTTAATTTAATTTTTTGTTAGGATATGTCCCAAAAATAATAAATACATGGAAATCATAGAAATTGTTTTAAATGATTTCCTTTTAATCTTTTTATATATTGAAATTTAATAGTTAATATGGTTATGTTATGAAAATTAAATTTCTTAAATGATTATAAAGGGTTATTCATGAATGAAATAATAATTATAAGTATGGTCTAGCTGTTAAATGTTTGGAAAGTAACCAAACTTTCAAATGATAAAATTGAAATTATATATGTGTGTATATATATAAATATGGACGTGAATTTCAATGCATTGACATGTTTAAAGGTAAAAACACCATTTACCAATACTAGTATATATATATATATATATAATGAAAACATTAAATGTTTTCGAAAAATATCGACGCTTGTTCATTGTAATAATAAATGGTCCATGGGTTGTGAACCCATCCTTCGCTAAGTGGGTAGGCCCAAGACAACAATTGATGAATTAAGTTGACTCAAAATGATGTTTTGTTTTAATGAGGTTTTATTAATATTTTCCAATGAAAATCACTAGATTTATTTTCAAAGTGTTTTCGAGGAATAAATATTATTATTTGTTAAACCATTATTTTATAAAAAAAATTCTAGTTGAACATTTCAAATTTATTATCAAATTGAAGTTTTTATAAAATGACGTATCAATGGTGTTCAAAACACCTTACTTAACATCTTGGGTGCTCACCCTACATTTTCAAAATGTTTTTCACAGGTTAATGTTGTGTCCAGAGTTGATCATATTTGTTATAGCATGCACGGAAGTGGAGATGATCATTTTTCGTTTTAATTTATTCTATAACTATTATGTTTTTAGCATGTATATTTTCTCCAGAACCTAGACCGTTAAAAGATCCCCATTTTTTAAAAATTTTGTGTAATAGTTAATATTTATTTTTATGATGATTACACAGCATTTTCAAGCACCGAGTCTGGAAAAATAGGCTTGGGTCGTTATAGGGGCACATTGGCAGGTCGTTTGTTAAAGTGTGGTGATTGGTGTATGCATTGTTGATGGGGAATCATTTATGGTTTCATAAGATAGGGAGGTGATGATAATATCCATTTTTCCCATTTCTGGATGGTAGGAATATGGGATGGTGTGTCGTGATTGGTTATGTAGGTGACTGTCATTGTAGGTGCTTTTTATGGGGTGTTGATTTATGTAGGAAGTGTAGTGAAAAGGTAGGAATTGTCGATGGGGTACCATGGTAGTTAGATTGATATTGGGTGTTGATGGTCATATATATCTTTCCCCTATCTGGACATGTAGGATTTTTGATGGGGCGCCACGAAAGGTTATTCGAGAAATGTCAGTAACTATCATATAAATATTTTCTCTCTCTAACCTAGTAGGAATTGTCGATGGGGAAGCATGGTAAGACATCTAAGAGAGTCTAGGGAAACCCGCAGGTGCGTAGGAAAATAGGCATTTCTTGGGCCATCATCTATGGAATGGTAACAGAACATGTTGTGGTATAGAATGTTTTTCAAGAACATCATATAGAACCTTCATCACATACCATATCTTCATCTTCATGATCGACCAATGTATCTTTTCTCAACCAGAAAACAAGAGAACCTAACATATAAAAACATATAGAAATGACTAATTCTAGTAAACCATAGCATGTGTGTGTGTCTGTACACTGTACATGTCCACATACAATTATTTAACAACTTCATTGTTGTCATTATAATATCTTTTATATGTCCTCCCTATTGTTTTATGTATTTCTTTCATTTTATGTTTCATTGTGCTTTGAAAAAATTAAGTCTTATGGATGATTTTTAAATAACATTTTAAATAAATATATGTTTTGTACCGTGAACTATAGAAAAAACAACAGGAAAATCATTTAAATGTGTGGTACAAAAAACAACCCCTGACATATAAATTTTTTTTAACAAATTAATACATTACAAATTAGTTAAAATTTACCATATCAATTATTATTTTTTAAATATAAAAATAAATAATTATAAATATATTATCTTTCTTAAATCACCTATAATATTTATTATATTGGAATGATACATTATTTTACATCAGCTATATTAATTTAATCAACTATAATATTTATTTATAATATTAATATACAATGAATTGTGTTCTTCATTATTATAGAAATGTATCTTATATTATATAGATAGATATTTTAAATGATTTAAATATAATGATACTACGCATAATCATTTATATTTATATATTATATTAAATTCATTTTAAATAAATACAATGCACAAAATTAGATTGTAATATAATATATTTTAATATCGTAAAATATTTATTCTAAATCATAATTGATAAAATTAAGGCATAATATAATTATATATAAAGTTTTTTAATATAGTAGATCAAATTAATTTAATAAATGATTCATTTTTATTTATTAATATATTCAATTATGTTAATTTATAATATATTTATGTTAAATTATGACATTAATTATATTTATAAAAAAATAATATATCATGAAATCAAAATATTATATATCAATAACTGAATTTTTTACATATATACTTATTGTTATTGTTTTTTTAAATACCATGTTTCTAGTTTAAGTGGAAACCGACACGATGGACTCAACCATAAGAAAACCCAATTTCAAATACAAACAAAAAACCAAATTTCAAATGTAAATGTATTTATGTGATTTTAAACCGAACCCGGATATTCTGTTTGTGGGAGGGTGAGATGTTTCCTTTGATGTTGATGGAATTTATGAGAAATGTGATAACATAGTTTATTTCCCTGGAAAAGCCATGGGAGTGATGGATTATATGGAAACTGTTCTCAGATATGGATGATGTATCAAATCATGACGAAGATAAAATATTCTAATCATTATATTAAATGGGGTTCCTTTGATAGGAAGTTCATAGTCTCATAGAATTTCATAGTCCTTGGGTGATATAATATTGTGGTGATGGATTTTATGGATGTTTGAGATATAGTAGTTCTTTCTAGTGTGTGAATAACCATAATAGGTTTTTTCATGTTTGAAGGAACATTCAAAAATTGTTAAATATGTAAACATCAGGACTAAAAAAATTCCATGAAATATTGATATTCATGATTCCATAACCTAGTGAAGATATTCTTCCAGGTAAATTTATTTTTAATTTTAATCATATATTAAAAAATGATACCTCGTCTTAGGAACCCTCCCCAAAATATTAATTAATAACGTGTCACATATGAAATTCCTAATGTATCCATATTCCTTGTAATGTTTACAATCATGGTTTATGAAATACTTTCCAGTTATTGAGTCATGATGCTCATAAAATGATATAATTCCTATTGACCATTTTAAAAATAGACAGATAAAAATATCTAAGGACACACCTTTTTGAATAATTTCCAAAGGATGATCTATTATCATTATCACTCATCTTGAATTTTTCATTATAAACCACTCAAATAGGTGATGGGGTTGATATTATTGTATGAAAATTAAAATATAACATGTAGAGGAGAAGATTCCCATCAGTCATCAAACTAAATATGAACTGATAATTGTGGAGCATGAGTGGTGAATAACACATTATTTCCCCTTAAAGATAGCCTACATTGATGATCATCACTACATGGTCTCTATTTATGTGATCCCATATAAATGATGATTTTTTCATCATTATCAATGTATATTGTCTTTTTCATCCATAAATGGAAACTAGCATATTTGATGAAATATGGATCAATGAGATACATTGATAGAATTATAGAACATGAATCAATTCATTCAGATTATTGATGATGAGGCAAAACAATACCCACAAATTTAACATTACAATATTTTTAGTTTTTTAAAAATAAAAACATCTTCTTATCTAGAGTTTAATATTCATAGATATTTTCATATATCATTATTTTAAAGAGATGATCTCATTCCATGTATGTCAATCATTAAAAATCAGATTCCTTATTCTAGCTAATTTACAATTTATGTTGCATGATTATTGGAATATGTTATTGAGTCACCCAAAAGGTATATATGTGTATAATATTTTAAAAAATGTTATTAAAATATTCAAATCCTCATATTACATATCATAATTTGATGGTGATTTATATTATATAAATTAATAATTTTCATGTTGCGAATGTAATTTGTAGTGCATTAAAAGTTCAATACATTAGTCCGATTTGTAATAAAATATTTATTTGGAGCTTCTAATATATCATTAATTGAATTGGATTAAAAATATTTATGAATATCAATATGGGAAACACACCCTCGATAATATATGAAAATAAAAATTTAATAATTTTTTCCTACATAAATGCAGATATGATTGTCTAGGGTGATATGTATTTATTTTTAGCTTAATACCCATTATTTATTTCATGGATTATTTATTGGAAACATGAATTCAATTTTGTAACAAAACAGGTTTCCATATCCTCGACATCACAGGAATAAGTCTATTAATAATCTAAAAAGATTGTTTTCATGAACTAGCTCACATAAATGGTTAGAGTTTTTTATTATAATTCCTTCTAGTATGATGATTCTATTACTGGTAGCCTACATAATAATTATCAGAAACATTCTCCAATAATACACTCTATTTTTAATCATACATATAGGAATATATTTCTGGATGAACACATGATTTGAGGTTTGTGTAAGAACATCCTATCATGGATGTTCACAAAAACCAATATACTAAAATTATTGAGGATAATAATCCTGTAAAGCTTAAAAAATATGAATAATTATTTAAATTCATCCATGAGAGAATTGGGGATTGATGGAACATTGCACAAACTAACAACTACATGATAATTTTGTATTATGGAACAATTTGGGGGAGATATGTTATATTTCATTAAAAATAATACAATGGATTTATGTATTCCGATTTTAGGTCTCCTAAATGAATAAATTATCACATTTATGTCTTTAATTATGAATATAAATGAATAGGTTCCATTGGGAAGGATATAGACGAAATAAAAAATCAAGATTCAAGACATGTTTCTATCATGTTTAATGGAGAGAAATTGGTTGAAGGTTACTCTGAAAAAAATCTCTAAAACAATCCTCTATATCAAACATTTGTATGATCCTCACAATGAGAGGAATTTCTGAATGATGGATCGATTCTAAATGAAATTCAATTTATTTAAGTGAGATTATATGTTAATATTATCCATGAAAAAAAGTTGGAAATTGAAATTCAAGTTAGGTATGAATTTAGATAACCATGTTTGTATGTTTGATAATATCGTATGAAAATGGACTCCTCCACTTCCTTCAAAAATTGAAATGTCATTATAAACATAAAAAATAATGTTGAATGATATCTTCCCTTGGTAAAAAATCCCATGAAGCAATAGAGTGTTTTGATGAGGGATGTGTAATATCCAAACAAATCAATGACATGGCGTTCATTAAAGAAAATTACATTATAATATTAATTTATTCATATGAATATGAAAACATATTTATTTTTGTTTATTGTGGTATATATTCACAAAAATCAAATATTATATGATTATTTGAATTCTTCACCCTAAAAGAACATTTTTTTATCTAACACATTTAGTTTTATTTATTTGTGTATTAAACATTGTGGGTTGTCTTACTATATTTTCATAGTGATTTTGAATAAGAAATTCATTATCATAATGTATGGATACTATTACCAAATGATTGTTCTATATTTGACCATGATGAGAACGACCTTTGATATTTCTTTGATAGAATTTTCATTGATTTATGGGAGGTTATATATAATCATTATAGTTTATTTAAAAATTAATTTATTAGAATTTGTGTGATCAAATATTTTGAGTTATCAACTAATTGATGGATGGCCTTTGCTTTTTTGAATGTGGAACATCATGTAAAACTGGTAATACTTTCCATTATATTAACATGAAATTGATTCATAAAACTTCATGATTTATATAAGTTTCCTTTTCCTAATAAATCTAATAAATATGACAGTTTTTGATAGGTTTTTAGTGGTTGAAAAAAAAGTATAATTATAATTTCATTTATTAAATAAAATCACAAAAATTATGTCATACATATCTCATCACGTATTCGATTCATGAAATCACATTTCCTAAATATCTCAAATGACTTATAGTTAATTGTGTTAATGTATTATGTCATTCAATGAAATTTTGTTTGTTTCTCAATTATTGACCAATTATTTTAACTCAATTATCAATTTTAAATTGAAGAAAAAAACATTTTATGTCATACTGGTCACACCATGTATCATATTTAGGTGTAAATGATCCATATGTGTAACAAATGGCATATTTGTCATCTTCAAAAATTAAAAATACAATTTCAATGTGTTTCATCATTTTTTATTATTTCAGATGCCTGTTGTTATTGGAATATAATTTTAAAATGAAATAAACTATTAGTCTTTTATAAATCAAAAATACTTACTATTTAATATAAATAATTCCCATAAAGAAGATATACATATATGAAATGAAAAAATATTATATTGGTTAATAATCCTTATATTATACATTGTTGAAAAAAAAATTATGATCATTTTTTCTCTTAATATATCACAGAATAGTTAAAAAAAATTATCAGTGATGTTGTTTCTTTATGGTTTTTATGAAAATGTAATACCTATGTATTAGGTAAAAATGATAATGAAATTAACTGCGATAATTAAATAAAATGATGAGTATATTTAATAAAACTGATCATGAATGTCACCTCTTCATTATGTTTATATACATTCTGAAAAAATATTTGTTTTCAATTTATTTCTACAAAAACCATATTTTCAATTATTAATAAATTTTATATTTAAAATTATATAATAATGAAAATATATAAATAGAAATATTTTAAAAATTTATTTAAATGTTATTGTAATTATAAACAAAAATACATATTTTTGGATTATAGTTTGTTGATAAAATATAATGTATTTACTAAATTTTCCAATGTATTATCCCATATAATCCCATTAGTTTTTACGTTCTCAAACAAAATATCCTTATATTTTACATTTTCAAACGAAAATTCACTTAATAATGGATAGGTTGTTATAAATTCTTCCATACTCTTATCTAATGATCTCATATTATATTGATATTTATGTTTTCAGAGTATAAATATTTAATGTCTTTTAAACATAGTCTTTGATGAATTTTATATCCTATCATTTGGGGTACATTGTTCACAAATGGTAAGTACATGAGTTCATCAAATACTATATCTTAAAAATTTAATAGAAGCATGAAAATCATTTATCATCTCATAAAACATAGAATTCAAAATAAAATATTCATTTCCTATAATAATAGGACAACATAATAACTACTTCAAAAAATAACATCTAATTTTTGATCAATGGTTCTATATAAATATCAATACCAATAAACATTTTTACATTATATATGCAGATACAACATATTTTATTTTTGATTCATTCTTAACCATGATTAAATGTTATAATTTTATAACATAACTATCTATATAGTATGAGTACATCTTTGAAAAACACATTATGCACTCATTCATTGGATTTTATATGGTGAAGGTATATTGACTCATTTCTAAATATAGGATACATGTGAACAATTTCATTTCAATTAAAATATTCTTAAAAGTGATCATTTATCATCTGTTAATATATTTTATCTTCATTCCATGTCAATATGATTGTAGTATCCTCACTTCAATATAGATTTCTAATCCATGGATTTTTTTAATGTACCATAAAAATTTGAATGTAATTGATTCATCATTATGAAATCGAGATGTAATATACATTGGTAATTTTTTTAATTGATTCAAAATAATTTAATGAATAATATACAATCATTTTGATGATCATGTATTCTTTCATAGGTCATACCCATAAAATGATGATTTTGATTAGTTCAATATGTTTGTTGTGGAAGATAATTATATTTGGGGATCATATCATTCAAATGATAATGCAGTTCAAAAATAATGGTGTCAATCCATACCTTCAAAATATTTACATTATATTTCATCAATTTGATTTAAAATGATGTATATTAAATAAAACTAGTATACATTTGTGTATTTTCACAGCACAAAATCTTCTAAAACAGTTATGGGTCATTGTTATGTAAATATTAAATTTTAAAACACAATGTCATACTTGTGACTGGATATATTTATTTTTAACCATTGTTTATGATCACATTTATAAAATTGATCTATTACAAGAAAGATCATGTGTTATTACAACACCAATAGAATAATACGCCTTGAATAATAATATTTTATGAACAAAAAAACATTATTTGAGAAGGGTTATATGCATGATCTATTGAAATTTTAATGAACCTCATCTTCATAATTATTATTCAAATGATTATCATACATCCATTTTTTATTCATATTAATCATAAATGATTCAGTAAAATAAATATTTAATAAAATAAAAATATACATACACAGTAAGAAAATATATACCTGAAAGGATATTCATAAGGAATTATTTATGCGGAATAAAACTATTTTTTTATAATAAAGGTTAAATTATTTTTATTATGATTGCTTTGAATTGTTGTAAGGCATTAAAAAATCAATTGTTTGATATCTATAATGATATAAAAAATTTAATGAACATTTTTCCTATCAAAAATGAATGAAAGCATAGATGGATTCAATAACATTTCATGGTTGGAGTAAAGACATAGGTAGGAGTGCATATTTATACATTTCCAACTTGTTACGTGGAATTCTTGGTGTTGTTTAAATTATTTGATACATAGGAGCTGAAGATGATATTTTATCATATCTTGACAACATTGAAAGGGACCTGTAATCAAGTCTTGAGAACAATACATTTAATGAGAGACAAGAAATTTATTGGGTATAACGAATAAAAGTTTGGGTTTTTATCAATATGTTGTACATATATTGTAAACTAAAAAAGGGTAAAATAATTACATATAAAATACAATATTGAGGAGAATGAAATCAGTGGGGACAAGATAATGAAAAAAATAAAAATAAATATCCATTATTTTTTGGAGATGAGGATGGGATGATAGTAGATGAAATCCTCAATAGGGTTAGTAGGGGTAAGAATCATCTACTATTGAAAACATAAAAACCCCATCATATGAGGTAATGGAATGCAGGTTATTATAATCCCATAATTGAAATTATAACTACTACTCATCATAATTTGGACAAATTAATTTTATATGAAAAATAAATTATTTATTTTATTGAACAACTATGATCAAATATCATTTAATTTTTATGATCAATTATTTAAAATAATAGTCTAATTTTAATAAGGGATCATAGATAATAAATTATAAGTGATATCTAATATGGTGGGATGACCTTATACCAATCAAGATGCTCTTAAGAGAGACAATAGGAGGTAATAAAATGATCCACCATATTACCATATCTTTTAATAACGGATTATAAATATGAAAATAAAAGTATGACCTATTTTAATAAATCCAATACCAATGGTTTGGTATAGTTGGTATATCCCCAAAACTGTTGGTATATGAAATACCAAGGGTTTGAGGACCATTGGATTTTCTATCATCATTATTGAGAAATATAAATGTATATGTAAAAAATTTTCAATAGTTGGTCTATACCACAATTTTACAAAACATAGGAATGTGAATAATTATATTTCTATACAAACTACTTGAAACGCCATTGATATTGGTAATTCGAAAAATCCCATTATGGTTTTGATCCCTGAATCAATGATTTATATTTCAATAAATTATCCAATGTGAAATAATGTTATTTGTAATAATAAGAGGGAAATTATGTATATGAATATATATAAGTATATTTTATTTATTCAGTGTTATGTGAATAAAAAACTCCCTAAAAATATGAAAACTTATACAATCTATTTTGATAATGATTGGTATAGACCAATACCAATGGTTTTCCAAACCACTAATATATGTATTTTAAATTTTGGGACCATTAAAGAAGTATTTACTAAAACCATTCATATAGGTTCATTAAATGTAATCTATACATAGGGTTTTATCACAATCATTGGTATAATGTCATTTTTTTATTGATAAGCCAATGGATTGTAAAACTACTTTTTTATAGGTGTGACCCATACCAAAGGATTTTTCAAAACCATTAAAATTGGGAAATATTATGGTTTTCAATCAATTTTTTATCCAAAATGTTGGTATATGGTTTTTTTATGGTACATATACAAACATCCTCTCTAAAACTGTTGGTATAAATTTATTGGTATTGGTGGAGTTTCTAGCAGTGTAAAAAATAGATTGAATATTCTTAACTAATAAGAAAAAGTATTAGAGGACCCACTATGATGAATTAATACAAATGATAATGTCAATACAGTTTGATTGAATCTTGAAAATTTTCAATCCACTCACAATGGATAAATTCAATCCATTTTAGAATTTATTGGATTCATCAACTTGTGGATCCCAAAAAAATGGAGAGAAATATTTTCAGTTGTGATAATGAAAACCAAATAATCATGTACAACAAGACCCATTCCAATATAACCTCTTTTGAAGGTAGTTTCATACAAATTTTTCATAAACACATTGGATGGTGGGGGATCCACAAACTGATGCAAGGACACATGTAGAGGTTATCAAGGTGATCCTCATTACGCTTCTAAATCTCCTTATGAGATACATACTTCTTGATCCAAAAAGATATATGTTTTCAAATATTGGTAAATAATAGTTCATATATTTTAACTCATATAATCCATTATATTGTAAATAGGTAGTATAATGTTTCTTTGGGGATGGGATAAGTCCACTTTGAGAATAGAGACACTAAACCATTCTATATCTCAATAATCCAATCCACACTTGGGTTCTATGCATTTCAGATGTTTCATGGACCGATGATGGTAGATCACTACATGCTTAATATTTTCTTCTTCACTAACGAGGAAGGGTATAAAAATATAATATTATGTATTTAGTTCCATTTGGAACTATATTACTAGTTGTATTCCCATGAAATCTTTTGAAAAGAATGTCCAGACCTTCAGAAAGACCGCTAGGTGCCATCAGCATATCTAGAAATCATCATTTCTGTTATCTGTATACTATGGGCCAATGTATACTTATAATTCACCACATAACCACAAAAACATTCATTATTTTAGAAAATATTTTCTTGGTATATATCTTTTTATCATGTAATACATAGAATAACCCTCAAATCCCATTCATTGAACCATACATTCAGTTTATGAAAACAACATCTGATATTAGCATCATTAGAATATAGGAAAACAATGGATTTTACCCAATTAGAAACATACAATGATGTTTCCATCACAATGAAGTTATAAATAATCCATGGTAACCTCTATATCAGGACATTGGATCTATCTTGAGGCCTCCAAAAGAGTCCCTTTCGACGAGGAACACCTGATCCCCATAGGAATCTTCAAAAAATGTAGTGTGAGTGATAAAGGCTACACTAAAAAATACTATATGTGAGTAATATTTGGATTCAATGATATTAGTATATGAGTAACCATGGAAATTAATTTTGTTTGATCCTTTCAATTATAAAATAAAAATTTTTATAATGCTTATGTATTTATAACCCATACAACCACGAGATTTAGGGATGAAAAGATAATCCCAAGATAACAAAACAACTATTTTCCATTGATCATACCCTACCATATCATAGCAATGTGATGGTGAATTTTGTGAATCCTAGTGTTAGGTATCATAAATAAATAAATATTTATATGTGGAACTGATTGAGAAAAATAATTTATATGTGCTTCCATCCATAATTTAGAGACCCTCTAAAAATTTCAACTGTGAATTTTGTTTGTTTAATTTTCTATGATGCTAAAGACAAACACCATTTTAGTTTGAACAAAAATCACATAGATATTTATTATTTTTATCAACCACCTGATTACCTGATGTTTAGCCAGGTATATTTTTTAAAAAATTAGTCTAAGCTGATGTGATAGAAATTTCTGATATGGAATAATTATCTGATTGAATGTATGATTTATATTATTATTGGATAAGTAGGAAAATAATATTCATAATGGGTGTCCATAGATAAAAAAACAAATGTAAATAATGTTATGGGAAATAAGTGGAATTAATTTGTAAAGCTAGTCCTAATGAAATATGTTTTCATTATCTTGTAGAAAAATTAAATTAAAAAAAAGCAATCAAGAAATAATAATAAGGAAAATATCGGCCCTAATACATGAATCCCCTAGCATGGTTGAATAATTGAGAGAGATTACCACTGATATTGATCTTCAAGAGACAAAAAAAATTTATGGATGTCACTTCAGTTGAATAATAATATTATAATGCCCTGTTTATTTTAAAAAACAAGTTTGGAATCACAATTTATGATTCCATATATCAAAAATTTATAAGGAAATTGAATTTATTAATTTTATTGGAATGTATTTTATTTTAAATTATTAATATAGTTTGGAATATTAGGTTTTTAATGATTGGACCATATTATAATATGCCAGTGATTCTACTAGGCATTCTTATGAGAACAATCAAAAATAAACATAGAAGAGTAAATCATGTCACCAAATGGATTCATAAGAAATTACCAATATAAACCAACTATTAATCATTTAGTATTGAATTTTATTATCCAAAAAATCTAACTAAGAAATTTTTTTTCAGCACTGCATGAAAATGTACTAGCAGTTGCATCAGATTAAATCATGTAGCTTATGTTTTGAGAGGTTTGATTCATCCATGATGTTCAAGGGAGATTGGTGAAAGAGGTTGATTACAACAAGAGATCTTGATTGTTACAAAAACAAGTTATCATATTGTTTAATTTATATGACCAAGTATTATTTTTCATTTCATTCAAAAAAGAGCTGGTAAATTTGATTTTCCTTACTGTGAAATTAATAATTACTAAAAAGATAACTTTTATCAATGATAAATTTTTCTCGGAAAAAACCTATATTTATCATCACTAAAATTATAGTATATAAAACCTATATTTATTATGACTAATATTATATCATCGATATATATAGATTTTACGACTAGTTTTCATTATAGAGCTAATAAAACCTATTTATTAGAGAATAAAAATTATATTAAAGGAATATATATTAAGAACGAATTAAATCTATAAAATTTAAAAACATTTACCTTTATTAAGGAATATATAATCTTTAAGGAATGTATGAACGAAATAAGTGAAATTTAATTACTAAAAATCAGTAGACCCAAACAAATATTAAAAAATGATTATGTTATATTAATTATATAAATTATTGAAAAAAAGTAAAATGAATATATATTAAAATTATAATGAATACATAGTATAAAAACAAATGAGAATTAATATGAATTACTTGAATTGTGACCATATAAATTTTTTGATGAAAATACTAAGAAATGCATTAAAATAAATAAATTATATAGATTTTAATAATTTTAAAAATATATCATCTTATTAAATAAAAATGAATGAGAATTAATCATATAAATTTAAAACATGATAAGAATATTAACACCCTATAAAAAAATGGGTAAAATATGAAATATTACATGATTTAATTGTAAAAACATTAAAAAATGTACGGAATACTAAAACTTAAGTTAAAATTATTTAATTATATAAATTTCAATCATTTCAATGTAATATAACATTAATAAATGAAATTTAATAAATATTAATCATATAAATAAATTACTATTTTATAATATTTAAACATAGTAAATAATTTTGTATAAATTAATATTTGAAATATAATAAATTAAAAAACTAAAAATTGTTAACTACTAATACTTATTAATAATTATTAAATGAAATCATATTAAAATTTAATAAAGAAAATTGAATAAGTAAATAATAAATAAAAAGTGAATGTTAAAATTAATTAAATGAATTACATACACATAAACCCCTCTATTCGAATCAGGGAATGTCCTTTGGATGATTTACATGGAATGCAATGACTCAAGAAAGAGGTGTTGTGGGCGTGATGGTGGCAGGCAGTGATGCAATCATGACACAAGCTCAGTGACACAAAAACGATGATGTAGACATGACACTACACCTAGCCTGCTAGGGAACATTATTGGGACACTTGGCCATCAGACAGTTTTCTATGTAATGGATCTTCCTCTAACAATATAAAAAGAATACGTTGATTTCCTAAATAAATAATAAAATACATCCACATAAAAATTGAATAAAATGGAATAAATAAACGATGGAATGTCATGGAACATAGGACCCCATATTTTCATTCACCACTATAGGATGTTCCCTAATGATTGGGCCTCCCCTAGAAACAAATGATGGAAAGGCATGGACCATGCCTTGCACATCACTTACATAACAAGAAATCAAATTATATTTTAATATATTTCCATAAGACAACCACCAAATTCGTCAATCAGCTGTTTGATGATCCCAATCACCAGTCAAAAAAACCTACCACCACATCATATCATTGAGATTCACAGACATATCTTTGTTGCATCCAAATCTCTAGCTCGAGTCCTGCAATGTCGACCCTGCCATCACGTGAAGACATCATCATTGATGGAGCGGAAACATATTTGATCTTGGGTGAACCATCTACCTAAGACCACATCATTAGTGAGGAAGAGTTAAGTCCCATCATACATCCACAATCCTTCCATCCCTCACATTCACTACTACCATGAAAACTACCGCTTTAGACCAGTAGTGATAATTCCCCAAACACTTCCATCCAACTCTACCCATATCTTAATGGAAATCACTGTCGATGCTGCAAAGAATTACATTCAAAGACACCATCGATCATTACTATTCGTCATAATGCACATCCCCATCATTTTTGAATGGTTAAATAAACACATAAACATAGTTCGGAATAGCGTATGTTGGGGTTCAATTTTAGGGGAAATGGGTTTGGTTGGTTATGGTCATATAATAATAAATTATTTGGATTTCAAACATAATAAAATAATAACAACATAATAAATAAAAATGAATAAATATTAACCATATAAATTAATAACATATGGAATATATTTAATCTTATTAAATAAATATTTATAAATTTAATAAAATTATTTAATTCCAAAATTTTTGAAAATTATTAATTATCTAAAATAAAATAAATAATGAAATAAATATAAAATATTATTAAATTATAAAAAATAAATTTTTAAAAAATATAAAAAAGTTAATTCATATCATTAATGACATTAATTAAAAAAATCCAAAATTGAATAAAATTAAATATATAAATATTATTAATACTACAAAATATTGGCATCTATAATATATTGATTGTATATAGAAAATATAAAATATTATTAAATTTATAATTATTAATCAATGTTATCATGGTATTATTTAATTAAATATATACATATATAAACATATATACAAAATTATAAAAATTGAATATATTTCTATATAATTAAACATTTATATAATAAAAAACAATTAGTTATTGAAAATACTAAAATTATACAGATATAAAATTACAAAAATTAATATTAAATCAATAAATATACAAACATGTACATATATATACATTCATATACATACATGTACACATACACATCCACATAGACATATGCATATAAACATACACATACACATACATACAATTACTTTCCCAATCATGGACATATATACATATCTATACATACGCATATATACATACACATAAGACATAAAAAAATTACATATACATATACACAAACTAATACAAATACACTAGTATATACACATATAAATGTATATGAATACACATACACATGGATTTTTCTATACATATATAACCACATAATTACATAATGGTGCATGTGAATACATAAACATCTATACAAATGACTATATAATCACATTCAACATTATAATACACATATACACATACTATTGGAAATACACATGAATATATACATTACGATATAAATACACATATACATACATTCACAAATAGATAAAAATAGACATATATACTTACACATACTCAACCATAAAATTATTAACACAAAAACACATCCACATGCTTATTCAAAAATTCATAAAAATTTATATACACTAATACATTCATCTGTGATTGTGGTAGGCATTATTGATGAGCTGTCTAGGATGGACTTTTATGGAAGGGAAGTGGATGAGGGTAGTGAATATTTTATGCTTAGTCAATGTGTCATGGTGGGATATAATTTGAGAAAGGTAGGTGAATGTTATAGGACTTATCGATGAGGTTCCATGGATTATTTTCTGGGAAATTCTGGTGATAGACTTATTCATCTTCCACATGTCTAGCCTAGTAGGCAGTGTCGAATGGGCACTATGAATATTTGTGCTGGTGACTGTCTATATAGGGGCTGTTAATGGAGCATCCTGATTGGTATAATGGACAGTGACTATGGTAGGCATTTTCTATGGGGTGTTGTGGTTGTTTTTTTGAGTAAGGGATGTGACATTCATATCCATCTTATCAATGTTAGGCATGGTAGCTGTTGTTGATGGGGAACCATGGATGTTTGTCCCAATAAGGGAGTTGATGGTCATATACATCTTCCCACCATCAATCATTATGGGAATTGTCAATGGGGCATCATGGTAGGTCATATGATATTGTCCATGGCATCCCACTGGGATAGAGGGAATCAGGTTGGACCATGGCCTGTCTCTATGGAATGGTGACCGAATATGATATAGTATAGAATGGGTGTTTTAAAACCTCATACAGAACCTTATCAAGGGACCCTAACATCATCTTAATGATCTTCCAATTCATCTCTCATTGTTCAACCAACTCTCAAGTCCATCGTAGGAACAAAAACTCATAGAATAGATCGATTACTGTAAACATTGTCTCCTGTGTTTGTGTGTGTATATTCACCTAACGATTCCACATACCAACATTGAATAATGTGTATGATCTCATTATTATAACTATTCTTTTTCCTCCACATTATTTTCCTTAATATATTTTTAAATTTATCGTCCAATGTGTTTTTCCACATTAAGGCACATGGCCCTTTTTTTGTTTACATTATAAATATGCCAATTTATTTTATCATAGACTAACAAAAACCCCACGAGAAAATCATGTCAATGTGTGATACACAAAAGAACCTTGTAATTCAATATTTTTCATTATAAAAGTAATACAACAATGTTTTTAAAAAATTTTATTATTTCAATTATGTTTTACTAAATAGAAACTTAATACATTATAAATATCATGTGTTTCATAAATCAGTGATAATATTATTTAATATTCCAAACATAAAATATTTTACATCAATTATACATATTAAATTGATTATAATATTTATTAAAAATATAAATATAATATGTATTATGATCATCATTATAATAAAAATGTATGTTGTATTATATAAAAAAATAATTTAAATCCTTTAAATGTATACATTAAATGGTCAATAATTTATATATATACGTTATATTGTATTAATTTTAACTGAATTCCAGACATATAATTAGATTATAATTAAATATATTTTAATATTATTAAAAAATTTATTCTAAATGAAAATCCATATAATTAAGTCATATATATTAATATATGAAAATAATATTTTTATAGGAATATTAGATATAAAATGAATTGAATATTTAATCCATTTTTTTAAATTCAAGGGATAATGATGCATTATAATAATTTGACGGTAAAATATGATATTTATTTTATTTATTAATAAATATATCATCGTAAAATTTATATATTATATATCATTTAACATGTTTTTTTATTCATAAATACCATTTTTATTATTTTCAAAAATACCATTTTTACATGTTAAATTGGAACCATCAAAAAGGACCCAACCATGAAAACCAAAATTTAAAACTGAAACACAATACCAAATTTGAAATTGAAATGAATTTTAGTGATTTTAAACTGAATCCTTATATAGTTTTAGTGGGATGGTGTAATTTTTATACCATTGAATAGTTCCTCTAAAGAGGATCAACACCACATGATCTCTATTTATGACATCCATCATAAAAGAGTAAAAAAAATATCCATCATCATCATGGTATATTTTCATCTATAATAATCTATGGAAACATGTTTATTTGATAACATCTGGATCAATGGGATACATGGGTGGCATTACAAAATAATAAATAATACATTAAAATCACGGATGATGAGACAATAAAATTTCATATATTTAACATCCAAATATGTTTATATTTTTATAAATAATCAACAATTATTGTCTAGATTAAATATTTTTAGATATAAAACTAAAAAAAATTTTAAAATAACTTTATCAAATTCCATGAGAGTCAAATATGTGTCAAAGCATTTTACATAATCTTACATTGGTATATCAGTTGATTCCTGATTATTTGAATACCCTACATGAGTCCTCCTAAAAATGGTTATATATTTTTAATATTTTGAAACGTGTTACTAAAATATTAGAATCCTAGTTTAACATAAAGGAAATTAATAGTGTTTTTAATTATATTGAATATTAATTTTCATGTAGTGATGTGAATTCTACATGAATTAAAATATAAAAACTTATGTGGGATTTGTCTCAAAATGTCTATCTGGATATTCTAATCATTTTTATAGTGAATTACTGTTAGAAAAATTTAGTATATCATTATGTGAAACATACCATTGAAAATATTTTTGAACATAAATTTGATCATTTAAAACGAAACACAAATGAAGATATGTTGGACGATGGTGATATCTGTTCCTATTTAGTTTAATGAACATCATATATCTTGTGGATGCTTGAATGGAACAAAGAATTCATGTATGTATCAAAACAATTTTGGTTACCCCAATAATCACATGAAGACATTTCATATTAATCATAAAATAAGGTGATCTTGAACATGCTCACATACATGGTAAGAGAGTCTTATTATAATTTCATCATGTAGGCTCATGAAAATATTGGTAACCTACTTAATAATGATCTGAAATAGTTTCTTATATATACAAGCTATTTTGGTATCAATCATACAAGAATTTATTTAAAACATAAGAAGATAATAATAGTTCATATAGAAAATTCCTATTAGGGATGATTGAAAAAATAAAAATATTAAATAGATTATTGTTCATATTCCTTGAGAGGATATAATTTTTTTTCCAATTTTAATATTATACAAGAGAGAAGTGGGGATACATGGATCATAGATCATATTAAGAAAAATCTCATAATATTGGATGAAGGAACACTTTATGGAAAATATGTTACATTTCATTAAAAATTGTGTTGGGGATTTATATATTCTGAATATCTGACTCCTAGATGGTGTAAGTTTTCCATTTTTTACTTTTATTATGATGAATAGTGAAATGGGTGTTTTTGTGTAAATTATTTTGAAAATTAATATCTAAAATTTAGACATGCGTCTATCATTTTTGAAGTAGTGGAATTTTTTTAATGATTATTTGAACAAAATACCAATAAACAAGAATCTATATCAAAAAAATTTATGTTCCTCACAATGGGATGACTTTCTTAAAAATGGTTCCCTTTTGGTTATATTTAATTTATAGATGTTGGATTGTATTATAATACAATCCATTGATAAAATAATTCTACTTGAAAATATAGTGAGGTTTGAATTTAGATAAGCATTTTTTATGTTTGAAAACATCATAATAAAATGGAACCCTCCTCTTCCCAAACAATGAGAAATGTGTTTTAAAAAAATAATAAAATATGTTAGGTGAGGACATACTAGGGTTTCAAATCCCTGAATAATTGTATTAGTTTGATATTGGATGGACCACCACCCAAAAATAAAGTGACATGATTTTAATTTATGATAGTTACTATTTAATATAAATTTATTCATATAAAGATGAATACAAGATTCTTGGCATGAATGTGGGATTTACTCAAAACAATCATCAAGTAATTGAGTATTTAAAATATTCACCAGACTAAAACCTCTTTTTATTTAATTTTTTTTATCATTATGTGCATTAAATATTATGGGTTATCTAAATACATTTTAATAGTGATTGAGAATACTAAAATATTGAAATTGAAATATGGAAATTTTCCCTAGTATAATGTTATTATTTGACTATGAATAGCGCCACATTCGTAAGGTGATTGATGTATTTACATTGGTAGATGAGATGTTATATTTGAATGTTATTGTATCATTAAAAATTATATTGGTTAGAATTGGTGATATCATAGTTTTTTAAATTTCAATTATATGTTGGATGTCCTATGTTTTTGTGTTTGCAAATCATCGAGTCAAACTGGACACACAACGTGTAAGATCGAAGTGTAATTCATTCATTCAACAACAAGAATGTCATAAGGATAATTATCCTAAATAATCATTAAAATATCATTGTGTTTGATAGGATTTTAGTGAAAGATAATATTTTTTAACTACAATTTCATTTCTAATCTAATATTACACACATTATGTAATACTTATCTCATCATGCGTTTGATTGATGTCCAACAATTCCCAAAAACATCAAAAATTTCATATTGATAATTTTCAAAAATTATTTATAAAATATAATAATGATTTATTGGGTTTTTAGTAATTGACCAGTTATTTTAACCTATATATCAAATTTAAAAAAAATGCACATTTTAAGTCATATTGATCACATCAGGCATCATATTAAGTGGTAGATGATTCTTACATGTCACAAATGTCATAACATACATTTTTCAAATGTACCACAATAATTTGAATGAGTTTTCTCAACATTGATTATTTCACATTAATTATTTATTATAATTATATTTAGATATGGAAAAACATGTTAACTACTATGAAATTTAAGAAAACACAGTACTAAACACCATCTTGTCAAATAAATAATATATACCATTATGATGAGAGTAAATAGTGTATGATCATGGCATTTTCTGGAGAAATATCAGGGGTATTTTTAGATAATTATTTTAATTTATGTTCCTTTGAGTTGGGGTATGACTCGCAATGTGCTTGTGTTGTGTTTTTACGAAACTATGGACGACTGGGGTTAGACACGGTTAGCACACAATTTTGACAAACCTGGTAGATATGGGATGTAAGAACTATTGGTGAGTGGTTTTCCTAAAAATGTGCAGTGAATTTGTCTAGGTAGTGGATGATCGGATTGATGACTCACAGTTTGGCCTAACCGTGTGGCCTCCAAGGTATAACCGTGTAAGCGGGCTAGTTTATTCCAAAAAATGTTTTTAAAACCACCCAAACTACAAAAACTTATCTAATCAGACATTTATGGGGATTTCCAATTTATAGGTGTTCACAAAGCCTTCTGAAGGTATTCCAAGGTGATATGAACCCCTCTCTTTGAGATCAAATGCTCTGATTAGAGATCCAATCTCTTCCTAGTAGGTGGGTTCCATCTTGTTCCTTCTCTAGTTCATTCTCTTATATTTTATAGATCATTTCATGGAAGATCGTCCATGTTATATTGGATCTAAACATATGTATTGACATATAGATATAGGATTGTGGGTCTAGATTTATTTTTTCATGATCGTGAGTCCTTTATATTAAATTTGGATTTAGGGGATTAGATCTAGAGTGTGATCGAAAAAATTGTCCCTCTCAGGTTTTGGGGATTTTCATTGGCCTATCATCTGCCCATAAACTGAGGTAGGTGATATAAATCGACCTCCAATATTCCTGATTTGTGATATGTGAATTTTATTTTATTATTTCTAGATTCATTATGAAAATGATTTCATAAATTAGGGAATTAGGAATGCAGAATTGCATTGAGTTTCCTTAGTGGTTAATTGATAATGGAGTCATGAAAACCATGATGTGGGTTTCCCAAATATATTTTTTGGATTTTTTATGGGTAGATATTTTGTAATTGAGATATTTAATTGATTATGATAAGATAATTTATTAATATTAATTAATTATGGAATTTTGTCTGGCTAAGAGATATTATTAATTGTGAGAGTTTTTGTTATGCTAGGATGTTTACAAAAGATAATTAATTGAGATAATTATTTATATTCCATGTTGTGATCTATGATAATTAATTGTGATAAATAATTATCCCATGTAGGATTTTTATATGGATAAATAATTGTGAAGAATTAAATATTTAATGAGAATGGTATTGATTGGTTAATAAATTGAAGAATTAATTAATGGGTTATGTGATTAGTTAATTTTTAAATTAAATAATAGAAATTGAATTGTTTTACGGATAATTTTATTTGTAATTAAATAATTTGGAACGTTCATGTGAATAAAATAATGATTAAAATGGTTTAGATATTTTTTGTTCTAAATAGGGCGTTCTAGACTAATTAGATGTTGGGACATGGACATAGAGTTCCTCCCCATTAGTTATCAAAGGATGAGATTATGGGGATCTAAGCATGATGACCTACACTGCATGAAATATAATGTGAATGTAATAGAGAGATAAACATAATGGGATTTTGGGATCTAGGCATGACGACCGACACCAAGTGAATGATAATAATGAATGATGATTTCAATGTGATTTTATGGTGTTTGGCATGAAGACCTACACCGAATGAATGATAATATTGAATTATGATTCAATTGGGATACATGAATGGAATATAATACTAATGTGAAAAATTAAAATTAAATGACAATGTGATAACTATTTAAATTACGCATTTTTTTTCTTTTTAATGAAGCATGCACTGTCTTTTGAATAGACTAGTTTTTGAAAGCATTGGTGGTGTCCTATTGAGTTGTACTCACACCCTATTCAAACCGCCTGATTGGCACCCTAGTAGAGTTTTTTGTTGTAGGACATGATATGGGATAGTCCCTACGATAACGTGTTGTTTGTGATTAGCGCATGGGGGAGGGATCCTGATATGGTTTTTAGCCCATTTTGGAGTCTTCAAATCACTAATTTTAGTTTCATTATAGACATTTAAAAGGACTGACTTCCCAAATCCTCTCTACTAGTTATAACCCTCAAGAATATAGGGATGTGTGAATTAGGGAATATGACCAAACGAATCAGGGCACCACATTGTGGAACCTGGGTCAAGACATCACAAAGTGATAACAAAATATATTTAATTGTTTTATTCTTCTTTTTGTTTACTGTTTTGGGAAATTTAGATATAAGACTAGGATGATTCTAGGCATGATAATGAGCTCATGCAGGGAAGTGGCAAACCCATTTATGGAGGAAAATCTGTGTAATCAGTGTGGGATTTTTGTGATTATCTTTTGTTGTTATAGTTTGATATTTTTTCACCATGGTTGATGAACTTGTGGTGTGATGAGATATTTGTTTTAACAGTTGAAGAATATTGAGTCGTGGAATAAAGAGGCACATTACATACGTATGTGTGGAGTTAAGACCAAGGTAAATAACATTAGGCTTAAGAAATTATCAGAAGTGGTTATTCATGATCTAATCTCATAGTGGTGCCTGGAAGAACCATCAAGTACTAGATTGATATTTTTATTATCTAGGAGTGGGAATTCCGAGAGTAGGGAGCACCATCATGAGAATCATAGTCATGACAGTGGAAATCAAGGTGGACATACATGAGGAACATTGGCAATTGATCATTATCATGTACTTTTCAACCAGTGTGGTTTGTTGTTACACTACCATACACATTTTTCTCAACCACCGGTGGAGTGATAATTTTGTTGAAAAATAGGGAATCGACATACGTTCTGTAGGAAACAGTGGTGGGTTGGTGCTGAGGGAGTAACTACTCAGAATCAAAATGTGGGAAGAGGGTATTTTAAGCCATATAGATCTGGTAGTTGGAGTTCTACTAGAAGAAGTGGTAGAGGTATTGGACATGGTTCTTCAACGTATGATCACCCATAAAAATAGAGTATTGAAACTCAGGGGAGTAATAAGACATCACAAAGAAGAGGGTAAGGATGGTAATGTGCATTGCAATCTAAACTTATGGAGAGCGAGGATAGATTATCGATAGTGAGAGGAATTATTATAGTTCCTTCAACTTATCTTCTGTGTTGTTGGATACCAGTTCCACTCATTCCTTTATATATTCAATCATTGTACATGGATTGATCCTGAAGGAGGTGTATGTAACTAATGTGATGAAAATAGACACACAATTGGAATCATAGTCTCGAGATAACTTTTTATGCAATGGATATTTTGTAGCGATCAGAGAGTATAATTTTCATTGGGATATATATATCCTTAATATAACGAGCTTAGAAATAATTATTGTTATAGACTGTCCAGTCGCATATTGATCCCACATAGACTGTTACTACATGAGAGTGACATTTTTATTTCCTTAGGGTGGCCCATATGTCCTTCACAGAGAATGAGATATCCAAGAAGGTAATGATAGACAATTAACCAGGAATTATGCGAGCTAAAATTCATATTTTCTAGTATTTTTCTAGATTATGGGAGTGGTAAGTCCTTCCACAAGTAGTATAACTATTTCAGGATGTCTTTTCTGAAGAATTTTTATTGATTTAACCTAAGATAGTTGTGGAATTCACTATTTGGATCATGACAAGGGTTAATTCAGTATCTATTACACCTTATAGAATTGAACCAACTATGCTTCAGGAGATCAAAATGGAATTGGAGGAGTTGGAGGATAAATGGTTCATCTGCAAAAGTACTCCACCTTGGGGATCACATATTTTGTTTACAAAGACGGATGATGAGAGTTTATGATTGTCTTTCAATTAAAAGAAGTTGAATAAAATGAATTAGAAGAATATATTTCCTCTTAGGCATATCTATTATCTTTTTGACGAGCTTAAGGTTGATTATATTTTCTCAATTATAGATACGAGATTAGGGTAACATCATGTGATATTTCAAACATCCGATAATCTGATAACCGATTTCCAAAGCATGTATGGCCTTTATGATATTATTGTAATGACATTTGGGTTGAAAAATTCTCCAGTAGTGTCTATGGACATGATTAATATGGTCAATCACCCATATTTAAATCATATTCATGGTGGTGTTTGTGGATGAAATCTTTGAATAACCTATCTCTCATGACGATCATTCCCAACGTCATGACATCATCTTGGGTACATTAATAGCGTGTCATCTATATTCCATGAAATATCTGTGTCAATATTGGATTAACAAAGAACACTTTTTAGGGAACATAATCTAAGAAAAATGTGTGATAGTGGAGCCAACAAAATATATCAACAGTGGTATCATGGGATCAGACTAGAATTTTTTTGATATCTGATGCTTTTTTGGGTTAACAAGGATATTACAAGAGGTTCATCTAGTACTTTTCTAAATTGGAATCACTACATAATAGTTAAAAAATGGAAGGGATATAGTTTATATGGATAGAACCATGGAAAAATTCTCTCAAGGTGTTGAATATGTTCTTGAAATCGGCCCCAATAATCATCTGACCTACGTCAAGTGAGGAGTAAATGGTGTATTGAAATGCTTATAGGATCAGATTCATAGTTGTATTGATTCTTGGAAATAGAGTCGTTGTTTATGGGTCTTGGAAGATGAGTCCACATGAACAGAATTAACCTACTCATGACCTAATGTTTGCAACAATATTTTATGCTTTTATGTGTCGTAGATAATATCATTTGGATGAAAATTTTATTTTTTTTACAAATCACAAAAGATTGATGTATATCTTATGACAACATTACATGAATCTCCAGCAGGGCAGATGGGTAGAGTATAGGTAGTCCATTGATTTTTAATTTCAAAATACACCCATGAATGTTAATAGTTTGGTTGATGCATTATGTTGGAATACTCAGACTCGATTGGTACATGAGTCGATATTAGTGAATAATTTGATGATATATCTGGTGGAAATGCATGTGGTAGTTCAGGATTGTCAAGAGAGGATGCCTCTAAATTCTAGGGTAATGAATTCTAAACTCTTGAGAAGGATATGGGATAGGAAGTATAATTATCCGAAGTATTTATCTCTATGGGAATGCCTTGATGGTTGGGAGACAACTTTGACTGGATGATAGATTAGGGTGAGATAAACTGTGAAAAATTAGGTTGTAATGCTGACAAGTATGTGATAGGAACTCATACAATAATTTCATGCTTCTATGTGGGTGGGACATCAAGTAGTGAAAAAATTTCCCATTACCTACAATTAATATTTTTGTGGCTACATATGAAAAATGAGATAACAAGGATCGTAACAAGGTGATTCACCTATCAACAGGTGATGGTAGAGAATCAATGACACGGATGCCTACTGCAGGCGTAACCTATTTTGGAATGGAAATGTGATGATGCGACTATAGATTTATTGGTTTTATATCCAATTACTCTTAGAAAGAATTATTCTAATTGGTTCATTGTAGATTGGATAACAAATGTCACACAATTTTTTCTTATCCAGAAAACCATTACAGTAGAGCAGTTGGGAGAGCTGAATTTGAGAGAGAGAATTCATTTTCATGGGTTGGCATGGACCATAGTTTCATATAGCAATTTACTCTATACATCATGGTTTTGGAATGTCTTAAAAATGAACTTAGTACATAGGTTTAGTTGTGTATATCCTTCCACAGATAGACATATGGAAGTTAGAGCGCACGATAAAGGTGTTAGAGCATATGTTATGATCATGTGTACATGAATTTTGTGGTTCGTGGGAGAATCGCACTTCATTAGTGGAGTATAGCTATAACATCAGCTACCCTGATACTATACATATTAAATCAGACAAGTAACATTATGTTGGACTTTTAGATCCTCTCTATTTTGGTTAGAATACGGTGTTTCAGAGTTGTTGGTAACGAGTCACGTCCTAGAGACATCAGAGTAGGTGCAGTTGATTCAGAAATGTATGGCTACTGCTTTGAGTAGACAGAAGTAATATTCTGATAAAAATACATGACCCCAAGAGTTTACATGTTTTATTGTGTATTCCATTGTTTTTCACCTTGATTGGGTCAACACAAGATATGAAGGCATGGAATATTGGCGCCCATGTTTTTTTGACCGTTTGAGGTGCTGAAGACAATCGGGCCGTCGGTGTACCAATTAACACTTCCACAAAAATTCCGAACTATTCATGATATTTTCCATGTGTCGCAACTACGGTCACTTCACCCCAACCATTATCATGTTATTGATGTGTATGATTACGACCTCGAGTTAGATGCTTCATTTGACGAGTAACTGATATGTGTGATGGGTCAAAGTGGAAAATAGTTACAGTGAAATACAATGTCATTAGATCATTTGTTATGGAAAAGTGGATGTGTTAATGCGGAGACAAGAGAATGGAATGCATACATGAGGGACCAATGGACCTATATTATGGTCTTGGAATCATAGATAAGATTGGGATTGCAGCTTGTGGATGAGTTGTTATAAGCTAGCGTGATTGTAATATCCTGGGTTTTTTCAGAGTAATCTCTGGTGGTTTTACCTGAACTGTTTTGTTATTATTTAAGTATCATTGAGTTGTGGTATGACCTATGGTGAGTTTGGGTGGAGTTTTAATGAATCAAGGTATGATAGGGGGTGTGCACGGTTTGCACACGATTTGGAAGAATTGTCAGGACAATGTATGTTGGCATGGTAGGTGCATGATTTTCCTAACCATGCGCCATTATGTCATTTGGGTAGTGGAATACCATACATTTGGAACATTCGTTTACTAAACGTGCAATATCCCTGAATAAACTATGTGCACAAACAATTTTATTCTGAAAAATTTGTTTAAATACCACATGATCCCTCGAAACCTCTCTAATTTGACCTTGGCTCGGGCTGGATAATTTCTAGGCATTAACAAATCCTTCCAAAGGGATTCAAAGGTGATAAGAAAATAATTATAATATATAATGGTTATTCGAATGGGAAGCATGAATTGAAACTTGGACTAATGTGATGATTAAAGATTAAATGAAAATGTTATACAAGTTTAAATTATTCATTGTATTTATTGCTTCATAAAATTGCCTAAACTATATTTCGACTGGACTATTTTAGACACCATTTGTGGTGGAATACATATTTGTACTCACACCCTGTTATGGATAATTGACAAACGCATGAGTAAACTTTTTTCTGACGGGACATGATAAGGGAAAGGACTTAGGACAGGTTGTTGTTCAGGATTGGAGCATGGGAGAGAGAATGAGATGTGTCTCGGTACCCATATTGGAGTTATTGGGTCATTACATTTAGTTTTATTATAGTATCTTCACAATTGAATTGGCATAGCATGATTTTACTTTTAACGGATTGATTTCATGGTTTTTACTATCATATGTGATAATATTGTTATGTCTATTTATATGTTTCCACACTTTGTTATTGTTGTTTTCTCTCGTTGGTGTTTTGTTTTGATAATAAAGGGTATATTATCCCAAATAACTACATACCAAACCCCCACAACTAGTCACCACTCTTTCCCATATGGGGAGACATAGTATAGGGCATGTAACCAACCTACTCGTGTCACCACTCAGTGGCACACGGGTCTGGATGCCACAAATAATATACAACTACATCATAATTATTAGAGAGATTGCTGATAATTTTTTTCTTTAATGAATTTTTTTCACATTATAGAACAGAAAGGTTATATAAAAAATATTTATGTATTTTTTTCATCATAATCATTATGAAAAAAAATTACACATGTATAGGGTAAAAATTATAAGGATATTATCTAAAAAAAATAAGTTTAATGATGATAAAATTTATTAATCAAGTTGTATAATGTCACCACTTCATGATGTCTCCATACGTTCTGACATAATGTATTTTGGACATTCATAAAACAAATATATGTCCTATTTTAAATAAATATTAAATTGATTGACTTCGTTGAACCGATAAAATATAAGTAAATATTTTTTTAATAATTATTTTATATGAAATTTTAATTATTACAAAAAATACCTCATTGAGGACAATATTTTTTTGATGGATCAAATTCTCATCCATAAATCCTCAAATATAATACCATAAATAATTTTTATTAGTGAATTTACATTCTCAAAAATCATTTCAATATATTTCACATTCCATAATGTCATTTCACCTCTTAGTGGATATGGTGTTATATCTTATTCCAAACTCTAATCAATTAATGACAACAATATATCATTATTTATGTGTTTAGGGTACAATTCATTGATTTCATAAAAACATAGACTATGATGGATTTTTTATACAAACCGAGTGTATACCATGATAACAAATAGAACAACCATGACATCCTCTAATATTATATCGTAAAAGTTTTCTATATTCTAAAAAAATAATTAATCATCCCATAAAACATTTAATTTACAATAAAATATTTATTTATATAAGACTCAAACAACATAACAACAAATTATGATATTAATTTCCAATTTTAAATCAATGGATCCAAATAAATTTCAATATCTATATATATTTTTTCAAAACAACATATTTTATTTTGTATTTATGATTAACCAAGGAATAATGTTATAATTTTTCAAAATAATTATCCATATATTGGGATTTAGTCTATGTTAACCAAAAGGATCCACTCCATTAGAATATAAAAAATGTTCATGGTTTCTCAACTAATTTTCCAATTATATGATACTCATGATCAATATTTTTTCATAATAGATAGTCCACTATGTGAATTCATTTCTAATATTTCGATATTTTTCCTAAATCCCACGTTGATTTCGTGTATTCTCCTCACATTCCTATAGGTTCATAAACCTAGAAATAATTTTAATGTACCATAAAAGATTCATTCAAATTAATTAATCTTTTTTTATCGAGATGATCCATACATTTGGAATTTTCTTATGTAAATAATAATATTTTCAAAAGAAAATACAATAACTTAGACATGAACGTATCTATCATTGATCATACCCATTTAATGAAGATTTCATTTTGTGAAATATGTTTTTCATGGCTGCTTATTATATTTTCAGATCATATCATTCTATAGAAAAAGCATTTCGTCTCTGATTTTTTCAATTCATACTTTTTTTAACATTTACTCTATATAGCTTCATTATGGTTTACATTGTTGTATATTTAGTAAAACTAGTATAAATTGTCGTCTTTTCACAAATTTTTTACTTCAATTTTTTTTTGGATTATCGTAAAGTTAATATGAGATTGTAATTTTCATTTCCTCAATATGATATTATCCATCATAACTCTTATAATCAGATATTCAATATTTACATTCTAATTTTTCACATTTCTAATCATTGAAAATTATCCATAATACAAAATTTTATCCTTATAACTAGAAATATTAAATTTTTAACTTTTTTAATTATAATATTTATAAAATAAATGTGTAATATAATATATTATGTGTTCTTCCAACTCCTCTAGACTAATAACATTTTAATAATGACAATTTTAACTCAAAAAAGTATATTAGAAGGGTTATATTCCTGATATTTTCTGAATTTGATAAATCTAATCCTTATACTCAATTATCATAATATTAGAATCCACCCATTTTTTATTCATATTCATCATATTTTATACTATAATTTTAATATTTAATAAAATAAAAAAATTAGTAAAATGTATTAACTTGTAACCCATAATGGTTATTATTAATGAATTATTTATGCATCATAAAAAAAATTTCTATGCTAATTTTATATAAATGATATTTATTAAGATTATTTAGTAGTGTTTGAAATCATTAATATATGGAAATGTGTGATCTCTATAATGTAATAGATAATATAATTAAAATTTCACCTATACATAATCAAAGAGATCATGGATTTTTTCAATAGGTTTTATTATGAGGAGTAATAAAATATGGAAGATATGATGTTCATAAATTTCGTCACATGGTACATGGAAGAAATGGTGGGGTTTCAATGATAGGATTTGTAGGAGCTGAATTTGATAATTTATCAGATAATAAAAACATTTATAGGCACAAAAACCATTTCATGAAAACCTAACATTTAATGACACACTTGAAATATATTGGATATAACGAACAAATTTTTTTGTATGTCTCAATGGAATGAAAAAATAATGTTAACTAAAAAAGGTCAAAATGATGACATGAAAATCCAATAGTGATGGGAATGAATTTAGTGGACCATGTGAAATAAAACATTAAAATGAAATACCGACATACTAATTGGAGGTGAGGATGGGATACAGGTTAGAGGAATCCTCAATGGAGTCATTAGTAGGATGATACAACTATTAGTTAAAATTTACAAACCCAATCCTTTGATTAAATGGAATTTAGTTTATGATAATCACATAATAGTAATTCTTACTTAACTCAACTTCCTTTTGATACATTGGTTTTAGAATAACTTGAAATAATTTTTGATGCAGAACTAGTATGTTGGAATTAAATTTCATGTTCATGAAATTTATATTAAAAAATAAACTAAATTTTAATAATGTAACATTGATATAACATTATAGTTGATGTTAGACCAGGAGTGATGTACTCTTACAAAACATGAGGCTCTTTTGAGAGGGTATATGAGGTAATCTTATGGGCCACCATATTATCATCTATTTAAAAAAAGGAGAATGAACATGAAAATAATAGTATTGTGAATATTTTAAAAATCCAATAATAATGGATTTTAACTGTTGGCATAAGCCCTTAAAACGTAGTTAAATTCTATAACAATGTATTGGAGGACCATAGTCCTATCATTCATCGGTATAAACCTATACTAATGGTTTTTGGAAACCATTGGTATAAATTTTCTATGCCAATAGCTTATAAAATGGTTTTATATATAATATTAAATACCTATAACAATAGTTCTAAAAACCATTTATATAGTTAATAAAAATAATACTTTATTTTTTTGATATCCACAAAACCGAATTAAATTTCATACACAAAACCACTAAGATACAATTTTTCCTAGAAACAGAATATGATAAATATGAATTTTTTTTTATTTTTATATTTTCATGTATTCATTGTTATTTGATAAATTAAATCACTAAAAATATGAAATCATTTACCATGTGTTTTTAAAACCATTGGTATAGTCCAATACCAATGGCGTTCCAAACCGTTGATACATTTATTTTGAATTTTGGGACATTTACAAATGGTTTTGGAAAAACCAATAGAATAGGTTAATTAAATCTAAGTGATACCAATGGTTCTATCCAAACTATTGGTATAGCCATCAGATATAAAAATGGTTTTGGGGAAACCATTTGAATAATGTCATTTTATTGTCATGCCAATGATTTGTATGAAACCTTTGGAATATCAATGAAAAATAATGACAGTTTGTTTCATTAATATTGGAATAGGGTCATAATATGGTTTTCATAGAAATGGTTTTGGAAAAACCATGTGTATAAGTTCATATTATGGTACATATATTAACCATTTACACAAAACCAATGGTGTGGGTCCATTTCGTTTAGTATTGAAAATTCATTGAAGCTTCATAACCAAAAAAACAGAAGGATTTGTCACAAAACTATGATGCACTAATACCATTACTAATGAAAATATAGTCTGATTCCATGTTGAAATTTTCTCATCCTCTCCCATGGGAGAAAATTAATCCAGTAAATAATTCATGGGATTCATCCACTGGTATATTGAAAAATAATGGAAGAAAAATTTCATGTAGTGATAATGCAATATCGATGATCCTATACCACCATATACAATAAAATAATAATTCATATGAATATAAAATTGAAAATAAAATTTTAAACACATTTTATGGTAGGGGTGCCACTTAAAGAGGCAAGAAGTATGTAATGGGTTGTGAAGAAGGATCTAATTATGATTCCATATCTCTTTCCATGATACAAATTTCTTTATCAAAAACGTGTTAGGTTTTGAAATCCTTTTAAAAAAAATATCATATATTCTCACCTATATAATACATGATATGGTATAGATGAAGTATATTGTATTTGGGAGTATTATATAAGTCCACTTTGATAATATGTACACAAAACTATCCACCATCTGCATAATACCATCAACATTAGGATTCAATGCATGTGAGATGTTCCAGGCCCCTTGATGTCAGAACATTACATGTATACAAGATTGTGCTTAACTAATGAGGTAGGGTATAAATTTATATCCTTTACTATTTACTATAATAAGGAACTAATTCAAAAATAATATTCAGATGATACATTTTTATAAAAGCGTTCAGAACTCATGCAAGACTACTAGGTCCCTTATTCATTTCTCGTAATCTTCATTTTGTATTATTTGTAATTTATGGAAAAATGTATCCCAATATTTCACCACATAGAATTTAAAAACATCATTATTCAAGAAAATATTTTCTGGGTATGTATAATTTTTTCATGAAATACTAAAAATAAAAATCTAAAAACATTAATTGAACTATACATCTTGTTTATTAGAACATCATCCATTACTAGAATTATTAAAATGGGAGAATAAATTGAATCCACCATATACAAAACTGTTAGGGATGTGGAAATAATCCCATATTTACAAACATGAAAAGGTTCCCTCTAGATCATGAATTTGGATCTGTCTCTGATCTTCCAAAAATTATTCCATTCCGAAGAAGAACACAAAATCCCCAGAGACATCTCTAAAAAAACAAGGGTAGGGTATAACGGCTACACCCCAAAAGCCCAAATGGAGGTTATATTTGTATTTAATGATCTTAGTGCAAAGGGACCCATGTTTATGAACTATGTTTCATCCGTTATTTTCTTTAAGATGGTTGTTGATCATGGGAATCAATTGATATCCCATACCACAACAAGGTTTAGGGAAACATTGATTATCAAGAGCCAACTAATGAACTTTGTTTCCAGCATTCAATATGCCCAGAACATGGAAATGTGAGAGTCAATTTTATGAATAAAATTGTCAGGAATATTAAATAAATACATATTATTAATTTTAATTTATTGATATACATCCTATATAATTTCTTACATCACAATTTTAAATATTATCAAAAAATATCATCCCTAATTTTTTTGTCTACCATCTACATGATTCTCGAGAGAACTAGAATATTAATATTGAAAAAAAAATTATATGGTTAAAAATATATTTAATATTCTTGTCATCAACCAAAATACTAAATTTTGAGCAAATATCATCATTTTAACAAGAAGTCTCACATTAGTTTATGGAAATTTCCAATTCGGAATAATTAACTGATTGTGTGGATTCTTTCTCATATTTTTGGAGAAGATGGAAATTAGATATGAATAATTAATGAGTGTCCATTTATAAATATTAATCATCTATAATAGAAGATGATATAGATGATAAGAGTAATTTTTCTATAAACCACACCCTAGAAATATGTTGTTTTTATCTACCATGGAAATTAAATTTTAAAAATCACCAGCAGTCAAGGAACAAAGGAAAGGGGAAAGTATGTCCCCCTATCTGATCCCCCTGGTATGGTTGTTACCATGAGATAATGTTCTACTAATATATATTGTGATGGAGACTCAATAATATTTTTGTAAGACTGATTTGATTTAAATAATTAAGTATAAAATCCCATTTTGGAGTTTTTTGTTTCTACAAATTTTAATCAAAGAGAAATTCGTAATTGTATTTTAATGTATATTACAAAGAATTATTGATAAATAATGAAATATTATATTTTTATTGATTAGTAAATTATATAATACACAATATATTTCCCAAGTCTCTATTATGAGCTCATTAAACAATACTCATGGAAGAGTAAATCGTTTTACGAATTAGTTACATACGAATGTACCTTTATAATCCATGTATGAATAATGGAGTATGAAACTTATTAATCTTTAAATACTAAATAATTGTGATGCGTAATAAAAAAAAGTACAAGAAGATTCATAAGATTAAATCACATACCTTATTTTTTAGAGGTTTGATTCGTCCATGAACTTTGAGGGGGAGTAGAGAAAGTAGTTGATTTCTGTGAGAGAGATTGAGTGGGGAAAAGAAACAACTCCCCTAAGTCTTGAATTTATTTGAAGAATAATGGTTTACCAATTCATTCCAAAACATGCTAATAAATATGAGTTCTATCAGAGTGGAATTAATAACCGATAAAAAATATAGGTTTTATCAATACAAAACATTTCACTATTAAAAATTATAATTATCAGTGCAAAAATTAAGAGATAAATCCTATATTTATAATCAATAATATTATATAAATGAGATAAATATGTTATATAGGACTATTTTCTTCATATATGATAAATAATATTTAATCAAATTTTAAAATTTTATTAATTAAATATATATTCCAATTTATTAAATTCATAAAAATTTAAAAATAATTAACCTCATTAAGAAATATCTAATATAAAATAAATTATTTTTAAAAATGACTGAAATTGAACAATTAAAAATGAATAGACAGAAAACATATTAAAAATGGAATTGATTTATTAATTTGATAAATTAGGATAAAAAACTAAATATGAACATATAATAATATTATTTATAATATATTGTAAAAATATTAAATCATAGTTATTATAAATAAAAAATAAATTGTACGAATAATTAAATGAATTTTGATCATGTAAAAAATTAATTAAAAAATAAAAAAATCCATTTCAATAAATTAAATATAGAGATTTTTTAAAAATTTAAATAATATTACATGTTAATAAAAAATTTTGAATGAGAAATAATCATATAAATTACAAACGTGTTCATAATATTAAATCATAGTAAATAATTTCGACAAATTTAAAGGATTAAATGAATTAATTGTAAACACATACAAAAATATATTGAATCATAACAAATTCATGAAAATAAATTAATTATATAAATTGTAGACTATTTAAAGGCTTTACACCATTATAAATGGAAATGAATAAATATTAATCATATAAATCAAAAACACTTTATAATATATTAACCGTTGAAAATAATTATTTATAAATAAATATTAAAAAATATATATATTACAATTATAATAAAATTTTTATATATTAAAAAATAATAATTAATATTGAATAAAATCATATTAAAATGACTAAATAAAATTTAATATGTAAAAAAACATTATAAATTTATTCAATAATATTGATTACATCAATTGCATACAGATAAAAACAAGGGTTTGAATCCTAGCATTCCCCTTGGGTGATTTATATCACATGCATTGACTCAGGTTGTTAATGGCGTGGGCATGATGTGGGAAAGTGATGATACAGGAATGTCACATGTTAGGTGTTGCCTATAGGATGATCCAGGCATGACGTTACACTAAGCATTTCTTCCATGTTTTAGGCCTCTTTTCCATGTGCCTACGGGGTATGCAATGGAAGTTCCCCTACACAAAAAGAAAGAGGCATTTTCATTCATGAAAAATGAAGAAAAAACATACACATAGAAATGAATAAAAAAGAATTAATGTATTATACCAAAAATTTATATAAGTATATATATTAGGTTATGGATGATACAAATACACCAAAAAAGACACACACCTCACCCACTGTCCAATTTTAATGTCATATACCTCGATTTGGAATAACCCCCAAGAGATAACAGACCTATATTCAATAGTCCCATATACCAAATTTATTTTTGATATTGGCCCTAATACACTTACAACATATGCCAATACCACCATGGCCTATATGAAACAATATTATCATGCACTGCTATTAGATTTATCACAACAGATTGGTCCTCTCCTATAATCCAAGGATTTTCATGCCTTTCCCAATCCCTGTGCTTCCATTATCTCTCTAAACATCATGGCGAGTTTCCAAAGATTATTTTCAGACCACCACCCCCAATGAATATTATGTGTTTTCCCATCCCAATCAACGCTCAACAATTCATACCACTATATCATCTCTCTAGGGTTCAAAGACACATCCACCATGAATCTGATGCTATCGGTAGACACTGGCAACACCCACACTGTCACCACATGATGTCGTGATTAGAGATGGAGCATTGAAATCCTTGGTCCTAGTTAATTCATAAAACTATGCATGGAGATTCAGTGATTAAGAGTTTTTTCCCCATATATATCTTCAATTCTACCTTCCAAAGAGTTATCAACTATTATTGAAACTAGCCACTCGTGGACCATAGTGATCCCTACACCGAAATTTCCATCCCACAGTCACAATCTCTTGATGGCCCGCATTGTTGAGACTGCAAAGCATGACCTTCAGTGACCCCATCTACCATTACCAATCATCACAAAGAACATCCGCATATTTTTTGTTTATTTACATAAACACCTAAATGGTATAAGGGATGATGTATTTTTTAGTTCAATTTCAGTGAAAATGTTGTGGGTTGGGGGTGGTCTTATAGGAAACAATTATATGGATATCAAACATATTAAAATATTAAATAATAATAAATAAAAATGAATAAATAATAATAATATAAATTAAAGGCATATTTTAAATACTTAATCTTATTAAAATATCTCTCGTTTTATAAAAATAATATAATTCCAAAAATATTTAAAAATATAAATTATTTAAAATGAAATAAATTAATTGAATTGAATTTAAAATTATTAAATTTAATGATATAAATTCAAAAAATCAGAAAATTACATTTATAACATCATTTTGAAGAATTTTAAACATATATAATCGATTTATATTAAATATATAAATAATTTTATTACTACTAATGACTGATGTTTGCACAGTATTGATTATATATAGAAAATATAATATGTTATTAACCTTTATAATTTTTAATAATTGTTTAAATGTTATTATTTAATAAAATATATACATATATAAACACGTATAAATAACTGTTAAAATTATATATGTTACTAACATAATAAATTATTATATAAAAAATGAATAATGAATTAATAATGTTGATAATCAAGAGATAGTAAAAAATAAATAAATAATATTAAATAAATAATTAGACATTCATGTACACACATACTTACACATATACATAAATGTTCACATACATACACAATATAAATATATACATATAAGCAATTAAATATTGTAGGATCTATATGATACTAATTGTAGTATCGAAAAAATGATGTAGATGCTTAATTTACATGAGGGGTGTGAATAGAATACTTTAAAATTTTCATTAGGAAAATTTGTATAAAAAAACATCACCTCACCTCTTAGATCTAATAGCTTTCTTGAATTAGGAAATGTATTTCAGAAATTGGGCTTTTGAAAATTTTGTTCCAAAACTGAAACTAGTTTTACAATCATAATAGATTCTAGAAATGTGATTCCAGAAATGAAACTAAACAAAAGATTACAGCAACAGTGATTAGACCTTAAAGAATATAGAATCCTATTAAATCAGAGTACATGTATACATATGTATAAGATATTTATACTTTCCTCAACAACCAAAAATACAACGGAAAACAAACTTGAAACAATACATGAAACAAGTATTGAAATCATTTTACCCAATGAGTGGGGTATCCCACAACCTTGGATAAAGGTCCCCTGATTTATACTTTCATGAAATTTTTCCATACCCAAAACCAGGATAGATATCAATCCAAGGATCGATATCAGTTTTCTATCCCCACAAGCCATATATTTGTAAGGAAATCAGAACAAATGTCTTCCAAACCCGAAAGCCCATGATTAGCATGATACGAGTCCACACAAAGGAAGCATGAACATGTTTTTCACACCCGAACAAGTTGTTCACAATAGCTACATGATGCATATAGAGTTGAAAGAGCCTCTCTCCCATGAACTCACATCAACAATATATAATATCAAGAATTATAGGACTCAATTGATCTTGTTCAAATCAGCTCCTATATATAGGTATATCTTCACCAGTCATCTACCACTTCAAACGGTCATATTTTTCCTTGAATTTGGGAGGGAATTGTACATGTTTCACTCAAACAAGGGTTAGTTATTAACTGAATGCACAACATCATTTTTAACTATAAAAAGTGTAAGAAAAAGTGTGGTTTCTCAATTAAAGTAATTTTTCAGAATTTATGGAAAAATAAATGATCGGTGTTTAACCCAAAAACCATTCGTTGTCTATAACACATCAATATTCCAATTTTGTCTTCAAAAGAATTCAGAACCATAATTCTATTGAACTCTTAAGTCTAAATTTCAAGTAAATTTGGAATATGAATGTAGAATGCTCGGTGTAATAATTCATAAGAATTAGGAGTTTGAACTTCAGAACTTTAAAAGTCTGAATTCATAGAGTTCAGAACCTGAACTCATAATGTTTGTAATCTGAATTCAGAGAGTTTAGAACCTGAAATTAGAATGTTTGGATCCTAAAAATAGAATTCTATATATCTATGTATTTGTATAATTCCATGTTCATATATGTGAAACCAAATTTTATATTTATAATTAAAATTATAGATTATAATATTAATAAAAAAAAGTAAGGATAATGTATACTTGGGGAAGGACAATTTTCCTTATCTAGGGAAATCTTAGGGAAAATGACATTTTCCTAATGGTAGGGTGATTGTGATTTTCAAAACATGAAGTAATTGAGAAGTCATAAGGAAAACTTATTTACTAAATAAACTCCCCCAATTATTAATGAATGTAATATTTATAATGAAATCTTATTTACTGAAAAACATATATGCTTTTTGGAAAGCACAATCATCTTTATGAAAAAAAAAGAATATAAGGATTTAGAAAATTTTATGGATTTTTAAATAAAAAATATCTCACTATACTAAAGAGAAATAATGAATACGACTATCTCCCCCTTAGGCTTTGGAAACACTAAGGATCATATTCATAATTTCCAGAATTAGTTTTATAATTTTATTGCATACATAAATATTTTTGAATTAGAACTCTCCCTTAGATAAACTCCCCCTTACTTACGGAAATTACTTCTTTTACTTTTTATTTTTTTTATCATTAATTTCTCCCCCATTGTGATTTTCAAAATGAAATTCCGAGAATGGAGAAGAAAATATTGTATCTAAATTATTAGTACTATAAATCACAATATATTAAGTGAAACCCCAAAATATCATTAAGATTGAAAAAAAATTACAAGAAAAGGATACAACAAAAGATCAGATTTAAACAGATTCATCTTTCAATTTCATTGGGCATCATCATATCCACTTTTTCTTTATCTTCATGAGGTCCTTATGGTCTTACTCTGCTCATTTGAGAATCTCATCATGATACATTTTTTTGTTATCTATAGATTTTATTTTTTCTTCTTGAGAATTAAGAATATCTACCTGAGCCTTCAAGACTTCACCCTGCATTCCAAGATTCTCTTCTGTCACAATACTAAGATAGCTTTTTCTCTTCTAGCATTGAAAAAATGAATGTAATTTCCCATTCATATCAATTACTTATTGCATTCAGTATTTATTTTCCAGAGTTAACTTCTCTACAAAACTATTTAATAGATCCTTGATCTTATTATCTTTTTTGTCAAATTCATCATTGACATTGTCTTTTAATTCATCAAGGATCTCCATATCTTCAAAAATAATTCTTGTACAACCGGTCATCTAATTTCAGGACCATTTGCGAGCTTCATAGTAAATAAGAAAATATTTGAAATCAGCCACTAGTTTTACACACTTATCCATCACCATAGATACTAAATCTGATTTTTATTCAAGGTGTGTTGAATCATTTGACATCTAGAGTATATGATTGGAAAAAATTGAATTGTAAAAACACGATATTTCAAAGACTGAACTTATAAATCATGTCCAAGGGAGGAAGATTACGAATCATAGACAATACTTGTTGAGGGCCCTTTCCCTATTTTAATTTGCTTCATATTTGACGATCCACCAACTTATTTCTTCTTCATTACAGTTTTACTAGGTGTATAACCAACCACAAGTTTTCCATTATCTGATTTGGAAAAGCTTCCTCTTGGTTAGGTGATTCATGTTCACTATCAGAGAGTTGAGAAATTGTGTCTTCATCAACCTGAACTTTATCATCACGAGCCTCAACATCAATAGGATGAATAATGTCTATATTGATTCTTTCTTCTTCAGACAACTTATTTACTTCTTCTTTATCTTTCTCTTCATAATTTCTAGGAGTAGAAATCTTTGATGATTCGGCTTGAGAGGTTTGGATTGATAATTTTTATGAAGGTCCATCCTTTTTATGAAATTTCTCAACTTTCCTTATTAGATCTTTAGTATCTCTACTGATTGCTTCTTCTTCTTCTTCTTCAACTTATTTTTCTTCTAATACTTAAACTTATTCAACAACATATTGTTGTTGTTATACTAGAATCCCAAACTATTTTCTTAGAGTATCAAGTAAATCTTCCACAATAGAAGATTATGGTACTGTAATTATTTCAGAGGCTTTCCTGGCATCCTTAAAATTGGATTTCACAATCTCTGCTTCAATCATCATATTTAATTTTTTCTTTTATTTTTCTTGATTTTCAAGAACATCAGCAGCCTTATCCTTTAAATCTTTTTCTTCAACATGATCCTATCCAAATATAGGCACCCCTACTTTCATTTTTTTCCTTGGCTTCACTCGATTTTTCTACTACCTCATCCGAATATTGTTTTTTCTTCATAGGATTCGGTGGTGCATATTGGGTTTCCTTAGACTCTGGTGATTTTTCTTTATCTTCTACTTCCTTGTACTTCTTCTTACTTCATCCTTTAATAGAGGTCTCAGCTGCCTCTTGTTTCTTCGATAAGGTTTCATCTTCCTCATTAGGTATATAATATAATTCCTCGTATTATTTATAAATTATAACATTAATCCTTATCAGAGTGTCATCACTTACCATCATGACTTTGCAATTTCTTGTAATATAACTAGAAGGTATTTTGAAGGAATCTAAACACCGAAAAATCAGCTTTGAGATAATCGATGGATACATGATAATCTGAGAATTCATATTTCCATTATTTATATTATCATTTGTAATTATAATATTCTTATCCCTATTAATTTTACTTATATTAAACATGAAATCTAGGATATACATATCACTCTTCACTAATGTATCCTTATCCCCTTTTCTCGAAATGATGAATCCATGAACCCACAATTAAATAATCTAGAAATTTTTAGATAGGTGAAAAATTTCCGGGGTCATAACAACTAAAATACTGAGGAAATACATAGCATTCACCATAACAAAACTTCCTTGATCATTCAACACATTTTTAGAGAATAACTAAGCTTATCGTTCTGATGGGATTCCGATAAAAATAGCATCCTCGGAATATGATAAATAATGTGTCTTCCCATAGCATGTAAAATAATATTTTTCTCTGCCTTCTTCCATGAAAAATATTGTTGAATCATAGAACTCAGCCAACATGTCCGGATACAATTGATCATGAGCTCTTAGTTTTGATATTGAAACACTCTACAATATATTCATCATGATGTTCTTAGAGATTATAGAATCATACATAACAATAAATTTTGGATTTACAAACCTTTTTCTATGAATTTTCCATTCCGAAATTGGCTTGACTATTTCCATGTCATTATGGGATGAGACATCGACATACATTCGGAGTTGAGGAAACCGTGAAAATTAAGAACATGATTAAGTAGGAGTGTAGGTCTTCCGCACACGAAAGCATTGGAATCGATGTTGGAAACCCATCAAGGGACCTTTATATAGGTGATTGTTGTGACAGTGCAACTACCATACCTAATCCAACAGTTGAGAAAACTTGTGGTCAGATCTGATGGTTGAGATGATAGCCGGAAAGAAATTTTGATAGAATCCCATCATTTATGGATTTTAATAAAAAAGTCAGATTGAATACAAAGAGAATCTTAAAAATTTAGAAACAGATAAAAATACCAAGAAGCATTAAATGATTACAAAAACATAAGAATGAAATGATAGCTTTTAGAATGCTATGATGATTATTCGTATTGTGGAGAATTCTTCTTGAAGAATATTAGATCCCGAAAAATTTTGACTAAGAAATCTTTGATTACGAAAAAAAAAACTATTAATTTCCATTAGGAAAATTTTAAACAAAAAAAACTTTAATATAGAGAATTTTAATATTGAAAAAACATAATTACGAAAAATATTTAACTAAAAACATCTTCACAATGATAAATTTTAAACTAAAAAAATTTTACTACAGATTTTTTAAAAAAATTAAGAAACAAATGCATTCCCCATTTGAAATGGTGTTTATTACTATAAGGATGTTGTTTTTAACAGGAAGTTAACAATGAATATTTCCTTATGGTTATAATTACTATCTTTTGTTTAATGTATTCAAATATATGATATGGTAATGAATATGTGAGGATATCCTCAAGTTTATCTTCTGTTCCGATAAATTGAAGAATGATATCCACTTTTTGTGTGTGATCTCTAAGAATGTTATCCATGATATATATGAATTTTTCTTGAGAGGGATGTGTAGGGTTTTTGAATAAGACAATGGAACTATTATTATCACGGAAAATTTGTGTTTTGGTAAAACTCATACCATAGTATGTGAGTGTGTGTTGCATCCACAACACATCATCACAACAACATCTAGATACTATGTATTCAATGTCAGTAGTGGAAAGTGCTATTGAGTGTTTCTTATTTCATGACAATGAAACTAATGAATATCCTATGAAATGAAAAGTTCCAGATGTGATTTTCCTATCAATTCTACATCCTACATAATCAGCAGCTGAAAAAAATTTAAAAACATTATCATTTCCATAAGTGTAAAAGTGTTGAAGATCCATGGTCCCCTTTAAGTAGCAAGAAATTATTTTCACTTCCTTTAGATGAGATTACATATGATTGGATTGATATATTGCACATAATATTACTGAAAACATTATGTCTGGATGACTAGAAATTAATTAACGTAAACATCCTATCGTACCATTAAAAGATGTTTGATCTACTGGTTTCTCAACATCATCATAATCAAGTGAGTATGATGTACAAATCGAACTACATATACTCTTAGTGTTGTAATATTCATAATATTTATGAATATCATTAATAAAATTATTTTGGGATATATAGATTCCTTATGGTTTTTAGAAATTTGAAAACACAAAAATATTTTTAACTCACCAATCATACTAATTTCAAACTCGTATTTTATTAAATCACCAAATGAATCAGTTAAAGATTGATAATTTGAACAAAATATAATCTTATCAGTATAAATGTGTTCAATCAAATTATTTTTCTTATCATTCATTATAAAAATGGTTGGATCAGCATTTGCATGAACATAATTATTTTGAAGAACAAATTTTGTAAGTCTATCATACAAGGATCGAGGGTCTTGCATAAGTCCATAAAAAAAATGGAATGTTTAAAAACTTGTTTAGGATGTTTTTTATCTTAAAAATATAGAGTTTGTTCAACAAAAAACTAATTCCTGGAAACATAAATTAAGAAACATATATATAACATCCATTTGAAAATGTTTGAAATTTAAGAATGCTGCAAAGGAAACTATAATACGAATACATTCAAGTATATCTATGGACCATAGGTCAATACGTAGTCTATTCCGTCTTGTTGATTAGATAATTTTGAAACAACTCTAGCTTTATTTCTTACTATGACTCCATTTTCATCACAATTATTTCTGAAGTCCCATTTTACTCTAATAAATGATGTTTCCTTAGGTATTACAACCAAGGTCCAAATTTTATTCCTTTCGAATTCATTTAGCTCATCTTGCATAGATTTTATTCAATCATCATCACCTAAATCTTCATCGATGAGTTTAGTTCTAATTTATAAAGGAATGATATATATTCTATTTCATTCCTTAAGGAACATCTAGTCTATACTGGTTGATTTACATAAAAAATTATTCTATCAATGGGATGATTATTTAGAAGCGACTGATTTGGGTTTTGTAAAACCTATTCATCAACATCAGGTATTATGTCTTCTAGGGTAAATTCATCAGAAATATTTTCTGGAAAATTTTCCTTATCAAACGGATCTTCTATCAAAGGTTGATAATTAGTTTCAGAAAACACATTTGAATATCTTGGTTGATGTTGTTTAAAATCAAAAGGATGAATTTCAACAAATTTGACATGCATTGTATCATCAACAGTACAAGTGTTTTTATTGAAAACTCTATAAGACATAGACGTTTTGGAGTAGCCTAAAGAAATACCTTCATCATATTTTGGTGCAAATTTGTGTAGATTATCGTTAATGTTCAGGATGAATACTTTTCAATAAAAAACCATGATGTTGGAAATTCTATGTTTTCTACCATTCCAAAATTCATAAGGGGTTTTTTAAGAAAATTTCAAATAAAAACACAATTTATAGTATAACTAGCATTACTCACAGCTTCAGCCCAGAATTTTTTGTATACGAAATTTTCACTCAACATGGTTCTTGTTATCTCTTGATGATTTCTATTTCTCCTTTCAACAAAACCATTTTGATGAGGTGTTCTGGGTGATTTGATGTTATGAATAATGACTTATCTACTAAAAAATGATTCAAAATCAGAATTTTGAACTTATCCTTGTTGATCACTATGAATATTTATCAAAGGAAGGTTTATTTCATTTTTTAAGTGGTCTCTAAAAGTTTTAATATAAAAAAATTGTTTTTTCCTAGTAAATAGACCCATGTAAATCTAGTGTAATCATCAACTAGATCAAATATATAATAATTTCCCCTAATACTACTTGTTTGTGTTACATCAAAAAGATCCAAATTCACTAATTGTAATGCATCCATATTTGAGACTTCAACAAATTATTTAAAACATGATTTAATCTGATTTCCATATTGAAAATGATCATAGACTTTTGAAGGATCAAATATATGACACGGTAGATCCTTAACCAGTCTCTTATTAGAGAGTTTTCATAGGTTCATATGGATATATGTCCTAAAATTCTATTCTCTAACCAATAATGATATTCCATTTCACTAAGGGAAAGTATATCATTGATCTTAAGGTCTTCTATGATTACTGTGTAATCATTCTCTTTCCTATGGTCATAAAGAATAATATCTTCCTTGAAATTGTGTACTAAGCACTTTTCATTCCTAAAATTCACAATTTATCCTTCATCATATAATTTATATATGCTTATGAGGTTATGCTTATGACCCTTAACACAGAAAACATTATAAATGTATGTTTTTCCAAGAAAACAATGTTACATGTACCAATAATTTCATCATTATCATTATATCTGAAAGTAAATTTTCATCCTTTCATCTTTATAATATTTTCAAAAAATATTTTTTACCTGTAATATGTTGTGAACATCCACTATCCATTTACCATTTATTTTTGTTGTTACTTTCTTTATATTCATGAATATGAGATAGTTAAACTTTTGGAATCCAATCTTTCTTGGATCCAGAATTGTTAGACGATAAAATTTTGGGTATCAAAATTTGTTTAGAAAAATATGTTTTATGATACCCATGGTAATGAACTTTATTTAAACAATTATTTTTCTTCCAATTGCCGCCAAATTGACATTTATTACATAAATGGGCTCTGGATGGAATAAAATAGTTTTTTTGAAAATTAGTTTTCTATGAGTATAACCTTCTTCATAAGTGTTTCCACGAGGTCTGATTTGAGAATACATCTTATCAAAAAAAATTACTAGAATTAAAGTGGGAAAGGATATTATTAAGGTAAAATATTATAGATTTTAGACTAATGACTAAATTCATATCTTCATGAAATATTTCCTTAGAGTTATATTTTTCCTCAAAGATAATTATTTTTGTAATAGCATTCTAAAGTTCATTAGAATGATATTACTTTTCAGAATTTACATACTTAATGTCATTAGATAGTTTATTTAGAAGCTTATTCTTATAATTAAGATCTCAAGTGAGGTCTGAAATAACTTTTGTAAGAAATTATTCTCTAGTATTTCCCTTCTCTGGTTTCATGGAAATTTTATAGTTTTTCGATTCTTAAAAATTTTAAAATATAGATACTTATTCATACGAATGTATTTCATCATTTTTTGAATATAAAGTGTCTTCATTAGAACTATTATCTTCAGAATATTAATTCTTATCAAGATATAAATTTGTTAATTCGTCGCCAAATCCTACATTTACATAAGACATGTATTTTGATTATAATTTCCAGTAATGAATCCAATATTTTAATGTGATGTTGATTCATATTCAGATGATTCACCTGCAAAAGAGTCTCCACAACTATAACTCCATGTGTCGTGTGCTTTATGTCTTTTCATGTTCTTAGAGAGGTTATAATTCATATTTTTTTCTCTAATTTCCATTCCTTCTTATCCTTCAATTTCAAAAGAGGGCAATCATGACTGATAATACCAGTTCTTCTACATTCACAACAAGTAGCATCTCAATAATTCATTTCATTGTAGTCTCTCTTCTTAAAACTATTTTGATAGTTATTCTGAACTACAATCTTGTTCGTTCTCTGAGAATTATTTGCTAACCCATTCTCAGAATTTTTTTTATCACTATATATTTACATAATAGAAATAATCTTTGACATTGATCTAGTAATTCATTATCGAGTTTAGAATTTCATATGTTATGATGTAGTTGTAAAAGAAACTCCTCCATTCACATTATTTTTCTTATTTATATCATCATCTCACTTCATTCTAGTCTCATGCAGAAAAGAGTTCCAAAAAGCTCATCTAAGGAAATCTAGGTTACTTTTCTGTTCAAATCATCTATTATCCTCTAGGACTCCCATTCATTAGGAATGATATCTATTATTTTTTTTACCAGTGCCTCATCATCATGACCTTTTTCTCCCATGTATATTAAGCTATTTTCAATGTTTATGAACCATTACTGGATGTTTCTTATGGGTTCTCCAAAAGGAAAGTAAAATCCATGATATTCATCACATAACATATCTCTTCATTTCTCTATAACATTAGAAGTTCCAAAATGAGTGACTTCCAATTTCTTTCATATAATATTTGAAGCTTCATGTGAGGATAATTGAATAGATGTTCCTAGTCACTAAACATATAAATGCTATTCTAACTCTGAAATTAGGATGATATTCTCATTTCACCTAATTAGAAAAAGTTCACAATTTCTTATCAATAATCTTATAGTCTCCTGTCAGCATATGGTATTTATCGACTCCGGTCTTAATAAAAACAGTAACCATCATTTCTTTCTAGTACTCATAATCTCTTCGATCAAAAATAGGATGTATGGTTGGATTTATTTAGCTGATATAACCACCATTTATTCCTATAATCTTAATGAGAATATTTCCACACAAACATGCCAGTAATAAAATATTTTAAATAAGGATAAAAAATTCCTATGAAAGGAAAAATAAAGTACAATGTCAAACTCGATCTTGAAAACATATATGTGAATATAAGTATTTCAAAGGCCATCCATTGATACCAATTAAAGGATATTTATGATAATGATTGTAGTATAGAAAGAATGATGTATATAATCAATATATAAGAGGGTGGGTGAATTGTATACTTTAAAAATTCATTAAGGAAATTTTGAATAAGAAAACATCACAACTCCTCTTAGTTATACTATCATCCATGATTCCAGAAATGTTGTTCCGAAAGTGAGATTCTTGAAATATTGTTCCGGAAATGAATCATGTTCTACAAACTTAATATATTCTAGAAATGTCATTCCGGAAATGAACTATATGAAATGTCTACAACAACAAAGATTCAACCTTAAAGACTATAGAATACTATTTAATTAGAGTAAAAGTATAATGATGTATATGATAGTTATACTTTCCTCAATAACCAAAACTAGAGTGGAAAAAAATTCAATCACAAAACAAAAAAAAAATTTTTAAGACAAAACAAAACTTTTACTATATAAGTAGAAACTCTCACATATGAACCAACCATAAAAAAATTTATTTTCAAACAGAAAAAAAAATTCAATTTGAAAAGTCTTTATGTGATTTCAATCTTATCCCATATATTGTGTTGGTGGGTGTGTGTGATGTATCATATGATGTGGGTAGGATTTAATATATTTGTGATAGCATTATTTATTTTCCTATAAAATGAATGTGAGTGAGTTATGATACCCCATTGGTACACAGATATGGATTATGTATCAAATAGTGTACTAGATACGATAATCCATTCCATTTTTTCCATTTGTGGAGTTTTTTTAGGAAGGTCCTAGTATCATAGAAATTCATATTCATTGGATGATATTGTATGGTGATGATGGTCATTATGAACGTTTTATATGTAACAAAGGCTTTGGGTGGGTGAATAACTATAATGGTTTTTTCTGATATAATGCATCATTCATAAATTCTACATCACATAAACGTCATAACTAAAAAAATCATCAAATATTGATATTGAAAATTCAATAACCTATAGAGAATATTATTCAGGTTAAATTTATTATTCGTTTAAATCATATCATAAATTTTTTTAGCTCATCTTAAAATCCTTCCTCAACATATTAATTAATTACCCATCACTCCTGACACAATCAATGTATTGATCATCATAGTAAACTATATCATCATGGTATATAAAATAGATTTCAATGCATGATTCATGATAGACATTAATAAAAAATTTAATTCATAAGTATCATTACACACATCAAAGGATATCAATATCCAATTACACATAAGACTGAAAAAATATTATAGGTTGGTTTATTCTCATAATCTATCATCCTGAATACTTTATTTTACACCACTCTATAGGATAGAGGGTTGATAATTTTGTAGTTGAATTAAAATATAATATGTATATTTTGAGGTTTCCATTAAATTCTCAAAAATAAATACGAAAATATAATTGTGGTGGGGGTGTTGTAAATATCATGTTATTTTCCCTTTTAAGAGTGCCTCTGATGTAGATCATCTCTAAATGGCCTTTATTTAGGACTTACCTCATAAATGAATTTAAATTTTCCCATCATCATTATAGTATATTATCTTCCACATCAATCATGGTAATCAAGTCTATTTGTTAGCATCTATATCAAATGGATACTTGGATGGAATTACAAAACATTAATCAATGCTTTCAAATCATGTTTGTGGAGACAAAATATTCGCAGAAATTTAACTTCCCAATAATCTTTGCTTTTTTAAATATCAATAACACTTATTTTATTTAGTTTAATATTGTCATATATAAAAATAAATTGGTATATTCATCATAAAATCTCATACAATTTATGTCAAATCTGAATCAAAATATTTTTCACAACATTACTAAAGAACATATGTTGATGCCTAATTATTGGAATATACATCATTAGTTTCCAAAACAGTTATATATATATATATATATATTTAAAAAAAATTAAACATGTTACTAAAATATTAGTATTTTCATTTGAGATAAAGTAATTTTATTATGTTTTTAATTATTTAAAACAACAATTTTAATGTAGAGAGTGAATTTTAGGTGAATTAAATGATCATCCCATATGTTTGGTCTGTCAAATAATTTTTATATGAAGCTTCTAATATATCATATATTACGTCGGAGTTTAAAAATTTATGAATAAAATAATGGTAAAAATACCCTTGAAAATATATGTAAATATCTATATGATAATTTTATTTTTCAGGAAAAATGATGATATGTTGGATGAGGATGATATCATTTTATTTTTATATGAATATCCATTATTAATCTCATTGATGATTAAATGGAAAAAATACTTCATGTATGTATTAAAACAATTTTATTTACCCCCAGAAACACATGATGAAATTTCATATTAATCATAAAATACGGTGATCTTGGTCTAGATCAAATACAATGTGAGAGTTTCTAATTATAATGTCTTAAAGTATTCTAATACTATTATGGGTAATTTTCTTAATAATGATTTGAAACATTCACTTATATACATTGTATTTATTGTTTCAATAATATAATATTGAATTTCTAACATAACAAGATATTTGAAGTTTGTGTAGTAATTTTGTATAGTGTAGTTTCAAAAGATTGAAAATATTAAAATTATTTTGGTTGTTGTTCCTTTAAATGTTTGAAAATGTGAAGAATTTTTTAGATTTATCCATGGGAGATGTGCGGATACATGGAAAATAGGGATGATTAACAACTATAAGTAAATATTGGAGGATGGAATAGTTGGGGGAGATATGTTAGATTAAACTAAAATGTATTTTGAGGATTCAGATATTTACACTATTCAACTCCAAGATGCTGTAATTCACACATTTTTTCATAAATTATGAATATAAATGCATCATTTCCTTTGGTATTTATTTATACGAAAACAAATATTACTATTCCAAAATTGTTTCAATTATGTGTAAATGTGTGGAATTAGTTAGAGGATTAATAGAACACTATACCTACTTCTATCCTCTATATCAATCATTTTGATGTTCCTCACAGTGGGAGGAATTTTTTATCGATGGAGATATTTTTATGGAAATTCCATTTATTAATTAGAAATTCTAGGATAATATAACCCTTTCATAAGTAAAGTGATACTTGTAATTTGAGTGAGTTATGAATTTATATAATAATGTATCAATGTTTTGGAATATATAATGAAAATGTAATCCTCCTCTTCATTAATTACAAGAAATGACATTTCATAACATAAAAAATAATGATTGATGAGAACATCCCAGGTTTGAAATTCCATTGAGATTTTTCACTTGTTCGATCAAGGGTGGAGAACCTCCAAATGATTCATTGACATAACATTCAATAATGATAATTAGTATATAATATAAATTTATTCATATGTGATCAAAAAAAGTTTCTTGTCATTTTAGTGGGATTTATTAAAAAATATCATCATGTTTTTGACCATTTGAAATAATCACCTTTCAAAAACCTTTTTATCTATATAACACTTTTATTTTTATTTTTAAATTCATCAACCGTTATAGGTTATCTAACAATGTTTTCAAAATTATTCAGAATAATAAATTATTGAAGTTTAAATATGGTAATTTTTATTTACGTGACTTTATTTTATTTGGCATTGAATTTCTCCTCCATAGGTAGTTGTTTGACAGAATTCCATTGGTAGAAGGGAGTTTGAATTTGAACATCATAATCACTATATAAAATTAAAGTAATAAAATATGTGTGATAATATTTTTTTAGTAATCAATTACTTGAATAATGGACTATGTTTTGTGTATGAAAGTATTCGAGTAAAACTATTCACATAATAAGTCATATTGATGTGCAATTGAGTCATACAACATCAAGAATGAATTTAGAATCATTTTCCAAAAGAATCAAAAAAATAGGAGCGCTTTTTATAGGTTTTTAGTGAGTGAAATTTTTTTTACATATAATTTCATTCCTAATCTAAATTATCATATATTATGACTTACCGATCTCATCTTGTTTTTTATTGATTTTTGAACTTTTTTTACACATAAAAACTCACTTAAAGATAACTGTATTAAATCATTTTGAAAATATAACCTTGTCTATTTTTTTAGAGATTGGCACATAAAATTTACTTAGATACCAATTCTAAACATAATACACAAAATTTATTTCATTATGATTAAAACTTCTGTCATATTAATTTGTGGACTGTTCATGAATATCACAAATGTCAAGTGAGTAAATTTTCCAAAGTAAATAATAAATTCAAATGTGTTTTTTCAATAATGATTATGTCACATGGTTGTTTTTAAAAAGAATAAAATTTTCAACTAAGAAAACATATATTCTTATTTATAAATTGATGACACAACCAAAATTACATAAACATGTCAAAATATGAAGATATACTATTAAGAAGACAACTAATATTACTTCAGTGAATAATTTTTATTTTAGACATTGTTGACACGTTTTTTGTGACTATTTTCTCTCTCTTAATATAGAAAAAATGATGAAATTAAAATAAATTTTCAAAAAAAGTTATCTCTTCATGATCATTATAAAAATTTACTATATATGTATCAGGTAAATATGATATAGATGTTACTTAAAGAAATTTAGTCAAATGATGATAAAATTTACTAATGAGGTTTTAAAATGTAACTTCTTCTAGATGTTGTATACATTCTTAGGGAATTATTGTAGGAAATTCTTTTTAAAATATATATATAAACACATATAAATAACTGTTATTTTTAAATTAATTTTATTACTAAAATAATATATATAAATTATTTAATTGGTTTTGAAATTAAATTGTAATTATCATTGAAAATACATCATCGGGGAATCTATTTTCTTGACAGAATACAATATTTTTTAAAAATTTCAAAATTCAGTACCCAAAATAAATTCAATTAGTTTTTTTGAATGCATAAGAATAATTTTGTTGTAGTAATTTATTTGTATATATATTATTAGAGTGAAATATTTTTATATATACCCTATTAAATTTCTACTTATCGAAGTGGATAGGCCTATTGAGCTTATGGACTTTCTGTGTGCCATGATTTTGATGATACATAACTAATACCATATAAAATTCATTTAGAAAACCATATTATGAAACTTTTAAAGTTATTTATTATTGTATAATTTAGCATTTAGTGTATTTAATATTCATAAACATCATCACAGGTGGTCAGTTTTGGAGATCTATTGTGGTGTTTTGATTTAACATTGTATTGTTTTTGATGAAAATAATCTTTTTATAAAACTATGTTATTATAAATTAGGTGAAAGAATTATTTTAGGATGTTTATGTTTTTTTTTATTTTTATGAAAATACAGATAAAGTTAATTTTTAAATGGTTTTGATCATATGAAAATGTGACACCATATTATTCTAAAATAATTGCACTGTATTCAATAGTGTATGAAACAAAATACAACAAATATAGAATAAAATATAACCCATTGGTACATTATTATATATTTATTTTCCAATACATTAAATCCATTAAATATCATTCACTACATGCAACACTGAGTTTATCATGAGTTACATGCTACACCATTTGTAGAATGCATTACACACAACATATAGTTAAAATGAAAAATGAAATATTATTAATATTTTATTATTCAATATAATAGTTATAACCTTTAAATTAAAAATTCATGTATGTCTATTAATGGAAAATTTCTTATAATATCTGTTATATATTGACTATGAATAAAATAACATTAATTATAACAATAATGAAATGTTTAATAAAAATTATATTATTCTAAATCATTATTTAATCATGATTTTTACACATAATTTAAAATTTAATAATATCAATATTGGGAAACTTATTTTAAATAATAATAAACAATTATGAAATTATAATTGAATAATTATCAGTGGGTGATTTTATTTTGTACTTTTTTTGGAAAGTTTCATTTTTTGATGCATAGTGAAAAAATTTTATTTTATTAAAAAACTATATTTATTATTGAATTATTAATAATGATTAATTATATTTTAAGTTTATATTAAATTAAAATTGGTTAAATAATATATAATTTAATCCAATTTAGTTAATTTTAATCGTTTTCATGTTGAATTTTGATACAATCATTTTATACATTTGAAGAATTTTTAATTAAAACCCTGTTTTTGTGTAACATCTACAATATTAAATCATTATTAAAATATTCAACTTCTACTAATTTAATTTGTTAAAATGGATTTCATATTTTAAATTATAATAATTTATATTTTTAATATATTCAGCTCATTTTTTTTTCCAAAAAGTAAACAGAATACAGTGAAAATTAATTGCCACAGTAAGGCTAAAAATTGATTTATCGGGGGGTAAACATTGATTATAATGGATATAAAATGACACAAAAATAATTACAACACCCATTATATGGATATATTTTTACATTAACTCTTAGAGGATAGATAATTAACCATTTTCGAAACTTTTTCATGAGAAAAACATGGGTATTGTTTAATATTTGAAATCAATTTGAAATTATTCCACTCACCTCAATTATAAAAGGTCACCCCCTCTCCTCTATTATTCAAACCGTAAAATAAACAGTTCTCATCTATTACACTCTCAAATCACCTCCCAACTTCCCTCTCGTAATCCTAGAACCTTTATTTTAGGTATAATTTCATCGTATGATAGAAATATTGTAAACATAAATATAATACCCCAATATGAGGTAATGTTCTTTAACAATAATCTTTATATTATTTTTTACCAAATCCATAAATTAATATTATAATATGATGATATAACTAACCCATTATCTCAATTAAAATGTTATTTTATCCTAGGAAGGTCATTATCTAAATTTTTCCTAATTCCATCATATTAGTTATGAGATCTTTATTTGTGTGTACGCCTGACAAATACCTCACATTGCGTTGACATTCATATTATCATTACCCCCACAATATTTTTTTATGATGATATATATAAGTTATATAAATAATATTTATAATATTTTTATAGATATGGACACATTATATTATATACATCTTTTTAACTCTTATTTAGTAGGAGATACATAAACGTCTCCAACTGTATGATGCACTACCACCTCACGAAGCGATGTCAGTCCTCTTTAAAAACACTATACATGGAAGGATATTAGGATAATTTAAATCATTATATGAGATAAACATAAAATAATTATGATATTCATGTTATTTTGATAATTATAAAAATATAATATATCATTTTTTTTAATTTCACCCTGTTAAATATCATAAAATTGTTTGTCTATGTGCGGACTATCACCTTAATGAAGCAATGTGAAAATATTTTTATCACCAAACCGCATGTAGGATATATATATGTATATAATTATATATATATTATATTATTAATTTTAATTAAATATTATAACTTACATAACATAATTACAGCATGATCATTGAAAAATGAAAATGTCACAGATGTGTACCTATGATCTATTGTATCCATGATCATAATGTATATTATCTTTAAAAACCATCATTAATGATTGGTTTTAATATTAAAATTCATGTTTAATATAATAATTATTTAATTATTATTATTTATATTATTAAACTATAAAATATGTATAAAAATGGATATTTAATGAAAAAACAAGCATAAAAAATAGGGAAATTAACAAAAAATAATAATAAATATATTGAATGGTTATTAATGAATTTTTTATAAGATTTAATTACCGGATTAAATGTGATATTATAAAAATTAATATGTTTATAATTTATGATTAAATATTTTTTAAAACCACTATACATTTGGTTAATGATTGTCCAGTCCAACGAAGTGTGAGGTAAGGGATATCATAACTCAATTTTCGTTCATTGTTTTAAAATTATTATTCATTGATTATGACATTATTTAATACTTTGTATAATAAACTTGATGAAAATATGTTACATTTAAAATTTTTTATGAATATTTATTTCTGAAACAGATAATTGATACATTTATTAACTCTCAGTTCAATTTTATGGTAATTGTAAATGCTTATTTCATAATAACATTCAAATTGATATTGTTTATTCCTGAATTTCAATTTATGAAAATATATTTTCTTCCAAAACCACTTTATCGTAAAATAGTTTCTTACATGTTATTAACATTATAAATAAGATTTATTTCCGGTATATTTACCCATTTTTACTTTTAATTTTTTTCTAATGGGTATTTCTATTGATTTAAAGAAACCCATTGGGATTTTATCAAAATTATAACAGTTATATTCTGGTTATTATTCAATCATATAACCTTGATTACCTTTTTATAGTACAATGGAAATTTTATTTTTTAAAATTAAAATTTTTATGTATTTATAATCTATCATGATCGTAATTTCATTTATGCATAATTTGAATGTTTGTAAGGATCATTTTAAAGAATTTTTTTCCCATGTATTTTAAAATTTGTATGTTTTTTAAAAAATAAATGGTAATGGTTTTCATAATTATTATTCATTTTAAAATGAATAGTATATTTTCCCCATGAACTTTGTAAACATATTTTTATGTCATTTATATTCATTAGTGAGATCATCCCTTTAATGTAATTATTATTCATTTGGGGTAAGTTGTTTTGATAACATCCCTATTCTATCGAAATATGGGTTATGATCAATTTTATTGTGTATATTCTATTTCGATAACAGTCACCATAATATATTGGATGGATTATGATTTTTTCTATTTTGTTTTGGTATGTTTACAAATCTCATAAGTTAATTTTTAATAAGAATATTTTAGGATGACATTGTTCCACCCATTTCATTTAAATAATGCATTATACATAGTAAGTGCCAGTTTGGGCCTGATACAAATATAATATCCATGCATCAATACATATCATCTGAAAAATATATGTTTTTTAAACTCTACGATTATGTACCAAGTATTTTTACATTATACTGTGAATGGTCTTGATAGTATAACTCTAGATAATTGAATTCAAAAAAAATTTGTTTACCAAACCTGATGTGTTAGAAACCAGAAGATTTATAATATTTTGTAACAGGTATCAACATTATATTTCTTATAAAATATCTTGATTGTATGATTCTTATGTTTGACATAATAAATTTCAAAATAATGAATTATGTCATAAAAATTACATGTGATTATTCAATAATTTAGAAAATAAAATATTATGCGCTTATTTATTTGGAGTTACTTAATCATCTTAATGTCCATCTATATTATTCGCATGTTGTTGACTATGTGTAATTTTAGTCAGATATATACATTTTCATATTTATTTTTTAATTTTTTAGTCATATTATTTGTTATAGACATACCCTTACAAATTTTTTTATATATCCTATTTATTTTTCTTTTCCCCATTATACCTGTGAGAATTTTATGATCGAAATGTACAGATATGATATATGTAATAAGGATATTCTTGAAAATTATTACTATAAGGACCCAACCTTAAAACATTACATAATCATGAATTAAATGAATAATTCTCATAGAGGATATTTTCAGGTTTATAGTTTTAGAGGATTATGTCATGACTATTACATCTCAAAAGATTACAAAGTAGGCATTTCTAATATGTTTCCATAAAATAAAAAACACTTAAAAAGAGATATGTCTAGTTCTGTGTTTTAAATAGCATGTCTTTCCTTGATCCCATCCTTGAACCTATTTATCTTTATGTCCTGTGGAAAACATTTCAGAAACATGGGATGAGCATAAAAATCCCAGTAAAGGATACACAAAAAAGGAAAACTATTAATTTTTCCAAACAACAAGTAAACCATGAATACTTTTCCAAAGTAATTCTTTTCACCTTTATGAAGTAGTAAAAACACTTCCCTGGATAAAAGACCATTACTTACCCTTTTGTAACCAAAATATTACCATAAGAACCATATAAAGAACACATAATATATAAATATATCTTGGTACATAAACATACTTAAATGGAATAACCATACAATCAACTTCCACACATACTTAATGGAATATCCATACGGCCGAATTCCATACCCAATTCATTGGAGGTTATAACGTAACCACCCTTCCTGGTATTCACAGCACCACCCGTCATATTGCTTATCATGTAACCACCCATCAAATGTCCAAGTACCATTATAAAATCATAACACATAAAACAATTATAAAGGTAAGAAAGCATTTCCACATTTCAAGAACAATATATCACTTAAATATATTGACATAACAAATTCATTATCAAAACCATTTTCAATACCAAAAAAGATTATATGGTATATATTTACTTTTAAAAAATATAATGGCTTGTTTAGGAAGCCAAAGATCAAATAATACTCATGGATGCGGAAGGTTCATTGTCCCCGAGTACGTTAAAAAGAAACAAACTTTTTTGCCTTTAGTAAAACGCTTCTTATAGAAAATATTCCATTTGAATAAAAGTATAAGTTAAAGTGGTTTATACACCGTATAAAAGAATGTTTTGTATAAAAAAATATGCCTCAATGAAAGGAGATTGAGACTAATTACCATACAAAGTCGGTATCATTATATTTGGGCTTATACACCGTATAAATGAAAAGTGTGTATAAAACAAAATATGACTCAATGAAAGGAGATTGAGACGAAGACCCTTACAAAGACGGTATCTTTATATTAAGGATAAATCAATTACATAATTATGTGTCACAAATATATATACACCCAATATAAGAGGATAAAAAGTGTAAAACAATCAGAGGTCATCCACAAAAATTCATAGTATGACATGTTCAATAAGTAGAGGTTTAACCCAAAGATTTGAAATTGAGTTAAGAAGTTTCTTTTCAAAAATTCGACAGCCTAACAGTATCACATCAAAATTTAAAAAATTAGTCGATGAGAGAGAGAATGGTATCACATCACATGAACATAAAATTTACATTAATAAGTCTATAGAAGAACATACACCAACGTAATAAGAAGTAAATTAAAATACATAACAAAAGAAGTCTTTTAAAAAGAGGAGGGTGAAAGGTTACCTTACCCATTTGGATAACTTTAGAATCGTACACCCCATGAAAGAAGGAAAATAAAAAATTCATGTAAATACCCATAAAAGAAAGTATATTACACAAGGAGTAGAATAATGGGAAGTACATACACCACTCAAAATAAATGGTGGAAAATGTAGCATAAATGTCACAGAAAGAAATGTGAGATTCAAAATCCCTTACGAAAACTCAGCAGCCTAACGGCACCACTTAAAACATCCAAAAATGGATTTATGTGATCAAATAGGGTCTCTCATAATATGGAAATAAAAATTATAGAATGATGAATATAAAATAACATACCCCAACTGTAGAGCCCCGAAGCATGACGTACATGGAAATTACATTACTTTTGCAGAATACATAATACATAAGAAAAACAGGCACCCAGGGACCGTAATAGTTTAGTGTCTTTGGAAACATGGAACGTAAACTTCTAATTGTGGTGGAAAATTGTCAACATATCCCAAAAATATCTTCCACTTTTTGTTTCCTTACATAAAACCTTTCTTTTGATCCTGGGGGAAAATAAAACCTAAAAAGGGTGAGCTCAAATGCTCAGTAAGGGTAAGCATGGATGAAATATAAAATACCATATACATTTGAACATAATAACATGAACATAATGTTTAAACATCAAAAGCTTCAGAAATGACATAAACATTGAAGTACGTAAGGCATATATCATAAAGATAGATTAAGAATGATAAAATATCATGGGAATAAAACATGTAATTGTGGAAACCATTAAGCACATGATATGATTTTCATAGTATCCAAGGCATTGCTGCCAAGACCATTTTGAGGAAAAGTCCCTTTCTGAATTGAGTTCACTCCATGTTCCATTCCTATATTACTGAACCTTTTTAACTTATCATTCCATCCATGTCTATCTCATGAGATATAAATCATTACCCAATGCATTGGACGGAGATATAGGTCCCACCCATATCATAATGAAATCATTATTTTGTGTGCCACAAAATCATAAATCATACATCATAGCATAACCCATGTAATAAAAATGGGATTCATAAACATGATGCCATCATAACATAATCCATAAACATTTGATATCATTTAATCAGAAGAAAATTGAAACCATTTAAATCATAGATACATTTTACATGAAACATACACATATGAAATTAAGTCATCATAGATGTAAAATAGTTTTTACTAAACACTTGTAATGAATTCTTGAGGAAAATATCTTTTCTTATTCAAAATAACGTTCTTTTTCACAAAATGCCATGCACTTTCAAAAAGAAAATGGTTTTGTTGAAAATTATAATGAAATCTTGTAGAGGATGATTTATGAAAATGAGGGGTTATGAAACCGTAAAAATCCATTCATGCTGTATAAGTTAAAAATAAGATTCTTCTCATACTTTTGTCAGAAAAGTCCAACACTACCCTGTTTGGTAAACAAAAGAATGATTCCTTCCAAACTTTGTGGTAAAAGTCAAAAAAAAAACGGAAAAAATGACTCTAAACATACTTCGAAGAATAATATAATTTTATGAATTTTTTTTAGAAAACATGGTCATGGATGATAAATGTAACCCCAGCAAATACTTACGTATAAGCAATCTCGGATAAAAATGTGATTGAAAATTTATCCAATACCTTAGGTCCGATTTGCATCGTAACTGCCCGAACATCCTGTATAATGATATAAATATTGTTATTGACTTAATACAGAATCATATTTATTGTTATTATATCATATATGGTTCACTTATGACTTTATATTACCTGTTATTTTGTAAATTCCAAGTTAAAGATCATTTTGGGTAAAATCGTTTCATTTGTCGTTCGTGTTTTGACTTGTAATTATTCATATGATTACTTAGATCATGATTAATTACATCCAGAATGTAAAAAAATGATTTATATATAATATATATTCAGAATATACATATATATAATCGATCAATAAATGGAATGAAATAAACCGTTCATGGAGACGGTAGGCCATACGTACGCATGAACGTTGTTTTCGTTTCCTCATTGAATTGAATGGAAATAATGGGATGAAATACATAAATATATATATATATACATAAATCCAGTATCATTATTATGTCATATATTTCATGATTACTTATTATATATACTTTATAATCATTTATGAATGGTTAATCATTGAGAATGAATCTCATCGCGTCGTGGAGACAGTATTCCGTACGTACGCACGAGCGATGATATCATTCCCATGATCATGGAATTTTATTGTAGTGTATGTATACGATTACAGAATCAATATCACTTTATAATAATCATATATAGATATTATTTACACCATTATACCCATCCAAGTACGGTGTTGGTGGAAAATATATTACACCACGGCATGGAGATGGTATTCCGTACGTACGCACGAGTAGTGATTTCTTTTTCCGTAGGATGGATAGATGGTTAAATAGGTTTTATTCATACATATAACAACATATCAGTGTATGAGTGATACTTATTTTATTACTTTGTAATGAAACATCTTAATAAGAATAAGTGAATGAAGAAATAATGTTGAAAGAATCGGTAATGGACATTACCTCTTCTTTGAAGCGCCTCTTTGAGACCTCCTCTTAGGGCACTAAAATTGGCCTTTAAAAAAGACCAGGACCTCTAGGATGTTTATAGGGAAGTGGATAAGAGAATTTGGTAGGTTTTGGACGACCTTGAAGGCTCAATGTGGTGTGAGGAAGAGAGGGAGGAGGTGCCCTTTTATAAGGGAGGAGAGGGGCACCTTTGGAATTCTTAAAAATATGAATTTATATTAAATCTATCCCCACTTAAAAACCACCAAAAATGACTCATCATCGAATATTAGATTATATAGGGTTGTAATCGCATCACCCAATCAAATTTAGACATGTTTGTATCTTATTTTAAACCTTATCATTTTGATTTATCATTATTTAATCTATTTAAGTTTATTTGTGGTAATAAAATTCTAAATTTTATATTATAACAAATAATTACTTATTTGTTGTGAATTTTCCATAATTGGATACTTTATGACATTATAGACCATATAAATTTAAATTTATAATTATTTAAATAATTTTCAAATTTTTAAACAATTTTATAATATGTTATTTTTATAAAATAACAATAGTGTCAATTTTGACACTATTCATTTATTTGAATTTAAATAAAAGATATACAGAAGATATGTTCAAAATAAAAGCTTTAATAGATTCATAAGAGGTCATATGTATCTATAAAATTAGTGGATCAAATTAAATAGTTCATATAACATTTATTATATTATTTTTAAAACCATTTATTTGGTTTATCACTTAATAAAATAATTACTACAACATTTTTTTATAGTTATTTAATATACCTATTTGTTGCATAAGAATTAAAAATAAAATCCGACGATGAAGATAAATGTATTAAGTTTCAAAATAATACTTTTACTATAATTTTTCATCTTAAAATCACAATATTTAAATTGTTATATTTTTTAAATAATGAAGGTGACAACTTTGGAATCATTTAAAATAAAATAATATAGTGTCATAATAACTCTAATACGGTTCCAAACGGTTATATATTAGGTCATTAGATAATTAAGGTGTATATATACACTACCAATAAGTTTTGGCCAGGTTTTTTGGCCTTTTAATGGGTATTATTATTTCAATAAAAACTATATTACTTATTTTTCACTTAATAAATAATTTCTGTATCATTAATGTATTACCATTAATGGCAATTATTTAATCCCTAAAAATTATAAATATATTATCCTGATGTAGATAATTTTATTAGATTTTTGGAGACAATTCATGTTCGATGTTTTATGATGTTTATCACTAAATTAAAATTATTATACTTACAATATTTAAGAGGGTGACATGTTGTCACTTTCATTGGTTTTAATAATAATTAAATTATTTTCATGGTCATAAGTACATAAAATGAATCTAATTCGACCATTATGTTATATGGGTCTACTTTTAGCCATCCAATAGAATTTTTTCATGTGTTAGGGTAATTTAATAATATTATATTTACCCTTAATTAATAGATTTACCATTAACTATGGTAAATAAAATTTACCGTAGTTACTATTCATAATTCTCAAAAATAAAAAAGTAGCTTATTAACATAATTTGAGCCCACTGATTCCAAAAATGGAATCCATTTCTCCAAATTCAATACATAAAAGTTTCAAAATGTAAATTAAAATCAATCTAGTTGTTGAATGTAAACGAGTTTTTCTTTAAAACATTGCAAAAGATTGAATTGATTTAAACTACACATTTAATGTAAAATTAATGCTAATGACATACATTGTATTAAATGGTAAAAATATTATCTATTTATACATTAAAACTACTAAATCTTATAATTTAACCATATAAATTATTACGATGAAAAAATATGTTATTAATTAAAATATAGCGTGTTCTTACTATTTATTAATATATGATAGTTATCAAAAAAATATCAAAACTTTATCCAATGTAAATTTTTATATCCTGATTCAAAATAAGAATTTTATTTTGTCATATTTAACTTATAAACATGTCAACAACTAGATTTAAAGTGGGTGCTCTATCAAAAGGCGGCAAAACTGCATTTTTTTAAAAATAAATATTTTACCAGAAAAATTTATTTTGATCTTATACCATGTTCTAGAAAATGTTTAAGATGAATAATAATGTTATAAAATAAAAAAAATTAGTTAATACTATTAATACTAGCTATTTCATAATAATATTATAATACTATATCGTAGATGATACAGGTAGATGTTGAGTGCTGAGATGGAGATATATACCTACCATTCAAGTATGAACATCGGAGGATGACCTAAAAGATGGCTATACATTTTCTTTAATTGTATTTTATCACAATTGTAATTGTACTTTCCATTTGGGCTTGTATTCTGGACCCTTTTACTTACTGCAAACACTCTGTTTACAGTTCAGTTTAATTTTCTTCTTATCTTGTTGTGTGCTTGGTTACATGTGCTTATATGTTATAAAGGGAATGTCTTCACAATTTTAGGTATTACACCTTCAATTCTAGTTGCCAGCCCCATGCCTATGGAAGGCTGTCATGGGGTAGTCATGGCACAGGCCCCGGGGGATGGGTCCTGAAGTGTCCCCCCACATCTCAACCCACTGTTAGGGGAAACACATTGAGAGAAAGTACCCTTTATATTTATCCTGAATGAGACTAAATAATGGTTTTAGAGGGTAAATCATCTAACGATTAATATTATAATTCACTGTTGATTTAAATAATTTCATATGGTTTTTTTGGTATTTTCAATTTCAAAAAATTACATTGAAATATAACTTATTAATTATAGTAGAGTATATTTTATTTTTAATTATTGACAATGTTTTTATATTCGGTTGTTATAGATTGTTCTTCATTAACCAACACAAGTGATTTAAATAGACTCTCTTATGGGAACATTCCACAGTAATCACAGAAGAGAATATAATTTTATAAAATGGTTGCATAAGAAATTAACATTAAAAAGCATGTATGTGTCCTAGTGTATATAATTTAATAACACAGAACATCTCACCAAGACCATTTTGTTATGAAGTGTAATAAAAAAAATTACATGTAGCTACATGAGAATAACTATTGTAACAAAGGTTTTAAATTTATTGATTTTTCAATGATGTTTAATGGTGAGTGGAAAAAGAGGTTGACATATGAGAGAGACTGTGAATGGGGAAAAGAAAAGTGTTCCCTTAGTGTTGAATTAATATGACCATGATGGTTTTATTAGTACATTCCAAAAAGTGTTTAAAATATGAGTATTATCAGGGTGAAATTAATAACCTCAAAAAAGATAGGTGTTATCAATACTAAATATTGTGTTAAAAAAACATGTCCTTATTTGTTCTAAAATTATAGTAGATATAAACTATATTAAGTTCATTAAATATTATATCTGTGTTATGAATTTGTTTAATGAGAATGTTTCATTTTATAGATGATAAAAAATATATGTAAAATGAAATAATCAGTTATTAAATAAAAATATTTTAAAATTTTTTATATTATTAGAAAGATGAAAAATAATTAACTTTATTGTTTAATATAAAATCATAAATGAATTATTTTAAAAAAGGTGTGAAATTGAATAATTAATAATGAATTGAATCAAAAATTATAAAAAACTGTTTATACATTATAAATTTTATAAGTTATTTATAAGAATATTTAAATTTAATATATATTAAAATTAAGATGAATACATAGTGAAAATTAATAAGTACAAAAATGAATTTTATTATTAATAACATGAATTGTGTTCTTGTATAAAAAATTTATGAAAATATTATAAAATGTATTTAAATAAATTAATTATATAGATTACAAACATTTTAATAATATTACAACATAAAAAATAAAATTTATTGAGAATTGTAATATAAATTAAAAATATAATAATATTAAAAATAGAGAATAATTTATTAAATTTTTAATGATTTATTTAAGTAATTGTATTCAATACATAAAATGAGGAGAATCATAAAAATTGAATTTTAATAAATTTATTACATAACATTCAATCATTTTAATTGATTTAGACATTAATAATTGAAATTAAATATTTTCAATAATAAAAATAAAAATAATATTAAAAATATTTAATGTGAATCAATAAGAATAATTAAATCAATTACATATACATAATAATTTGGTTTTAAATCCAAAAATACCCCTTGGGAGATTTCAGTCTCATGTAGTGACTCGAGAAGGGGGTGACATGGGCATGATGCGGGCATGTGGTGATGAAGGCTTGATGCAGGACTGGTGACATATATAGAATGATGCATGGATGATGATGCATTGAGCCTTAGGGCCATGTTCTTGTGACCCTTGGCCTCAGACCTATGTGCTATGTAATTAATCTATCTCTACGCATATAGAAAGAGGAATTTACATTCATTAAATAAATTAATAACATACGAAAATAAAAAAAATGATTAAATAGATTATATATATTTATATATATTAGGTTCTATTTGGTAAAATTACTCAAAAACAACCATAGACACCTCACCCTCTTGAAAATGCTCTGGCCAAAGCCCCCCCCCCAAGGGATTACCCACAAAAATTCAACAGCCCCATAGACCACTTTTTTATAGATATTTTCCGTAAGACTCATATAACATATTCCATGACAACCATGCCCCCTATGCCCCTACATTATAGTGCATCACTATTAGATTTATCACAATAGATCGGGAATTCCCTTTAGAACAATGATGAATAGGACCCACCTATTCCTTGTGCTTCCGTTATCTCGCCGAACTTCAATGATAATTTCAATAAACGGTCATTAGTCCACCACCCTCACCACCAATTTTTTGTTTGCGAATCCCAATCACTGGTCAACTATTTCTACCACAATATCATCAATATTATTTTTATAGACATGTCTACCTAGCATCGAAATTTGTTGCTCCACTCCTGCTACACTGGCAATGTTGACGCGTGAAGCCATCACTGGCGTTATATTTCCGCCTTCATTGCTCTATGTTCCACATGAATTCTATGCCGAAAACAGTAGTTTGTTTTAGTTTTCACTCCGCATACATCCAAAGCTCTACAAACCTACGTGGTTGATTCCATCCCTAAAAAATGTCACTTGATACCCATAATGTTCCATGAGTGGACGACACTATCCAACTCTTGGTGTCTTTCAATGTAATGAACTTCCACGAATGCAACACATGACCTTCAACGACCCCATCTATCATTACCAGTCATCATGAGGCACATTCCCATCATTTAACTTGGTATACAAAAAAAACTAAATGATGTTATGGATGGTGTAGGTTGGGGTTCAATTTCACGTAAAAATAGTTGTGGTTGAAGATAGTCTAATAGGAATCAATTATATGGATTTCAAATATACATAAAATATTGTAATATAATAAATGATAATGATTAAATATTAATTAAAAAAAATATATAAAATATTAAAGCTTATTAAATAAATAGGTATAAATTGTTAAATTTAATAAATATAAAAATATTGTAAATTATAAAATATCAAAAATGAAAAAAAAACTCAGAAATTACATAAAAAAAGAATAAATTAAAATAAATATATTTAAAAAAAAATTAAAAATATTGATTATAAATAATTATTAAATGAATTGAAAACGTATAATAGTGAATAAAATTAATAAATTAATATTAGTTTTGTAGATAATTATTTAATTATGTAGTATATTAATAGTATATATATAATACAATATGTTATTAACCATTATAACATTTAATAAATGTTAAAATGTTCTTATTTAATTAAAAATTTACATATTTAAACCTATTTAAATAAATAACATAATTGGATATATTACAAAAATATTAAACAAATATATAATAAAAATGAATAAATAACATAAAATAATTCAAATAGAGAACTATTAAAAACCAATAAATAATACAATATCAATAATAAAAAATACACATAAACATATACGTACTCAATATGTGCATACACATTAAGAAAACACATAAACATAGAGAAACACATAAGAATAAGCATAAAAAAACACATACATATAATTAAATATGAATGCATGCACATACATTCATATTTAAACATACCCATATATACATATACAAACAACATAAAAAAATACATATACACATAGTCATACTCATACACATACACTTATACAGACACATAATGATGTATCTTCATACACATACACATCCATAGAATTACATCCATGTACATGCACATACATACACCTCTATTCATATGACAATACAGAGACATACAACATTAACATACCCATATACACACATGCTTTCTCATACACATGTACAGAGACATAAATATTTACATTCACACATACAGACATGCACACATACATAATCATACAAATATATACTTACACATACTCATATATATAAACATACACATACAAACACAATCACATGCACAAAAAAACACATACACATGCACATACACATATACGTACATAACTGCACATACATATACACACACTAAAAATTAATAAATACATACACATACACATACACATATACAATCACACACATGTTTATATGTATTTATATATTTATTAATTTTTGTGTACACAAACATGAACATGTACACATATGTATAACATATAAAAACAATTACATACAATCCAATTCATGTTTACAAACTCAAACATACAATCATTAAATGTACTAAAACACATGAACACACAGAAAACAACATATAAATTCACAAGCAACACATAAATAAACACAGACATATAGATACTCATATAAAAATTCATATACATATATTATTTAATTATTTAATTTCAATATAAATATAAAAATTCAAATATGAATCACATATCTAAGTAAATACATTCATTTATATATCATAAAATTGTTTCAATAAAATATAACTAAATCATATTTATATTAATTAAACAAAATAATTTCAATTAAAATATATAGATAAATTATTATAAATTTTCATTGACTAATATAAATTTTATTATTTTTTAAATTTTATATTTTAAAAATAGGTTTCATTATTTATTAAATTTTATTTAAACCAAATGTATATATTATATTTACATATATAAACTTGTTGATATATAAATACTATTGAAAAATATATAAGATTGTATATATATATATTTAACTTATTAAATGTGTCATTTAGAATCCCTAAACCAAAAATTGATCATAATGGTAGGAATTTTATTAGTTTTAGAAAAAAATATTAAAAAGGTAAAACTTTTATTAGTTTTTCTCAGCTGCTTCATAGTATATTGCAAGATATGAAATAGTGTAACATGAATATAAATATTTTTGATTTTCTAATGGTTGAAATTTTAAATTTAGAGGCTTAATAAAATAATATGAGAATTATCAATTAGTATTCAATTAATAATTCAATGAGTTGTAATTGGATAAAAAAATACAATATGACAATACATTTTTTAAAATCCCTATGGATCAAATACTTTAATTTTTTATGTCAGTTTTTCATGTTTGATAACTCAACATTTGAAATTGGTTGTCTAGTGTTTCGTGTAGGGAGTGAGGGAGCCTTTCCCTTGGTCCCCCTTTTTTCTAATATATTAGCAGTCATTTCACATTCAGATTCATTTTTATACTTTCAACATCTGTTTTCTTCGTACTAATTATTTGGTGAATGACATGTATGGGATGAGAGCTTCCTTTCAAAATGCCTTCATCCTAATGGGTTTCTTCTTGTGTGGGGAATTATACACATGGGGGTAGCGACCATCGAATACATATTCCCCCATTTGGCTTGGAAGACGTTGTCGATTTCACACCAGGGATTATCATATGATAAGAGTAACTAACAGTGGTATGTGTTGTTTATGGGGTGTAGTGGAAGATCATCTGAGAATTTCCATTGATGGAGGGTGGTTATTGTGGTAGGTGTTTTCAATGGGGTTCCATTGAGGATTGCCTGATAAAGGGTTGTGACGGTGGTAGGTTTTGTCAATGGGGCAACAAGGCATGTTGTCTTCAAAAGGACATTGACTTCCACATCCATATTAGCCCGATCTATCTTAGTAGGCATTGTGGATGTTTCCCCTTGACATGTCATGGTGTTGATTTTCCTATTAAGAATTGTTTATGAGGCAATGTGGGAGGTATAAAATGTTATGGGGTGTTAGGAAATGAGGATGTGATGTTTTGGTATGTCATTTGAGAACAGTCGGTGATAATCATATCCATATTCCCCATATATGGCATGGAAAGTGTGGTTTTTTTGATCGAAGGAAAGTAGTTCAAGAAAGGTTGGTGACAGTCATATCCATATCTCCCCAATTATTCCCATTAAGCATTATCTTTTGGGAGTCATGATTGGTGGTTTGAGAGAGACTGGGAAACATTGGGGGAAAGAGGGTGACATGCTGCATCTCAGCGTGCATCAAAGGAATTGTGGCACAATATGTGGTTGCATAAAAGGGGTGTCTAAAAACCTCATATATAACATTATTCATGAACTATAACTTTCTCTTCATGCTTTTCCAATGCATATTTTTTTATCAACTAATAATATGGTTATTCATAGCCACAAAAACTCCTATAACGGAATGGAATATTCTAATCCTCAGGCACTGTTTGTGTATATATAAACCTAATGATTCCATATATGATTATTTTAAATGACATCCTTAGTTTTACTATTTTTTCTCCTCCAAATTATTTTCCTTAATTTGGTTATTCAATTAATGTTTTAATGTGTTCTGATGTCATTATAGAGCCTGGTACATTTTTAAATTACATTGTAAATTCATCAATTTTTTCACATATAACAACAAAAACACCAAGAGAAAAACCTTTCAATGTGTGGTGGAAAAAACCTTTAATGAATTCTATATTATTTCCTATAAATATAATAGTTTAAAATTTATTTTAAATATATTATATTATTTGTGTTTATTTAAATATAAACATTATACAATGTATATCCCTTCTGTTTCATAAATGAGTGACAACAATTTTTATAATGCAGTGATAAATTATTTTTAAGCGATTATATTTTTTAAAAGAACTATAATATATACTAATACACATACACATACACATACACATATATATAGGTATATTTATGCAAATATATGTTCTTATACAATTCCACATACACATTTGTATAACATACACATAAAATTCCATACATTCCTATGCACAAATACATACAGGTATACAAACCATAAAAGTATGTAATCACACAACCAGACACACAACACAATAGAACATATTCATTCACAAACAACACATACATAAAAAACTCATACACAAATACATATATGAATGTATATACATATATTATTAAATGTTATAAAAGATATTTATATATTCAATATATATAAATCTATATACTTGGTGAAATATTAATATTATTAAAAAAATATAACAATCTATATATATATATATATTAACTTATTTAATGTTTCATTTTGTATATGTAAACTAAAATTGCACATAATTGTAGGACATTTAACAATGTAAGACAAAATAATATGAAAAAGGAATACTTTTATATGCTCTTTTTAACTAAAGTATTTTATATAGCCCCAATTAGAGTAGTGTTACATGATTATAAAAGATATGAAACTCTAATGGGTGAAATTTTATGTTTAATGGATTCATATAATTAAATGAAAATTATCTATTATTATTAAAATTATAATACAATGAATAATAAATTTATATTTAAAATTTCAAAATAAAAATATATTAAATTTATTATATTCTTAAGTGAAAAATACATTAGTTTTTGCAGTCAGTAGTTCGTGTCAAATAAAACAATATCTGAAATCTGTTGTCCTATGGTGCGTGATTGGATGGAGAGAGCCATCACAGTGTGCCTCATTTTTTCTGATACTTCAATTGACGTTTCACATCGGGACTAAAAAATTTTAACAATAGGAATAATTTTTCTTCATCCTCAATAGTGGTGAATGATAGGTAGGGTCAAAATGTGTCATTTCCGGACACCTACAAATGGATGGTTTTCCTCTAGAGTGGAGAATTAGACATATTGATGTGGTGACCTTCAAATACAACTTCCCCAACTAGGAATGGTTGGCGTTGTCGTTTGGGAATTGGGGTAGAAAGTCTAATTACGGTTTGGGGCGCTAGTAGGCATTGAAGACGGGGCGTCGTGGCAGATCACTTGAGAATGGGTGGAGAGGGAGGGTGGTAACCATTTTAGGCGTTATTGATGGGGTGTGGTGGTTGATCGTATGATAAAGGGCGGTGACATTGGTAGGAGTTGTCGATTGAGTTCTATGGATGGTCACCATTGATTTGAAGGTAACATGCATATCCATTTTCCACTTGTCTGGCCTGGTAGGAAGTCTAGGTTTGGCGAAGTGAAAGGTAAAATGGGTGGTGAAAGTGGTAGGATTTATCGATGGGGTTTCTTGGCAAGTCATTTGAGAATAGGCGGTGACAGTCATATCCACCATCCCCCTATATGGCCCGGAAGACGTTGTTGATGGGGCCCCGTCGAAGGTTGTATGAGAAATTGTGGTGACGTTCATGTCCATCTACCCTCTATCTAGTCAGGTACGTATTATTGATGGGGAATCCTGGAAGATCATATGTGAGAGTTCGGGGAAACCCATAGGGATAAAGGGGTATAGCCCACACCTGGTCCTGTGTATGTGGAAATGTGACACAACATGCTGTAAGGGGTTTGAAAACCACAAATAAAACCTTCTTCATTGAACCTATTTTCTTCATCACAATCGAACAATCCATCATTCTTTAATAAACCAAAACTCCAGTTCTAATTAGACACAGAAATTAAACGAAAGGATGGTCTTCCTTAAACAACGGACCAATTGTGTGTGTCTGTGTTTGTGTGTGTGTGTACACCTAACGAGTCCAAATACATGATTTGACTAATTTCAATTCTGTTATTACTTTTTCTATTATTTATACTCCCCATTATTTTCAATAATTTCTATTTCATTTTATGGTTTAATGTGTTTTGACAACATTAATGAAAATGGGTTGTCTTTTTTAATGCCCCAAAATTATAAACATAGTTTTATTTTGAAATTAATTTAATAAATATATTTATGTATAATTAAAAACAACTATTTATATTTTTAATATGATTGTATTTTACAATGACAAATGTAATTTTGTTGTTAATTTATTAGATTAGATCATAATTATAATACTTAAAATTAATTTTACCATTCATTTATAGTTTTCAAATTAATTTTGAAAAGAAAAATATGATTTCTAATTATTTAAAATATTATCATAAAATAACTTTTTTTTGTAATATAGAGTTTTTTATTCTATCATTAAATAAGTGTAATTTTTTAAAATTATTATTATTAATTTTAAGATAATAAATTTTATAAATATAATAGATATATTTTTTTATGAAAATTATATATTATAAATATATATAATTATTATAATTATAAAAGACACACATTATATTTTTTTTAAAAAATGAAATTTAAAATATTTATATCAAAAAATTGAATTATATATATATTTAAATCCCCTGAAATTTAATATATATAAAAAAGAATTTATATAATGGTTATAAAAAGTTCAACCATTTATATGTATAAAAACATGTATGTTTAAAAAAATTAAGATGGCATGTTTTGATAAAACAATATGATAATAAAATAAATATAAATTTTAATAATATAAAAAAACAAAATAATGAATTTTCAAAAAACATATTATGATGAAAAATCAATGAAATGTGATTGGATAATAAAATGTGAGTAATGGCTTGGGTAAAAAGAAAAAATATTTTAATTATTACAACAAAAATTAATAATATTGTTAATCCTAAAGCTATTAAAAAATGTGAGGTTTTATTCCACTTACCACCGTGAAAATATACCATAAAAATGGCCAATGTCAATCCTGAACCCATCAATCCCTTTCAATGGGGTTTCATCATAGATGGATATTTTTTATAATTGTTCAAAAACTATTTTTTTAACATTGAACAAATTTATTTTCCATCATGGTCATGTATTTTTGGATCTTGACTTATAAAAATATATGTACACTATTTATTTAAACTATCAATTTTTAAATCAGAATATCAGAACCCCATCTCCAAATGTTCCCTAAATTTTTTTTCCCAATTTCCAATAGGCCCAAATCCCGCAGCTGGCCCAAAAATATTTAAGGGTTCATATGATTAAATAAAATTATTTATTTACCAAGAGTTATATACACGAATACATATATACATACATACATATACAAATATATATATTTATATGTATATAAACATATATATATATATGTGTGTGGGTCCTTATACACATATTCACGTTTATAAAATTCACTTTTGTGTGTATATATAAAATGTATATAATATTGTTTTAGATTTTATTTACAGAACCAAAATCGGTAAATGTTCTGGGTATGTAGTAAATGTTGTTTGTATTTCTAGTTATCTTTTTATAAAAATAATTTACACATCATTTATTATTGTTGAAGATGATTTGTGTCTTTGAGTCGATATACATTGTATTAGAGAAGTAGTCTTGTGAATTCTGGCTAATTTGATCGAAAATTATAATTTCAATTCATCCTCCTTTGTAGAAATTTTTTCCATTTGTTCCTGAACTTATTACGAGGAAAAAATTATATTGAGGGAGGAATAATGTAACAGCCTAGAAATTATAAATATAGTTTTATTCAAAAAAAATTTCTATTAAATGGATTTACATATAACTAAAGAAAATTTATAATATTTTAAGATGAGTTTCTTAGAAAATAATAAATAAAATTATGTGTTTTAATTAAATTTATTATTATTTGTTACATTTTTTATTATTAATTATACATATTATTTAGTTGGCATGTTTTGATAAAACAAAATGATAATAAAATAAATATGAATTGTAATAACATAATATAAACACAATAATGAATTTGCAAAAAAAAACATGATGAAAAATCAATAAAATGAGATTGGAAAATAAAAAGGGAGTAATGACATGTATAAAAAGAAAAAATATTTTAATGATAACAACAAAAATTATTAACATTGTTAATCCTAAAGGGTTATACACACACATATATATATATGTATGAATGTATGCATATATGTATACATATATATGTGTGTGTGTGTTTGTGTCTATACACATAGTCACATTTATAACATTCACTTTTTTGTTTATATATAAAAATTGTTTATATTGTTTTAAATTAATTTCGAGAACCTAAATCGGTAAATGTTCTTGGTATGTAGTAAATGGCTTTTGTATTTTTAGTTATATTTTTATAAAAATAATTTACACATCATGTATAACTGTTAAACCTAAGTTGTGGCTCTGAGTCGATATACATGGTATTAGAGAAGCAGTCTATTGAATTGTGGTTAATTTGATCGAAAATTATAATTTCAATTCATCCTCCTTCGTATAAATTTTTTCCATTTTTGCCTGAACTGATTACGAGGAAACTATTATTTTGAGGGGGGGACTAATGAAATAGCCTAGAAATTATAAATATAGTTCATTCAAAATATATTTTATTAAATGGATTTACATATAACTAAAAAAATATGATAATATTTTAAAGACGTGTTTCATAGAAAATAATAAAAAAACATTATGTGTTTTAAATAAATTTATTATTATTTAATTACAATTTTTATTATTAATTATACCTATTAATTAGTAGGCAGGTTTTGATAAAACAAAATCATAATAAAATAAATATGAATATTAATAATATAATAAAAGCACAATAATGAATTTTCCAAAAAACTATTTTGATGAGAAATCAATGAAATGTGATTAGATAATAAAAGGGAGTAATGACTTGGATAAAAAGAAAAAATATTTTAATAATTACATAAAAAATTATTAATATTGTTAATCCAAAATCTATTAAAAATTGTGAGTTTTTATTCCACCAACCACTGTGAAAATATACCAGAAATATTCCCAATGTCAATCCTGAACCCATGAATCCCTTTCAACGAGGTTTCGTCATACTTGAATATTTTTTATAATTTTTGAAAAATTATTTTTTTAACATTGATCAAATTTTCTTTCCATCAAGGACATGGAATTTTGGAATTGGACTTATAAAAATCTATAAACACTATTTATTTGAACGATCACTATTTACATCATAATATTCGACCCGCATCTCCAAATGTTCCCTCACTTTGTATTTCTCAATTTCCAATAGCCCCAAGTCCCTCAACTGGCCCAAAAATATTTACGGGTTCATATCATTGAATCAAATTATATATTTACAAAGAGTTATATATATAGACACACACACACACACACACACATATATATATATATATGTATACATATATATGTGTGTGTGTGTGTGTGTGTCTATACACATAGTCACATTTTTAACATTCACTTTTTTGTGTCTATATAAAAAGTGTTTATATTGTTTTAAATTTTATTTTCAGATCCTAAATCAGTAAATGTTCTTGGAATGTAGTAAATTTTATTTTTATTTTTAGATATCTTTTTATAAAAATAATTTACACATCATTTGAAAGAGTTGAACCTGAGATGTGGCTTTGAGTTGATATAAATTGTATTAGAGAAGCAGTCTATTGAATTCTGGCAAATTTGATCCACAATTATAATTTCAATTCATCCTCTTTTGTAGAAATTTTTTCCATTTGTGCCAGAACTAATTACAAGGACACTATTATTTTGAGCAATGACTAATGTAACCGCCTAGAAATTATAAATATAGTTTTATTCAAAAATTATTTTATTAAATGGATTTACATATAACTAAAAACTTTTGATAATATTTTTAAGACGAGTTTCTTAGAGAATAACAAATAAAATTATGTGTTCTAATTAAATTTATTATTATTTAATTACAATTTTTATTATTAATTATACATATTATTTAGTTTTCATGAAAATAATATTCTAAAGGAAAATGTGGTGCTGCATTGTTTTAGAAGAATAATTTAAAATTAAAATATTTATTTAATTGCTATTGTAAAATAGATTTTTTATTATAATATTAATTAACTTTAATACGTTTTTTTAGAAAATAATTATTATTATTAAGATTATATTTTTTTTAAATATATTATTTATATTATTTTTTTCATAAAATTTATAAATTATAAATATAATTAATTATTATATTATTAAAAAACACTCATCATATTTATGATTAAAATAAAAATGTAATTCTATTTAATCTCTGATCATAAAAAATAATCTATTTTTAAGAAGAACACTCGATCCACGGAGTCATATTCAATAAAAACCTAGGGTTGTGGGCAATGGTTACCTCGCAAAACCCTGTATGGGGGTAATGTTTTTGTTCAATGATCTGAGTGCATTGGGAACCATGATTATGTATCGGGCTCCTTCCATTATTTTATGAAATAGATATCTTGATCCTGAACATGTATTGATATTCCATATCACAAAAAATTATAAGGAAAGATAGATTACCCCAAGCCAACAAATGATCTTTTTACCATATTTCAAATCCCTCAAGAACATGTCAACGTGAAAGTGAATTAGGTCCATCAAAAATCAAGGAAGCTTTAATAAATACATATTATCATTTTTTATTGATTGAGCTACATCGTTTATATGTTCTTCCTTCAGTAATACAGGTAACCTCTAAAAATATCATCCCTCAATAGTTTTGTCTGTCATGTCGATGATGCTAGAGAACCTCTATTTTTTTACCAAAAATCCCAGAGATCCAAATTTATTTATTTTGTTTTCAACCACTAGAATAACTGAGGATCCAAAAATAACTTTCTTTCTATAAGAGGTCATGCACGATCTGATATAAACATCTATGTTTGATTTATTAACCAATTATATGGATGATTTCTCATATATTTGGATAAACTGAAAAATAGATTGTAATTATTAATGAGCTATTATTGAGATAAATCAATATAAAATAATAAAAGAAGATTTGGGAAATACGTGGACTTCTTCTATAAACTTTCCCCCTTGATATATGATGTCTTTAGCTTCAAATGAAATTTAATTACAAAAAACACCAGCCATCAAGACATGATTAAAAATGGAAAATGGGTTGCCCTGTCAGAACACCCTAGTATGGGTGAAGCTTTGATATTGGGTACCATTGATATTGATTTTTAGGAAACTAAATATTTTTTCTAGAAGTACAATTAGTCGAATCATAATATATTAATTCTTTATTTAATTAAATAATAATGTATTGAATCAAAATTTGGAATTTTAAATTTCTAGAAATTATAACTAATTGGTTGTTATACATTTTAGATGAATTTGTTTTATTTTTAATTATTGATATAGTATCATAGAGTAGGTTGTTATTTATTATACCTTATTATACTATGCAAGTGATTCATCTGGTCTTGGTTAAGTGAACATTCAACAATAATCATGGAAGAGTAAATCATTTTATAAATTTGATGCATAAGAAATTACCTTTATAAACCATGTATGAATCATCTAGAAAAGAATTTCATAATACTGAACATCACACTAAGACTATTTTTATCTGATTCATGATAAAAAACTAGAACAAGCAGTTTCAAGAGATTCACTCACACACCTAAGGTTTTGAGAGGTTTTATTCGTCCAATAAGTTCTCTTGGATTGGCAACAGAGGTTTACATATATGTGAAAACATGAGTTGGGAAGAGAATCTTGTTAAAAATTGTATAATATATATAACATGAAGGGTTTTCAATGTTTTCCAAAAAGTTGTGACAAATATGAGTTTTATACGTTTGAAATTATAAACCGCTATAATAGATTGGTTCTATTAGTGTTAAATTTTTCACAAAAAAAATCAATATGATTATTATAATTATATTATATAAAATAAATATTTATGAACACTATATTATAGTGCTGAAATATTTATGTATTATGAGATCATTTTCATTTTACAGCTGATAAAAAATATTTAATATAAAATAAAGAAATACAAAAGGAATATATATTAAAAATGAATTAATTCTTAAAAAGATAAAATTTTTGGTGAATAAATAATCATAAACGTGTGATTATAAAAAATGAGTGAAATTGAATAATTATAAATAAATAGACTCCAAATATTCTAATAAATTGTTTATGTTTTTTAATAAAATATAATAGTTTAAAAAATAGAAATGAATATATATTAATATGAACATGAAAACCTAAAAAAAATTAAAACCTACTAAATATGTACAAAACAAATTCTACAAAAAATTATAGAAAATTTGAATGTGTACAAAAAATTTAATGAAAATATTTTAAAAATGTTTTAAATAAATTAATTTTATAGATTTCAAACATTCTGAAAATGATACAAATCAAAATATAAAATTGAAATAGTAATAATAATATAAAATAAAAACATTTTAGGAATATTAAATCATATTAAAAAATTATGGAAAATTTTAATCATTTATTTAATTATTTGATAACTCATTAAAAAATGTTGAGAATCCTAAAAAATTCATTTAAATAAATTAATTATAATAATTTCCAAAAATTTGAATGCAATAAAACATAATAAATGAAATTAAATAAATATTTATCATATAAATAAAATATATTTTTATAAAATTAAAACATTGTAATAATTTATGTATAAATAAACATTAGAAATTAATAAAATAAAAAAAATTAAAGTTTTTAAATATTAAAAATAATTAAGTAGTATTAGATGAAATCATTTTAAAAATTATTAAATAAAATTAAATACGTTAAAAAAAATTTAAGTTAATAAGTAAGATCAATTAATTATTAGTAAACTCATAAATTTTTTTGAGAATCCTATAAAATGATTTTAAATAAATTAATTATAATAATTTCAATCATTTTAAAGGCATTACACGATAATAAATGAAATTAAATAAATATAAATCATATAAATAAAACATATTTTGATGAAATTAAAAGATAGTAAATAATTCTATATTAATAAATAATAGAAATGATTAAAATAAAAAAAATAAAAAAATTTAATTATTAAAAATATATAATTAATATAAAATGAAATCAATTTAATAATCAATTAATAAAATTAAATAAATTAAAAAGTGTTATTAAGTTAATTTGTAAGAATAAATACATTAATTACATACACATAATAACAAGTGATCGAATCCTGCCATGCCCCTTGGGGGATTTATATCGCATTAAGTGACTGAGGAACGCTGTTATATTGGCGTGATGCGGGCAGACAGTGATGCAAGCATGATGGAGGCCTATTTATATAGACTAGATGATGGAATCAAGACACTACACCGATCCTTTAGGAAATTTCTTAGCCCACCTAGCCATTGGCCTATAGGATTTGTAAGGGATCTTCCTCTACCCAGATTGAAAGAGGACATTGCTTTAAAAAAATAAAAAATACAAATAATAAAAGAATAAAAATATTTAAATAGATAATATATATTTATATAAGGTAGACACATATACAAATACAACAAAACACACAGAAACACCTCACCCATCAGTCGATGTGTAGGGCATAACCCCCCCCCCCCCACCCATGGGATATACAACATATATTCAAAAAGCTCATAAACATCTTCTTTATTGATATTGGCCCTAGGACCCTTACATATTATGTGCATACCACAATGGCCCACATGTCGATACATTATTGTGCACCTCTATTGAAATTGTCACAACCAATTGGGACTCCCCAAAAAATGATGGAAAATCCTCGACCACACCTTACAGATCCATTATCTCACTGAACGTTTTCTAGGATTATCTTAGATGACATACAAACCATAACCCCCACCGATAATTTCTTGTTCGCCGACTCGAATCACTGGTCAATGAATCCATCAAGTACATCACCTCTCTGAGCTTCACAGACACGTCGACCATGATTCCAAATCTATTAATTGACCTATACTACATCAACAACTCTACTGCGTGAGGTCGTCATCAGTGATGGGGCACAACCAGTCACTCTTGGGTCAACTATCGAGCTATTCCCAAAACATTAGCAACGATGATTTGGTTCCACTCATACATCCACAATCAATCCATATCGCACATTCACCACATCCCATGAAACATGCTACTCAAGATCCGTTGGGATCATTATCCCTAAACCACCATCCATCACTCATCATCTCTCTATAGTACTTATTTTCAAGACTGCAAAGCATGACGTTCAAAAACCACATCTATCAATAGAAGACATAATGAAGCACAGCCCCATCATTTTCATTTTTTAATATTAATTCATAAATCTTGATAGACAGGGCTTACAATGGGGTTCAATTTCAGGGAAATGTCGTGTGGGTTGAAGACAGTCATATAAGAATCAATTACATGTTTTTCATACATATTAAACATATTAAAAAATAACAAATAAAATTTAATAAATATTAATCATATAAATTAAAAACTTATAAAAAATTTAACCTAATAAATAAATGTGTATTACATTTAATTTGTTTTATTAAATTTGAAATATATTTAAATTATTTTAATATCGAAAATGAAAAAAATAATTAAATAATATTAAAAATGAATAAATAAAATAAAATGAAACACAAAAAATGTAAAAAGTGTATTCATAACATTATTAACATGAATTGATAACGTAAATAATGGAATCAAATTATATAGGAAAATAATATTATTACAATTAATTGTTATAGTATGCACTGTATTAATTGTATAACGAAAATATAATATGATATTACAAATTTTAATTGTTATTAATTTTAAAATTGTAACTATTTAATTAAATATATACATATTTAAACATAAATAAATAAATATAAAAACTAAATATTTTTCGAAAATGTTAAATGATTATATAATAAAATTTAATAAACTATTGAAAAGAAAAAAAGGCAGATATTGAAAAACAATAAATAACATTAAATTAAAAAACATACAGACATGTAGACACATACATTTATATAGAAAAACATGTACACATACATAAACAAAATTAACATTCACATATTGGAAAACACATCCCAATACACATGCACATAGGCATAGGAATATAAACATACATACACTTACATACCGAAGCATTCACAATCATATATTTCTATACATACTTATATATACATAGACATAAAACATGTACAAATACATATACACATACAAATACAAATATGAATACACGTGTACATAAACATAAAAATATATATCCATAGACATAAACATGAATTTTCACATATATATACACATCCATAAAATTTCATACATGTGTATGTACATTCATAGACATCTATACATATTACTATACACACATATATACACATACACATTAAAATGCACATGTACGTAAACATAATGAAACATATACACATATACATACAATAACTAATACATAAACATATCATATATACATTCACATACTAATACATATACAAAAACACATTAGCATGCACATAAAAAAAATATAGACACATTCACATACACACATACATACAAATGTGCTCATACATATACATACAATACAATATTTTAAATACGTAACAATACATGTACTCATATACATACACATATATATATATTTATTCACATACATGTTCTTATTCATGTCTACACACACTTACATACGACATACACATAAAATTACATACATGACTATGCCCATATACATAAAGATATAAAAACCATAAACGTATATAAATAGACACCCAGACACACAACACAATAGAACAGATGCATTCACAAACAACACATACATACGAAAACTCATACATACATACATATACGAATGGATATACATATATTATTAAATGTTATATAAAATATTTTTATATACAATATTTTCAAATATATATACTTGATAAAATATAAATATTATTCAAAAATATATAAGAATATATATATATAAATATATTAAATTAATTAATGATTCATTTAGAATCTGTAAATAAAAAGTGCACATAATTCCTAGACATCCAACAGCATAAGAAAAAATAAAAGGAAAAGGGAACCCTTTTATATGTTCTTTTTAACACAAGTATTAAATATTTTCCCATATAGAGTTGTGTTTCCTGAATATGAAAAATATGGATTTTATAATGGGTGAAATTTTAAATTTAATGGGTTAATATAATTAAATTTAAATTATCAATTATTATTAAATTCATAGTACAACTAATAATAACTATATAGCCAAATATAACAAATGAAAATAAAAAAAAATATTATTTGAAAAAATAAATTAGTTTCTGCAGTCACTAGTTCTTGTAAAATAACTCTATATCTGAAATCTGAGGTCTAGTAGTGCGTGTTTGAATGGAGAAAGCCATCGCAGTGTGCCTCGTTTGGTCCAATAATTCAATTGAAGTATCAATTCTTGACTCATAATTTTTAACATTAGGCATCCATTTTCTTCATCGTCAATATTGGTGAATGACATGTTGGGTCTAAAATTTTCATTTATGGACACCTACAACCTACCGGTTTTCCACTCGTGCGAATAATTACACATATGGATGCGGAAAACGTCATATAAATCTTCCCCCACTAGGCATGGTAGGGGTTGTAGATTGGGAATCATGGCAGAACGTCTTATAATGTTTTGGAAGCCGGTAGGCGTTGAAGATGGGTCATCGTGGCAGATCATCTGAGAAAGGGCGGAGAGGGAGGGCGGTAACCATGGTAGGCATTATTGATTGGGTGCAGTGGTAGATCATCTGAGAATGGGAGGTGACGTTGGTAGGAGTTGTCAATTGGATGTTGTGGAAGGTCACTTGTGATTGGGAGGTGACCTGAATAACCATCTTCCCCATGTCTGGGAGGGTAGGTATTCTGGGTGTGGCGCTGTGAAAGGAATAGTGGGCGGTGACAGTGGTGGGCTTTATCGATGGGGTGTCGTGGAAAGTCATTTGAGAATGGTCGGTGACAGTCATATCCACCACCCCCCTCTCCAGCATGGTAGGCATTGTTGATGGGGCCCCATCGATTATTGTTCAGGAAATTGCAGTGATGGTCATGTCCATCTTCCATCCGTCTAGCCTAGATCATGTTGTCGATGGGGTGTTGTGGCAGATCATCTGAGATAGTCCGGTGAAACCCACAGGGATGGAGGGTATAGCCCGCACCTGGGCTTGAGTATGTTGAAAGGTGACACAACATGTTTTTTGGGGTTTGAAAAACTCAAATAAAACCTTCTTCACTGATCCTATCTTCTTCTTCACACTCGATCAAGGAATCATTCTTTCTTCAATCAAAACTCCAGTTCTTCGTAAACACATAAATTCACCAAAAGGAATGCTTTTCCTAAACCACAAACCGTTTATGTGTGTGTTTATATATACCTAACGAGTCCAAATACAAGATTTGAATAATTTCAATTATGTTATTACATTCGTTATAATTTCCCCTCCACATTATTTTACTTAATTTTTTTTCTGTTTTATGGTTTAATGTGTTTTGACCACATTAATGAAAATGCCCCATCTTTGTAAATGACCCTAAATTATAATCATAGTTTTATTATAAAATTATTTGAATAAATATATTTATGTATTATTATATTAAAATAATAATATTTTTAAGATGATTTTCATTTAATATGATAAATGAAATTATATTTTTAATTTATTTGATTATAAGTTAATAATAATACTTCTAATTAATTAGACCTTTTATTTATTATTTTCAAATTAATTTTCAAAAGAAAAATATGATTATTCATTGTATAATATATTATCATAATATATTTTTTTTAATATAGAATTTTTTATTATAACATTAAATAAGTGTAAATTTTTAGATTATTATTATTATTATTAAGATCATATATTTTATAAATATTAAATATATATTTTATTTTTGATTTATGAAAAATATAAATTCTAAATATATATAATTATAATTATAATAATAGATAGACATTATATTTTAAGAAAATTGAAAAATGAAATATTTATATCAAAAATGGAATTATATATATATTTGAATCCACTAAAATTTAATATATATAAAAATAATTTATTTAATGGGTAAAAATATGTCCAACAATTTATATGTATAAAAACCACCATTTTTAAAAAATAATTAAGTCATCATGTTTTGATAAAACAAAATGAAAAAACATGAATTTTAATAATATAATAAAAACACAATAATGTATTTCCCAAAAAAAGTATGCTAAAAAATCAAAGAAACGTGATTGGAAAATAAAAAGGGAGTAATGATTTGGATTAAAAGAAGAAATATTTTAATGATTACAACATAAATTAATAAAAATGTTAATCCTGAAGCTATTAAAAATTATGAGGACTTATTCCACATACCATCATGAAAATCTACCACAAAAATGCCATTTGTCAATCCTGAAACCATCAATCCCTTTCAACGGGGTTTCACCATACTTGAATATTTTCAATAATTTATCAACAATTATATTTTTAACTTTGATCAAATTAATTCCCCATTATTGTCAGGGAAATTTGAAACATATATTATAAAAATATAAAAACACTATTTATTTAAACAACCACTTTTTCATCATAAAATCAGACCCTCATCTCCAAATGTTCCCTCACATTGTTCTGCCGAATTTCTTATAGCCCCAAATCCCTCAACTGGACCAAAAATATGTAAGGGTTCATATAATTGCATTTATTTTTTTTACAAAGTGTTATATATATATATATATATATATATATATATCCGTGTGTGTGTGTGTCTATACACATAGACACATTTATAACTTTTATTTTTTCTGTGTATTTATGAAAAGTGTTTATATTGTTTGAAATTTCATTTATAGAACCTATACCAGTAAATTTTCATGTTATGTAATAAATGTTTTGTGTATTTTTAGTTATTTTTTGTAAAAATAATATACACATCATTTATAAGTGATGAACCTAATTTGTGGGTTTGAGTCATTATACATTATATTAGAGAAACAGAATAGTCAATATTTTTAAATTTGCTCGAAATTAATAATTTCAATTCGTCCTCATGTGTAGAAATTTATTCCATGTGTGCCCAAACTAATTATGAGGAAACAATTATATAGGGGGAGGAATAATGTAACAGCCTAAAAACAATAAATATAGTTTTATAGATTTTTTTTATTAAATGCATATTCATATAACTAAAAAATTATGATAATATTTTTAAGATGGGTTTCATAGAAAAAAATAAATAAAATTATGTGTTTTAATTAATTTTTTTATTATTTAATTACAAAAGTTTATATTAATTATACCTATTATTTAGTTTTCTTGAAAATAATATTCTAAAGGAAAATATGGTTGTGCATTGCTTTAGAATAATAATTTAAAATAACTATATATATTTAATTGTTTTTATAAAATTGAATTTTTATTATAATATTAATTATCTAAAAAATGTGTTTCCTGAAAAAAAAATTTATTAAGATTATATATATTTTTAAATATATTAGATATATTATGTTTTAAATAAAATTTCTAAATTATAAATATAATTAATTATTATATTATTAAAAACTACCCAACATATTTTGTTATAAATAATAATATAATTTGAATTCATCTTTGATCTTCAAAATTAATCTATTTTGAATGACACTTGATCCACTGTGGCATCTTCAATAAAAACCTAGGGTTGGTGGAAATGGTTACCCCACAAAACCCTATATGGGGGTAATATTTTTTTTCAATGATCTGAGTGCATTGGAAACCATGATTATGAATCAGGCTCCTTCCATTATTTTCTAAAATACATATCTTGATCTTGAAAATGTATTGATATCCAGTGTCACCAAAAGTTTTACGGATACATAGATTATCCCAAGCCAGCAAATGTCATTTTTACCATCTTTCAAATCCCACATAAACATGTAAATGTTAGAGTGAATTAGGTCCATCCTATAGCATGGTATCTTTAATAATTAAATATTAACAATTTTAATCGATTGAGCTACATCGTTTTTATGATCTTCCTTCCCTACTATTGATACACTCTTAAAATATCATCCCTGAATATTTTTTTCTTGCATGTCGAGGATTCTTAAAAGAACCACTATTTTTTGACAAAAAATCAAAGGGATTCAAATATATTTATTATTTTTGTCAACCACTAGGATAACTGATGATCATAAAATATCATGATTTTTATAAGAGGTCATTCTTGAGATGATGGAAATATCTATGATTGATTAATTAACAAAAAGTATTGATTATTTCTCATATATTTGGATAAACTGAATAATATATTTGGATTATTAATGAGTTATCCTTGACAAAAAAAATATAACATCAGCAAAGAATATATGGGAAATAGGTGGACATCATCAACAAAACATTCCCCTTGAAATATGTTATCATTAGCTTCCAATGCAATTAAATTAGAAAAAACACCAGCCATCAAGACACGATGCAAAGGGAAAAATGGGACACCCTATCTGAACACCCCAGTATCGGTTAAGAATTGAGATAGGGTACCATTAATATTTATCTTTTAGGAAACTCATCAATGTTTCTGGAAGTAAAATCAGTCGAATCATAATATTATAATGTAATATTAATTTAAATAATAATGAATGGAATCAAAATTATGAATTTTACATTTTTAACAATTATCACTTATTGGGAATTATAAATTTTAGTTGAATGTATTTAATTTTGAATCATTGATATAGTTTTGTAGTGTAGGTTGTTGTTGATTATACCTTATTATACTATGCAAGGGATTTATCAGGTCTTGCTTTAGTGAACATTCAACAATACTCATTGAAGATTAAATCATTTTACAAATTGGATTCATAAGAAATTAACTTTATAAACCATGTATGAATCACCAAGAAAAGAATATACGAATCCTAAATAGCTCACAAGTACTTTTTTCGTGATTGGTAATAAAAAAGATATACAATATGTTTCAAGAGATTCACAGACACACCTTTGTTTTTTAAAGGTTTTATTCATCCAAGAAGTTCCAGTGGATTGGAAAAAAGAGGTTTACATCCGTGCGAGAACATGAATTGGGAAGATAAACTTTTTTCAAAAGTGTTGAATATTTATTAACATGAAGGGTTTATAAATGATTTACATAATTTTGTGACAATTATGTGTTTCAAAAGTTTCAAATTAATAACCACTAAAAAAGATTACCTTTTTTATTGCTAATTTTTTCTCTAATAAAACTTTTTTTATGATTACTAAAATTATATTAGATATAATAAATATTTTTCAATAATTATATTAAAGTGATGATATATATATATGTATTATGAGATCATTTTTATTTTACTGCTGATAAAATATATTTAATATAAAAAAAGAAATACAAAATGAATATATATTAAAAATCATTTAATTTTTTTAAAAAATAACTTTATTAGTGAATAAATAATCATAAATTCTTGATAAAAAAATTGAGTGAAATTTAATAATTATAAATAAATAGTATTCTAAAAAATTGGTTTTTTTCAATCATATATATTAATTAAAAAAATAAAAAATGAATATATATTATTATAAAGATGAAAACATAGAATTTTTTTGAAACCAACTAAAAATGTACAAAAAACATTCTTCAAATAGTTACAGGAAATTTGAATGTGTACAGAAAAATTAATGAAAATATTAAAAAAATCATTTCAATTAATTAATTTTATATATTTAAAAGATTTCTAAAATATTACAACTCAATATATAAAATTGATAGAGTATTAATCATACAAATTAAAAACATGTTAATATTTTTAAATCATATATAATAATTATGGAAAATTTTAATCATTATTTGAATTATTTGTAAAGTCATAAAAAATGTTGAGAATCCTAGAAAAATGAATTTAAATAAATTAATTATAATAATTTCAAACATTTTATAGGCATTACACAATAATAAATGAAATTAAATAAATATTAATCAAATAAATAAAAATATTTTGAAATAATTAAAACATAGTATATAATTATGTATAATTAAATATTAGAAATGAATAAAATAAAATAAAAATTTATAAATATTTATATATTTTAAAAAATTTAATATTAAATGAAATCATTTTAAAAATGAATAAATAAAATTACATAAGTTAAAAATGTTATTACGTTAATCTCTTATATTAATTACTTTAATTACATAGACATAATAACAAGTGATTGAATCCTACTATGCCCCTTGGGGGATTTATATCGCATGAATAGTCTTAGGAAGGCAGTTATGTGGCCATGATGTGGTCAGACATTGATGCAAGAATGACAGAGGCCTAGTTATATAGACAAGATGATGCAAGCATGACTCTACACTGAGCCTTCGTGAAATTTCTTGGGCTACCTGGCCATTGGCCTATAGGTAATGTAATGGATCTTCCTCTACCAAGAAAGAAAGAGGCCATTTCTTTCAAAAATAAGAAGAAAAAATAAACATAATAACTGAATAAAAATAATTAAATTGATAATATATATTTATATAAGGCACTCACATATACAAATACAACAAAACACATAGAAACACCTCACCCATCCACCAATGGGTAGGCCATATCCCCCCCACCCCACCCAAGGGATATCCCACCTATATTCAATATGCTCATCAACATCCTTTTTATTGATATTGGCCCTATAACCCTTACATATTATGGGGATAACACCATGGCCCACATGTCGATACATTGTTGTGAACCTCAATTGTAATTCAGACAACCAATTGTACCTCCCCAAAAAACGAATGAGGGAAAAGCCCCGACTACACCTTACACATCCATTATCTCACTAAACGTCATCAAGAATTGCCGTAGATGACCAAAGAATCATATCCCCCACCGATAATTGCTTGTTCACCGACCTGAATCACTGTTCAACAAAGCCATCCACCACATCAGCTCTCTGAGCTTTACAGACATGTCTAAATTGATTCCAAAGATATCACTTCACCTCTACAACATCAACACTGTCGATTTGTGAGGTAATTATCAGCGATGGGGAACCACCACAGTTACTCTTGGGTCCATTATCATGATATTCCAAAAAAATTAGCAATTATGAGTTGTTTCCCCTCTTGCATCCACAATCATGTCATCCCCCACATTCACCCCTCCCCTGAAACTGTTGGGACGTGGAGTCCGGCGCCGCAGCAGAAGTAGTCGTTGCAGAAACACACAAGAGGAGATAAGATTTCACCCAAAGGCTTTTTATCACCTGAAGGAATTTTACACATCACACCCGAAGGCCTTTTACACATCACAACACCGACACCATGAACATACCATTTTGTTCGTACCGCCGATCATCACAACCGGGACATGCTGCTTGATCTCCGCAACCATGAGGACTTTCGATACATGGCACCATCATCATTGTCGTCTTCAATCATCACCGTCGTCGACAAACTATCATCGTCGGCGTCATCACCTCTGCTTCATTTGTCTTCATCATCTTCGCTTCATACCGGTTACCGCAAACACGGCAACCCCTTCCCCATTTTTCTCTTGGTAGCTACATCATTGTCTGCCCACATTCCAAAACATGTTACTGCATCTTCTTATATAGACACTCAGATCATATCTCCATCAATGCGGTCAACATACATTATTCCATCATTATTCCACCAATTAATATTGGGAATAACTCTTCATTAATGTTGGGAGAAAATCATCCATTAATGTTGAGAAAATCCCTCCATTAATATTTTCTCTCTCTTCATAAATCAAAATTTTATATCATCAATCCCAACAATCTCCACCATGATTTAAAATTAAAAATACTCCACATTCATCTCCACCATCTGGGCCTCTGTGATCGTCAACTCCACCATGCTCTGAATGTCACCCAGTGAACAGAACATGCCGCATGAGACCTACGGCCAAGAAGACTTTCGATATTCCAGCAACACCGCTGATACCGTTGTCATTTCCGATGACATCCAAGTCCTTGATAAGCTGCTCCACCAGATGCTTGGCGCCATGTTTTTCAACCAAACACTTCAACCAATCCCTCTGATACCACTGTTGGGATGTGGATTCTGGCGCCGCAGCGGAAGTAGTCGTTGCAGAATCGCACAAGAGGAGAGAAGATTTCACCCGAAGGCTTTTTATCAACCGAAGGAATTTTACACATCAGAAACCTGCTACTAAATATCAGCTAGGATCCCAATGCTCAAACCACCATCCAAATCTCACCATATCTCAATGGTATACACAGTAGAGACTACAAATCATGATGTTCAAAGACCCCATCTGTCAAAACGAGACATGGTGAACCACATCCCCATCCATTTCATTTTTTAAAATAAAATCCTAAATCTTGTTAGGAATGTATTACATTGGGGTTCAATTTCAGTGAAATATGGTGTGGGATAGAGGCAATAGTATAGGAATCAACGACATGTTTTAGACATATTAAAAATATTAAAAAATCACAATTAAAAAAGAATACAATTTAATCAGTAAATTAATAACATATAAAAATATTGAAGTAATTAAATAAATATTTATTTATTTTAAAAAATTCATTAAATTGGAAATAAATTTGAAATAGTAAATATCGAAAATTAAAAAAAAATAATTAAATAATAATAAAAATAAATAAATTAAATGAAACAAAATTACAAAAAAATTGAAAAAGTGTATTCATAAAATTTATTTCATGAATTACTAACGTAAATAATTAAATCAAATTATATAGGAAAATATTATTATTACATTTAATTGTTCATGTATGCGCTGTATTAATTTTATATCGAAAATATAATACGATATTAAAAATTTTAATTATTTTTAATTGTAAAATTGATAGTATTTAATTTAATATATACATATTTAAAACGTATATAAATAATTATCAAAAATGAATATATTATGAAAATTTTAAATGAATATATAATATAAATAATAAAATTATTGAAAAGACAGAAAACTAGACATATAGTAAAAAAAATATCATTAAATTAATAAACATACAGAC